>OU696474.1:5005000-7505000 GCA_916048165.1 Spilarctia lutea | reverse complement strand
ACGATGCAGTGATCTACCTAGCACCAAGTCCTCGACAATCGTTCGTGAACAGATGGAAAGAGCTGATAGAGGTGGCTCCGTTTAGTTGATTCGTCCCATCGATGTTGCCATTCATCCATGAGTTCGTTATAGACATTGGACTGCTGTTAAAACAATCTTACGATTTTATTGCGGTCACATATGCCCAAAAAATCACATTCCATGTTTTGCTGTGTGGAACAGTAGGTGTATGACTGCACGTCTTTGCTACTCCAGATCGACTGGAAGAACACCCGCCAGTACCAGTAAAGCCTCAGTGCTAACCGTCCTATATGTCTTGCACAAGAAAATCAATGCAAGTCGTTGGCCTTGTAACAGTTTGCGACGGACAGCACCTACAGTCGCCCTATCGGCAAATGGAACCCAAATAAGTAGTAGAACCCAAGTAGTATAAATAAGTACAGTGCTAAGAAACTCTTTTTAGACTTTTCATAAACTGTTCTAATATGTTCGATAAACGAAAAGTTTCTGTCTAAAACCAATTACAGATAACAAATCGATGTTTGAATTTTAATAGTAACATTTTCAAATTTAATACACGGTGGTGATTTGAGGTGACCTTTCAGAAGTAGCTGGAAGGTTTTGTTTGGTACAAAAGTAAACTGATTACGTACACCCCAAAAAGATATTAAGTTCAAACATCTATTAGCTAGTTTCTCAAGCCCCGTTCTAACATCAGGACAGATTCCATGAATAACAAACCGTCGTCCGGATACGCATTTAGGGTACATCCGGATGATAAAGGTATAGTGAGAAAATCGTCGAAGCCTTTATTCCAAAAGTATGGACCTAGCACTGACCCCTGAGGACACCACATCGTAAGCGCCTTCCATACAGAATGATGCTCATTTCTCAATTTAGTTGTGCCTTGTGAAAAGTACGAGGAGACAAGATCTTCTCTAGCATGGTCCACCACGCTGTGTCAAGGTGCCAGATATATTATATCTAAGAAGATACCTTAGATGTATTGAAACCTTGACTCGATGACATTTTTCCTTACAGAAATAACCGCATCAGTTGTCGATTTTCGCAACGTCAACACGAATTGTCTGTCATGAAATTTAACTCCACCGGTTAGAACTCGTGGTACAACAAGAGGTTTTAAAAGATTTCCTAGCGATCAGTGGCTTTTACTCAACAAGATATATCTGTGCAATTAAAACGGGAATAAAGCGCTTCGGCACTGCTTTTTTTTTGCTTGCGCTGACAATGGTTGGCCACAGATTACTTCAGACTACATCATAGGAGTCTCCAATTTCAGGTCAGGTCTCCGGCTTACAGGTTATTTTGATAAAGTGAAATAGCGTAGATAAATATTTGTCTGTTGTGCTTGGAAACAATACGCAATAAGTATCCTATGTCTTTAATGTATTGTAAAGTTGTAAACTCATCGATATCAAAGAGCATCGACTAGATAAACCATGTTTCATAATTAGATTCCTTTGTCTTCTTTTTGGGGTCTTACGTGTAGCCTAGATAGTCGGCTGACCCTTTTAGTGTTTAGTCTTGTGGTTGGTGGCACTGACTACTAGGTAAGCCAAAGGCTGTGGATTCAATGCCCATACAGGACAAATAATTGTGTTTGTTCTGTTTCTATGTGTATTACGTAGGTGTCGGGGTTTCAGGGTTTTCCTTACTAGGGTGCACCTGGTTCCCCGGTTCCTAGTACCCAAGACGGCGACGGGTTTAGTCGGTTCGGGTCCGACATGCCTCTAGGAGGTGGTATCTGAGGGAGTTTCCGCACAGGAGAAAAATAAAAAAAGGTGTACTACGTAGGTATGCAGGTAGGTAGGTACGGTTTTGGAAAAATATTCGTTACAATAGTGTGGGCTCTGTCTTGTTTGAGATCTGAATATATGTATCCGTATTTCTTTGGTCACGGCATCATACATGAGCGTCTTCACCAATTTCGCTATTTTTTCAGTATTGGATAACCCATTTATTGAGTAAAACGATGGGAAATCCTAAAGGAACCGAAAATCAATGAAATTTTTTATAAAAATCAAGCGCATCACAGGTAAGCTAGTTACTAGGTGAGTACTTATAAAGGCTCTGGTGAAACACAGTACCATACCTATGCCTGTAATTAAAAAAATATGTTAATCAATGACAATAATTGTTTTTAGTATTTTAGGTATTGACTGCACTTATGGCCAAGTAGTTTAAACGGTTGCCACGCCGCTATCTATTGCGTTAATTTGTGAGTTTAAATCATATAGTACCTACGCGCAAGCAGAAATTTTAATGAATTATGTAGACAGCATGATTTTGATCCCTTTCTAATTAGTGTATCCTCGGCAAGAAGGCGTCTAGGCCTTAGATTTTTTGAGCAGACATGATTTCCTTAAATTTACGATGAAGCAATCGTTTATTGTGTGTTTGGCGCTTGCGTATTGTGTGGGTTTATTTTTTCTTTTTGAGTTTTTTGTTTTTGATTTATATTTGGTTTTTGTTTTTCAATATTTTATATTAATCTGACACTAGAAGTGAAAACTTGTTATTGGCTTTCTGACGACTGATCTGCTTTGTATTACCAATGTATCTAGCTGTAAGTTTTCCATAAATAAATAAATAAATAAAAGGTATGGGACAACACTTTGTACACCACTTTGTAGTTTGTATGTTTGTGAAGCCCCCAACGATACAGGATGTATATTCTTAATACGGGAATTACCTTTTTTATTAAAGAAAAATCAGCTGTATGACAATTTCTTTATTGCATGTTATTGCCTATTGGAATACCTATGCGGTAAAGTGTTCTTATACGAAAATAAAGATAAGCGGCTTGGATCTAGGGCATGTACTCAACGGTGATTGATCACGACCGGTTTAACTGTGGAACGGACGGTGATCCCGAGGAAGAATAAGGCAATCGGAGGAAGATACTAAGACAAAAAGATGAAACTTTCTATATAAGAACTTCTACACAAATGAATTTATCTTCACGGTCTTGGTATAATCTATACTAATAACAAAGCTGAAGAGTTTCTTTGTTTGTTTGAACGCGCTAATCTCAGGAACCACTAGTCCGATTCGAAAAATTAATTCAGTGTTAGATAGTCTATTTATCGAGAAAGGCTATAGGCTATATATCATCACGCTACTACAAACAGGAGCGGAGCACCAATGAAGAATGTTTAAAAAACGGGGGAAAATGTTCACGCTACGGGCAATATAAGACGCAAACGAGGTTGCGTGGGTCAGCTAGTCAAATATGAGTTTGTACAGTATTGAATATCAATTTATTTTTTTACGAAACTAGACCTTGATTACGTGAGAATCAAAATCACCAAACCAAATTTTTATTTATACTTTAGGCACTTTTACTGGTAGGTCTATCTCTGTCTACAAAATCTATAATCTATAATAAAGAATGAATAAATGATGTGAGCATAGTAACCACCACTCTAGAATTCTGCTCAAGCTTTCCATCAAGCAGAGTAGAGACACAGACTCATAAAGAAAAATGAAATAAAATAATACAAAGCGTGTTTTAAAAGATGAGACTTCGGCATTACCTACAGATGTTTGAGACGTGCGCGTGGGCAGCGCAGATCGTTATCGAGCCAATGTTACCCGACATCTTAGGAATTTATCACTTACAAAATTGTTAACGACGTTAATTGTTTTGGACATGGAACGGTCATCATTAAAAAAACAATGTAATTGTTTAAACTAATGATAAAATGTATTAGCCTAATAGGATGAGTTTCCCTATGTTTTTATCTTATTATGTTGAAATGACATAAGTAGGTATGTCAATTTAACCCTAGAATACTAATCCGAGTCATTTTGACTCACACCGCACACATTTATTACTCGGTGTAATGTACTCTTTGTGACTTATTTATTTAACTAGCTGACCCACGCAACCTCGTTTAGGTACGACCCTTGTTGCGTGGTGTAATATTTTTCCTTGGTTTTTGTAACATTCTGAATTAGTGCTCCGCTCCAATCGGTCTTAGCGGATAAATGGACTATCCAACACTGAAAGATTTTTTCAAATCACGACAAGTGTCAGAAGATGTGCGAGTGACTACATCTACCTATACATTATTTGTAAGGCACATAAATAGGTTCCACTGGTACCTATGCCGTAAAACCTTTTTAGGCAACTTAAAAAAGGGGGTTATGGGGATTTTATTTTATTTTCAGGTTTGTTTACTTAGAATTCTGTCAAGTTTAAAATTATCGCGACTAAAAGTAGCCAATATAATAATGATAATAAAATTGGTGAACACCAGCACGGTTTCTTCAAGAGTCGCTCGACTACAACCAAATCTTGTTGTGTACCTAGTGATTTTTTGTCCAAAGCCATGTCACGGAGCTCCCAGGTAGATGTTATATATACGGATTATACTAGGTAAATGTTTTGATAAGATTTATCTTAACGTACTTATGAATAAACTAGCTGAACCCCGCGGTATGACAATAACCGCGGGTAACGCCGCGAGCCCAAGCTAGTATCTTTATAAATGGTAGCCTATGTGTTATTCTGATATATAAGCTATATTATTGCAAAGATTCATCAAAATCCATTCAGTAATTTTGCGTGAAAGAGCAACAAACATACATACCTACTCACAAACTTTCGCGTTTTAGTAGGATTGTCATTCATGGGTATACGGGGTGATATCTTTAGTTGGTTCAGGTCTTACGTGGAAAATAGATGGCAGACAGTGGTGTTAAATGGATTCTCATCTGGAGCTGTAAGTATTCCCTCAGGTGTTCCTCAGGAATCGCTGCTGGCACCTCTGCTATTCAACATTTTCGTCAATGACATAACTCCTGTTCTACTTACATTCGAAAATATTGCTTCACGCTGGTGATATGAAAATTATGAAGCGGACTAACACCGTCGCAGAGATATTTCATTTTGAAAATTGTTGTACAATCACGTCAATAAGTGCTATACTTGTAGTTTTACTTGCAAAACACTATTAACTTTATCTATGAACATCCCGTTGATCAAAGTTAATTCTGTTAGGGACCTTGGAGTTACGTTTGATTCGAAACTTCTCTTTGTTGTACATATGGACACTTTAATCAACAAAGCGCCAACAGCCTTGGGTTTCATCTTAAGACTCTTATTTGATTTCAAAAATAAAAAAGCGTCAAAATCTTATATTGCTCTTTCATTATACGTATTGATCGGCTGGAAGGCATTTAATGTAAATTCTTGAGGTACATTCAATTCCGTTCCAATTGTTATTTGCTTGATTACAAGACTCGTGATAGAAAATTTCACATTCTTCCACTTAAAGAGCGATGAAAAATTGCAGATTTAGCGTTCTTGTGAAAAATTTTCAACGGATCAGTAGATTTCGGAACGGAACTCCTTACCAAAATAGGCCTATGTGTGTCTACAATATTTCTACGTAAGTCAAATCCATTGCACATTGCACATTTCTGTGGTTGGAACTGCGTACAGGCAAAATTCCTATAGATAACTGGCTTGTCGTGCTTACAATATCGCATGTCGGCAGATTAATGTGGACCTGTTTTTCACTAGTTTTTCACAACTTAAAACAATATTGTGTAAGTACTACTTCCGCGAATAGCCTGACTATCTTGAGATGGTACCTATTAGTCCACGGGCCCACGAACAAGGGATTTCAGTGATTGACAACAGGCTGAAAGTTTATACACAGCTTCGTTTTGACGAGACACCCAACTTTTATTATTGGGCCAAATTCTGAAAGTGGAAGGAAAAAGCGGGATAGGGAGCGAAACACGTCGATTTGATGAGTGTCCCAAATTAAATAACAACAGTTTCTAAACATCAATACTTTGAGAAAATACGATGGAAAACTGAGAAAAACTTGTGGCATACAAATTGAATGGCACCTTCCGCGTGACCCCCAGCTCTAACATGTCAAAATGGTGACTTGAAAAAATTTATTAACAACAAGCTGATTTTTGTTTTGGGGCTTGCAAAATATATATATTTTATAAAAAATGCATCGGCATACAAATTTGTTGGTAATTTTTTTGAGACCTACACTCGAAAGTTGTCAAGATTATGTTAATCTTTTTTTGATTGACAACTGTAGGTATGCCACGAAAAAAATATGATTATTTGCTTAATTTTTAATCTAAATATAATAGTGACCTACAAAAAAAATGGAATTTTTGAGGTTAACCTACAAAAACAAAAAATCTAATCATTTAATATGTGCTCCGTACTTATGTCTTGTAACCACTGGTTTCATTTGTAATATATTAAACTAATGTTAAAAAAATGAAAGCTTGTATTTTCAGTGTATTAATACACTACAGAACTTTAATAATAATGCAATGTGCAAACAGTGCATGAAAAGAATTAAACTTATAAATAATTTATGATAAATATTAAAAAATCAATCAATCCTCATCAGATTCGTCACTCGATGAGTCTTCACTATGTGTGATGTTATCGTCATCTTCAGAACTATCGGTATCATACTGTTCAGATTCTGTAAATTTTTATTTTCTTTATAAGTTTTATTTTCGGATGAAAACGTTCGTCCTTACGTGAAGAATTGCACAAGAAACACTCCATGATGACGATCACTTAACAGCTTCGAAAAGAGAGCTCGACTAAACTAAAAAGGTAAAATAGTCGTTAGAGCTGATGCTTAAAGGAAGTTGGGCGGGGATAGTGGGTCTTACGATTTTATACCTGAGGCAAAATCACACAGTTCAGCATATTATTATTTTTGATATTGATATTGAACTAAATTGAAATGTAATAAACGTTTTTTTATAAGGTACTGCAAAAAGATTATATTGAAAAAATTATCGCTACAAACATGTATTATTTGTATTTTAGGTAAATATTTTTAATTTGTTAATATAATAACTTAAAGATATTACTTTTAATTCGATTATAAATTATAGATTCAAATTATAGAGAAATTAAAAAACTTTAATTTATATTAATTTTAAAGTACCTACACGACTTATAAATATGCATTTTTCGAACTTAGAACTAATTTTTTTTATAGACGTTAACTGATTTTACGATTTGTTTTACAATACAATGATTTTTTCCTTACTTGACTAACACTTAAAAATTGTTGTTAACTGAATAATAAAATAAATAAGTAGTTCAATAGCTCAATCACTCGTTACAACAAATTTCAACAAATTTTCATGCAATTCCCTTGTTTTTATTGCTGTAATTGTTTATATAATTAAGTAATTAAAAAAAAAATTTTCATTTTCATTAAATAAGCTGTAATATTGTATACGAATTTTCCATTTTAGCAATTTCAAACAAAAGCTGGCAAAACTTATGTACAGGACTTCGACATGATATGTTTTCAAGATTTAATTTGTTTGAAATTTCGAAAATTTCACTTGTAATTAATCGCTTCCATTTTTTTTGTATGCCAATAGTTTCATGGTGTTATACGTTTGATTCTTAACAGAAAAAAATAAAAAAGAAGTTGTTATTAATGAAAAAAAGATTAACATAATCTTGACAACTTTCGAGTGTAGGTCTCAAAAAAATTACCAACAAATTTGTATGCCGATGCATTTTTTATAAAATATATATATTTTGCAAGCCCCAAAACAAAAATCAGCTTGTTGTTAATAAATTTTTTCAAGTCACCATTTCGACATGTTAGAGCTGGGGGTCACCCGGAAGGTGCCATTCAATTTGTATGCCACAAGTTTTTCTCAGTTTTCCATCGTATTTTCTCAAAGTATTGATGTTTAGAAACTGTTGTTATTTAATTTGGGACACTCACCAAATCGACGTGTTTCGCTCCCTATCCCGCTTTTTCCTTCCACTTTCAGAATTTGGCCCAATAATAAAAGTTGGGTGTCTCGTCAAAACGAAGCTGTGTATAAACTTTCAGCCTGTTGTCAATCACTGAAATCCCTTGTTCGTGGGCCCGTGGACTATATATTTTCATTTAATATTGTCATTTTCATATTTGTGGAAACTTGTGATTAGCCATGTTATTCCTTTTAGTTAAGTTGTATTTCTAGCTGTAAGTTTCCTTAAAATTTAAAAATAAAGTAAAGTCGTCCATCGTCCTACGCGACAGAAATTTCATTCCCATCATCTAGATGGTTGGCAGTCCACAACTGTGCGATTTTCCCGAAATTTTCTGCCACGCACAGCAAAACTGTGGAATGAGCTGTCGCCTGCGGTGTTCCCGGACCAATACGACGTTCAAACCTTCAAGAAAAGAGCGTACTCCTTCCTAAAAGGCCGGCAACGCTCTTGTGACGCCTCTGGTGTTGCGGGTGTCTATGGGCGGCGGTAATCGCTTACCATCAGGCGATACGTCTGCTCGTTTGCCCCCTATACAATAAAAAAAAAAGAAAAAAAAAGTAAATAAAATATTTTGTCGTTTTTTTCTCGAATTCGATAAGGTTTTAAATATAAGGTAATGAACCGTTCGTGTGCGGGTCCGACTAGCACTTGGCCGGTTATTATTTAAACGTTATTAAACTTCATTTCAAATAAACTAGCTTTTGCAACTAGGCTTTGCTTGCGTTAAGGGAAATTATATTTTTTTCAATGGATAACTAACAGAACCGCGCATCTGCGTCTTTCAAAAGGAATAGGTAGACAGATACCTGCATTTAGTTTAGTTTTCATTGATGCACGACTCCTATTGGTCATAGCGTAGCGTGTGTGAAGTTATACAACTTACCTATAGCCTTTTTAATAATAGGGTAACTTTGGATGGGACTGGAAAAGTCATTATATATGGTATGGAAAAATAAAATAGTTCTTTACTTCTTGCAGTATTTTCAAGCGCAAGTAGAAATATCTGTAAAATTATTAAGGTAAGTTTCTATAGACTCGAGTCTCGACCCACGGATATATATTTCTTGTAGGTGGTACTAAATGGGTAAATTTTATTTTATAATACAAGGGGTTAATGAGAAATACAGTTGTATTGTTGGCCTCTGAAGTAATCAATCTTTCGCCCTGCAGTACAGGAGGACGCCGTCATACAAGGAGCCAACCAGGCCCTCTGAAGTAGAATGGTTTTACTTGAAAACCTTCAAGCAAAGAGTAGAGTTACACAACCAGTGTTTTGCGAGGCCAAAGGTTTCTTGAAGCCCGCGTGGTGGATTATCAATAGGTATCTAAGTGACGGGATTAGTTGTTTTGCTGCCTAGAATAATAGCGGAAAGTAGCGACCGATTACAAGAATTCCTAAGAGCACTCTATCTGATAGATATCTATCTAGATACAACAGATAATTTATAGTGAAGCTACGTCAGCCCGATTGGAGATATTCTTTCTATAGAAGATTCACTAGTCATGTAAGTTTCAAGTAAAAAATTTTTCACTGTTATGTGTGTATGTTTTTTACTGACAAACCATTAAATTCAAGTATCGCATGTTCCATGGTGAGGGTTGGACAGACGGACGGGTCGTTTTTATGTTAATTTTCGTATTTTGTTTGAATTGATTTTGACCGCAGATAAATGTAAAAAGGGGTTGTTTTTGAGTTATCAATGTGGGATCTTATTCTTATTTAGTGTATTGTCTTGAAGTTTAAATTGTCTTATTACTAAAATAAGATTAACACATGTGTGAGTTTCAAATCATTCTAAAATTTGTAAATTAGAGATTAATTTTAGTATTATGTTTGTTTTGAGACAACTTTTTTTTTTGTTTTTTTTTTCCACTACTTACTCTCTATCACGTACGTTGTTGATACAAGTGAAGTATGTAGTGGATTATTCATTATTTTATACCTACGTACTTGTTTTGAGCGCTTTTTATTTGTGCACTTAATAAGGACTCTAAACTAGGTATAGTATACATTATAAAGTGAAGAATTTTGAATTAACCGGTCCTATTTAAAAAAAACATTTACTATTAGATAGACCAGTCATCGAGGAAGGCTATGGATATATCATCACGCTACAACTAAAACTAGCGAAGTGTCTGTGAAACATGTTGCGAAAACGGGGGAAAATTATTCCTTTTGAGAGCTTCCATTGCGTAAATGGTTAAAGTTTCACAAAAAAAAATGTATGAAAAATTGTGCTTCTTTGAATCTAAAAAAAAGTACGCGACTGTCTCTGTCTATCTTTTGAGGTTGGCTCACTGTAACCTTTTTATGGTTATTATATTTTTTCTCGTGTAATTTCATCACGCTATGGGTAATAAAAGATGCAGACGTGGTTAGTAGCTAGATAGCCAGTAGAAATATAATTTTCAAATGTGGATATTGAACTCAATCTCTCGGTGCCATAGTCCCATATGATTTATGGGGTGCACCTTATCATACACAATGAAAGTCCGAAAGTTATTATTATAAACATATATTTTATATCACAATACAAATACGCGTCGGTATCGTGGCTCAAGCGAGAAGCGGCCTCTCGGCGTCACAGTATGTATTTTACTAATCGTACAAACAAAACCGAAGATGCACGAGCGTCTCGATCGTGCTATTGTGATAACAAATGCAGGTGAAAGTAAATATATAGATGATCGCTACATACGCCCCCCCCCCCCCCCCCGAGACCTTAAGGTCTATAAAAATTAGGAAAGCGAACAACCATACCCGAACGAGTCGTCCGATGATCTGTTGCGGTAGGTGAAGGTTTGGCTAAAATTGGCGGAACTATAGGCGAAGCTGAAGGCGAAGTTGTAACGTTAGGTGGTAATGCTTCCGCTAAAGGCAAAGCTACCGGAATGTTAGCTGGTGGCGTCTCAAACAATAAATGTGCAGGTTTAAGCCTATCGATTGATATGGTGTCGGGTTTGCCCTTTATTTCGAGTTTGAAATATTTATCTTGACGGTCGATAACACGATAAGGTCCGGTATACGGCGGTTGAAGAGATCTACGAACGGAATCTTGCCTAACAAAAACATATGGAGCTGTAGCAAGGTCCTTATGTACGAATATTTTAGGTGAACCGCTTTGGTGCGTAGTAGTAGGTGTTGGTCGAAGATGTGCCATGTAATTTCGTATACGGTATACAAAATCCGTGTAATCGGGAGCTTTGGCTTGTGCTGACGATTCGAAAAAATCAGGTCAGCCTTCCACGCTGTTCTAATACCAAGGAGAACTAGCGGGAGTACTTCCCCCCAGTCTTTGGTGTTATGGCACATTATGGCAGCTTTCATTTGGCGATGGAAGCGACCAACCCGTTAGCGGCAGGGTGGTATGCGGTTGTAGATATATGTTGAGCACCTATCATAGTCGCGAATCGCCTAAAGATGTCAGAGATGAATTGTCGACCTCTATCTGTCGTAATACGGAGTGGGCACCCAAATCTCGAAATCCACCCAGACATGAATGCGTGACTAACTGTATCAGCTTTAATGTCTGTTATTGGTATAACCTCGGGCCATCTGGTAAAACGGTCAACCGCCGTGAGGCAGTACTGAAAACCGCGTGAATATGGCAAAGGACCAACCAAGTCAACGTGCACTTCAGCGAAACGCTGCGTAGGTCGCGGAAAAGCTTCGAGAGGTGAAGTCACATGTCGGGATACCTTAGAACGCTGACAATGGATACAAGATCGGCACCAGTCACGGCAATCACTACGCATGCTAGGCCACACGAAACGTTGTGAAACGAGTTTTTGTGTAGCTTTAACTCCCGGATGGCTTAATCCATGAATTGATTCGAAGACAATTCGGCGAAATTCCGGCGTCAAATATGGTCGTAGAGCTTGACCAGACAAGTCACAGTATACTTTGGATACTGATCCTGGGACGCATACTTGTTTAAGTTGTAGCGAGGAACCACTTTCGAGAAAGTGTCGGAGTTCCGAATCTTTAGCTTGGCTGTAAGCAAGTGCGTTGTAATCTAACGCAGTAATTGCTTCAACCGGGCGAGACAGCATATCTGCCACAACATTATTCTCTCCGGAAATGTGACGAATATCGGTAGAAAATTGACTTAAGAAATCTAAATATCGAAACTGACGCGGAGAACACTTATCTAAAGGTTTTTTAAAGGCGAAAACGATCGGTTTATGATCAGTATATATTATGAAAGGTTTTAATTCTAACATGTGTCTAAAATATTTGACACCTTCGTATATCGCCAGCAATTCGCGATCATAAGGGCTGTACTTGCGCTGGGCCGAAGTTAGTTTTCTAGAGAAAAAACCTAATGGCTCCCAGTGGCCATTTACGCGCTGTTCAATGACGGAACCTAAGGCGATATCCGAAGCGTCACTAACCAAGGCAATTTCTGCGTCAGGACGAGGGTGCACAAGAAGTGTGGCTTCTGCGAGGCTGTTCTTACAGTCCTGAAAAGCCTGATTTAAAATAGAATTCCACTCTATCAACGACTTGTTACTTACCCTCGGCCCACCGAGTAACGCATTTAAAGGGGCTTGAGTTTGTGCAGCGCGAGGGAGAAATCTACGGTAATAATTGAGCATACCTAAAAACCTACGAAGTTGGTTAATGGTTTTAGGCTTCTGAAAATCCTGTAAAGCTCGCACTTTTTCAGGAATGGGTCTCGTACCTTTTTCTGATATCCTGTACCCCAAAAACGATACCTCACTCTGACCAAACACGCACTTAGCTGTGTTAATAACCACTCCGTGTTCTCAAAAACTCAAACGTTCAAATACTAGTTTCAGGTGATTTTCATGAATTTCAGGCCCTGACGAAGCGACTAAAATGTCGTCGATATATGGGAAACAAAAATCTAGGTCGCGGAGAATCTCATCGATGAATCTTTGAAAAAATTCGTTACAGATTAATTTTTTAACCATCGATTCGTAATAGGATTGAGAATTTTACCAAGTCTGCTCCTACTATCCTTAGGTAGCTATCAAAAATACTACAATTATAATATCTACCAGGACCAACTAATCAAACCATAATGGTCGGCCTCGCCACCATAAGATCCTTCCAAACTGGTTTCCACAAAAAAATTATGTCGGACAAAACAAGACAATACAACTAAATTCATTGTACGTAGGTAGGTACCTACAATTAAATTTCGGAGTCAAAGGAAAACGATTTTGGTTTGAAAGGAACTGAAAAACCACCAAGAATGTTTCGTTTAAATGATGAATAACAAAGCACTTTAAAAATTTAACAGTTTTGTATACTAAGTACATGGAATACAGCGCTGTATCGCTTATACAGCGCTGTATTCGCACATGTTGTAGCTGAGACGCCTGTAGAGAAATTACTAGGGTATCCCATTGATCCTTGCGGCTTTAACTTGACAATCGAAATAGGATCTTGTCTTTATACATATTAAGTCGATATTTATTTAAAATTTATTTGTTTTTTGTAATATCGTTGGCTTACATAAAAGGGATGTGGGATCTCATAAAATTTTGCGTCGAATTTCGGACCGACAATAGATGTTCGGGGAAGTGAGTTTTTGCCTTCTTTGTACAAATTTGCAAACGAACTTTGCACACGACGGCACAAATGAAAGGATAACAATGGTAAATTAAAATAAGAAAGTGAGCTTCTTAGACAAAGGCTGTAACATTTTATGGGTACAATATAAAAAACTCTTAATATTAAGAAAATAACGATTTCTTTATGTTGTTAATTTATAAGGTTTAAACTTGGAAGTACCTATTTAATACAACTTCTAATCATAGGGTTGCAACACAGTAATAAGTAATTCATTTTGGGGAAGAAACATATCGGTTAGTATTGAAAAAAGTCTAAATCTAAGTTCGTTTTCGGATTATATTTCTGTAGAAATTAATAAATTTTGTTACTGAGATACAAATATTGTTAAGAACTTAAACACTTAGACATGTAGCTAAAAATAACAGAACTTTATCAGTATATTGTATGGTAAAAAGTAAAACATTGCCAAGAAAGTGTGAGTGAAGATTAGTATTATAACAAGAAGCTATATGAAGTATTTTGTAGTCAAAGATATTTGTTAAACTTAAAATGTACAAACTCTTACAATCAGATAGCAGTTTCTCTAAATATGTCTAATAGTTACTCTCTAAAGATTTTAATGTAGCGATGAATACTACGAGAGGTCTGGGAATCTCATTTATCTATTATTAGACTAGTTTTCCGAAAATTCATTTAAGACAAAATTTCGCTTGAAATTACAGTCTTAAGGCTGATTAGTCTGTACGAGGATGGCAAAAAGATACGGAAAGTTGGGATTTGAATTTGCGCTGCTCAGCTGTAAAGTAAAGATTTAGTCGTGAAACTTTTGCCAATATTGGAAGGGTATCACGAAAATTAGGTGATGAAAATTGAGGAGTTATCCACAGCACAATGTAACTTCGTCCGTGTCTTACTAAAACACGTTATTATATTATCATCTTCATCATAACATGACTTTAGAAAAATTGCTCGAGTATTGTGATTCTAGTGCCTACCTGAATGCAGAGATGCTACCGAATATAGATAATATCACATAGAGTTTGTTTCTAATACATCGCTATAAAACAAGCGGAGGCTGTTATCGCAGTCTATGGATGCCTCCAATATTGGAGATTTAAGTCTCTAATAAATCGATCGATCGAATCGATAATAAATACGGAGAGTATGAAATAGGTACACCAATTTCTTAAACTTTTTGTTCAAAGCAGAGCGGGTTCGCACCAATCCATAATTTAATTAGAGCGTTGTATCACACGATTCTTTTTAAATGAAAATATTAGAAATGACGTGATTAGCTGCCTCCAGTCACATGATGGACTGACATAGTAGGTACGCTACGGGTGTGAAACTGCTGTAGATCGAAAAAAAAAACTGCAATTTCAATAAAGTTTTTCCATTAAACGTTTGTGTTATTCTGTCTCTCTAAGCTAATTAGTTTTCCTTTTTTTATATGTGGTGATGGAAAGCACCAGCAGAATCCAAGAGTGGTGGTCACCATCCTCAATGCAAACAAGGACAGTGCAGCATGGCGACCACCACTATGGCGGCCTTGTGAGATGCTTTTTCACGCTCCGCTTAAAGGACCCGGGATCATAGTGGGACGGAAACACGTGCGCTGGTAGTGAGTTCCAGGTTTCTTTACTCTATCGTTTTATAACGATTACCTACCTACATTCTTAAGCATCGTTGTTAGGTCCATGGCTTGGCAGGAGTCAGCCAAAATATATTGAAATATAAGTATAGGGAATAAAGATGATGAGAACTATGAAAGGAATCGTAGGTTTAACGTGCGGAAGACTGTATCAGGTTATATATAAAACATTAATAATATTAATTACCTAATGATATGCTGCATGTTTCATTTCATGGTTGATTCGTTGGTATGATATGATAATACGTGTGCAAGATTGGAACATTATTGAAACGATAACTGATCAAGCGAATGTGAAGTCAAATTTTCTGTAGATATATGACGCATTTTGCAACAATAAAATAATGCAATACTGATAAAATAAACATAGTTAAGACTGAAAGGAAACTTTTGGCATCAAATGTTTCTAGAATACTTTACAGAATGTTATTATAACAAACACAGCACAGAACAAACAAACCTTACCTTTGAGATTAGACGACAATATTCTCAAATATCAAACTTATTTAGGAAACTGAGTGACTTATTTTATATTTGCCATTTCACAAACTGACATTTTAAGCCACATAGATGTGGTGATCGTAGTTATTTCGAGCCATTACTTAGAAATGTACCAAAGAGGAAGGAGGACGAATGATTTATAGCGATCTATACTTTTGATGTCGTTTAAACAAAAAATATCTCTTAGACTGTTCGTTTGTGGTCTATTCTATTCGATTAATTAATAATAATAGGTTACTAGTTTTTGCCAATGCTTTATTTTTCTAGATTTAGAGAATGACTTTATATCGGTAAGTACATTTGTTAAGTAGTTTAGGCGGTAATTTAAACATCCCAAACAGGTCGGCAACGCACTTGTGACGCTTTTGGTGTTGCCGGTGTCCATGGGCGTCGGTAATCGCTTACCATCAGGTGATGCATCTGCTCGTTTAAATTAAAAAAAAATGGTTTTCATAGATCAAATTTGTCGTTCTTATTATTGTGTATTGAGTTTTTATTTTAATTCAGTCTATCTGCCAACGAATGCTTCAAGACGATTGAATGAACCTAGATTCGGTAATTTAAATAATTGTTTTCTTTACCACAACTGAGAATAAAGTTCAACTAATTAATAGCCTTTTTACTTATCTTCTTTAACTGCCTGCCTATAAATAAAAAATACTGTCTGAAGAAATGTAACTGAGTTATTTTAATTAAAAAATACTACTAACTCTCATATTTAAAACGTTGATCTTATTATAGATAAGACATTCTCAAAAACCAAAAACATATTTCTTGTTCCCAAAACCAGTAAAACCGACTCAAAATCCCTATTCCATCAGAATGCATGAAGGGATAAATATTCAGAGTCGGCGCGGTGTTTTTAATAAAATTACCCCGCGGGCGAGGGTCGAGCCGAACTTCCGTAGGGTGGGAGGGGGTCGGAATTGAAAACCTCACCGCATATCCACCCCTGTTATCTGCGATATTGTGAACACTCACATTTTGTGATGGATTGAGTAGCGTGATTATATTTGAGAAGGAGTTTATGTCATAGATAAATTTGTAATGAAAGAAGTGCATTTGTAGACGCAAATAAAAATATATGAATATTGAAAATTATACTAAATATTATAGGTATGACATTTATACTTATATAAAATAAAAATAAATAATATATAATCCCTAAATTGAACAAATATATATTATATTCAAACATAAAGATTTAAATTAGAAAATCATATTTATTCATACCTACATTCGACTGCAACGCAGGAATTTTTGTATTATTACATCGGGATAACACATAGGTTACAATTTATAAAGATATATATAGATATATTCTCCCCTGTGGCTTTACTTTACCTTTTAAGTTTTCATACGTCATGTAGACTCGATATATATGAATGTGCCTAAAACAAATTTGTTCCTAAAATCCCGAACTATTCGAAAATAATAATGTAGTATGCAGTCAAACATATTTAGAAATAAAAATAGAGATGATTGGTATTAACAGACTTAACAACGTGCTCAAACATCTATCGTTTATCTATCAAACACTTTCTCCAATAAATGTTATCTATGTATAATGAGCTGCTAGTTGTCCTAAATATAGAAAATATTGATGTATGCCTTATATCGGAAACTCATTTCACTAATGAATCTTACATTCAAATGAAAGGATACAAAATTTATCATGCTTTACATCCGGAGAACAAAGCCAGAGGTGGTAGTGCAGTTATAATAAAAGATAACATTTCTCATTACGAGAAATTCAAGCACGAAGAGCTTGAGATACAGGCAGTCGCTGTATGTGTTATGACCGAAAGGTATGCCATAACAATTTCTTCAATCTACAGCCCACCACGATATTCCTTAAAATCCAGCCATTACCAAAACCTCCTAAAGAAAATGGGAAGCAGATTTATTCTTGGTGGTGATTTTAACGCTAAGAACACCCACTGGGGATCTAGACTTACTACATCAAAAGGGAAAGAACTGTTATGCGCAGTTAGAGATTTGCAATGTAACGTTATATCTACGGGAAAACCAACATACTGGCCAACTGACCCGCACAAAGTTCCTGACCTCATAGATTTTTTTATCTATAAGAACATATCGGATTTAATATGTATTGAAAGTTGTTGCGATATGAATTCGGATCATTCACCGATCATGTTAACAATAAACGAAAAAAAAATACAAACAGAGATCCGCCCAACGCTAGTAAACAAATTCACTGATTGGGAAAGTTTTAAATATGACCTACAGTCTATCACTAATCTAAAGGTCCCATTAAAACTCCCACAACATCTGGATAAAGAAATACTCACCTTTGTAAATAACATTCAAAGCTGCGCTTGGAAGAATACGCCAGAGTTAAAACGTACAATTAGAAGTACTAACTATCCAATCGAAATTAGAAATTTAATCAGCGAAAAAAGAAAACAGAGGCAAAGGTGGCAGCAAACAAGGTACCCTTCGGACAAAACATTGTTGAATAATCTCACAAAAAAACTCACTCGAGTAATACAACAGTTCAAAGATGAATGTATGTGTACTTACCTAAATCAACTAACCAGTGACCGCACTACAGATTATTCGTTATGGAAGGTCACAAAGAATTTAAAAAGACCTGTTACGCAAATACCACCAATTAGAGAAGTAAGTGGGCAATGGGCTGTAAGTAATGAACAGAAAGCTATGAGATTTACTGGTCATTTGGAACAAATATTTCGTCCGAATGTAGCAAATACTGTGATCGAAACATGTCAAGATGGAAACAAAAAATATGAAGAAGATATAAGACTCATAACACCAAAAGAACTGTGCAAAGAAATTAAATTGCTGAATCGTAAAAAGTCTCCTGGTTACGATCTAATAACTGGTGAGATTTTAAATAATTTACCACGAAAAGCAATAGTTAAGCTTACTACGCTTATAAATGCATCATTTAGACTAAAATACGTACCTGATATGTGGAAAGTGGCAGAGGTAATAATGTTACCGAAACCTGGCAAACCACTTCATGAAGCAACTTCATATAGACCTATTTCTTTATTACCAATAATTTCAAAATTATTTGAAAAGCTGTTATTAAAAAGGTTAAAACCAATAGTAGAATCAAAGCATTTAATACCTGACTATCAATTTGGCTTTCGAGAAAAACATTCCACTGTAGACCAAGTTCACAGAATTACTAATATCATAGAAAAAACTTTAGAAGAAAAGAAAGTGTGTGCCACAGTTTTTCTAGACGTAGCACAAGCTTTCGATAAAGTATGGCACGAGGGACTTGTGCACAAATTAAGAAAAGTATTACCAAAACCCTTTGTAGACATATTAAAGTCCTACATATCTGATCGAATGTTCAGAGTAAGAGAAGGAAATGCATATTCTGATCTGAAACCTATTAAAGCTGGGGTTCCACAAGGAAGTGTTTTAGGACCGGTCCTGTACCTGTTATACACTTCTGACATGCCAGGATTAGATGAAAATATCATTGCGACCTTTGCTGATGACACGGCTATTATGGCCATTGGGTCTACACACAAGGAAGCAGTAGATAAACTTCAAGTAGCAGTGAACACCATTTGTGACTGGACGAGTAAATGGCGAATTAAATTAATGAATCTAAATCGGTTCACATTGACTTTACTAATAAAGCTCCTAACTATCACCCGGTATATATAAATAGTCATATAATACCCTATGTCAATACTGCCAAATATTTGGGAATGACACTAGACGCTAAGCTTCGCTGGAAAGCTCATGTCAAAAAGAAACGCGACGTTCCAACTCGTCGCGTTTCTTTTTGACAACTTTCTTTTCGCTACAAAAAAATGTATTGGCTCTTAGGTAAACACTCAAAAGTGTCCGTACATAATAAGATTTTATTGTATAAACAAGTCCTTATGCCTATATGGACTTATGGTATCCAGTTATGGGGATGTACCAAACAATCCAATACACTGATGATACAACGTTTTCAAAATAAAGTACTCAGGGGTATTGTAAATGCACCCTGGTACATTCGAATGAACGACCTCCATCGGGACCTTAAAGTAGAACTCGTCACAGACATTATATCAAAGTTCGCCGAAGCACATGAACGCCGGCTTCATCATCATGTAAACGTTGAGGCTATCCAGCTTCTTGACAATACGGATATTACAAGGAGACTCAAAAGGGTAAAACCCTTTGAGTTAGTTAAGTGAAAGTGCGAAGTGAACAAAATACTACTATTTTAGTGCAGTGTAATACAAGAACACACGAACAGAGTGTCCTCAATTAATTAGAGACAATAAGAAAAGTGTTAATGGACACAATCTTATTATAGCTTTGTTTTAATAATTTAGGTCAAAGTAAAATTACTCATTAGTCAGTAGACTAGATCGTAATAGCAATGTCCTACTTGTATTAGTACGGCATTTACAGAAAAAAAAAAAAAAAAAAAAATCATCATCATGGGGAGCCATCTTTAAATGAAGTTTTGAGGTCAGCAGACGGTAGGTATACTTCGCGGTCATGAGCGGCACCTTTAAATTGGTGATATTTTTCTAGTCCAGTCCAGGCCCTGATGTCGTCTATCCACATCCTTCTTGGTCGACCTGGTGTCTTCCTGCCAAAAATACAATAGTATTACGTTACGATACGATATTAATATACCTACACGTAATATAGAAGAAACATTGGACTTTACCTTTATCGCACTAATCTCCAAAACTTCTTGACGTTTTTGGCATTTAAGCGAACAACAAGCGCCGACGTAAGTAGGTAGGTTTTCGGGGAACGGCGGTATTATTTATTTAAGGTAAGTACTTATTACTGTTGTAACAGTGATATGATATAAGTTTACCAAGAATGGCATTATTTTGTATTATTACACAACTATTTATCGGTTAACACACCGTGTATTGCGTATGCAGGAAAATTTTAATATGAATTTAATCACTTGGAGAATTATTAGATACTATTCCTCAGTACCTTCTTAAAATGAGATTGATGTTAGTTATAAAACATTTCACTTTATAGACACGTTTACAAAGAATATTTATACGTATATACCTACCTATATTGCGCTATGACATTTTATCTCATACCCGTACAAGTAGTAAGCAGGAGTAGTAATTATAGTCAACCAACCTTTAAGCTGTCAGTAAAAAATCGAATCGAGAAATTTAATCGATACCTTTTTACATGGTCGTACTAGTGCTGTCAAGGTAACAAATGAATAAATTATATAACATTTATAGAGACGTATTTATACTCACGTCACGTAATAGTAAACTCATTGCTCTATCTATTATGCGATTGCAATATCTGGTCCTTCGAGCCGCAGAGGACTCGTTACGCCGCTCCTAGTTGTCAAGTCCACGTCTGAGTCATTCATTACGACCACTCACAGCGTTGGGCAACACTTAGATAAGTGACTGGCGTTACCAAGTTTAGCAGTACCGGCTACTGGTAATATGTGCATAGTAATGTGAAGATTACGAAACGTGTAGTCTGTAATTGTTAGAAAGGGTATTAAATATATTCATTAAAGGTATACTCATAGGGTTCAGTTATTATTCACGCGTTTGCTCGGATCAGACTATCTTACAAATAGTAAAAATATAAAATTATACGGCATAACGTGGTCTCCGATGCATGGGCGTGAAACACAGGCATCAAACTTTCATACTCCGGGCTGTCATTAAGAATTTCTTGAAAGAAAAATCCGACCACACGTTCGATACCTCCAAATCGGCAGTTGCGTACGCTAACCGCTAGACCAACGAAGCATTTAATCCACAAAAAAGAATGTAATACTGTTTCATAACATAAATTTGGGTGATGTTTTTTAACAGAGAAAATACAATAAATAATAGCTCGAGATCAGCTTAAGACTAAATTGGGACTGGTCTAATACGAAAATTTACCAAGGGCTGTATGAACCTAAAGGAAATACACATAACGAATTTTCGAATGCTTGATTTGCTTTTGCTAATTATTATTATCTGATTTGACAATCACATGTGTGTTCTAAAACGTAGATAAAAAAAATTAAACCATTTCTTGTCAAATAAATGACTTATTGAACCGTTTAAAGATCAGATAAAGATTGGAAATCGTAGAAAGTTTCTTCACATAACCATTTAAAATATCAATTGTGTGTTCGCACGCTGCGCTGTGAGAGTCGTCTAGTTCGGCGGTCGCGGCCGGCGCTCTGTGTGTGTGACTGTGACGTCACAATGGACAACAATGATGGATGGCGAGCCCTGTCTCCAACACGCCATTGTCTTGTACTTAATACTGACGGTACGAGTTGTTATGGAAACACTGTATGAATAAGAGGAGATAGTGTTTAAAACTGGTACGAAATGTTCAGTGTGCACTAAATCTATTTAATTAATAAAAATATAAATATCGAAATATGAAACTAGCAATACAAGTAGCCCACGTACCTGGCACCGGCGCTTGATACTTAAAATGTATAAATATTTAATTAAAATTTAGACGCATATGATTACCGTTTCAATCATATTGCCTTTAATAGAAGCAGGAATACGGTACAGAAATGGTACAAAAAAATATTTTGAACATTTTACACCAAAATGAAAAGCAATGAAATAGTGAACAATATTCAAATCAAAAGCAACAAACCCCCTGAAAATACTTGGGGGCGCCGCTAGGTATTAATGTAAATAATATTACGAGTATTATGCCAGTAATAAACTATAGTATTTATAAAAATATAGAATCCTATCGTTGTTATAGACGCATCTCAAACACTTAGGTTGGTGGCGAGGCTTCGAATTTATAATTAGGTAGACAAACTAGTTTACAACAAGTTCTCAGAACATCTTTGTACAAAAAATATATCTTTACATATTGACTCGCGTCAGATCAAGTAAGGACTAGCCAGTGAATGACCATCAACTATTTCGAAAAACAATTTTAGGATTATATTTCAAAGAGGCTGCCCTCCGCGGTGTTACCCGCAATTGTTGTTGAAAAGGTACCCCCGCGGGTAACACCAAAGCTACTCCTGCTAACTTTAAATTTGAAGTTACAAACACACATTGCAATTTTATTTACGAGTATTTACTAGCTGAACCCCGCCGTGCTACCCGCGGGTAGCACGGCGGGGTTCACAATAACCGCGGTCAACGCCGCGAGGCGAAGTTAGTATCTTTATGAATTGTAGCTTATGTAATATTCTTTTGTATAAGCTATATTATTGTAAAGTTTCATCAAAATCCATTCAGTAGTTTTTACGTGAAAGAGTAACCAACAAACATCCATCCATACTTACAAACTTTCGCGTTTATAATAATACTAGTAGGATTTACCTAGACTCCAAAGATTTCTTTATCAGTGTATTCCTCTGCAGTAAGACAGTTCTTATATGAAGCTGTACTTTGCTTTCGTGTTAAAGAAAATCAAGACACTTGGGTACACATATCTCAAGCTTATGAGAATCTTTTCATCATCTTGTCAGGTGAAAGATGCCCACTGATAGACATCCCCCATCCTATATTTCCATATTTTCTTGTGAAGGCCTTTATCTGCCTATTTGACAGTTAGATATTTAGGAAGGCTTGAAGTCGAACCTATTATTTAAGTAGATCGTAGTTAAAGACATTTGTCTCCTGAACGATTTTTTTTTTTTTTGAATAGTTGGCAAACGAGCAGACGTATCACCTGATGGTAAGCGATTACCGCCGCCCATGGACACCCGCAACACCAAAGCGTCACAAGTGCGTTGCCGACCTTTGGGGGATGGGAAAGGGGATGGAGGGAGGGGTTGGGGTATGGGCCTCCGGTATCCTCACTCACTCGGTGAAACACAGCGCAAACGCTATTTCACACCGGTTTTCTGTGAGGCTGTGGTATCACTCCGGTCGAGCCGACCTATAGCTCTCCCACGGTATAAACGAGTTAGTGATTAAGTCAATCAATACGAAAATCTATATCAAAATGTTTAGTGTTCCCATTTAGAAGAAAACAATGTTTTTTCTTATGTTTAAAAATGTGATTGAAGTCAATCGTTTATGCAGATTTCCAGTTTTTAGCCTGATAACTTTACTCTACTTGTAAAGCTTGTAGAATGTAAAATTGGTGCTTTTACACGCACCGCTTAACGGCCCATGATCATAGTGGGAGGGAAAAACGTGCGCTGGTAGTGTATTCTAGTTTTTTATTGACTGGCACAGGAAGGAAGAGTAATTATAAGGAAATTTAACTAATCATATTTATCTATTGTTACAACTTAATGGTCACAAGTATTTTGCAGGCCTTTGAGAAGCCAAAGAAACACACATTGTAGTTTGACGTTGTAATTTGGGAGGGTGGAAGACGGGTATCTGTTTGGGCGCGTAAATATATGCTTTCTGCCGATAATAACAGCTAGTTTTGTTCAAAACAAGCCATTAAAGCCATAGTAAAGTTGGGAGAATATTACAAAGGAATGACAGGTAAGAAGTTATGATAATTGACACAAAAGCAAATTGCTTAGATGTGCGGATAGATTGGGAATACCTAGTCGTAAACAATAGAATGAGTTACTCAGACTCGCATACCTGAGATTCAAAAAGACTGTTATCGACATTCCAAACATTCTTAAAATTTCAATTTGTACTAATTTTTTTACAAAATAAATGGTATTTATGATCATGACGCCAATGATTTTCATGCAAAATGGTGTTAGTGTGTTGCACTTGATCTAGCACTGTACTAGAAATTATGTTATAATTAAATAATTAGGTACATTTTTACCTATATAGACAAAAAACACAATTGAGAGGTGTCAAGGGACACCCGGATGGAACGAAGTTCCTTTCGATTACTTAGTGAAGGAATTGTAATAAAATTTTATTTTTTTAAGTTATAATACTATTAGAAAGACGACACGAAAATATCTGGCTTGCTTTCTATAAGAGAGAGAGAGAGAGACAGACAGAGAAACATGCGCACGCCGCACGGCTTACAATAGCTTACTATAGCAAAAAGTGTCGTTACAACTTTTCGTCTTAATTTTTTCCGTTTAACCCCCTTTCGCAACGCGCGATAAGAAACTTCGTTCCAATAATATTAAGACTTTCGTGGTAGACACTAAGAAAAACAATTTTTTTCCATACTTCCTCTGAGTATCACTAACAGATAATAAGTACCTATAGATTAAATGTAATTAGTATTTAAAACATGTACGTACAACTTTGAAGTGAATTCAACTGTTAATTTTCTTAAAACAATTAATAACAAAGTAAGCAACAAAACCTTAACAGAATCGATTCTCTAAAAGCCATTTTAAAATTACAATGTCCAAGCGTTTATTATCCTATTAACGGTGAAGACAATGGCATTGTTGGAACAAAACCCCATCATTTACCACTAAACGGTGGATTGGCAACTTGGCCATATGCCAGCCATGTGGCAAGCCACGTACTATCATTTGCCATGCATCACCGCACTTGCGTCTTGAATTGAATTATTATCGGAGCCAATTAGACGATTAATGTTCTTAAAGTTTTTTACTATCTGTCGCTTGCATTATTTTCCACTTGGATAATTTTTAGTTTGAATACCTATATCGGAATAATATTTAATTCTTACTTTAGTTTGATTCTGGTAGAAAGTCTCCGTCTTTGTGTAAGACTACAGTGAGAGCTATTGAGGAATCTATCAGGCTGTACCTAGCTATTGTGTCGTAAGAGATATCTTATAACTTTTTCTATATATGTTTCGATATTTTGTGTTTATTACTTTTACATTTTCAAGTTTAATTTTCTTCAAGTTAAAGTTCTAAAACATCTGTCTTTAGTAAATTATTCATAATTCATACCTTAATACCATATCAAAGACCAAATTCCGAATAGCAATTTCAAAAGTAATTTTATGTTATGATTAATAAATTATTTAAGTTAATGTGTAAAAATATGTAAAATGTCTAAAAATGATTGCTTGTGCTTTCATATCGACACAATTCATCGTCTGTTATTTCATGTTCTGATCCCTGAACCAGTATGATGTTGTTTACTCAGAAATGAAAAAGTATTCATGTGAAAATATAAGTACGTAAAGTTAAGTAATTAGGTAACACAATTTATGACACGGTTCGATCAAAAAATGTTAAGAAGGAGTTAAAGTAGGTAGATACAATGAGTTTAAAGAGTCCGAATGTGTTCATATACCTAATATAATGACAAAACATATTTTTTAACCGGTAATATTAAAACTCAATTGCTCGCAAGGTTTACTTTCGCATAGCCATTAATGGTTATTTATTATAACCAGATAGTGCTAAGAAGACGGAAGCTAGAAAGGTAAATAATATCAATTATGATTTTTCCGAGAATCTATCGACGGTCAACATTCTGAGCCGCGGTAACTGTCAACTGCGGCTAATAGCAATGTCCATGTTCGTAGACGAGTTGTTTATAGAGTAGGATCTCGCTAACGAGGTGCGCACACGCACCCGACGCGCTCACTGCACGGGTACACTTCGGAGATATTCGAATTTTAAATTTGATTTTCGAACGTCAGTGACATGACTGTTTTGAGAATTAATGTTATTGACCTCTATTGGTATCAGATGTATGATCGATGTATAAGTTATAACTTACTCCCAATGTGCTCGGTTGATTAAGTACGTAGTTGAATTAACATATTATCTACTGAGTTATTTTTATACCAAACAACACCATCTAAACAGCTTTTAGTGTTAACATATTACGGATGAGATTTTATACTGATTGGATAAAAACCTGCAGCTTCTCTCGGGATAAGGCTTGGGGGCTGCCCAGGTAACGTGCTTGAGTTCGGTCGTCAGAGTGGTTTTTAATTGAAAAACCAGATAGTGAAACAATTACATCTTATATAAGACAACTGGTATCAACTGATATCAAATAACATGTTCAACTCAGTGATTAAAAAAAAAGGAGGTATGATTTGTTTATGGTCAGATGTATTCCGACTTGATGTATTCCAAAACAGTTCGTTCGAATTACAATAGCCCTGAATCCTATATCCCTGAGGAGCCAAAGATCCAAAGAGATTTTCTACCCAGCATCAAATTTAGGGCTAGTTATAATATTTAGGTCAAAATATGTAGTTGTACCTTGCACTTATTACCTATGGCTCACAGCTCTCTATTAATACAGGAACTAACGCGATCAACAGGTATTATATATACCTACTTGCCAATTGTCTGATATTTGGAATAGGTTGCACTGTCTATGATCGTAACCTCCCCTAGTTTCTCACACTTGATTTGTATATTATTTTAATTATCTAGATGACGTATACGAAACATTTTCAGATCAATAAACTCAGGTATTCTAGACACTTGGACTATCTCAAAGTTATAACAGTAAATAAAAAATAGTAGCATCTTAAGGGTATTTAGGTTTGTTTTAGTTATTTGTTACTGTAGCGTAGGTACATAGTTTAAAAACTTGTATTTTGATACTTCGATTTGTGAGAAAAACAGTTCAAATTGACATTTTCCTGCTCTTTTCGTAAATTTATTTGGGGTCGGTGTACTTAATGAGTTTGTTTCTTGATCATTTCTTAACATCCTCTTGCCCGCACTCCTTCAGTTGATTGCGAAATGGTTATGACTTTTCTCTTATGGCTGGCCGCCTGGCTGACGGCAAACTTCTTTGGGGCGATGTTCAAATATATTTTTCAATCTAAGCTCTGGATTTTGAAAACACTGTGTTTTTTTGAAAGAAGTGTTAGGAATGTTCTTTTTATTTATCACAATATGCCATCTAGTCCTAAGCTAAGCAAGGTTTGTAGAAGGTATGGGTACTAGACAATTGGTACAAATACATAGTATATACTTTTTTTTTGTAAATACATGCCTATTATACATAGAAAACACCCAAAGTCCGAATCAAACATTTGGTCCGATACGGAAATCGAAGCCAAGACCTCAAGCACAGCAGTCTGACTGTTGTTTCTTAAAGATATATGTCTTTCCCATTATAATATACCTACCTATTCCTTTTGTGGTAATTTACGTAGTCCATGTATTGAAAATGGTTATAAGAAATGCAGCATTAGTCTGCGACAAGAAGGACAACAGATAAGTACCTACCTATACATTTTACAAAACCCTGTGGTGGTAGGTACGTAAGTAGGTACTTTCCTATGAAACTCGGAATACTTATATTCAGGCAACTTTATGTTAGGTAATCAATATGACAATGAGAACTCATTATTATTGGACAAAACGTAATCTACACAAAATCAAAAAAAAAATGTTACACATCAATTTACACTCACTCTTACAACACTAACAAATGAAAAAATATGTTAAACATGTGCGTTAGTTTCATTTGTTTATTATAAATCACACCCACCATAACCCATAATTTAAATGAATCAAGCAGCTACAAAACATAAAACATATATAGGTACCAATCAAACATCCTCCCACACTAAACGTAAAGCCGCAAGTAGGTATCAATCAAACCACAAAAGATGAAAAGAATCAAAGACATCGTAAATATAATATTTCTTAATACAATACACATTGATGTCAAAAAGGTGGGATTAAGTTCTCTCCGGCGGGTTCCCACGTCATCTGCGGACGTCTTTATAAAGCAGAGCATTCACGCACTTGACCCTTTCGGCATAATAGCGCCACGAAATTATCAAAACGAACCCACACATGCGTACGTTCCCACTGACGAACACACGCACGGGACGATAACCTCATTCGGACGTATCAAACGTTCGAAAACATACTCACACACAGACATGAAGTTCCACAACGAACACACACACGTATAAAATAATTCGAAAACACGTACACGCACACTTTAATCTTAATAAAATGCGTGTTTCGATTGAACATTTACAGAGGCAATGTTGATGTGTGCGTAGGACGGCTTCACGATTTGGTGCCAGCGGCGGTCCTAACTTGGAGAGTTGCGCAGTGCGATTCGATTGCGGAGTATTTTTAGAGCTGATGTGTTTTTGCTAAGAGTTGTTACGTTACCGTTGAACGCAAAAATGCGTCCGAGTATTCGTCCGGCTAATGAGAGGCACATGCCTACCATTAAGTACTTGTATGGACATACCGCTTTTTGTTAATAGACCTTTACCGTTTAATGAACAGCGTTGTACTATTGTGGTCTTCGCGTTGTTATTAATTAGCTTATCGCCGGTTGCTTGACTATTATGTTTTTTTATGAACTAAGGTAATTGTAGAGAGTTGATTATGAATTATCCTGGCTTCGTGCCTTCTAAGATGTAAACTCAATTCAATACAAAAATAATTACATATTCATTTCTGTCGAACAGTTGCAGAGATTCGCGCGTTTGGAAACCAAGATACACAAAATTTCACACACACATAAAAAAACACACCATATTAAGCTTATCGCCTACTTAGATACAAAGTAACTAATTATCTGGCATTCATTACCATAACTTATATGTTAAGCAAAATAGTTTATTCGGTCGACCCAGTATCTATTGGTAAGTTCTCATTGATCGTTCGTTTTCGTCTGGTCGTGCAATAAAAAAATATTTACTGACATCTCTAACTCATCTCATGCTCATCCAACAGACTGCATTTAATTATTGGTACCCAATAGTTTATATTATTAACTGTCATTGCCATTAATTATCAAATATTTGGTTTCCAGCACGTTACGAGTTATTTGTTTTGGAGAAGAATTTTTTCATTGGCAAGCGTTTTTACGGCGTTGAAAAACAGGCGAGACACGAAGAAAGAGGATAGGATTGAGTGAGTTTACACCAGTATAGAACAACGCTAACAATTATTTTGTTTCTTACCACTAGCTAAGTTGATACTCGTACCTATTCGTAATACAAAACTAACAATTGTATGAGAAGCACGTCTCTCAATGCTAAGTCTGATGGTCAAAACTAATTTTATCCAATAATACAAGAAAATAGAGGCGTTAGCGACTATAGAAGGAGAATCGAAGTGAAACAATTACATCTTTCGTAAGACAACTGGTATCAACTGATATCAAATAACATGTTCAACTCAGTGATTTTAAAAAAAGGAGGTATGATTGGTTTATGGTCAGATGTATTCCGACTTGATGTATTCCAAAACAGTTCATTCGAATTACATACATGCAAAAACGACTCGAGCTATTAATGCATATACCTTGCTTTTACCGTGGGAGAACCACGCTTCGACATGAATGGGCCGGCTCGACCGGAGTGATACCACGGCCTGAATGTGCGCTTGCGCTGTTTTTAACCGAGTGAGTGAGGAAACTGGAGGCCCATACCAACCCCTCCGGAATCCCTCTCCCCATTTCCTAAAGGCCGTCAGCGCTCTTATGACACCTCTGGTGTTGCGGGTGTCCATAGGCGGCGGTAATCGCTTACCATCAGGCGATACGTATACTCTTTTGCACCTTATTTCATTAAAAAAATACTTAATCCATCCGTAAAAACAATGTTCATTTCCTAACATTATTTTCCTTTTAATACATATATCCCCAATTTTTCTGTCTAACCCCGAGTTCGGTAAACGACAATCGGCATGCGAGGGGACAAGCTAATTGCCGTAAATGAAACTAGTGATCGAAATTTGTTCCTTAATTACATCCCTAATTACTTCTTCTGGGCGAAATTTTTAGCTAACAAAGAATTGAGCTACAGCTTGACACGAGGACACAAATGAGGAATAAAATAATGAAGAATTCACTTGAATACGATTTTATTTAACTTTCCTCGTATTTTCTTTATTAAGTAGGTAGGTATAGCAAAAGATATATTAAATGGAGATGTTCACCCTTTATTTATGAGATCGCTATTCCATGTTGGTTTTATACAGCTGTCAGCGTTTTAGTCTTATCCTACTAATATTATAAACGCGAAAGTTTGTGAGTATGTAAGTGAGTATGTTTGCTGCTCTTTCACGCAAAAACTACTGAATGGATTTTGATGAAACTTTACAATAATATAGCTTATACATCAGAATAACACATAGGCTACAATTTATAAAGATACTAGCTTCGCTTCGCGGCGGTGCCCGCGGTTATTGTCGTACCGCGGGTAGCACCGCGGGGTTCAACTAGTTTCCAATAAATTAGTGTGATTAACGACATAGGGCAATTACATATTTAGTTAAATATTTGAATTAATTAACGGACGGACAGTTGTTTGAGACGGTACGTAATTATACTAAATATAAAAAAGAGAGGCGAGAGGCGTCGCAAACTTGGATCCGTAAGTGACTGATACTCGTATTATCATGCTTATCCGTTATTCTATTGCTTCGTGTTTATTACTAGGTACACAATAAAGAACGCTATTTATAAATTAGCTTACGTACTGACAGTATGTGTTTTACGCTTTATCTATATTAATAAAAATGAAGCATCGAAATGACTGCACTAAATTGGATAATTCTTTCTTTTATGTGTTTGTAATTGTCCGGATAAGGTTTGTTTAGAAGAAAATTTAAAGAAAATTAGAAGTATTATATTTACGAAGTCCGCCATTGTATGCTACCCGTGGGAAACTCAGGTGGTTATAAATACTTAAATATTTTGTTCAGAAATTTATAAAAAAAACGAAAGAAAAGCATGGCGGTGCGTTGTTTGCCGGGTCCACTAGTACTTATCTAAGATAAATAAATATAAGAATAAATAGTGTTTAAGTAATGGCCAAATGGGGAAGGTTTGGTTGATAACTTACAAACTGAACTTTATGAATTATTTCAAAGGTTTCTTTTAATCACTTAGCGTCTGCGGAATCGATTAACGCGTGCTCATCTCTTGCCTACCTATAATCTTGAAATAAAATTGGAGTATCTGTTTGGAATTTGGAAAAATGGAATAACCACTTTTTACTAAATGCATAATGCCGTCTGTCTGTCTGTCTGTTCCGGCTGCTTGTACCGGTTAATCTCAGGATCGGCTAGACCGATTCAGACGGGACTTTCAATAGTAGATAGCTGATGATGTGAGGAGAAACTTATGCTACTCTTATTAGACTAGCGTCGCCCAGCGACGTTGTTGTTGTACCGCGGGGCTCATCTAGTTTTAAATAAATGTAAAACATTTCTAAATGCAACTGCCAAAACAGGCAACAATTATTAAATTAAAAGGTATTCCAATTGACAGTGCAATTCAGTCATACCAACAGCCTTGTCACATTCTGAGCAAGAAAAAACCATTATCCGTCATCCTCATTCAATGGCATGAAGTTCCTCAGCGTGCGTCAGAGCATTAAACACAAAGGTCACAACCGTCATAGGTAAATACTTAATCGGGTGTAGGTACTGCGTCAATCGTTGGGATCTTCGCGTCATCGATATAAACAGTCAACAGCTAAATACAAAATCACTCACAGTTCTTAAGTATTTCTAATACCTTTAAACTTTTTTTTTTCCACGCCGAACATTCTGCCAGCGTGTGGAGCGCCGTGGCCTGGCCATCACAGTGGTGGCACTCAGGCGTTGGCTCCTTGCGGATCAGACACAGGTGATCTCCGAAGCATCCTTTGCCAGTGATCACCTGCGTCAGCCGGTTTGAGAGGGTCCCATGACGCCTCTCGAGCCAATCCTCCATAATGGGTCTTACCGCCGCAATAACGGCGTGCCCCAGCGCTCGGTTGCCCTAGTCTCTAATACCTTTAAACTAGCAATTTATGTATATACCTATATAATCTAAACCTCGGCAAGGGCTTCAACGATTTTCATGATTTAATTTTGTATGAAGGGAACACAGTAACGGGAACATCGGGGATCCCACACAGTAGGGGGCCACCTACAAACTGTTGGTGACCCGAGATACGTCGGGGTGCCAGGGATTTCCTTACTAGGGTGCACCTAGTTCCCCGGCTCCTAGTACTTGAGACGGTTTGCGGTTTTAATTAGTTCGAGTCCAACACGCCAACCAGGAGTATCCTGGTGAATTTCCGCACGGGGAAAAAAGGGGAGTTTCAGGGGCGATAAATCGATCTAGCTAGGATTCATTTTAAGAAGATTTACCAAAAAAAATACCTGTCAGCCAGGTACTGAGTATTCTATGCCATATATTAACAATTGTATAATATAACATTGTTTTTGTGCTATATACGTTTTTATCGGCACAGCATAAATTACCTGAAATTATCCTCATGCGATCAAGTGCTCAGAGGAAGCCGATAGCAACAAGGTATTTAAGAGTTTTCTATCACTTCGTAATGTCAATAACTATTAGGAGAAACCGATCAAGTCTTATTGAAAAGTCAAATAAAGGGCAAAGTTACAAGCAAATTACACAGGTCGATTACAATGCCACTGCAAAGAGAAACAAAACCGAAAACGAATCATAAACCAATCGCCCCCCTTATTCTTGACATACCAACGGAAACATCGGGGTTTCCACATGGGAGGAGGCAATCTACAAACTGTAGGTGGCTCGAGGTACGTCGGGGTTCCAGGTTTTTCCTTTCTAGGGTGCATCTGGTTCCCCGGCTCCTAGTACTCGAGACGGCGTGAGGTTTTAGTCGGTCCGAGTCCGACATACCACCAGGAAGTAGTAGATATCTGAGGGGATTTCAGCACGAGAAAAAAAGGGTAGTATCGTGGCTCAAAATCTAAACTAATAGCCATTACTATTAAAAACTGTAGTTGATGATTGTTGTGTTTGGAGGCTTCAGTGAAAGACACCATCGGGATGGATTTTGTTAATTCAGTTCACACAGTGTAGTCACTTCGTAGTCCTGAATCAATCTATCTGACATTCAGAGGAAGTGCTTCCATGACACATTCTAGTGACGTTACATTATACATACGTACGAATAAAGAAGATATGATTCATGTGGGGCTGCGACATCCTAACAATGATGATGGGTTTAATTGTATCATATTTTTTCCACTTTTATTAAATATAATTTATGACGGCAGGTCAATCGGGAGCATAAATTAAATGTCTGTCACCAGTCTCTATAAGATCTAAAATGCTTGTCGGACAGAAGTTTCTTGGATATAGAAAATGTTACCTTTAGTTTTTTTTATGTACAAGCTACCAAAATGACTATTCTGCCGTATGGAAAGCATGCGATCATGCGAGCGATCCTTAATGTGATCGTAGACAATACACTAGATAAGCCCCGCTTAAAGGCTTGATGTTTGAATTTTTATTTGGATTTATCGTTTGGTAATATAATATTAATTAGCTCAAAAAGTATACTGAACTGGCATTATACATTAGATACATTTTTTTTGTACGGATATCCCCTCGGGTACCACTTGTGGGTATGTTGGACTCGAACCGACTAAAAACCGCACACCGTCTGGGGTACTATCAGCCGGGGAACCAGGTGCACTCTCGGAAGGAAATCCCTGGAACCCCGACGTACCTCGGGCCACCCATTATTTGTAGGTGGCCTCCTCCCGTGTAGGAATCCTATCATTCCTATACTATAAAAGGGCGCGAGCAGTTTACAGAGCTCGCGCCGCCACCTCGGCTTGCTTCTGCTAAGGTGACTGGTGGCCTCACCTGTTACCCACAGGCTTGCGCTTATGGAGGATGGACGGCAGGGAGAGTTCTAAACCTCTCCCGGTCCCGCTCCGCCATCTCCTTCGCAAGCATAACTTGCTCGCATAAAGAGACGCCAGAGTTCCACGCGCTCTCGCTCCGCAAAATGGCCGCAATCATATTACCGAGCGAGAGAACCCCCACCCCGATGGCCGCCACGAGATCACGCCTTGGCTCGTCCCACGCCGGACATTCTGCCAGCATCGTGTGGAGCACCAGGTCCACGGTCTGGCCATCGCAGTGGTGGCACTCAGGCGTTGGCTCTTTGCGAATCAGACACAGGTGATCTCTGAAACATCCTTTTCCGGTGATCACCTGCGTCCGCCGGTAAGAGAGGCTTTTTTTAAAAATTTGTGTAATTTTGGGACGATGAGGTATTGCGGTATTTTTAGGGACATGATATTTATATTGATGACTAGTGTGTTTAAAATAACAAACCAAACATCGATACTTTAATTCGTCCCACTGTAGGTACAAGGCGTCCCTAGCATAAGTTTATGTCTATGTTTTATGATTCTTCTCCTTTTGATGAAATGGCAACCAGCCGGATAACTCGGATAAGTCTTCAATTATAAGTTTTTGAGTCTTTAAGTCGTCGTCGTGATGAAATTAATGATAAAAAATGTATAAATGTGGATGACATGAAATGGGGACCGTCTTTCGAAAAAACAAAAAACGATATCTTTATGATACATTCTCTAATGTTCTTCTTTTGATGAAATGGCAACCAGCTGAATCACTCAGATCAGTTATGTCTGCCAATGTCAAGTATTTATAGTCTTCGAGTCTTCAGATCGTCGTCGTGATGAAATTAATGATAAAAAATATATAAAATGTGGATGACATGAACTGGGGATCGTCTTTCAAAAAAACAAAAAACGATCTCTCCATTCTTTAATCATTTACGCTTAACATCCAACTGACTGACAGTTGCCATGAGTCCGTCAAGAAAGTGATCTTGCAAAGGAGTGTTTACCCTTGTGAGACACCAAATTTTTCTACAATTTCCTTAATATCAAGTACGCGTGCTTACAGGCGAAGTATCCATTTCCATTTTATGATTCATAAATTTATTAATTCTCGAATATTTAGACTGTTTTCATGTTAAGAAACTTTTGTGTTTGACCCACTGACGTTTTATATTATGTCGTAAAAGTAATGTATTCGTAGAAACAAATTTATAACCCGGTCGATTTCCTATTTTTGTCTTTCGTTATTCGTTACTATACATCTGGTTATAGAGTATAGTAGGTATGTTTTTTGTTAATATAGGTAGATGTTGGAAAAATTAAATAAACTTCAGGGACTAAAGGAAAATCCCGCTTGTTAATGAATAATCACGGCCTGTGCGAAGACGTCAGACAAAGTAGATGTTATTAAAAGCGCGTCAATCTCCGTTAAAAGGTATTAATCTCTTTTGACAATTAGAGAAAAATCAGGTTGCTGTTTATATTAAAATCTTATACCCAAGTACATAGTTACTTGTTAATTAAGCTAAAAATGTACGTTGTAAAATGTAGAGTGAAACGAAGCTACCATGGATTTATTAACTTCCGACGCCTCGTTTCGTTTTGCATTAAACTTCCATCATTTTGATCATCATCAAAGGTCATCTCAATGTTGGGATAATGTTGGAACGATATTTCCGTGATTCTTTTACTTTTCCATTTTCCTCTTTTTCGTGTTCCTAATTGTAAGAATATTCTTTGATGATAAGAAATTAGCTAATGAAAATATTATCGTGTGGGGTTGCAGCTCTCGTTTTGAATGTGATGTGTTACATCACATTCAAAGTTGTCATCACAAAAAAGTTGTCGATGTGATGTGATGTGATGTGATGTGATGTGATGTGATGTGATGTGAGGTTTCTGCGTAAGACTGTAGTCTTTTTCGACAACTTTTAATAGTTCACTATTGGACAAAGGCCTCTAATTCCTAAGAAGGTTTTTTTATGTATGGGCCCGCCTGATGTAAACCATAAGCAGAATCACCATACTCATTGCTCATGCAGACAATGCAACAAACGGCATGGTGTCCCACACTATGGCGGCCTAGTGATGTTTCTGCATCATTGGGCATCCGGTCTCGCATTCACCAACGAAACACGACAGCACGAGTACTGTCATTTTGAGTTGATTTTCTGTAGTAGTACTGCCACGGTCGAGCCCGTTCGTGCTGAAATCAGCGTGGCTCTACTACCTTTTAATAGATTTTAGTTTACTACACAACGCTGGCTTGATGTGTTTGTGTATAGTGTGTTACAAGTCTTCCTCCTCTTTACTGTGATGTTATTCTATATTCTGCGTAGTTTACCCCTTTGATCTCAACTTACGACACCCATGGGATGAATAGAAGTGGTGATACTCCAGTTTCTCAATCTGTCACCATACGAATAAAGAAAACGTCCATAGACATTGTAAATAAATGGATGAAAGGTAAACGGGATTATCCTCTCCATATTTTATCGTTGCTGTTTCTGTCGTTTCGTCTCAAATGGAAAACTTTTCTCGCATCGGACGATGAGGAAAAGCTGACAAAGGATTTACAAACTTCAGGACGGCAACGCATTTACATTTCGAGTTACAACGAGTTTTTTTTGACCTGCGTAATGGTTGATTTTTCAAACAGAACATAAAACTGTACATTTGTGCAGTACTAATGTTTTTAGCTAAGTTAGAAAGGTATTTATGAGTATAAAGTTAAATTAAGATACCGAATATATTAAATTTGAGATTGTGTAAGTAGTAACAAACGATAAAGAAAGTTATGAGATTATACGATCATAATATTTATTTACATCGAGTAGTCAATTTCTGTATTTTCTTTTATTAATTTCTTTACTGTTTTTGATTAGTTAAGTATACTTATTTCATTTGATTGGTGTTCATTAGTGAGACTGTTTACAACAAGCTCAACATGATCAATTTCTTGTAAGAAATTCAACAAATCTTTGGCTTACGGTCAGAATGTAGAATGTATTGGTTATTTACTAAAACTTAGGTATGGAAAAAAGATGCGGAAGGTGACATAACGGGCTCTGTGGAGAGGCCAATGTCCAGCAGTGGTGTGGTCCAGCGCCTGATTTCTCCTCGATCGTGTCGGTTAACCGTCCCATCGAATTATGAGAGAGAGGGAACAGAGAGTGCATCTGTGTCTGCACACACACTTGTGCATTATAATATCTCCTGCGTAGTTGATTGGTCTCCGTTGAGACTAGCCGCCGTGGCCGTAATCGTCTAGGAGGTATATGTTTAAGATAACAGGGCTTAGATATTTTAATCAATTAACGAAATATATTATCGACAGCGAAGAAACAATAAAATTAAACCTACAAGTTAATGGGAATGTCTCATTTAGTGGGGTCGAAAGGCTTGTGAATATTCAATAACAAATAATTGTAAGTTTTTAATTGATAACTGTCTTTACCATCGCATTGATTTCCATGCACGACCACGATGGCCCCGTTCACATGGGATACTCATATCAACCGCCGCCGGCCCACGACTCATCTGCATCTATCATTTGAATTTGTAATCAGATTTGCGGGGCTCGCAGCTTCATCCATCATTCATTAACTCCTCGACACGATGTTAACGACGGTCTTAAACGATCATTCCCTTTAATCAATTAGAGGATGAAGGTAAAAAGATGAAATCGCCGCTCGGGACTCTCGCCACTAACCGCTCATTATTTCGTCTCACACGTTTTTTATTGCGGCAACATTATACGTGGGTGTGGTTGTAATTTCCTTTCACCGACGTAAGGGCACACACGCAATCAATAAACATCACGAGCAAAAATCAACTATACCGCGTGACCATAGGATTCAAATTAACTCAGCGAGTCATTTCCTGATGAGAAGATGCTTGATAAAATATTAAAGCGTCCGTCCCTTTCTGCCCTACGAGGTTGTTCTCTGTCGCTCGTGAGTAGAATTTCTGTGGATGTTTTTACGCGCGCCGGGGGGCAAAATGTACGTTGTTTTGGCGGCAAAACGCTTCGGGGACTTCGTAACTCAATAATGCGAATATTTCGAAGGGAGACAGGCCAACATGTTTTATTTACGGCGTTTGAATTGAGCTCAATTCGTTTTCTGTAGTGCTGTGATGAGTCAGCAGTTGGCGCAACGTGTGCGTGACACCGCCGCGTGACGACGTGCGACGCGAATGCTCCGGAAAATAGGCCGTTTATGAGATTAGCCGTGTTGACACGCAACTTAGATATTGATCGACATTGATCAACAAGGATACATTACCAGAGTGTCTCAAGACATTTTTCAGGTTGTTCTACATAAATTCATATGGATTTCTTAAAAAGCAAAATACTTTAGTATTGGATTGTTAACATTCAATCCCATATGGTCCTTAGCTAAGACCTTGATACAGAGATCGAGAAAAAGAGAGAGAAAGAATAGTCTTTCATCAATAAATTTTAACTATTAAAATAGATAGGTACTAGGTATGCATATATAGTATAGCAGTTTGGTACCTACAGAATAATATTTGCTCATCGTAACGTAAAATAACTTTCTCTCCTTATCGCTGAAAAACAAAAGAACAAAAAAAACTATGTACATGCCAGATTGATAAGTAAACAAGTGACGTATCAACGATAAATTATCGTCGATATTAAATGAGAAGTAAGAATATTTTATTTCAAAAATGTGCGTGTTACAACAATACTTATATACATCTATAGTGTTTCTATTTGATCAGATGGTTTCATTACATTTCAAGCGTAATATTATTCCGTAATTTAATTTAATTTATTTCAACAATTTTTATCATAAGAAGTTATACTTACGTCAATTAAAATATATATATTAATACACCAGGGACTATCACGTCATATACTTGCCACGTCTTTCTTTCCATCCCATGGTTGCCTGGAAGTGATTGCCTTTGTGCGATAACGCCGCTAATTGTACCTCCTAGTTTTGTGTTACCTTTATAAGTAATCTGGTGTACAATACCACAATACTTACCGTCGGAGAGCCACACTTCAGCATGAATGGACCCGCTCGACCGGAGTGATACCACGGCCTCACAGAAAACCGGTGTGAAATAGTGCTTGCGCTGTGTTTCACCGAGTGAGTGAGGATACCGGAGGCCCATAGTTCAACCACTCCCCCAACCCTCTCCCCCTCCTCTCTGGTGTTGCGGCTGTCCATAGACGGCGGTAATCGCTTACGATCAGGTGATACGTTTGCTCGTTAGCCCACTATTGAATAAAAAAACCAATAAAGTGATTATTATTATTAATACTTTAGGTCTAGTCCGTAAGCTTAGATCACATCTTGTCAGATTACGTCAAACGTTCTAATTGACCTATTCCGTTTGCTTCTGCAGCAAAAATTGTTAACAATGCTTCTATTGATGAATAATGTACAAACTATTCAGAGCACGCCATTCAAACAGTTTCTATCCAACTCCACAAATAAACAACAGTCTAATGAATCAGTACCGCACACAAGAAAATTAATACGAACAAACTGTGACAAGTAAATCTCTGTAAACTAAAATAAATGGCGGCTTTGATCCGGTCTCATTCTTTATTAAAATACGTACGCGTCATGCATTACCCCAATTTAAGCGTGCAATTAGTGAGCGCGATCCCTCGGGGGTGGCTCACCACCCTAGTTTACAGGGGGTAAAGCGGAGGGTTAGGGGGGCCAAGGGGTGGATAACGGACAGCCTTTGTGATCCCCTTTATTCCGTACCATTTTCCAGACCCGGACAGCGGATATAGAATTGGAAAATGATTTGGCTTTTAGTTGATTGCATAGCACTTAGCTGTTGTTGAATAAAGCTTTTAGGTGCGGCGTGTTGTTGAGTGGCCATTGTTGACTGTTGAATTTCGCGGGTTTATGTTGGACTTAGATCTTTTTGAATGTTGTTGACATGTAATATTTGAATATTGGCTCTAAAATAATATTTAGATTTAAAGATTCCTTGATGTTTGCAGTTTTATTTGTTCTAAAATACTAATTATGTGAAATACTACCATAGAACGTAGTTTCATAAACTTCACCATACAATATATTTGTTTGACTATTTACGTGTCAACAAAAAAATTAAATATAGTCGATAGTACAGACGAATTCGATAGTAATTATCAATTTAAAAAAATGTGGGGTAATCTTTGGATACTGTCGATAGAAGTGAAAACTAAGTAGGTATGTACTTAACTTGTAAAGCGTGCGGTGACGATGACGCGAGTTTTACGGTTGTTATTCACCTAAAAAGACCACATAGGTATTTACACAGTATACATATAGCTCAAGGAAAGCGTTCGGTGATGAACGTGACAATGACACGAGTTCTATAAGTTTGGTTCACCTAAAAAGTGCTCAACGCGCCTAAAAAAGTTTACACTTCAATTAAACAGCATTTAGATAAAATTTCGCACTTTTGAAAATCAAGCGACCACTGCTACAAACAAAAGTTATTTGGTTCGGTAACAGCAAGGTTCAATACGAAATAATCATAATATTTGAACTTAAAAAGTAACTACAATGACTATTTAAAAACTATTAAGTAGACATTTGGACTTTGAACTTAACTGAATTTAGTTAACGACGTCAGGTCTTTGATTGATATGGAATAAATGATATATACATACGAAATTATAAAATCATTAGGTACACGAACGAAGAAGGATTACATTTCAAACGCCAAAGATCAGACTTTTAATGAGTAATTATATTAGTCTGTATACACAGATGAGAGAAGAGACATACGGTCAGCAGTAGCCTGTTGAAAGCTTATGATGGAATGCTCGCAACAGGCTTATCATTAAGAAGTCATACCACGTAGGTTCCTACTGAGGAAGCATTTAGTATGAAATGTTTTCCTTAGCACATGTAATTGTTGTAATTAACCGTCCCGTATCCTGTGTTCTCGTGTTCGTATATTGTGTTATAGTAAATTTTCGTTTACCCACCAAATAGGTATATACTATTTTGTTGATCTAACAATAGCAATACGCGTATTCACTAAGGGGAAAGAGAAAAGCAAATACAGAAAAACCTAAGAGTCAGTGATTTTCCACTTTTGAAGAAAATATTACAATTGTTAAATTTCTAAATTTTAACGTTTAAATTCTTAGAAAATTAAGTAGACTTGCGTTTCTAAATATTGAGACGGATTGAAGTCCTAAGACGGATTGCATTCTGAAAAATTAGTAAGTACATTTGTAAGCTGAAACCTAATATTTTTAAGACTACCTTTTGCACGCGGCTCCGCTCGCTATTTTGTCGATTTTGTCCTTCCTCAAGAATCAAAGTATCTCCATGCCAAATTACATTGAAATCGGTGCAGCGGTTTTGCCGTGAAAGCAGGACAGACAGACACAGTTACTTTCGAATTTATAATATAAGTATGCATTATTTTCCTACAATGCAAGATTCCATGGCGTTCTGTAAAAAAACGATGGTAAAATCTGTTAATAAATAGGGTTCTGTAATAAATGAAAGAATTAATGCGCTAAATCAAATGAGACGATAATTAAATATACTTAGGTTTAGTAAAGAGTCCCTAAGTTTAAGTTTAATTTAGCCACTCAGCTGCATTGAATATTAATACACTATATTATACAATTTTATTAAGCGTGAAAAAAATAAAAAAATTCAATATTTCGCAGTCATTAAGCGCAGCGAGCAAAAACTTGGGCTCACGCACGCACAGGCTACCGCGCATGCGCTGTAATTTAACGACATTAACGTACCGGTACCGAGCAGGCAACTGCGCACACAAGATTGTCAACTACAGTGCGATAAAATGCCATTAAGGATACTGAATCTGAACCACTGATTATAATGTTAGAGGTTTATTTACGCCAACTAGGGTTTGTAAGGTAGTTTGAATACAACCATGGATAATTTAGTTTGATAATTTATATGTACGCCATTAAACAGTATTATTTGTATTAATGAATTTATATAAATCGATTTAGGTATTCGCTACTTAATTTTTGACTTAAACCTTTCTAATATTCCCGTGACGTCATTCACCTGTCGTAGAATTGACAAATATTTGTGGCAGACGGAAAATTTAGCTTTAGTAATAGCATATCGGTGTAAGTAGGTACCTACTAACCATTGATTCTTTTAAAGTCTGAATCTATACTAATATAATAAAGCTGAAGAGTTTGTTTGTTTGTTTGTTTGAACGCGCTAATCTCAGGAACCGCTGGTCCGATTTGAAAAAATCTTTCAGTGTTGGATAGTCCATTTATCGAGGAAGGCTATAGGCTATATATCATCACGCTACTACTAATAGGAGCGGAGCACCAATGAAGAATGTTTCAAAAACGGGAAAATTTTCACGCTACGGGCAATATAAGACGCAAACGAGGTTGCGTGGGTCAGCTAGTCTTTAATATACATTATAATCCTTTCGTTTAGACTACATAACAATTTCAAGTACCTACCAATTCCTAATTTCACATTCCTATTCCAGCGAAATTAAACACAAAATAGGCAGATAAAACTGCTTTAATGGTATAAAAAACGTTAGGTGAGAGATAACCTCACTGTAGATACGAGTATAAGAAAACAAATACACCATGAAATAAGCCAATTTATTTTTTGTGTGCTCTATCAAGAAACAAAGCTTAATTATCTACCGAATAATTAGCTGTCACGAGTATTAATTATGATGTATTAGCTACTACTAGCTATGTGTAAGCGCGACCGCCGCAAGACAAACGCCTATTCAACAAATGGACGTGGGAGAACAATACTTCGTCATATATCGGCCAGTTCGATTGGAGTCATACCACGGTATTACAAAATAAATAAATATTTAGGACATCTAACACACAACGTCATCTAGTCCTAATCTAAGCAGAGCTCGTCGGAAACACCCAAACTTCGAAACAAATATTTGCAGATCAAACATTTGGTCCGACCCAGGGATCGAACCCGAGACCTCAAACTCAGCAGCCGCATACGCCACCGAGGCAGTCAGAATACCAAACATCAAGTGGTATCATATATCAAGCAATTGTTACCTACGTATTTCATTCATTTCAACCATATGCCGTTCACTGCTGAACGTAGGTCTCCCTCAAGGAGCGCCAACTATCCCGGTCTTGGGCAGTCCGCATCCATAAATTAATTCCGTTTACGTACGTATGTACCTACGTATAAACTTTTAAAACAAAATATCGTGCAATAGGAAAGGTTAGGGAAAGGAAAGGCTATTGCTATACATTGATGATGATCAGTAAGTAAGCTCTCCAAAGCCTGTTTAATTGTGAATAAAATTGAAATCACATCATTTCATCTGCATGTGTGCTTACGTTACACACACACAGATGAAACAGGCCAAAGACTTCCAAACCTATAATATATATTTTTTGTAAAAATATTAAACTACGCTCGAAATTGTAATCTTTCTTTTATCGCAATACACTTATGTGTATTGCGATAAAAGAAAGATTACGCTTATGCGAGCAACCGGCCACAGTAATTCAGTAATTGGATCCTCTGTTAATATCTCCGTGTACGAATCTTTTATGTTCCTTTATTTTACGACTAGACAAAAAACCTGTAATATTTGATTGAACATTCGTTTATTCGATGATAAATTAATACCTAAATAAAGATTTAAAAAAAAAAAACCTTTCATTAATACCTTTCTGGAGTCCTTCATGTTGACCAACGTTAGATATTGAGTCTAATATTGAGTTCTAGAAAATTAAAAAAGTTTTATTCCCATTATAAATGTCACAAGTTCCTAAAATGGAAGTCGTACTTATCCTTAATATTACAAATGTAAATTTAATTTGTTTGTTACGCTTTCACGCATATTCTTGGAGGTATTAGAAGTAACATAGATACTTTTTGTTAAATGCGAGCTAAGTCGCGGGCGTAAGCTAGTAGTGATATAAAAATATAGGATTTCCGCAATGTGAACATTTGATATCTAGATCCGCGGATACGGATCTTAACTATTTGCTCCATCGTCATACAGAACATAACCTGAAAATGATAGTTGTCGCCACTTGATTAAGAAGTATTAATTTGTAATAGTGATTGATCTCATCAGAAAAATAGTTGATTTAGTCTTTCACCTTTGAGTTACATGTTTTAATTATTGGTAAGTTTCGTTCGTTGTTCACCACGTGAAAATGTTTCGAATACGAAGGTAACTGACATGCTTGATTTCAAATAGTTTTACATTGATACCTAATTATCAAAACAAAGAACTTTATATATATGCATTAAAAAATAAAAATAACCTAATAAGAAAGATAGGAATGTGAATCTTCTTTCTCCCTCACATATGCGCGGATACGCGGATACGGATATCCGACACGTCATTAGTCCTTATAGATAAACGTATTTAGTTATTTTTTTTAGCATAAGTGATGCCTTATATCGGTTACCGTTATCTACGTATTTTGCGACGTGGTCAGAATTTAGTAATATTATACGAATACTTGACGTTTAATCCTGTTGTAAATTTGTTTCCTTTTTATTGATGTAATGTACATAAGTATATAAGCAATAATAAGATACATGTAAAGAAATAAGTAGACGAACTACAACGGCTAAAAACTTGAGAGGTGTCAAGGGACACCCGGATGGAACGAAGTTCGAAATAGAAAGACGAAACGAAAATATCTGTGTGTGTCGTCGTCGTGTCGTGACAACAAATTGTGTCGTGACAACAAATTGTGTCGTGTCAACAAATTGTGTCGTGACAATTTTTCCGTCTAGCCCGTAATGTAAGGACACAACGCGCCATAAGGAACTTCGTTCCAATAACTAAATATCTACCAGCTACGTTCGAGAGCGACATGGCTGCTATAGACTAACGTTTATGGCCCATAAAACTATTTTAATCTGCCCATTACCATGCCAGTGGCCGACGTCAATTAGGAGAATGGTCAGTGTTGCTACGTAGTGTCACCGTTCTCCATATAGGTATGATTGTTTTTTTAGACTTTATAATTTTTATCATATTTTTTTTTATAATAAGTTTTTATACTGTCTAATATATTTCAAAACCTTCAATGTTTAGAGATAGGTCAGCCGTAACTACAAAAGGTATTAATATAATTTAGTTGTAACCTGTTACTAAGTAGCGAAAAATTAAGGACCTTTTTAGACCCAGAAATGGAAAATGCACTGGATTAAAATGTAATGATGTTAATATCGAACACAGACACCAAGATTATTTTACATCTCAGTAAATAGGTGTCATGTGGGTTTAGCTATTAGTTTAGACAAACCTTTTATATTTGATCAATTTTAATAAGTAAACACAAATTCTAATGCAAAGGGTAATCTGGCAACCCAGCCACAATCATGCGCAGAGTTGCTCACCGAAAAAACTCTTGCGCAGCCAGTCCGACCAGTTTTACGTTCGCAGAATTGGCGCGAGAGCGAGAGAAAAAAAACTTAAAATTGCCATCGACCGGTGGCCCGAACGACTGAATGTCGTCAAGGATCACTACTTTTATACTAATATTTAAATATGCATATAACTAATACTAAATGTCAAAGTTTATCGATCAAATATACATAATGTATAATATTCTAGTGATTTTTTTTTTTTTAACCCGGTTTAAGATATTTAAAGCGTAATTTTGGATTTAAGAGGAAATCCTGGTAGTAAGTAAGTACATGATTTAGATGAATCAGCAGTAGGTAGGAATACTTCAATTCCCGTTTTTAACGTACATAAGCTTGGCTTACCACAGTTCGCCTTATCACTTAGGTTTGACTTGATTTCAACGAAAGTTTTCATTTAAAACCTCCAAATGTCAAGCAAAAGAAAGCGAGTTTATGATAGAAATATATATTGTATTAGTTTAAATGAGCTAATTGAAGTTCTTTTTTTAATTTGACAGTTTCAAAGTGTGGCAATCGGGGCAATACGGTATCAACATAGCATTGGTAAGTCACGCTACGTTTAAGACATCGCGAATTGGCCTTCACACTTTTGATGAGAGATAAGGTTTAAATCGTTACTCATATAGAGCAAGTAATTTTTCTAACAGACACACACAGTACAAAAGCTACTAACAGGAATTCGGCATACCTAATCAGCTTAATATTTGGAGATTTTCAGTTTTAACTCAGCACATTACCTTACTTGAATAGGAACTGATTGCGCAAGGCGCGCTTTCTACTTAACTTTTATAACACAATTTCTTCCTATTGCAGAATATAGTGAGGCAAGATAATTATCATTGTCATCATTTCAGCCAAAAGACGTCCACTACTGGACATAAGCTTCCTCCAAAGCTCCACGCAACAACCGGTCCTGTACTGCCCGCATCCAATCGTGGGCAAGATGTTACACATCAAAACTTTACCAAAATAATTATTAATGTATTTTTTATATCCTAAGGTAAAATATTGTTACAAATACTTACTATTTGGTTTAAAAGCCACTTGAATCATATAAGCAAAATGACATATGACGCTGTCTTTCATGTATTGCACCATGGCACAAAGACATGCACATCCAAGGCGCGCGATTACAGACACTGTTTACAACGCTGAGGTTTCGGTGAATAAGCAGATGCGAGCCGAGTCTTACATGGATATACCATTAAATACCCTTTTATATGGCACTCGAATTAAACGTGAAAGTATATGAACATAATTTGTGTATAAATTTAATTTCTGTATAAGGATATCAGAAATAATGAGAAAGGTATTTCTTATCGTACTGACGTTAAATGAATGCGTGAAGGAGTCTTTATTTTTATGACTCAATATTCTGAAAAATAAATAAATACCGTGGCAGAGCCATGCTTCGGCGTGAATGGGTCGGCTCGACCGGAGTGATACCACGGCCTCACAGAAAACCGGTGTGAAATAGCGGTTGCGCTGTGTTTCACCGAGTGAGTGAGGATACCGGAGGCCCATACCCCAACCCCTCCCCCATCCCCTTTCCCATCCCCCCAAAGGTCGGCAACGCACTTGTGACGCCTTTGGTGTTGCGGGTACGCGCTTACCATCAGGTGATACGTCTGCTCGTTTGCCCACTATTCAATAAAAAAAAAAAAAAAAGTTTTATGACTAATACTAATAATAAAGGCTATGACTTTTCTGTGACTGACTGACTGAGGAAGGTTACTTCTACTCCGAGGATTATCTACCTTCTAACACAACTTTTCTAGGGTAATAGATGGTGTCGGTGTGTCCGTCTTTGGTGAATTGTTTGTGGGAAATTATAGTACAAGTTCCTTTACACTACATTCCGCTATCTCTTCTTAACTAATAGTTTCTTCTGGACGGTTAACTTTTGGAAATGCGTGCCTCACCGTACCGTACCTGCTTTTTCTTTGTCTATCTACGGTGCGGCTAATCAGCATTTACCGCTGCCCATGGACACCCGCAACACCAGAGGCGTAACAAATGTGTTGCCGGCCTTTGGGGAATGGGGAGAGGGATGTCGGGAGGTGTTGGGGTGTGGGCCTCCAGTATCCTCACTCACTCGGTGAAACACAGTGCAGGCGCTGTTTCACACAGGTTCTCTGTAAGGCCGTGGTACCAGTGCTAGTACCCTGGTGTAAGGCTCCGTGCATATATTTAGCTTAAAAACATGTTTATTAATTATTTTCTAAGACAAATAAACATTTTATTTTATTATTATTATCATTCCGATGGAGCCGGCCCATGTATGCCCAAGTGGGGCCTCCCTCACGGTATTTTCTCGGTACAGTACGGTAGGAACACTTCAAATTTATGTAACTGTTTTTAAAGTTTAATTAGTACATAATACTTATAATAGGTATGGATGTGTTATACTCAATTTAATCCAATTCTTGTTCCATGATAATAATTTTAGAAAACTTTGGTAGGCCGTCAAGTGTTTTGAAAGACTTAATTATGTTATCAAGGTGCATTACGATTGAAATCTGTGATTTTATATTATTTTACATAAATAAGTAGGTACAAGGCTGCCTATTATTTATTATCTGATGGCGCTTTAGATTACCTATGTTGTGTTTGTATGGGGCCGAAAGTGAAAATGTTAGTGGATCTATTTGTCATTTCTATCGTTACAAGAGTGGAAAAGTTTCTTCTTATTCTTGAGCCTTAATTGTATAAGCATTCTCATGGAACTCTACTATTAAGACGCTTTATCATATGAGTCAGTGAAGATTTAGTTAAGAGAAAAACTTTTTCCAATATTAAATATAGCATATTGAAATAATTGATTCGGCATCACTGCTATGTGGAAATAGCTTAAGTACACACACAACACAACAAACAGCTCTATAGTATTTCGACTACAAGTAATCGATATTCGATAGGTTGCCGTTTCTTGTAAGCCACAAATTGGTATCTACCATTTAACGTGAGCGGCATCAATGTTATGCTTAGTATATACTACCGCTCACACAAGATGTCGGTGGTTATAGATATGCGGACTTGCTTATTTGCCGACATAAAGCCAATATTTTGTAGGATATATAGATCATTAATATTTAAAAAAAAGTATTTGATCAAAATTTTACAGTAGGTACACGTTTTTGGAAGTTTGGCTAGAGTTAAACTAAACTAATCAGGGTTTCAGTTAAAGTTGGAGGAGGCCTTTGCCGATTGGCAAACAGACCTACAAAAATAATTAACTATTAGAATAGATTAAGATTAGTTTAGCTACAAAAATATATTTATATAATTTCTCTCAACTCTCAAAATAACTCATAGTTAATATTTCTTAATACTTTGTAAATAGCAACTAAGTTGGTCTGAATAAAGGGCTTTATTATTATTATTATTATTAATCAGGGTTTAAATCTACACTAATAATAAAGCTGAAGAGTTTGTTTGTTTGTTTGAACGCGCTAATCTCAGGAACCGCTGGTCCAATTTGAAAAAATATTTCGGTGTTGGATAGTCCATTTATCGAGGAAGGCTATAGGCTATTAATCATCACGCTACTACTAATAGGAGCGGAGCACCAATGAAGAATGTTTCAAAACCGGGGGAAATTTTCACGCTACGGGCAATATAAGACGCAAACGAGGTTGCGCGGGTCAGCTAGTACTAAATAAACTAGTGCCACGAGTATACAGCAACAACTTTTGTCTTTGGTGTCCGCACGTTAATGAAGGCGTTGATATACAGCGTTGACGCCGCCGCATCGACGACGTTCCTGCACCGCGGCATATCTAGGGTTGTCACATTACCTACTTTCTCATTGGTAGAGCTGTTATTATTATATTGTGTACTCTATACTATAATCACGTGATGTAATTAATTGCATACATGACCTAGTGGCTTAAAAGGTCGTTATGTCGATTTCTGTTGCGCTAATAGGGTGTTGAGGTTTCAAATCCCCATTAAATTACAGTTTGTTTTAAGCACATTTTATTGTTTGGACTTGGACAGACTGCGACTTAGAACACTCGTTCTTTTGTCCGTTTTATGTACGTTGTTAAAGCCTCCATGGCATAGAAATATTTCTGGAGGGTTATGTTTTATGAATGTATGTATGTATATTTCTATGGCACGCCCTTGAGCCTAAACGGCTTGTCGTATTTTTATGTGAGTGATGTCAATAGATTCGTCTTAGTCGCGAGAGTGACACTGGGTACAAAAAAATATTTTTTTAAAGTAAATAATTATTATTCTACTCTGCTCGTTATATCGAACTGTATTTCAGTAAGATCAATTCCTACTAAACTCTACAGTGCAGAGGTGGTCCATTCTCCGTAAGACCACACCGATTTATGTTATGTTTATGGTGATCATAAAATTATTAAGCGTTAGTTCTTTATTATTCAGCAGATTGTAAAATTCATATAGCAGTATACAATAGAGGATTTGCAATTTATTCATAGGTCCCGTCGGCAGATGTATTGAGCGCGCATACTGATCGCACTGGCCACGATTTTAACCTTTTGGTACTTCCACCTTTCCTATTACTAATTTGTATTTCATGAATATTTTATATTCGTATTAAAATTTGTAATAAAGCAGTGAACGTGACTTTTACAGGATAAATTACTATTTGTTTTGACTGGTACTTTCATATAGGTACTTAGATACATATAATTACCAATTTCTATACTCTGCTGGTGAAATTAATTCTCTAATCTCTTACCTAATAGGTATTGTAGACTTAAATGTCATGGTTTTTATTGATAATCACCATGAATATTGCTGATACAGACAGCAGCCTCTTAGGCAGAGTTGTTGTTGTGAACATTAAGTTCGATATGTAAATCTTTATGGTCAGAATTGTGTTTGGAAATTCTATTACAAGTTATTTCTATAATACATACAACAATTAATCGATAATGTACAGTTTCTTACACAAATAGCAGCACTAAATCTATTTTAATGACTTGCACATATGTTCAGTCGGAGTTAGATAGATTCGCGCTTTAAAGTAGTAAAAATCGTGTGAAGAGATTAAATTATATATTGGCAAACCTGGCACTCAAATTGTTGTGAGTATTAAGAGAGGTCTACATAAATTGAATTGATATTCTTCCAATAATATTGACTGGGTAGTTTAAAACACAAACAATAAAAAACATGCTGACTATATTAAAAATATTCAGCAGTAGGTACTTAACGAGGCTTCTGAATTTCAAAGCTACATATGCAGGTAATGACGGAATGTAGAATCATTGTTTAGGCGATTAAACCGGTTTTTAACGAGTTTTCGACTTTTAATTTTCGTCTTTTCTCATGAAAACATTAGAAGAAATTAAGAATTCAAACTACCAAAATCACTTGATAAATTAATGTAAGCGGAATATTTATAACGTTTATTTTTTAATCACGGACAAACTATCCAGATATTTATCGCTTGCAACAGTATCGAAATATCGAAAACTGTCACAAGCGATGGTATGAAAATAAATCATCGTAAATTTTCAGTCAATAATTAGGGTACTCAATAAAAGTAGACAATATTAAGAAAACTCAAGGGACAGGAACTAGGCACATGAAAAAGGCGGTCTTTAAGTAAACTAGAGAGGGGGAACTTTGTGTCTCAGGTAACATTACTCGGTGAAAATTTTGACAACAGTATTTGTCAACAGAAAGGTTTTCGTTCGAGTCCATCTTCTCGAAACATGACAAAAACAGGTATTATTTTATGTGAGGCAGCCCTACGGTGGCTGCGTAAAGCGGTAACTACGTAGTTGGTTTAATAACAGTGCGGCGGATACAATGATTGTTCTGTGTGCGGACCGCTATGCGCCACTGGAATTTCGCTGCAATGTTGGGAACAAAAGAATGGAAATCTCATCAGTTCAATGCTTTTAACTACCGTGTGCGCCATTTATACAGTAATTAAATTCTACTTACCTATATGATTTATGAAATGGAAAATTTAACAGCTAATTAAATTCAAATAATTTTATCTCTGTTTTTTCGGTACTGTTTTTACTGTAATTATAGATATAGTAAAATATATTTTATTTGTTCTATGGAGTCTGCTGAAAAAAATTATAGATATTAGAAATAAATCATATCTGAATGTAATTAGTAATAAAATTAGTAGTAAATACCTATTAGCTTATTCGTGGCGCGTACTCGACGGCTGATGGGATTTCAGACACCACTTCCGAAGTCTGGTCCCCAAGCTGTATGGCGCAGCACGTGCATTGGCATGATTGCTGCTAAACATAAGTGCCAGAGCCCATGGCCCTTTGTGGGGCCCCAGTATGAGCAGAGGCTCTGGAGGCCAGCAATATCGCGTTATTCCGACGACCGCAGCGAGTGCGGCAAGTCTCCTAGCTGGTACGGTAGGTACGGCTCTTTAGCAGTGGCGCAAGGAGGCGCGGGAGTTGGGTAGGACTCCTAAGACTCGAAAAGTCGGAGATCAGAAATCCCAACTCCGCCAGGCTCTCGTGGAGGAATAGAATAAACGACTTTGGCAATCGAGCTCTGGGCACGCCGTATTGCACCGGTATGACCCGTTATGGAGGATTGGCTCGAGAGGCATCACCGAACTCTCTCATACCAGCTGACGCAGGTGATCACTGGAAAAGAATACTTTGGAGATCACCTGTATCTGATCCACAAAGAGCCAACGCCTAGGTGCCACCATCACAGTCACAAGACCGTCGACACGACGCTCCATACGCTGGCAGAACATCCGGCGATCGCAAAACGATTCCCGTCCTCCATAATCGCAAGCCTGAGGGTGAAGGTGAGGCCATCTGTCATTGTAGCAGAAGGGCGCGAGCCTTACAAAGCGTGTGCGCCCTTTTCTTAATAGAAAAGGAGCATCGGGGTTCCTACAAAGTAGAGGGCGATCTACAAAGTGAGATGGCCCGATGTACGTTGGGGTTCCAGGGATTTTTTTAAATCCTCCAGCTTACTTATTTGTACAGTATAATACTATTTCTGTGATATAAGTACTTCATAAAATACATATGGGGTAAAACATGCATGAAGCAAAAAGGAAATCATTTAGGTATGACAGAAGTTCAGTGGGATAAACATTAAAACCGATATTAGATTATAGAGTCTTCATTCAACTAAAAAGTCTAAATCATACTTAATAGGTATATGTGTATATAAATAAATGTCTATTTGTTTAGTAATTTTAGTATCTAACCCGACCATCCTTGTCGCGGTGATCGATGTTTAAAAGGCATTGGTGGTTTGTGTACCTAAATACTTAGAAGGGTGAGTAGGTACAACCATTAAGTCGGGATGAGGTTCCAAGGACCCCGACATTCTCGAACAGTCGTTTAATCCAACTGCGATTGCGATTTCTACCTATTAGGTTGTCATTATGAAGAAAGTAATTACAAAAACAGATCAAGTTACGATTAAAAAAGCATTAAAATGTTAAAAAAATAAGACGGAAATTCTGCCCCTATGCGATGTCCAAGGCCCATAAAATACTAGGAAACTAAACATATAAAATTTGTTTATAAATATTTATAAACAAATTAATTACCAGACATATTTACGACTACTATTTTTAACGGTTAATGAGGCGTTTTATTTTAAAATAAAATTCTCTTAACAATCACTTCATACATTTAACGGGTATTAACAATAGGTACAATTATTCACATGAGACCGTGTCTGAGACACGTAGGGCAAAGATAATGATCTCTTGTACTGTTTTAACACCACCAAAGTGTGTTTATGCATCTCTTTCTTGTGTAGGTGTGAGCCTGCCAAACTGACTCTACTCTGCCTGATGGAAAGCGCGAGTGGAATCCAAGTGATTTAGTACTCTAACCATTAGGTTATACATGGAGATAATTACTGGAGACATTACTATAGCGAGACGGGTTACATACGCTATTAACTTTGAAGGAACTATTGCTGCTAATTAACATTAAACAATGTTACCAACATAATAAGCATGCGTGGGAGGTTTGTTTATGTTAGATTGTATTGTTATATTCTTTCTATTCGTTTATTTTTTTTTTTCTGACAGTTAGAATTGCTCGTATTTGTACCAGTATGTAATATAAGACGAGCCAGATATGTACGTTATGCTAACTTAACTGGATAACTGTAATAAGAAAAAGTTTGGAAAACTATAATCCTATTCCCGACTATGTAACTACTATTATATAGTATAGCCTACGTCACTAAATGAGTATGGTGACCACCACTCTTGGATTCTGCTTTTGCTTTCCATCAGGCAGAGTAGAGTTATTTTGGCAAGAACATTTCTAAAAAAACAACCTAGTTGCATAATATTCTTTTTTGTTTAAACTTAACTAAGTACGGTATATTCAAATACCTTAACTGATGATGAAAACCGCATTAAAATTTGTTGCGTGGTTTTAAGTTACCAGATAGGTAAACCTATAAATAGATGTTTGAGTTCGAGTTCTTAGTAAATAATGAAGCTTTCGATTCTATCAAACCGATTACTTGTGAATAATTCGGACAATTCACGACTTGGAGTAGATAAAAAGTTGAAGATACTTCTCTATATAAGCCTAGGGCTTAGAATTTTAGATAGTGGTGTTTGCTATCGCACTCTTGACATGATTGTTTCATCTACTGGATTATATTTTCGTTGATAACACGTTTTATTGCACAAAAGCAATGCAAAACAAGTAATACCTGGTAAAATATTACAGGTTATCTATACGTGCTAATCCTTACTAAGTAGGTACTATAATTTATCGATCTAATAAAGCTAGAGTTTTATACGTCTACGTTTTAAGGTCTGTACGCAAAATCTTCTGAAATTATTATTCTTTAGCTGAACCCATCGGTGTTACCCGCGGTACGACAATATTCGCGGGCAACGTCGCGAGGCGGAGCGAGAACGCTAACCCGTGTTAGTGTTGTGTTCGGAGAAATTATACTTCGTAAAATATAGCTTGAAATGGATGACAAATGTCACAAAAATTAACTAATGAAACCGATCAATGTTTAGTAATGTTTTGTTAAATTAAGGTACCTACTTTTGTAATAGCATCATAAATAAATATATTTAATACATTTTTTCAAAATCGTACAAGCCAAGATACTAGATTGCTATACTTATTCATCTATAAGAGATCACAGAAAGCCCAATGAAAAAAAGGTGAACACCAAGCGAACAAAATTACAAGTAACAAAGATGATTAAAATGTTTTATTAGCAAAAAATCAATAAAAATATATAATATTAATAATTTAATAATCTTGGAAAAATTACAACATTGACAAAATTAAAAATCACTAATCACAGGTGATTGCTATTTTATTCCTATAACCCCACATTGGTGCGCACCACGTACGCCGTACGCTGCTCGTCGCCCGCTCTCCGCTTCGATGTGTTTGTGAACACTCCCATACCTATGAGTCTATAATATATTTGAACTCGCCGTTGCTCGCTATGCTTCCGCGCCCGCTCCGCTTCCCGCTGAGTTCGTGTCCGCGGCCTAAGTAATACTTCTGATTTTTTTTGTTTTGTTTATTTACGCGCGACTGCCATCTGACCTTCACGACCCAAGTACTCGTATATACCTACTAGGCGATATCGAAATTTTGTATAAATACTGCTGTCGGTACTTTAGAGCTTCAACTGCCCATAACGATTGCTAAAGATGTTCGAATAACCACCTACTGAAAGGTTAACGTGCTCTTCTAGCCACAGAGGGTTATCTGTGGATAGTACTATGTAATGTAGCTACCAGTAGGCTATAAACCATAAAGAATAATGTTTATGTCAATTAGATATCTTATATCAATTAAGGGACTGGCTGGAGAGGAACCTGCTCACTCTAAACGTTAGCTAGACAAACTATATATGTTTCTATAAAACAGCAGCTTCTCGACCTAAGAACCCTATTCAAATTCACTTACACACCCACACACCATCTACTCTCCCATGCAATTGTGTAGCCCTCCAACGTACTGAATGCTTAAAGTATCTCGGAGTTACCTTGGATGAACGCCTAACATTTCAGTCTCACATAAACCACACCGCTACTAGAGTTAGAAAACTAATTGGGATCATGAGAGTACTGAGAAACTCGGCCCGCAGGAAAACCTTAACTACAGTTTACTACGCACTATGCCAATCTATTATAAGCTACTGCATCGGAATCTGGGGTTCCGCAGCTAGGACGGCAGTAATTAGGTTAGAAAGGGCTCAACGAGCACTACTAAAGGTGATGTTTAAGAAACCCTTCCGTTATCCCACTAACGATTTGTACGCCGAAGCAAAGGTATTGCGAGTGAGACAATTATTCATTTCTCATGCATGTATTATCACACACAAAACAATCACACACTCTCCACTGTATGAAGATATTAAGTCTAAACGCACGTATACAATACCGCTACCATATATTAAAACCTCATTTGCAAAAAGATTTCCATCATACAGCCCCAACACATACAATAACATATCAACTAAATGCTCTCTGAAGGACTGCACCACCTACACAGCTAAAACTAAACTGACACACTTTCTGCTGGGCCTGGATTACATCGATACTGAGAGACTTTTATCTGGCTACGGTGACGTAGTGCTGATATAATTTGTTATATTAATATGATGTTATTTTAATTTTACAATTTCTTTTGTTTTTTATTTTACTTTGTCTTACTGATTTATTTTTATTTAGGTACTATAATTTGTTAAATGTATCCTGTACGCTAATTAATAAAATTATATTTATGTTTTTCGTGGCAGCCCAAGATACAAGCGTAGCTTAGTTTGGGTGCCATCAGCAATTATTGTAAAACCTTGTACAAGCATTGAATAAATAAATAAATAAAATAGCGGCATTGAGGTTCATTTGAAATATGTTGATAAGAACACAAAGAGGACATTGGATATTCATTTATTAGAATATTTTAAATGGAGACTGCCTCGTTGGTCCAGCGGTTAGCGTATACGACTGCCGGAATAATAAGGCTAGAAAAATGATTATTTTAATTAATAGATTAGTGTATTTATATATATTAATCTATATGACATTGTAGTTTCTCAGGAATTTGAATTTGAAGGTGTGTTTGGTTTACTGTGGGAGAGCCACGCTTCGTCATGAATGGGCCGGCTCGACCGGAGTGATACCACGGCCTCACAGAAAACCGTCCCATCCCCCAAAGGCCGGCAACGTACTTGTGATGCCTCTGGTGTTGCTGATGTCGATATTGCATTAAAAAAAACTTATGTTAGAGATAGCTCTGTTTGACAGCTCTAACTAAAAGCTCTAACAGAGTTTTAGAACATGGCGTAAAGAGTTTTAGTTAATTAAGACCAACTTAGTTTGATACGTCCACCATTCGCAATCATTTTTTACGGAGTCTGTTAAAGGTTATAAAATTGATTGAAATCCGAGAACAGGATGTGTTGAGGCTTTGTAGGATATCGGATAGGTACCTACACAAAACATAACCAAAATCTTTTGAAAAAACACAACCTTTCTCTGCTGCCAGGCATAATATACCGTACACAACATATAGTTATGTATCGAACCTTTTAATAAACTATTTTTTAAGAAGGCAGAATATATTATTTAAGCAGAATATATTTAAAAGGCAGGTATGATAATGTAGAAGTTACTACTTATTTAATTTCAACTATTTTAGATTATCGCTCATAGTCCAGTTGCACTCGGTGATTAGAAACAATCACCGAGGGTAAGCAACAACGGCGCGGTCAGTACCTGGATGGGTGGCCGTTAGTGGCATGTTACCACGAGCTTCTCCGTGAATCGGAAGTCACGTTAAGCAGTCGGTCCCGGTTGTTAACGTCGGATAACAGTCGTGAAGCTTAGTTGGAGAGACCTTTGCGCGGTTTAAAAACATCCAACGGCTAGATTACGTAGCCACAACGTTGTCTTGCCAGTCCTCAACCCGCACTTGGCCAGCGTGGGGACGTATGGCCTTAATCCTCTCCTGAGAGGAGACCAAGCCCAGCAGTGGGACTGTTATCTCATACCTATGAGGTTTGAACTTACAACACTTAGTGCTGCAACGTTACATACGAGCCAGTCAAACTCTATCTTATTCTCTGTATCTTATCTTTTTATTTCTAAAGTTGTAATTATATAAATTCCTAAGTAAATAAAGTCAATGTGCTTAATGTATTGATATAATCAACTGCCTCATTGGCCTTGCGGTTGACGTATGCGACTGCCAATCAAGAGGTCTAGGGTTCGAATCCCAGGTCAGGTCAAAAGTGTTATTGAGTTATTCTGATTATAGAAATACTTAATAACAGCTCGGAGTTAGGAAGCTGGGGTCTAAACCCCCGTGCCTAGGAGAGCACGTAAAGCTGTCGGTCTTTGCGCCTGATCTCTTCACGGTCGTGTCGGATAACCCTCCCATCGAATTTTGAGAGAGAGGGAACAGAGAGTGCACCTGTGTTTGCGCACACACTTATGGACTATAATATCACCTGCGTAGTTGGTTGCTCTCCGTTGAGACTGGCCACCGTGGCCGTAATACATATCTAGAGGTATTATCATCTGAGGCGTGTGAAGAGTGATGCGTGGTACTGTAATGGCTCTATTACTGGCGATGAAACGAGCTTCCGGTAATAAACACATTTGTAGAGACAACTTTATTCTTCGTTTTGTTGCTTTTCGTACAATTTATTATTATAATACTGATGTAGAAACATAAAGGTCTTTCAAATGGTGTCGTTACCTCATGCTTGTAAGCTTAACCTTATCACGCATTTATTGTTGAGCCCTATACCTCCTCTACCAGGCGATAGACAAACTAAATAATCTGTTATACTGTTATAAATAAAACATGTCTCCGTCACATTATTCACATAGGTAGGTACCTATATTTTTATGTAGGTATACCTAGGTACAGAAAACTTGGGGACCTCTGGAGGCAGAATGATTGCTGCGGTCGGGATAGCGGCATTGCCGTGCATTCAGTCTACATTGCTGAGATCGAGAGGGGGGAAATAAATTTCTCAATTTTTAACCTATACGTATATAAAATGAAGCGCTAGTCCATATCTTTACTTAAGTACCTAAGTAAATTACTTAGGGTAAATAATAGTACAATAACCTATTACACTTTGTACAAAAGTATAAGAATATTTCTTGTTCAAACTTCAACAAAGTATTGAAGTGTTGTGTTAGTCAGTACAACAGCTATTCCAGCAATTAGAAACATAACACGAACAGAACAAACAATGCGGTAGCTACTGACCACCGTTGCGGTGAGTGGCGCGAGTGACTCAGCAATTATCGAGAACAGCGCATACAAACGACCCACACTAACTGATGGACAACAAACACCTATAGTTAAACGCTTTGAAAAACCTATTTTAAAAGTCCTTTCTAACTAAAGGGCAGTTAAGGTTAAATGCATTCTTAAAAGTTTAAAGAATTTGCTCCTCTAGAAAACTTTTTTCTCTTAGATTTTTTTGATAACCAGCTGAGTCTCGCGGTTGTTACCCGCGGTTCTTTTTGTACCTTTAAAACCGCGGCTAACGCGGCGGGGCGAAGCTAGTCGAAAAAAAGCCTAGGTTACTCCTTGTGTGCAATCAAAAGAAACAGCTGCAAATTTTCGACACTCGCAAGGGAATCCAATCCTACAGAACCTTGAAATTTAGTACGAAGCAACGTCTTATTAGCAAAGATAAAGGAAAAATGGTGAAAAGTATACATTTTCAGTTACATACGGATTTATACGGAACCCTCGGTGCGCGAGTACGATTCGCTCTTGGCCGGGTTTTTTGCTATATAATTTTAATAGGCTCTTATTACAAGGCAAACAAGTAATTATTCATTTTTCAGTGAGGAAATATTTGTTGTAAGTAGAGAAATGAGTGGTTAATTTATTTAAATGGAAAAAATAATAAAACTTGTAGAGAAGTTAGTTACATAAAATCACTTTAAAACGGATATTACAAAGATTGATTACACAGGTGAACCAGCAGCGCGCATGCGCGTACCTAATCAATTTCATACCACGGTCAGTTACTGCACTGCACAGTCCTGCACATTTAAGAGACGTGATTTAATTAAATAGGTAACAGGATAAGTAGGTTACTTACTGTTTGGGTAGAGATAAAACTGTGCGGTATGCTTAGTAACTATTATCAACTTATTAATAACTAGCTGTTTCCTGCGATTCCACCCGCGTATATGTTGATTATTTGCTGTGAAGAGTAGCCTATGTCGTTATTAAGGAATCGTAGAACCTCCATGTCAAATTTCATTAAAATCGGTGCAATGGTTTTGCCATGAGAGACAGACATAACTAATGAAAATTGAATTTTAGTAAGTAAAGTATGCATTCATACTAATAAATATCCTTGAAAAATAATTATTGTTCATGAATTCGCCCTATCAGGTCCAAAATTTCATGTAAAACACTACTAAGTAGCCAAGGACGGACCTCAGCTAATTTATTATAAATGCTAATTAATTTACGTATCTAGCAATCTGTAAAAAAATATTGATAATTGTAGGTATTCATCTCAATTTTTTAACAGACTGCCAAATGCCGGAATAATAAGGCTAGGAATTTTTTTTTTTAATTAATAGATTAGTGTATTTATATATATTAATCTATATGAAACTGTAGTTTCTCAGGAATTTGAAATTGAAGGTGTGTGGTTTACCGTGGGAGAGCAACGCTTCGGCATGCATGGGTCGGCTCGACCGGAGTGATACCACGGCCTCACAGAAAACCGGTGTGAAACAGCGCTTGCGCTGTATTTCATCGAGTGAGTACTGGAGGCCCATATCCCAACCCCATCCCTCTTCCCGAAAGGCCGGCAAAGCACTAGTTGACTCCTCCGGTGTTGCGAGTGTCCATGGACGGCGGTAATCGCTTACGATACGTTACGTTACGTCTGCTCGTTTGTCACAATATTCCATAAAATTAGTGCCTGTCTTAGTTACTTTTTAATCGTAAAGCTTTGTATAAAACTTTACTTATTTGAGCGGGTATAAAAAATATTGCAGAAGAAGTAAATCCAGTTAATACTGGCTATCATGTGTTTATGTATAGGTATATATACAGCACGACAAAGACAGATACAATACCTAGCTATTTGCATACTTGCTTAAAGCTATCTCTTCAAGGTTATCTGTCATGCTTGTAATAACAAGAAAATGATTAAAGTGAAGTGGTTTTTGTTTAATTCTTTATTTGTAGTAATCTCTGGAAATGTTAATAACGTTTTTATAACCCTTTCTTATAGGACAGACTCTTATCTGAAGAAAATTGTAGGATATGTGGGTAAATGTTAATTATAGTCCATTCGTTCAGATAGTGTCGGTGCCCCCTCACGCAATTGTGGTTATTGTTGTGAACGTGTGTACCTATATTAATTTATACAACGGCGTGAACTGACAAATTATACTTGCTTGTGGGTGTACGCCGAAGGCGGGCTCTTTTATTTTGTGGTAGCTTGCCGCACTTGGGATGGCGCGGCGTCGACGCGGTCTCGGTGACCGTATCTAAGCAAATGGACTTTATACTCGTATATCAAAAAACCCTTTCTCAAAGATACCTCGTCCCTAGTTGAACAATATTATAGACTATAACTATACTACAATGCTATGATACTTATCTGTACGTATGCAAATATATTTTAATGGAAGGTAACGAAATGCAAGAAATACCGCCGTTAAATTAATAGTGCCGGCCTTCAAGATGGGACTAAATACGACCTTTTCGTGAAAAACTTTTCAATAGGAAAATTAATTGGTACCATTTATATCCGGATTATTATTAATGTTTATGTAAATGTGTTTGCATGTTGTTTATCAGCTGACGCGCGCATCTTCGTCTGTCTCTCAAAAGGAACTAATTATCCGCACAACATTTTTCATTGATTCTTGGTTCCCATTAGTCGTAACATAATATTATATGAGCCTACTAGCTGAACCTCGCGGTGGTACCTGCAGTTATTAGTTTACATATTGCTTTTTTTTACGTACAATTAAAATAGCCTATATTAATGAGTGATAATGTAACATTCAAATGGTGAAAGAATTGTTAAAATCCGTCCAGTACTTTTTGAGCCAATTCGTTACAAACATACTTACATAAAAACCTTTCCTCTTTATAATATTAGTATAGATATCTTCCTCGATTAATGGACTATTCAACATTAAATAAAGTAGATATATTAACTAGTAAACTTATCAGCTTTATAATATTTTTAGTAGCTTTATAATACTTTTAGCTTTACGTAGAATGTGTTTTGACGACAGTGCACTCTCGTCTTTTTATCCTGACTTTAAAACATACAATAAAATTAGTGAACATACTGACGTTGCTATCAGCGGTCGTGCAGCCAGGTGTCGGCACTCGTGTAACAGCGACAAAGCGGCACTATCGCTACTGATAACGCTATCAGCTGTTATCGCCTTCCGCTGCACGCGCAGCTGCCGACGCTCACGAGTAGCCTTCACACATACCGAATATCTGGCGAGATATATTTGCGTCATTGCTATACCTATATATAACTACTACCTAGTTATATACTGAAACTACGGCGGTTAGTTTCTACTAAAGAGTAGAATTCAAAGATTTGACCTAGAAGATAAATTGAGACGAGATTCGCATCACCGTTTCTGTTCATAGAGTTTTTAAATTTTGATTAGCAATTAATAGCAAAGGAATTAGTATTATTTTTGTCAGTGTTGTGATGTAAAAAGAATACAGAGTGTACCCCTAAGCATCCGACTAAAGAAGCAGTTGCAGAAGAGTAGGGCCAATCTACGCTAGAAGAAACTAGAACTAAACGCTATACCTATCAAACTGTCTGGCCAGTGTGTATAGTACGCTAAAACATTATTTTTAAGGAGAGTCGAATGTACATCACTGGTGTATCAAATGCTATTGATGGTAGACGATTAAATTTGGGAAGGGAAAAAGTAACGTACCTACCTATAGAGTTATTTTTAAAATTGTTGGGAGAGTTTACAAACCATTAAACCATTGATAAATTTACCGTCTGATCTTCTAATAATAAATATTCCGGACATCTAACACACAACGCCATCTAGTCCCAAACTAATCAGAGCTTGTGTTATGGGTACTAGACAACTGATATAAATACTTTCATACTTTTTTTTTGTAAATACATACATATTATACATAGAAAACACTCAAACTCCGAAACAAATATTTGCAGGTCATACAAACATTTGGTCCGACCCGGGAATCGTACCCGAGACCTCAAGCTTAGCAGTCGCATACGCTACCACTACGCCACCGAGGCAGTCATGTAGTTACTTACTTTTTAGCGTTGATGTATTTCTACTTAGAAACTAATATAAGTTGTTACATTATACCCATTAGTACAGGTATAGATTTGCAAATAGTAAACTTATTTGGCAAATAGGTACAACCTATCAAAATTCAGGAAAATGTTTCTCCGGAGAGATATTACAACCGAAGGAGAACTCTAAAATGATTTTAACCATGAATTTTAATAAAAATATATATCGTAGATATATATAGGTATATACTAGCTTTCACACGCAGTTTTTTTATGTTTTATCTGTGCCAAAATGACTGCTCTGCCTGATGGAAAGCATAAGCAGATGCCAATAGTTATGGTCACCATCGTCAATGCGACTAAGGACAGTGCAGCATGGGGGCCCACACCATGGCGGCCTAGTGATATGCTTTTTCACGCCCCACTTAAAGGACCCGGGAACATAGTGGTAGGGAAGCACGAGCGCTATAAGTGAGTTCCAGGTTTTGGCCGCTCGGCACAGAAAGGTTCGCATTTAATAAAAATATCCTTTGTTATATCCATATCATCCAATCCAAGAATTCATCACCACCACCACATATCCAAGAATATATGTAGGTACAAAGTTTTATGATGATTGGTTAAATAGTTTTCGCGTGAAAGCGTAGCAAACAAACTTACATTTACATTTATAATATTTAGGATACCTACCTATACCTACCTAGGTATAGGTACATAGTAGGTCTTTATTTTCTTTAACAGATAAATTAGGTACACTAAGAATAAATCCTGTGTCGCGGGGGACTTTACGAACATTGATGTTTAATTCAATTCGTATGACTCTATAAAAAGTGTACCTACCTACTTTAAATTCTACGGAAAATAGAAAAAAGCAATGGACGTTTGAACAAGTCACTCAATAATTTCCTTAATTCGTGGCGACCGCTTAAACCATCCCACTCATATGAGCCGTCAGAATTATGATTTAGTCCCACTTACGCAATTATAAGTCTTTTTCAAACAACTGGACTCAACTAAATATGATATGATAATTCTCTAATGAAACTAAACTTGTAACCCTTCTAAGTATAGATGTCTCTATAACTTGAGCCTCTGCAGTTGCGTAGAGATATCGCTTCTATGGCAGTCCTCTATCGCCTTTATCATGGAGAGTGTTCTGAAGAGCTGTTCCAATTGATCCCCCCTTCTCCCTTCCTCTACAGGACAACACGTGCCGGTCTTGGATGTCACCGCTTCAGAGTGGTAGACATACGCTCTCGTACTCACCGCTTCGGTTCTTCCTTCCTGTGCCGAGCGGTCAAAACCTGGAACTCACTACCTGCGTACGTGTTTCCCTCCCGCTATGAACCCGGGTCCTTTAAGCGGAGCGTGAAGAAGCATCTCACTAGGCCGCCATAGTGAGGGTCGCCATGCTGCAATGTCCCTATTAGCATTGAGGATGGTGACCACCACTACTGGATTCTGCTCGTGCTTTCCATCAGGCAGAGCAGAGTCATTTTGGCAGCAAAGACATAAAAAAAAAAAAAAAAGTTAAACATTTTTTCTGTGTCTCGTAAATGGAAGGCTTCCCCGTTCTTATTAAATTTTTCGTTAATGTTCGAATCCTATTGGTCGTACTACGATATTATTAAGCCTATAGGCTACCTCGATAAATGGGCTATTTAATACAAAAATATTTTTTCAATTCGAACTGATAGTTTCCGAGATAAACGCGTTCAACCAGCCATTAGTAGGAATAGGTACCTAGTTATTGTTTAGTAATTTGTGCTATATTTTCGTGTGTCATAATTATTTAAAAAGGGATGCAGAATTTTCTTCACATATTTATACCTACGGATATATTAACTAGCTAGCTGACCCACGCAACCTCGTTTGCGTCATCTATTGCCCGTAGCGTGAAAATTTTCCCCCTTTTTTGAAACATTCTTCATTGGTGCTCCGCTCCTATTAGTATTAGCGTGATGATATATAACCTGTAGCCTGCCTCGATAAATGAACTATCCAACACTGTAAGAATTTTTCAAATCGGACCAGCGGTTCCTGAGATTGGCACGTTCAAAAAAACAAACAAACGAACTCTTCAGCTTTATAATATTAGTATAGGTAGATTTACGATACGATTTTCTACGGATGTACAATCAGTCATTGTAATGCGGTTTTTCCAACGATACTATCGTCATTGTTATTTCTTCAATAGGTTTTCTGCGCGTTGAGTACTGAGGTACTGAGGAAATTATTGAGTGACTCGTTCAAACGTCCATTGCTTTTTTTCTAGTTTGCTTAGGATTGAAGTACCTATACTTTTTATAGATTTACACTTAGTTCAGTACATAATACGTACCTACCTAATTAAGTCCAGGTTGAGAAGGTACCTAAATAATAACTGGATTGCGTTTAGATACTGCTAAGGTCTCCTTTTAATAGGTTATCCTAGATAAAGAAGTAAGTTTCACCATATTTGTTATCATTTAATATTAATATTTTGAGTTATTCTCAATTTGGACTGAGGAAGGTATTTTAGAGGCGAGAGGAATTTAGTTATTTTGTGTGAAGTACCACTGTTAAATAACTAATTATAACAGTGTTTTGTTATAAGAGTACGTAACTCATTATTATTATAACAAATTTAACAAAGGACGTAGGTACGTAAGTTGCACCTCGTTATTTTAACCTTATCTCATTGTTTCTCTTTTATTTGTATCACTGTAGGTATGTGATTGTATAAGTTTATATAAAACTAGCTGAATCGCGCGGTACTACGTGCGGTACGACAATAACCGCCGGCAACGCCGCGAGGCGAAGCTAGTTTATTTATAAATTGTAAGCTATGTATTATGCCGATGTATAACTATATAATTGTAAAGTTTAATTAAAATCCATTCAGCAGTTTTTGCGTGAAAGAGCAACTAACATACTCACTTATATACTCACAAACTTTTGCGTTCATAATATTAGTAGGACTAGTGGTCCGGAAGGTCTCGCACGGTTTTTGAAATCTTCGAACTTCTTCTACTAGGTATAACATGCATGTTATTCTAGAGGAGGGGTAGGTATACATGCATGTTATACCTACCCTTCCTCTAGAATCACTCTACTTTTTGCTGAAAACTGCTTTAAAATCCTAAAAACCTAAGCCTGGTTTAAAGACCTAAGCGAATAGACAGCGGAAGTAACGTTATTTTAAAGGTAAATACTATGTAAAGATACACCTATACACATTAATTATTTTCAGAAAATGTCTGTACGAAGAAGGTTAACTACATTAAATCAGCTGGTAGATAATGAGCAGAAAGCGTCATGAAGACCATCAAAAATTTCTAGAGTGTGCAAGATAAAAGGGTATGTTACCGAGAAATGTGATCATTTTTGTTTATCAAGTCTCAATCAAACTAGAAAACTAACATAACATAAGGAACGTGACATTGGTTTGTTGACTACATACAGTGATAACAGTGATACAGTGATAACCACTTACAGGCGTTTAAAATATTATTGGCAACTCACTCTTTTGCGGCGTTATCACACATCTCTTTCTCTCTCCTGCGTCACTTTTTTGATGACCTGACGATAGAAGATGAAAAAACCTCAAATTTTAGACCATTAAATCGGAAAAATCCGTAGAGTAACTATCGAGTGTTAATTTATTATGATTGAATTGTTCGTAGAAATCTCTCTCATCATTGAAAATACTGTTAGAATATGATAACAATATTTGTTTCCTATTTCTTATAAAATAACAATAAAAATAGTTGTTAATGACACAAAAAGGTAAGGAAACGCATATATCGCGTTATGTGCGGCGAGTGTCGCGTGCTCCAGGAGTCAATGACTGGCGCAGTCCAGATTAGAAACGCGCCGCTTTCTACCAGAGGCGGCACTACCTTGGACACGCCACAAGCGTTGCCGCTCTGAACGCTCTTCCAATTTTGAATACTTGTATACTAACCGCTAGAGTGGTGATTGGCGATACTTGTATATTAATGTATTCTTCTGTATTTTATTTAAAGAACAATTATAAAATTTATGTTTGACTGTCGTAAATTATAAATATTTCCTTAAGGTAGAGAGTAATACGTGACAGTCTTAGAAGGTTATCATTTGCATTATAATACTTATAAGCACTATAAACAGAATAGAATAATGCATTAGGAATTAGAAATTAGGTATATTGTTGTTACGAATGCCATTTGAAATTCGTAATCTTTATTCAAACTGGCTTAGAAAATATTTTAATTTTTTTTTTTATTTTCTAACAACGATTGTTGTTTATTTCAGAAATAAATACCTAGGTGAATACGTTTTGCGTAAAACTGTAACACAAAAGAAATTCGCTTCCGAATTTAAGTATTTTAAAATTTTTACCATTTCATCCATCATTTCTCTCTCGATTAAGTCTGTCAATTTAGTTCTTTGCATACAACAGTCATAGAAGAAGTACCTAGTACCTACATAATAGGTATGCCTACTCTGGGCGTAAATCTCAGTCGTTATCTTCTGGCCAAATAACTTATAAAATATTCCTCAAGCTAAATCAAATTTTAGACAGAACAGCTACTTGATACGCGTAAGTAGAAATTTTAATGAATTGTGTAAACTGCATTTTTGATCGTCCTCGACGGGATTATGCTTTGCACACACCAACATAGACGATGCGGCATAGAATGGGGACTGACCAATGTTTTAGAAGACTTGGACTACGCCGATGATCTGTGCCTCCTGTGTCACACGCACCGCGATATGCAATCCAAATTGGACGACCTATGTCGAGAGGTTTAACTGGGCTTAAAATTAACACACGGAAGACCCGAGAGATGCAATCTGGAGTGGGAAATAGCACAGAGGATGTGGACCGAGTGCACGAATTTACTTACCTCGGAAGCGTCGTGTCAGAGACTGGGGGAACTATGGCCCGAGTGGCAGTCATGGAAATTGACGCGTAGAGTGAAGTTGAAGATATTCCGTTCCAACGTCAAATCTAGGGTACGTACTGCTATATGGGTGTGAGACGTGCAAGGTCACCAAAGATATCTCGCATCGGCTCCAGGTCTTTGTGAACCGTTGTCTTCGCCGAATCCTCGGTATTTACTGGCCCGAGAGAATCTCCAACGAAGACCTTATGTAGCGCTGCCATAAAACGTAGATCGACAAGCAGATGAAACGTTGCAAGTGGAACTGGTTTTGTCACACAACCCGTAGGGATTCCGATCATATGGCCAAACAGGAGCTCGATTGGAATCCTCCAGGAAAACGAAAACGTGGCCGTCCCAAACAGACCTGGCGGCGTACAGTTGCAGACGAGACGAAGGAGGTCGGGCGGACGTGGAGCTAAAACGCGAAGCTCACGACAAAACGCGATGGCGGAATGCTGTGGAAGCCCTCTGCCCCATATAGGACATAGGATTATAAGTCAAGTAAGTCAAGTAGAAGTGAAAACTTGCAATTGGCTCTCTGATGACTAATCTACTTTTTTTTAATGACATCTCTCGCTGTAAGTTTTCTATGAATAAATAAAATATTTGTAAACTGATGGTACGAGGAGCATTACGACAAAAATGAACACATGGAACTGCGAGTTATAATTACCTGAATTTTATACTTTTCTACCTAATTGTTTACACGTAAAAACACAATTTAATATCGCGCGGCAAAAATCATTGTCACAATATCATCTCAAATTGTTTCTAAGCAAAATAAACTCAGCCACTCGGGTCAAAGGTCGTTTAGACACTAAAACGTACTTAGATCACATTTGTTAGGTGGACAGAAAATTCTACACTTCTCAAGAATTGTGCATGAATAACAAGTGTCCTGCCATTTAGTCATCGAATGACGCTTTGCCATTCCTTAGACAACATTCGCAATGACCTCATCGTTGTATTATTTGTAGTGGTTGTCTTTTGCACAGCCACAAAGAGACACTGTTTTTTTCGTTTTTCGGTTAGAGTTGCAGACTACTGGAATCAATGCACAGCCATCACACTTGGAGGCAATGCACCTTACAAATAGATAGATCCAAAATGTGCTGGTCTCTCCATATTCATCAGTGCTGTATCTACGGTCTTACTTCGACGTTTCAACTAACTCATGCAGTGGCCTAAAATTCAGTTCACCCTCCGGTTTTCGCGTTCCGATGCCTGTTGCTAGGAGGAAAAAGTGTCATTCAGATAAATCTGGTTGAGGTAGGTGCCGACCCCAAATAATCTTGGTAATAATTAAGGCTAGGAAGATTATTAATTTAATAAACATAGTAAGTAATCATGATTTGCACGGCGTTGTGCTTAATTCGGCAGCGAGACCGTTTCTTTAAGAAATATTTTACTCCCTCGTGTACTTAGGTAAGATTAAACCGATTGCTGTGAAACAACTCTTTCACCGCTCTCCTTGTACAAGATGACCAGAAAAATATATTGCAACTATTGCTGAACCACTCTTTAGTATAAATTTAGCGTGAAGATACCTTTACTTTTGAGAAACAACATAGGTTACTCTTTATCGTAATAATCGAGATAAACGCGGGTGGCGCCTTGGGCAAAAGCTAGTAGGTATTAACATACCATATTTTGAATTTGCCTGATTATTCTTCTCGGGAGATAATTTCTCCTGTACTTCGTCGTACCAAGGTATGTTCCATAAATATCAGTTAAAGCAGTTATTTACGTACTTACGAGTATATGATATTTAACCGAACCAAATCTTTTCTTGAACCCACCACTTCTTATACAATCGGTTACCTATATAGGTACAGTAAACATGATATCTAAATATAGCTAAGTAAAGATACTACTTATAATAATTAATAATAATTAGCATTATTAATTATATTGTTAAAGATGAAAGATGATGTAAGTTGTGCAGTCCGTTCATTGTCAAATTGGAAATCACCTGATCCAGACGGACTGCACAACTTTTTGCGAAAGTGGTTCCGAAACTCATATGCGTGTTTGACATCTCAATTCCAAGCCGCAGCGGACTCCAGTTTATTACCCCAGTTTTTAACCACTGGTATAACTCACTTACTCTATAAATCTGGCAGTGCCATGGAGACCAAAATTTTTAGACCTATTACATGTTTACCAACCATATATGAACTTCTGACATCTATTCTGAGACTCAAAATTTCTACACATATTAATAACAATTCCATAATTTCCGTTTCCCAGAATGGATGTAGAAGTGGGACCCGTAGCACTACAGAGCTCCTTATTATAGACATGACCATTAGCCAACAAGTACGTCGTAACCGTAAGAGTCTGGTGACGTGCTGGATAGATTACAAGAAGGCTTACGACTCGGTTCCACATACATGGCTTTTGAGTGTGCTGGAGTTGTATAAAATTGATACAAATCTGTGCCCTTTCCTAAAATCATGTAGCAATGGAGAACTTCGCTATCCTTGATGTCGGCAGACTGTAGTAAACGACTTAGGTACTTATAAATTTCGAGCGGGGCATCTTTCAAGGTGACAGTCTGAGTCCCTTATGGTTTTGTCTAGCTTTAAACCCTCTAAGCACACTGTTGGAGGGTTCAGAGTTAGTTAGGTAGTTAGGTTGCGGAAAGATGATCGAGTTATATCTCACCTTCTTTATTTGGATGATTTGAAACTACTTGCCCCCACTAAATTACAATTGACGGAGTTACTAAAGGTCACTGAACTTTTTAGCAATTCTATTAAGATGGAATTTGGTGTAGACAAGTGTGCAGTATATATATTATGTAAAGAAAAGTGCGATTGTGGAAACTGTAGGAATAGAACTTTAAGATAAATAAATTAAATAAGTATTCTTATATTATTATTATTATTATTATTCTTTATTCTTTTATTAATTTTAATTTTACTTTTTTTTGGCAGCTAAGACATAAAAAAAAAAAAAAAAAAAAAAAAAGATTCCATAACACTCAAACCTACAAATATCTAGGTTTCTCACCGTCCTTGGGAACACCAGGATCTGACACGAAACAAACATAGCGGGAACGCTTCTTTGGCCGCCTGAAAAAAGTACTTAAAAGTCTTTTATCAGGTGGTAACAAGGTGTGATGCAATGGTTGGGCTATGCCGGTTCTGATGTATTCTTTTGGTGTACTTAGATGGACTCAGACTAAATTAGATGCCATTGACAGGAGAGTACGTACATTGTTGAATGCATTCAATGCACCACATACGTTCATTATGAGATTGTATATCGCACGAAGGTTTCGGGGTCGTCGACTACTAAATATCAAGACCCTACACAATCTCGAGGTATATCATCTTAGAGAATATTTTCTACAAACTGATGTGGAAGTCTATCGCAATGTAGTCACAGTGGATACCGGACTCAGCCCGCTCGTTCTGGCTAACGAGAATTATGCGCAAACGTAAAGTACTACAGAGTACTTAGTACTAATAATTGCAGGGAAGTATGGAAGGGCAAAGAACTCCATGGTCGGTTTTATCGGGCCCTTCATGGACCCGATATAGATTTTAAAGCATCTACGTCCTGGCTACGGTATGGTGATCTCTTCGGAAACCGAAGGTTTTGTCTGTGCGATTATGGTCAAAGTTATCATGACGAATAACTATCGGAAGTACCTATATCCTGAAAGATGGTACGGTCGATATATGTCGGGCATGTCACCGTCCTGGAGAATCTATCAGGCTTATTATTTCTGGTTGTTCTCGTCTTGCTAACGGCGAGTATTTGCACAGGCACAACCAAATAGCCAGGATCGTACATCAGCAACTTGCCCTTAAATACTATCTTGTGAACTCAGAGGTGCCATACTACAGGTATATGCTCGACCCAGTTCTCGAGAATGGTCACGCTACATTATATTGGGATCGATCTATTATTACAGAGAGCACTATTGTAGCCAATAAGCCTGATATTGCGGTGATAGATCGATTAGAGCGCCGCGCCATGATTGTCGATATTTTCATTCCTCATGGCGAGAATCTCGTGAAAGTCGAAGAAGAAAAACAATTTAAATATTTTTGGATTGACGACGAGATTGTCGATATATTATGTGGAATGTGGATTCGGTGATCATTGTTCCGATAGTCTTTTCTGCGCACGGATTTATAGCCAAGAGCCTCGACCAACACTATAAGAGGCTCACGCTTAAGGGTCTGATACAGAAAGCAGTCCTTCTTGACACGGCACGTATAGCGAGGAGGTTCCTATCTTTGAAGCCCTAACCACCGGTTTCTTGGTCCCTGCACTCGATGTCGGTGGTCTACTATTTTTTACTTTTTTAAATGTATTTATTTTTATATGTATATTTAAAATGTAATAAAGAGAATAATAATAATATCAGCCTTTATTTCAGACAGTACATATTGAACTGTAATTATATATCTATTAACTAAACTATTTAACATATATATTCTATACCTCATGTTCCACGCTATTGTGCAACGAGCACCTAGTCTGTATAAATAAATAAATATTTCGGACATCTAACACAACGCCGTCTAGTCCCAAGCTAAGCAGAGCTTGTGATATGGGTACTAGACAACTGATGTGAATACATATACCTACTTTTTTTTTGTAAATACATATATATTATACATAGAAAACACCCAAACTCCAAAACAAATATTTGTAGATTACACAAACACTTGGTCCGACCCAGGGTTTGAACAAGCACAACAGTCGCATTCACTACCACTGTGCCACCAAGGCAGTCAATGCCACTTATTGGAAAAGGCCTCCTCCAATTTCTTCCATTCCTCTCTATTATTAGCAGTTCTCGTCTCCTGCTACAGCTTTAATGTCGTCTATCCATCTTCTAAGTGTCTCCCTCTTGTCCTCTTCTTGTCACTTGTGAACAAGTAATTATTAATTAACACCATTTTTCCTTTCCTCTAATAGTGTGTCCAGCACATCTCTATTTTATTTTTTTATTGTTCTTGTCTTCTTGTGTTTTCGTGTGTTTCTTTATTGTTTCAGTACTTATTCTATCGGACAGTTTTTTCCCCATCATACACCTTTCCATTGAGTTTTGACATGTTTGTAATTTATTCATATGTGTTTTATTGAGTGCCTAGGTTCGGCAGCCGTAAGTAAGTATTGGTAGTGCGCTGGTATCAAACAGTTTCCATTGTTACAAATCCATCCAAATTGATGGATTTGTAACTACCCAACAGATACTAACTACTTGGCTAAAATATATATTTAACTATCACTAGATACTAAAGAATGTTGTGTTTAAAAAAATACTATAAATAAACTTATTAATTCATTGGCATATTGGTTTAAAGACGTAAATCGTTGAACGTAAAAGGCTGCTCGTAAAACTTCCACAAAACTGGTACTACTATATTTAAATATTTGGTGTATACGTACATACAAGTATAAATCTATACATAAGTAAATAAGTATCTTCATTGTCCGAAAAAAATATCCGAAAACTACAATCCGACAAGAACTCGGCTAGTAATTTCATATTTTTTTCAATAGAGTTCTTGCCTAACTTCTTGAACACGTTTCCTATAAGGCAATGTTTAAATGATTTGATCATTTAAAATTACATTTAGATTTAGGTACTTGTTAATTGATGTAAACATTAAGAATGTGTGGCATTCTATGACATGATTGGTTTACTCTAATGAGTAGAATTAACTAATCGACTATTTCTGTGAACTATCATAATGTAAAACTATCTTTGTTTAACTTGAAAATAGTCAATAATTGCGGCAATAAGTACCCATTGTTTTTTTTTATATTACTTTACTTGTTGTGATGTGATGATGTTTGTACGTAATGTATTTGCGTGTGTTTTCCCCAATAAAGCGTAATTATAACAACCAACTGTTCAAAATGAAAGGGTTTGTTTACTGGTTGAACGTTTTAATCTCTGGAACGAATGGTTAGATATTAAAAATTCTTTTTGCGTTTGTTAGCCAAATTTGTAAGGAATAAAATATGATATTTACTATGACGCTATGAGCCTTAGAAGTTGAGTAGTCATTACAAACGCGATTGAAATTGTCGGGAACTTCTTCCAAATGAGAACAAGATCCAAGAAAATTATGGTTTATTGTATGATTTTGCATCGAAAATGTGAATTTTATTTGTATTATTTTGAAGTTCTTGCACTAATAGTCTTTGCTTTGTAGTTCTTAGAAGTACTATAGATAAAATAGATTTTTTATCATTGAAAATTGTACTTTTAGCTCTTTAAGAATACAATATGTCGAGCTCAATTTAAGCTTATGTGACTATGAAATTAAAATAATCAATTTTAAGCGATAGAATATTTGTCTTTCTTGTGTGATCTTCTTGATGTATGAATAAGTATTAGTAGGTATGAATTGATTGAATGCATGTCGTGACAAGTTGTAGTTAACCATTAATGATCGATCCAAATCACACAGCACACAATCTCAAGCTATGTCGTGAGAATATAATTAGCAGTCATGTCACTGTACTTAGCGTCATAAAACCTTCACTGCAAAATTAATTATTTGTTGCGAAACGATCCAACTTAAGGCCGCCGCGATACACGTATCGAACCGAACCTATACATAGCCACCTGGACGGTCACATAGAAAAACTGCTGACTTACACACTGTTCTAAATGAAAACACTCCACAAAATCAACTCTAACTCTTAAACAGTAGGGTAGAGATTAAGGAACGTATGTTACATAGAACCCTGTCGCCCTAAGCAGTCTTCAGTATTCTGTTAGTATACAATAAATATTCGGCGCCAGTTGTTGCCAGAACACACGTATACATAGAGACGCAACGTTGTAGCTTGCCAAGAACGGCAACGTCGCACGCTAGCGAACGGATTCCAAGCTGGCTTCAATTTAAATATTTGCAGTTTGACAAGGTTCTAATATTGTACTGATGATGAAGAAAGGTTAAGTATGAACTTTATTTTTCCGGCCCTAAGGTTGAAAATTATATATTTTTTAGTGTAGAACTGTTTAATAATAGGCCGTTTGGCGGCTAAGTCCGAGGGTAGCGGGACGCGTGGTGTTGTCGACGCATTGTATTCGTTTTTTTACACGACGCGATAGAATCGATGTCAGTTGGCAGATTTTTTATTTTACCGTTTTTTGGCCTTGTTCGCGCCAAATTGATGCAGACAATGAACGTTGCGAAATATAGACGCTGTTGTGTTGTGCGTTTGGAATTAAGTAGAATGGTTGTCCTAGATAATAATAGTAAAATTCACTGTTAAATAAACTGAGAAATACCTTCCTAGATTCAATTGTCACATTAACTTTGATTGTAAATAACATCATCAATAGCCCTAGGTTGTGTTTTGAAAGAAATCGATAGAACTGCTTTAGTAATATAATGAAATCCATTATAAGTCTAAAACCCTTCGTAAGGAATAGGTAAGTAGGTACATAATTCAATAGATTTATAGCATTTAGGTAAAATACACAACAATATATCTAAATGATTACATAAAACTCCACTACATTGTCCATTAATCAGAAAATGTTTGAAAAGTATCTAGTCTACGCGCAGAGAAATTATTTTCACTTCACAAAATAACGCCATTTTTATCAGATAAAAAGACACATGAAATTATAAGCTATGATTAATGAATTCTTTTGGAACTAATTATTGTGTTCAATAATCACTCAATCTGTAAATCAATCTAAATTAATTAAAAAACAAAAAAAATAATCGTTTGCACTCTGCATAGAATGGTTGAGTGAAACGCGTAATCACATTTCTGATAAATTCCCGATTATTTTCAAATAAATTAACAGTTTTGTTTAAAAGTAATGTTACTAAAGGACAATAATTTAAAGTTTGTACATGACAGAATTGAATAAATCAAGCAAGAACAAGCAAAATACGCGTGCAAGCCATGAAAAGACGAGTGTTTTCTAAATATAAAATGTTTTGCATGCAAGTTATTTTTTAAACAGATAAAATTTATCTGTGTAGATATTCAAAAACTTTTTACAATATTCTAAGTAATGAAATAACAATGTAGTCGAAATCTAAAGAGCTAAAATTGAGAAGTTTATTCAATTGCGGCAGAATCCGCAGAATCAAATGCAAACATAGAACCGAACTTGAATAAATTATTTAATCCAAAGTGAATCGATCGACCTTTGGCTGAGACTGGACGTTCTTTGGCTGAGATGAGGATGATTAATCGTTTATTAATCGTTTACTTTGTACATAAAACATTGATACCTAATTGATTTAATCATAGTAAGTCACACATGCACGTATACTTACATGGAATGAAATTCCAATACCGCACCGAGAATTAGTTCCCTAAAGTGGAAGGTCTCTGTAGCCGACATGTGTTAGAACGGAGACCGCGATTAGGGAAACGTTGTGTAGTGCACCCAGCGGCACGATGAACCGACACTTGAACAAAATGGCTGGCAGCGGATGTGAACGGCCGGCAGAGACCTTCGTTCAGTAGTGGGCAACAATAGGCTGATAGGAGACACAGCAATTGTTAGTGACCAATATAAAATATGTAGGTAAACTTGAGTTATAATAAAAAACCTTGTTTTCTGTAGGAATCTGTAATTTTAGAGGTCACACACATTGGTTTGTCATGTAAATAAACACTACACGTTGGACCAACGCGCTCGGCAAGTGTGGCCGGTAGATTTTCGTGGTATTGTTCACATGTTCGCCTGTTTCATTTATATATTTTATTAATTAGGGGGCAAAGGAGCAGACGCATCGCCTGATGGTGTGCGATTACCGCCGCCCATGGGTACCCGCAACACTAGAGGCGTTACAAGCGCGTTACGAGTGTTTTAAAAAGGAGTATGCTCTTTTCGTGAAGGTCGTATTGGTCCGGGAATACGACAGGCGACTGTTCATTCCACAGTGTTGTTAGACAGTTTTTATTCTGCATTGGTCGTTGTATTTGTACAGCACTTTCACATTTTATTTACCTACTAGAGCACCAGGTAAATTTTATTAGTCTGGTTAACATTATACTGAAATCGCAAGGCAAGTTTACGCATCTGAGTTCCATATAATTGATTTATTCTGATAACAATCAATGAACCGCAGTATTTCCTCATTACTCCATGTCGCCATGTTCGTGAAACAATTAAGCGCTACATGACTTTCTTCTCTCAAGCGTAACTATGATATGAATAGTCGGTCAACCCGTGAACTCTGTTTGTTTTAAATTACTATGATTTGTGCATGAAATACCGACTCTAATCGGATCGTCAGTCAATATTGGTCGCAAAGGATAAATAGACACAAAACGGCCCAGTAGGTACACGTTGGCCGATCGCAAGCGTTTGCGCTGTGTTTCACCGAGTGAGCCTCACTCACATACCGGAGGCCCATACCCCAACTCCTCCCCCCATCGACTTTCCCATCCCGCAAAGGTCGGCAACGCACTTGTGACGCCTTGGTGTACCATCAGGTGATACGTCTGCTCGTTTGCCAACTATTCAATAAAAAAAATAAATAAATAATGGAGAACTTGAAACATACTGGCGGTATATTGTAATCATATCGTAAGTAAACCAAAACCCTCTAAGAGCATGCCTTTGTTAAGCAATGGACTAATTAAGGATAATGATAGGTTAATAGGTATTTCTTTTTTTTGCTACTTGTGAAATTCTCGAAGAATTGGCTTATATGTGAGACTTGATTCAGAAAACGATACGACGCAGTTATGCCTGAGTCGAGTGCCCCGAACATTAGCAGGGTTTGCAGGCAGGCCTCAAGATACTTATCCCTCTTTCTGTTGGAAGCTCCTTCTCATCCTTCAGAAGGAGAACATGCGTGCATGCCTTCTTACTTGTTAATACCTGGATAAAGGGCTTTGTTATACGGATTCACTCTCAAATAAGGTCCTTTGTAAGTCAGGGTAAGAGTAGTAGGTAAGAGTACCTAGAGAAGTTAAAATACCTCAAAAGGCATTCGTAGGCTTCTAGATGCTGCCTTACAGATAGACGCATATTATACATTCAAAGGAAATTACACTCAATTTTACATACGATAATTTGTTTTAGTACCACAGTCCAGTAATGGTGGTCTTTGGTAAAATAAAACCAGTCAATAGCCGTCAACCGGGCAGCATTCCGAGAAGTACCTAGATAGATTTTTTTCAAGTTTCATTTACCAAAATGACTCTACTCTGCCTGATGTAATGCATGAGTAGAATCCAAGAGTGGAGGTCACCATCCTCGATGTGAATGTGAATGCAGTATGGTGACCCACACTATGCCGGCCTAGTGACACTGGATTGGTAAGTATACTCAAGCATATCCATCTACTTACAACTCGAACTAACGCTGTTTAACTTTTTTATTTTATGGAATAAGGAACAAACGAGCAGACGTATCACCTGATGGTAAGTGATTACCGCCGCCCATGGACACCCGCACCCGCAACACCAGAAGCGTAACAAATGCGTTGCCGGCCTTTGGGGGATGGGGAGGGGGATGGGGCATGGGTCTCCGGTACCCTCACTAACTCGATGAAACACAGCGCAAGCGCTATTTCACATCGGTTTTCTGTGAGGCCGTAGTATCACTAGTTTATACCGATTTTGGTTTTATTTAGATTGATAATCATGAATTCTTTATACACCTATGTATAGGTGTAGGTACATACGTACCTATGTTGTGTACTAATCTCATCACTGATATAAAATCACACTTAACGCTTTTTATCGCTGATAGGTACAGGGTAGAGAGATAAGTAATGCACTTGGGTTTATTGTAGATATTGAGTTAATCTGCATTGCTTTTATGATGTTATCAATTGTGTTTTAATGTAAGTACCTACTTATTATGTTGGTAGCAGCCGTAGTACCCTACATATATAATTACTTTTTTTATTATTAATCTTAAGTCAAGTTTTAAATAACATTTATTAAAGACGGCAACAAGATAGGTGCTTGTTTACTTTTTAATCACAGTTTTCAAGCCATCCTAAGCATCTTGTAAAATAAATAAATTAATATTTCAGACCGATGTCTCAAATATTAATTTATTTATGCAACAATTATACAAAAAATTATATTTATACAACGCCATCTAGTTCCAAGTTACGCAGAGCATATGTTTACTAGAACAACTGATATAAATAAATATATACTTTTTTTTTATAAATACATCCATATTAAACATAGCAAACACCCAAACTCCGAAAATATTTACATATCATACAAATATTTGGTCCGACCCAGGAATCGAACCCAAAGCCTCAAGCACAGCAGTCGCATACGCTACCACTGCGCCACCGAGACAATCCAAAATGATACCATACCTAACTCAAATTAACATCTCTTGTGTAATGATTTTTTCTTCTATTCTGTTCTATCACTGGTTAGTTCATTGCTTAATCCCTTTCAACCTTATGCTGTTAAAATTTAAATTCAGGATCCATCTAATATTTTTACTATTTTAATCACATTGTTTGCATAATGATCACAATTATCTATTGCCAAATATCTGGGAATCACTAGACAGCAAGCTTTGTTGGAAATCTCATGTTAAAAAGAATCCTGACGAGTTAGATATTCGTTACGTTTTTGAGTAATCGGTAAACACTCAAAACTGTACATAACTAGATATTACTTACGAATATTATATTAACAATCAGTCAGTCAAGTCAGAGAGTCAGAACGTATTGCATTATTTTAAATCCTTCTACATAAAATAATACTTATTCAAAACCTCAGAGGTACTACTATACTCTTTAGACCGCTTTTCGAAGAAGAGCCTGTCATATAAATATTCATAATATCTAGGAAGGTGTCTGAATGTCCAACACAATGGTCTTGAATCGCCGGAAAACAAGAAGAAAACGGGCTCAGTTTCCTTCTTGATTTCCGGCGATTCAAGACTATTGTTTGCATTCAGTGCAAGGAGATCCATTGCCGTAGTTAATTGTTAACTTCTTATTGAAGTGTGGCGATATCCACATACAACACAACAGTAACCTACTACAGCGCCATCTACACTCGTTCCTCCACAGAAGTTTAAGAAGGTATTCGCTGTTGCTAATAAAATTAGGTAGTTGCATATGCTACCACTACGCCACTGAGGCGGTTAAAGGTAATGTAAGTTTATTCTAAATACTTAGTTCCTGTTTTATAAGTTATAGTTAAGTTCCGGATAGCTTATCTGACAATTTATATGAAAGAAACGTCAAACTATTTGTCAGCTATCGGAAATTTATCTATAACCGATGAAAAGGCCCAAGACACACAATTTTTTGACGAAATGTAGGCTTTAAATACGCTTCGGTATGTGGGGGCACATTTTTTCTACGTATATATACATACTAGCGACCCGCCCCGGCTTCGCACGGGTGCAATGCTGATACTAAATACATGTTGTATATAAAACATAGCTGACCCACGCAACCTCGTTTGCGTCTTATATAGCCCGTAGCATGAAAATTTTCGCAAAATAAGTAACTTTTCTGGTTGATTTTTACACCTTGTGTCCGAAAAACCCAAATATCTTACGGAACCCTATTTTTTCCAAAATAATCTATAATATCCAAAATAGCTTTCGAATTGTGAAAGAATTTTTAAAATCGGTCCAGTAGTTTTTGAGCCTATTCATTACAAACATACAAACATACAAAAATAGGTACAAATCTTTCCTCTTTATAATATTAGTATAGATATATATAGATTGATATCGTTGTAACTGTTGTAAGTCATGAATAACATGAATAGTGTTAAATAAATGAGCCATTAGCGTTTAAATGATGGTTTTATCCTTATTTGTTGCGGTAAATAACACATTTTAGTTTGTAATTAAATGGATGTTTTCACCCAGCGGTTTGCAGGTATAAACATATCAGTGACTAGCTATTTATATATGTACATATATACGTAGTCAGGGTCACGAAGGTTTAACAATGTTTACAAATAAATAAATTAAAGGTTATGTTTGCAATTGCCAATTAACAACTTTTAGCACTAAGTCCGTACAGAAGTAAATGATTAATCTGTGGAACAGCTACACCGATTTGAATATTTTTTTAGGATTGATTAGGTACACTGCCTTCCTTCCCAACAAGTAGGTAATAACTCTCTCTCGCTCTTCTTTTCTACCCTAACTTTCAATGTACTCCTTCATACCTTTGATTCGTAAAGTGTTAGATAGAAGTTAAACGATTTGTCATTGCGCAGGTGACAAAATGTAGGTGTTAAATATACTTACTTGATTATAAATTATGAAAAAAAAACTATAGGTAGGTACTTACTCCTGTCTGGTAAACAGGCGAAGGCGCAGGATTTATCTCGTTAAAAATGCTATTTTAATGAATTCCTGCAATTTTGTAATCTATACTAATATTATAAAGAGGAAAGGTTTGTATGTAAGTTTGTTTGTTACGAATTGGCTGAAAAAGAACTGGACGGAATTTAAAAATTCTTTCACCATTTGAATGCTACATTATCACTGATTAATATAGGCTATTTTAATTGTAAGAAAAAAAAAGCAATATGTAAACTAATAACTGCAGGTAACACCGCGAGGTTCAGCTAGTAATTAAATAAAATTGATTTCGGATTTCATAAAGAGCATGCAAAGTAACCACTTTGCCAATTAAAATAGTTAATAAAATGTCAGTATTCTAAAAGCTACTGGCTGAATGAACGCGTAGCGTACCTATAGCAAAATTTAAAAAGAAAACATTTTGATGAGACTGCCTATATCCAAGTCTCCGAGCTTTCCCTCCGAGTCTTTTTATAAATTAGGTTGAGGTCGGTTTTAAATCTACTAAGATACGGCTGAACATCGATTTTGTCGGTGCACCAGCACGCAATTGTTGTTATTGTCGTGAAATACGAAAATATTAATTCATATAACGACGACTGGGTGAATGCCGCAGGTGGACCCTTTGATTTTGTGACGGCTTGTCGCACGTACGATGGCGGCGCGATCAAGGTGACCCTACCTAAGCGAATGGACGATAGGTGATATCGAAATTCTGTTGAAATAATCTTGTTGGAGTTTCAAACAGCGTAACCGGGACCGAGTGATCGGTGGCTTAACGTGCACTCTTTCTACTAAGTAGGTACTTACGTACATATCATAATTTAAAATTAAATCTGATCCAAGGTTGTTTAGAGACAAAGATATATGCATATGACAATATTCCACTATGCGTCGTTCTCGTAAACTTTCTTAGATTGTTGTACACGTTATGTTATCTTTTTAATGTATGAGCCTGCCAAAGTGACTCTACTCTGCCTGATGGAAAGCATAAGCAGAATCCAAAAGTGGTGGTCACCATACTCATTGCGAATGCAGACAATGCAACAGTGCAGCATGGTGGCCTAGTGAGATGCTTCTGCATCATTGGGCCTTCGGTCTGGCTCCGGTGTAACTATATATATATTTTAAAGTTTACAACTTTAAGTAGGTACCTAATTCAATTAATTTACATTTATACAAATAGATTTCAAATAAGGTATTGTATATTCATATTTTTCTATGAAGTTATCATACTAATAAAGGTGAAAGTAAGTTTGTTTGTTACGTTTTCACGGGAAAACTACTTTACCGATTGTAAGTAACATAGGATACTTTTTATTACATACGAGCGAAGCCGCAGGCGATAGCTAGTCATATATATAATATAGAATAGAATAGTTACGGGAAGAAGCTTGAAGATATGTGTTTAAGGTGGTACGGTCACGTCATGCGTCGACCTGACGAACACATGACCAAGAAGGTGCTGCAACTGGAGTCGGGACTAAGAGGACGTGGCAGACCCCGATCTACATGGATGTTGACCATTAGGAAAGAATTCGAAGAAGATAAAGTGGACCAGATGTCAGAACAGATGTCTCTGGAGAAGAAGGATAAAGAGAGCCGACCCCAATTAGAAACGGAAAAAGGCCAGACGAAGAAGAAGAGATCATGCTTCGGCACCAAAGAGCCTGTAAAGATAAAGGTGGGGTGCCCGCGGTTATTGTCGTATCGCGGGTAGCACCACAGGGTTCAGTTAGTCTCATATATAAAGTTCTCGTGTCGCGGTGTTTGTTACCAAACTCCTCCGAAACGGCTGGATCAAATTATATGATATTTTGTGTGCGTATCGGGTAGGTCTGACAATCGGCCAACATACATTTTTCGTACCCCTTAATGATAAAGATGACCCATTCCTAAATGATTTTTATTTTATGGCAAAACAACGTCATTTGCTTCAAAAACCCTCCCATTCCAATTATACCTATATTCATAAATTTATATAGGTATATGATAATTATATTATCTGAGTTTACATGTTAATTTATTTTTTGAAGTGAAAACTTCTTTAGCGGCGCTGTGTACTTTTTTGGAATGGATAAAAATGTATAAACTCGCGTCAGGTCACGTGACCTGATCGAAAATTCGTAAGACGGATGGAGAGAGGACAGGCGGCGCAAGGCGCTTGCGCGAATGTTCGTGTGTGTATGTAATATCAATTGTCATGGTTGTGTACGATAGCGCAATAAATGAATATTGTATTCCACCACATAAATAATAGTACTTTTATACTGATAATGAAAGCAATTCGTACAAAATTATTCTCTAACCATTCCAAAATATCAAAAATGCACAACGTTAATATTCAAGTTTTCACTTCTGCCGGCACTTCCGGAGTGCAACCCGTCGATTTTTTTTAAATACAAATTATATTAGCTTAAGTAATCGTATGTATGAGCTGTTTTACCTACTTAATCGTAAATATTTTCCTTATTTTGAGGAAAATTGCGTCACAAAGGTGTATTTATAAACTAGGTATAATGAAGTACCCAAATCTGATCAGTTAATGTGTTTGGGTTAACAGTTTTTATATCTTAAATTCTTTTTATGCCCTTAAGAATATTCTACCGTAAAATCATCATCAACAGAAGTTGAAAGTTCACTGCTGGTATAGTACTCTTCTCAAAAAAAGGGGTTTTATACCAAAATTAAACATTGCTCATTAGTGAGTGTTGCTCGTAACCTTTTTTTTTAATGGAATGGTTAGCGATACCAGTTTCACAAGTGCGCTGCCGGCCTTTGCGGGATGGGAAGGGGGAAGGTATGGCGAAATTGGCTTTTGGAATTACCAGACATATTTATTTATTTTTTATTGACCACAATCCTACTTGTTATGTAAGGCAGCTGTTCCTACCTGCCTGACAAACAGACAGACAAAAATTGTAAAAAATGTATCTCTTTTCTCACAATCGCTGTCACCTTTATTCTCTTCTATTATTTTATTTTGACCACGTGTTTAACGTTGAGATGACGTCATTCACATATATTCGATTGCTTTTTCATAACGTTTACGATTCTAGAATGTCAACTTGCTGGCTCCCAAGACACAGGTGATAAACCTAGTTTGGGAGCCAAAAACAAGATCTGACATACGAGTATTTGTTTGCATATGAACTGACTGTTGATTGTTTTTTTTTTCTTTTAATTCGATTGTAACAAGTACGTATTATCTGTAAACAAGGTGGAATGAGTGCATTTTTTGTGTAAATACAAAAAATGAACGGAAACTCGCATCAAGCGTAGCCGACGGCAAATGTCAGAAATATTGATATGATATTATTTTGAAACTGCTGATAACGCGCAGATAAATTGAGAGTTCTTTTTACTTGGCGACAGTTGATTGATCTCATTTGTCACCAATAAAAAGAACATATGTTAAATATGAAATGCAACCCCGCGCTGATACCCGCGTTACGCCAAAAACCGCGGCAAACGCCGCGAGGCGAAGCTAGTATCTTTATAAATTGTAGCCTATGTGTTATTCTCATGTATAAGCTATATTATTGTAAGGTTTCATCAAAATCCATGCAGAAGTTTTTGCGTGAAAGAGCAACAAACATACTCACTTACATGCTCACAAACTTTCGCGTTTAGAATAATAGTAGAATAATTGGGATATATTGTTTTCTCAACGAGGATGACGTTAGTGATGGGGGCCAACATAAGCGACCACCATGAACTGTTATTAAAGCAATATATATGTTGATGAAAACCAAGATATAAAGTTAAAGAACGACATAGAAAACACATTTTATGGTCAGAAGTCAATCGTGGCCGGGCCAGTCGTAAAGTGCTCACAATGCCTCGTAAAAATGCTTTATTGCTGTGTTTGCTTCGGAACCTCTACCATGTGGAGGAAACTCGGATTAGATACGTGAGGACTTTTCATAGGAATATGGTCGTCTTAAGTCTGACCGACGTCTAGTTGAAACTCAGAAACTTAAATCTCGCTGGACCGATTTTGACGGGACTTTTTTTAGAACTGTTTTGCGCGGCGTTAACCGGGTTTAATGTTATATCGTGGGTAATGCCGTGGGGTTTAGCTAGTGACAAATAAAATTTCGTTTAAAAAATCCTATTCTCCATAGCTACTGTAACGATAATTCATGCATGATAATAATTGAACATAAAACATCATCATTAAACAAATTAATAATTATGATCTTTACGATTACTAATCACACAGTCCTGCTTGACATAATCCTCTTTTAAAAAAGTAAAATGTAGAAGTCAATCGCTTTCTAAATTAAGAGTTGGAACGAAGTTCCTTATCGCGCGTTGCGTAAGAGGGCTAGACGGAAAAAATTAAGACGAAAAGTTGTAACGACACTTTTTGCTATAGTAAGCTATTGTAAGCCGTGCGGCGCATGTTTCTCTGTCTGTCTCTCTCTCTCTTTCTTATAGAAAGCAAGCCAGATATTTTCGTTTCGTCTTTCTATTTCGAACTTCGTTCCATCCGGGTGTCCCTTGACACCTCTCAATTTTTTTTTTAAATTTACACTTGTGAAGAAGTCTATCTCTTGCACCAAGAATATGTGATGTAAAACTCAAAATCACTGGCTCTTTCACCCTACTCTGAGGTCCCAGACGGTATAATTAAGACCACGTAAATCTAAGATGATCACAAAGTTACCATCTTCCCTATTCAGTCTCATGCAAGGATAGGAGGACAACAGCACCAAGATCTTATCTTTGTTAATAAAACTTCAATGTTTGTATCTCAGTCGCAATATAAATATCATTAATCATTTCATACATTCATACATACCTACATACTAAAATAAAAAATTACTTTAATAAATAATTCTAAGAAAATCCCATAATCCTTCGAATATTATAAACGTGAGAGTTTGTGAGTATGTTTGTTTCTCTTTCACGCAAAAACTACTGAATGGATTTTGATGAAACTTAACAATAATATAGCTTATATCATCAGAATAACTCATAGGCTACAATTTATAAAGATATAGCTTCGCCCTGCGGAGGTGCCGCGGGGTTCAGCTAGTCTAATATATAAAGATCTCGACTCGTGTCACGGTGTTTGTTACCAAACACATCCGAAACGGCTGGATCGAAATTTATGAAATTTTATGTGCATATTGGGTAGGTCTGACAATCGGCCAACATCAATTAATTAAATAAGGATGACCCACTCCTATATTGATTTTTTATTTTATGGCAAAACAACGTTTGGTGGTTAACTAGTATATTTATAAGAACTCATAAAGTGTATATTAAAGCATACCTAGCTAATTACATAATTACGGAAATTCCAAACGTAATATTACATAGATATATTGCGCGAACGATTAACTCTGTAACAAAAATTGAGTATTTATTTGTAATAAGTGGCCTCGATGGTAGAAAAGCAGTTTCATCAATTTTTGGAGGAACGGGCGGCGTATGACGCCATTGAAAACGTGTCGATTACCGTTTAAAATTCTGTATAATATAGGAATGTTAATAAAGTACTATATAAATATAATACTACAAAGAACATACTCGTACAATTTAAAATATAAATAAGTGGTATAATTGTTGTAAAAAACGGGAAAACTAAATTTAGTAATATGTGCAGTTCCCCACTGATAAGCTTAATTATTGTGAATGATTATTTATTAGTAGGTATATTTTAGTTGATTATTATGATAGTTTATCTGTTTTCATTTTAAACTCTTTACAAGTTGTGATAAGACATGGAATTTTAATATTTCCGTTTCTCTGTAAATGTTATTGAAGGGATTCGGACCTCTCGGCGACAGGTAGTTCAAGTTACAGGTATACAAATGTGATTTGTCTGAACTATTGCTTACAAATATTGGCTAAGAAGCGTACACGACTAACCTGATATGTCTCGAAACGGACTGAGGGTCGCTGGAGGAAAACGTGCGTACTGGCGCCCTACGACAACATGAACTGAGCGAGTGGATACGGATTACCTAAGACCTGGATCAAAGGTTGGCGTTCCTTGTATGTTCGATGATAGGTTGATAGAGTGTTTACACTTTCCAATGTATGTAAAACTAGCTGACTCACGCAACCTATTTACGTCTCCTATTGCCCGTAGCGTAATAAATTTCCTTCGTTTTTTGTTACATTCTTCATTGGTGCTCCGCTCCTATTGGTCTTAGCGTGATGATATACAGCTTATAGTCTTTCTCGATAAATGGGCTATCTAACACTGATAGAATTTTTCAAATCGGAACAGTAGTTCCTAAGATTAGCGCGTTTAAGTAAACAAACAAACTCTTCGGTTTTATATAACTGAATGTTCTCTTTAATAACCATTGCAATTTACCTGGTGAATTTAAATCAGCCCTAGTTTTAATAAAACCTTATTTTCAAACTTTGACAGCAATACTTTGGCCTGTATTAGTAAATTGAAAGTAAATTATCATAAGCTAGAATGTAAATTTGCAATTAAATATGAACAAATATTATAAAAATCGTCCAAAGTTACTAGAATCCATTTACAACGTAATAGCAAATATAAATACTTATATTAAATCATGACAAAAAACATAAACCGGTGTTGCTAGAGTTTTAAATGAATATAACTTCCGTATTTTTGTTATAAATGTAGAACCTTCGCAGAGCGACAGCGAAGCCTAACAAACAAGTTGGTTTTGTTTTGAATAGGCACTTAGCCTTCAAACATTATTAGTGTTTGTGACGATATTTGTGTTACAAACTTGATTAGGTTGGTTTAATTTCCTGTTTGAGCTGGTTTTGGTGTGTGTTGAATGTTATTTTCAAAACTAAATATTCTTTTCTTTTTTACCTGACTGCGAAAAAAGGGTTATGTTTTCCGAGTGTGTGTATGTATATTTTTATGGAACTACGGCCTAGAGCCTAAACGGCTGGTCGTATTTTTATGGGAGACGTCAACAGATTCGTCTTAGTCCTGAGAGTGATACCGTGTACATCAAAATATAAAGAAATTTTTTTTTTTCAGTTTTTTAATGAATTTAATAAAGATGGTATATATTGACGCAATAGTTTTTTTTAATAATTCGTTACTTGGTAACTAATAAACTTACGACTGTTGGTTTCTATACCTACTATATTTTAAAATGTCTCGATGGCACAGTTGTTAGTGAATGCGACTGCTGTACTCAAGTAGACGTCAATGTCTCGGGTTCAAATCCTGAGTCGGACCAAGTGTTTTTGTGATCTACAAATATTTGTTTTGAATTTTGGGTGTTTTCTTTGTATAATATGTATGTATTTACAAAAAAAAAGTATATATGTATTCATATCAGTTGTCTAGTACCCATAACACAAGCTCTGCTTAGCTTGGGACTAGATGGCGTTGTGTGTTGATGGACATCTAGTCCGAAATATTTATTATTATTTACTATACCTACATGCTATAATTAAAACAAAAGTATGATTTATTAAATTTTACTTCCTGATTTAATATGAATACATTCTATGTTACCATAACTTCCTTAAATATAGCTTAAAGTAGGTCTGCCTCAATCTCACAGTGTGACGGATGTATCTTTAAAGGACGTGGGAACTGCGATGTATCAGAAATTGAATATTAGCCATAATTGAAACATCGAGCGCTGTTGTCTTAGTTAAACCAGTCCTCTTAACTGTATAAACATTTCCATTTCTAAATAATGAACTATATCAGCTCGAATTGATTCGATACACTTCAATCGATATTCTCAGATAAATTGAGAAATCGAATTCGCATCGCTTAGAAACCTACATTCCTATCGCATAACATTTAACTAGAAACAAAAGAAAGTTATTGAATTTAGCACATTGATATCTGAAACAAGCTATTTTATGAATAACTATTATTTAATACGTTACGAAATAAATAATACTCAGGTGTGAAAATTTAGATCTAGCTCAAATAAAAGGTTATTCAAAGACGGGCCTGTTTATTTAGTGGTTATTAATCCTGACTGCTAAGCCAAAGATCATGGGTTCGATTCAGCACCGGGACAAATCTTTGTATGATAGACACGATCCTTTGTTCTGTGCCGGGATGTAGTTTTTCTTGATTATCCATCAATAGCCTTTAAAAGTCCACTGCTGGTCATAGAAAAGAGATGTTGGCTTATACCGTAAACGAGCCACGCTTTGCCATGAATGGGGCGGCTCGCTTGGGTTGATACCACGGCCTCACTGAAAACCGGTATGAAACAGCGCTGTTTCATCGAGTGAGTGAGGATACCCAAAGGCCGGCAACGCACTTGTGACACCTCTGGTGTTGCGGATGTCCATGGGCGGCGGTAATCGCATTCCATCAGATGATACAACTGCTCGTTTGCGGGTATGTTATCAAGTTTTTTATTCTTTGCAGTGATGTTGTCCTGCTGAGTGTGCTCCGACGAGATGAAAAGGGGTGGTGACACTATATTTATAATTTATTACCACTTGGACAATCTATAATATTTTTTTAGTTAGTTGTCCGAAATATTAAAAAAAAAAAAAAAAGCTATACATATAGTGTCTTATTGACAGGAAAAATACCTTTTTAGTAAGTTATAGAAAATTTACTTTAAAACGAGCGATACCACTAAAAACCTAGTGTTATATAGAAGATCGTTTAATTCTCACTCGAGCCCGTGGTAGGGGCAACACGAGTACAAGCGTCGGCCACATTGGCAATGAACAATGAAGCCTTAAGTAATAGGAAATGAGCGGGCTGCTCGTAAAGACGCACTTTTAATGCTATTTTAATTAACTCTGACAGAACACTGATTGGGTTTCTAAGTAAAATCTTCTATTTAGATACAATTTACTTCATCAGTTCGTTCGTTGAAGTTGTAAACTTCTTTGAATTTAAAAGACATACTTTAGAGGTGGCCGGCTACAGTTGAGTAACATAGGAGACCATAATCAATGAATGAATCGACATGCCATTTCGGTGTAAAACGAAACATTTTTTACAGAAGAGCATATCTATATAATGTACAAGTTGTTACAGAACTAAAGCAATTAATTTGAATACAAATTATCAGCATCAACAGCCCTCAATAGTCAACTACTGGACAACTCAATCAATCCTTTTTAACGTATGGGAGTCGGCCATTACCCCAGCGAGGTTTGCGACGGAGTGATATTTTGGACGTAATTGAATCGACTAAAACAATACGGTGTGCCACTCTTCGTATGAAATAGAACTCGATAAACCGCTCTGCGCCTGAGAAGGGAAGGATCCATTGCTGTTATTAATAGATCAGTCCCTAAGTCTCTATTAAGGCCACGTACGGTACATAAGGCGCTGGTAAGCGCGCCTCCGACACCGGGTCCGCTGGCAGCAAATTGGGTCCGAGTGGAGGTCGTCCTCCTAAACCCTCTCCGCCGCCTCCTTCGGTGATAGAACAGATGTCACTACTCGCCATGGAGCGTATGATGGCCGGTAGCGAGAGATCTCCTTCGATGACCGCAATGAGGGCACGACGCTGCGACGCCTAGGCGGGGCAAACCGCCGGCGTGTGCTAGGCTTAGTCCTCGCTGCAGTCGGAGTGGTGACAGGTGGACCTCAGTTCCCTACTAGCTACCGAGTGCAGGTACTCATCGGGCGAAGGCCTAAAGCCGTACTCCTCACCTTCAAGGTCCAGCTGGCGCCTTGGCCGGAGTTCTGGTTAATGCACACGCCGCTTTGGCCGACCCTTTGCGGTAAGCACGTATGGCTATGACCATCAAAGTCCTCTGGGGACACCAGAGGCGAGCCCTATTCTGGGCGGTCAAAGCCACCACTCACACCAGTGCACCATACAGCGGTATATTAAACCAAAACCCCCTTACTACAGAGTGGCCACTATGTCCAGCCGTGGACTAATAAAAACAAAAATAAGTTATTCATCTTCTAACTCATACCATTTAATACATGATATATCACGAGTAGGTAGTTTATCGGGCGGTATGCACAGACAGGCGGATAGCCCCTGACCCGAAGATATGCGCGCGCGCAGGTCACATGATGTCTGCTTATATTGATCACTGACATTAAAGATGGTGTTGTTAGGACAATTATTATGACATTGGTGTTAGATGAATTATATTGAGATAGGTCTGGGTGATGATATCATATAATTTGTATGCAGTTGATAAATTAGGTAGGATTTTGATACTTAAATGCATGTGTTAAGATATTTTTTTTGCTGTTGCGAAGATTAAGTAGGTTACAGGTCATAGTTCAATAGTGATTAACATAAACCCCCCAGTGTAACCTACGAAGATTATCAATAATAATGATTATTTAAATACAATATTTTCGGACATCAGAGCTAGCTTCAACCTAAGCACAGCTTGTAGTATGATAGCTAAATTGATTGATAGAATACTTTTTTGTTAATATATACATGTAAACATAGAAAACACCCATACTCCGAAACATCAAGTCATACAAATATTTGGCCCGACCCGGGTATCAAACCCGAAATCATAACACACATAAATCACATAAGCGTACGCTACCACTGCGCTAATGAGCCAGTCGTGATATAGGTACCTATATCGAACACGACAGTCAGATCACATGAGTAGAAACAGTCTACACATATGGATAAATTACATCCAGACACCGAACAAAATGATTGGTTTCATCACACAACATTATGTCCCGGGCGGGAATCGGCTTGACTGCTACAAGGTTATCAAATATCAGAACAATAGACCAGTTAAATATAGAAACTATAAACAGTTCAACATATTGGTACCCCAACAAATTTAAAAAAAAAATGTAAGTGCCGATAGTTACAGCATCCGAAACCGCATAACCGCAGTGGAGGAAACACGTGGATGTTAAACAAAGTATTAAAACTTATGAGAATGGTAAAGATTTAGAAAAATATGAAGTTATTTATTTTTATTTTCGGAGAAGTTTGGGATTTCTTTTGTATGTAAATTTATAAGTTTATTAATATTATAAAGCCGAACAGTTTGTTGGTTTCTTTGTTTGAACTCTTTAATTTCAGGGAGTACGGGTCCAATTTGAAAAATTATTTCAGTGTTAAATAGTTTAATTATCAAGAAAAGTTAAAGACTATCTAGCTATATTATCAAGCTACAGCCAAAAGGGAGAAATGTAGTAAAAACGAGGGAAAGATATTCCATTTGAGATCGTTTATTGAGGATGCCGCGTTATCGATTGAAGTTTCTCAAAAATTACGTATGAAAGAATCCTTTAAATGTGTAAAAAAAGTCATATCTCATCTTTTAATGTTGCCTTCCAATACCTAATCTCTTTTATGAAAAACAAGTTTGTTCACGCAGATGAAGACGAACTGGCCAGCTAGTTTTTCAAATAAAAAGAATTTCATTTCCTGGTTAGTTACTTTTGTAGGAGATGCAGAAGTTTTAAAAAAAACACTGTATGTTAATTTAGCTTATTTATTTTACAAGTATATTGAACATGCAAAACATATTTAATAATATCTAATTTACGTCATCGCTAAAAAAGTAAGCTCTTATTAAAAGTGACGGCCTTGTTGACTCGTCGTCAAGACGGCCAGCGGAGGTACCGCGCAGGCGCGTGGCGACTGAACCGCCACACTATTAACGTGACCAGAGTTCTAGTCTTGCGAGAAGGAAGGAAGCATCATGGTAGTTCCCGTTTTTGGTGAACAATTATATTTTTATGCAAGTACTAGCTGAACACCGCGGTGCTACCCACGGTGCGATAATAACCGCGGGCAACGCCGCGAAGCGATTCTAGTATCTTTATAAATTGTAGCCTATGTGTTATTCTGATAAGCTATATTACTGTAAAATTTCATCAAAATCCATTCAGGAGATTTGTTATATTTTCTGAAAATATATCCTGGCTAGATCCATTTATTGCCTTCTGCATACAAAATTTTATGAAATCGTTGGCGCCATTTCCGTGATATATATTTTGATATATAAAAATTGCTCGTTTAAAGGTATAAGATGTATTTAAAATTATGTAATTATTATCGTTACTCCTATGTCTTTAGTTACGAAACCGTCTAAACCCAAATTCAATAAGCTGTATGGCGAATCTAAATAAATTTGACTGCCTCAGTGGCGCATTGGTAGCGTATGCGACTGTTGTTCTTAAGGTCTCGGGTTCGATTCTCGGGTCGGATTAATGTTTGATCTACAAATATTTGTTTCGGAGTTTGGGTGTTTTCTGCGTATAATATGTATTTACAAAAAAAAAATGTATTTATATCAGTTGTCTAGTACCCATAACACAAGCTCTGCTTAGTTTGGGACTAGGTGGCGTTGTGTGTAAGATGTCCTATTAAAAAGATATTTTTACTGAAGTCTGCGGTAAGGTAGGTAAATCCCACTTAAATAATTTTCATATGAGTAACGCTTACACGAATATATACCTATTCGGTATTCAACTAACCACAGGCATTGCCATTTTGATTCAAATTTGTTTAAATATGTTCCCACATGTTTTAACAAGTCGCTTAACTATTGTTAACGTTGTTGCCGTATTCTGAACAGTCTTAAACAGGGGAAAGAGAGCTAAGGCAAAAGAGAGAGAAAGGAACAAATTAAAAAAAAGGTTACGGGCGCCAGTATCGAGAAAATTATTACGTTGTTGTCAGTTGGGTGTTATAAAGACCAGAGAATAACCGAAACTCGTTGTCCCCCACATCTACCTGCAGGTAAAAATGTATCATTGCTCCGGAGAGGGTCTTCATTTCTTTTATTTTTTTGTTAACTGGGTGGCAAATCATTTTGAATCTCCACCTCCTTGAGGACTCAAGACTTAGGAGTACATAGAGTTTCCACTAAAAACACCGCGGCGACGCCCTACTGCAAGGAGCACCCCTATCAGGTACTCCCGATTCCATATTTTGCGATAAGTCTGCCATCTTTTGCCGACCTAACAATATTCGTAGAAAACTTTTTCAAACAGATCAGGTAAACCGCCCTTACGTTTAATGAGCCACAGGGTATGTGTTACCGTTATTAGTTCATAAACGTATATATTTCTTTTTGTATTTAAATCTATGAAGTGTTAAAATATTTTCATAAAATAGGTTATACCTATTTAAATAGGCCTGTAAGTTGGTCTAGTATTTAGTAGGATTGCGAGCCAGAGTATGTGGGTTATATTCCTACTGAGGACAATGAATTTTCATAAGAGTACTATCAATTAAAATACATCTATTTATATTTTAATTTGTTGGTTCATTTCTCCACAATAGGTCAGTATTTGGAGGGCTCGTCATAATTCTCCGACGACAAGTTTCTATACAACACTTCATCCTTTTATACCTGTGTTACCAGTTAATTATTTCTTGCATCCTCATGTCTTGTGCGTGCCAATGTCCAGTAGTGAACTATTAAGGCTGTTGATGATGATAATGAAGGAGATAAACGAACAAACGCCTCACCTGACGGAAAATGACTACCGCGACCCACGAAAGCTGTCAATATGTCGTTAGCCACAGATCTAAGTTGAATTGGGATCTGTCGACCGTAGGAGATGTGTCCAAGTAGGTATCATGATTTTTTAGTATTAAAATAATTAGGCAAGTAGAGAGAATCACTTGGAAGTTGCGTCAGACCTAGAGACTGCCTAAATGGAACACTATTATAATATTCTCTCCAAGATCTTAAGTTACAAGGATTATTTGCATGCTCGAACAGTTTTACTCCTAACCAGGCTTAATCTAAAAATACTTCTACAGCTAGGTAAAACCAAATTAAAAAGTGACCGACGTTATTATTTTTACAATAATTCTTGTGAAGGCGGTCGATGTGAGCATAGTCATTACCATTAACCTACCTACATGATAACAGTGTCATTAACAGAGATAATGGCCGGTGATTAATTCAACATGCTCGCCGCGAGACACAGATAAAACTGTACTTCTACCTACTTGCCAAGAATTTACTGAAATTATAATATAATTATAATATACAAGCTGAACCCCGCGGTGCTACCCGCGGTATGACAATACCGCGGGCAACGTCGCAAAGCAAGGTAGTATCTTTATAAATGGTAGCCTATGTGTTATTCTGATGTATAAGCTATATTATTGTAAAGTTTCATCGAAATCCATTTAGTAGTTTTTGCGTGAGAGCGCAACAAACATACTCAATATTACCAAGTAGGATGATGTCATGCATGACTGACATTTTATCTTATTAGTTTAATTTTTTTTTTTATTTAAGTGCATTAACTGGATGGACCAAATGGATAAAAATTTACGAATATATAGATATTATAAAAAACAGTACACGCGATCGAAATGTAATCGCAATGTAAGAAGTATTTTCGATAATTAATAACATAAGGTTATATGTAAATACGAACACATTTTAGCTATTTTACCTACTTGTTAGAAATGTTATTCTAAACTATACCTCAACAGAGAATACTCAACAGTTATGTCTTCATATGTACCTACCTATATTATTTTACTAACAACTTTTTATTTTAAAGAAAAAATCATTCAATAATCTAATGATTTGAATGTAACGCAAACTTGCCGCCATTATAAGAATGTGCAAAAAATATTCGCCATTTTAAAATACTCGAGCGCGTCAGATTAAGGTATTTATGGTTCAACTTTATGTTCTAGACGTGCTGCCTTAGAATCTGACGAATCAATTTATAATTAACTATCAGTAACTGAATATTCATCACACAAATCAAGGTAATTTACATAAAAAATACCTTACTACCTATATAATTGTTGCCATACCCTGATCAGCCGAAATCGATCAAAAACTTGACAGTAGTTTCCTTAAACTTTATATCGTTGAGGATCGGAAATGTAGGATTCCTTGTCGTCTATACTACCTCGAAGGGAATGCTCATAATCTTTGATAGAAGGTGTGAAGTAGCTATCAAATACAATGATCAGCCTACTTGCAGCTTTATTGACGTTCTTCGACACGCCTCCAAAACTAGGGTGCATTTCCTTAAAAGTGTTTTAAAAAAGAAGCCATCTACAATTATATGGTTAAATTGGGATTTTGCGATGAGATTGCTGTTCCTCCATATCTTCAACTTGTTTCTATAACACATGTATAAGTACTGAATTATCAGTCTGAATATAGGAATCACGCAGCTGTATGCATTATACTTTAATGACGAATTTTTGTTACTTCGGCTTGTGGAAATCGTCCGATTATATATTTTTCGTAATCCTTGAATTTTTGCCTTCAAAACAAAAAAGAAATAGCCACGCTCGAGAACGTCGCCTGTAGCCCTCCCTTTATTTACGTCACTCTCAAATGGTCATATTAATGGATTACACACTTTTAGCATGTAATTAACTTACCCTACCTTAATCTGACGCGCTCGAGAATTTCCGATGATCAATTTTTTTACTAATCTGATCCTTTATCCTTGACGGGCGGCCATATATACGGAGCTTATATTTAGTGGAGGTACTTAACCGGGTACAAGATACCTCCCTGTTTATTAATTTGCCGCGCTTTAGTGAATGACGAAATTCCGTCTAGGGCTCCCTTACCATTAAATTTTACCGACGTCTACAAAAAATATCGCCATATTTTATTCAATGTACTCAATAATTTAACAAATTATATACGAAAACCTTTATCAAGAAACACTCTATCTATTGGTAAAAACCGCATAAATATCCGCGCAGTTTTTGAGTTTATAGCGGACAGACAGCCGTGGCGAAGGACTTTGTTTAATACTCGTAATATAAAGTGACTATACTTACTAGGTATCTATTATACTTATAGAAAAAGGGAAAAGTAAAACATGTTTAATTAAACAACAGATTCAACAAAACACAGGGTTTTTTCTGTTTTGTAAATCCTCATTTATTTCCTAGATACTTATGAGTAATACGACTTACTCATGAAATTGTCCAAAGTATTTTCTGTGTTGTTTTTAAATTAACATGCATTCCACAAATATGCTGAGAACTTAAATTTTAAATTTGTTAAAGATAGCCTAAAGCCATCTGTTTATTTAGGTAGGTACCTAACTATGTATTGCCTTGGTGGCGCAGTGATAGCGTTTGCGACAGCTGTGTCTGAGGTCTCGGGTTCGATTCCCGGATCGAACTAAATATTTGTGTGATCTGCAAATATTCGTTTTTGTTTCCAGCTAAACGTCTCCGCAGAGCCAATTAATATATGCAATAGGCGTATTCCTTTGATCTTTATCGCCAAAAACAGAAACACGGTTCCCAACATTTGTTTACAATTTTGGTTGTCAACACAAAGAAATTACAGAAACTTTTGTCGACAACACAAATTTGGCAACTTTTGTTCGGTGGAGACTCGGCTTTACGAGACTGAAACTTAATACTTAGAATATAAGGCTGTCTTTCTTTAATGAAAATTACTATTTTAAAATTAAACGAAACATTTCTTGTTGGACTAATCCTGGAAACCTTTCATCGAGATTTACCATTCTTTGTATAAAAGATCTATTAGAAGTTTCGGATTTCTTGTTTTTATTTGTGTATATTCATGTAAATATTTATCTCTCTAATTAGTTAAATAAACACACAGGTCAATCCAGATACGGTAGCAGTACACTAATGAAGCCTTCAAAGATACAGAAAACGGTGTTCTTTTTATGTTTCTTTGCCTAAGTCCCAAGCTAAGCAGAACTTGTGTTATGGGTACTAGACAACTGATATAAATACATATATACATTTTTGTAAATACAAACGTTGGTCCGACCTGGTAATCAAATCTGAGACCTCAAGCGCAGCAGTCACATACACTGCACCATCGAGACAGTCTATCAATGAATTACAAGATATTGAGTATCTTACAAGATAAATATTGTCGATTTAGTTTCTGATTTAAATATAACCAGATTATACCGTACTACTACCGTGTCAGAGACTGGGGGAACTGAAGAGGACATCACTTCGCGCATTGCCAAGGTCCGAGCAACCTTCGAACAGTTGCGGTCCGTGTGGCAGTCACGGAAATTGACGCGTAGAGTGAAGGTAAAGATATTCCGGTCCAACGTCAAATCCGTACTGCTATATGGGTGTGAGACGTGGAAGGTCGCCAAAGATATCTCGCATCGGCTTCAGGTCTTTGTGAACCGTTGTCTTCACCGAATCCTCGGTATTTACTGGCCCGAGAGAATCTTCAACGAAGACCCCATGGAGCGCTGCCGTAAAACGCCTTGCCTGCGTCTCCTATAGCCCGAAGTATGATGTTTAACAGCTTCAACAAATTTGTTTACCATGAAAAGGTTATACTGAGTTAATCTTTAAATATTGACAAATCCTGTCATGGATTTTTTTAGAACTTTTAAAGAGGAACCATTCTTTAAAACATTATTTTAACGAAACTTTAACCGTTTACGCAGCGCACGCAATGGAAGCTCTCAAAGAAATAAAACATAAATAAGCGGTTTTCATAACATTTTTTATTTATATACTGCTGGTTTTGGTTGCAGCGTGATGAAATATAACCTATATCCTTCCTCAATAACTATCTAACACTGAAGGAATTTTAAAAATCGGACCAGAGTCCTGAGTTAAGCGCATTCAGACAAACAAACCCTTCATCTTTATAATTTTAGTATAGATGAACAAAACTACTGATTCTAGGTACTCCTTTTATTATCACACAAATATTAAAATCTTTTAAATCTATGGTTATGGTCTATCATGATTGCCTGTAAGATTGGAGCGATAAAACCGCCACTTGCACATACTTAATACTAGTTTTAAGTCAACCTTGTAATTACATAAGCTGGTGTACAATAAAGAGATTTATTATATACCAATCTATTATAATCAGACTGTTTTCATCTGAATTTCTAACAGAAATCATACACCACTTAGTTGAGTATTCTACTTTATCAAAGGAATCTACATTATATTACATCACATCAATCAACTTTAAATAATCATACTCATAACTTTAAATAAACTTAAATGGACCGAACAATTTATTGTATTTCAATGCAAAAATATTGCAAAACTCATCCGAGTTAATCGAAGTCTAAATTAGCTGATTTATATTACGATTGGTATAAGATTAATTTAGTGTTTTATAGCATTCTTAAATAGATATAATAAACGAGTTTATTTATTAGATCTGAACGATAAAGATTTATGACTTCGACATATATTTGTAGTTTATTTAAAAAGAACTTAGTTTAGAAACGTACTAGTTTCTGGTAGCAAATAGGTAATGATATAGTTTTCTATTAATCTCAAGGCGTGCTCAAGGAAGTGCCTAATCCTACTTAGGTATATTAAAAATGAGAAAGAGTGCGGGGATACGAGTAGGTATATGGATATTTGCTAGGTAGGTACTCATTCCCGTAAAAACTAGTGTGAAAGTTAAAAGCAATATATCTAACATTTCAGATTAACACATAGACTGTTTTTTACTGCGATTATTTTAACCAATATTTATTGTTTTAAACCATCTCATAGCTATATGGCTCAGGTATGCGGAAAAATAGTAATTATTAAGATGATTGCTGATGTTGGAACGGGTAAATTTGAGAGTACTTAGGGATTAACAACTATCATGAGCCACATAATTTAAAAAAGTATTTTAAGTTGGTTTTATCCTTTGGCGTTAATGAGATTTACAGGAGGAAGATCAATTAAGATCTTATAGTAACATTAGATTAGAGGCGTTAGACTTTTTGGTATACCTAAGTCAATGTTAGTGTTTAAATTCCGATATGTTCGTGTTAGGTAATTGCTGACATATCGCATCCCAATATCCTTTTTTGTCTTTTTTTTTATCATCTAACTTTTTATTTATAATATTTTACAACTAGTAACTTTATGACTCACGTTTACTGCTAGTGATGGGTGGTCTCTTTACAATTTTCTTTTTGTCTTTTTTTTAGTTGACAACCGGTCTGTTTTTAAGTATGTAGATAGTTTGAGGCTTATTATTAAAATAATATACCTATCTACACAGGTAGACTCTTCTATCTCTATAGTTTATTAAATTTATTTTCACCACAATCAAGAAATAAAGGTTGTTATTATCAACAAACCCTATAGAGAGAGTCAATCGAATTGTGAGCTAACTTGTTTTGCGAAAGTAGCAATACCTAAATGTGTTTGGTTTGTTTTAATAAATAGATATCCATGCTATAATTATTCTGCTATTTATCTGCGATCTTACGTAATTTTTGCAACAACTGCGACTTAACATCGTACTCCTACTGCTATAGGCAAGTATACCTCCTTTTTGTCTTCGTTAGGTATTTGTTTTTTTGAAATGAGAGTATTCTACGAACTTCGCAATTTATTTTCTGTGAATTCTTCGATACCTTAGTCATGAGGCGACAACGCAGTTTTTGAATTAAACCTATGGTACTCCATAATTTAGTTGAGGGTTGCGTGCGCTGTGGAAGAGTTACGTAAAAGGAGACATATTAGTATAATTAATGCACATAGAGTAGTTTTAACAACTTCTTTTTAATTATATAGGGTGCAAACGAGCAGACGTATCGCCTGATGGTAAACGATAACCGCCGCTCATGGACACCCGCAACACCAGAGGCATGTTACAGTACACAGTTGCGTTGCCGGCCTTTTAGGAAGGAGTACGCTCTTATCTTGAAGGTTTGAAGGTCGTATTGGTCCGGGAACACCGCAGGCGACAGCTCGTTCCACAGTTTTGCTGCGCGGCAGAAAGTTTCGGGAAAAGGTCTGATGTAATTTTAAAGCTTAGTTCATCTATAAAGTCGATATGTCGGTAATAACAGTAGAAATGAAAAAATGAAAAATATATTACTTCCTCACACATTTCAATAACGAAACCATTTACAAATAAGTCCATATGCTTACCACATGTTGTTGTGTACGTAAACATGTCCGCCATGTAAATGTTGTATTCAAATTATCCTCCATTGCGAAATTAAATAAAGACAGAAACAAAAAAAATGCATGTGGCACGCTTTGTGCCTCCCCACCCGCCCCGGGGTGTGCAGAATGAATAGACATGCACCGTAGGGCCCAACACCCTCCACAATCAATTGAACCCTCTTCTATCACTACACGCTGTCCTGCTCTAACGCTCCGTTCCCTACACATCCTATCTCTTTCTAAACTACGATTACATTGCGAAAAGTCTCCAAGCGACGCCTTGGGCATTGTCGTGAGTTTTGAAAACAGAATTCTTGCGATCGTTTACAAAGTTATGAGTACGGTTGAGGAAATTCGATAGTTATTTTATTTCTAAGCGTTCAAGGTGCATATTCAATTAAATTTATAGTTTGGACTACGGGTGCATGTTGGTTTATTTGACGATTGATGAGGGCATCAGTATCGATGATGACAGTCCGATTAAATCGTGTCGACGCTTTGGGCGGGAAAATGGAAACGAGGAGGGAATTATTTATCGGATGAAGTGTGCCAATAAACCATAAACAAGTTAGAGGCTTCAAATTCGAATGGTAGATCGTAAAAGGAAAATAAATACGAATATTTATGCTTGCTAAACATGAATTACAATAATGTTGACAATTGAATAAATATTAAATTTCAGTATTGGCAATTATTTTAATACATGTGATGATGTTGAGATTAAATAAAAAAAATATTATGACTGAAAATTTGCGAAAACAATCACAGTCAATCAAAAACACTGTTACTCAATGTTTACAATGTACATTAAAGTCAATAAGAAATTTACAGTACACCATGCATGATATTGGAGGAGACCTTTTCCAATTGACTTACAGAAATTTAAAAAAAACCATCAAATACGAGAATAATTTTCTGTAAAACATGTAAGTAGCATAGCAATAGTGTAAGAATTACAAATGTATCGTATGTCCGAATAAACACTTTATTATTATGATTAATGAATATGTACTACTACATATAATATTTCATGCTAAAGGTCGCTAACCGTCTCAAGATTCGTTCAAGCTATATATAGCAAGAACCAAAACAAGAATTTTGTACTTAAGGCTAACTAAACATAATTATATTTTATAATGTAAAACACACAATATGTATTTTTATTACAAAATTTTCTTTTGTTTCTTGTTTTAACTTTTAAACTTGTTTTGTTTTAACTTTGACTAAGTTTTCAAAACAGAGTTTCTTTTTAAACAAAATGTTGAAATACTTTCATGGCCGTTTTTAAGTAAGTATAAATTATGGCTTCAAATAAAAAAAAGTCCGTGTTGTGCTAACATTTAAATACGACTAACGACTATATAGAGAGAATAGAACAGCCATAATTTTTAAATACTTCAGCCTATAGCCCTCTACTGCTGAACTAAGGCCTCTCCCAAAGTGCGCCAACTATCCCGATCTTGAGCAGTATGCATCTATCCGCTGCCAACCATTTTGCTCAGGTCCTCGGTCCATCTTGCAGCAGAGTTTCCCACACTAAATTTGCCTAATCGCGGTCGCCATCCTGACGTGACCTTTGGGATTTTAATATTGTAACTATTCAATTACTCACACGTAATAAGAACAAACTCAACATTGCTTATTGAGCACTTTACGAATAAAAGATTTGAAAATTTAACATTAAATAGAAATATAGAAAACACTCCAGGTTTCGCCCAACAGTCTTGAATCGTAAAGTTCGAGTACCAACATCTAACTGTAGTGGTTAGTGATCCTAACTGCTATGCCGTGCTATCATTGAGCACGATAACTTATTTTATAACTGGGTATAATTTGAAATAACATACATATAGGAATAATATATATATTACTCCAAATTACAAAATACAATCTGGTAGCTAACACAGGCTCTACTTAGTTTGGGATCAGATGGCCGTATAAGAAATGTCCCAAATTATTATTTTACGCAACAAGAAATAACATATCTCATGAACGTATCTATTAACTGTCCGTACTAACCGGCAAACAATGAAACTACTTTAGAACTCAGTTAACAGCTTCACAAGGGAGCACAATTTATTTAGTAGGTCAATTAATGCCAGCCGACGCACGGGAGTATAGTCCCATTGAAATTGCTTACTGAAACGTTCACCGACTATGATTAAACGGATAGGTACGAGTTGTTTGAAGACTGCATCCTGTGCATGCATATCTAATATGCATTGGATAGGTACGTATGCATTAATATACATGTGCATTACATACCTATATGTTTCTAATGTCGCATTCGCTATTGTAAAGTCTATAAGTAAGGGTCAAATCTCTGTCCCTTCAAGATTAAACCTTATATTTAGAGGTGTAGGTTACGGTTTTGTTTGTATAATATTGTTAGCATTGATTCATGGATGCCGATGTTTGTTAATCATACTTATATTATAAAGCTGAAGGGTTTGTTTGTTAATCTCAGAAAGTACTAATTCGATTTAAAAGTATTTCATTGTTGAATAGTCCAGTTATCGAGGAAGGCTATAGACTATATTATCATCACGTTATGATCAACAAGATCAGAGTATTACTGAAATATGTTGCGAAAACCGCAAAACTTTGGAAAATTATTCCTTTTGAGGGCTTTCATTGCGTGCATTGCGTAAAAGGTTAAAGTTTTACAAAAAATATTGTATGAAGGAATTGTTTTCTTTTAAAAGTTTTTAAAAAAGCATGTCTCTATTTGTTAAAGTTGGCTAACTATGGCCTTTTTATGATAAACTTGTTCCCGCTACGGGCAATAGAAGGCACAGTCGAGGTTGCGTGGGACAGTTGGTCTTATACATTACAACTGTTTTAAAATTTGGCACTCATATAATATAATATATCTATTATTTCAAATGAAACAGAATTTTTTCTCTCTTTATTGTCGGATAAGGGACTGAAACTACCACTAGTTTTCTTTCAGACGTGACTTTCCTCTGTTCTTTAATACTTCTTCTTCCTCAAGTGCTCCTACAGGAGGTTAGGCATCAGCTCGACGAAATGTATCCTGTACTGAGCTAAGCGGAATAGTTCTTCGACACTTTAAGCCTTGGTTACTTTAAAATTTAAGGTTTTTGTATTAAAAATAGTCAACTGAGCTGACATACCTATTTGATTACTTAATCATAATTTTTCCGTGGGAGAGCCACGCTTCGGCATGAATGGGCCGGCTCGACCGGAGTGATACCACGGCCTCACAGAAAACCGGTGTGAAATAGCGCTTGCGCTGTGTTTCACCGAGTGAGAGGATACCGGAGGCCCATACCTCAACCCCTTCCCCCATTCCCTCTCCCCATCCCCCAAAGGTCGGCAACCAACTTGTGACGCTTTTGGTGTTGCAGGTCTCCATGGGCGGCGGTAATCGCTTACCATCAGGTGATGCGTCCGCTCGTTTGCTCATTTCATTAAAAAAAAAGCAAAAATATTTTGATAAGTATTTAAAAAATTGAGCTTGCATCTGATATAACTTCCATCCTACTGATAAAAGATTTGTTTCTATGAAAATACGGACTCTCTTTTTTCCACAAACTTCATTTAGTGATTTACTTATACCGTTGATCTAACATTAGTATATAATTCAAATATCGTTATAAATATTTCACAGCATGATATCCAAGTGAATGCGTCATTCTTTTAAAAGTAAGGTTTCGCGGCCATATGGTACACTATATACGGCGCTGGTAGTCATAGAATTTGCGTCATTTAAACTCCTAACAATTGGTTATTACGGTTAGGTATTATTGATATTGCCCAAGAATGGCGAATTGAAACGACTGTAGGTAATTGATAGGGACCTTGTTGAAAATTTATTCGAAATTATGTCAATAATGGATGGTTTTATTAAAAACTAGCTGACCCACGCAACTTCGTTTGCGTCTTATATTGCTCGTAGCGTGAAAATTTTCCCCGTTTTTGAAACATTCCTCATTGATGCTCCGCTCTTATTAGTAGTAGCGTGATGATATATAGCCTATAGCCTTCCTCGATAAATGGACTATCCAACACTGAATGAATTTTTCAATTCGGATTAGCAGTTCCTGAGATTAGCACGTTCAAACAAACAAACTCTTCAGCTTTATTATATTAGTATAGATTTATATATCTTAGGCTATGTTATTATCATCGGTGAAGGATTAAGAATTACTAATTGTCTTAACCCATATCGTGGGTGTCGTAAGTACCATCTAAGTGGGCAAACTCCTACAGGACTATAAAAAGAGAAGGAAAAGTACAAAGAAATCCTTGAGGTTCCAATTCATCTTGCTAACGTGGTATAGTAGGTATTTAGGTCATTACCTCATTCTATAGAACGGCCTATATCGAGTAGTGAACGAGTAATGGCGGTGATGGTGCTATATTAATGACTCTGATTGAACTCCTATTTTCTATATTGTACGTTTATAAGGTATACCTATGTATTTTTGTATATTTATATATATTAGTGTATGTTTATATTTAGGTATATGCATATTTGTATTTGTTATATAATGTCAATTGATCGATTTTTAACTAACTTCTCTTGCATTTACCTTACCAGATTTCTTCTCCCCCCGAAGGTTGGCTGGTGAAGAACGCCCTGGGTATTAAGTTCGCCGATGTTCACAAGTGCACGAAGTTGTAAAATCAAAATAAATAAATAAACAACTTTTTTTGAGCTCCTCTTCCACTTTGAGCGCATCACACGACAATTAATATTTACAAGTTAAAAAACAGTTTTTCTTTGGGTTAATAATAAATAAGATAATTATTATGTAACAGCAGTTTGAAACCTGCGGTAAAGGATTTTAAAGGATAATTAATATTATCTATACTAATATTATAAAGCTGAAGAGTTTGTTTGTTTGACCGCGCTAATCTCAGGAACCGCTGGTCCGATTTGAAAGATTCTTTCAGTGTTAGATAGCCCATTTGTCGAGAAAGGCTATATATCATCACGCTAAGACTAATAGGAGCGGAGCACCAATAAGAAATGTTACAAAAATGGGCGAAAATTATTACGCTACGAGCAATAGGAGACGTAAATGAGGTTGCGTGGGTCAGCTAGTTGTTTTATAAATCGTTAACCATTTTCTTAAAGAATTAAGAGGTGTGTCAGGTGTTTAGCGATTGGGTTATCAGGAAAAAGAGAGATGGAACTTTGTACCTTAATGGCAACTGGTGAACAGAAAAGCGTGCGGCCTGTGTGTTTGCACGATTACTTTCCATGAAATACTATATTTATCTTTTATTTCTTTATAATGATGCAAGACACGTGACAAAAAGTATCTATTTAATAGGGATTAGAACTTTGCCTATAAAATAAATAATCAAATTTAAATATATAATTAATACTAGCTGAACCCCATGGTGTTACCCGCGGTACGACAATAACCGCGGGCAACGCTACAAGCGAAGCTAATCTAATAAAAAGTTACTCCTTATATCATCAGCTTCTTATCAGTGAAAGTCGTTACAGAGATCAGCCGGAAGAAATAGACAGACAGACAAAAATATGTTTTGATATATGTACGTTGTAGGTACGAGTATACATACATTATGCATTTAGTAAAAAGCAGTTATTTTAATATTACAAACAGACACTTTAAATTTATTTATTTGTCCCTATAGATAATTTCGGTGTCAATTTCAAATGCCCGCTGTATATAAATCTATATTAAATCGCTTTAGTTATAAGAAATTAATTATCTATATACAATATACCATCAGCAACATACACAAAATCTGTATTAAGTTTAACTATTTTCACATGTTTCTTTAACTATGTAGCGCATATCATTACAATACTTAAACAGTGGTTCTTTGACTTGTTAGAGCCATCTATCGACAAATTTCAAGGCCATGCTTAGAAATTTGTTTCTTCACAACAAACAAAACTGGCGTCTAGCATTTAAATCGGAGAATTATTATTATTACTGTTAGATACGATTATACAACTTTGAAATGTCTATAGATAATATTTATTTTACAGAATGACAAGAATGAACGATAGTGACTCCTCTAGCGGATATTTGAATACACTGTGGACCGTCGAGCACCGCGCCACCTCGACCGACACGCAAACGATCTCAGGTACCAGGCTCTCAGATTGTTGAAGAGTTATTCAAACTATGTATACATTTTATTTCCGTCTCGCTCGCGCTATCGACGACCTCGCTTCGACGGAACGAGGCAAATGGCCTTCTCAACATCCCTTGTAATCAAAATCGAATCCTATTTCCATGTCGATAAAGCTGTTTATACAGTACCGATCCGTCCCCTTCAACGTTAATGCTCCCCATCCTCGAAACCTCTATTGTGCTACGAAAATGGAAATGTTTTCTGAAACACGTGAAGAATTTCTGTTATATTTCGTTAACTTATGCTATCCTAATAACTTCGATGCTTACGGATCAGTTTGGCGTGGTTGACATTCCTTTTTTGTACTGGACTGGAAGAATGCTTTGAACAATCCGAGATCGGAGCGGTCGGGCCTTGTCTGATAAAAAATAAAGTGGAGGAAATTATTAAACGGAATGCTTGGCTTGGCAAGAGCTTCGTCGTCGTCGGTTTTATCAACGTGTCAGCTAACGTCAACAACATAAATGCTTCTATCTCGTTCCCACTATTCGGCTTTAACGTTTATTTACTCTTTTCGATCGTCGTCATTCCGAATAAATAATGAATGACGTAACGTAAATATATGCAAATGAACTTTGAACACTTTGAGATACCTATGTGATGTTATTCTTTTACGTATGAAGTTTAATTATGATATAATTTGCATTTACCTATATAGATTTTTTTATCAATAACAAAGCCTTATGAAATGTTAATATGGATATGAAATAAGCGAAATAAAACAAAATAATTGTCAGTGAGGGATCTGCCGCAGTGTGGAGATTTCTCTGTGGATATAGAAAAACGTAATGTAAGTCTTTGAGATCGCGTACGTGTAAAGAAATATCAACGGTTGTGCGTTTTATGAGCCACATGGTGGTAGAGTACGCTGCTGTGTGACCCCTTCTCCCGTGGAGAAGATGGCGCGTGCCGCGACTTAGCGGCCGATATTACCAGGCAGTCATAAGCGTATGGAGCTACTCACAAAGAACGTTCACCCACACTATCAATGTTTTAAAATCTATTATTTATTGAATTTTGGTTTAAGACTCTGTGCCCTTTCGATAAGATATAATTTAGTTTGACCGGGTATGGTTCACATGTGGTTGTAATCAAGGCCTGTCAAGGAGAATGTGTAGGCTAACCGCTTTTGCAATATGTTTCCCGGGTGATCAGCGCGCACTGCGCAACTCCCCAGACACACGACGTCACTTGCGTTCTATGCACACACAAGCGACATACAAGCACCGCAACGATACTCGTTTTTAAACGAGGTATTATGTAAATGAAACCTACGCAACTATCGTGGGGCTCGTTGATTTAGATAATAAAACACAAAAAAATACGTGTTGAAATACAGATTGTTTGGATATCGTATTTTTCACAAAATTTTCTAAGACTGGTAAGTCATTCATAATATTAATGTGACAATAAACTGATGCATCGCACTTAGGAGGTATTTAGGATTATACCAGACGTAGTGCTATTTTTTTCAGTTTACCTATTAGGTACAATGAAAAATGAAGCCGCAAACTATCACCTATTTAACCGCAGTACAAATTTTAATCAACATACTACACTTACTAGTATGTATAATAATCTACATACACACGTCCATTTTTAAAAGTGCTTTCCATTATTAAACATCATCATATTCAAAACGACTCTACATTTGTAAGTGGGGTAAGGCAGGTCTTTGTAACGTGGAGATTGAGCATTGATCTCCTTGCTCTGTCTGTTCTCCTAGTACGCTGCGTATAATGCGGCAAGTTGCGACCGCATCGCAAACCGCGGCGGCACGGTGCGGCAGCGGCTGTTGCCGTCGAGTTGTGGGTAGAGCGGAGCTACAAGGCGCCGAACGGGCCACGCTCGTGCCGTGGGAGGGTCCCCTGACAACAGGACCCCTCACCCGTCGTCCCTTGTCTTTGTGCAAACATTGTTAAGTACCTACACATTACCTACGTTTCTCGGCTTATTGATGTTTACTGCTGTTAATAATGCTAATATTACAAACGATTGACAAGATAATTTAGTAACCATATGAAACTTGTTTCTACTGGCCACGTGATAATGAGGTGAAAACATTCAGTTTGTTTAATGTGTGCCATTTGTTCCAAACATTTGTTTTACTTACAACAGAGTAAGAAATGCTTGAACATAGCAAACGAACTGTTGCAATTTTTATTTTTAATATAACCGTGATAGATTGCGTTACGAATTTCTCAATTCAATTTGAAATTGATTCGTTTAGCATAAAGGTTAACGACTGCAAGAAATTCGTTTGAAATTGTTTTTTTTTATATTTCTATATTTTTAAAGTTTTTGACCTTTGTTATGAGACTGTCATCTTCTGTTGTCACACTAATATCTATTATAAAGGTAAAAAGTAAGTTTGGTTGTTACGCTTTCACGCGAAAACTACTTAACCGTTCATCATGAAACTTTTTTACACATATTCTTGGAGGTATTAGAAGTAAAATAGGATACTTTTTATTAAATGAACATTTAAAATTGAATTATTTAAATTGAATTTTAATTAAAATTAATAAATAAACGCGACAGTTAGTGAGTATGTAAGTGAGTATGTTTGTTGCTCTTTCATTCAAAAACTTCTGAATGGATTTTGATGAAACTTTACAATAATATAGCTTATACATCAGAATAACACATAGGCTACAATTTTTAAAGATACTTGCTTAACCTCGCAGCGTTGCCCGCGTTTATTGTCGTACCGCGGGTAGCACCGCGGGGTTCAGTTTGTTTGTTACGCTTTCACGCGAAAAGTACTTAACCGATCATCATGAAACTTTGTACATTATTCTTGGAGGCATTAAAAGTAACATAGGATACTTTTTATTAAAGGCGAGCGAAGAAGCGGGCGGAAGCTAGAATATTATAATGATAGATATCAAATATCAAAAATTTTACAACGGAATATATTTTAACAACTCCTAACAATCAATTATAATAGGTACCTACTTAGACCAAACCAATTTTGTATTTAATATAAGTAGAAACGGAGCCGAAACGTGGACACTTCCGGCACGTCTGGTTCACAGTTTAAAATCGCTCAGCGTGCTGTAGAGAGGGCTAAGCTCGGCGTTTCTATGAGGGATCGCATCAGGAATGAGGTGATCCGGCGGAGAACCAAGGTCATCGACATTAGCCGAAATGATTAGCAAGCTGAAGTGGCATTGGGCTGGCCATATTAGCCGCAGAATTGATTACAGTTGGGATAAACGGGTTCTTGAGTGGAAACCGCGTCTCGGCAAACGTAGTGTGGGTCGCAAGACGGCAGGCTGGAGCTGGATGCGAGAAGCCGAGGATCAAACCAAGTGGCGTGAAATTGGAGTGGCTTATGTCCAGCTGTGGACTGCGATAGACTGATGATGATAGGTAGAAACGCATAATAATTTGTTGTCTTGTTATAGATTCATGGTTGGAATATACATGAAATAAAATTTAAGCTAAGTGTTAGGTATATTAAATCCTACTGCTCCATTCATTGCCATTCATGGAAAAGTTGTTAATCAATACTTTAAAATAAAGTCGTAACTAGTTGTGTTAATTTATTTATTACATTTTAACACTACAATTATTTTAATGGCGGGCAAATTATATACCTTTCAGTATATAATTAACTTTATTAACACTAACTTTATCCATTGATATTTGACTTCATAATTTGCAACGTGTCTTTGTTTCTTTACTCGTAAAAAAAATATTAATGAACAAATAAATCGTGGTATCCTGTTGTCACATCAAAAACATCATTTGTGATCACTCTCTCTCAATCTCGTTAGATAAAATAATAAATTAATATTTTTTTTGTAAGTCTTTGGGGACGTTTTAATGCATCCGACTTTACAGCTAGAAAGCGCCGGTATTTCCTCAGACTCACTCTGGGAAGAAACGCTGAAATAAACCATAGAGATCTTTTTTTTAATGCCACGAAGAAGTCTGTCAACATAGCCCAATAATAATGTCGTCTATATTCTAGTCCTACCTTGTTCAAATCACTTCGTCATAAAGCATGACTTTGTTGAGAAATTAAATGACGATTTGACGTAAATCCAATATCTACCTAATTGATAAAATTACATTGATGATATTTGAAAGCCCGCCAAAGTGACTCTTTGATATTTTCACCCATCTTTTGGTCTTTTTCATAGGTTAGGTTATACCTTTTTATCTTAACAACGAAAATGTTTCTTCAAATGATTAGATTGAATATTCGTTTTTTTTTTATGTATGGCCCTGCCAAAATTACTCTACTCTGCCTGATGGAAAGCAGAATCCAAGAGTAGTGGTCACCATACTCATTGCGAATGCAGACAATGCAACAGCACAATGCAGCATGGTGACTAAGGTAGTGATACTTCTGAATCATTGGGCTTTCGGTCTCGAACTCACCAACGAAACACGACGATTTTCTGTTTGTGGGTAGTACCTCCCCGAGCAGAAATCGGCGTGGCTCTACTACCTTTATACGCCGTAACGGTCGATTACGCACGCTGAAATGACCACGTAACTTGCGTATGGTCACAGTCAAGATTTCTTTATTTTTATTGGTAATACCTTTTTAATAAACGAATATTTCATGCTGTGACGTCACATATTTGTAAATGTTAATGTTTTAATTAAACATATAAGTGTTTTTTGTTTTTTAACACATAACCCATTCGAAAATCAAATTCTTGCTCAGATACAATTTTTTTTTTATAAATATTTTTTGTTTCTTTCCTAACAAGAAACCGCATTATTATAAATACGATTTATAAATTTACTTTCTTACATTTATTTACCTTTAAACGAGCAATCCTTGTATGTACCTGTATATATTTATCTAATGTAAATCTTGGAAACTGCTTCAATGACTTTCATGAAATTTTGTTTACCCTTCCCAAACTAGGTTGGGGTTGCTTTTGAATAAATAAATAAATATTTCGGACATCCAACACACAACGCCATTTAGTCCCAAGTTAAGCAGAGCTTGTGTTATGGGTAGGTACTAGACAACAAATATAAATCCATATTTACTTTTTTTTGTAAATACGTACATATTATACATAGAAAACACCCAAACCAATATTTTTATATCACACAAACACTTGGTCCGACCCAGGATCTAAATGAATCTACTACGATACGGCTGTACTTCTGTTGTTTACGTGGCGAGACTGTTATAAATAACATTTTAGAGAAGAAGCCAATGATGGTGATAACTTAATTATTGAAGAAAGTTCTACCTATAGTCAATTTTATGTTACACTGGGATATTTAGCAACGGCGCGGCGCCGATTGTAACAATAAGCGCGGAGGTAACTACGGCAAGTGTCTATTTTATAGCTTACAAAAAAAGAAAAAAATAATGCCATGCCATTATTTTTTTCTTTTCTTGTACGACCATTGCGACTAAGCCCAATCTGTTGTCTACATTGAAAAGGATTTTGTAAGAACGTAGAAAGATTAGCTAGTAGCAATTGAAGACATTCATAATCTTCTAGCTCATGTTCGATCATAGGTACGTACCTACATTGCTTTCACATCGATACGACGGTTAGACGAACTTTGAAACTGAATTTCAAGATTATACCTTTTTAGTTAAATACAAGTTAAACTATCCGTTTTCCGGCTTTCGGCAGTCATTAGCTGAGAGAACAGGAAGTGCCGTAGATTTCACCTGCGTTTTTGGCTCTCAATCTGTACAAATAAATAAAATTGTAGTGTCTGTTTGTGATTTTTAATTAACAGCTAGTAATTTAATGCATATGAAAGTACATTTCCAGTACATTATTTGAAGTGAAAACTTCTTTAGCGGCGCTGTGTACTTTTTTGGAATGGGTAAAAATGTATAAACTCGCGTCAGGTCACGTGACAGGACAGGCAGCGCAGGGCGCTTGCGCGAATGTTCGTGTGTGTATGTAATATAAATTGTCATGTTTGTGTACCTTAGTGCAATAAATGAATATTGTATTCCACCACATAAATAATAGTACTTTTATACTGATAATGAAAGCAATTCGTACAAAATTATTCTCTAACCATTCCAAAATATCAAAAATGCACAACGTTAATATTCAAGTTTTCACTTCTGCCGGCACTCCCGGAGTGCAACCCGTCGATTTTTTTTTTCGGCTAATCTCTAGAACGGCTGGATTCAATTTGACGGTACTTTCACTGGCAGATAGCTGATGATATAAGAGATAACTTAGACTACTTTAGATCACATTAGTTTCGCTCCGCAGCGTTACCCGCGGTTATTGTTGTTACTACATTGTCATAAACTATATCAGAAAATTACTGTTTATATCATAAGCTAGGTATCTATGATGTCAGAAAAAGTAATAAATGTATGGTAGTTATAATTTGAACTAAGACGTTTTTATTTAATCACAAGATGTTTTGCAGACGTATAAAGCGGGTATGACTAATAAATAAAATACCGAATGACTTCCCGCGCCTGTGGCGTTCGGCAATCTTCGTGTGCGACCGGAAACCGTCGAATATTCACATCCCTATCTTATTAGTGTGTTAGATAGAGACAGAGTGATTGTAAAATTCGACAGCTGCGGTACGTGGTGTGGTTTATCCGGATTATTGATGGATGTTATTTTTAATGTAAACATGTACATAATTTAATTCAAGGTGACATTTTTGTATTTTAGTATGTGTTATGTATGTTTGTAGTAAATAAATAGGTAGAAAAATTCACAGCTTCTATTCATTATGCATCGTGTTTAGGATAGGACTTTTGGGTTTCGCCATCAAATTAAATTAAAAAAGATAAAAATAACAATTATAATAATCATAAATTGAAACAAAAAACCGACTTCAAGAACTGGATCAATTTGATATGAGACCACACGGGAAGCTCCAACTTTCAAATAAAAAAGAATCATCAAAATCAGTTCACCCATTTGAAAGTTATGAGGTAACAAACATAAAAAATAGGTAAATTAGTAACCTCCTTCTTTTTTGAAGTCGGTTAAAAATAACATAGTTACGTAGGTACCAACTAAACTGGCCAACAATTTAACTCGGATCAAGTGATTCTAAATAATTTTCTACATGTTTAAGCCTGTTTACTTATCACTGAGCTTCACGCAGAATGCAACCGGATGTAGACGTTAATTAAACTAATATACTTACTATAGGTATACGCTGTTTTGCCTAATCTAGGTATATAAATAAAAATGAATCGCCGAAATGTATGTACGCGTATAACTGCCGATCGGCTGCACCAAATTGGATAAAAAATTTTTCCATGTCTTCTTTATTATTAGGACAAGGTTTGTATAGAAGAAAATAAAAAAAATTACGGGATTTTTTTTTGTCTACAACTGTTCCGTGGGAAGCAGCGGCGGGCATAATTGCTAAAAACAAGTTCTTCAGAAATTTAGAAAATATTTACGAAGGAAAAAATTGAGTGGGATCGAAGTTCGTCCGGTCAGCTAGATGGAAATATTTCATTATTTCCTTTGAATATTTTGATAAACAAATACCTACATCTGGACAAAATATTTATTTAGTTAAGGGTATAAAACACAAGACGGGATATTACCTGCGGTACAACAAACACCACGCACAATGTCACGGGGTGAATCTAGTTTAAAAAAGTTGCCTAACTAAATTCTTCTTTCATCAGCTACTTGCCAGTGAAAGTCCCGCTAAAATCGGTCTAGCCGTTCCAGAGATTAGCCGGAACAAACAGACACACAGACAAAAATTGTATAAATAAATATTTTGGTATAGGTATGTACCCAGTACCGTGTATACATATATATGCATTTAGTAAAAAGTGGTTAGGTACTTTAATATGACAAACAGTCACTCCAATTTTATTTATTTGTAAGATATAAGATCAGAAAAGATATATGTTATATATATCTTCGATTATGGCTGCTTCAAGAGCCATATCCTTGACTCGTTTTCACAAGATGAGATATAAAAGCTTTTATTAGAATATTCCGTTAAGTTAAAATGTATGGTTCGTGCGCGAAACGACACGCCGAAGTCCGTCCACGTAAATTGATAAAAAAATACCTTAAAAGCATTTGTTCCGGATAAAAGGTGTTTTTCTCTGTGGATTTTTTAGTTAACTATAAAATGAGGCGATGTAATTAGAATTCATGGAGTTGTAGACATTAATTATGCAATAGTTAACAGAACCGTCATGTAAAAAATTATAATTTACTACCTACTTAGTTAAATTACGAGTATATACGAAGTTTTTATAAATCTATACTAATAATAAAGCTGAAGAGTTTGTTTGTTGCGCTAATCTCAGGAACCGCTGCTCCGATTTGAAAAATTCTTTCAGTGTTGGATTGTCCATTTATTGAGGAAGGCTATAGGCTATATATTATCACGCTACTACTAATAGGAACGGAGCACCAATGAAGAATGTTTCAAAAACGGGGAAAAAATTTCACGCTACGGGCAATATAAGACGCAAACGAGGTTGCGTGGGTCAGCTAGTAAATTAATATTTGGACATCTAACACACAACGCCATCTAGTTCCGAGTTAAACTGAGCTTGCATTATGGGTACTAAACAACTGATATAAATATAGGTAAACCTTTATTATAGTTTGAAGACATTTGACCTTATTCTCAGAAGCAACATTGCTCAGTCGTTTCCCTTGTCACTTAATCACATCAACAGTCTGTACCTAATAGTCCACTGCTGGACAAAAACCCTACTTATAAAGGTAGTATAAGCTTAGGTGGGTACTGTACCACGTTAGCCAGGCAGGTTGGGCATAGTTCAAAGGTTGGGCATGGTTCATAGTTGCTATTCCAAGGTTTTCTTCATATAAAGCGTCATCTCATCGTGGTTTAGAAGAGAGCGTCCTACATTTTAGATATAAATGAACTTTAAAAAATGGAATAATATATTTATCCCTTTTTTTAAGTGGACACCTCGTAACAGAATATTGCCGATAGTGTGAAAGAGAATGAATGAAAATAGAAAAGAATTAAGGAAAAATACTTTACATTGCGTCGACCTTTAAACAGTGCATGATCATAGCTATCGGCTCCTCTTAAAAACACCTGTGGAATTGTTCTACACCATCTCAGAAAGAAGAGATTTAGCGTCCAATTTTTCTATTAAAAACAATTATGGCGATTATTCTATACGGCAAGCAATTTTTCTAAATAATAATATAAAAATATGTATCGTTTATGTACGAGTAATATGTCATCTATGACAATATTTTCGACACAGCTCGTCCCGATTCATGAAACACTTATCATATTAGTTATTCCATGGAAAGTAAAAAATACTTTTACGTAACCTGATTTAGGTAAATATAAATACAGCTAAGAAAAGAAATTGACGTTCGTAAGGAAAACATTCGGAAGAGGAAAACATTCCTTTTGCGCAAGCTGAGCTAAGTTAAGGCTGTTATTTGTCCGGATTTTCCCGGATTTGTCCTAGTTTAGAGAGCATCCGGGGAGCGTCCGGCCAGGGTTTCATTCGTCGTCCGGATTTTCATTCGTAGTCCGGGTTTGAAAAACTATATCATTTAGTATTATAAGTAAGCCATCATATGTCTTTCAATTCATTAGACTTTATTTATTGTCTTAACCGTGAAATATTTGCACATTGGAAAAAAAGTTACAAATATTCGGACAAAAACATCTGTAATTGCTACCGGTGCGCTGAGCCCTTTATCAGTCGCAACTTTAAGTATTTTTTTGTCCAATTAGTATGCTATTTGAAAAGCATTTTCAAAAGCGTTTTTTTTTTACTACTGGTTTCAACGAAAAATAACTAAATTTAATCAAAACTCAATATGAAAATAAATAAAAGAACGATTTCGACTGATTGAACGTCCTCCGCCCGAAGAAGTACGCAATTGGCGTGAAGCCGCTCGTCGAGCCACCATGGCTCTTTGGTCGTCCCGCCTGCCACCACTGCGACAGCAGTGAGGACTCGGCCCAGCATACGCTGGAGATCTGCCCCGCTTGGGCGGCGCAGCGTCGGGCCCTCACTGCAGTCATTGGAGGAGATCTCTCGCTACCGGCCATCATACGCTCCATGGCCGGTAGAGATTGCAGTTTTACCGCGGTCGCATCCTTCTGCGAAGACGTAATTTCGCAGAAGGAGGTGGCGGAGAAGACCCGGGAGGACGACTTCCACTCGGACCCGATCCGCCGCCGGCGAACCGGGCGACGGAGGCGCGCCTATCTGCGCCTCACGCCGTGCCCTGAGTGTGGCCGCGGATGGTGGGGACGGGTTTTCTCCTCCATCCGCTTTACAGGCCAACCGCGAGGAGGCGACGTACGCGTGTGCCGTGCGTAGGCGACGCAAATTGAGATTTTTACATGTAGAAGGTGCCCGCTTCAGTGCGGGAAGGCGCTGGGAGAGGTCCGGTCGTGTTAATAACTGCAGTTCCTGGACCTCCCTTCTCAGGCGCAGAGTGGCACACCGTGTGGTTTTAGTCGGTTCGATTCCGACACACTGCCGTGCCGCAAACTCCGGTGAGGTGACGGCCCGAGGGATCGCCCTAAGGTCGACTGGTAGAAAATGCCTACGGCATTAAGTCCACCTTTGTCACTGATAAAGTGCATAAAGTGTCCGGATTTCTACCCCATAAATCCGGGGAATTTACGCTTGTTGTCCTGGTTTCTCAATTATTGAGATAGCAGCCCTAGCTAACTGAATTTACAAGTGTTCTCCTCACTATTGATATCTAAGTTAAGCCGATTTTTTAGCATTCTGATCTTCACCTCCATTTAAACTGTGCCAAATTTCATAGGTACTCCTCCATTAACATGACCTTTAAAAAAAAAGAAAAATCCGACTGCGTCAATTATCTGCCATCTTTATTAAATTGAAAACATTGAATTGAGAAGAAGTGAAACCAACAAGATTTTAATTTGAATATATTTTTCAGTTCTTCAATGAAGTTAACAAAGATGGCTTATTTATATTAACGCAGTCAGGTTCCTCTTTTAATTTTTTTTTGTTTTTTTTTAATTTTGATGTACCCAATGTCACTCTCACGACTAAGACGAATCTATTGACACCACTCACATAAAAATACGACAAGCCGTTTAGGGTCTAGGACGTGTCAAAGAAATATACATTCATACCTTCTTTCGCAGTCGGATAAAAAGGCGTTCACAAAGAAATTTGCTCTTGCCAGCTTGTACTTTACTAGAATTAAGTAATATTATCGTTTTACTGAACTCTGAATATGTGTTTAATGCTATTGCTCATTATGTCAAATTAGCACTACTTGCCACCGATGAGATCACTCAGTATTATAAAGCGGAGCATGCAAAAATTTGAAACGAAACGATTAACACCCACAGAGTACTTGAACGATAAATTGTTCGGAAAACGCAACTCTCTTATTGTTCGGTCACGAACGTCATTAGACGGGTTGGGACCTAATTGTTATGTACTACACTGACTAACTGCTAAGACCACCCTGTAGATTTTAAACAATATCTTTAGTTTTAGTGATAACACTAACTGAACTAAATTTGATTTGCCCACAAAATTTATTCGCGGTCGGAGTGTTAATAAAAATTGATAGCGGTTTTTTTTTCGATGCAGTGGACCAGTAGCAGGAACTCTGCTAGAAGACTGTAGATCAGTTACTAATCAATGGGATAGCGAAGTGTGTCTGCCTCAAACTTTTGGGGAGTTGGATGGTAATGCGATATTTGACAACTTCGGGGATACAAATATTATCCCATCCTCCGTACAGCCCAGATTTAGCTCCATGCGATTTCTTAATTTTCCACGGTAAAAAAAATGCTTCGTGCGTGAAAATTTTGCACTGCAGGCGAGGTCGTCGAAGAAGTTCGGCGGTTATTTTTCGTTTTTTAAATGTTTTGAAAGCTGCTTCATCCGAATGTATATTGGGAGAGGGATATTTTAAAAAGTTGTATTTTTTTTTATTATTTTACATTTCACTAACTATTTTTGGAACTGCCCACGTATTAATAAATATATTACAATTTGAAACATCCCGTCTACGGTACAAATGTCGTAGTTTATCACCAGTAGTTGTAAATTATTTATCAGAACTTTCTGTGCTGTGATGCGTATTTAAAATAATATCTACACTTAGGTACTTACGAAAAAAGATATTCTATTAAACAATCTAAGGAGTCATACTGGTCGGAGTTATTAACATTACGCTCCTTAGAGGGCGACACGAGATAGATCGATAGAACTATAAGTATTTAAACATCGATTATTGCTAATATTGATTAAGAAATTTGAGGTTATTTAAGCAAAACTACTTAGCGTATCTCTGTTGGTTTGCACCAAGCATCGTAATTGATCCGAAATCGGACATGCAGGCGGAGGCACTATGGTGCATGCTATTTGCAGACGACATTGTGGTGGTCGGTGAAGACGCGTCCGAGGTCCAGTGCAGACTACAGACATGGCAGCAAAGACTAGATAATGTTGACTTGAAAATCAGTAGAACTAAAACCTGACACAATTGGAACAGCGATTCCGATCTGCACCGATTTGAAGTAGGTACATCGCTTCACTGTTACAAAATACTGGCGAAATAGATAGGTCTGTACAACATCGAATCAATGCAGGATAGATGGAGTGGCAACAAATAACGAGAACTATACCCTAGTTCCTTTTAACGTTGAAGGCTGCATGGATATGAGTGTTAAACAATAAAGAAAATGAATGAGAGACGCGAATGTAGCTGAAATGCGAATGTATTTGTGGTATGACTGGAATGGATAAGAGGAAGAATGACTTCATCGGAGGAAGCCTGAAAGTAGCACCAGTGGATGAGAAGTTAGCGATGCATCCCATGTCCACACTATGTTAACCTGTTAAGCTAGTATGGACCTGTGATGCGTAAAGATGAGCTAAATGTAGTTAATAAAGTTTTTTTAACAACTTTCATTTAAAAAATATATCATACACCGGACATACTTATAATCACTTTGTTTAAAGTAAACACAGTAGGTACTCATACGGATTATCAGCAATTTTAAAGAAAATAAATGAATCGTTCCAAGTTAATGCCGCCCTTGTGTCCGGAGAGTACCTACTAGAGTACAAAGACCCACAGGGGTAGGCAGTGCGGCAACATCGCACGGTCGCTATATCGATCTTCTCAAACATAATCAAGCTTTTCAAGCGCTGCACACAAAATTTCCCTAAAAGTGATGCTACAAGCGACAGCGCTTAAAATACTTTTTTATTAGATTCTATTTCTACTCACACAAACATAGATTGTTTACACTTTCAAGCGACATATTGCTGTAGGAATTTTCCGTTGATTAGACGTGTCATTTTATAGAAGCGGTGCAGCGTATTTGGAATGCCAAATACACTAAAGTAATATTTTATACAAGAATATGTAAGTGTGCGTGAAGGGTGAATATGGGATTTTCAGAGGGTGGTCGAGATTAGGATTGAAGGCGTCATGGTAAATGTACCTACAAGAGTTGCTTTGTGTGCTATGTTTGTGTTTGGCAGGATTTGAATCATGCCGTCGTATTTGGTATGTATGTAATCGTCGGAGCGGCAACACTACTAACAAACATTTTATTTATAGTGGCGTGAGATCGTAATAAGGAGTCTTTTTAGTAAATTTACAACTGTGATGATATGAATTTAAATCTATTTAGCATAATTAACTAAAAGACAGAAAGGTTTATGGAGATTTTTTTGTACAATGTCGGCTGTATCAAACTAGGAAGGCAGCGAGGACAGATAATATTTAAACAATAAAATATTTCGATATAATACCTACATGTAAGTTACTTACAGTGTGTTTTAAAAAAAACGTTACCAGCATAAATTTTAAATTTTGGAATGCAATTTCTAAAAATAAATATTAGGCCAAATAGAACACTCCTTTACCTCAAATTTATTGTAAAAGACTTCAGTTTTTCCCTCCAGTTTTTCTTGTTAAAAATATCATTTTTACAATGACCCAAAATGTCCCGCGACCAGGCCGTCCATTACCTATCTGGAAAAGTCCAAGGCCTCCGTAAGCAAGTGGGTGAAGAGATATTCACAACAACGGTTTATCGACGGTTTTAAATTATTAAAAACCATCGATGACTTACCAGATCGTGGCAAATCGAAAAAGACGTGTGTCGCAAAGGATAAACGGATCGTGCAGCTGTTTGCCTTTGCTTATTATCACTTCGCGCTGGGCAAGAACAGGTGAAGAAAAAGGGTTTAAATATTTCACTTGACACCATCAAAAGTCGTTTAGTTGTAAATGGTGCGAAATATCGAAGCACTGTGAGGAAATCTCTCCTTTCTGAAATGCATATTGAAAAAATGTTGCATTAGGCGTGCGAAAAGAAAAACCGTGATTGCGACAAAATCATTTATTCTGATGAAGCTTCATTTTGGGTAGCCGGTTACTCGATTCAAGCTTGGACTACGGCTGACAATAGACATATGGTACGAACCGTGAAACACCCCAAAAAGGGGCATGTTTGAGGATGCTTCTTTCGGCTTTCGGAAATTTGCACTTGTTTACGAGTAATTTGGATACTGAGAATACGACGAAAATTTACGAAAAAGCATTGTTGCCCTCGCGTCGACTAAGAAGCTGTTTTAACAGCAAAATGATTTCTGGATTCTGCAAGAGAATAATGATTCTAAACACCGAAGTCGGCTCTGCAGTACCTATTTGGAAAGTAGAATATGGTATTAAGGTGTTGAATTGACCCTCACAGTCCCCAGATGACAATCCGATTGAAAATGTTTAGGCGTGGATGAATCTCAAACTAAGGGTAAAAAAATGTAGTGACCGTCACTGACCTTACTCGTGACCTGAAGTCCTCGTCTTTACCTCACAGCTATACCAAAAATTGGAGAAAAGTATGCCGTGAAGATGCCAAGCGATTATGGCCAATAATGAAGATTGGATACCGTATAATATAAAGCATCAAACAGCAATAAAAGACTTAATTGATTACAATATATCGTTCTAAGGTTTTCATTAAATTTTGCCGGTCACGCTCTTTTCTTTGTTGTTGTAAAATTAGCAGTGGGTATGATTTTCGACTATTAATATTCCAGATAGTAAGGAAATCAAGTTTTTTGTTTCTCTTTCCGTTAACAACACCAATTGACGCTGTCAAACGCTGCAGAATCCTCGAGGACTCAACGAATTCATACCTCGCTATTATCATTAGATATACTCATATAATCCCAAGTAAGTTTGGGCCTCTGGTATACCCCCAAAAACCTCCGGAAACAATCTTTGAAAGCAACTAAAATTTTCTTTAACATCGTGTACCTATTTGCTTATAAGCATGACTTTAAATCACAAAGAGGAAGATAATTTCATAAATAAATATTTCGGACATCTAACACACAACGCCATCTAGTCCCAAGCTAAGCAGAGCTTGTGTTATGGGTACTAGACCAATGATATGAATACATATATACTTATTTTTTGTAAATACATACATATTATACATAGAAAACACCCAAAATCCGAAACAAATATTTGTAGATTACACAAACATTTGGTCCGACCCAGGATGTGAACCCGAGACCTCAAGCACAGCAGTCGCATTTACTACTACTGCACCACCGAGGCAGTTAAGACCCTTTCAAGGTTTTCCTTTTCAAAAGCTTCAGTAATCGATGCAAAAGTACTTAATAACTAAACTATGATGATTAGATCTAGAGACGACCGTATCAAAACATAAAAAATAGAGTTTTCAACTTTCTGAACCTTACAGTCAACGGTCACGTTTTACGAGTAGATCACTGAATACCTATGAACAATCCACTAATTATAGGTACTATTTAGCACAGCGATAGTCTGATTAAACGAATTACCTATGTTTAAACTACTTTTTATTTGCGTTCTAGATATCAATTAAAACTAAACTTATTGAAGGTGAGATGAAAATCAGAATATCTAAAAAGTGAAGAATAGCGTCTTTGCGTTGCTGTTTTAGTTCCGTGAATCAAAAACCGAATTACTTGACAGCACAGCTTCTTAATGAATGAACTCCACTGCTCTACGAAACCTAAGGTATTATCGGTTCCTTTTCATAGCGGTTATTTTAAACTCTTCAAACTAATCTTTCTAACAAATGCAACTTCGCCTGAGTGGTTTTCCAATTATGCTTGGCTCCTATTGGTCTAAGAGTGTTGTTAACTATCCTATCTTAGACACGCCAGCTAAACACACATTTAAAAAAACACGAAAATCGGTAGAATATATTTTCGGATTTCATTGTGAGCAGCAATGTGCAACGAGAATTTTATATACCTAATAGATGTCATAAAATAAACAAGGCAGGCAAAAGAAAAAAATGCCAATAAAACGTATATATTTAGATATAAGGGCAATAAATTATTTCTGATACTACCCAACAACACGAGTTTTACGACTTGTATATCCAGAAGTTTGTATTTTTTCTGTGTATGCGGAATTATTTTTAGAGGGTAACGTTCACATTAGGTACGTATTTTGTTTCAGAAATCTGTTAATGGCTTACCACCCGGAGTTTATTGTCAGTGTGTTATGTGGTAGTGTGTGTTTGTTTTGTAATTTTATCTGCCTTTATGGTTACCGCTCCGCTTGCATGGGTAGTAACGTAATATTACCTATATAACTCATAACTTTGCTTGATAAATAACCCATTCAGTACAAAAAAGGCAATATGACTGAATTAAAGAGAATACCAAAAAAAGATATACAATTAAATAAAAAAACTGCCTCTTTATGAATACATGAACTGTCGCCTGCTGTAGGTATTCCCGGACCAATACGAACTACAAACTTTCGAATAAAGAGCGTACTCCTTCTTAAAACGCCGGCAACGCAATTGTAACGTCTCTGGTGTTGCGAGTGTTCATGGGCGGTAGTAATCGCTTACTATCAGGAGATACGTCTGCTCATTTGCCCCCTATTAAAAATAGTCAATTACATGAGTAAAACGTACCTATAGGTACTAGTTCGTAGTAGTTATCGAAATTAGCTTACATCAACGCATTTGTATTGCACTCCTGTTACATTAACTTTGAACACATTATTTTGTATAGGTATTATTTAGTAGCAATAAAACCATGATTCGGAAAAGTTGTCTACTCATTTATCCTACCACTTATCAGTAGTAGTTAGGGAAACTACCCGTACCCCATGTCATTACAATTATCATAATTTTTCATCAAAATCCATTGTTATGTTACAAATTTTATGTATGTTTTTGAGAATATCTACCCTTTGAGTGCTTCAAAAGCGTTTTAGGAGTCGATATAGGCTTTTTGGGTTGTTGAATCGATATTGTAAGTATGCTATTTTCTTCATCGTATCAATAAAGTTATATGGGAAATAAAAATAAAGATCTGAATAAATGTTATATGAAATTCATTTCGGTATTCTACAAACTAGCTAACCCGTCCGAAATCCGACAACCACGAAAAGACTGCACGTTCGGCCTAGTGGTTAAGCGGTCGCCACGCCGTTCCCTACTTCGCCAAGTATTGTGAGCTCAAATCCCACATGGGACAACACTTTGTGTGATCCACAAATTGTTGTCTTAAGTCAGGCTGTCAAAATCGGTTCAATACTTCCAGATATCCTTCTAAAACCTCTTTAACTCACAAACTTTACCTCTTTATTATATTAGTTTAAAAACAGTTACTTGATTCATTTCATTTGTAAAAATCATTGCAAAGACTAATCAAAAGCAATTGCATATGTATCAGAGAATGTAGTAAAATCAACAAAGTATCGAGATCACGAAATTATCAAGTCTTAACTTGTCCCGATATTTACCGAGTGGGCATTGGAGAACATTAATGCAGTTAATATATACAAATGAAGGGCTTAAACCTCTAATTTATTCATTCCACCTCAGGATAAACTGTCCCGTGATTGAAGCAAATCGTGACTGGTCTTGTCTGAATCTGAATACATTGAGTCGCTAGAAGGGAAACCTGCTAATTTGAAATTTAAATAGATTGTAATTTTACGTTTCTATCAACAGGTTTTTTATGAAGAAGAAGATTTTTAATTTAACTGAATGTTTTGTTATGTATTTCGTGTGTGTTGTAAAGTATACTTTATTAGTATTTGTGGCAGCGTAAAATATTCCATCTCTAAATGTAGAAAATTAAGAAACAAATATAAAATACCCAAGTATATCTCTGTCTCAGCCTATTGCCGCTATTGCTAATGATAAAAGTTGGGTGTCTCGTCAAAACGAAGCTGTGTATAAACTTTCAGCCTGTTATTAATCACTGAAATCTCTTGTACTTGGGCCCGTGGACTATTACAGTACATGGCGCTCGCGCTATGATCTTTCAAAGAACAGGGAATTTTTTGTTTGATCTTAGGTGAAAATGTGTGAATCGGTCAGTACCAACTCATATCCTACTAATAGGTATTATAATCGCGAAAGTTTGCATGTGTATGTGAGTATGTTTGTTGCTCTTTCACGTTAAAACTACTGAATGGATTTTGATGAAACTTTACAATAATATAGCTTATACCTACATCAGAATAACACATAGGCTACAATTTATAAAGATACTAGCTTCGCCTTGCGGCGTTGACCACGGTTATTGTCCAACCGCGGAGTTCAGCTAGTTATTAATATTTATGCTGGATCTATTTCATATTTGGAATAACTAGTAGTGATGTAAGAGGTATCATAGTTGAACGGCGCAGTTTAGTAAAGAGGCTAGACTGTCAATTGAAAGGCTCATTAAGCTAGTTGGCTGTGACATACCTATAATCTGAATCTCGTAAAAAGCTCCAACGATTTTTCGGGAGCGATAAATTGATCAAGCTAAGATTCATTTTTAGAAATATGTATTATCAAAAAAATCCGAGAAAATCTTGGTTATCCAGTGACTGACCTTAAAGAGTGAAACATGGACCATGAAGGAGGTAAGCGGTATGTAATTTCGATATGTTAGAATTTAGAATTTTTCCTTGGAGATACGTAATTTTCTTGACAGTGTACCCACAAGTCGTATAAACTCACGCCGTGACTATTTAATATTAATATTATTTTTCTAGTTATTTTATTATTATTATGTTATTATCTTCGATTCTGCCGTAATATAACTTGTACATGCACACTCTTAAGATTGCAACCACGATACGATGTCATAACGTAGATAAGCTAAGTATAATTGCATGATAATTTCATAGCGAATTTATGCATTTACGAATTAATTACTGTATTTAATAGACGCTAATTACTGTTTGGACAATGTTATGACACGCAAGACGTTAAATCTGGCATTTTTGTAGATAATATTACAATAGTTGGTAAAATGAAAATAAACTGGTTTTAGTCGAACAATTGTTATTCTTTAAAGAAGATTTCTACTGGTATACTTCCTTGACTAGTGGTGGCATTTTAGTCAGTACTGTGTTCTTTCCGGTCTGGTCATTTTCCGATTTCCGGATACTGCTTTCATCTCAACTTTATTTTTTGTGTATCCCGGTGGAAGATCTCTAGAGGTAAGAAAACTAAAAACTACTTGTTTAGTTGGATTATTTCTGGTGTATTTACCAAAAGGTGCTGTCTGAAGGGGTCGGTGAACCTCATCACATAAGTGCCATTGCGTTTATTCTCAGGTGATTTTGTAGCATTTTGTGAAGTAATAAACTTAGACGCCGCCTCGAATAATAGTAAGCATGCTCAATATACTCACCTGTATGCCACAGGAGTAGGCAGGAGTGTAATAAAATTCACATTTCGAGAACAATAATTTTGTTTCGATTCCTTCAAGGTTATGAACTTTAGAAGTAATAATTGAGTTTTGCGAGAAACTCTGTGCCTTCTAACTTATCTCGATATGATGTACCTAGTGGATCAAGCGCTTATCTCGCTGCCTTCTACTGCGTTCGATATTAATGAGTTTGATCCACACATGGAACAATATTTTGTCTGTTCCACGAATTGTCTCTGTGTCTGTGTGTTCGCATAAAATATATATATTCTTAGTTTGAGAGCAGTATTTTTAAAAAATAAATAAAATAACAAAATTATTTACCTCTTCCTTTTAAACTATCTGTCACCGCTGTAAAGTAATAAAAAGGATCTGTTTAGAAAGTTTTACTGAGTTAACATGTGTGTTGTTATTATAAACGAAATTTAAAAATCAAAAAGCTAAGAGATAATTACCACAAATAACATCAAATACCTACCGAGACACAAAATAACGAACCATACAAAGCAGCGACGTAATAGCATTTTGCTTTTATCTCCCAAATCCGAATGTTAAAATACAGCCTCCTTAGGTACGCTGCTGTAAATTATCGCTTTTATTGCTCGCCCGCGCCGGAGGCCCGCGGCCCGTAAACTCGAGAAATGCATGACCAATCAAAATACCAATGTCGGGTCACGCACACACACAAACGGTAAAACATCACTGTACGAATACGGAACCTTGGGATGTATGCGTTAGAAATGCATTAAACTATATATGTGTGGGTGTGTTTCTTACACACACACGGAACGTGTTTAGTGAGATGGAACACTCGTTCGAGGGATAACGGAGGGCTCCATTTATCATGATAGTATAATATGGATGTGCCAAATTCTTTTTTAATATTATTTATCTTAAATTTAGTTATCTTTAGTTTGCATATGTCTCAGAAATCAAGTGAATCAAGTTCTATTACTTCAATGTTGCATCTATAAGTTTGAGTAAGATACTATCAAATTGCTTCAGTTTAAACTATGTAACGCAATGTGATAGCGCTGCTATTGTACAACTGATTGCACAATGCATTGAAATATCAAATATCAGCCCGATGTAGAATATTGCGTAACTATACGCAAGCACAGAAGCATTCTAAGTTAGTGAGCGATTGTAGATTATTTATTTAATGCCTCGTTTCTAATAGTAACACTTAATAGTGTATTTTTATGTACAAAGTACTTACAGATGCATGAAAAATATCGTCTTTTTATTAATTAATTTGTAGTATCTTAGTGTTTGTGTAGTACTAATGACTGTTATTTGAAAAATGTTGAACTTTTGGAAACCAAACGCATTCTATTAGTTGCTAATATTTGAAAAATTAAATTAATAATTGATTCTGCTATTAGAACGAATAATCTATGTAAACTATATTTTCACTACACGTGAAAGATATAACTTTCGGAGATTTATTAGTAATTATTTCTTAAATTATGTTTATTTAAACATAATTTTGTTAGTTTTTTAGTATTTACAAAAAACTAACAAAATATAAAGTTAACTGTCGTATCCTCATTATTTTATACCAGGCGTACGGCGGTGCCCCCGCCCACATAAAAAATGACATCTAAATAAATCCATTAGAGTCTCTCTTCCTATGCCCTTTATTTGACGGCGTTGCTATGGTGTTTGATGGGATGTATGGCGTACAGACGTTCTGTTTTGACACGACTTATGATTTGTGATGAGAACCATGTTGTATTAACACTTGTGTATAAATATGCTTTGTTGTTTTAGATTGTTTAAGATTTGATGGGCTGTTGATAGCTTAAGTATAAGTAGTTATGTTATGAAGTAGATTGAGTAGCATATATTATTGTTTTACACAAAGTCAACGTTCTATTGAATTTAAGTGTTTTTATTGTGCATATTTGTATTTGCTTATGCATACATAATAATATGTCGAAATAGTATCTACTTAGGTAAAAATAAGTTTTCATATAACATTTTAAGATACATTGTGAATACAATGCAGAAAGAAAAATCTTCGTAAGTTAAAATAATCATCTTTGGGATCGTCTATTTGTGTCGAATCTCTTTCTACAAGCGCTAACACCTCCGTTCTCTTCTGTTATTGGCTAATATGTTGTTTAGACCACCTTATTTAGCGTTAAAAGACGTCACTCCCATACATTTGGAGTTTTCTATTGTGGTGACTTCCACATTTAGCGCAACAAAAACATAATAGGCGTACGTCCTACAGCGCCATTCGCGACGATTAGCATGCGTACAACTTCCCAACATCAACCATTCATCAACCAGTGATCACCACCGTTGATCACCAAGCTTGGTCGCAGGAATCTCCCTTTGTGTCGAAGGCACCTTGTAGAATGTCAACTTGGCTTGGAGGTCTGTTCTGTAGAACAAGTTAACAAATTATCGTCTAAAGTATTTCCGGACCCGTTACCTTAAGAGCTTCAAGAAATGTTCGTACCTGAAGGGCTTGTGACTCCTGAATCCATGAACAAGTCTCTTTCGATCAGGTTACCTGTCTCCTCCTTTGCTTTGCCAACCACAACTAGCCCGCAGCTCCGCCCTCGTGTATATATGTCTCATATCGCGATAATCATTTTACGGATTAATATATAGTCTATGACACTCACAAATATAGTGGCTTTCTATTTTTAAAAGTATTTCCAAAATTGGTGCAGTACGTCCAGAGATTTTCTACCCTCTACAATCTCACAAACTTTACCTCTGTATAATAATAGTAGGTGTAGATTGCGTATCCTACTAACATTATAAATGCGAAAGTTTGTAAGGATGTGTGTGTGTGTGTGTGTGTGTGTGTGTGTGTGTGTGTGGGGGGGGGGGGGGGGGGGTTTGTTACTCTTTGCAGTAGTGTAGCTTAGACATCGGAATAACATAATAAGTTAAAATTTATAGAGATTTTTTATAATTTTGTCATAATATAAACGTTAACTGTCAAGTAAGTCGGAAAAAAATCCGCCAGCAGAAGATTATTACTGTGGGATTATTCGGCTTAAATAGTTCTAAATAAAAGACCCGACAGTATATTTCTACCTTTTATGTGAAAGTCACTATGACCAAAACAGTGAACCATAAATACAATTAAATTGGATATTTTAAAACATTGCACATTTTAGAATATTTATCAAACTCCTATCAAAATTGATACATTTATCACTTTAAGTATTGAATTTAGATAAACTTTGTCCTTGACACTTAGTAATTTGGATAAATGGTTTCAAAGTTATCATGATTAAATTGAACAGAAAAAAACGTCATTAAGCGCCTGCCATGAGTGATGCGGTGGGCGCGGGGGCGGAGGCGCAGTCAATGCATTGACTCTCTTTGTCACACTTTTACCGCTATACGGCTGTACCGATTTTAATGAATATTGCCATGCAGATACTTTAATTCTTAAGACATCGCATAGGCTACGAATTACCACGATAACTGACATGCACGCGGGCGGAATCGCGGGCAAAAGCGCGTAAATATTAGTGAACTACGCTTATAATACACTCTTATCTATAGTTCTCGTCCTGTGTTATGCTCGAAGTATGTTGTGAAACAGCTCTCTCCTACGATCCCGGAGTCGATCATAGAAGCGCAACCCGATCTTCACTCCTCACTTATCTGTCCTAGTTGTAGTCTATCCATCGTGAATAGCCATTTTGAACATACTTTATCGTGAAGTCTTCAATTCTTATCGGTTGCAAGTTGATGATGACATAGATGTAGCTCATAGCTTCCGCATAAATCAGGCTATTTAATTTCAAAAACTGAGGATCCAAGATGAAAAAATCTAGCAAGCCAATCCAGAAATCCATTGGAGTTATTCAGCTATATTTATACGAAAAGTTACATTAATAATCCTGTTATTAATTTAGTTTTCTGGTCACCTGTATCGATGGACAATGGGTGTTCCAGTTATAAGAGCTCAAGACTCGATACGTCGAGGGTCTTGGCTGCCCGACCTTTGGATCATCACATACTTACCTGTCGGTATTTACGTTAGTTTTTTGAAAGATCAAACAAAAAAGTATTTTTCTCCACAAATCAGAATTTTGTGATGCAAAGAGCTGTTAGATAGATCTTTGTCGAAGATGGGAAGAATGTATAGTTGTGTGATGGGAAGAATGTGAAGAAGGATGATTGTACCTATAGATAGATACGGTATAGAAATCAAAGTTGTATCAACGGAGATAAACGTAGGTATTACACGTATTTTTTATAACACTAGCTGACCCACGCAACCTCGTTTGCGTCTTCTATTGCCCGTAACATGTAAAATTTCCCCCGTTTTTGAAATATTCTTCATTGATGCTCCGCTCCTATTAGTACTTGCGTGATAATACATAGCCTTTCTCGATAAATGGACTATTCAACACTGAAAAAAATTTTCAATTCGGACCAGCGGTTCTTGAGATTAGCGCGTTCAAACAAACAAACAAACAAACTCTTCATACTTATATACGTAGATAACATTTATGGTCGTAGTAAACACCGAAACAAATAAATAAATGTGTTACGCTTGTAATAAAGATTACGGTTAACCCGATATCGGATATGGCAATTTCTCTTTGAGTTTCAATTTCTACCAGAAGCGACGCAATATCAGATTTCCATACGCAGTGACTGCTCTCTGACCTGTTTAAAGCGCGCCACACTTGTATGTTACTTACGTATGTATACCTTTGCTTTTCCCGCTAACCGTATTATTATTATTGCTTTTTTTTTATAAAAAGAGAACTGTCGCTCAAGGAATGTATCTTGCGTCGTCGCGAGAGACTTTACAAGCATCTATGAAATGGATACAAAGAACACCCAAACTTAGAAAAACAATTTGTGGATCTCATCAAATGTTGTTCCATGAAGGGTTTGAACCGACTACACTCAGCGCAGAAACCGATATGACCGTTTAAAGCACTACATTTTGTGTAAGGTTCATGTAGGTATAATTATTAAATCCCCGCGATACAGGACATAAGTATTAGTACTAGGAATACTGTTTCTGAACAAGAACTGTTTCTCTTTTTTCTTCTAATATAAGCATCAGAAGAAAAAAGAGAAACAGTAGGTATATATATTGATGAAAATCGTCGTTTTCATCATACATTTATATATATTTTAGGTTTTAAACACCTTCATTGGCCGTCACACAGAAGCTACCAGTTCTGTATATAGTTTTCTTAGACTGATTTTCAAGAATAGAACGTGCCTGTCATGGTATTCATCATCATCCAGCTCCTTATAAATATCCTATGTTACTTCTAATACTTCCAAGAATATGTGTACAAAGTTTCATAATGATCGGTAAAGTAGTTTTCGCGTGGAAGCGTAACAAACAAACTTACTTTCGACTTTATAATATTAGTGTGAAAATCTGAATCTCGGAAACGGCTCCTACGAAAATGTAGGGGGTTTCAGGGGACATAAATCTAACTAGCTAAATTCATTTTTTAAAAAGTTATCAAAATGAATACCGAGCACACCGAGAATACCTGCTGTATAATAAGAGTACTTAAATAGTTGTTTTTTTATATTCACTTAACGTATTTTGAAGAAACTCCAGGCTCTGATCACGGTCGAATGGCATTCAGAAGACCTCATTATCTTTTTAATTATAACTATAAAATGTAGTTTTACACTACTAAAATTGCATTTAGGTACTATTAACGTTTTTATAAGCTACATCTACAGATGTTTTACACTACGAGTCTATAAAGTTACCGCGTAAAAATCGTAATTTAATTATTTTAGTGTTTTAGACACGGTTGAGTTTTATTCTTGGAACTAAAAATTATTATTTTAATGATATAAATTAAATTTTCATTTTTATTATCGCTAAATGTACCTATGCTGTTAAATTGACTATAAACTTCCAAGTTCCTCATGGTATTTAACAATTTAGTGTTTTAGTAACGGTTGAGTAATATTTTAATAGAAATAAAGAGTATTTTAAATTATAAAAATGAAATAATAATCAATTTAGTGATAAATCTTTACTGTTAAATAGCGTATAAAGTACGGTGCTGTTTATGTTATGTAGCTCGTTAAACAAATTTAGTGTTAGGTCACGGTTGAGCTACACTAAAGCGAAAATTGAATTTTTTTAATTAGGTAAAATAATAAAGAGATTGTAGTGATGCTAAATTATTTTTCGTAGTAATAGTAGGTATAACTGCGAATGTAAATAAAGTAGTTAAGCGTTCATGACAAGAAAATATCTACTTTTTTTATCAAGAATCAATGAACTGTTCCCGAAGAATTGTTTGACTAAATTTAGATGCACCAGAACAAAGCCACGAGTAAAGTTACCCTTTCTTTATAACCATCAAAATCATAAAATTGATTTAGTGTTTTGGTAGCAATGTTGCTGTGTTTTTTTCAATATGAGCTTACCATGCATAAAAAAAAATAAGCTGATCTAAGTGACTCTTCTCTGTCTGATGGAAAGCATGAACACAATCCGAGAGTGATGGTCACCATACTCATTGCGACTGCAGCATGGTAGCCTACACTATGGGGGCCTTTTGAGATGCTTCTGTATCATTGGGCCACCGGTCTCCCACTCACCAATGAATGCTGTTTCTTTAGGTTGCTTTTCTGTTGCGAGGCGCGAGGGTACTACTGCCCCCTGGTGGAGCCGGCCCGTTCGTGTTGAAATCAGCGTGGTTCTGCTTCCATACTGGTTTTCTACTTCTTTTACAAAATTAATTCCTAAGTGTAAAATAATGCTTTTATCGAAACTGAGCCGTGTTTCTAAGGCTTTGGCATTAATTCTCTTTGTGTTTATTCAAGTTTGATCAAGTAGGTCGAAAGTACCTAATATAATCTGTATTCAAGGATTCGTAACTATCATCGATGTTATTTAGATTAACAATACTTTTATATTTATATTTATACGGAAACGGAAAGAGACTATCATCATTCTTTCTTTTCTTTTTAAAAAGACAACTCCCGCATTAGGAATATACATCCTGTGTCACAAAGAACACCCAGACTCAGAACAACAATTTGCGGATCACAAACGGTGTTGTCCTATCAATATCAAATCCTGTTGTGATTTCAGCACGATCGAGTCGGTACTACCCTCGTACAGAAGACTAACCTAAAATGTCAGCATTGGTGCTGTCGTGTTTCGTTGGTGAGTGCGAGACCACCGGAGGCCAAGTGGTCACCATACTGCATTGTCTGCATTAGCAATGAGTATGGTGACCACTACTCTTGGATTCTGCTAATGCTTTCCATCAGGCAGAGTAGAGTCACTTTGGAAGAAACATTTAATAAAATAATAAAAAACATGTAACTAATAAATTTATTTATGGTAACAATTTATTTTAATATTTCAAATAGGTAAGTAATAACAACAGCAAAACAAAGCCAACATTATCTAAACTAACATTAAAATATATATAATCTTAATTTAATACGTTATTCGTGCTAAACAAAAATATTTTATTGCGAGATGCATTATTTTCTTCATTTTGTTTTTATTATAAACAAAGTTTTTATTACAATAAAAAATAAATTTGTTATCTATTTACATCAGTGCGCATGCGCTGTAAAATTATAATAAGTATTTTTAGTTTTTAATTGTTTTTTTTCTCTATCAGATTGTGGTTATAATAAAAACATTCCGAATTCATATAATTTGCAACAATTGCAACACTCGATAAAACATACGTACTCAAATTTTGTGTTGTTATGTTTAAATGCTTTTAACAGATTCTATGAACAGGTACAGTGTCTCTTAAGATGTTCACTGTCTTGATGATGTACCCTATGTATATTTTAAAGGTAGTAGAGCACACTGATTTTACCACTAACAGGCCGGCTCAACCAAGGCTGTATTAAGTATCAAGCGTCGATGGCTTTCTCGGTCGGCGAAGACGAGGAGAGGGAGAGTGATGTCGGGAATCAGAGGATCAGGGCCAGATGAAGTAATGGGCCTGATCCCGAAGAAATGCTCAACAGTTTCGACGATTCTACGAGACGAGTGGGACTCCGAATGAACATTAGCGAGACCAAAATCTTGCATAACATGCATGTATCTCGAAGTCCCGTGGCCGTAGAAAAAGACGGGTCACTAAAGTCTTTAAAATATAGCTTTATCCAGTAACATCGCATGGTGAAGAGCAACGAAAAAATGGCTTAAGACTGGTTGTGAGGGAGGCTGTGTTATCACTCCGGTCGATAGCGAAAACTAGTTTTTTAAACTTTTCATATAGATAATGATGATGCTCTCCTAACCGATCGGCGGCGTGTCTCAATGGAGACCAGCCAACTATACAGGAGATATTATAGTGCACAAGTGTGTGCGCAAACACAGGTGCACTTTTTGTTCTCTCACTCCCATAGACCGGTGAGACGGTTACCCGACATGACCTAGGAGAGTTCAGGTGCTGGACCGACAGCTTTACGTGATCTTCGAGGTACGGGGTTTCAGACCCCAACTTCTATACTCCGAGCTGTTATTAAGTATCTCTTTCAGAAACATTTTTTGTGTGCCAACAATATTTGGTCACTGACTAAAGTTATGTTATTTGATACTCAAAATTAAGTTTTTTTACTCGTATATCGCCGTAATTGACGTATTTATTTGATAGCCTGTATTATTCGATATACTAAGATAGTACATATGATCAATCTAAGAGTCAAGCGTCAATAAACTGTGTCGCATTTTTAGAAGAACTTTCACATATCACACATCGTTGAAGGCGAGCTAACTAGTAGATATTGAAATTGATAGGACAGTAGCTTGTTGCTCTCAATTACCCGCCCACTGATGTTTCCCCTTGTTTAGAAAACCTGTTTTCGCCCGCTGATTCTTCTAATTTGCAATTTTATTTACTTTGTTTGATTGGTTAGGCGATTACTGAGTTACAAGGTTAGTTTTAAACATTTTATAATAGTAGTGATGTCGGCTTCTGTAAAAAGAAACCTTATTTCACTTGTTCACGGTATAATGCACGAACGGTAGATCTAACTTCGCTTAATCTATTTCGCTACAAGTATAAGATAATCCATTTATCAAGCAATCAATTTGGCCAATTCTTTTTTTTAAATGTTTGTTGAAGTTCAGGGATGGTTTTTACGGCAAGAAAAATTCGAATAATAGCCGAAAAGGCCTAAAAACAGCCCTTTTCTTTTTCCCATACAAACGTTTTCTAACTAAAACGTTAAGTCAATTTGCATTTTATTACCGCTAAAGAAAGTTCAAATTCAATCATATCTATCAAAACGGTGTGCGTATGTGCGTTGGAGTAGATAATCGTTGGATAGTCCATTTATCGAGAAAGGCTATAGGCTATATGTCATCACGCTAATACTAATAGGAGCGGAGCACTAATGAAGAATGTTTCAAAAACGGGGGAAAATTTTCACGCTACGGGCAATAGAAGACGCAAACGAGGTTGCGTGTGTCAGCTAGTAGGTTATAAACATAACGCTTATCTATCAATTAGAAATGTTGTAAAAACCAAATGAAAATAATCACTTTTGAGAGACATAAACGAAGTTGCGCGGTGAGCTAGTATATAATAAATGTTTGGTAAGATAATAATTCATTATATTCAAATCAGTTAATGCAGCCATAGTGTGGGTCACCATGCTGCATTGTTGTATTGTCGGCATTCCCAATGAGTATGGTGACCACCAATCGTGGATTCTGCTTAAGCTTTCCAGCTTGGCGCCCTTATTTATCCTAATGCTCTTTGTCACACCAGTTCTCTCTTGTGTGCTTCTCGTACTATCACGTCTTAGAAAGGTTCAAGTATAGGATTATGACCAGCAATAGCCAGTATAAGACTGTTGATAACGATGATGATGTCGGAGCACGCCGTGGTTTTAGATGAATAACGGAAGCTGTTAAAAAATTAAAAATAAAACATTTTTCCTACGCATCATATATACCTAATACTTGGCGTTGTGAATACGCTAAAATCGATCGATTAAGAAGATGGTTTTCACTAGCCTTCCTGTAATGCTGGCGGTTAAAAAGATCCCTTACTTAAGTCACTGTCAAAAATGTAAGACTGATAACACTTGTATGTCTCTAATTGTTTGTTTATGTTGAAAAGAAATAGACTTAATAGCTTCTCCGAGACAAATAAATTTTGAAAAAAAGAGAGCAAATATCTTATTCTGACATTCATAGGACACCTTATGGTTAAAATACGATATAAAAGAGTGAATCACAAGTAATTATAATTGTCCTGTATAGTGTCAGAAAAAGCGTCTACGTCAACATGTTGCTGCAGCTTGAGGAACTACAACGCTGGTACACGTCATTACTTGGTTTAAAGCTTTTTTAGTTTTATTTTAAAACAACTGAGAACTGAGGCTGAGTGACTCTTAAATAATGGTGATTGATTATTAAATTAAATTGAACGAAATGGATTTACCGTGGGAGAGCCACGCTTTGGCGTACATGGGCTGGTTCGACCGGAGTGATACCACGGCATCACAGAAAACCGGTGTGAAACAGCGCCTGCACTGTGTTTCACCGAGTGAGTTAGGATACCAGAGACACATATCCCAACCCCTCCCCTCATCCCTCTCCCCATTCCCTAAAGGCCGGCAACACGCCTGTGACGCCCCCGGTGTTGCAGGTGTACAACAGGAAATACTTCTGCTCGTTTACCACCTACTCCATTAAAAAAATGTAAAAAGTTTGATCATGATGGTAGTAAAACAACTTGTAAAGAGCAGTTCCCATCGGTGTCATAGCCACCTACTCAGTTTCCGACTCACGTTTATTTCGTTGACAGACCTTTAGATCCGAATTAAGCGGACAATAGCTCGTTAAAGCGCTTATTTGGATATTACCGCTTACAAATGTCGGCTGATAATCCTCTAACTGTGACAACAAACCCGCCATGTTCGCAATCAAAATTGAGTGAACGAAGATGGGCAACAACATACTTCCTTATTCTCTTTAGCCTTATATGAAACAGTCTGGTCGTATGTGTGTAGGTACCTGTATGGGAAAGGAACATAAAATTACTTGTAACTGTAAAATCGACCATCTCTTCAAAAAACAAAACACAATCTTGTTATAAAATTTCAAAAACAAAATGGGTATTTTTTTTCCTTTTGAGCAAACGCAGACGATGTTGCGCAGATCTGCACTCATATGAAAGATTAACTAGTCAATTAAGTACGTGATGACCTGCTTATAATGTTTATTAAATAGGGTTAATGGTGGCGTAGTGGTAGCGTATGCGAATGCTAAGCGTTGAGGTCTCGGGTTCGATTCCCGGGTCGGACCAAATGTTTGTATGATCTGCAGATATTTGTTTCGGAGTTTGGGTGTTTTCTATGTATAATATGTATGTATTTACAAAAAAAAGTATATAAGTATTTATATCAGATGTCTAGTACCCATAACACAAGCTCTGCTTAGCTTGGGACTAGGTGGCGTTGTGTGTTAGATGTCCGGAATATTTATTTATTTTATTTTATTTATGTGTTCTATTTTCTTTATTTAAGAGTCTACCAAAGTGACTTTACTCTGCCTGATGAAAACCATGAACACAATTCAAGAGTGTTGGTCACCACCCTCATTGCGATTTGAGATGCTTTGGTATCATTGGGCCTCTGGTCTTCTTACCAACGAAACACGACAGTACGAATACTGTAATTTTATGTGGGTTTTCTGTGAAAAGATAGTACCGATGCAATCGTACTCAATATAGCTCTACTAGCTTGATCTTAAACACATAAACCTACATAATAAACGTTAATAATAAATAATGAAAAATTGTGGGTTTAAAAATTTAAAGCAGTTTTAAACATTATAATTTTGCAATTCCCAGCCTATGATCCCAAATAGGAACGCAAAAAATAAATGCTAAAGATATTCTAGCATTTTTAACATAAACCGAGGGAGTACAAATTCACAATCCTATTATAAATTAATGCCATCGACAGGATTTTCCTGAGTTCTGTTCAGCGGCAATCCGATTATGTTATTAGCTGGATCTGCACTCAATCGAGTGACTATTTGTGATTATTAAAACAGTTTAGTAGTGTTGTCAGAATTGTGTTAAGTTACCTACAACATTTGTTTACAAACCATTAAGATTCTTTTGTAAAATGTACCTAACTGATTTAAACAACAGATTTAAAATTAGAAATCTGAAATTTATAATGAGTTAATACAATAGAATGACTGTGAACGATTGTGTGCATGTCCAATAGGTCGTATAGCAATCCATCATTATATTATAACGCGAAAATACCTCTGTCTGTCTGTCTATCACGCTTTTACTTTTGGCATGGTTATACTTTGATTCTTGAGCAAGGACTAAGCTACTATTTACTGCAATAACCGTCAAACGCGCGGGCAAAAGCTGTTTTTTTTATTATTTTCTTTTGTGTTTGGCTCTGCCAGAATGGTTCTACAATAGACAGACAATAGACAATAAAGCATGGTGACCCACACCCTGGTCTAGTGATGCTTCTGCATCATTGGGCCACTGGTCTCGCACTCACCCATGAAACACGACAGCACGAACGCTGTCATTTTACGTAGATTTTCTGTGCGAAGGTGGTACCGCCCTGGTCGAGCCGGCCCGTTCGTGATAAGATCGATTTAAGAGCTATTTATTATAACTTCAACGACAGTGTTCTGCGTATTAGATTAAGTTTAGTATTATGTCATCTCAAAAAAGAGCTGTTCGGAGAGTTGGCTATGTAGAATTGTTTGCAAAAGTGTCTTGGAGACTCTTCACGCTAGTGTACCTAGCTAACATCTAGCTAGAACGGTCAATGGCGATGTTCAGTTGTCTCTTGATTGCAGAATCAGGGAATAATTGAATAACCTACTGGTAGGCCATAACCACAACTTTTGAATTATTAGACGTGGACCGAATTCATTAGAGCGTTGTATCTACAATGAGCAACAGAAGCGTGTTTTACTACTGCTCTTGTTTTATGAATAGTTAATATACCATTATACACCAATTAGGCTCTAGTTAGACAATGGGACTAGACAGTGACGTGGTAGAAGGATGAATGTAGAACGTGCATGATGGACCTATTGTTTGTGTTCTAACCAAATTTCTTTTAAACCGACTACCAATTGATTGTATTAATGAATGAGGTGCCAATTCATGATATTAGCCCGGATGTCAAGGCTATATAACCTTTATCAAAGATTGATATGTGGTTGGGTTATAGTTTTTTTCACTATGTATTTGCTAACTAAAAATTAAACAGACTTAAAAGAAACGGAGGACTGCCTCGGTGGCGCGAGTGGCAGCGTAAGCGACTGCTGTGCTTGAGGTCTCGGGTTCGATTCCCGGGTCGGACCAAATGTTTGTATGATCTGCAAATATTTGTTTCGAAGTTTGGGTGTTTTCTATGTGTAATATGTATGTATTCATGTATTATTTACAAAAAAAAGAGTATATATGTATTTATATCAGTTGTAAAGTACGTACCCATAACACAAGCTCTGCTTAGCTTGGGACTAGACGGCGTTGTGTGTTAATTTGTCTGAAATATTTATTATTATTTTTATTATTATACTCGTAATGTTGAAATGAAGAATACACTCTATCATATTTAAGTTGCCTGTTCTTAATATCGTAACGCATTTTAAATAAGATACAGTTAACTAACAGACAAGTATAGATGACGTGAACATCAAGTCAGTATAATTTAAATATCAATACTTTGAATGAAATTATTACGCTTTTCGCAAGCCGCAATAGTAATTTACATCAAGTTATACAATACATATTAACTAACAAATGAATAGTAAAAAACCACACAACAAAGGGCATGTACGAAGGAAACCTCAGCAAATAGCAGTGTTCGCAATAGCTACTAATGCAGGACGCATAGGACCACAATACCATGACCTTCCTTTCCCCGTTCTCGTTATCAAAGTGTCGGTGACAGAGGATTAGAGTGGAACGCGTTGAGGGATCTAGATGTTCTGGGCAGTGTAGTAGGCAGTAATCTAAACGTATTAGAGCGCGCGGCGTCGCGTGACGCTCAGTACATTGACCGCGCCGCTCACTGTAAAGCAATTGCTCGATTAACAGGGCTGCCACTATATTCGTCCGTGTTTTTTATTAAGAAAAAGAAAATAATGCCGTGGATACTGACTTATGATATATAGGTGCATATGTAGTTTAGATTTTATAAACACATATATTTTGAAAGAAATCTTGAAACAAACCCTAAACCAAATCCTCGCTTCTAGGGAGAAGCTTATTTTCTAGGAATGGACTTTTAAATGATGATATATTTTGAATTAAAAACTTGTCACAAGGTAATTTAACGAGTTACATGATAACAAAATAAACGTGGGTAGGAAGTTATTTCAAAGTTTTTTTTGTTTCGATGTGTATTGTGGTATTGAGCCAATAATTTTTTCTCCTAAAGCGAAGGCTATTTCACGTTTCCTTTTTTTTTAGAAATATATATAGGTATGTTGATTTATTGTAACAATTATTATTTATAATGATGACCCCAGTCTTCCTTATCTAAAAGTAACAAACCAGACTACCAAGACTAATCCAAATATATAATACTAGATAAACCCCGCGGTGCTTCCCGCGGTTCGACAAACACCGCGGGCAACGCCGCGAGACGAAGCTAGTGTCTTTATAAATTGTAGCCTATGTGTTATTCTGATGTGCTTAAGCTATGTTATTGTAAAGTTTCATTAAAATCCATTCAGTAGTTTTTGCGTGAAAGAGTTACAAACATACTCACAAACTCCTATCCAAGATTTTGTAAAAGCAAATGAATGCATTATTAGTAGCTGATTTTATTCATCTGAAATTAATTTTAACCCGAATATGGTGTAAATTATTAACACTGCGTGTTAGTGGCAGCCCTATTCGATTAGTTGTACGAAATCTGTGCTGTGATTTGTAGTGAGTGCGCGAATGCGGGGCAACGACCGTGGATGCAAACCGCGATAACGGTCTGCGTGCAACGCGCTGTTTTGACGGCCCAATTGCCATTAGTCTAATGAGCCCAGTGTGGTGGGTGACATACATAGGGACCACTGAGTCGTGCTCTTCAGATTATGGTGGTAAAACAATACCTACCGTAGTTACGACTTTGTAAGCGTATCGAGTTATAATCCATTGTACTTAATCTTAGGGTTATTACTAGAAGTCAAACAAGGCTTATCCTCCCTATTTCTACAGGAAGGGAGGATGGGGAGGGAGATCACGAAAAGGACAGCGGTACTCGTATACCATCAGGTGATTTGTTTAGATATAATCATACAAAAAAATACCGGCTTTAAGAACTGGACTGAATTGAAATAGGACCACACGGGAAGCACCAGCTTTGAAATAAACAATATAATTATCAAAATCGGTTCCCAGAGTCAAAAGTTACGAGGTGACAAACATAAAAAAATACAGTCGAATTGATAACCTCCTCCTTTTTCGAAGTTGGTTAAAAAGAGATAAGAAGGTGTTTGCTGTCTCATGATTCATATTTTACTTAATGTAACTATCAATCAGCCTACGTAGCCAAATTGTGAGTGTTTCGCATCGATTCTCTCTCTACAATTGCCTTTATTCTCTTGTGTTATTGGCTCATGTTTGTTGTGACCACGTGACATAGCGTTAAGAGACGTCATTCCCGTACATTTGTTAGTTTTATATTAAAGTTAACGATTGTGGAATGCAGCTGGCAAGTTAACCAGGTTAGTTTGTTAGTTTGAAGTGTTAATATATTAAGCCTTGGGACTAAAAGGTCTAGATGAGGTCTATATAATATTTTACACTACACATTATAAATTAGATTAAACTTGACAGAGGCACATAACTTACGTATACACATTGCATAAAGTGTGAAACATGGGCCATGAGATCAGGCGAGCACGATCATATTAGCTTAACTTATTAACCAGCTATCTGAGTGTTCAACTAATAAAATTTGAACAAATCATTTTTTTTTTAAATTTTACATATCATATGAAGATCTATCTTCAGATTTTTTAAAACTCTTTTCATCTTATTTAACCGTGGAAGAGCCACGCTTCGGCATGAATGGGCCGGCTCGACCGGACTAATATCACGGCCTCACAGAAAACCAGTGTGAAATAGCGCTTACGCTGTGTTTCAGCGAGTACCAAGATACCGGAGGCCCATACCCCATCTTCTTCCATATCCCCCTCCCCATCCCCCAAAGGTGACGTCTCTGGTGTTGCAGGTGTCCATTGGCAGCGGTAATCGCTTATCATTAGGCGATACATCTGCTCGTTTGTTACTACTCAATAAAAAAAACTTTAAAAATTTTAATTTTAATTTATGGTTATGAGAATCTACTCGTATCTTTACGTGTTGATTATAACTTTCTCTCTTTCCCATGAATTTTCCTATGTATAAGAGTAATGCCTATTCCATTTACTTCTTGTACCGCATTTCTCCCATTCTGAAAGAAAAAATATGGTTTAAATTAGTGTAGTTAGGCTCACTTATGTAGGGTATACTTTTCGATTTAGCAAATAATCATTTTTCTTCGTTTACCTAACCACTGGGAATACGTAAATCCTGTGTCGCTAGGGAATTAACGAACATACATGAAACGGACACGGACGTTCTATATTATAACAATAATTATACACCAAATAAAGATATACATTAAATAAAGTAAGAATGTATATTTCAACATTTTATCTACATTAGGCCAGGCCAATACGTGGCTAAGATTGGCGAACTTATGTACCTATACTTAGTTCGCGATCACGGTCAATGTTTAAAATTATCTCTTGCGTCATACGCTATCAGACATCAAAAATTCTCGAGAATAAGATAGTCGTATATTTTAGCTACATTTAATTTTAAAACTAAATGTATCAGTGATTAAGGCCTGTTTTCTTCACTAATTAGTGCGAGCGAAAAGGCGATGTACATGTTATGTACAATGTTAAATCAAAAAGCTGTTTTTCTGGTGCTTAGTGATGCTGACTATGAAGCTGATGGTCTTAAAAGTGAGCAGACAGACACTTGGTGGTAAGTGGCAACCGCCCACCCACGGAAACCTCCAGCTCAAGAATCACAACCTAGTTTCAATATTTAATTGGGGGCTACGCACTTAGCCGATTTTTCATCAAATTAAGTAAAGTTAATAAAATCATATGTCATACTATTCCTCAGTTCAATAGTAACTACTTATTTATTGCACTAATTTTCCATAATACTTACACGCAAGTCATTAAATAAAAATAAGGAATATTGATGTGTTCATTTCGTATTCATGTAAAGTGTATTAATATGACTCAAGGTGAGCGGTTCCGGGTTAACAAGCCAATAAAATGTCATATCGACACGTGTAGAGACCACCTGGGGTGGAAATTGATTAAATATCCTTGTGTGACATATCCCGTGACATTCGCTCCATGTTGGATGCAGACTCAGGACTTGTAACCTGGAGAAGTAATAAATTAATTGTTTAATTTATCTTCCATTATACATTGATACTATACTTGAGAATAAAAAACTCGTAAGACTGGAGCTCATATTGAGTCAATTTGTTTTATTGGCCTCCTGGCCTCCATATCCCGGACAAACATCATTGAATTATTTGCATAGTACAGTACATGATGGGAATGGGAATATTACAAATAAAAGAAATAGAGAGGTTTGTGTGTGTGTGCGTACGTTTTTTAATTAGATAAACAATTACATTGCACTAAAAATATTCATTAGGTATTAGTCTATCGTCTGTTCCAGGGCTTCCCCAAGAATCGTCAATAATCACAGTCTTGGGTGGTCCGCATCTGTCCTTTGTCAGCCACTTTCTGCCATTCGATCCATGGACGGCTTAGTTCGGGATTTTATGGACTAAGGATATAGTAGTACTTAGTATTAACACAAATATTATTGTTATTCTAAAATACAACTGTGAGAGAATTATGATTCAGCACAATTGGATCGGTTCGACTGATCTGAAAACCAGTGTAAAGCAATTCTTTCTTTGCTCGGGAATACTCCAGGGTCCGACTGAGCACTTACATACATATGTCTCTTAAACTGCAGATGTATATCGCTGATCACATGCCGTGATAATGAAAAGGTAAGGTGTGTTGCCAAAGTTTGAGTATATATCTACAATCTACACAGAGGTATATTGTACCCGATATTTTCCAATGTGTTACTCTAACTGATCTGATCTGTTATCAGGTCAGGATGTTAAGGAAAAAAGAGTCATTTAGAAACTCTTACTAAGTCTTCTTACCTAAAATCCTCACCAGAGAAGAAGTATCTCTAAGGTTTAATATGTAATTGAAGTCTATATAAGACTTACAACTCGCTTGATTATTCGTTTAGCGAGTTGTTGTATCTAATTATATCAAATATCTCTACTGATATATGTCTGTGACAGACTAAAAATTGAATTGTTAAACCAGTTGATCTAGTTAAAAGAGCTCTGGAAACGCAAAGAATAGGTTATTAAATATACTTATTGTATCGTGATTATTTCTTAAGCTAGACATGAAAAGTGACAAGCACTTTACGTTACCGTAGCACTGTACCATTTCTCCAACCAAAGTTCAGTTCCTTCTAAGTTCTATTTATGGTTAACTCAAATATTTTATAATTATGTAAACAACACTTGCCATATTTGTGGTCCTCTCTTAAAAGGCGTTTGACGCAATCAAACTATAAATTAACAAGTCTTTATTTGGAAAATTATACTGAGAGAACTACTTGTGTCCACAGCAGACCTTGAAACTAGAGAAAATGCACGAGAGGCCACCACAAACTGGTTGACCAAAGTGTACACTTGACACAAACTTATTTATTCACTAATTATTATTAATGTCAACCTTATCGAGATAGAATAAAGTGTAAAACAAATGCACATAGAAATTTGTGAAACTGTATCCCAGACGCCAAGAGCGAACCGTGTCACCGTCCTCAATTGTTGCCGCTTCGTGATGAGCGAGAGGGAGATATACACAGTGATGATGTGTTTAAAAAGGACGCAAAAAACGGGGACAATCCGAGTAAATTGCCTCATGATTGGATAATTATTTTATTGATACAGTTAAATGCTATTGTGGAAGGACCTTAGGGCATGAATGGAGGGAAGTGTTCGTGTTATTTATGACGATAACAACTATTAGTGAAGGTTATAAACACTGGCTACGCATAAGTGTTTGTAATAAAGTTGGAATATAACTGTAAGTTAGAAACTAGGATCGTTGACTGAGCAGCATGGAGTTAATGACTTGTTTATTTAGTGAATGAACTAATGGATGTAGGTAGGATACTTGTGGTTTTAAATCATAGATACAGTTTATTGACTCCATTAAAAGGATACGAAATATTCCTAATCAGAATAACTAGTTATGTCACCTTCTATGTGCATACAGATATTGGTGGTAGGGAAATGAATAAGTAGTTTAAAAAAAAAGTATTACTGTCTTCAATGCGCCTTCCTTAATTTGCCACCCTTACTCGTTCCAAGTAATGTATTAGATTGTTTCGAAACAATAGTATGCACTCCTAAACAAAAGAAGAAAATTTTAATTGATCAAAAATACTTCATTTAAGACCGTCCCCACTTCATTTTATTCACATTTATTAATATTATTGTCCTCGCGACAACTTGAAGACTAAAAAAATTGATCCATTATCACTTCATCTGAGCTGACATGTATCTACATATAATGGTGCAGTAAATTTAAAACTATTGAAATAAGTTTATATCAATTTTATGTAATCTGCGTGAGTAATAATAATAATAATAATAAATATTTCGGACAATTTAACACACAACGCCGTCTAGTCCCAAGCTAAGCAGAGCTTGTGTTATGGGTACTAGACAACTGATATAAATACATATATACTTTTTTTTTTTTGTAAATACATACATATTATACATAAAAAACTTAAAGTGAGTGTGTGACTTAAATCTATACTAATATTATAAAGAGGAAAACTTTGTTTGTATGTTTGTTTGTTTGTAATGAATAGGCTCGAAAACTACTGGACCGATTTTAAAAATTCTTTCACCATTTGAAGGCTACATTATCCACGAGTAAAAATAGGGTTCCGTAAGATATTGGGGTTTCTCGGACACAAGGTGTAAAAATCAACCCTATACGGGGGAAAATTTTTCGCTACGGGCAATAAAAGACGCAAACGAGGTTGCGTCGGTCAGCTAGTGAATTAATAAATCAGTTAAACCAACTTTTCAAACATGGGACGGTCATACGAGTATACAACCCTGGTCTTTCGAGCCACAATCTCGCATAGTATTAAGCGTTGCGACATATCATACCTCAGATACCTCGCTTTATACGTTTTCTTTTCTCCAATTTGTCCTATTAATTTTTCCGTCGTAGGGATGACCTTTATATCTATGAAGTGAGTTAAACACAATCTTCTTAGCAGAATGTGTTGGCATAATCAAAGCAGCACAAGCAGTTGCAGCCAGAGATGTGAGAGACTCAAACATCAAATTGACAGTGCATCCGTGCTTCAAGCTCTGCAAAACAACAAGATGACCTCTGCCCTCATCAAGGAATGTCATGATAATCTCCAGTCCATTGCAACCACAAACAAAATTACCTTGCAATAGATAAAACGGCATAGTATGGGAATGGGTAACGACGCTGCAGATGAATTGGCCAAAAGGAGAGCGGAAACGACAGAGTGTGGACCGGAACCACTACTGTCCTTGCCCCAAGACCAAATAAAAACATATCGAAGAAAAACACAAAACAGAATGGAAAAACAATGAAGGATGCAGGAAAACAAAAAGTGCTGTTCCGGCATCATTAAAAAGACTAGCCTGCCCCCTGGTTAGACTAAAAAGAGACGATCTCAGGAAGGTCACAGGTATCCTGACAGGGCATTGTCCCCTAAGTAAGCACCTATTCACTATAGACAGCCACAACAGACAGCCCTCTGTGTGGGGGATGCATGGAGGCAGAAGAAGCGCCGCATCACGTTCTCACAGAATGCAGAATTGTGGCAGATCAACGGGCGGACATCCTCCAATTAACATCACTCCCGTAAGCATGTAGTGACCTGAAAAGGCTAGTGAGCTTCTGGGATGATCTAGGATGGTTGGAGTAAGAAGACTCACGTACAACGGCCCAATCAAGAGGGTATGTGCGAAAATGTTAAAGAAACAATCAAATCTATGAAGTGATATCTTCAGATTCAGATTAAGGTATTCCGTATTAAGGATGGATATCAGGTAGACGGTTGGCTAAAGGAACTGAGCGTTGCATAGAATTGACTAGGGTGGGTTCAATATTCGTTGTGTATTACGATAACCGATTCTAATCCTTCTTGCAGAACTAATATTTCGACAAAGACTGTCTCCAAAGGTTTCACTTATTTTTATTTTTTTCGCTGGAAAAACTTTTTGCACCATACCCTCCGTAGGAAGGGGGGGACACGAAGGGTGTGTGTGGGACTCCCGACGAATTGGTCTATCCACTAAACCCCACGGCGGCTAACCTCGGCATTAGCCAAAGTTTTCACTTTGCCCTGTTGTTTGTAATTTGTACAAATTGGCAACAGTTAGTCATTATCTTAACTTTTATTGTAAACATTCTTTGATAATTTCAAATATGTCAAGAAAGTTTTTTGAAAGTATTATCAAATCATATTACATACTTCAAATCATATTCCGCTGCTCTAAACTACACCTAACGCCACCTAGCGGACATTGAAGAACGCAACCATTCAAAGTGAACAAATCCAAATCAGAATCCGTAATTTTTTAAATACTTTCGTAAATATCTTCTTTTCTATAAAACTTGTTTTAGTAGTTAGGCTTACCTCGGCTTCCCACAGGTAGTGTATGCAGTCGCAGATAAAAGAAATAAGTTTTCTGGTTATCTTCAAATTTTCTCACATAAAAATCTTGTCCTAACATTAACGAGCACATAGAAAAAAGAGTTATTCAATTTGGTGCAGTCGATCGGAATTTATGCGCGTAGGTACCTACATACATTTCGGCGATTCCTAAAATTATATTTCACGGCAAGTAATTAAAGATTTACTACAAAATAATTAAATAAAACAAAATTAAAAAAATAAATAATTAATTAAATTGTAGATAAAAAATAACAGGTAGGGAGTTTTTTTATTCAGAATTGACTTTCAGAGGTTAAATATTTACATTTAAATATGTATTGCTTTATAATTTTTAAAGACAATCACTTTTATAAGTTAGATTGTTTTGAACAAAAACTTATATTACTCAGAAATATATTGTCCTAAGCCATGAGACGTCACAGTGAGTTATATTATATCAAAACGAATATTTATCTAATGTTATCATACCGCAAGGAAATAACAACAGATATTGATTCTAGGGCAATAATACCTATTCATTGATTGGTTATAGAAAAACATAATTTACGTCAAGTGCAAACTAGCAATTAGATATAAAAATGATTAACTCCTGATAAAGTTATAAATAACTTATGATAACGATACGATACCATAGATAATCAGAATGAAATTAATAACAATATAAGGTACAATTAACATGTATATACTGTGAACATTGAACAAGCTGTCTACCTAAAAGAGAAAAAAAAAATCGGACATCTAACACACAACGCCATCTAGCCCAAAGCTAAGCAGAGCTTGTTTTATGGGTAAGGGACAGCTGATATTAATACTATACTATATACTTAAGTATTTTCACTAGATATAGGCATGTTGAGGAGTTTAATTATACTTATTATAGAAATCGTATCTTAACTTATGTAATACTTAGGTGTCAAGCCTTTTGTTACCGGGTACATTTCTAATATATTTCTTCAAAAATTTATTACATACGTATAATAGGCGTATGCTGATCACCAGATGTTTGTCGTGGCAGAAAATCCAAGCCAAAACCTTTGGCTTAAAACTGCTAAGACTGTTGGACCTGGTTAGTCTACAATCACTCAAAGAATTACGTTGTATACTAGAGCGCTATGGTAAGATCTCAGGAAAGAGGTTAATTGTCAAGAATTTTAGAATAATTTATGTCATATTCCTAGCCTATATTATTCCTAAGATTGTTTGGGTCGGCTACTAGTTCAACCAGTTTTACCTGAATATCACTTTTACCTTGAAGTGACTGGCATAGGACCTTTACAACCCTGAGGGTGAACTGCATTCGACGGTTGAACCATTAAGAATATCTTGTAAGAAAACCCGAAGAACAGTTTTCGAAGTTTTTTTTTTTTTTACTTTTGGAACACCCTCGGTCCGTTACCCCGCCGGGGTTGAAAACAACCTCGGGGTCCGAATGGTTCTCCTAAGCATGGTTCCCCAAACCCATGCTTTACCCCGACAAGGTGCGGGCCCCCACCCCGCCGGGGTTTGCGGCGGGGCGGTGTGTCGGAATCGAACCGGTTAAAACCACACGGTGTTCTTCTCTGCGCCTGAGAAGGGAAGGGTCCGGGAACTGCTGTTATTAACACGACCGGACCCCTCCCAGCGCCTGCCCGCACTGAAGCGGGCACCGTCTGCTGTTAACTATGTCTATTTAGGTGACGCACGAACAGTTTTTGACTTGACCCGAGAATCGAACCTAAGTACATATAAGATAAAACTGTTTTGTAAAACAGTGAAGGGTTGTTTATTGTTAAAAATGTAAAAAATCTTAAAATCAATCGATAAAAAGATATTTCGTGTGAGGTTCCGCTGATATTAATAGATAGTATAATGAATAATATTTAATAAGTAGATTTTTTATGAAATTAATAATAGTCAGTCATCAGTCATCATCAGTATGAAGATTCTGTACCTTGTCACGTTTCGCTTGTGGTTGAAATAAATAGACAAAACCATATTTTAAGGGCCTTGTATATTGTACTGAAAAGTGAGCTCAATCTGTGCAGATTTTTTTGAGTTTTCGAGACATACACAACCCACCGTAATATTTTCATAAAGAAGATTTAAAAAACGTTCATTCAAAATCATTTTTCTAGTAACAACTCAACTCAAGTATTTGTTTAAGAATGTACGTGATATAATGCGAGTACCACTCAAAATACACACGCACGTCCTCTCACATGCCCAATACTGTGTATGTACACACTGTTTTTAACTGTCTCATTGGTCTAGCGGTTGACGTATGCGACTGAGAATCAAGAGGTCTCGGGTTCGAAACTCGGGTCGGGCCAAAAGTGTTATTGAGTGAAGCTCGTAGTTTGGAAGTTGGCGGCTGAACCTCCGTGCCTCGGAGAGCACGTAAAGCTGTCGATCCTGCGCCTGATCTCTCCCTGGTCGTGTCAATTAATCGTCCCATCGGATTATAAGAGAGAGGGAACAGAGAGTGCACCTGTGTTTGCGCGCACACTTATGCACTATAATATCTTCTGCGTATTTGGTTGGTCTCCGTTGAGACTGGCCGCCGTGGCCGTAATCGGCTAGAAGACCACCATGTACACACATTGTGTGTGTGTAATATAATATCTCCTGCATAGTTGGCTGGTCTCTGGAATTGAAATTGGAGGAGTACATTATGTACACACACCACTTACACGTTAATTACGTAGTTATTATTTATTTAAGTATATTGTCGCAGTCGTTTATTCGGTCACTTCACTGCTTTTAACTGTACTGAGTGTGATACGTACATTTTTGTTTGGAGTGTCGATATTCCTTGTGTCCGTTTAAAGTGTGTTTGTAAAGTCTCCTGCTATATAGGATATTCCTAGTTCGGGAGATGTCTTAAATTAGAAAAACCGTTTATTACGAGAAATATTATCGCTTAAATGCTCGATATACACAAATATATGGGAATGACATCTCTCAACGCCAAGTCACGTGATCAAAACAAGATGGGATTAGCCAATGATGCAATAAGAACATTAGTTAGCGCTTGCAGCAAGAGAATCGATGCAGAACGCCTTTCATGGACGGTGGCAGTCACTTTCTATCAGGTTATACAATGTGTGTTGGTTATCTATTCATGGCTAATCAAAGGTCGATTATATAGAGGTATTCGATTCCCACTCAGCTCAAATAATTGTGTGATGAGCTCGTTCATTTGCTCTTAATATGTGTAATTAATCTATAATAGGTTTGTATGTTTTTGTAAATATACTTGCTGAGGCCATGTGTAAGATGAGTGTAGTAATTATTATTATAACTTTTCAATTTAAAAAATAAGAGTCTTCTAAACGGTCGCTATTTATTGGAATGTAAACACAATCTTATCGCAAACAGTATGAGCACTAATCGAATTATTGCTCTCGGGTTTTTCTAAATTGCCTTTTGTTTAGATAACATCGACTATGATATTTATTTTATACTCGCTTATACGAGTACATACCTATACACACAGTACACACGTATATACAAATATTTACATGAACCTTGTGAACAGCACACACGAATATTTCTATACATCCTATAATGTGAAAGTTTGTGATGTTGTATGGATGTTTGTAACTATTTGACGCAAAAACTACTCAACGAATTTAGGTGAAACTTAAAACTAATAGGTATAGCTTATACATCTTAAAAATCACATAGGCGAAAAGAGCGTACTCCTGCCTAAAAGGCTGGCAACTTGTAACGCCTCTGGTGTTGCGGGTGTATATCTAAATATTCTTAGTATTTTAGTCTGACGATATATGTACGTGTTTATGGGATTTCAACACTATGAAAATAATCCAGTCCGTTTAACGGATTAACAACACGAAGTGTCACCCTTATTTATCCTGTGGGTGTCGTAAAAGCCGACGAAGGGAGCAAAATACACAATACAATATCGCTGCAAAGATAAGAAAACTTGATACAGACCCTTTACCAATCTATCTGGACAGCGTGATATGGTAGACGAGTACTTCCTTGTTAACGAGAGGCCTATGTCCAGCAGTGGACTGTTAAAGGGTGTTGATGTGATATGATGCAAAGCAAACCAACACTCTTGTTACTTTTGAGTTTCACTTGCATTTCATTTTGGTTGGTTCTTGACGTCTGCTTATTTGCCCCCTATGCTATGAAAATATTAGGGTAAATAAGAAATAAGCCTTTTTGAGTCGAGTAAAGTTAAACTTTGTAAACGAAATGTATCATGTGGAAACATATTTTCATATGTGTCATCCTCTTTTGTTTATGCAATGATCAATCAGTTATTGAGAGAGTTTTATCGAAAGACAGTCCCCAATTCATCTAATCTACATTTTTTATATTTTTAGCATTAATTTCATCACGACGAAGACTTGAAGAGTCGAAGACTTATAATTGGAAGACTTTAAATACTCGACGTTGGCAGAAATAGCTGATCCGGCTGGTTGCCAATTCATCAAACGAACAATCAGGTAGGTATAGTTCTCTCTCTCTCTATCTGACTTTCTTAAGAGGTTATAGTTATAGGCTTCCAACAAGTTGTATATCACCCCGACAAACCTATCAGTATTTGAGCTGAAAAGATGTTACTTGAAGTGAGGACATTGGGACGAGAACCAACAAAATAGACAAAGATAGTTCTTGCATTAAGCAATGAATGAAATGAATACTTATTTACCTTGAGCATGGTATCACACGTGAACGGCTGGACCAATTTCCACAATTTTTTTAGTGTTAGATAGCCCATTTATCGGGGAAGGCCAAAGGCTATATAAAATCACGTTACAACCAATAGGAGAGGTGCATCAATAAAAAGCGATCCGGATGAAGTTGCGTGGGTCAGCTAGTTAAGAGATCATCTACTGGCACTGGTCAAATAAGATAAACTGGTTTAATTTTTAAATGAATTATAATATTGATAGCTGTCAGTGGCTCGACTAGATGGGACAGCGACGACATCCCTATATAAAGGCGCCAGCACTCGTCGTCGGCCTCTTTTTTGTTCCGGCCTCCGCAGCGTTATGACGTGACGTATTTTGCTTGTGTGCCAACGAATTGATTCACCGCCATTTTGTGATTTCTTTATTACATGCTTGTAGTTATTTTAATTCCCTTTCTAAATAAACTTGCTTCTGCTTACTAAAAATATAATAATTGAGTGTGAAATGCCTTTTGAGCTACGAGTATTATAAGTCGGACAAAATACATTGCAGACATATCGATGAACCAATTGATAAGAAAACAAAGGCATTCTTTACTAGAGCATGTAATAAGGACAGCGTTGAGAAATAATGACGATATATGCTCACAAGTATGCAATTGCTAAATGCGATCTGATGTTGTCATTGTATCTCAATAACTAATTGTTTGACAAAGTGAATGATGAACAAATCTCATTGATAGTGGGTGGAATTCATGCAAGAACAAAAGTACTCAATACTTTTCGTTAATGTTTTTTTTTGTACTGAATAGAAGGCAAATGTCTTATGCAATTTACAAACATATGTATGTACTGGGCTTATTTGAGTGGTATTTATTATTATGAGTTCTAAAGTTAATGCTATCATTCATAGTGCTGGCCAGTTTTAAGGTCTTGATCTTTTTTAGCCGATTGCATATTTTGAAGATCAATGGGATGCTAAGCCGGCATTTGTACCAAAGAGATTAGAGAAAATAATTCTAACAAAGTGATTATACTCTTGTTAAGAGTAAGAGAAAAGAGAAGAGAAGAAAAAGAACAAGCTAAAATTAAAAATCCCCCTACTCAAGCACTTAATCGAGTAATCATACGCCAAAAATGCCACACATCATTTTAGAATGTTATACTCTTACACTGCTGGACCGATATTATATAACATGCTAAGAACCACCGCAAGGAAATTGGCTTTCAAATAAAAAATACCGCATCGAAATCGGTCCATCCGTTTCATCACACAAAGACAGACAGACAGAAATCGACGTCAAACTTATTTTCCCTTCTTTTTGCGTTGAGGGTTAATAAGAAAAGAGATTACCAGTAAGAGTTTTATTAGTCAGGTCAAGCCATCACGTTAGAGTAAGGTCGTATAAACCAGAAAGGAAGAAATAAACACTCTGTCAGATGTATTGAAAGCATAATTTTTAAACTTTATTACACCACATCTGTGGACCAGCTATTGACCAAACCGACCAACTAAACTGATAACTTACTAATGCCCGGTTCCTATATTTAACGAATCGTCATCGTGTAAAAATTTTCTACAACCGACTACGAGTCGTAAATACCGTTCCTCAATTTATTTTTTATAGGAACGATTTTAGCTTACGCCCCGTGTAATATACTACTATTCGTACCTAGAACGGATCGTTTTTCAAATATAGGAACTGGGCATAAAGCTGTCTATACTTGAACCATTTAAATTAAATTATCAATAGTTTTACACCATAAAATAGAAGATTACCTAAACCACGTCATCATCGTGCTCATAGTACATGGCTGTAATTGGTTTGGCCATATCTTATCAGCTATATGGCTGTTACCTTATCACCGTGTTTACTTCACTCTGATGTTATTGTTGCCAACCAGAGGTGTTGACCTTCCTCTCCCCTCTTGTTTCTATATAAAACGTCACCCATAAGTGGATATACAAAACGATAAATAGGTATAATTAAAATGGACGCTGTAATAGATACTATTAGCTGTTTAAACAAGTGAGGTAGAAATATTTTCATTTAGTCACAGTGATTTCCTGCATGTTTTGAATTGCGGAATGCGTTATTGCGCAAATTAATAACATCACTCGTAGGTACTGCCACAAACAATGGCATGCGTTTATAAATATATGTACAGACAGAATGATTGTGAATGAATAACCTTGCTTATTGTGGATCTTTTAGTCAAGTTGAATTACATCAACAACCCATAACGTCCCAATACTGAGCTCGGGTCTCCTCTCAGGTGAGGGTTAAGGCCATAGGTCCCCACTCTGACCAAGTACGGGGACTGACAAGACAACGTTGTGGCTACGTTCTCTTCTTCTTGCCGTTGGATGTTTTTAAGCCGCCCAAAGGCCTCTTCACGACTGTTACGACATGATAACAACCGAGACCGACTGCTTAACGTGAACTCCGAATCACGGAGACGCTTATATTAACATGCTACGAGCGGTCACCCATCCAGGTACTGACCGCGCCGTTGTTGCTTACCCTCGGTCATTGTTTTTAATCACCTTGTGCAACCGGGTTATGAGAGCCTCTTTTGTGTCGACATATATAACTGTCGTTTTATAGTTTCACTTGAGGACATACAGTTGAAGACTTTTCGTACACTGTTCAATGTAAATCGTGCTCAAATGGGGCTCAAATTAAATAGGTTACTTTGGCGCATAACCACGAAGCTGTGCATACTTACAGTGTAAAATGGTGTTAGAAAGGGACAAAAGAATTCTTTCTCTCTCTTCTTGTGCGAAAAAGGGTACCTACCTGAAGAAAAAAATGTTTAGTAATGAACCGAGCGTAAATGAATACAAAGCAGCATTGTGGTTTTATGAAATTTGCTAAAGGATTACCTAAAACAATGGCTTTAATTTCAACTTTTGAATAATGTCAGTTCATGGTATAATATACTATTAGTATTAGCTATATAATATTATATATTCATATGCCATTTTGTAAGGAACACTAGAATGTAGCAAATTAAAATTAATCTTAAACTATTTTGAATACAGCGAAGGTATTTTAAATAAACCTAAATATTTAAGGTTCCACATTCCTGCAAATTCCTTACTCTCTTTACGCGAAAAAGTGTAGGTATAACAATCACTATTCAGTTGAAACTTGAAACATCATACAGAATTCAATGAACATTTACTTTAAAAAAAATAGAACTGAATATATTTGATAACAAAAGTTAAGGAAACCACGAAAGGCTTAAATAGAAAAACAAAATAAACAATTTAAAATTGCCTATTCCGCATAGGTACTTAATTACTTCATCTATATATGGGTAGTTCTACAAACTAAGGAATTATCGGCGGCTCGGCCAAAATATAATAAAAAAAATGTTCTAACATTTTTGCATTGTATGGCAAACTGTTATTTGAAACTGTTTCTAGTTGGTCAATAAAATTAATTAAGGTTCATAATTATTTTCAAATTGAAATTACTGTTCAAAGTACCAAATTCTCAGAATCCTGCTATGTCCCTCTAACCAATTTTAGTTCAAAAGTGTGTCGTGTGTATTTACTTCTACATCAAGGTCATAAATTGAAACACAAATTAAAAACTTTACAATTTTTTCTATCTAGATGGGATAATAGCTATTTTGGTATCTTAAAAATACATTCCATAAATTTTGTTAACATTTTGTCCCCACGATTTAATATCAGGATCCTGTTCAATGTAAAACAAGCAAATATCTTGCAAGCTGCTTGCCGTGCGACATTTCCGTTCAGCTGAGTTGATAGTACTACGAAAAAGACAGCAAATATCATCCTTTCAATTGTTTCCTAGCGCGTCGTTTAGTTAGCCCAGTGCGGTAAACGATGAAAGTGGTGTCAAAACCAGTCAAGTTCACAGAATCCTGGTAAGAGATTTCTTCATTATAATAAACAAAATATAAGTAATTTTAGCGTTTTCATATGTAAGTTATTAGCATATAGGCTTAGTTTAGCTTAATTCTTGTTAAATGTTAATAAATTGTTATGTTTTTTTATTAATAGATAGAATTTCTCAGGAACCTGGTCTCAGAATCCTGTCATATAAAGACCCAGGATACTGAGACTTATTCAGGATTCTGAGAAAATCATACTCAAATACAGTTTCGGTGCTTAACTTATGCTCTGTTTTACCATTCTGTAAACAAAATACTTAGTTAGTTAAATTAACTATATAACTGTGACCCTTTAGTGTAAAATTAAATTAATTGTACTGCATATTTTAGCTATAAACATTGTATTATGTTTGTTAACAGAAAACATGGGAAAACTAAAAAAGAAACAGACCAAAGAAGAAATATTAGAAAAGAAAAGGATTGAAAAATTGAGATATGAAAAAATTAAAAACTATCCTCAAAGATTAGCGGCTGAAAAAGAAAAAAGGAAGCAAAATTATCAAAAACTGAGAGAATCGGGCAATAAAAACTAGTGTCTGAAATGTCGGCTCGTGAAAAAAGGCAAGCTCGCAAGAACTGGAGGGAATACTCAGACAGATCCTATAAAAAGAAAAAGTTAAGTATTAATATGATGAATGATTTTATTAGAGAAAATACTCCATCTAGTTTGAACGATGAAGCTATGGATGTTGGGATCCGTAATCATGAACAGCCACAGCAAGGAAATCTTGAGATAAATTATCGTCAACCAATGTCGCCAACGCCAAATCCAAGATTGACATCAGCACAAGAACGTTCACAGAAGCAGCGTATTGAAAGAAACAAGGTGACAAAACAAAAAGATGTGTTAATAGTAAAGCTGAAACAAAAACATAGCAAATATAAAAAAAGATGCCAGAGATTGAAAAACCAAAAAGATAAGCTTAAAGAAGATAGGATTTCTCCTAAATCCTAAATGACCAAACTAGTTGAAGATCCAATTACACAGGTAGACATAGTTAATAAGGCTTTATTCGGCGATGTGTTAGAAAAGCAAATAGCAGATAATATGTCTAATCTGAAGACTCGTCAAAGAAAAAATGTAGCAAACAAATTACTTTTCGGGCCGGCTTGGAAATTGAAAAGCAAGATTATAATATATAAAAAGATGTGGAGCCAAGAAAAGCAAAATAAGTCTAACATGAAATCAAGAAGGTGCTTAAAAAAGATAGTTCAAACGTTTTTGGAAGATGATAAGTGTAGTAGACCATGTGCAGGCAAGAAAGAATTTGTAAGAATTAAAGGAACTCAACAAAAAATACAAAAACGCTACAGGTTAGATACATTAAGGAATCTCCACAAAGATTATTTAAAGTCAGGAAATTACACTATGAGCTACTCCATGTTTTCGAGACTAGCACTAGCCTGGATAGTCGCCCTAAATGTATCAAACCGAGGTACATGCATGTGTACATATTCATGTTGTTACCTTATTTTTAAGAGATTTTGAGAAAATGTGATTATAATTATAATAGTTACGTTCAATGACCATTTGATGATAAATGTTCTTAATCATCTGATGATTAATATTATCTGTTTTAAGTAGAAATTATGAGTCCAAGCCAAGCTTTAAGTTGATTTTCGTTATTATAAAAGGTTCTTAGATTATTAGAATATACTGTTAAAAAGCAAATTTAATAATTTGTTAAATATATGCCACACAAATTTAGATTTTCGTTATTTTCCTCAGTTTCCTGATTATGCTCTCAGTTTCCTGTTGCTTGATTTTCTTTAAATGGCTTTAAATCAAAAACCAATAAGCATTTTGTCTGTTCCGCTTAGGATAAGCTAAAATACATTGTACTATTGTTATTAAAGTGAATTTCTCAAACAAAATACAAAAAAAATGTCGGGCCGAAATTATGCTCAAATCCTTCCTTAGTTTGTAGAACCACCCATATATATATAAATGTTATGTTGGTTTGTGTACGCTTAAAAAACTCAAAAGGTTCTGCACCGATCGAGCAAAAATTTTAGAATGATATATAATTTTTGCATCAGTCACATATCCGCGACCGCGAAAAACAAGAAAAAACCGACATAAACGCGGGCGGAGCCGCGGGCAACAGCTAGTAAGATATAAAGCAGTAACTATTTCATGCATTTTTTTATTAGGTAATAATGATTAAATGAATATCGTAAGAGCCGACTAAAGGCTCCTACACATAACTGCGAATTCGCAACTCATCGCAAATATCTGCGAGCTCGCACGAATGCACCTAAGAACTTCATGCCGCATCGAATCGCATTGCAATTACGTGTGGGAGCCCTAAGGGAACAAACCACGCAGGATAACAGCTCTACAATTTACAAACAGAAGGAAAAATTACTTTTACACAAAACGCTTGGACCACGGGTCGTCTCCCCACCGGGGTTTGCGGCGGGGTAGTGTGTCGAAATTGGACAGACTAAAACCACACGGTGTCCCACTCTGTGCCACTATATGCTAACCCGTCTGACCACGGTGGTACTGTACGCCAAAACCTTCTATCTAAGAAGATTCCTATGTCCAGCAGTGGACTGTTTAATGCTGATGACAAAATGGATATCTATACATTAAATAAAATTTAAGTGTACGTTTGTAATTTCCAATTAGTAACTTTACATCCATTTGGCACTTACCTACACAAAAAAACCATTTTTAAACTTTTTGTCTTTCTGTCTACAGGGACTACTTCCGCGCACACGCCCACCACTGTAAGTCCTGTACATCAAGATCAATAGCAGTGACCCACGAACACACCGAAGTAAGACACTCGGGAAGTCCCAGGAAAAATCAAACTTATTGGTCTTTCTGTCTGATTCTTCCGGCCACAGAATACCCGGCTAATATTTTTACTTACAGATACCTGATGATATAATATTCACCTAGCCGATAACGGCCACAGCGGCCAGACTTAACGGAGACCAACCAACTACGTAGGAGACATTGCACAAATGTGTGCGCAAACACAGGTGCACTCTCTGTTCGATCAATCGACACGATCGGGAAGATATCAGGCGCAGGACCTCTCCAGCTTTACTCCGACAACTTCCAAACTCCGAGCTGTTATTAAGTATTTCGGAATTCGAACCCGAGACCTCTTGATCGGCAGTCGCCCTGATAATATAAGAAGTTACTTAGACTACTATTGTTTGAAACTGTCTGTGCCCCGCGTTGTTACCTGCGTTTGTTTTTGTAAAGGTAGAACAATAACTGCGAGATACAACGCGGGGTGCTGTTAGTGATTTAATAAAAATAGGCATAATTAATTCAAGGGATTATTAGTTTTATATTCATATTTCACTAAAGTAGAAAGTTAAGGTTGATAGGTACATTATAATTTCAAATTCACTGTTTCAGTATACGAACAAAACAAGTATCATGGCTGCACATCAGCTTTGTCGACATCTACGAGTATAATAAAATTTCAAGATGTTGTCACTCAATACTAAAACGTTCAGCAAATTGCCACAAATATGAACCAACTCATCGCGGCTGTTCACAGTTCAATCTTCAACCATATCGAATTCTCGGCTTCAGCTCAACCAAAACCACTATAAGCAGACTTGGGTGCTATACAACTATCAACCTTACTCATTGGCAATAAGGTTTATAAAGTTTTAGTGGCGCTAAGTACGGAATGACTGCGCGTAACGCTAATGGCCCGTGAAATTGGCCATTTGCCGATAAACGTAAGTTTTTTTTTTGACGTTTCAAATGTACTGTTAGGATAGGCATACGATGACGATATTTATGTACCGTGTAAATTAAAATTACTAGTTAGAGTACAAAATAATGTATCATTACAAAGTAAAATCTCAACTTTATTTATTAGGTAGGTACCTTCTAAACTCATACTTTCTTGTTAGTCACGTCTTTTGGTACCAAAGACGTGTCATAGAGACATGCTACTAATAATAAAACGACTACAATGTACATTTATTTAGGTATACCTACATTTTTCACCTGGTTCAAACTTATACAAGCGGTTATTGTCGTACCGCGGGTAACGCCGCGGGGCGAAGCTATTCTAAAAGTAGCCTAAATTATTCCTCGTATTATCAGCTACCAACCCGTGAAAGTCCCGTCAAAATCGGTCCAGTCGTTCTAGATAATAGCCGGAACAAACAAACGGACAGTCAGACAAAAAATTAAAGAAATGTTATTTTGGTATATGTACCGTGTATGCATTTGGTAAAAAGCGGTTATTTTAATATATTGTTACAAACAGGCACTCCAATTTTATTTATTGAAGTTGATTAATAATTATATATCATGGAACAAGGAAATTTAATTCTACCATGCTTGTCCGTCGATACGAACAGTCCTCAACAATGGAGGATGACGGCAACCTTAATAAATTTCACCCCCATCACGTGAATAAGTGGTACTCTTCCCCTGTGTGCTTATCAAGACACTTTTGGTCCAGCACAACCATTCTGTGACAATAAATAATATCTACTGTATTGCCGGACCATTATGATATTCAAGAAAAGAGTGTACTTACTCCTCTCTCAAAATCTGACAACACTTTTGTCTCCTGAGCTGCAGGTGTACATGGATGGCGGCAGTCACTTTCCATCATCTAATGACACGTAGACACGTTTGCCCGTCATGAAACAAAATACTCCTATTCTGCTGCAGTACTGTAGCGAGGTAAATAATTATTTTTCTAAGCACAGACATGTAAAAAATATGAAAAAAATAGGTTTAAACAGCTAATAAATGTTCAGAAAATAAGTACAAGTTGGTTCATGTTTATAACCTTCGCTAATGACATAACATTTAATACATTTCAATACCTCGAAAAAAGTAGGATGTAAATAATAATAAATAATAAATATTTCAGACATCTAGATAGAGAGACTAAAGGGCTTTGTGTGTAACAAAGCCATCTAGTCCCAAGCTAAGCAGAGCTTGTGTTATGGGTACTATACAACTGATATAAATACTTATATACTTCAGTCGTCGTTACAGCAGTCGCATACTCTACCACTGCGCCACAGAGGCAGTCATATTAATATTTAATATTATAGATATTTAACTCATCTTATGTTTTTTGATAAACAATGGAATTTCAATCATGGCGCTTTTCACAACTTCAGTGTGAGTCACCTTTCACCGCGATAAATCGTCAGAGAAAATAAATTGTTGTTGCTTGTGTGAAACTTGGTACACTGTAATTAAGTTTTGTAGTCGGAGTAATTTTCCAGTACATCACTAATTTAACAAAGTTTTTATTCACAAAGGCACGTCCAATAAAAGACCGTCACGTATCGTAAACAAGTTAAAGTCGGCATGCAAAAGCACTTTACCTGTTAGTAGTTGCTTCTAAATCAGATTACAGCCCACCCCTTATAGTTAGGGTTGTACAATTGTAACACGTCGCCTCGCTAAGTTGAACACAATGAAAAATTCAGGCGTAGAAAACTTTATAATAAATATAGTTAAACAAGTATGAAGAATGAACACAGCAATCGAATCTTTTAATTAGGTCTTTCAATTCATTCGAAGATTTGTTGAATGCTGTTTTGTCTGCAGGATACCTAGTTTCGTGCCACACTTTTATTAGATTACGACGTACTAAAATTTTGTCTTTGATCAATTTCGGGTATTCATTAAACATTCGAGGAATATAGCTTTTTCTTATTTTTGTAGAAATAGTAGATGCCTCGTGTATGATTTTGTTTATGCTCTCAATTGTTTCCTCTATGTCTTCAGGCGTTTTTAATGGTTTTCTAAGATTAATCCCATTCGTTATTAGGTCTTGATACATCTCCCAATTAGTATTTTTGTTGTACAGTCTATCTGCGGGTTTTACTAATACCACTGACGAGCTTACTTTTAGAATGACTGGCGTGTGGTCAGAGGACAAATCCGTGCACGTTTCAGTAATCATGTAGTTTGGACTTACGTTTTTAGTTATGTAGAAGTCAAGTAGGTCCGGAATTTTATTTCGATCCGTTGGCCAGTATGTAGGTTTGCGTGAAGTCATGCACTCGAGTCCCAAATTCTGTACTACACCATGTAAATGTCTTCCACGTTGTGTAATTAATCTTGAGCCCCAGTCTGTGTGTTTTGCATTCCAATCCCCTCCACATATAAATCTGTTGCCAAGGGATGAGAAGTACGTGTTGTAGTCTTCTTTAGTTACTGTGTGTCTGGGTGGGCTGTACACTGCAGAAAAAGTAGTCACTGCTCTCTCCTTAATGACTACCTTTATTGACGTTGCTTGTATTTTGTCTGTATTGTATTTTTCAAGTTCGTAATGTTTGATATTGTTTTTAATAATTACTGCGGTTCCTCCGTGGCTATTTCCTGATGGGTGATTTGTTGTATAAACCGTGTAATTTTGCAAAGAAAGGTAAGATTTGGCAGTGAATCTTGTTTCGGATATTAGTGCAATGTCAATTTTTTCTATGTGGAGAAAAGTTTGAAGTTCTTGACGACGTTCAGTCAAGCCGTTTGCGTTCCAAGTGACAACTTTGATTACATTATTCATTTGGTAACTAGGCTTCTCACGAGCTGGATCATACGATCCATCATTTTGTCCATCATGCTGATCATAATGTGTTGGAATAATTTACTTTATTAGTTTGTTTGGTTTTTAGTATTTTCTCCCTATATAATTTATATTTTGCACAACCCTTATAACTTGCAGGGTGTTTTTCTTGACAGTTTGCACATGTAGCGTCTGTGTCTGGTGTTTTGGTGCACGAAGAAGTTGGATGTTCGTTACCACATTTCACACATCTGTATGGTCTGAAGCACTGGTTTTTAGTGTGTCCAAATCTCTGACATCTTTTGCATTGAATTATTTCTTTCTTCTTTTTATAAGGAGCTTCAAATGTCACTTTCATCTGGCTTAGATATCTCAAATTGAATATTTCTTTGTTATTTATGTTAGGTTCTAGGTCCACAAAAAATATGGGCAATGCTTCTTTAGTAGATCTGTGTAGAACATTTACTATTTGTCTGACCTCATGTCCCTGTTCTTTCAACTCTTGTTTTATTAGACTAGTATCTTCTGAAGAGTGTAGTCCCCGTAGTACAACTCTATATGCTCTTTCGCTTTTTAATTTGTAAGTGTAGTGTGAAATATTGTTTGTTATAAATTGCTCCCTAATTGCTTTATAGGTTAGTATATCATTAGGCATTAATTTAATGATATGCCCTGATCTTAAAGTAGTCATTTTGTATGAATTGGTATCAACAATTTTATTAAGGTTTGCTTTCAGTAATGTAACATCCATAACGCCTGTCACAAAAATAGGTTCCGGCTTAGGTATGTACTCCGTATTTTTGACTGGTGCTTCTATATCTTCGCTGTCAAGCAGATCGAATCTGTTGTGTGTAGAGACTGCAAAGAATGATGTATTCTTCGATTTCTTTGTATTTTCACTGCGCATTGGGCTAATTTCCTTTCTTTTTTGTCTTTGAGGAACTTTGTCATTTTGCCACGAAGTCAGAGGAATGTTCTCCTGTTCATTTATTTGTTGTTCTGTTTCATTGTTTTGAACTGGTTTTTCAGTGTCTTTGCTTGCTACTGCTGCTGCTACTGCTGATGGTAGACTGTTACTACGATTTCTAACGAACATGCTTTTGTGCAACTGTTGTTGGATCATATTTTGTTTTTTATTAATATCACTCATATTGTTCCCACGAGTAAGGTCGATTTAGATTGTCACTTGAAGGGTGACGCCTATTCCCTCAAGAAGGCTCACTACAACGACGTTAGCCTGGTCCGCCGAGGTTGGCGCTAGCGACTGGTCTCCCAACAGTCATGCATTCCTTTGGCACGTTTCCCACCTTGGAATTGGGGTAATTTTTTATGGAGGATGTCTTCCTCTTAGCCCGGGCGATTAAGCCAAGGCTCCCGATCGCATGTTTACGGTTGCGGGTGGGATCGGTCATTTCCTACCGTCCCGAAACAAGCTTGTTAGGCCTGTGTCGTCAGGTTAGTTGACCGCCGCCCGCTGCTCGGCGTTGTAGCTCATTTAGCACCACCCAGGGAGCACGTGTAGGGTTATTAACAGGTATTTCCTACGGACGCAAGCTACCTACCCCCCTAGAATTTTAACTAAATATCTTGTAATTGTTTGATGTTTCGACCAAATTGTACTAGCCAAATTTAACAAATGCTGAAGCTGTATGACTTCGTAAAAATGATTTCGTAAAACGCAATATTATCATCGTATATTTTAAAAGATTAAATTTAATTTAAATATTTATTAAATTATATTTGTAATAGGTATCTTTAGCGATATTAGTACACGACTGCATCGTTCTGTAATAGTCTTTACATTAATTAAGCATGCAGTGTTATTTTATTACTTGTAACTGGCTAGTTACGGCATTAAATATAAATGAGTAGCACGTAAACATAAAATAATTTAATCTCTTTATTTCTGTTAGCTAAGAAATAAATCGACCCTTGGTTTCGGCATTTGGTGCAATTATCGGACAGTGTGCGTGGTTCGGTGCACTCCCCGGGGATTACCAGACCATGAGGAGCGGAGAAACTTTTTAATAGCTTAAAGAGGATTTTCTCGCTGCTGACAATTGTGATGTTGTTGATTTAATAAAAGGTTATAGGTTATAAAGGGATGAGATATAAGTATATCACAGGGGTAAATATGATTTCGATATACCTATATAACTGTACATATTATGCTATTTACTATTAGTGCTATGTTTCTATGTTACGTAGCATAAGAAAGGCCTGTTGGTCTAGTGGTTAGTGAACCTGACTGCTAAGTCAAAGGTCGTGGGTTCCATACGCAGGACAAATGTGATGAACACGATGACTTTTTGATTCTGGGTGTAATTTATCTATAATATATATATAAGTATGTATATCATGAGTCTGGCTACAGCACAGGCTCTGCCTAATAACCAGACGAACGTGTGTGAGTTGTGTGGATTTAATAATATTATCTACAGTGTATATAGCCTTTAAATATCAGCCTATCGCAGTTCAAATTGCTTAATAGTCTATACGGTAGGTAAAAAGTAAATCACAAAAATAAACTGTTTTTAGTAGTCAGCTACATGTACAATACTTAAAATAACTAGCTACATAGGGAACAATAAGAATACAACAATAAAATATTTTTTTATAGAAAAGTGTAACGTTTATTTGACAGTCGAGGGAAGAAATATGTCGACGCCACGTACGTACGCGACATCCATTCGCAGTCTTATGTCTATTTATACTGAGAAGTGTTGCGATTACTTCTAAAGGAAAATATGCTTAGCAATTCCTCAGAAATGAAGCAAAACTTTTCTGAGAAATTGCTTGGTATGTTGTGATATACCTAATCCTCGAAGAGACAAACGAGTTAATGCGTCTTCTTATGGAAAGTGACTACCGCCGCCCATGAACAGGCTTGGGTTGCATATTATTTCTAACTCCCGCAACACCAGAGGCGTCACAAGTGCGTTGCCAGCTTTTGGGGGATGGGGAGCGGGATGGGGGTAGGCTAGAGACTGTTCTTGTCTGACTAGAAGTATGCATATCACAAAGATAATTACCGAAAAAACTAACAAAACATTACATTTTAACAAACAGAAGTTTTTAATTACAGAACTGTCAGTGCTTTGAACAGATAATGAAGATAAAAGTTTCCGCCCTCGATGACGTCACAACTTTGTTTGGAAGTAAGGGACAGTGCCTCCAGTCAACTGTTGGTAACATTGAAAAACTTTCCGCAACCCTCTAGTTGAAAGAGAGAGAAAAGACAATTTATTATTTTGTTGTGTATCATTCTTTTGTTTCACTTTTGTTTTGATAGTACATACTTTTTTCTTTTTTACTTTTTGGACACACAATTGCAATGCATAAAATAAATAATTATATGATGCACAAATTATATATAATATACCTGAACCCTATGGTTATGTTAAAGAGATTATTATATTTTCTGATCCTGTTTTCGTTCGATAGTTATTTACGAAAGACTCTATATTTAGTTTTAAATAATTTCAGATGTGGTGTATACCATAAAATTCCATTCTGATGTCGACGATGCATATATATGACATGATACTGTCTGTCTGTCCCTATAAATGCTTAGATCTATAAAACTATGTAACGGATTTTGATGTGGATTTCTTTAATAAATAGAGTGATTCAAGACAAAGATATAGGTATATATAAGACATGCAAAGGTAATATAGAAGAAAAATACTGTTAATTTTAGAGGTTTCTAATGTGATGTTATAAATAAAATATGTTTTTTGCGCTTGACCCTACGAGATATATCTAAATAAAGTATGTATGTTCTACAGTATTGTACACCTTAATAAGGTCTACGATAAAGTCCGCGATGGTATATGTCTATCTCTTAGGGATAACCCACAATAACCATTTTTTATTCCCTTTTTTACGGAAAGTAATGGCTTATTTACGAAGAAATTTTAAGCAATACAGCATTAATCGTTATCGAATTAAGTACCTTAAAATATTGTGCATTTAATAAAGATCAATATGGCCCTAACAGTATTTAATTTAAATGAATATTTTGGAAGATATTACAGATTTAAAATGCACGATTCGTGTCGTGGGTGGGTGCATCTGAAATCCACCCGTGCGAAACCGGGGCGGGTCGCTAGTAAAAAAAATAGCGAAGTGAAATTATAATTACGAGTACATGCCAAATTTTTTATTAGGTACTTAATTAAAATTTATCTCTCTTGAAGACTACAAAAAGCTTTTTAACTAGCTAATTTGTTTCTATCTATGCAAATTGTATTATAATTCAAATAATTTATTCACTTTCAATTTTTCAGCAAGTAAAAATTACCATTTATAAAATGTTTTAAGACATGTTAATTTTTTATTTTATCTTTAATAGAACTGAATGATTAAAATTATTACTGATATGAGAACAGTAGTTAACTGTTTATACCTCATCATCATCACATCAGTTGCAAGAAGTCCACTTCTGAACGTAGGCCTGCGATCTAAACTAGGTCGTCCGTCCACCTTGCGGGAGGTCTGCCTACGCTGTGTTTTCCGTCACATGGTCTTCCCTCAAGAACCTTTCTGGCCCATCTGCTATCGGTTCTCCGAGCTATATGCCCTGCCCATTGCCATTTCAGCTTTCTGACACGCTCTGGTATGTCGGTAACTTTAGTTCGTCTACAGATCTCCTCATTTCTGATTTGATCTCGTAGAGAGACCCCAAGCATAGCCCGTTCCAAAGCTCGCTTCTTTATGAGGCCCATGTGAGAGACCACTGGTAACACTTTGTCACACACAAGCAGGGACTTTGTATCCGCATTCAGTCGGCTCCGGCTGTTGTGTGTGCGTCACCACGCTATGTGATACAACGAATGTGTGTGACATGTTTTGCGGTGTGGTGTCGCGTAGCCATAAGTAAGTTATCTGCGATATCTCACTGAGTTACTAACCCATGGCGACAAGATAATTTAAAATATAGGATAATATAAACTATATTTATATAACTATATTTAGGTACATTTCTTAAGCAATTCTTTTGTACTTACTCATTATTTCACATCTGCCAGAGGTCCTTCGAAGGCTCAATTTTTTATACTAAAATATTTAATTAAACTTACAACCTCGTAAGCCTAGTAAAATGTTAACATATTTTTCCCACAAAAGAAAAGGAATTTAAGTAGAATTGATTGTTATTTACATTGGTATATAGTTTATTATTGATCGTTAATCAACAAAGATAAGGCAGGTATGGGGATCACATCGTTCGGCGCGCCACGATCAATCAATCGACACTTTTTTACGGTGTTGTAGTGTCCATATTCATTAGGTCTCCCGGTGGTCGGATTTAGAATACAGATTATCAATTTTTTACTTTTAGTATGCTGGTATCACTTGAAGTGTATACAATACGCTGTAGTGTGTTAATTTACTAAGCAAGATAGACAAACATATAGATACATATACCGTTTTTAAGTCGGTACTTTCTCAATTGCATTCTTTTCTGATCTTCTTCTTTACATTAAATTTCTATTGTAATTCTTCACTTCATATATTAGACTCTATAATTAAACGAATGAATTAATGTATCTTTAACACACCATTGGAGTAAAACCAATGTTTTACTCTCCCTTCTAATTTCGAAGACCTATATACGTGCGATAAGTCTATTCGCTAATGCTACACAGTTCCATAAGACAGAAAAACTGAATGGTTTCGTACTCATACAAATTTATTAAATTCTGAAGGAACCCTGTCTGACTGACTGTTACTATGACTGATACTTTCAAGGCTAAACCGCTGCACTGATTGCAATGAAATTTTACAAGGTATCGCCTTGATTCTCTAGAAAGAACATAGGTAATCTACTTTTTACCGCGGTAACTGAAACACACGCGAGCTGCGCAAGCAAAAGTAAACAAAAATAAAAATAAAATTCTCAGAAGACAAATCCTAGCCATAATTCTATTTAATGATTTAGCTTACAGCACTCGATTGCAAGGTCAATTGACGAGAAACACGAACCGATCCAGTTTTTCCTGTTATCTCAATAATACTGACCACCAAAATGTTGATTAACTTGATTTTTTTAATTTATTACCAACAATATCAATGCGCCAATGGTGTCAATTACCATGTACTATCGCGCGAGGCCATAAACCTTTGAATTAAATAACCATAAAGATACATGGCACCCATGAGAATACCTCCCATATACTAATTAACTGGATATGAGCGCCGTAAAACTTCGTTGTTGTATAATGATATGTTAATGAGACGCTTTGTGTTTTATTGGTTAAGTATTTAAATTGAATGATATGTAGTGTAATATATAATAAAGAATTAAAATAGAGACTGTTAATAGACGAATAGCTCTAGTTGAAATTAAAATAATTGATTTCTGTTAGTGTTTTAGAAACAGAGAACTTATAAAGCGATTTTTGCTGCTGTTTCATTGGAATAACTGTACAAATTGCTATCAACGTAGTTAGATAACTCGAAACTCAAAAAAAAGGTGTGTGTGCGATTCGCATACGATAGAAGTGAAACTTCAGTAAATAATGAGACTGACATTTGCTCTCTCGCTCTGGCTCACTAATTACAGGCGACTTTTTGTATTTGTGTCTCTTACCTGTCGTTTTTTCCGTTGCATCCGGTTTGAAATCACAACGATTCTAAAGAAGTTTCACTTCAATAAATGGTCGATTATAGTGATTAGTGTTTGTTTTTCAAATCAATGCCGTGTTATTGTAACACCAGTACCAGGTGAAATGGTACACGCCATTACACGGACAGTAAAAATAATATCAATAATTGTTGATATAGAGCTATCTTAAATAGCTATGCTTTTATTATCATCATCGGCCTATTGCAGTTCTCTGTTGGTCCTGGGCCTCTCTGTGACTCTGATCGATTTTGGGTTTTCAGCATCCAGTTACTGCCAACAATAGCTATGCTTTACATTAAGTCAATTAGCGGTAAGATTGTTTTACTTGTACCTACATGACACTCGCCAATATTTACAAATTATAGAGATTGGTGTAGATTCACTAACGCACGTATGCATTGCCTATAGGTAAAAAGTAGGTATTAACGAGACGGGTAAGTATATGTAAAAATAAGTGATATATTAATACAAAAAGGTGCGTGTGCGATTCGCATACGATAGAAGTGAAACTTCAGTAAATCGACAAAAGAATGAGACCGACATTTGCTCTCTCGCTCTGGCTCACTAATTACAGGCGACTTTTTATATTTGTGTCTCTTACCTGTCGTTTTTTCCGTTGCATCCGGTTTGAAATCACAACGATTCTAAAGTAGTTTCACTTCAAAAAATATATGTAGGTATACCACAAGAACCTGACCTTTATTGGTAATGTATTGTAGTATAGGTAATTTATTAGATATTCTCGAATCTATCCCAGCAGTAGACTTAATTTATACTAAACTAACTTTAGCGCGCGGCTCCACCTGCGTGATCGTCGCTTTCCGCAGCAAAAAGTAGCCTATGACCTTCCTCAAGAATCAAAGTATCTCCACGCCACATTTCATTAAAATCGGTGCAGCGGTATGGAAGATAAACAGGACAGACAGCCGGAGTTACTTTCGCATTTATAATAAAGGTATGGATGATGACACCGAAGAGTTTCTTTGGTTTAATGAGCTTATCTCAGAAATTACATGTTCGAAATAAAAAAAAAATTCAGTGATAGAGCCCATTTATTGAGGGACGTTACAGATTATATAACATCACGCTACAACCAATAAGAGGCGAGTATCAATGAAAATGTAGAAAAATCGAGGTCAATATTTTTAATTTTAGCGACGCAATTATAGTTGCGCAATTTATCATTATAATAGCCCCAAAGTAACGAAGTAATGAAATTCTTGATATACCTAAATTTATTAGTACATTTTAATATCTAAACTTGTCTTGGGGTGTACCTTTTATTTTATCGCATTAAAGCACTTAAATGCAAGCATCGATTTAGTTTTATTTTAAGAATATGATTGTTTTCTATTGTTAAGAAAATTTGTTCAATTAAGTATTTGTAAAGTATCAGTTCCCCTCTAATCATTAATGTTTTGCCGAGTCGAACATTTAAAATCAATACCACCCGCATTAGAAACGAATGATACATATTATCGAATGTTTATTTTTTCATTTTTAACTAGCTGAACCCCGCAGTGTTACCCGTGGTTATTGACATATCGCGGGTAACGCCACGGGGCGAAGTTACCCTGAGTTACTCCTTATATCATCAGCTACCTATCAGTAAAAGTCCCATCAAAATTAGTCCAGCCGTTACATAGATTAGCCGGAACAGACAGACATACAAAAATTGTAAAAAAATATATTTTGGTATATGTAGTATGTACTCGTACATATGAATTTAGTAAAAAGCGGTTATTTTAATATTAAGGACTAATCGCCCTTGCAAGCTGAGAGCAGTACTCCAGGAGTGAAACTAGGTCTTATGAAGAAGACACAGATGCTGGGGCGGGATGAACCGTCTCACTTTGTTCTGTAGGTACATCTAGGTTTCGCGAGGCCGCCTTAGTGACGCGGGTTGAGATCCTGGCAAAATATCAATAGGTACGTATTCTTAAATATAAGTTGAAAAAGTTATCTAATTTTTATACTTTTAAAATTATTAAACTCTTCTAAATTACGTCAATCATCCTGTGAATATGTTTTGAAAGAAACTTTAAATATTTCTTTCAGCAAAAGATGCTTGAGAGAAAGATTGTTACGTCACAAGATTGTTTAATTTTATCTTAGAAGGCTGTTAATATTGCAATCTAAATAAAAAAATACCAAAGGAGTTGTGTCCAGTACCTCATATCACGTCCTGAGCGTGGCAGATGAGGCCATCTGGCATCCTAGCAGAAGCAGGCTCGGGTAGGGGGCGCACGGGCTTCACAGCGCTCGCGCCCCATATTTTGAGGAGTCCAAGGGAAACTTCAGGGTTTCCACTCCAGAGGAGGCCATCCACAAACTGTAGGTGGCCCGAGGTATGTCGGGATTTCCTTTCTAGGGTATACCTGGTTCCCCGGCATCTAGTACTCGAGACGGCGTGCGGTTTTAGTTGGTTCGAGTCCGACATGCCATCGGTGGTATCCAAGGGGATTTCCGCATTAGGAAAAAAAATAAAAAATAAGTACCTCATATTACAAGATTGATAACTCTCAAATAACGGTTAGATCACATTATATAATTCCGATATATTAATTCCGTGGCACATAAAAAGGGAATAAAATTAATTAGGGCGGTGTAGGACGTTAGAGACGGTGGTCGGCGCTCCGGTGGGAAATGATCCCACAGCGAAAAAAATTACGCCGGATGCGAGATGGTTCTGCAGATAATAAATTGTTTGTAGAGATCGTTAACGGAGTTTAATACTGTATCATAACATGCTTTAGTATTTGTAAATTCTAGTTAAAGTTAACAGCTCTTTTGTGTTTTAAGTTATTTGTTGTTTTGTAATATCTTTGTTTTTCCAGCGCCGCTGCAAGCGACGATTAAAATAAGTAATTGTATAATCTGTGGTTGTTAGACGGTAAACATAAGTGTCATTTACTCGACTTATGTCATGATTTGTCACTTTTTTAAATTCTAAGCTGAACATTCAAACTGTAACGATCAATATATTAAAACGTTTGCAATTACGATTTTGTAGATTATTTTGGCACAAGTTGAGTTAGTCTAAACGAACAATTGTGGTGATTTTTTAATAATGATACAAAAATTATTTTAATATAATTTATTAATAGTTTTGGTGACTCTTGAAGATTAAGTAATAATTTTCATTATGAAAACTTCGTTAGTGTTAACTTTTGAGTCAAGATGGTTGTTATTTATAATGAAAATAAACAATACCGTTTCTTTTATAAGCTAGCAAAGTATAATATTTATAATGAATTTAAATTCAGAACAAACGTCATAAATTTTTGAATTTAGAACATTACTATATATCTATAGGATTTGTAGGACTAGAATTTTACAGCAAACATACTTTCATGAATTTCAAGCATACCAACAACTTTTTTATAAATTCAGTTATTGATTGACTTGTAATGAGTATTACATTAAATGGCTCGATCATATATCTGTCGAACTACATTTAATGTGGCTGTAATCTTACGGTTCATTAAAATTTGTTACAAAAATAAAAGGTCGTAGGTACTTTTTGCAATTGTACACAAATGTCATCAAGTCACCAGCCATTACTTGATGGACTTTACGTCGCTGGAATGGGTATTTATTGGAAAGCCATATCTGTTCTCATGCCAGTACGTACGTGCTGGCATGACGGCCCTAATGAATTTCCTGCACGTCTTACTATCGAGCGCACGGATCTCTAAAAACAAAATAAATCGCCGCTCTTGAGTGCGGCACAAAGCGGGCGCGCGCTGCTCGCGCTTATTTCATTCAGACTATAATAGGAATGTTGAGCATATCGGGACACGTCTCGGCTCAACGGAAAAAAAATTGGTTTTAATTTTGCTTTTAAAAAAAAGGTTATAAGTTGTCTAACTCTTAAATCTTAAGACATAACGTTCTGTGTTGCGGAAGTGCGCATTGAAATTGTTAATTAACTTCCCAGGTTTATTTCAAAATATATCTCTGATATTAAGAAACTAATCATTAGGTAAAATGTATTGATGACATGTTAAGAATATTATCATACACACAACTTGCTACCATTGCATTTAACCACTATTTATGAGTGTTTAGACCTATTGATTTTTTTATAAATCATCTAAACGTATTATTTATATTGTTACTGTTGTGAATAGTGCTACTTTATTTAAAATGGATGATTTAATTTAAAAAAAATTAAAACCACTTACGATGTAAAAGTTTAGCATGCTTACAAGAAAAGTACATATTTCTTTGATTTAAAAAATGCAAAAAAAATCCACAATATATTTTTTGTAATTTAATTCTTCTTCTGAACCTCGACGATTTCCCCTTCCGTTAAAAAAACGCGGCGCTCGCAACTTGTTGTCGTGGGTGTCTAGGGGTATCGATTGATGTTCAAAAGAGACAACATTATAACCCCATAACTGTGTTGGAAAGAGACAAAAAAAGACCTTCCGAGAACAAGATAGCATCAGGAATTACGCCAGGAAGAGAGAGACGTCGCTGGCGCAGTCAATAAAAGTTTCTTTTATCGTATTTTTTATTGAAGTCTTTTTAATTTTTTTACGATTGTTAAGTGGTTATTTATTCATAACACCTTTGTCGGTTTTTTGTCGCGCTCATTAAGCTGAATTAGTTTGAACAGCCGTACGCCGTTCCCCATAATGGACGGGTAATTATGACTTTTAATATTTAGGCCGTTAAGTTTTAATTAAGGATGTCAATTATATTTAAATACTATTTAGAAGAATGATAAGTAGGTACTGGTTGTGTCTGTAGACACGAAATGTTATTGCCCACTTACAAGATAGGTAATACAACACTGCATTGTGGAGACTCATTTCTATTTATTTTGATCTATAGCTGCTGAAAATTCTGTATTTTTAACTGATACTAGCTGACCCACGCAACCTCGTGTAATATTTTTCCCCGGTTTTTGTAACATTATTCATTAGTGCTCCGCTCCTATTGGTCTTAGCTTGATGATATATAGCCTATAGCCTTCCTCGGTAAATAAACTATCCAACACCGAAATATTTTTTTAAATTGGACCAGTGGTTCCTGAGATTAGCGCATTCAAACAAACAAACTCTTCAGCTTTATTATTAGTATAGATTAGTATAGAAGATATAAACTCCTCCGAAACGGCTGGAGCTATTTTTATGAAATTTTGTGTGCTTATCGGGTAGGTCTGAGAATCGGCCAATTTCTATTTTTCATACCTAAATAATAAGGGTAAATAATTATTATTATGGCAAAACAACGTTTGCCGGGTTAGTTAGTATTTTTAAAAAATTCAATTAAAATAGATGTCAGGTACTTGTTTTAGTAAGATTTTGGAAAAGCCTGTACCCTCAAAGGCCGGCAACGCACTTGTGACGCCTCTGGTGTTGTGATAATCGCATATCATCAGGTGATATCAAGACATGTTAGAGTTACAGCCATAAGCCCCTAAGCTGCTAAAGTTGTTACTCACACTCCAATGTTCAACCAACAACCATCACGATTACCATCAAACCTTTCCTTCCTTTATTCAATAGGTGTTTAAACGATCATATTTCTAATTTCTAAACTCCCAGTTATTAGCAGTGGGCTTGCACCATAAATGACAATCATAACTAACTTATCTACAATTTATATTCTCACTCTAAACAGTTCAATAGATTTGGATAAAAATTTGGCACAGATCACAGTTTGCTAGGTACATTTTCTAGGGTGCACCTAGTTCCCCGGCATCTAGTACTCGAGACGGCGTGTGGTTTTAGTCGGTTCGAGTCCGACATGCCACCAGGAGGTGGTTTCCGAGAGGATTTCCGCACGGGGATCAAAAAAGTACATAGACTATTTTCTGAATAAATAATTCACAAAGTCATCAGGCACGGGTAAAGCAGAATCTTTGTGTTATAAATTATTAATATTTATAGCTACTGTTTAAAAGTAAAACTAGAACAGTGACTTTTAAATTAGTTTTCACAGTTAGCGCTAATTAGCTGGTTGGAAAACCTGTCTACTTACCAGTTAGCAGATAAGATAAAGCAGGCAATTTGAAAGAACACTGTAATGTTAAGCAGCTTATTGTAATTTTATTACAGCTTTTATCTGATACTTGTTCTCTTAGTTAAATTAATTAGCAAAGTAATTCTTTTAATTAAAAATAATTAATAACAAACGAAATGCTATACAATGCAAATATATACCGTTTTTTATTCATAATTAATCTTGTAACCGCGTAGCTTTGTCTGCAGCTTTTTTTTTTTTTTTAAAAAGACAACTCCTACATTAGGAATAAACATCCTGTGTCGTGGGGGACTTTACAAACATACATGAAACGGACACAAAGAACATCCAGACTCGGGACAACAATTTGTGGATCACACAAAGTGTTGTAGGTACCGCGTGGGATTTGAACTTACGACACTTGGCGCAGTAGCAAGCGGCATGGCGACCGCTGACACCACTCGGCCAACCGTGCAAAAATTTGAAAAGTAATATCTAAATTGTCCCTGTACTTGCTACATTTTTCATTGATGTTTGACTCCTATAGCCTTTTTTTGTTGACGGTAAAGATCCCTTCGTATCTCCAACTCCTCGGGGATACACTAGCCAGGAGTATATCGTGTTTCCTCTAAAGAACACCCCGACGACCGGCCTCGAGCGCCCTACTCTGGGAGAACCCGGACTATGTTATACCAGGTCCTCGCCAAATCGACACCATGCCTTATCATGCCCTGTCTCGAGGGAAATTATTCCCCTCCCTCAACCCCAGCGTGTTAGGCTGATTGCACAGTTATACAATCATGCAGCTATCCCGACCGCAGAAATTAATCTGCCACCAGAGTTCCCCATTCTCCAGCGACTCGCGGTCCCTGGCGGTTGCTGGCTGAGGATGTAATTTAGCCTACAGTCTGGCTCAATAAATAAGCTATTTAACACTAAAAGAAAACTTTAACTCGAACTAGTAGTTACTGAGCCTAGCGCTTTTAACAAAACAAACAAAGTAAACTTCAGCTTTGAAACAGTGGTAAGTAGGTACCTATACACTGTTACGCATAGAGCTGAAAAATATCCGCTAAGATACCAAATACTAACCTAGATAGATAGATAGATAAACGCTTTATTATACACCTTAATATTAACAAAATATAACAATAATACTAAAACCAGTGGTACAATGGGCGGCCTAATCGCAGGCTGCGATCTCTTCCAGGCAACCTTAAGATGGACCATAATGTGTAATTTGTAGTTTGTGGTGCACATTTACAAATAACGTATAAAATTAATATTTCCTACATACATATATCTACACTAACACATGCATAATATATACACACTAACATACATATATAAATATGAATACATACCTACATACACATATATACATGTCCATGAGAAAATATAGATATTACATAGATAGATCCACCATACAGTTTCACTAATGCTCACTCAAAACATCCAACATCTTTATCTCCAATGGCTTTCGGTTGGACCATTAACGGTGACAAATATGATTTTGTCTGGTTTTTGGGAGATCAATTACCATCCTCAGTTGCAGATATTATTGTTCAAAGTAAGTGTGAAATGGAATATTTATCAATAATAACTAAAATGTTTTATAACAAACAAGAAGAATTACACTGCTTATTTCTTTCAGTTGCAGATGATAGAGTTTTAGAAGATAACGAAAGTTCCCTAGAAGATGATATGAATGACACTGACAAAGACAGCGACGATGATCATGATGATGATTATGAAGATTCCTCTTTTTTTTGTGACGTCACTATAAGCTGAAACAACTTGAAAAACTCAATATTATTTATTTATAATTTACATTTAGTAATCAGAACAATTTAAATAAATAGTGTTGTTTTTTAAATTTTAATCTAATTTTATATTCCTTTTTATACTTAAATTTTTTTTGAAACTTGCTCTGACTAGAATGATTATTATTATTATTTTTTTTTGTTATATGCACAGTGAAAAATAATTTACTTTCGTAATGGTTCTCTGTATCATTCACGACTTATTCTGCAACTGTCTCTCTCGGACTACTAGCATTATACTGCAATACTTTTCATGACTTTTTAATTTTAATTTAAGACTTAACAATCGAGTTAATGTCTGGCAAATTTATTTTAAGTATTTCTTATATTTAAATAACATGATATTAAAATTACAGACATTATAAAATACTTTTAAATTTTTATAAAAAAAAATTAAAAAATCGCGTATGGCACATAGTTAGCATTGTCAAAAATGTCTGGCAATAAAAAAAGTATGTCAGGTAGACTTATGTAAAAACAAAAAAAAAATTACGCCTTCTAAAATGTTTTTAAAATCCAGGATTATTAACTGGACAGGTAGGATGCGCACTAATGAACGCAACCGCTACCGCCAGCCAGATAGCCCAGACTCTAACCGAAAGTGCAAGAAGGACGACATATCACAAAATCAGCTGACCTAAAATTCTTACTTTTCAAACGTTGCTAGCTCCCGTACCACCAGGAACGAGCCGGAACGGGAATCACCCTTAAGCGACGCAAGCTTACGGCCCTGCGGCCATATATAAGTTAGGGAATTTAATAAAATTTATTTAAATTGTTTATTACCAATAACTTTGAATTTCCTGACCGAAATTAATATTCTTATAAAAGACAATCTCCCATTATGAATATATCGAGAACTTTACAATTATTCATGAAACTGGATTGAAAATGACTCAGAACATCAATTTGTAGATTACACAAAGTGTTTTCCTATGTGGGCTTTGAATCCCCAACGCTTAAACATCTATGCGAAATTATTGCATAAATTTAAATATATAATGAAAAACTATAAAACAGTATCCTATATGAACTAAACTGAAGGCAACAACTAGTTTAGCAACACCAAAGCTATTGTCCCTGTATCTACGTGTAGAGATCGCGGCCGCATGGTTTCCTGCATTACTGCACGCATACTAATACTCTTCCTGGCACTACTTGCCTTGTAGAGTGCGAATAAATTGCATAACTTAACATATTGTTTCCTATCTCAGCATTTAAAGGACACCTGCAACTTATCGGTTTGTATCATCGTTAGACCTACGACTCTTAAGGAATAACTAAAGGATCAGAATCTTCTCACTCGTTTCACTCTTAGCAGAGCGGTCGTGGACATATAGAGTTGTCCACATTGTTGGTAGAGGTGGATAAAGCCCCTCGTATAATTTCACCCTGTCGCCAGACCGTCGGCTGCAGTTCGACACATGGCTTCCGATTGTGGATTTCATCTGGTCGATCCAGCGTATGAGTGCATTGGCCGCCCTTTCCCTGCACTATCAATCGCTCTATGGAGTCAGTATTCTTTCTAGAGAAATGGACAAAGTGCTGCAGTATATGCGTTACTATGGTTGACGGGCACTGTGTAATGCCGAGTTCCTCTAGCATAGACACGTTGGTGCGGACCTCCGTCCACGATATTCCGAGCATTTTTCTCCAATACCACATTTCCAGAGCATCTGTCTTCCTTCTTTCCAACTCGCGTACTGTTTGTGTCTCCGCGGTCTATAGGATAATGGAAAATAGGTATAAGTGGACCTGATCTTGGTGGCTTTGATTTTGGTTTTTTTTTTCAACTTCTCCATTGCAGCTATGGTTATGCATTGCAGCTTTGCGTCGTTTCACTTCGCCGACGCCGTCACCATTGTTTTACATTAAAACCCCAAGGTCGTCTTATAACTTTCTGCCGCGCACAACAAAGCGGTGGAATGAGCTGTCGCCTGCGGTGTTCCCGGACCAATACGATCTTCAAACCTTCAATAAAAGAGCGTACTCCTTCTTAAAAGGCCGGTTACGCATTTGTAACGCCTCTGGTGTTGCGGGTGTCTATGGGCGGCGGTAATCGCTAACCATATTACATTCGCTTACAATACAACAAAAAAAAGTCAATGACATCTTAAAAAAGCATTCCATTCGGGCAGATAACTTTGGTTTCGTTCAAAACAAAATCCTTCGCTAGATGTAACTCGGCACTTCTAAAATCAAGTAAATCTTTTTCTTCTCATCAAGAAATCCCCGTAATCCTCCATACAAATCTCCGCCATTTCTCCCTCTTGGAAGACTTTCGCATATAACACAATAATAGTCAAAGAACCTTTCTTGTTTATTCCTAAGTTTAAAATTGCATAACTTCGTAAAAAATCATACAAGTTCACTGTAATCTTGAGGGTTTCTTAGAAATATGAGTTTTATTATTCTATACAAAGGTACAAACGGTGAACGCTGAGGTCGCATACATACAGCGACACGGCCACAATAAATACAATAATAAACTATCCATACTACAATAACCTACCTACTTAGTTACATATACGTATTAAAAATAGAAAGAATACCAAAGCTTATTGCAACGGCCTTTGTAAAATACTGCTTCTAAAAAACAGTCTCATAAAAGAGATAAGTCTACCCTATTTAACAGTAATCATCTAATAACGTAAGGCCATCAAACTTGTATCAAAATAAGATTAAACGAAGCTTTTGAAAACCAACTGACCTACGTATACGCAGTAATTACTGCCATTTAAATTATACCTACTCGTATTTATATTTATTCATAGTCGATCGAGGTGTTTCTGTCTAGACCCCTATTTTTTTATATAAGCATAGGCAATTTAACGAAGACCCTATTGAAAGTTCTTGCTAAGACCGATGAAAGCGAATTAGTTGTAGATTTCACATCTAGATATGGTTAGGCGTATCGTCAAGGCATATGTAGTTCCGGTTCACTACACTAGTTCCGCATGAGTTCTGTGAATAAAATTCGAAGTGGTGTTCGGTTCTGACGTTGTTACGGTACGCAGGTTTAACAAAAGAAGAGTTATGTAATTACTCAAGTATTATATTTGCGAAGATGAGTAACTCTCATCAGCCTTGCTGATGTCACCGTTTTTAAGATGGTGGATCTCAGTCTCAGTAATCTATCATATATTACTAATAGCTTAACTATAATGATGATTAATATGATTTTAATAAAAAAACTAATGATTACTCTACAAACAAGTGACTAAACCCATTTTCTGTGAGTCATCCACCATCATGCGACCTCCAAACACATACGGATATATAATAAAGCAATTTATGTCGTTCATATAGTTAGATTCTCAAGTAATAGTAGAGCGTCAGGTATGCTAAACGACTTTATATCGTGCAAACCGCCAATAAATTTCCTCCATATCGAACTACCAAATTGTCCCTTAGATTACCTAAGTCACAGTGTCCTTATTCTAACCATAGACCTATTGCCTGAGAGGTATGTTTAAGTATCTACAATCTTTGAGAAAACTTATTTTGGTTTATTTTAGTAACAGGCTAGACCTAAGTAAGACATCACAATGGGCCACGAATGAAGAAAGTCGCGTACACAATAGTCGAAGGCTGCAGTGTGGGAGCTAGTTACCATGCATAACTAAAACGGTAGATCTCGCATGTGGTAAAAATTTCACTTCGCACCGTGACCAAATATATTCTCTCCACGGCAATCATTTTTATGACTTTCTTTTATAGATACTACACGGATGTTTTAGTCACGATTTTTGTGGATAAACAAACGAATCAGTTAACGTAATATTAATGGATTGTTTTGTTACTTTCGTTTAGTTGTGCACTAAGAACCGAAGTACGTTTAAGCTTATGAGAACGAGGTAATGACAAAACGGACTTAAGACAGCATTTTAGAACTAGATAGGATGTAATGTACGACACCTTCCAACAATGATTCTTCACCAAATGACAATTAGGATGTTTAAAAAATTGGTTAAACTTATGCGTTTAAACTGAGTTCCGATCAGGTTTCATGGCTTATCTAATTCATCTTCAAAGTTACATACCGTTAAATTGCTATCCCCTTTGATAGCTTAATTCCTGTGAACAGATAAAATTAAGTACAATATATACCTAATTATACCTACACTACAAATCCTTAAATTAATAGCTTCTATAATTAGATGTCTGAAACAGGTAGGTACTTATCTAATATTTCTAAAAGATTTAGAAAAAAGTGTTACGTAAGTTTATAAAAATAAAATAAATTTCTTAAAAGTATTAAACTGCAATATAAGATTGTATTGTTACGTAATATTTATACATAAATATGTAGGTATTTCAATAACAATTCAAGTATGACCAAAAAAATATCAGCCTTGAGGAAAATTTCTTGATGTTTTGCGGGTTTCAATAAAGGGAAGATTTAATTTCTCTAAGTATATAGAGTTTTCAAAGGACCAAAGAGGTATGTTTTGATTTAGTAGCCCAAGGGCATATGGAAGAACATTTATTTTTGCCGGCGTCCATTATAAGAACCATTGTCATTTGAACTCGTATTGATTATACTAAAAGAAACCATAAGTGTTCTTCATAATATAAACTTTGACAAGAATTTCTTTATATTTTCAAACAACAATTGAAACAATATTGGTTACAAAATTTAGATTGGCGTATAATTATTGTCATTGGAAATCTTATAAATGAGTTTAATAATTTGTGTATTAATAGGGTTGATGACACTTTGTATTCTTAATCCATCACCACACTGATAGCCAAGCTTATAGCTTATTTTTTTTTGTTTTTTATTTTATATGGGGCAGCAGACGTATCCCAAAACCAGAGGCGTTACAAGTGCGTTGCCGGCCTTTTAGGAAGTGTGTGTACGCTCTTTTCTCGTTTTATACTGTGGTTTAATTCATAAATACAATAATTTATCTATCCATAACGTGTACTTTCTATTGTAAGTCGTTGAATGCGGGTGTCAGTGCAAGTATAAAGAGTAATTACGCTCAATATTACTCTCCAAATTGAAGTCAATTCATCGGATGTCAGTCGTGATGGCTAAACTTCCGAGCTTTACCGCTTGTTCTCGAATTATTTTCACTTTAAACTTTGCATTGCGTTCTTTTACGTATACAAGTTTTTACTATTTCGTCCTTTGGCAAACGGTTGCAATGGACAATTAAACATATATTTGTATAAATTTCCTTATAACAAGGGGTTCTAGATATATAATTATATAGAAAATCCACTATATTAGAAATAATATATATTATGTGTATATATTATATTGTAAGTCAGAATATTTTAAAAATATACCTAATATTCATTATCTCTTTAGAATATACTAATTAACAATTGAGTTTTATGACAAAGTATAATTGGTTTAATAGTGTAAACTAAATAATTATTAATTAATCTAAGAATTTGAGAGACCACTGGGAACCGCATGATCTCAAACTAGAAGAACCTGACTATGGTGGCACATCGCCTTTATTGTATCACTAGCTGACCCTAGCAACCGCGTTTGCGTCTTCTATTGCCCGTAGCGTGAAAATTTTCCCCCCCTTTTTGAAACATTGGTGCTCCGCTCCTATTAATATTAGCGTGATGATATATAGCCTATAGCCTTCCTCAATAAATAGACTATCAGACACGTAAAGAATTTTTCAAATCGGACCAAAGGTTCCTGAGATTATCTCGTTCAAACAAACAAACAAACAAACTCTTCAGCTTTATTATATTAGTACTATAGATTTTCTTTATGAATGACTCGACCAAAATGACTCTACTCTTCCTGATGTAAATCACAAGAGGAATCTAACAGTGATGGTCATCATACTCATTACGAATGCAGAAATTGCAAGAATGAGCCTCCAGTCTCGCACACACCAACGAAACACGACACAGCATGAACGCCCCGATAGAGCCGGCACGTTCGTGCTGAAATCAGCGTGGCTTTACTACCTTGAAAACATTTCATACGCAATCGAAAAAGTTAACAGGGACTTAGACTCCATTAAGAACCGGTCAGCGAGGTTCGGGTTGTCGGTAAATTCAACCAAATGCCAATTGATCGTAATGGGTAGCAAACAAACGTTAAGCAAGTTGGATACGGCGGTCATTCCACTAGTTGTCTACTAGAACGTGATTATACCGCTGAGCGCAGTGGTAAAGAACCTGGGGCTATTTATAGACTCAACACTTGATTGGCGGGCACAAGGCTCATGCGTCAGTCAGAAAATCATCTCGTGTCTCCGAGCTTTGTATCGCCTCAAGAACTTCATTCCCATTAAAACCAAGGTAACGCTTATGCAGTCCTTAATTATTGCCCTGATCGAATATGGTGATGTGAGTTATTTTGACCTGAATTCAGATTACCTCAATAAACTAGACCGCCATCTCAATAACTGCATTTGATTCATTTTCAATTGAACCACTAGGCCAAAAATTATATAAGTATTTTATAATAGCCGACCCACGTCTACTATTGTCCGTGGCGTAATAATTTCTTCCCGTTTTAAAAAAAAAAATCATTGGTACTTCGCTCCTATTGATCTTAGCGTGATGATATTTAGCCTATGGCCTTCCTCTATAAATGGACTATTTAATACTGAAATATTTTTTCTAATCGTACCAGATTCAAGTAAACAAATAAGCCCAGCAGATTTATATATTAGTATAGATAACTCTAAAGACATTCTCAACTGAAATCAAATCGTGGATTGACTCGACTTCTCTGTCATAGTTCCTCGGGCATAAGGTCCTTTAAACATGTTGATAATACACCTCACGCAACACATTACATCACACACATACATCGATAATTATCCGATAAATACCCATTCTTACCTTTTGAAATATGTCATATTAAAAAAGAACAAACCACCAATATCTTTATTGTGCAAGTTAAATAAACATCCAAATTAAGATAATATTACCAAGTGTTAAAAGTTTGTTTTTCACCATTTCAACAAAACACGTCATAACCTTGTCAATGACGTCATGGCCCGCCCACCCCTAGATTAAACAGCGGGGGTCAGACACCCCCGATGACTGACTGAGTGACGATAAAAGTTAATTGACGCTGTTCGATTCAATTACCTTTTTGGTTTTAACCTTTCAGATTTTGCTACTTGACTTTGATAAAACCTTAATTACTTTTCTTTCACCTGACGTTTCTTTAATATTGACTTCTTAATCTCTTTACTGTGCCATTTCGATGACTTTTATTATCAATGGCTTCATAATTATGATTAAACGATATTTCTATATTGTTAAATTTTAGCATTTGAATATGAAGATTTGACTATTAAGTAGGTACTAGCTGATCCACGCAACCTCGTTTGCGTCTTCTATTGCCCGTAGCCTGAAAATTTCCCCCGTTTTTGAAACATTCTTCATCGGTGCTCCGCTCCTATTGGTATAAGCATGATGATATATAGCCAATAGTCTTCCTCAGTAAATGGGCTATCCAAAACTAAAGATTTTTTTCTAATCGAACCAGCGGATCCTGAGAGCTTTATAATATTAATATAGATAAGTGAGCAATCTTGTAGTAGGTAACGTAGTTAATCAATCATTGTTAGTTAATCCTATAAATTATTCTCATAGGAAAGACAATTCTCTTTCTCCCTTTCTCTAAAACTTAGATGCGGTATTATCAGTAGAGAACAGTTTCTGTAGTCAAGTACAATATTGTACATAGGGCAAAGTAAAAATGATCAGTGTCACCACCCTTGTTTCATCCTGTGGCTGATGTAAGAGGCGACTAAGAATGTAAACTATGCAGGACAAATGCTCTGCAAAAAGGAGGGAAAACTTGATACAAACCCTATCAATACCCGTCTGACCAGCGCTGTATAGGAGGCCGAAAAGTCCCTCCTAAGTAGAAGTCTACATTCAACAATGGATTATATTAATATACTAGCCAAAACCCCGCGGTGTACGGTAATTGTCGTACCGTGGGTAAAATAGCGGGGCGAAGCTAGTCTAAAAAAATTAATCTATGTTACTCCAAAATCGGTCCAGCCATTCCAGAGATAAGCAGGAGACCCGGACCAAACAGACAGACAAAAATTTTAAAAAATACATTTATTTTATCGTATCGCCTGATATATAATGTATTGACTGCCTCGGTGGCGTAGTGGTAGCGTATGCGACTGCTAAGCAAGAGGTCTCGGGTTCGATTCCCGGGTCGGACCAAATGTTTGTATGATCTGCAAATATTTGTTTCGGAGTTTGGGTGTTTCCTATGTATAATATGTATGTATTTACAAAAAAAAAGTATATAAGTATTTATATCAGTTGTCTAGTACCCATAACACAAGCTCTGCTTAGCTTGGGACTAGATGGCGTTGTGAGTTAGATGTCCAGAATATTTATTTATTTATTTATTATTTATTTATTTAAATTCAAAAATAAAGTTAACCTCCTTTATTTACATCCACGTTGCCCGAAAAATTCTAACTGTGTAGTCTCCGGCGCGAAGTGAAACCGCGTAGCTTTCTACTGCGCGCGCGCACGATTCGCATTTCTATTAATCATGACGTCAACGTCACGACGAACACCGCACTCACGCCACGTTCTCATCACGTATAGTCTTGGCAATAGCAATTACGATTGTACACTGGCTGATAGATTAAAGATATATGTTATAAGAGAAAGTGTACTTATTATTACAGGTAATAGTCGAAAAGGTAAATAAATAAATAAATATAAATATATTCCGTACATCTAACACACAACGCCATCTAGTCCCAAGCTAAGCAGAGCTTGTGTTATGGGTACTAGACAACTGATATGAATACTTATATACTTTTTTTTTGTAAATACATACATATTATACATAGAAAACACCCAAACTCCGAAACAAATATTTGCAGATCACACAAACATTTGGTCCGACCCGGGAATCGAACCCGAGACCTCAAGCACAGCAGTCGCTTACGCTGCCACTCGCGCCACCGAGGCAGTCAGGTGTAAATTTAAACAAAGTTTATAAGAATTTTAATGAAATTAATTCGTGTTTTAATTAGGTTAAACTTAAATGTGCGTAAAATTTAAGTTGGTGCTTGAACTGACTTATTACCCGTATATTTACATTTACACAAATGAATGAAATTGAAGTGTCTACAGTGTTTGTAATTCCAAATTAACAGTTATTCATTAAATGCATGTGAAACTAACATTAAAAACACAAAAAACATATTTAAAATGTTCGTATGTATTTGTATTGAACTTAAGAAAAATTAAACGGGTGAAATTGTTATGACATGAATCAAGTTAAAAAAATATTTCCAAAGTTAAAACCTATTTAAATCTATGGCTAATATGGTTATCGCTAGCTTATATCATATTATTTGCCTTTATGATTCCCAAAATTGTTTGAGGTCGGCTACTATTTCAACCGGTTTTACCTGAATTTCAGATTTTCCCATAGAACGACTGGCATCGAATTGCCACAACCATGAGGGTCAACTGAATTCGAACGTTGAATTAGTTTTTATTATACCTCAGGGCACAGACATTCTCAATAACGCCATAGGTGTTCATGACAACCAGGACTAACACCTTCGATGGACGTGGAACACCGTCAATCTTCCATACTCCGGGCTGTTATCAAGAGTTCAATTCCACCCAAACCTGAGACCACTTGAATGGCAGTCGTATACCTTTTTTTTTACGTGGGAATGCTTGTCGCTTCATATCCTCCGTGGGGGGACACATAAAGGACGTGTGTGGGACTCCCGACGAATCGGTCTACCCACACTTTGCTGATAGAAGATATCTGTTCACACATGGCAACCATAACGTAACATAATCATCGTCAACAGTCAACTGCTCCTGTCTCTCCTAAGAACGGAGGTGTTGGTCTGCTGTACTACGTTGTCATTTGTAAACAATGAGCAGCGCAAGTAGAAACGGGGCCTGAAAGATATTGACTGACTTATGTTTTCGCTGATATGTGAGTTGATTGCAATATAATCCATAATATTAAATACTAGCTTTTGCCCGCGGCTCCGCCCACGTGTATGTCGGTTATGGTGGTAATTCGTAACCTATGCAATGTATTAAGAATAAAAGAATTGAACCGTAAAAGTGTAACAACGAGACCTAATTACTTTCGCATCTACATATATGTACTAACATTGAACGTTTGCAATGCATTGACTACCCCTCGAACCCTGCGGCCCCGCAGTCCGCACCACTCACTCTCACATAGTAGGCGCCTAATGACGCTTCATTCAGCTCCGTGTTATCGTGATAACTTTTAAACTATTCGTCCAAATTACTTAGTGTAAAAGACAAAGTTTATCTACATTCAATAATTAACATGACAAATGTATCTAGTTTGATAAGAGATCGATAAAAATTTAATAATAAATAAATAAATATTCCGGACATCTAACACACAACGCCATCTAGTCCCAAGCTAAGCAGAGCTTGTGTTATGGGTAGGAGACAACTGATATAAATACTTGTATACTTTCTTTTGTAAATACAGACATATTGTACATAGAAAATACCTAAACTCCGAAACAAATATTTGCAGATCATACAAACATTTGGTCCGACCCGGGAATCGAACCCGAGACCTCAAATTGTTAAAAATATCCGTTTTAATTGTATTTATGGTTGACTATTTTGGTCATAGTGACTTCCATATAAAAGGTAGATACACTCGTATGCTGTTGCGGACTTTTATTTAAAACTATTTAAGACGAATAATCTTACAGTAATTATCTTTGCGTAACTCTAACGGTTTGGGCAGCGGAAGCCAAGATAGCTCTCAGAGAGTTGATTTTTATCCGACTTACTTGATAGATGATACATTTAACTTATTAGGTATGTTATTCCGATGTCTAAGCTATATAACTGCAATGTGTCATGAAAATCCATTCAGTAGTTTTTGCGTGAGAGAATAACAAACACACACACATCCTTACAACTTACTCATTTATAATATTAGTAGGATTTTGAACTCATTTTGATATAAGAATATATGAAACCATATTTTTAAGTTACGATAGTACAGTATGTTATTAAAGCAAGGTTTCTTTGGTAGATATTTCGTCAGACTGGAGTATTGACAAACACTGCGAAAGTAATACCAGACCACACAGGGTCTAGTATGGCATGATTGATGGTGTACGTTGTGACACGAAGTGGTTGCCGCTAGTCGCTAGTCTGAGCGGCGAGTAGCGAGGTGCGGTAAATCACTCTGTTTACCAATACGCCGCGCGGCCGCATTACCAATGCAAATGACGCCCTATTGAGCCGCCTGACGGGTACCGATAGCAAATATACACGAATTTATGTGTTTTATATCTTCATTTTGTTTTAGTGTTCGCTTTTTAATCCGTGAGCGTGAGAACATTTTGAAGGTAGACTACAGTAGGTCGGACAGCCAGTCTTTATGACTTTAAATACAAAAGTGATGAGCAAAATTACTTCTAGAAAATTACGACCATTAACTTTTTTTAATAATTTCAAAAATGATTTGTTTTTAAGAAAAGACTTGTTAGCTTTTGGCACGGTTTTTACAAAATGAAAAAAATACTTTTGATCCGGAATCTTGGACATAATTTTTTTGTAGTTGTGTAACTAAGAAGTTTTATTTAGCCATGTCCCAGGACTGCGGTAGGCTAATGATGATGATCATAGTATCATAGGAACCATATTATAATTTATCCTTAGTTCGCGTCTAAAACAGCATTGTAAACTGTAGAATGAACTGCCCCTGCGGTATTCCCGGACCAATACGACCCTCAAACCTTCAAAAAAAGAGCGTACACCTTCTTAAAAGGTTTGCCGACCTTTTCGCACTTGTGACACCTCTGGTGTTGGCGATACGTCTGCTCGTTTGCCCCCTATTCAATAAAAAAAAGCACCAACACACTTTAAACATTATTATCGCTGTTAAGAGGACACCGATACCGACACGCCACGGAGCTGGTGACCTAAACAAGATATTATACTTAAAGACACGTAATCCACTCAGGACTAAGATACTATGGAGAAATCTGAAGTTGTTGTGAAAACAGAAAAAGATGCCTTCATCTATGCCACAGTACCTATTTTTATATTTATCTGAGTATTTTTCAGCTATTTATGTAGTAACGACTAAACGATAGAATTAAATTATTTATTTAATTTATCAGGTAGGTACAAATTTAACGATCGGAAAACATCGAGGTCAAGATAATAATGACACAAGGCAATAGTAGTTACTTATTTTATTCATTTGCAATATTACTAAAGGCTTTTAAGTACACAATTATTTAAAAGACAAATTAAACCTAGCTACTAAAATGAGATAAGCAGTGTTACAAGATAAGTAAACGCACGGCTCCAAACACTATTTTAGGCAGATTGTTTATGCCACAGCTATAATCGTCTTGCAGTAATTCTTTCAACGTACATATTTAGTCTCAACAAATCTTCAATGGGATTAAGTAAATGAAAAGTAATTTATAGAAAATAAAAATAAACAATCGTGCTCTCTGCTGACCATACATAAAATTTTCGACAGCATGTTTTGCTTTTGCGTGCCGAGCGTGCATGCATGTGTGTGTATGCTGGTATTACATTATACATACACAGCAGGACTGTACGTAAATATCACACAAGTAGACACTTAGCCAGTTTAATTTGAGCTGCCTCATTTGTTTCATAGATCTTATAGTGGAAAGTACTGTGAACATTAGGGGTCAATAGGAACGGTTGTTTAAAATATATGTGTGGTTGCATGTGTGCGTGTGTCGTGAGCGTGGTGTTAGCACTCGGCTCACCTTCGTGCGACCTCGTGTTTCGACACCGGCGGCCGAACAGCTAGTTATTGTTCCCCCGAAGGTTCGCGCGTTGCGCGCACGCCGACTACTGATGAGCTCTTAGCGTGTTCTATTTTTAAAATCCGATACGAGTTTGAGATGTATGAATGTAGTAAGATAAGTGTGCAAGGACTTTTGAACGTGGCATTTGTAAACAATGAGTGGAGAATGAGCGCTGAGCACGTATTGCGGCCGCGAGACTTAATTAGTTTTGTAATGGCAATCAGTAGGTAAACTCGGGCACTTGTGTACGTAATTTACTAAAAACTTGACGGTTACAGTACTGTTATAATACCAGTACTGTTTTAAATTAAAGTAAATGATATAAAAATATCTCGGCGTAGCTCAAACACGAGAATCTTATATGTGTTATTTTACCTTTATATTTATTACTTTTCATTTTGTCTTCAAGGTTATCTTACTGGGGTATACTTTGTGTATCGATTGCCGCCTGATTACAATTGTAACGACGAATGACACAGAAAAAAAAAAAAAGTTTTTCTACTGTCCTAAGTCATATTGAATAAGACTGTTTACGTATATCTATATAGGGGTGTCTCAAACTAGGTACCTACCTATACCCAAATGAAAATCTTGCAGTAGCAGAGAGATTACAATACTCGTAGGAGAGGCGGAGAGTTAAGTATAAATATAGTGTATAGTGTAGTATATAATTAAGACTAGCTAATAATACCTTTTTTTTTTTTTTTTTACGCGGGTAATGCTTTTCGCACCATACTCTTCATGGGGAGACGAAGGGCGTGTGTGGGACTCCCGGAAAACCGGTCTACCCACTAAACCCCGCGGCGGCCTACCTCGGCAGTCAAGGGGAGCTCCAGGAACGCATCGGCGGCTTCTGGAGTCCCCTCTGCCGTACCCCATGACTGAGGTACATCCCAGGGTGATCAGAGTCACCCCCAGCGCGGTACGCCTTTACGCCTCACACCGTTTTAGACAGTAAGAGGCGGAACAACGACCCGCCCAAGACGACAACCACGGCCGCAACGCGGTGTCACCTTCCCGGGTCGTTTGCAGCAGCCACATCTCCCCTACATGTGGCCGCAGCGACCCTTTGACGACGATTGGGGAGCTAGCGGAGCTAATAATACCTATCATATCATGTTATCATATGGGTGGTATTTTTTTTTTCTTTGACATCTAACACACAAAGCCATCTAGTCCCAAGCTAAGCAGAGCTTGTGTTATGGGTACTACACAACTGATATTATATAGACATACATATTATACATAGAAAACACCCAAACTCCGAAACAAATATTTGTAGATCATATAAACATTTGGTCCGAGCCGGTAATCGAAGCCGAGACCTCAAGAACAGCAGTCGCATACGCCACCACTGCGCCACAGAGGCAGAAAATTTATTTCAATATAAGAAAAAAGAAAATTAAATTCTTAAGTTTTAATCTTAATTCATAAAAGGTAAAGGTAAAGGCACTGTACCTCTACTATAGGGTTTTTAATTTGTTATTCTTCTTATGCTGGTATTTTCAGAATGATATACAACATAAACAAATATATATATAAATATATATATATATATTAACTAATGCGGAGAGTTATGTGCTCATTTATTCTTACAAAACATTATCTTTTTATATTTTTTCTTTATTTATATTTTTAAATATCATTTGTTAGTTTCAATATAAGACTGACGAAATATTAAGATATTAAATTTAAAAAAAATAAAAATGACAGTTAAAGCCAACAAACATGTACAGGGGAAGTTAATAAAAATGTGTTAAAAATAAAGTTAATTTTTTCTATAACACACTGTGAAAGTGTTTAGTATCTATAACCATTAAAACATCTATTTAGATAGACATTCATTAAGCAGCTTGTGCATTAATGAATACGTGTTATTTATTCACAAAGTTTTCTTTGTACGAAACACCCTGTGCTTTGAAACTAACAATAGATGACACCGCGTACAATATGTCAAGACAGCGTCGCGAGTTGTACTTACGCGCCTCTTTAAATTAGAGGGGGCAAGACCCGCTCACACTTCACTGTGGGGTCGCATATTGTTCAACAGGCTACCAACTCCAGGCTTCACAAGTATTTTGGCTTAAACTTACATTTAAAAATATTGATTTTTAACTTCGGTTAGGTGAGAACGTCAAAATAGTTGCTTAGAAAAAAAAAATATGAATACTAATGCCGTTTACATGCTGTAGGCAACCCATATATGTATATCCGATTCCTATATAACAGTGACGTTGAGTTACGCAATATATAGATCCTAATATAATCATTATAAATGTGAATGTAAGAAAACTATTTAACCGATCATCATATAACTTTGTACACATATTCTTGGAGGTATTGAAAGTAACATAGGATACTTTATTTTAAATGCAAGGGAAGCCGCCAGAAGCATCTCAACGTGGAGAACCGTTAAACTGTTAATATTCAAAATATTACAACTATATTATTTATTGCAATGCAATTTAAACTAGTAGGTATTATAAAACTGAAGAGTTGGTTGGTTTGTTTGGTTGAACTCGATGCTGAGGAAGCACTGGTCGGATTTTAAAATGCTTTCACTGTTAGATAGCCCATTTATCGAGGAAGGCTATACGCTATATATCATCATGCTACGACGAAAGCAGCGTAGTACGTATTAAAAAAAATGTTGCAAAAACATCAGAAAAAAAATTATTACTCTTGTGAGCTTCCACTGCGTGCAATTTATTAAGAATTATTCCCCTTAAAAATTACAAAAAAAGTCCGCGGCAGCTTATATCTAATTGTGTCGATATGCTGTCGTGGACTCAGGAAACCCAGTTCTTTCCATCTGTTTGCGATCGGTTGTCGAGGACATGGCTCGAGGTGGATCACTGTGTCGCTCAGTTTCTTACAGGCTACGGTAACTTTAAGAGCAAACTACAGAACAGTCGGCTCATCATATGAATGTAGTCTTTGGTACAATGAACGTAACAAACGACATCTGGGGCGGCATAATATTTTATCCGTGGTGCTTCCCGGTTCGAAAAAGGTGTCTCCCGCTTTGCTAAGGGTAGTGGAGTTTCCTTGTGTAACGAGCAGACGTTTCGCCTGATGGTAAGCGATTACCGCCGCCCAAAGACACGCGCAACACCAGAGGAGTTACAAGTGCGTTGCCGGCCTTTTAGGAAGGAGTACGCTCTTTTCTTGAAGGTTTGAAGGTCGTATTGGTCCGGGAATACCGCAGGCGACAGCTCATTCATTGATTAATTTCGTTGCGGGTTCCAAGATAGTTTAATTTTTCCTGGCACTTCCCAAGTGTCATAACTCGGTGTGTTCGTGGGTCACTGCTGTTGATCCTGGTGTACAGGAGTTAAAGTGGTGGGCGTGTGGGCGGGATTAGTCCCATTTAAAAAAGCATATGTATCTTTTAAGGTTAGCTTACTAAAACCTTTTTATTGTAAACAAATTTCAGTTCACGCTGTTATAACTTCACGCTATAGCTACCTAGTTATAAATTTATGTTGAGTTTTATGGTATTAGAATGTATAATTGACAGTAATGTATGTTTTTGCCTGACCTGTTAAAATGTTTTAACGTACTTAAGTAATTAAATATAAATAAATATAAATATTCCGGACATCTAATACACAACGCCATCTAGTCCCAAGCTAAGCAGAGCTTGTGTTATGGGTCCTAGACAACTGATATAAATACTTATATACTTTTTTTTTGTAAATACATACATATTATACATAGAAAATACCCAAACTCCGAAACAAATATTTGCAGATCATACAAACATTTGGTCCGACCTAGGAATCGAACCCGAGACCTCAAGCTTAGCAGTCGCATAAGATACCACTACGCCACCGAGGCAGTCAATAACTTGCTACATTCACATAAAGATTCGAGATTAAAACAGAAGAGGGAGAATATACCTTCATAATTGCTGAACCTATATAATGTCAGAGTGCCTCATCACGAAAAGTGGAAATTTCTTTTTGTTCATCTAGTACGCAATGTGAGGTATCATAAAAATGTAGGTATACTAAAAATATTCTAAAGACTATTTTTCTATTGGTTTATTGACGTATAGGATGATTGATAGGGTTAATTAATAGTAGTTTGAGAGTGAGAATAGATAGATGGATCTACCGTGGGAGAGCCACGCTTCGGCATGCATGGGCCGGCCCGATCGGATTGATACCACGGCCTCACAGAAAACCGGTGTGAAAAAGCGTTTGCGCTGTTTTTCCCAAAGTGAGTGAGGATACCGGAGTATTACTATACCAACGCCTCCCCCATCCCTCTTCCCATTCCTCAAAGGCTAGCAACGCACCTGTGACGCCCCCGGTGTTGTGGGTATCCATGGGTGGCGGTAATCGCTTATCATCAGGCGATACGTCTGCTCGTTTGCCACCCACTCCATAAAAAAAATATTATTTCCCAAACTATACGGCAACAAAATTTCAAATCTTACTTTAATCCCAAAACAGCTGATAAGTAACTGCTGAAACCTACCTGCAATACTCGTGGTGTGATCTTTCCAATCAGCAAACAAATTTAGGACACTAGCACTAAATTGTATTAATGTTTGAGACTACTTTTCTTTAATACACATGACTCACACGATAAAACTCGTGAGTAGTGGAGCTCAGCCATTATAAAGCCTTAGCTAAATAGGTTAGACAACCCTCCATCTTTACTTACTAAAACTTAGGACATCACCTGATTGATAGTGAGTCTCAGCTTGTTACATATAATTACGGTACACGGGAAATTCAAGGTTGAAAAATATTTTTATGTAGGTAACAGAAATGAGTTTGGTTGAGTTGTTTCCTTACATTTCTTAACAAAGTTTGAAAATGCGTGGTGGATGGATCGGGATCTAAGATAACATTTGAGAAATAAGGTTTCCTCTAAAGATTTTTAACAAAAGGGACGTTAAGGGTGCAATGGTAAAGGGCTTATTTCCGACAGTTTCTTACCTTATATTATGAATATAAGGTCTGTTTCCATGCCTCTTTATATACATTCAATTTATAGCAGTTATTAGGTCTCCTAGACCATTACGACCACGGCGGCCAGTCCCAACGGAGACCAGGCTACTTCTTCTTCCTAGCCTCATCCCAAGATTATAGTAGCCGACCCAAATAATCTTTCAGGTCACTGAATATCAGTTTTTCCACGAAGCCAGACCTCCGCAACCCTGAGGATGAACTGAATTCGAAAGTTGAAACTAGTGTCAGCATGGGCGTACCCAGGTTCTGGGCCAGGGGAGGGCAAATCGGGTTTTTTTAAAAGCACCCTCGGAAGGAAATCCCTAGAACCCCGACGTACCTCCGGCCACCTATGGTTTGTAGATGGCCCCCTCCTGTGCAGGAACCCTCATGCTTCTTTCTATTTTAAAAAGGGGCGCGAGCACTTTGTTGAGTTGGCGCCGCTACCCCGGCTTGCTTCTGCTAAGGTGATCCTCCCTTTGGCCGGAACACCCCCGTGGGATTTGGAGAAGTGCTCGCCGAAGTTTATCGACGAGCGGCTGAATATCGGGCGGAGAAAGGATTTCGTCGTCGTTTCGCGCGTCGCCTAAATTGAGATTTGAACAGCAGACAGTGCCCGTTTCAGTGCGGGCAGGCGCTGGGAGGGGTCCGGTCGTGTTAATAACTGCAGTTCCCGGACCCCTCCCTTCTCAGGCGCAGAGTTGGCACACCGTGTGGTTTTAGTCGGTTCGATTCCGACACACCACCCCGCCGCAAACCCCAGTGGGGTGACGGCCCGAGGGGGTTTCCACACGTTAAAAAAAAAGGGTGATCCTCACCTGTCACCCCCAAGCTTGCGCTTGTGGAGGACGGAGATCGTTTGGCGATCTCCAGCGCCCGAGTCGTCTGCGGTACCTGGCCCGTTCCCGGGCCTGGCGGACGGTAAGATCTCCTTCGCAAGCATAACTTGCTCGCTGAAAAAGACGGCAGAGTTCTACGCGCTCTCGCTACGCAACATAGTCGCAATAATGTTACCAAGCGAGAGAACCCCCACTCCGATGGCTTCCTCGACTCGCCCTACTCCGGACATTCTGCCAGTGTGTGGAACGCCGTGTCTACGGTCTGGTCATCGTAGTGGTGGCACTCAGACGTTGGCTCCTTGCAGATCAGACACAGGTGCTCTCCAAAACATCCTTTCCCAGTTATCACCTGTGTCAGATGTGATGCCTCTCGAGCCAATCCTCCATAACGGGTCTTACCGCCGCAATAACGGCGTGCCCAGCACTCGGTTGCCCAAGTCGTTCCTTCTATTCCTCCACAAGAACCATTGGTGGAATTGAAATTTCTGGTCTTCGATTTCTCGAGTCTTAGGTCTCCTACCTGAAGGTCAGCACTCGTTGCGGACGTCGCAATAACCCGATATTGCTGGCCTTCAGGTTTTCAGCCCATACTGGGGACCGCACAACGCCCGCGTATATATATAATAACCGCACAACGCCCGCGATAACTCCTGCAGGAGACTGCAGGAGTTATCGGGCCCTCTCATATTTGGCAGCAACGGAGCCAAGCACGCGCTGCGCCAGCTTGGGAATCAGACTTCGGAAATGGTGTCCCATCGGCCTTCGACTGCGAGCCAATGTGGGCTTACATATAGACCGGTGGAAAAACCATATCAAAGCAAAATAAGGTGATATATCTAGGCGGCACAAAAACCTGTACTGGATGCTAGGACGAAACTACAAATTATTACTGGACAACAAATTTCTGATATATCAGACGATAATATTTTGTTTCCGAGAATTATTTGTAGAGACTAAAATACATTCCAAATGAATGGGCATGTCAGCTGTCCATAAAAACTACATAAACCGACTCGGAACATTTGATATCTTAGGACTCACTCTTAGGAGCATGATCTCTGATCGTCCCTACGCTCGAACATCGCATGGCCCTAGGACTGATTCCGATTCCGATGCCGATTGCTGATCTGATCAGATCTGATCTGATACAACAACACAGAAAATAAATCTGTCTTTGTCCATAGTCGATCTTAGTCACGTTTTTACGCGTCTGAGTGTGCTTTATATATAATAGAGAGAAGAAAATAATAGGAACGTCAACATCTAGGGGGGGGCAGCTGCCCTCCCCTGCCCTACCCTGGGTACGCCCATGGCTGGGAGGGGTCCGGTCGTGTTAATAACTGCAGTTCCCGGACCCCTCCCTTCTCAGGCGCAGAGTTGGCACACCGTGTGGTTTTAGTCGGTTCGATTCCGACACACCACCCCGCCGCAAACCCCAGTGGGGTGACGGCCCGAGGGGGTTTCCACACGTTAAAAAAAAAAGGGTGATCCTCACCTGTCACCCCCAAGCTTGCGCTTGTGGAGGACGGAGATCGTTTGGCGATCTCCAGCGCCCGAGTCGTCTGCGGTACCTGGCCCGTTCCCGGGCCTGGCGGACGGTAAGATCTCCTTCGCAAGCATAACTTGCTCGCTGAAAAAGACGGCAGAGTTCTACGCGCTCTCGCTACGCAACATAGTCGCAATAATGTTACCAAGCGAGAGAACCCCCACTCCGATGGCTTCCTCGACTCGCCCTACTCCGGACATTCTGCCAGTGTGTGGAACGCCGTGTCTACGGTCTGGTCATCGTAGTGGTGGCACTCAGACGTTGGCTCCTTGCAGATCAGACACAGGTGCTCTCCAAAACATCCTTTCCCAGTTATCACCTGTGTCAGATGTGATGCCTCTCGAGCCAATCCTCCATAACGGGTCTTACCGCCGCAATAACGGCGTGCCCAGCACTCGGTTGCCCAAGTCGTTCCTTCTATTCCTCCACAAGAACCATTGGTGGAATTGAAATTTCTGGTCTTCGATTTCTCGAGTCTTAGGTCTCCTACCTGAAGGTCAGCACTCGTTGCGGACGTCGCAATAACCCGATATTGCTGGCCTTCAGGTTTTCAGCCCATACTGGGGACCGCACAACGCCCGCGTATATATATAATAACCGCACAACGCCCGCGATAACTCCTGCAGGAGACTGCAGGAGTTATCGGGCCCTCTCATATTTGGCAGCAACGGAGCCAAGCACGCGCTGCGCCAGCTTGGGAATCAGACTTCGGAAATGGTGTCCCATCGGCCTTCGACTGCGAGCCAATGTGGGCTTACATATAGACCGGTGGAAAAACCATATCAAAGCAAAATAAGGTGATATATCTAGGCGGCACAAAAACCTGTACTGGATGCTAGGACGAAACTACAAATTATTACTGGACAACAAATTTCTGATATATCAGACGATAATATTTTGTTTCCGAGAATTATTTGTAGAGACTAAAATACATTCCAAATGAATGGGCATGTCAGCTGTCCATAAAAACTACATAAACCGACTCGGAACATTTGATATCTTAGGACTCACTCTTAGGAGCATGATCTCTGATCGTCCCTACGCTCGAACATCGCATGGCCCTAGGACTGATTCCGATTCCGATGCCGATTGCTGATCTGATCAGATCTGATCTGATACAACAACACAGAAAATAAATCTGTCTTTGTCCATAGTCGATCTTAGTCACGTTTTTACGCGTCTGAGTGTGCTTTATATATAATAGAGAGAAGAAAATAATAGGAACGTCAACATCTAGGGGGGGGGGCAGCTGCCCTCCCCTGCCCTACCCTGGGTACGCCCATGAGTGTCAGTATATTTGAGGGCACTGACTTCCCAATAACGAATTATACCGACGACTTAACGTGCTTTCCTAGACAAGGGCCGGGTAATACCGCCATTTTCCATACTCCGGGCTAGTTAATAAGAATTTCATATACGAAAAACACGATACATCAACTTGAGGAGACCAGCCAACTATGCAGAAGATATTATAGTGCACAAGTATGTGCGCTAACAAAAGTGCACTCTTTGTTCTCTCTTTCTCATAATCCGATGGGACGGTTAACCGACACGACCGGAAAGAGATCAGGCGCAGGGCCGACAGCTTTACGTTCTCTCCGAGACACGAGGGTTTAGACCCCAACTTCTAAACTCCGAGCTGTTATTAAGTATTTCTTTAATCAGAAAAACTCAATAACACTTTTGGCCAGACCCGGGATTTGAACCCGACACATCTTGATTGGCAATCGCATATTAGGTAGTTAAATTGTATCCGTCATTCATTTCAAAAAACGATTATATAATGTTTCCAAACCATTTTCATAAGAATTTGTTCTGATTAGTTACCTTACCTACCAAGAAAATGATTACAAGGAATAGGTACTTTACGTAATAATTTTCCTCAAAGTTTCAACACCACAAAGTAACGTAATCATTGTATAACGCGTAGCCACATTCCCTCTCAAACTTTTTCTTGTTAATATCTAACTTTGTTTGTTTTTATACGGGGCTTTCTTTCAATTTCACGGTGGAGTGCCCCTGGCTTTTCCTTTGTACTGAATAATTTATGTTCACACCTCTATTTTTTTTTATTTTGCGGTTTCAGCTCTTTGAGCGGAGAGATTTTATTTCGTTTTGTGACGTGAAAAATGCGTCGTAACGGGATCGAGTGATCCCTTTGCAGTTTATTTAGGGATAGCGGTTCGTTAAACACGAAATAGGAATTTGATCCAATAATTTTATGAGGCTTTGGTTTTTGTCAGTCGATGGAAGTGATTTAAATTGTGATTTATTCTCAGTAATTGCAGTTGGTTTTTTCGCTTAGTGCGATGTGGAGAGGGGTATTGACCTCCGGTATCCTCACTCACTCGGTGAAACACACCGGTCGAGCCGGCCCATTCATGTCGAAGCGTGGCTCTCCCACTCCAGATAATATATCAGTACGACACTATGTCAAAAATTAAACCATTAATTCTGAAGAATAAACCAATTTATATACACGGACCGTCACTGAATTATATATTAATAAAGTTAATCGTACAAAGGTGAGTTGTATATACAAGTATACAGTCACTTCGTGAATCTCCGGAATCGTAACAGAACAATCCCTTCCCCCCCTTTTTTCAGGGTGGCCAACTCGATTTTACCGTTCTATTAATACTCTCTCATTCATCGTGATAACGAGATCTCAAATACATGAGACGATTATGCTTTTAAAATTTCCACCTAAGTTTTAGATACCAAACTGTTTTTTTTTATTATTATTATATAGGGGACAAACGAGCAGACGTATCGCTTGATGATAAGCGATTACCGCCGCCCATGGACACCCGCAACACCAGAGGCGTTACAAGTGCGTTGCCGGTCTTTAGTTTTTATTTCTTTTTTTAATTCTTTGCTCTCTATTTTCACAATTTATTTTAATGCTATTCTGTTGTGGTTCTTGCAAGTCTAGTAATAAAATATTATATCATTAATGCTTTATTATAATACAAAGTTTTTTATTTCTACATGTAATTATGTATGTAATAGACGATGAAATTATTCTTGTCCGTTTGTTGATTACTAGCTGATTACCACGGTTGAGTGCAGCTACGTCTGGTCTGGTGGTGGCTGGTCTTTCAAAATTAGTAAATTTGTCCCGTTTCAGTAACCTTTTTTATTAATGTTCGGCTTCTGTTGGTCACAGCATCATGCTATTTAGCCTTTCTCGTTAATTCAAGTTGTTATAACAATTCGAATTATTCAATTGAAATTGTAGTTGAAAATCCATTACGAAAACTTTTGTAATTCTGTCCAAATGATTCCAATGAAGTTAGCACCTCCCTTATCATTATCAAAACCAATATTTTTGTATGAATCATATAATTAACACTCTATTAGAACCTCGCTTATATTAATTAGAGCATTATTTAGGCCACAGTTCAAGTCCAAACGATTGTGGACGTTCTTTTGATCTTGTTGATAACGTTCTCTTAATATTATTTATAGGCAGATTTCTAGAGCGACCTTAGAAAAATCTTCTATTACCTCCGAGTCTTTTTTCAGACTAGATTACGATTAACTTTAAGTCTGCTACAATACAACTACCATTCACAACCCAAGTACTAGTTCGACATCAAAGTTCTTTAGTAAAACTGATATCGGACTTTTTAGGGCTCGAACTACTCGTAAAGATTCATATGACAACCGGGATCTGCGCACAGCGGCGGCTTATCGTGTTCTCCGGGGCACGGAAAGGATTCGATGTATTAAGAATGGTCAGCTATCTATAGACCTAGCTAGGATTGCTTTATTTTGCAGTGTGTTAATCTTACCACTGACCCATTATGCAAAAGCATGCGCCATAGTGTGGGTCACCCTGCTGCATTATTGCATTGTTTGCATTCGCAACGAGTATGGTGACCCTCGGATTCTGCTTATTCTTTCCATCACGCAGAGTAAAGTTACTTTAGTATGCTCAAACGTGAATAAGAAACTATTTCCCTTTTAAAAAGCTTCTGATTTTGACAAGGTACACAGTATATCAAGGATCAAAAATATAAATATAATCTTATAATATTTTGTGTAATGTTTTAATTGAAAGCAAAGAGATTTATGTTGAGTTAGTGAGACATATTCTAAGAAAGAAAAATAACCTTTATTATGATCGTTATACACATGAGTATGTAGACACTCAGCACACACTCACAGTAACTTACCGCCCGTCGATATTGTACAACATCAAGTGAGGCATCCATAATGGAGCTGCATGACAAATAGCTGTATCTTCGTGTCCATATACAGCGCTGGCTTTTACGTTATACGTCACTGGAGTGTTGATTCATTGTATTGGTGAATTTTATACATGTTTTGTAGCATAAATGCAAAGGTAATATTAGGTGTTATTTGGAAAAGTGTATATGGCTTTCTCTGAATACCTTAAGTTTGTTTTTCGTGATAAATGCTGTGTATCAATTTCTTTGAACACGTACCTATATGTAGGTACTGGAGATAGGATTTTCCTTTCTTAGATTAAGAGACCATCTAGTGGTATAATTCTATTCTATTCTGGTACTGTTGTAGTTCAGGCCCATTGCCTACGCTATCTCCGATGCGGATGCATGTACTCAAAATGTTCATCATGATCTCGTCGTCTTATCAGGAGTTTTTATAAAACAACGGACTCACTTTCTTAACGTTTAATTGATTCCTCTTGTTTCCTCTTTCCGTTGTCCCGTCTGATATTGATAGATAACATTCCTAAGAATGATTTGCATCTGGCAGGGGTCAGCCTTAAAGAAAGCAGTTACTCGTAAATTCAGTTGTACACTGTGCAAGCTCCAAAATAAAGTCGAAACGTGGTAAGAAGATAATATTAAAGTAAAGCACGCAAACTTCTATTGACCTAGAGCCGCCTACGTAGAATCTAGTGATAGCTCTCTTGCAATCATAATCAGGCATTCAGGCATATATTAGAGAGAGCCTGTTTGATTAAAAGTTGTTTTCAATGATGTACACATATACATATACTCAAGAAGTTGAACTAAGGCTGGATTAAGGATAACAAAACGGGGTGGCTGTTGTATATTTGTTAGCCTTAGTTCAGTAGTTTCCTCGAGTCTATTGCGAGATCTATCAAATTAACAGATTACTTTTGGTGAAAGAATAGTCAATCAAACTGATTTAAATATCCCATTGGTGCTAATTCTGTAGTTCTATACTATTACTCTCTAAACGTAAAATGAGTTAAATTCTGTTAAACAACGTTCTCAAAGAGCAGTTATTAAAATCTAAAATTAGATAAACTACACACTCAAAATAGAAGTTATTTAAATACATCCATACGAGTACATAAATAGCATTTTGGAAACCACTTTACAAAAATAAAAGAATGGAAGATATTTTAGATTTGTTTAGTTTAGTGAGGCAACAACAGAATTAGCACCATTGTCTTGATCGGTGCATTTGTTACTGCGGGATACTTGACACAATTTATAAACCCTGTTGGACTTGCAAGCGTATGATTTAGAGTTTGAGAACTCTTTCGACGTTTATCCTCTAACAACACACGCGTTTAGGTTATCTGGACAAGTTAATTCGGAAAAATTATAGTGGGTGACCTACGTTTTCATACTTTTCTTAAAAGTTACAAGTAAAATATATTTCGTTAGCAGGCACCTCGAGTGATTTGTTAAACTACATCAAATTTAAATAACCGTAGTGGATAAAATATAGTTTAGTAGCGTTGGTAATAATAGATTACTTACGAAACAGAAGCAGTGTAAACAAGTGATCAATCATTTTAATGAGACAGAAACTGCATTAAAACACACTATTTTAATTACAACTCAAATTATAACCCCTGTTTGTGTTGGAATACACCTGTATATGAAAAGCCCGCAAATCGGTTCTCGAAGGGCTCGCTCGCCGCCGCCGTCGTCGATTCATTATCGGACTTCCAGACATAACATGAATATTATTCCGGCACTACACCCACATGTAATTTCAACCTTATCACTTACATCCCAAGGCTGATAATCCTCCATTTAATCGAAACTTTTAAGACGAACTGGAATCGGACATCGAATGATTACTAGTCTCGCGTGTTTGAATTCGAACGTCGTATTCGTTTGGAATGTTAATTAAAATGTAACTGTAACATGTATGTTATAAGGTAAACTTTTGAGCAATTGTCGGTCGTGTAGGTTGTTTTAGAAGCGTGCTTCGGCGAAGCAATGAGAGAGGGCGTGCGATAAATAACCGCCTTTGTGCCGTCACCGGTCGGCTAAATAACGGCTATTAAAATGTATTCTGAGATTGCGAGAAGTTTTTTGTTACCATGGTCTCGGCTCCTTGAGGCTAAGACTGATTGCAATGCAGTTTCCACTTGGCCTTTTTGGTAAAATCTTGCAGTCATCGTAAATATCAGTATTAATCCTCAATGATCGCTGATATAATTACTGCTATACTTTTTTTTATAAAAAAACGATAAATACTTGATTCTGATGTTATAGGAAATGAAATTTAAAAAATCGTTTTAGTGTACACTAAAACGATTTTTTTACGTGTTGTTTAGAGTAAGTGTAAGTAAAGTGTTTATTTTATGAAAAAAATAAATAATTACAGTAAATAATCACTTCATAAAGTAGTATTCAATAAAACAAATCAATAGAACAATATACCTACATAAAATCAAATTGAATAAAAATAATCGAACATACATGTAGCGACATCTATGATTTGTGATCAGATATTTTTTATTGGTCTTTACTCATATATTTATGGAATTATGAAGATAAATAGAGTTGGTCATATTCTGTAGAAACGGGTGGGGTAGTTACAAACACTTATTTTCGTCAAATAAGTAGCGACATCTACAAAGGATAAGCAGATAAGTATTTTTTTTCAACTAATAGTAACTTTACTAACAGAGTTTCTGAGAGAGTATCGTTTTAGTAGGAGTCATACTTAGAGACAAATATGTCGACTTGACAGAAGTGACCGAACGGTCGCCCGGCAGGAATAGAATATCATTTCCTTGACTCCTCTGATGTTGCAACTGTGCATGCCCGTCCGTAGTCACTTCATTATCATTACCCAGTTGCAGTCCACTGCTGGCCATAGACCTCTTCATTACACTCCACTTTGATCGATTTTGGGCTTCTAGCATCCAACTCCTTCCAGCCAACACGCGCGTCCTACTGTTGGACCTCGAAGTGCTATGTAAAACAAATGTGATATTTTAAGTAAATCTAATCTTAAAACAGTGCGTTACAGTTAATTTACAATGCTGAAGTGATTGCCTCAATATCCGAAAATGCACATATTAAATGGATACCCTAAATCTTCGCCAAAAGTCATGAAATTTATCTCTCTCTTCACATCCACACGCCATAAATTAAATAGAATAACCCTACCTAATATCGGGCAGCATCAATCGAAGCGTGAACAGCACGGATAGTGGGTAGACAGGGTGACAGGTGGTAAATCACAGTAAAAGACATTTTTTCCGCAGTTACCCCTGATACGAACGAGTGCTGTCTCGAGAGATATCTCCTAAGGTAGCGTTGGCAAAAAAACTGCATTTTCTTTTTCACATATTTTTTTAGAGCTTGATTTTCCAATCACATCGAAGTATGTGACTCTGATCTTTGCACACCCAATTTATAACACTGACATTTTATTTCTTATTTATCTTTCAGAATACATCTTTAACTCGTCGAATGTCAGCTGCACACACGGGTGTGCATAAGAAATAGCGTCCCGACGCGCCTTATGCACACACGGGTGTGCATAAGCAATATGCTCCTATTGGTTGTCGATTTTTTACGTTTCGATTCATCTATGACACAAACCAAATTTACAGTACGTTAGCCTAGTTTGTAATCTATATTCTTTGATATATTTTATAACTTACAATAACGGAACGAACACAAAAAAAATAAAAAAATGAATCGACATCGACATTTTGACAAGAAAGGCGCCATCTTTCAAAAACTAGTGTCAAGTGCTGTGATGGAATTATGCTAATTATTGATTAACAGGAGGAAACGGTGAGTACTTTTATATGATATTTATACAGAATTACTGGGAAATTAATAAAGTTTATGTGTGATGTGAGACTTATTTGAGAAATAGTATGAATACAGAATAAAATGTAAATAACTTTCGGAGTATGTTTACTTTTACGTGAGTGGAACCGATATTTTGTCACATTTGTTATATAAATCAGCTTCTGAGTGTTCTGATATGCACATAAGTTTTTAGATTATTTATCTACAAATACTTTGACAGTATTAGTTTTTTGCATTATTACATTATTCAAGTGTAATCATGTTTCAAACAGCAATTCGCGCCAATTCCCCGAAATGAGGGGTACGCCATGTTTGAAGTACAGTTAGGCACAAAAAGAAATTAGTGATTTTTTTTACTAAGAAATTAAAATAAATTGATTAATGTACTAATAATATTTTTTTTTTAATATAATAAATGTTTATTTTAGATCGGTTAGAAGTCGGTCGTCAATACGCGGTCAAGCTCTGCCACATCGATTTCGCGCGTGCAGTCACGACGCATCGTGCGGTCGACGAAACCGAGTCTCATAAATGCTGTCTTTTAGGGTCTTCATATATTGTGACCAAACAGTGTGATGATTGATTTTAATTTTTTTTCTCAGGCAACTATTTGAAAGAAATTTTCTAATTGTAAACTAAATTAATTATATTTATATTAACTAAATAATAAAGAAATGTATGAAACACGTGTTTAATTTATTGTGTAGAGTAGGCGAAAGGAGTTTCAGCTGTTCGACATACAAATACGTAACGTAAGTATGTATAAGAAATCGTGACAAGTTAATTTTCTAAAATTGTGATTATACCTATTGGGATAGCCATTTAGGCGACGCGCTGTCGAGTGTGTGTGAGTGAATCTTATTAGTATGTCGCAAATATTACAAAACAAAAAACAGAGTTTCAAGTGGTCAAAGCCACGCGACAAATGTCGTGTTCAAATGACTTGATTGATGTGTTTGGGTGTACTTCGTTTCATTTACTACATATTTAAAATATAAACATCGGATAAGAATGGAGTAAAAAAACCATCGAGATTATATTGTACGTAGTACCTAATATCTTTATAAAAAAATAACGGGAGCAAAATATAACTTCGGTCGAAATTTTTATTATATACACAAGTAGCTAAACTAACGCAAGCACAGAAAGCTAAATCGTTAAATACAAAAAAATTACATCATTCCATCATTTTGAAAATAAAACAAAAGGAATTCACCTGAGTTATTTTACTGTTTCATAATAATTAAATTCCAAAATTTAAAAAATCTGTTAGAAGTAGATTTGAAAACCTAACAGACGGATTTACGTATTTAGAATATTAGATAAGGTTTATTTATCATCACTACATATACATCAAATAAAACAAAATCATTTTCAATATTTTACGAAGTAGTTTTACTATAATAATATTTTAGATGCATAAAATTGCCCACCTAGCTGATAAATAACACACTTTTGTAATTACAATTTTACGTAAAAAAATATTAGCAATGAAAATTATTGCATGTTTCATCGACAACCCATAACGTCCCAAACCTTCACGACTTTTATTCTATGATAACAACCGGGACCGACTGCTTAACATGTCAGCAGTGGCCACCCATCCAGGTACTGACCGCGCCGTCGTTGCTTACCCTCGGTAATTGTTTCTAATCACCGAGTGAGCTATGAGCGCCGCATTGCATACTTATCTAGTGAAAAATGTTTTTTTTAAGCAGAAATGCAATAATAAAAAGCAAAATAATAATATCACCAGCATGATTTCATTCATTAAAAAAAAAGTCAAAATAATAATTTCACATTCGTATTTACGTTTTGTGCATGTCGACGCGATTGTACCTATAACCACTCATAATTTTGTATCGACCAATAGCAATCATTACATTTGATTACGTCACATGACCAGTAACCCGACGGCTAAGTGACGCGCGGATTCCGGCGAAATGGCGGGCTTTTGTAATCGTTAAATGTAAATATTTGTTTTTTTGTGATAGTTTTGTGTTTTGAAAGTTAATGAGTTATGTTATAAGTGCTTAAGTATATGTGTAACAGTTTATAAGTGATAGTGTATGTGTAGAAGTTATATATTTAATAATATGAATGAAAGTTTTGTCAAAAATGTGTGAATAAATCGTGACATACAAATATATCACATGATTTCTCCAATATGTAAGTAATTCTTGATAAATTATGTTGTTTAAGATATTGCAAATTTCATAACGATGACAATGATGTGCATATTATGTATTATAATTACATTTTAATACCAAAAAAACTTATTTTTCGGTAACTCATACCAAAATATTTTTAAAGGTGCCTGACGATTGGCATGTGGCAAGCTTTCTCCGCGAAACATTGCAACGTCCAAGAGGTTAAGACACCTCTGGCATCCCCGTAGGGAATACAGATTCTTTTCTACTACAAGTTTTTTTTACAAATTTAATAGAATAAAATAAGTGGATACTGATGACTGCACGGTTGGCCGAGTGGTGTCAGCGGTCGCCATGCCGCTTGCTACTGCGCCAAGTGTCGTGGGTTCAAATCCCACGCGGTACCTACAACACTTTGTGTGATCCACGAATTGTTGTCCCGAGTCTGGATGTTCTTTGTGTCCGTTTCATGTATGTTTGTAAAGTCCCCCACGACACAGGATGTGGGAGTTGTCTTTTTATAAAACAAAAAAAAAAAAAAAAAAACTATTTACAGATAAATTCTTATATTTTAGATGATTACAGCACCATTTAAAGAAAGGAATTTAGTACTGACTGTTATAGAACTCGTAACATTATTTATGTTTCTAAATTTTAGTAATACTTAACCAGAGAATTTAAAGGAGTATTTTTACTCACATTGAAAGTGGGAGAACAAACACTTAATTTGATTTTATCCCAGCTTTGATGTTGTTTTTTAAGAAGAATAAATGGCCCGAATAGTATGTTAATTTTTCTTACTGTACGATTTAACAACTCTGTTCTAGCCACCAAAATTGGTTTTAAGCTTCTTGATGTTATTTTTTTTTTGTAAAATTATTGTCTTTACTGTAACAACTTGTATAGGCATTATCCAAGTGTCTACTCTCATTCACAAACTTAGACATATCTCTTAAATTCCCAACCAACATATCTTACCATATCACTGTTGCTAATTTTTCAGTTACCTCGAAGACTAACCGCTCCTTTTTATCTTTACAATGACATTATAAAGTACACATCATATTTGGCTTTTAATATGAAATTAAAATATCTACAACCTTACAATTTTTTTTTGCTGTCTGTTCATAGTGAGGGCGTGGCATCAGTCTCATTATTTAGATATTAATCCAGCACTCTCCCTCTATCCTGCACTCCTGTGAAATGTCAGGGGGTGTCAGGGGTGAGTGCGGGGTGGTGACGCGTCGTCTGATTTTAATTAATATACGACACTTGTGGGACTACGATTGTTCTGGTGGAGGATTCAGCTTTTATGTTTGTTTGAAAGTTTCTGTTACCCCTTCTGACTTATACGTTGCGATGTTATGAAAAAGTTGTTTTTTATTGTTGTTTGTTGTTGTTTGTTTCAATGGCTACTTTTCTATACGCTAAGCAGTAGGTACATCAAGGCATTGAGTAGTTATTTATACTTAAGAACTTAATTAACTCGTGAATGAAAGAGAGTGAGTGAGAAACTACGAGTACTTTCGAGTCCAATATTTTTGTATTTAAATCTTATTTTTCTGTTCGTATAGGTACCCTACTTTAGAAATAGTTTTTAATCATTTTTAAGAGGCGCTCATAGCCCAGTCGCACTCGGTGATTACAAGCAATCACCGATAGTAAGCAACACGGCGCGGTCCATACCTGGATGGGTGACCGCTGGTGGCATGTTACTGTGAGCGTCTCCGTGATTCGGAGGTCACGTTAAGCAATTGGTCCCGATTATCGTAGGATAACAGTCGTGAAGCTTAGTTGGAGGCCTTTGGGTGGCTTAAAAACATCCAACAGCAAGATTACGTAGCCCTACGTTGTCTGCCAGCCCCCAACGCGCACTTGGCCAGCGTGGGGACGTATGGCCTAAACCCTCGCCTGAGAGGAGACCCGAGCCCAGCAGTGGGACATCATGGGTTGATGATGGTGATGAACCTAAAAGTATCCAACGCTGAAAGAATTTTTCAAATCAGACCAGCGGTTCCTGAGATTAGCGCATTCCAACAAACAAACAAACAAACTCTTCTGCTTTATAATATTTACTAATTACTTACCAGATAAGAATTTTTTAACCGTAAAATTTTATTTTCATAAAGTTTCTTTTGTTTTCTGCTTAAATTGCATTAATTTAGTTTTATCGATATTAATTCATAAATAACTATTTTATAACCATTGAATTATTAAGTTTAATCTATAATAAAATATTGCAATATCTAATAGTGACATACTGAATAATACTTTTTATGTACATTTTTCTAATTTTAAATATCTTGAACCGCCATATTAATTAAGTTCATACGTGGGTCACTCAGAAAGTTTTGCAAAAAAAAAATGGTCTATAGGTAAATATTTCTTTCTTAAATCTTTTAAAAATACTCTCCATAGAGGCTTCTATACAAAGTTTCATGCGTCTGGTTCCTTTGCAGAGGAACTTTTCCAGTCCGCCGCAAACATCTCGTTTACAGCCTGCTCGAATGCTGAAAGCGCATCTACCGGCGACGAAAATTGTATACCTTTGAGCTAATTTGTAATTTCCGGGAATAAAAAGACGTCACTAGATCAGGGCTGTAAGGAGGTTGAACCAGAAGTTTGACTGGCGTGTTCAAAACTTCTGCTAAGCATTTGGTAGTATTGGTACACTATTCGTGTATGCCATTCGGCGTTGATGCTTCTTTGGTTCAGTAAAGGGATTGACACAAAGTTGCCAGTCAAATTGAAAAATCTCGCTATCAAAATCTTTCCCCCGCTTCTAGATCGCTTTACTTTGGTAGGCGTTGATTCGTTTTGAAACTCTCAAACCGCTTCGTTTCTAGATCGTATTGATACATTCAGGACTCATCACCTGTAATGATATCGTAAACACGCCGAGTCGAGCCTGCTTCGAACTTGTTTATCATATGACGGCACCATTCCACCCGGGTCTACTTCTGAGCATCGGTGAGGTTGTGCGACACACTGGGTGTGAAACTATCCTCCTCAAGCGAAGACGCACGTGTATAATCTCATGTAGGATTCCCGATCCAATTTGCAGTAAGTGTTGAATCTCCTGATTCGTAATTCGCCTATTGTCTAATTGTCTATTGTCGAATGGCCTGGTATTTGTTCAGGTTTCATTTCTCACATTATAGTCACAAAATCCTTTATAGGTTTCTCATAGTAACTACGCTACGCTCCCAATAGTTCACAGCACAGCTAGCTGATCCCCGCAGTATAATTTGCGTTACGACATCAACCGCAACAAGTAAAAAAGTAGCATAAGTTACTTCTTATATCATCAGCTGCCTATCGATAAAAGTCCCATCAAAATCGCTCCAGCCAGAGATTTGTTGGAATAAACCAACAGACAGACGGACAGAGAGAACCTCCCTGTATAAATACTATCGCTAATCTATAAACACCACGGTAGCAGAAATAAGGTAGCCCTAGTAGATACAAAGTGATTGAATTCAATAAATAATAAAACATTTCGGAAATCTAACACACAACGCCATCTAGTCCCAAGCACTGAGAACAAGACAACTGATAGACTTTTTTTGTAAATACACACATATTAAACATAGAAAACACCCAAACTCCTAAAAAAATATTCACAAAATGGCGCCTCAAAAAATTAAAAATCTTTAAGTAGGTATATTATATTGGCATTGGTCTCCTATACTTGTGCTCATTAGATTACGAGACGCCAAAGACCTCCATTAGTTATGACTGGAGGGCTTCTATCATTCTCCCCACAGTGACCAGTCACAATATACTGTTTTAGAAAACACTGATACCAAATCGAACATTCGACCGAAGTAATCCATACTCAATCCATCTTTAATAACTCCCATCCAATTACTGTTATGTAAATCACTGTGATGGCTATCTACGAAACGAGAATACCACTTAAAATATTAAAACTCCAATAGCATCAATATTCCCATTAAAATAACATGTTTACAAATGTGTAGCTGTACGCTGCGCCGTACGGATAATTAAATAGATATCGTTACGATATGAACGACATAAACAGTAGCGTACTCTGTGTGATGTTACATATTGAGCGATACTGCCGCACGTGTGTACCGGCCTTGTGGTAGTGTAACCACGGTTTTATTGCGGTTATAACATTTTGTTAGAAGTATTTTCGATTTTATTTTACACAAATTCTTTTAGCGGTTTCAACAGTATTAGGTCAAAATAGTACATTTAAAATTTCATTGATTGATTAACTACGTAAAAAACTTAAGTTTGGAATATGTTTATACCTATCGTTTGTATACAATATCGGTTGAAGTTTCATTTTTTGCGATCGAATGTAGATATTTAAAATCATCCAGTGTGTATCCGCCGCGTTATTTACGCATTCACAATCCTGGCATTTTGCTTAGATCGCCCTCTGAACGTATTTTATATTTCTTTTTCTGCGATCTTTTCGTTTTCAAAATATACTGCCATTTGAACCTAAATATACTGGAAGCCTTTGGGTTTTAGCGTGTTTCTGACGATCCATAGCAATTGGCGTTTGTATTTCGGGATATCCTTATTTAAGTAAATGCGTTTGCCATTGCCATTGTCATATAGTTTATAATTGGTAATTATATTTTTTTTTTCGCTTGCATTCATTTCTTTCGAGCACTTTTAGACCTAAGTGTGTCCAATACAATTTTGGGTTAATCTCATCCGGTTTTTCTTGTTCTACCCTCCGTGCAGATTTAGCTTTTGGGCTAGATTTTGTGCCAATTTTTTTGTTTCTTCGTTAGAAAGCATTTCTATTCCATGTACTTCTAGATTTTCATTTTCAGGTTATCAAAAAGATAATAGGTCATGTTACTCAGTTAGCAATTGATTTTTAACAGTAACAATATGTAACGAGACATCCAAAATATCTTAGCAGTAAATGAAGATCAATTAAATTAAATACGGTTCATTTTCAATTGGGATGCCAATGCGAATAAGGGCGAATATTGAGCCAATCACTTTTATTAAGTCGATGTTTAGGCAATGGTAGTAATTCTGTTGTGGTCAGTATTAAACTAACATTCACTAAAATTGGTTGTTTGATTATATACTTTAATCTCATCAGCTTACAGTTCATTTTTATCTCATCTCGCATCTCAGCTATCACTGTGTTTAGTTCAGTATCAAATAAACGTTAATCAGAGGCACACGCTTGTTTAATACTTGAAAAAGTAAAATTTACTTTGGTTTAACCAACATTAGTTAAATTACACAACAAAGGCCATCATTTTTCTTTTGCTAATTCTGTGTTGAACGAATAAAACGTAACGTGTGATGTAAAACTTGTCATGTCGCACTAAATTTAGACGTCGCTTAAATGCATGTCGACTGAATAACTTACATTTACTCATAACTTTTACATTTAGAGTTGAGTTTAGTTTTTTTTACTAATAATCAAGCGTTTACCTCTGTTTTAGTTGGTACTGTACTAAATATAGTGTAAACTGAGATGTGAAAATATCGAAAAATAAACTGTAAGCGGATGAGATTAAAGTATTTAATCCAACAACAAATTTTAGTAAGTTTTAGCTTAGTGATGACAACAACAGAATCAACACCATTATCCGATGTCACAACTCTACGCAGAGCGTACGTGTAACGAAAAGTGACAGTAACGAGTTCTATATGATGAACACTTTAGCTAGTAATATAAATATATTTATAAATACGTTCGACAATTATTTCAACCCAATTTTAAAATTTATGGCTTACGATCCAGAAATATACAAATGCCGCCATAAGGAAGTCTCATAAAACCAAAATACATGCTAACTCTACAGCCCAAGGGACACCCTACGCGTGTGTTTGTTCGTCATTTAATTGGTCACTTTAATGCGACCCATTTGGTTCATCTCGCATCCTTTTATCTCGGGAGGAATAACGCGGGCATAACATTTTGTAAGGGAATTTTACTTCCTACTACTGAAAGGTGTTAAAATGGGGGATCGGGGAAATTAAATGAACCGTGATCCCTTCGGACAATGCCCTACAGCTTTGTTTTTGTTATAAAATGTTTACGATTGAATAAGTAGGTTTAATAATAATTTTCGTGAAATATTTTTTATCCGTTTTAACTCAGAGTAGATACCTAGGGTGTTGCGAAAACTGATATCCGCTGAATAAATACAATCTCTTCTTTCATGAAACTATTTTGTATTGACGACTTATTTCAACACAAACCTCCTTCGTGAATATCACTGGCCACCTATGTGTAGTATTTTTTTTATATGTTTAAAGATTATCTGTCACTCTTCTTTTATTTGTAACAATGGACGTTTCGCGGGAAGCTTTTCGTGCTATGATTTTCTATGATTTTAAACAGGGTTAGACTACAAGAAATCTCGAGAAAATTGGCAATAATTACTTGGGTTGCACTGGAGTATTTTATAAAAGGTCTCATACCCCCCAGACCCCAGACCCGGCAGACCACCAACTGCAGTAACTCATGAAAACTTCATCAGGGTAAAGTGGCTATTGCGAGATAATAGACATATTACACATCGAAAGATACAAGCTGAACTAAACATTGGATCACAGGCAGTTTCCACCATCCTGCATGAGCACCTTTAAGTTAGGAAGCTTGCTTCGCGATGAGCAAAAATGCCGTCGTGTTGATTGGCACAAATTTATGTTAGAAAAGTTCAAAGGGGGAACTTTGCGAAACGTATCCTACATTCGGACAACTGACCAATCATGGATATATAGCTACGATCCTCTCACGAAGCAGCAATATAGTCAATGGGTGTTTGAACCAGCGGACCAGTAGCAGAAATTCTGCTAGAAGACCGTAGAACAGTTACTAGTGAATGGTATGGCGAAGTTTTTCTGCTTCAAGCTTTCGGGGAGTTGGATAGCGAGCGTCCAAGAAGCGGCGTCGGTGGCATTATTTTTCACCAAGATAACGCGCCCGCTCACACAGCTGCTAGAACTATCAACTATTTGAAAACTTCGGGGAATACAAATGTTATCCCATGCTCCGTACAGCCCAGATTTAACTTCATACGATTTTTTCATTTTCCACTGTAAAAAAAATGCTTCGTGGGCGAAAATTTTGCACTGTAGACGAGGTCGACGTCACTAACAATTTTTGGAGCAGCCCACGTACCTTGACGAAAAATTATTAATCTTGAAACATTAAATACCCGCCTACGTTATAAGTCTAGCAGATTGCGATAAACGACGACGATATGACTTTGTTAAATGTCATGTTTTTTATTATTTTTTACCTCAAAGTTAGATAGGTAGATATATCTTTAACTAAGTATACGTTTGAATACACCAGTGTGAATTTGTACTAGTATACGTTCTTTGATGTTAATTTGTAGTAGCAGTGCATAAATCACGAGCCTCGGAGAGCACGTTCAGCCATCGATCCCGATTGTCATGAACGCCTATGCCAATCTTTATTAGGAAGTCAGTGCCCTCAAATATAGTGCCGACAATTAATGGGTAGGTTGGTAGTTGGACCTCGTTGGTCTAGTGGTTAGCGTAAGCGACTGCAGATCAAGAGGTCTCGGGTTCAATTCCCGGGTCGGACTGCTGTTGGGTTTTTCCTACAAGAAATTCCTAATAGCAGCCCGGAGTATGGAAGATGGCGGTGTTTCCCGCTCCTGCTTCGGAGAGCACGTTAAGCCGTCGGTCCCGGTTGTCATGAACATCTATGGCAATCGTTATTGGGAAGTCAGTGCCCTCAAATATACTGACAACTAGTTCAACCTTCGAATTCAGTTCGCCCTCAGGGTTGCGGAGGTCAGATGCCAGTCTTTCTGTGTAAAAACTGATATTCAGGTAAAACCGGTTGAACTGGTAGCCGACCCCAAATATTGGGAATAATAAAGGCTAGGAAGAAGATGTGTGATTAGAGTAATACGATTCTTAGCTCTAATTTTCATTCACATTCTAGTGTGAGGTTACGGCAGCTAAAACAACCTCATTTCCCTGCATTTGAATGCCTTTATGTAGTCAGTGCTACCAAGTATCTAAGTACCGGTATTTTGCAGTCGTCAGAGAGACACACAAAGTCCAATGCTCGGTGCGTTATGCTATAAACAGGACACAATTTACGACCAGCTCTGATCACTTTATTCTCACACGTGCGACTCGTTAAATGTTTATTTCACGCTTCATTTAGGAACACCATACGTCAGAATAATCCTGATTTTTATATCTACCTATATCCTGTATCAAGTTTTCAAATGGGTAGGTATGCAGAGATTTATTTTCATTACTTTAAGAAGATACTACTCTATTGTCCCATGCTTAGTTCATTATAGTTCACTTATCGTAAACTTTAAACCTTCTTGAAATTAGTCTATCTACCTAAATAAATTAAAAACCAGATTTTTTCGTGGCTATTTGAATTTGTAACTTACAGTTTTAAATACAATTTAGTAAATTTGTTTATGTAAATCTTTGTTTGTGTAGATATAGATGAAAAGAACAATTAGTTTATATATTGTCCACTACGACAAGGTCCGAAGAGTAAAGGCCCTGTGATAAGTGGATCAAGCACATAAAATAAGCAGCAAAGCGGTCGGATACGGTGTCAATGGATCGTTTTTTATCTCGTGCCAATGGCGCACCCTTGAACAAAAGTATCTACTCAAATAACATTCCGCAACACAGGATATACGTAGTTAAAATAACTCTAATGTTGGAAGTAGACTGCTGATAATATTATAGTTTTATACAAAAATTGTAATTAGATATAAATCAAAATATAGTGTTCGTCACACAATTCTTTGTCCTGTGTGGGAATTGAACTCACGACCTCGACGCACAAATTATAACTTGATCATTTTAGAATTAATTTTACTGTCAGTATGAAAATAATTATTGTAACTATAAACAAAATTCTAAAACGTCCATACTATTCTATGCGTTTCAGTTTAACGCTTTCACTATTTGATAGCGGTGCGTATTACTGTGTATCTACTTAGCCCACTTTCAATGAATCCGGCCAAAGCCACACAAAACTTCCTTTGTTAATAGACGCGACGCTAATAGTCACTAATATGGTTAAATGGTTTAACTCCTTTAGTCTTTTTAGCGCTTGGAAGTTAGCGCTGTGCAGTACTGGCAGTACGGCAAGTGCACGCGCTATCGCGCGGGCTGGCAACGTTGCGCTACACGTTTATGATTACGTAAGCGACGCGACGTTGCCGCTCCACCAGACACCGATCTCGCCGCTCTCGCCCTACCCCTCAGTCTCGCTAGAGCGCTTCTGATATTACAACGTCAATTTCGACATAATGGATTCAAATTCCAATTCGTGCGATATGTTCTCTCCAAAAATAGAAATTGATTCGGAGAGCGAAAAGGAGTTTTCTAAGCGTGAGTCTAATTCCAAGCCATACTGGAATTCGGAGAATACGATGAAGTTGATTGAAACTATGGAGAAGGAATGTAAAGAGTTGTGGGACACGAAGAATCCGTTAAACAAGGACCGAAATGCGAGGCACGCTAAGTTCGAGTATTTGGCGGATATATTTGAAACGTCACCAGAAGAGATTAGCCGGAAAGTGCACAACCTGAGGACTCAGTTCAATAACGAGTTGCGGAAAATAAAGCGGCGGCAGGTGGTGCACAGCGGGTGGGAGTACTTCGACGCGCTGTCCTTCCTGATGCGCATGCCCGTTGCCGACCCCCTCGAGACCGTGGACGCGGTTAATCTCGAGGTACGGATACGACACGTGTCACTAACTGTCACACGTGCTTCGTTTGTTATGATTCCCTATTTACTAATGTTGATACTCACTCATGTTGTGTTATACGAATGAATGATTGTCTTGAAGGTCACATGACAATGTTTACGTGTTTCTCGGATTAATTTAACTTACTATTTTGTTAACTCTTGTAACATTTTTAAGTATATCAGTACCGAATGGAATTAATTAATAAGGAGGCAAGGGCTTACTGCAACTTTAAGAACTCAACTTTTCCATAGATATAAATAAATTGAATGGATAGGCATTTGACAAGTATACATACGCCCAAATTTTTTTTATATATGAGCATTACGAAGGACTCTACTCTGCCTGATGGAAAGCATGAGCAGAATCCAAGAGTGGTGACCTACATACTCATTGAGAATGCAGTCAATGCAGCATGGTGACCAATACTATGGCGGCCCATTGAGATACTTGTCTACTTGTAATAACAATCATTGGACGTCCGGTCTCGCACTTACTAACGCACGAATGCTGCGTCATTTTAGTTTGTTTATTTTTGTTTTGGCTTTTCATTCATTTCTTAACATATACATATCATTTATAGATAAATTACCCACAGCAAATTATGTGTTTATCAAACAATGATTATTTGTTTAGGATGAAAGTCGAACATACGACCTCTGCAAGACCGACTTAGAAGTCAAAAACACTAGACTAAATTCTGTTAAACAACTTCTCATAGCACGTAATCAATGTGAATGAGGCAAATATAACGTTTTTTTTTGGAATAGTGGGCACACAAGGAGATGTGTCACCTGATGGTTAGCGATTACCGTCATACAAGTGCGTTTCCAGCCTTTTGGGGAGGGGGAGTGGGAGAAGAGGGTTTGGCCTCCGGTATCCTCACTCACTCGGTGAAACACAGCGCAAGCGCTGTTTTGCACCGGTTTTCTGTAAGGCCGTAATATCACTTCGGTCGAGCCGAACCATCCATGCCGAAGCGTGGCTCTCCAACGGTCATTTAAAATTTTTTTTTTTCCTAGTTAGCAGAATTTCAAGCAAATGAAGAAGAAGAATTTGGTGCAGCAGCTCGGGCTCACATCAGCCACATGGCCAGCCAGAACAACCCTGATACTAGTCCCTCTAAAGTACGTGTCAGTAAGGCACCGAAACATGTAGGGTCGTCTGCACCTCTCCCGCTACCTCCGAGTGCACACCCTCACATGTGGCCTGAGGATCTTACACCGAGGATTCGACCAGGAATCAACGCCGACGAAAGCCAGGTGAGTCTCCGAAAGTGGTATTTTGAAATTTGTTTGAAAATTGTATGTTTTTTTTTTTTCTTTATTTATTTAGTGAGGGCTTAGTCACAAAGTGATTATGTTGCCCAAATTTGTATACTTACTTACCGTAAAATCTTAATTTTTTCTCTTGTTTTCACCTCCTTGAACCAGTAATTGTTTTTTTTTACTTTTTTGGGTGTCTATATATTCTATGTTTAATGATGATTTTTATTTTTTCGCAATATAAAGAAGTAAAGAGTTCCTAAAATAAATTAAAAGATATTTCCTTTTTTTTTTCTTGTACCTACTAGCTGACCCACGCAACCTCGTTTGCGTCTTCTATTGCCCGTAGCGTGAAAATTTCCCCCCTTTTTTTAATCATTCTTCACTGATGCTCCGCTCCTATTAGTATTAGCGTAATGATAGCCTTCCACGATAAATGGACTGAATCCTGAGATTAGCGCGTTCAAACAAACAAACAAGTATAGATTTTGAGTCACTCCATTGATATTCTGTTCCCGATAATATTTACCTATATTCAACGCACAACTATTTTCCATTAGGTATAGTGGACACTTTTCAAACATGTATTGTGAACACTGAACGAATATTACTATGCAATCAAGATTGTTTAGTAGTTATATTATTATTTATTAATCAATATAATCTTCCGAAAACACAACTGAAAAAGCATAGCTGTTAAGTAACGTAAAATGAGCATCTACTGGAATCGAATTAACAAAACTGAATAAAAACCTTTCCAATATTGTATCTGTTACGTTTAGGTCAAAACATTTCAAGTCTTCACTTCACAAACAAAAGGAAACAAACCCTTTGCTTAAATTAAACGCGGACCCAACAAATGAACTTCATTTAATATTCCAATTGGATTTCATATTTTCTGGTTACTGAATATTACTTTGGGGTGCTAATTGGCTTACCGAATTTCAACCAATCTTGCAAACTTAGTCGTGCGAGTTATAAATTCTTGTCTCTACAGATTTTCGGCGATTTTGTGGCCTCAGAACTGCGTACGCTTCGTTCTAACGAATCCCGTAAAAAACTGAAGCGTATGATTCAGAAAGCGATACTCCAAGTCGGCGAGGAAGAAGACGTGAACTATATCAATGGATGACAGCGACGACTGTCGCTTGATTCTGTCGAGTAAGTGCTTTTGACACTGACGTGACAGTATCAACGCGACCGTTGTTACTCGGTGAAGTGAACAGTTACCTTAACAACAGTTTAAACTAAGTGAATGTGAATACTAAAACAATTAGTGTGTTAACACACGTTTCGTGACGTGGATCCTGTTAAAAGACAAACAAAAAGTGTTGCTTTTATATTCCGGGTAGGTGATTAGTGAATGGTGTCTTTCACACGCTTGTGAATAAGTAGTGTCACAAGCACATCGTCACCGAAAGCTATTTAACATAATTATATTTATAAGATTGTAGGTTGAAAAGGTTAGATTATAATAAGTAACTAGAAAATATCTAAGTTTAAGTAAGAGTATTCTGTTAATGTTAAACTTTGGGATAGAATGTTCCACTTGAAGTATGTTGTGTTTATGTACTTGTACGATTACTTAATTTATGCAACATTTTGTGCTGTTTTCATATGCTCATGCGGCCTTTGAGATTTTTATTGTTTCTGTAGATTTTTTATTTCATGTAAAACAAGAATTTTAACTAGGACGTTAGAAAAAATAAAATACATTAAATATGTATATGGTATTTATTATAAGTATAATGGTAATTACGAGTATTTATAGCATCAAGTAATACGTAATCCATTGATATTACCTATAATATTATTAAAAACTAGTATCTCTTTCTACTCTTTAATCTAGATAAATATTCCTAATTGACTTAATTATCTTAGTAACAACTTTTTTTTAAATATATGCTTAAAAATATGTATAAGAAAATTATAGTTTTAAGTTCGTCTCGTGAAAAACGAGCACGTAAAACTAGTTGCCGAATTATAAAATAAAATAAGATAGAGTTACTATTGAAATACACTTCTAATGCTAAGTGCAGAAGTCACAATATTCAGTAACTAATGTTAATCGTATCTGAGAAATTATATATGTACCTAGAGACTCGTAATCGAATACCCGATTACTGCTGTAAAGTAAAGTAATATTTGTCCTAAATATATTCATAGCTGTATTAAATATTCCTATCTACGGCAAATATATATGCTAATTATCTACAGTAGTAATAATAATATTATGTCTTAATAAATGTTTAACCCTATACCTATAGCCTCTTACATACTTATTAATAAATAACTTTGTCTATAAATCTATTAAAATATATGCGCATAATAAACACTACATTTGGTGTTAATGATCTTTTTATTCATATTATGACATAAGTGGTAAGTTTTATTTCTTTCACTTGGTTCCGTCTTTAAATTATTCCAAACCTTAGTTGAATAAATTAAAAGCTTGTAATTATACTGTACAGGTTGTTATATTTATGATTTAAATAAATATACACTAGCTGACACGTACAACTTCGACTGGATCTCACTTTGGTAGTAGCGTAGTGCTATACAGCGTGAAGTTTTTCGAAAGACGGTCCCCATTTCATGTCATCCACATTTTATATATTTTTGATCATTAATTCCATCACGACGACGACTTGAAGACTCAAAGACTTAGACTTGAAGACTATAAATACTTGACATTGGCAGAAATAGCTGATCCGAGTGATCCGGCTGGTTGCCATTTCTTCAAAAGAAGAAGAAGTACAGCGTGAACTTTGTTTATAAATAAAGAGGTTAGGTATTATAAGCCAACCTTACAAGATAGACATATGAACGTGTAGGCTTATTTTAGAAGTCTTAAAGGCCAATAATTCTGTCATAAATTATTTTTGCAAAACTTTTATCGTTTACCTACACAGTGCACGCGATGTAAGTTTTCAAAATGAGTATTTTTCCTCTTTTTGTAACATGTCGTAACGTGATGGTTTATAGTCTTTCTCGATAAATGGTCCATCAACTCTAAAAATCTGATCAGAATTACCTGGCATTAGTAAAAACCAAAGAAACAAACTTACCGCTTTATACTTTTGTATGGTTAGATGATGTAGCTCTATTGCTTAGATAACAGAATAAGAGTATGTATAACAAAATAAACATCTGCTGTAAGCCTCGTCGTGTTCGCTAAATGATTCCGGGCGTTTAATTACCTCTCTAGTGCTAAAACGTAAGTATGATATGATGCATTGGTTTATGCGGTCGCTTCGCCGTTGCCTACTGCGCGGTGTGTTATGAGTTCGATCCAATCATGGAACAAAAATTTTCCTGACTCACAAATTATTATTTAGTGTGAGTATTTTATTGTGTGCCTATAAAATCTGAATACATAGGATAAAGGACATATTCCAAGTGCTGGAGTTATTTTACACTTATGGAAGTGGCACAAGGCTGTTCAAACAAATCAAATAAACTTGAAAGTTTTATTAATTACTAGCTGAACCCCGCGTTGAACTGTTGTACAGTGGGTAAAGGCGAAGCGCTGGTCTAGTAGCCTAACTTACTCCTTATATTATCATCAGCTACCTATCAGTAAAAGTCCCGTCAAAATCGGTCCAACCGTTCCGGAGATTGGCCGGAACAAACAGACAGGCAAACATTGTATGCATTTAATAAAAATCGGTTATTATAATATTACAAACAGACACTCCAATTTTATCAGTAGGTACTAATGGTCGCCCGATGATCGAAACCGAAACTATAATTTATTGTTTTTTTTTTTACTTTCTCTATATAAACTTGTGCCTTTCATACTTCTCTGTTCGCATAATTTTCCTAAAATCTTTATACCTATATATATAGGTACTTAGATAAGATTAACCAATTCTGCAATTTACCTCTCGACTTCTTCATCAAATCAGCTCTATAAAATCGATTTTTAAACATAAATTGTTATCAGTTTTGCAAATTTTCTAATCAGTAGTAAGTAGGTTTAGGAGTAACAGAAGTTAATTAAATTCAACTTTTAACATTTACCTACATAGTTAGTTTATTAGTGACAGGTGAAACTAATAAAAGCGTGTTGAAAATACTAATGGCTTTTAAACAAACTCATAAATTATCTACCAATGACCATTAAAGCCTACCAAGTTACGCATGTTATAATGATAGTATGTATATATACCTATACACACGGCTACTACACTATAGACTGCCTCGATGGCGCAGTGGTAGTGTATGCGAATGCTAAGCTTGAGGTCTCGGGTACGATTCGCGGGTCGGACCCAATGTTTATATGATTTGTAAGTATTTGTTTCGGAGTTTGGGTGTTTTCTATGTATAATATGTACATATTATTTACAAAAAAGAAAAAGTATATGTGTATTTCTATCAGTTGTCTAGTACTCATAACATGATACACTGTTTCATTGAAGACCTACAAAATATATTGTGCCTCTGTGGCGCAATGGTAGTGTATGCGACTGCTGTGCTTGAGGTCTCGGGTTCGATGCCTGGGTCGGACCAAATGTTTATAATGATCTGCTAATACTTGTTTCGGAGTTTGGTGATTCTATGTATAATATGTACATATTTACAAAAAAGAATATAAGTATTTATATCAGTTGTCTAGTATTCACAACACAAGCTCTGCTTAGCTTGGGGCTAGATGGCGGGGTCCGTTCGTGTTAACATCAGCTGTTCCCGGACCCCTCCCTTCTCAGACGCAAAGTTGGCACACCGTGTGGTTTTAGTCGGTTCGATTCCGACACACCACCCCGCCGCAAACCCCGGCGGAGTGACGGCCCGAGGGGGTTTCCACATGTAAATAAAAAAAAAGGGGGGTAAATGGCGTTGTGTGTTAGATATCCGGAATATTTATTATATATTTATTACTACTAGCATTTTAAAAATGCGATACGTCTGCTCGTTTGCCCCCTATATAATAAAAAATAAAATAAAAAAATAAATAAAAATGATATTGTGATAAAGACTCACTCTGTATAGTTAATGGAGGTGATTTATTATTCGCATACGGTACAATATTAGGTATGTAACATAAAATGGTTATATTAAGTTCTGCAAAGTACTTTGTAAATTATAACTTGTTGGGTCAGTAGGTACCTATTTTAATAAGGCGTATTTACTGATCCATTTTAAGTTAAAACGTGTTTTCATTTACTTATTACTTAAATAATGTCGTAAGTCAAGTTACACTGTATGTACATGTTGCTTGATAGTAATTCGAAATCCCACAGTACAATAAAAATAATAAATATTTCGAACGTCTGACATACAGCGCCATCTAGTCCCAAGCTAAGCAGAGCTTGTGTTATGGGTATTAGACAACTGGGTCCGGTCGTGTTAATAACTGCATTTCCCGGATCCCTCCCTTCTTAGGCGCAGAGTTGGCACACCGTGTGGTTTTAGTCGGTTCGATTTCGACACACCGCCCCGCCGCAAACCCCGGCGGAGTGACGACCCGAGGGGGTTTTCACACGTATAAAAAAAATGGTTATTAGACAACTGAATTGAATTCATATATACTTTTTTCTTTTTTGTAACAACGAAACGAAACAAATATTTGCAGATCATTGTAAACATTTCGTCCGACCCAGGAATTGAACCCGAGACCTCAAGCACAGCAGTCGCATACACTACCACTGCGCCTCAGAGGCACAATATATATTGTAGGTCTTTAATGAAACAGTGTAATATAAACATTACTATACGGTTGGCCTAGTCGTTTTACAGACGACAACGACGCTTCCTTCTGCGCCAATCTGCTATTGTAGGTTCAAATCCCACATCAGACAGCACTTTGTGTGATCAACCAATTATTATTTTGAGTTTGGGTGTTCTTTGTATCCGTTTCATATATGTTTGTAAAGTCCCGCGCGACACAGGAGGTATAATCATAATGCTGGATAGTCTATAATTAAATTAAATATATACAACATGAGCACTTGACTATAGATCGCAAAACTTCGGTAGATATATACATAAGTAAATAGATAGGTACTCTTTATTACACACCCTCATTTAAGAAACATGCAATGTATACCTTATACTCTCTCAGCATATTGCCGTCCACTGATGAACGAAGGCCTCCCCCAAAGAGCGTCAACCATCCCGGTCCTGAGCAGTCCGCATCCATCCGTTGCCAGCCATTTTCTTCAAGTCGTCGGTACATTGTGCCGCAGGGCGCCCTACATTGCGTTTGCCTATACCTTATACAATCAATTGATATTTTCGTGTTTTTGCAAACATTGGTAACATTAATTGAACTGGGATTATTTCGTAGAATAATCCAAGTTTACCGTGCGAGAGCCACGCTACGGCATGAATGGGCCGGCTCGACCGGAGTTATACCACGGCCTCACAGAAAACCGGTGTGAAACAACGCTTGCGCTGTGTTTTCCCGAGTGAGTGAGGATACTGGAGGTCCATTTTTTTTTTTTTAACGTTTGAAAACCCCCTTGGGCCGTCACCCCACCGGGGTTTGCGGCGGGGTGGTGTGTCGGAATCGAACCGACTAAAACCACACGGTGTGCCAACTCTGCGCCTGAGAAGGGAGGGGTCCGGGAACTGCAGATATTAACACGACCGGACCCCTCCCAGCGCCTGCCCGCACTGAAGCGGGCACCTTCTGCTGGTAAAATAAAATAATCTCAATTTAGGCGACGCACGGCACACGCGTACATCGCCTCCTCGCGGTTGGCCTGTAATGCGGATGGAGGGGAAAACCTATCCCGTCCATCCGCGGCCACACTCAGGGCGGCATGAGGCGCTGATATGCGCGCCTCCGCCGCCCGGTTTACCGGCGGCGGATTGGGTCCGAGTGATCGTCGTCCTCTCGGGCCTTCTCCGCCGCCTCCTTCTGCGAAATTATATCTTCGCAGAAGGTCGCGACCGCGGTAAAACTGCTGTCGCTACCGGCCATGGCTTATGACTTATGACGGCCGGTAGCGACAGATCTCCTCCGATGACTGCAGTGAGGGCCCGGCGCTGCGCCGCCCAAGCGGTGCAGATCTCCAGCGTATACTGGGCCGAGTCCTCACTGCAGTCACAGTGGTGGCAGGCGGGACTCAGTTCCCTCCTAGCGACCGAGTGCAGGTACTTCCCGAAGCAACCGTGCCCGGGAAGCACCTGCGCCAGTCGGAAGGAAAGAGTCCCGTGCTAACACGTAACAAATTACGCCCAGCCCGGGGGGAAGACGACTTCGAAGGACCCAATCGTACCCCAAGTTCCACAGGAGTGGTCCGACGACAGACCCCCGTGGAACGTCGCACGACATGGGTCGCCGTCTCAAGACGCCATCTCGGTCCTCGTACACGACGGTACGCTCCTTTAAATAGTCTGCCACCAGCCGCCTCAGGTACTCTGGCACCCCGTGGTAGTGGAGTGCTTCCCCGATGCAGCTGAACGGCAGACTATTGAAGGCGTTGGCGATGTCCAACGACACCGCCAACACCACGCCGCCACAGCTCACTGCCTCTTCGGTCACGGCCCTAAGGCGCATCACGGCATCGACTGTCGAACGCCCCTCTCGGAACCCGAATTGGGCGTACGACAGGTCGGGGCCCACCTCGCTGAGATGCCGGACGATGCGGGCAGAGAGAATCCTCTCAAACAAATTGCCCGCCTCATCCAGCAACACGATGGGCCTATAGGCCGCGACCGAATCGGCAGGCCGTCCCGGCTTCGCCAACGGGACCAGCTTCCCGCATTTCCAGCACTCAGGGAAGCGTCCGGACGCCAGGCTAGCGTCCAAAACCTCCCTGAGGCGGTCCGACATATGGTCGAGGGCTCGGGCCATCACTCGGGCTGGTACCCCGTCCGGCCCGGGGGCGGTGTTCTTGGAACGGATCCGAAGAATAGCCGCCCCAACCTCCGTTTCCCTAACGGGCGGCACCTCACTCCCTTCGTCCCCGTCGTCTCTGGCCGGATCGGCCATCGACGGGGGCGTGTGCTCCGCCCGCTGCGGGAAAAGGCCCTCGACCACTTGCTGCAGGAAGCTGGGCTGGAGAGTCTCGGTAAGGGGGGGGCCCGCCGTGCGGAGCTTCTGACGCACCGCACGATATGGGCGACCCCAGGGGTCACGGTCGAGACTCTCCAGCATCTCCTTTCTCTTTTCCTCTTTGGCGCGGCAAATGGCCAGCTTCAGAGCCCTCCGCGCTTCGCGGTACTCCTCATGAAGCTGGCCCTCCTCACCGTCTACGCGGTGACGTCGCCGCCGGCTGCGAGTGTAGGACCTCCGGGCACGAGTACAGGCCGCACGGAGGTCCGCCAACTCCTGGGACCACATAGTGGAGGTCCATACCCTAACCCCTCCCCCCATCCCTCTCCCCATCCACCAAAGTACGGCAATGCACTTGTGACGCCTCTGGTATTGCGGGTGTTACGTATGGTCGTTTAACCCCTATTCCATAAAAAAAAATACGGTTAATATTATCAGTGTACCTACTTAATATCATGTAAGTACTAGCTGACCCACGCAACCTCGTTTGCATCTTATATTGCCCGTAGCGTGAAAATTTCCCCCGTTTTTGAAACATTCTTCATTGGTGCTCCGCTCCTATTAGTAGTAGCGTGATCACACATAGCCTATAGCCTTCCTCGATAAATGGACTATCAAACACTGAAATAATTTTTCAAATTGGACCAGCGGTTCCTGAGATTAGCGCATTCAAACAAACAAACAAACTCTTCAGATTTATTATTAGTATAGAATTAGATGATTAAATTTGTGACTATGTCTGGATGTTTATTAGATAAGTACTCTTTGACGCAAAAACAACCTACTGAACGGATTAAGATGAAATCTTACCGCTTATACATTAGAATAATATATAGACTACTACACACGGTATTAATCGTGCTGACCCCACGTACCTTGTGGTATAAATATAATAAAATAATGTTGCAGTCATAGTTTTATATTATATTTCACTGTAGAGTCTTTTTTTACTCAATTTTGTAATATTTTGTTTTATAAATTTGGGAAATATATCTACATTTTATACAATTTAATTTGGTTTTCAAATACAGATGATTTCTGATTATCTTTGTAGATTATTTCACCTAGACATAGTATAGAAACTAAGTACAATAGATTTTTAAAAAACGTAGCTAATAACTTTAAACCTTTATTCCTTTAGGAGATATAAAAGGTACAGACAGAGACTCTCGGTTTTCAACAATAGTGGTCCTGCAACCGCTCCTGGCGCCGCATCGTCATGATGAGAGCGCTGAAATCAACGGCAGCGTTACCGTGACCGATTGATTCTTTACTATAATTCTCGTTAACCGGAACGATCATTTAGGTGTTGAACATAACAATAATATGCCAATGATTATTAAGATGTCAGAACAATACGTACGTAAATAATATTGTTTGAAAATGTTCGTTCTTAGTTATTTTCAAGATTATAAGATTGAAGGTATGTAGTTAAGTGAGAAACCGTTATATGAAAGTGTGTCTCAATTTCAATACACAACAAATTTAATTTTCACACAAAAGAAATATGATCCATAAGTAAATAAAACGTTATTTAGTTGAGCGCACATCTTGAAGTCTCTTCTTGAATAAAGAATATTTCTTGCTGAATAAAAAATCGTCACTTGTTGAATAAAAAAAATTTTGTTTCAAACCCTCTTGAAACAGCAGATATGGACAGACCAACTGGCAATCAGACTAAGCAGAATAACCATGAAAACTGACCCACATACTTTTTCACTCAGATTTTCTTAGGAAAATTTTATTAGGAATAAGATGACGACAATGTTACATTTAGGTACTTTATATGTAAATGGTAAAAAGTATTCAATAATTCTTTAAGTAAGTAAGTTGATATGTATATTCATATATACCTACATAGATATATAGATTTCTACACTACCTTACGGTTGACTAGAATTAAAAAAGAGGCATTCTGCTTTGGACATTAAGTCCGCCAATGTGCAAAAGTGCATAAAGTTTTAAATAAATAAATATACTTATTGTTTCTCTCACATACTAAAAGTTACTGCATATTTTATAAATATTCTAGTTCCACATTATTACAAAAGCTATAGGTATTTTGGTACATAAATAAGGTCTTAAAAGACAACTTTAGATACCGCATAGAAACGACTTAAATGTGTTAAAAAAAATCAATAAAATAGTCATTAAACTGGGAACTATTCCAACCATAAAAGCCACTCACAAAATCCATATGTCAATAACATATTTCCCGTTAAAAATCTAAAAAACGAAAATATTGCCGTATCACCATGTCTAATAACAGTGTAACCGAAACATACCAAATTATTTCCGCTACTTGACGTCCAGAATTAAACAAACGATGCTCACCGCCCGTCACTTGTTGGGCCCTGTCTAAAGTTCAATCGGTGTCAACTTGGCCCTAACGATAGATATTGATTTTACCCTCATATTGTTAATCACGTCAATTGAGAAGCTTGTCAGTAAGGGTTGGAAGTCAATTGCAACCTTTTTTGTAATGAATTTGGAAATAGGGTTCAATAATTTAGGCTATTATTCATCAGTGTGTTTTTTCACTACTAACTGTTCTTAATTTTTAAATAAGTACTACAAATCTATATACCCATAAAAAATATGTTTCGCTTCATACTACGCTTCAAAGAGAGACAAACTTCTAGCATTCCATGGATTCACCGTGCTTGTGCCGGGTCCATGGTGTGATAGTGGGAGAAACCCAGAGCAGTTCCCAGGACTTGCGACCTAGGTGTAGGTTTTAAGGAGGCCCCCTTTGAGATGCGCATCAACGCTCACCTTCACTGCCCGAGTTTCCCGCCCTACCTAGCCAAATTTGGTAGGAACCTGTTAGTGCAGCTTTAGATACTCGTTCTAAACTAGACCTTACTGTAGTTCTCGACAGGCCAAGGTCTTTCAGTAGATTATAGAGAGATTTAGCTGGTATACCTCTCGCTCCTAGTAGTAGAGCTTACTCTACTAGTATTATATGTTTAATGTGTCTAGAAAAGATAAATTAATAATATTATAAAAAATAATAATGAAAAAACGACTTCAAGAGCTGGATTAAATTGAAATGGAACCACACGGGAAGCGCCAGCTTTCAAATAAAAAATCATCAAATCTCTCAGGTAACAAAAAAACAGCCGAAATGAGAACCTCCTCCTTTTTTGAAGTCGGTTTAATCTTAAATTTCGACATACATAATATGAAACCCGTTCAAAATATTGTTCTATATCGACGGTAGGAAGCGTATCTCGAAAATTTTACAAAATAATTTTGGATATAGTTTTGATGAGAAATAACCGCGTCCGGCCTGTCTGTTGTCTGTCTGTCATTACACGAGGCTTAGGTAAAGAGAAATATCTTTAAAATTTTAACTTCCTATCTTTATTAATCGACGAATTATGAATTTTCACAATAGTTTTTTGGCTTTGGTGTTTTTCTTTTTTTTTTATTGAACACTGGGCAAACGAGCAGACGTATCACCTGATGGTAAGCGATTACCGCCGCCCATTGACACCCGCAACACCAAAGGCGTCACAAGTGCGTTGCCGACCTTTGGGGGATGGGAAAGGGGTGTAAAGTTGGATATTTCAGGATATGAAATTTTTGCATTCTGACATTGTTATATTGTTGCGTTAGATTTATTTCTCATTTCCCATCAATACCACTAAAGGGTAAAGCTAGTATTAGCTGTATAAATCAATTCATGGAATATAATATGTGTATAAACCCATAAATCTTTACCACTACGTGCCCTAGTCGGGCTTAAATAACTCGTGATCGTAATAGCTGGTGAATTTAAATGTCATGAGTATAATAATAAGTATTTATATTAGTTGTCTAGTACTCATAAAATGATACACTGTTTCATTAAAGACCTACAAAATGGTGCCTCTGTGGCGCAGTGGTAGTGTATGCGACTGCTGTGCTTGAGTTCGATTCCTGGGTCGGACCCAATGTTTGTATGATCTTCAAATATTTGTTTCGGAGCTTGGGTGCTTTCAATGTCATAAACAATTACGATACGAGCAAGTACATACTTGCTCGTATCGTAATGGTGCTAAAATTATTACAAGTATATCAAATAGAAAAAAGTACGCAAAAGCTTAACATATTTATATAATTACATAACTAATTGGACATAACAATAGTGAAAATCGTTGATATAGGAAATGGTATTTATAAAGTTTAAATTTCACCATTGCGATGAAATTTCAGAACGTTTCGTTCCTTTAAGATAGGCTGCTGCAAGTCAGTCACCTCACAGTAGCCAGAAATTCACGGCGATGGCTGTCGATCAGCGTCGTAATAATAGATATGCTTGTTTTAAAAACAAAGTTCTTCACTAATTCTAAATACCTATTATGGAAGCAAAATATGAGGTAACAAATCATCAACAGCCCATGACGTCCCACTGCTGAGCTCGGGTCTCCTCTCAGGTGAGAATTAAGGCCATGCTTCCTCACGCTGGCCAAGTGCGTGTTGGAGACTGACAAGACAACGTTGTGGCCACGTAATCTTTGCCGTTGGAAGTTTTTAAGTCGCCCAAAGGCCTCCAACTAAGCTTCACGACTGTTATCCTATGAACCGGGACCGACTGATTAATGTGACATCCGAATCAGGGAGACGCTCATGGTATCATGCCACCAGCGGTCACCCATCTAGGTACTGACCGCGACGTCGTTGCTTATCCTCAGTAATTGTTTCTAATCACCGAGTGCAACTGGGCTATGAGCGCCTACAAACTAACTAACAAATAATATTTATTTATTCATGGAAAACGTATAGCTAGATATGTTAGTAAAAGTAAGCCGATTAATCATTAGAGAGCCAATTACAAGATTTCACTTCTAGTTTGAGACTAATATAAAATATTGAGACGAAGAAAAAATATAAACTGAACATAAATCAAAAGTGAAAATCTTACACAATACGTAGGCGCCAAACACTAAATAAATAATTGCTTTAACGCAAATTTAGGCAACACTATGTCTGCTCAAAATAGCCGAGAATACACTAAGCAAAAAGGGATCAATATCATGCAGTTTACTTAATTCATTAAAATTTCTACTTGCGCATACCAAGTAGCTTATATAGTTACTCCATTTGATTACATGGTTTTTAAATATTAATTTCTTATATTATAATAATAATCAATATTTAATGTCAGATATATCTCTTTGTTTGGTTTTTTGTCACACGGTTTCTTTTGTATGAATGGCTAGCTAGTTCATTAAATACTGTAGTACGGCTGAATATCAATCATACCACTAGATGAACGACACAGTCAACACAGTGTACAAAGAGGCTGTTAATTAAACGGCTTATTGAGCTGGTTGGCTTCTACATATACTGTTTGAACAAGTTACAAAATAAAATATAAAAAATAGATGTGATTTACAAGCGTGATTGATGGATTTATTAATAAATGTGTTTTAGGAAAAGAAACGTTTATTTGGACCAATAATTCTGTTTTATTACCTACATTTTAATTTAAATGACGTTAAAAAGTTAAATTTGCCGAAAACACAGGTTTAACTTCATTATAAGGCTATATTCCAAGCATGTGTCAGTCGTTAAAGAGTTGGTTAATTAATCATGAAAGGGTGGGTGCCACACGCAGGTGAAGAGGGTTGGTTGGGATTTCGAGAGCAACCCTAATTGCTTCGTATCGCTTCGAGGTAAAGGCAACCAGTTATTTGTACACCAGAAAATAGGCGTTACAAACAAATGATAAAACAATATATAGTTTTTTGTTTATTTCTCAAAGGTTTGACTGAATTGCAGAAGGATAATAAAGGACTTTCGAAGCAGTGATTTAAAAAATAACAATAAGCCTTTTCGTACGTACTAGTCAGTGATTGTGAATGATAAAGGTACAGTCTAAATAATTATCATCTGATCCTAAAATGAACAGAACCTGTACTACGATAACCAGAATCCAAGAGTAGTGGTCATCATACTCGTTGCGAATGCAGATAATGCAACAACGCAGCATGGTGACCCACACTATGGCGGTTTATTGAGATGCTTCTGAAGCATTGGGCCACCGATCTCGCACTCACCAACGTAATACGACAGGACCGGTTCGACCTTCATTCGTTCTGATATTAGAGTACCTCTACTACCTAATATAAATACATATTAACTGCCTCGGCGGTGTAGTGGTAGCGTATGCGACTGCTACGTCCGGTTCGGACCAAATGTTTGTATGATCTGCAAATATTTGTTTTGGAGTTTGGATGTTTTCTATGTATGATATGTGTGTATGTACTCGTATTTATATAAAAAAAAAACACAAAGCAGTCATAAGCACTGCCGACAGAAGTGAAAACTCATAACTATAAACAAACGGTTGTTTTAACTTACCTGAAATGAACACCTATGCTTTTTTTAATAGTGTGCAATAAAAATAACTAAAAATTATTATGATTGTAAGAAGTAAATGGAAGTAAAGCTTTGATACTCCAATAGATGTCGCTGTTTTCAAAAAAAATGAAAACAATCTTTTTGATTTACAAAAGGTTTTGTGTAAGTAGAAAATCGTTATTTTAATTTATTGTAAATCACTTTAAGATACTGAAATATTAACTTTAAGTATATACAATCATATTGAGAAAGGACCACTATCTAGAAAAACGAATGCTACCAAAGTATATCGGTAGATGGCGCTGTTAACAATAAACATCCGTCTTACGAATTTTTTCGATCAGGACACGTGACCTGACGCGAGTTTATGGTCACGTGACCTGACGCCCTGACGCGAGTTTATACATTTTTACCCATTCCAAAAAAGTATACAGCGCCGCTAAAGAAGTTTTCACTTCAAAAAAGTACATAAGTATTTATATCAATTGTCTAGTTCCCATAAGACAAGCTCTGCTTAGCTTAGGACTAGATGGCGTTGTGTGTTATATGTCCGGAATATTTATTTATTATAGATAAACTACTGTCAGACACAGGACATCACAAAATATTTGTCCTGGGTAGCAATCAAACCCACGTCCTATGGCTTAGCAGATCACTAACGACTAGAAAAATAGCAACGTCGAAGTCAAGAAATCATTGAAGAAAGAGAAGTATAACTTAGTATGGTATTGCTGCAAGCGGAATAGTCATTCTTATGTATGATAAATATAACCAGTAGATAAACCTTACTTATTACCATATCTATATAGACCATCATCATATAACTTTCCGTGGAAGAGCCACGCTTCGGCATGAATGGGCCGGCTTGACCGGAGTGATACCACGGCCTCACAGAAAACCGGTGTGAAATAGCGCTTGCACTGTTTCACCGAGTAAGTAAGGATACCGGAGGCCCATACCCCCAACCCCTCCCCCCATTCCCTCTCCCCATCCCTAAAGGTCGGCAACGGCCTTGTGACGCTTTTAGTGTTGCGGGTGTCCATGGGCGGCGGTAATCGCTTACCATCAGGTGATGCGTCTGCTCGTTTGCCACCTATTCAATAAAAAAAAAAATGTAATCCGAACACCTAGTATGTTTCAGAGGCCATGCTGCTACATTTTAACCGATTTCAAAAAAGGAGGAGGTTCTCAATTCAACTGTATCTTTTTTTATTTTTGTTACCTCATAACTTTTGACTGGGGGAACCAATTTTTATGATTATTTTTTAATTGGAAAGCTGGTGCTTTCCGTGTGGTCCCATTTTAATTTGGTCCAGTTCTTGATGTCGGTTATTTTTTATTAAAATTGGTGATAATGTAATCCAGTCTCCATGGTCTTTGATGCCTCTTTTTACCAGCATAAAGGACAGCATTACGCTAGTACTGCTAGTAGTGCTACTTACCCACAACTAATGCGTTTCGTAAGGTGTATAAACTATACCAGATGGCTTTTATTTATAAAAAACTGTGAATAAAAGATGTTATCAATGACACGGTTTATTAATGTTCCACGACTAGTTTTCAAAAGGAAAGCATTTCATATTTAAACGTTAATTTATCTTATGGTGTTAGCGTACCTATCATTATCTGTTATAATAATATAATTAAACAAGGAGCCTACTGCGTCTGCACTTTATTATGTTTGATATGGTAATTTAACATCAGCACTAAATATAAAAAGGTGCGGGTACAGAAAATGCACTTCGCTTTTATTTTACCCTAGCTTTTGCATGCGGCTTCGCTCGCGTATTTGTCGATTACCGCGTTTATCTTTAAACTAATGTAACTTTTTTACTTATTAACCGATTAAAATAAAACTAAAATGTTAAGTGAAAATAACCTCGGATCAGTACACAGACAAAAATTCTAAAAACTGTTGATCTTCAGTTCTGTATTTAAATAAAGACTCCCTCCATTAGTTTTTCTTCAATATCTTTGATGTACCTACAGACGTTGACCTCTTCAAATTTTATTAAATGGTCGATGGTTTAGCAAAAATACAATTTTCTTGTTTTAAAGATAAAAAACGTGAATCGGACTCGCGCACCGAGGGTTTCGTACAAATTTGCAGACCCTTTTTCTCTTGCAAACATCGCAGCATGGTGAATATATTGTATTCTGTTCCGTGTTATTAAATTACAACAGTTGACCAGAGGACTACAACTGAAGAAAGGCTTCCCCTTTTCTTCCCACTTTCTACAAAATTTCAAGGTAAGTTATTTAATTATATGAATTTCTACAATAGTGTTCTGACATCTGTTTCATGTACAAATAATCATAGTCGACTTTCATTCAAAAGATATTCATTTATTTCTAACCGCAGAGGTATAAAAGTATATCCTGCGAAACTTGGGGCGCTCGTTTTAACAGATAGCATCGCACCGCCCTTCCTATTGTTTACTTATTACAGTCATTAGGGTAGTTCAGAGAGCCAGGATAATCGCCCCTTAGTGGGTAGTATGAACAATGGTTGATTTTACCGGAAATTAATGTCGTACTTACAGTTTCGTTATGTTTATGATAACTTGATTCAAAACAAATCGTAAAAAGAATAAATTCCCTGTCTATTTCTTATTATTTTATTTAGTACTGAAGTATTTTCAGTTACTCAGGTTTTCTGTTATTTTGTAGTCCAGTTTGAAGTTAGTTTACTGTTTTTAATGGCCAGACGCGTCAATTCCCTATTATTAAGTATGTTTTTTTATTAAAACCGGTTTTTATTAAATTTAAAAAATAAATGCGATCCAACTTCAAAGGAATTAATCATAGTTTCAAAGAAGTAAAAATAATTAAGTTAAGTAAAAACACCTAATTCTAACAATAAGAAGTTAAAAATGATTAACCCGACTACGTAATCACCAGTCACCCGGTTCAATATTACGAATCTATCGACACCTCATTTAATAAAGTCGGTTCGTTAAGGCGCTGCGATGAAATTTACAAACTTATAATTCAAAATTATTACCGTTCCTCTAAGCTTCGGCGTAGTCGGGTAAAAAGTTAGACAATTCAAAGACGGAATATTTGTATTCAATAGACAGTACCCACAGTCTGTTTTACACTTAAACCGTAGCTGAAATCAACATTAAATCATCAATCATAATCTTCCTAAAAGGCCGGCAACGCACTTGTAACGCCTCTGGTGTTGCGGGTGTCCATAGGCGGCGGTAATCGCTTACCATCCGGCGATACGTCTGCTCGTTAGCCCCCTATATAATTAAAAAAAACCTGTTAAAATAATCGCATAATGTATTGATATAATAAATTTCTATTTTTATATAATGTATAGGTATAGAATGTGCTTACTTCAATCAAAATTTGTTAATAATTAAACAATTTTGTATACACAATTAAAGAGTCGTATGCTGCCCGATTAATTATCATCGAATTAACTTTTTTAATGGGATTACCATGTCCCGGTCTTTTATTTACATTGTTCCGTGAAGCGTGTGAGCGTGATACTTAATAGACAGTTTATTTATTCTGATCAATAAAAGTCGCTCTTTTTAACCGACTTAAAAAAAGGAGGAGGTTATCAATTCGATTTTTTTGTGTTTGTTACCTCATAACTTTCGACTGGGTGAATCGATTTTAATGATTCTTTTTTTATTTGAAAGGTGGTGCTTCCCGTGTGGTTCCATTTCAATTTGGTTCAGTTGTGATAATGTTATCTATGAGAAAATCGGTTCCTGAGATTAGCGCGTTCAAACAAACTCTTTAGCTTTATATAAGGCATGTGAGTGTGAGATTAAATGTAGTGGATTCTCTTTCGTACCGAAATAGTGACGAAAATGTCTGATCCATTTTCGTCGCCATTTCGATCGATCGTGTATCGACACTAATAATACCGCTGATAGCACTAGATGTGTATCTAAGTAAAGGTATGTAGATGTGTATCTACATACCTTTACTTTTCTTTAATAAAATACTGCCAAGATGAGGAAAACTCCATTCTTCGTTATCTTAATTCACGTTTTTATTTCGTGTTGTCCTGTAAACTATCCCTTAAAGGATGTTACGTTATACTAACTATGGGCTATTGCATTCAACCCTACTAATAATACAAATGCTAAAGTTTGTGAGGGTGGATGTATGGATGTTGGTTATTCTTGCACGAAAAAACTACTGAAAGGATTTAGAAGAAACTTTACAGTAATGTAGCCACTATTTACTATGATAAACAATATACCCGGTGGCTTCGCCCTTGGCAAAAGTTAGTGTTATATGATTAAGCTTACGGGAATTAACGGGTTTTGAGCTACCTCACGTTTCGACCTGGTGGCCTGTGACAACGGCCAATCCATGATTAGATAATAAGCATGTGACTAATGAGAATGACGGGGAAACTGCGGTTGAGTATCATTAATGTTATCATTAATTTCGTAATGGGAGCTCACTTAGTTCAGTAAGTATTTATGATATTTATGATGATTAACTTGTGAATGACAAAATAACATATGCCTCTATCTAATAGCGAGTCAATAATATTTGTCTGGTTACCTCTGATTGATTTTGAAAGAAAAGCAGAATGCTGAAGACATGCATGTTTGTCAAAGTATCAATCGTCGTTAAGGTTAGAGATAGACTAACAAATTCACTTTTTAACTCGTTGTTATAGTTTTAAACTAGCAAACGAGTATGCTGTCCACATGATACTTTAAGGTGTGTCTTACCAAACACACCCTATACGCTGCTCAAACACAACACCTCAAAGAGAGATCGATGTGGTACAAAGCACCGAAAGAACAAACAAAAGATCCAAGTTTGACAGACTCCTTCTCCTCGTGTATCCATGTTTGTTGCCTAATTTCCTACATTAACAAAACTTATTTGTACAGAGATTGTCAGCCACTAATTTTGGGCCGAAACTCACATTCCCAAGCAACTTCTAAGTTAAATCGAACAAAAAGCACAAACCGTGTTTTACTTTACGACCGTATTTGCCAGCACTTCTCATCTACCTATCTCGCTTTAACATAAGAAGTTTTATATATAGCTCCTTGTCGCACGGCCGTCGACCCGGCTCGGTACCATTAGCCCCCACGGTAAAAGTACATACAATCATACAGAGATTGGATTTTATTGTTGAACACGTTTCATTGGATATGATGCAGTTTCCGTTAAATTACTGTTTGGTTTTGTCTATTCACTTGTTTGCAAACGACCTGTTCTAGTTAAATTAAACAAACTTGCCCATTCTTAATTGAATCGTCGTAAATTGTCAAGAGCTTCATCTTTGGTTCATCTCTTAAACCATGAATCCATACTTATATTATAGATGCGAAAGTAACTTTGTCTGTCTGTCTGTCACACTTTCACAGCCCAATCGCTGCACCGATTTAAATAAAATTTAACATGGAGATAATTTGATTCTTGAGGAAGAACATAGGCTACTCTTTACTGCGAAAACCGACAAACACGCGGACAGAGTCCACTGTTTAAAAATAATTGTATCGTATATGCACAAGCAGCTCTGTCCATCTGTTATATTTTGACAGCTACACCATTTAACTTAACTATTTTCATGAATTTTGGTATGAAAATAGAAATGATTTTAAAGAATAACATACTATTTGTCACGAAAGTCACAATTGAATGTAGTGAATAGAGAATTAGTATATTTCATAGAGGAAGTAACTCAAAAAGCCGCGAATACCAAGTTGTTGACAATCTCTAGTCTCTGATTTATTAGATGATATGTGAGCATAATCTATATTAACAGACAGTAACATAATGATGAGAGTAACAGTAAGAACATGAGAACCAGGTTTCATCAAGCAAGAAAGGAAAAGCACCAAAATCTAATCGTCTAATCTATACTAATAATAAAGCCGAAGAGTTTGTTTGTTTGAACGCGCTAATCTCAAGAAACGCTGGTCCGATTTGAAAAAATATTTCAGTGTTGGATAGTCCATTTATCGAGGAAGGCTATAGGCTATGCATCATCACGCTACTACTAATAGGAGCCGAGCACCAATGAAGAATGTTTCAAAGACGGGGGGAAATTTTCACGCTACGGGCAATATAAGACGCAAATGGGGTTGCGTGGGTCAGCTAGTCGTTAGATATATATGTTGCAATTATAATTAAGAAATTAATTGGGAACCTACATATTTGTGTGGTAAATATTTAAAGTCAAAAATATTATTTTAATTCAATTTGATTTTTATTATAAAACTAAACAAATCATTTTCGTCAAAACATTTGTGCGTAGATCTTAATCCCATTCAAAACACTGAGATAAACATTTGTCTCTAACACCACATTTCTCAGAACAGTAGCTCTTTCAGATTAATTACTAAGAATCTGTGAGTTATGTACCGAATCGGTCATTAATTTGAAGTGGCACTCCACTTTATGACCAGGAGCGCAGAGAGAGATGGAGACAGCTATCTTCCCGCCAACACCCGATGACAGATAAATATGATAATTGTTCCCGGTTGTCGGTAGCGCTATAAATATTTAGCGGACACTTCAAATGTGACGCATTTAGCGCACTAAGTACGCACTGACAGACTGCCGAAAGATTACCGTGAATAATATTGGACTACACCCAAAGATGTACTAATTTCAACAAAGACACATCCAAAAAATAATATTGTCGAAGAAAATAAATCTTGATGTCACTACATATTCTAAAACTCTTTAAAGAATTAAGTACACCATACCTACCTCTCTAAGTTACATTTGCCAACATAAGATTCACGTTTACGAACCTTTTCATTATGCATTATAGTACCAAATGTACGGTCTGTAAAAATACAGAAAACCTATTAATTTTCAATTCTTTTACAATATCTTATCGACTTGAAATCAGGGATCTCAGAATATATGGTCACTTTAATCGGAGAAAATCGGTGTCCGATTTCAGGGCGACTAACCGCACATTTTATCATTGCCGACCATCAACGGGATAACTGAAGACTACCGATAAATATTTCACCGTTTCTTATTTTTATTACCAAAAATATGTTTGTACCACTATAAATGCGTAATATGCTGAGAGAACAACGTAAAAAAAAGACTGTACCCATCTTGCGGTTCCCTTCTTAAACGAATTAAAATATATTAAAGTATCCATAAGTGAGAACTAGAGATTATATACCTACACAATTATTTTGGGCTCTGTCGCTTTTTTTAATATACCACTCGATTGTTGACTGCCAGCATCATCTTTATGATCACATTTTAAGGAGATGTATCAGAATCACTTTTCGAGTTTACATCCGTTGGAACGACATAAGCTCCTTAACAGGAAATTGCTCACGGAATAAGTAAATCATTTTGTAGTCTTCGGGCCATGAGCGTCTCTTCGTCTTGCAGACCAACTGATCAGAACCTTCAGCCGGAATAGCCAACTGGCACGCAGTATCAGTATTGTACCTACTGATACTGTATAACCGATTATTTGAACACTAGCTGAATCCCGCGGTGCCACACGCGGTACGGCAATAACCGCGAGTAACGCCGCGAGGTGAAGCTAGTATCTTCATAAATTGCAGCCTATGAGTTATTCTGATGTATAAGCTATATTATTGTAAAGTTTCATCAAAATCCATTCAGTAGTTTTTGCGTGAAAGAGCAACAAACATACTCACTTACATACTAACAAACTTTCGCGTTTGTAATATTATTAGGATTCATCGTAATCAATAGCCATTATGACTCCATTTTTGGATATGTTTTCTTGTAACAACAAACAACAGAGTACATAAGTAGAATCCAAAAGTAGAAAGAAAATACAGTATGCACGGTGACCAACATAATGGTGGCCTAGTGAGACGCTCATCACTGCGATTTCTTCTCAATTAAAGCTATTCTTGTGGGGTAGTTTACTTACATTACATAATGCAATTATAAGAAACTGTTTAATGTCAGGTCAGGAGTAAGACGATGATCTTATTATATCTCATTTTCACATTTAAGTTTTCTTAAAGTATATAATTTTGTTCTTTTCGCATTACCTGGTACCTACCACCAATACTTAACCCAGAATACAAAAAGGGAAGATGTTATCGTGACACATTCAATGTTCTTATCACATTCAGTATGACGTAAACATCGAAAGATTAAACAAAATTCCGTCAGGTCCTAGAATTTTATTGACGTAACAAAACAGTGACGTCAATTTCAATAATTTGCTAACATCTTCAACAAACTTTTCAAAGCAAAAATTGTAATAAATCTTTTACTCAAGTAGATACAATTCTAAGTTTACCTATTTAATTGGGTCGGATTAATAGTAAATTTATTTATTTATTTTTACACCCTTGTTCACCCGCACACACGCACGCGTGTTTATGCTTTTCCCACCACTTCATCGATAAGTTATAGTCTCTATATCCAGTCTCTACGCGCCAAATGTCCTCGAGACAGTTATGGAACATTCATGTACCTGTTAGGTGATTACTCACAGACCCACATACACTACATGTAGAGTAAATAACATTCGCAAACGTTATATTTAATGGCAAGCGACAACGATCTAGTTTTATAATATATCTATTGTTGCTTAGATTTCACTTAAGGCGAGCACAGTTTAATAGGTATTATTAGAACACGAAATAGGAAAGGCAAAATTACGACATGTTTCCACACGTCGTTTGCCCAACCTCACCCTATCAATACTTTACACTCAGGTACACCATAACAATGGTACTTAAGTGTAGGGCGGTAGGACTGAGACCGCTTAGTGGAGACAGCGAAGCACGAAGGCGTGATAAGCTTGAGTTGCGATAACGAGCTGTTATGATGACAGCGTACTGATGCTGCAGCATAATAGACAATAGTGTATGGAATCAATATTTAAACAATGAGTTACAATCATAACAGAGGAACAGGCAGTCAAATTGAGAATTATCGACATATACTCACTAGCAGGTTTAATCTATCTATACTAATATAATAAAGCTGAAGAGTTTGTTTGTTTGTTTGAACGCGCTAATCTCAGGCATCGCTGGTCCGATTTGAAAAATTCTTTCAGTGTTGGATAGTCCACTTATCGAGGAAGGCTATAGGCTATATATCATCACGCTACTACTAATAGAAGCGGAGCACTAATGAAGAATGTTTCAAAAACGGGCGAAATTTTCACACTACTAGCAATATAAGACGCAAACGCAGCTAGTTCTATTATAAATGCCCAAGTGATTATGTTTATTGAATAAATTTACAAAGAGTATCTTAGCCTATATTTATCTGTGTTTTTAATTTTAAACAGTAAGTACAATAGCTCTGAGAAACTACGTACCTAACTAATTAGTGATAATTTCTATGACTATGTTTTTTTGGACTTGACCTTCGAGTAAATCAAGCATGGCTTTATACTTCAGTAACTGTTTTATACACGGCTACTGAAGTATGAACTTTATGCTTGACTTCCAACAGTCCCATTTTTACGTCAATTTGATTTCTTGCGAAGGGGTGAATTGAACAATGAAACCAAGTTTTAAATTGATGATCTAATAAAATTAAGTGAAATTCGAAACACAGGTATGATATAGGTACACGCTAAAACGTTTACTTCAGATGCTTCTGCATCATTGGGCCTCCGGTCTCGCACTCACCAATGAAACACGACAGCACTACAATGCAGCCATTTTAGGTTGGTCTTCAGTGAGGGGGTAGCTCCCGGTCGCGCCGGCCCGTTAGTATTTATATAAATTCAACGACTAGGAGGATCAAACAGTGCTTCAAAATTTTGGGATATAGGTAACTGCAGTCTGTATTACCTGTCACAGTACACTGCTAAACGAGACCTTCGTTTAGCAGTGTACTGTGACAGGCTCTATAGAGGCACCGACCATTTCGGTCTTGGGAAGTCCGCATCCAACCGCCGCTGGCCACTTTCTTCAAACTATTGCTCCCTACGGAATTACCTACACATTTTTTATTTATTTATTTATTCAAATAATATAAGGTATATACAAGAAATTTAATACAAGATGCCACATAAACTCATTTGAGTTTTCCCGTGCATCCGTGTCATCACCAAATCATATTTAAATCTACTTACATTTAAAATACTATTGCTTTACACACGATTATTGCCAACTTCATGCATATTACCGTGGGAGAGTTATGCTTCGGCATAAATGGGTCGACCTCACAGAAAACCGGTGTGAAATAGCGTTTGCGCTGTGTTTCACCGAGTAAGTGAGGATATCGGAGGCCCATACCCTAATCCCTCCCCCCATCCCCTTTCCCATCCCCCAAAGGTCGGCAACGCACTTGTGACGCCTTCGGTGTTGCGGGTGTCTATGGGCGGCGGTAATCGTTTACCATCAGGTGATACGTGTGCTCGTTTGCCCACTATCCAATAAAAAAAAATAACATATTCATGGTTATAAAATAAACCAGCATTCTCAAACACTACGTTTTTAGTAACACTTAATAGAAGAAAAGTACAATATACAGCATTGAAGAACTAAACAGAAATATATACAGTCACATATAAATTACAGAGGGTAGTCATTGCAAATTATGTTATTCCACTACCCTACCAAGTCGCACTTATCACCAGCACCGACCACAACCGATCACAGCCGACCGGCGCTCGATGATCCGATCACAATATTCTTATAAGCAGAGATCTTTAATACGTTCTACAAAGTGATACATTATTGCAAAATAAAACAATAATGGTTGTAGTAAGGTAAAGGTAAAGTAGTATTAAATCGAAAACCCGCCGTCATAGCCAAAAAAGTTTTCATCATACCCAAAACGTTTCCACGCTGAATCATGTTGGTCAGTCTCTCCGTCAGGCACGGTCCGGATCGATAATCACCAGTCGTCGTTAAGATCCTAATAAATAATTAGGCACTTTTTCCTTGCTTCTTTTTAAAAGGTATTCAATGTAGGTAGACTACGCAAAATTCAAATGTCTGTTTTTTTTAAAGTCTTCGTATAGGTTCAGTATCTCTATAATAATTTAATTGACATACCTATGTCTATTCGATATTCTATTGTTTATAATGTTTGATAAAGTTTTTTTTTCATGGATTTGATGGCAAACGAGCAGACGTATCACCTGATGGTAAGTGATTAACGCCGCCCATAGACACCCGCAACACCAGAGGCGCCACAAGTGCGTTGCCGGCATGGTAAGGGGGATTGGGAGAGGTGACATAGACACTCGGTTAAACATAGCGCAAGCGCTACTTCACACCGTTTTTCTGTGAGGCCGTTGTTTCACTCCGGTCGAGCCGGCCCATGCATGGAGAAGCGTGGCTCTCCCACGGTAAAAGTTCAAAAAAATTTCTTTCTTATATATATTTTTAGTAATTATATTTGAAAATGAAAGTTTTATTTGGGCTTGATTGTTTCAAGTATCTCATTGCTTGCCTAAGTATTTAGTAGTGGAGGACTATTGCAGTGCGATTTCGGGTTTTTGTTTACTATCTAACTAAAAAACTGAAATTGTACTTTTTGCCTCCCTGTATCATGAAAAGAGTTATATTAAGAAGATAAAGGCGTAGAGATGAGCAAAAAAAGAAAGATAAATGTATGGAAATTGATAACAAAAAAGCAAAAATCTATGACTACCGCAACTTACCCCATATAAATTTAGAAAAAGGGAAAGGATATAACTTAGATACCTACTAGATATGAGAAGCCGTCACCATACTCAATGTGATCCACAATATGGCGGCCTATTGAGATGCTTCTGCATCATTAAGTCTCCCCGGTCTCGTACTCATCAACGAAACACGGCAGTACGAGTGCTGTCATTTTAGGTTGGTCTTCTGTGCGAGGGTGGTACTACCCTGGTTCTAGTCTCGCCAATACGTCAGTAGCAGTTTCAGTGTATGTTAATTTGCAAGATGTTATTTGGTTCATTATAGAACACATGGTGCACACTGAGCTATGTCATTATCACCACTTCTACTTCCCACTAGCCTCATGTTACGCAATTACAGCTTTCTTTATTATTTTCATTCATTCCGATGTTACGGCGCATTTTAATCCGTTGCCGCAGCCATTCATTTTGTTCGGGGCCCGTCAACCGAGACGGGCTTGTGTAATGTTCCGGTCCTCTACCCATCCCGCTTGCTCCCACAACTAAGTGCGTCCTGCTGTCCTTGTTTAATCACCGCATGGTTCCTTTGTACTGCCAAAGGCGATCAGGGGGACTTGGCACGTTCCTGAGAAAACGGCAGATGTTGTGAGTTTGTTTGCTTCGGCGGCGACGCGACACAAACTTTTGATAATACGCACCCCGGATTACAAGTTTTGATGGCTTAATAAAGTTTTTATGTAGATCCTCTGATAACAAAGTACCTAGAGTAAGTCAGTATATCCCTGTGGAATAACTTCCTTTCAACCGGAACTGAATACAAGAGCAGTAGCTGATCCCATTGTTGAGAGCCCTTTGAATCGAAAACACCCTTGAGACTACAAATTATATTAATATTGAAACCATGAGTTATTTCTACTCTGTAAATATGTAGTTACCTTCCTAATATATATATGAATGAAAAAGATAGAAGTACATGAACCTAAATAAGTAGAATCATAGACCAATAATGTACTTAGGAATGAGCATAAACCATTTAAATGTTTTGCGATAAATAAAGCTAAATGCCACGATAATAAATTAACGCCTCCCATTCACAGTGATGGTACACCGCCCACATGCTGCCAATCCCCTCTCTGCAATTTCACGGGATTTCAAGAAATCCAGTTTATAATAAGACTAATGAGTTGGCAATTAGAAATGAGTAGCTTATATTAACAAATAAACATTGGCGATAGTGTTACTTTAATCGATGACAAATGAGCCTTCAGCTAATAATAAAAACAGGTCTGCTATAATTCTATTTTTTTTAAATCTATTCAAACACACAGATAAACGAAAATAATATTCAAAATTGGAATAATTCCTCACATAAGTAAACTCAATTCAAAAACCGAATCGAAACGGGCATCAGACAAATGTACTGTGAATTGGAATGAACTCTGTCGCTATCAGTAGTAGGTATTGTCGCGCGTGTGTGCCACCAATATCAATATACGAGAGACATTTCCCGGCTTTCGTCGGCCTCAACAAACTTCCTCGTGCGCTATGTCGCCCTGGTACTTGTCACCAGTTCCGATTGAGCATTTAACGCGTCGCATTCATTAGGCGACCACGGAATAAACAAGATTATTTGTTATGCTCTGTTTTAACAATAGATTAAACCAGTGATATTTTAATCTCTACATTTTGTTTTATATTGTACGTATTAAGGTTGGCCGAACATGGAGGTTATAAGGCTTGGTTGGACGATGGCCTATATTTTTTATTTTATCAGCCACACAGCCGTGATTGTTACCATTTTTTTGGAATATCTATTCTTTAGGTATTTTATTGACTTATAATTTAGTGGCACTTCTACTTTTGTGTTTTTTTTTACGTGTAATTTCTTACCAACTTCCCACTATTATCTTTGAATTAAGACGACAAGATTATGACAGTTGTGTTTTTTTGGTTTCTTTTTTCAAATCCTTTCACTTTTCATTACTTTTGAGCAAGGTATACTTAATTTTCTCTCAGTGAACTTTATCATTTTAAAAATAGAACGACAAAATAATGTAGATATTCCATCCTAATTAAAATGCAAAGTAAGTACGTTTTATTAACCGGTAAACTTGGCCGCAAGACCGTCGCGCCGAAATGGCAACACAATAAATTGCCGTCTAAACTTTGCAGACTTCCCATAGTTGAGCCGTAAAATATGAAGTTTGGTTGGCAACTGCCATTACACCGACCTGGTTCCGCATTTGGTATTTATTTTAGTTGTCCTTATGAGTACTGAAATTTTCCTTTGTAATGTACTTTTTGTTGGTAAAGTTTTGTGAGTAAACTTGCTTGTCAGTCGTCTTTTTGGAGTATCTACTACTCAGTGTATGCTGCTCGTTTCACTAAAATAACTAAAATGATTTCGTCTTGATGTACTTTCATATATGCGATGACTTTAACTTTTAGACATGCTGATATAAATTCTTTACGTACTGATATTGTTGTCACACAGTACTAAATTTCTTTGTATTTGTATTTATACTTTATTGTACACATAAAACATGTAAATATAAAAGTAGTATATTTATATGTGTTACATATGTAGCGTTATATTTGAACCTATAACATTCTTTTTTAAATTTACCATAAAGGGAAAACCGTTAAAAAAATAACAGTTATTAAAAAGATTCTGAGATTTATCTGTTAAACATAAGTACATTTAAAAACATATCTAGCATACTTCCAAAACAAGCATATTATAAATATAATATCATTGCATAATAATGAATTATTTCACAACTTTATAGAAAAACTGAAGCCAATAGTTCCGTGAATTTAACTTCAAAGTCGTATTCAAAATAAAAGCGTCTATAGAAGATACAAATCAGAAGGAATGTGGACATATTCCTCAGCATGTAGCAGCGGTATGTTGTCCCGTAAACGTCGACAGATAAAGACAGTAATTGACGTCCACGGGTGCTCGCTGCCAGACATTTAGCTCACTCGTCCACTTCTGTAACTCTATAAAATAAGCAACACCGAAAAACACACCTAAAGTTGTAACAATAGAATCGAAAATCGCTTGAAGCTTAATGCTATCGTCATTACTCGCTACAGAAGTAATTTGAAGCCGTATGGTTAGGAGCGGACAACATATGATTTATGTCAGTGCGGGCTAGTGTGTTTAGGTGTCGCGTGGGTGTGTGCGTGCGTTCAATAATGTGACGCATGCGCTGTGTACGCCACCGCCATCTGTCGAGCGCCACGTGGTTAGGTGTTCGGTGCGATTGCGCGACCTCATCGATCCTCACCTTGACTGTTTAATAAATTCATGTACACGAACCACGTTTTGTTCATAACTATACAGAGTTTACGGCTCCAATGACGTTTTGGAATTGAATTGCTACGTTTGCGTCATTGATGGGTTTGAATTGTGCTCACCTCGGAATAAGTAATAGCGTTCCTTTGTTACAGGATTATTTAGTAAAGGAGAAGTACATTTTGATAGGTTTTTACAATAGATATTAGTAAAACGTTATGATTATGTACATTGATACATAGCTGCAGCTAAATATGTATCCTTATCACGCTTTATGCTGTAAGTTCCAACTAAAAATCAATGATAGAAATATAAGTAAACAGTTTTTTACATAACTACACGCATTATTTTTAAGGTACAGTATGTGACAACACCTACAAATAATCCAATTAAAACTTGCGTAATGAAAGCGACCGAATCGTAGCAAAGAATATAGGTACACGTTGATAAATGTTCTGGAATTTACTGGAATGACGAGAAAGAGTTACGCAACTCATTGAAAGGTAGAAATATGTAAGATATCACTTTTCTAGCCACCAGTACTGTATGTACCTTTAAGTTTATTACCCATGAAATATCTGGATATATTTAAAGTTTAAATATCAATTAAGCTATTTAGATTAAGGTACCTCTCTTCGTTCTATTCTTTTCAATTGCAGGTTTAGCTTATTTTGATGAGGGAGTATCAAAAAAAAATCATTGACAGCGACAGCTCATACTACTTAATGTATGTAGAAGATGCTATGTTAAAAATAAGAAATTGGACAAAATTCTTAAACACGCTTGGTTCAGAAAGAAGTAACTAGTCTATGAGTATACAAAGATACCTTAGCTATCCAAATCGTTGCTAACCCTATTTAACTTTCTGAATTATTTATGCTGGAGACCATAGACCATGCGGCACGATGGGAGGTCGATTGGAAGAAAGTAGCCGGCAGGGGATAGCCGGTACTCCTTGGAGGCAGACCTCGGTCAGGAATGAACGGCGATAGGTGACTCTACCGATCTAATTCAAAATTTTCTATTAAAGGCTTAAGCCGGGGTCTAATAATAAATGAAAATCAACTTACGTTAAAAACGCTGGACGTATTTTAGATGCATTTAAAGCACAGTTGCACTCGATGATTAAAAAATAGTCAGCAACAACGGCGCGGTCAGTACCTGGATAGGTGACCGCTAGTGACATGGTAGAGCATCTTCGAGAATCGGAGGTCATGTTAAGCAGTAGGTTCCGGCTGTTATCATAGGATAACAGTCGTTAAACGTGGTTGAAGGCCTTTGGGCGGCTTAATAACATGCAACGGCGATATTGCGTAGCCATAACGTTGTCTTGCCTGTCCCCAACCCACACTCGGCTAGCGTGAGGAGGTATGGCCTTAACTCTCTCCTGAGCGAAGACCCAAGCCCAGCAGTGGGATGTTATGGGTTGTTGATAATATGTTAAAAAAACATACTAAAAAAGTGAGAACTAAATGAAATCGCAATAATATTTTAGAAAAATTCTATTGGATAAAATGACAAAATAAATTAGTTAAAATAACTCTAAACCTAATCAAACATTTAAAAATATTCAGAAGTTTGTTTTATTTCCTGTAGCATTTACAATATTTTCTATCGTTTTCCTGCTGGCTGTTTTCAATTTCAGCCAGTTTCTAAACTTTTACGGTATGTAATATTTTTTCGATATAAACCTTTAAACAACAAATACATAATAAAGGCTATACTTTCAAACATAAATATAAGTCTCCATTCAAGTAAAATTCATCCGACAGCCGCGTGGCCGTTTCTCCCGCAGGTAAAAATGACGTCATGGTACCAGGCGAACATAAACTCGCAATGGTGTACACCACTTGTGGCTGGGCGCAGTGCTCGGTGGGCACGCCCACGAACCGTCGCGCCCCCTCTACTTGTGAAAGGGCGATGTGGGATAGCAGAGCGTGGGATAGAGAACGTATTTTTAGAACTGTTTGAAATTGGAATGCGACGTGATTTCTATTTTTTTACATTGTTTTTATGTTGGTATGTAGTTTATGTCGGTAGATAAGTTTGAGTGGTGTGCCTAGCGATAGCCGTTATCTGCACGGTAATAACTTTTGCAATCATTGTATGTACAGTGTATAACAAATACGTACTCTGAGGAAATGTTACTTTTGTCGATATTATGAATGTTTAGTTATTTAAATAAATATATAAAATAAAAATAAAAAAACAAAATTTTTTGAGACTTATCAACAACGTTTGGTAATGTCAAACGACGTGGCATTGATAACGTCTATTTTTTAGGTAATGGATGGAAACCAACAACAAAGACTATTATAATTTATGTTTTACTACATAACTGTTACATAACAGATCTGCTACATAGCTAACGAGTTCGTGATAACCGTCAGTATTAAGTAAAAATCGTAAGATTTCTTTTGAAACGGCGAAAGTCTCCTTGCCAGCGTTGCGCCTTCTTTTGGCGAAACTTATTCAAATTGTCCAGTAAAAAGAAGACCTGATATACCGAGCGAAGCAAACGCTACAATTGTCCGATCATGTACCTAGTATTAAATATGGAAAGCATCAAGTAAGTGTCAGTAAGTTCATCCGCGGTTAAGGCTACAAATGTTTTAAATTCAGAATTGTTTTATTAAGAAATGCTAAAGGAACGGTATCGTCTAGGTAACATAGGATAAATAAATAACAAAAATAAATATTTTTGACATCTAACAAACCACGCCAACTATAGTTCGGCCACTCAGAGAATGCGTTTCTGACACTTGTAAATTCGTCATGAGTAGTGATGTACCATGAATATCATTAATAATATTTGATAATAGTATCTATAGCATTCATTATGCATAATTATTCAATTTATATGTATTTTATATTTCAAACACAATATTAACAAAATTGTTGATGGATGAATTAAATTTATTCGTAATTTCTGAATGAAACCAAGGGAAAGAAAATAAAAATACTGTATTTATTGGAAAATATATATTATGAAATACATAGTTTTAAGATTTCAATAATGTCAAATCAAAATTTAATCCGACTCCGATTCTCTTGAGGACTCGCTGTCATCTTCACCAACATGTATTATCATGTTATTATCAATCATAGTGTCTATACGAATATCGCGGTCAAAGTCATCAAATATCATTTTTTTAGTTTTTTCAACCACCTTCATCCAGTCATCTCTTGAGACTTTTTCGCATGCTTCTTTTAAAAGCGTCTTCATCTTTTTTATGCCATATGGTGGAGAAGTATTATGGCGGGCTGCATAACCTTTAATTTGAGCCCAGATTAGCTCTATGGCATTGTACTGGCAGTGGTATGGAGGAATTCGGAGAACGCGATGACCATACTCCAGAGTCAGCTCATCTATTTCGTATCGAATATTTGCTAGCTTATGGTCGTTGACTAATTTCATCAGCTCAGCTTTTTGCATTGACATATTTGCGTCAATGCCACTTCTTTGCAGCCAAGCCACCAATTCTTCTTTTCTATTAGCTTGAGTAGGTGCTTTAATTATTTGCACCGAATGATAAGGGGCGTTATCCATTATTATAACTGAAGGCTCTGGAAGCTGCACATCCTGGAACCACTTCTTGAATACAGCCGCATTCATTTACCAGAAATATAAAGGGATAAAAAAAGTTTTTCATTTATTTTTAATTCAGCTGAATGCCCAATAAATGCCCAAAGCATTTCGGCACATTTCCCTGAAATGGTGACAACATTCGACTGTACGACATCCTTACATACTTTGTAACTCACCTTGTTATACTGTTTTTTTGGGTATTCAATAAAGATAAATAAATAAAATTATATATTATAAAATTAGAACGTTTTATTTAACAATATATCGACCGACAGAATATATTACGATTACAAAAATACTCAGTTACAATAACCTATTATTTTGTCTTATCACTACAAAAACAAACTGTTGACATAACCTTGAAACAGCGCAGTTTGACATCGTTAGCGTTTTAAAAATTATTGTTCTTAAATTAATTAATTGTTAATAACTTTAGCCCAAAATAAAACGTTGATTGTACATTGGCATGATTATTCAATTTTTAATGTTATTACTCATCATTAAGTTTAATAAAAGATATTTAAAATTTTGCCATAAATTGTACGCCAGTTCAAAGTTACATCGCCCATTGGATCACGACCTGTCAGAAACGCATTCTCTCAGTGGCCAGACTATAGTCCCAAACTATATAGAGAGATAAAAAAATATTTTGATTTTATGTACCTATGTGTGTATATAATTCCATTTGTATTAAGTTGTTTATTTGAAATTACGAAAAGACACTTTAATTTTATTTACTTGTAATATAATTTTACCGTGGGAGAGCTATGCTTCGGCATGAATGGGCAGCTCGACCGGAGTGATACCACGGCCTCACAGAAAACCGATGTGAAATAGCGTTTGCGCTGTGTTTCACCGAGTGAGTGAGGATACCGGAGACCCATACCCCAACCCCTCCCCCATCCCTTTTCCCATCCCCCAAAGGTCGGCAACGCACTTGTGACGCCTTTGGTGTTGCAGGTGTCCATGGGCGACGGTAATCGCTTACCATCAGGTGATACGTCTGCTCGTTTGCCCACTAGTCAATAAAAAAAAAAAAAAAAGTATACCTACCTATTATAGTTGTAACCTATAGATATTTACTCTAGAAGTATTCAAATCAGGTATAACACGTGGACACGCGAAATTGAGGTTAGTGTTAGTATTAATTGCAAATATTTAGGAATACGAGTACCTACCTACTCCTAATTTAAAAAAATAACTGGTTCTTAATTAAAAATATGTTAGCATTGCGAATACAAGTAAATATTGAAGTTCAGACGAATAAGCATTTTACCATCCCTACACAACATGGCGTCCGAAGTTGTATGTGTAAAATTAGAGTTTTCAAAATCCCATCGTTACGTCTTAGGCACTTAGTTCTACCTACGTAGTTTAGACTGTAAACAACCTCAAAATTTAGTATTTAGCAATAAAGCGCGGCAAAACCATGATTCAATCTGATATTGTTCGACTAGTGGCGCCATCTAGTTAAATCAAAATTGTAGAAATAGCGTAGAAAATTGATTAAACCACAATACACCAGTCCCAGCTCTCAAAGCAATAATGTAATTTTTTTTCTTTTAAAACAGAGTTATTTTACAATCAGTAGTTATAATATCCAAGCAAGTACGTAGCTAGGCGTAGGTATCATTCATCGAAAAATAAAGATGTAAATGCAATGACGTAAAGGCTTTTATGCTTGTGAATTTATGAATTATCTATTTACCTATATATATGTATATAGTAGATGATGATGGTCTTCTAGCCGATATCGGCCACGGCGGCCAGTCTCAACGGAGATCAGCCAACTACGCAGGAGATATTCTAGTGTACAAGTGTGTACGCGAACACAGGTGCACTCTCTGTTTCCTCTCTCTCATAATCCGATGGGACGGTTAAACGACACGATCGGGAAGAGATCAGGCGCAGGATCGACAGCATTACGACACTTCCAAACTACGTGCTGTTATTAACCCTATTCGAACGATTTGAAACCGAGACCTCTTGATTGGCAGTCACATACGTCAACCTCTAGCCCAATGATATATATATATATATATATATATATATATAGTTATAGAGTATGTTTCAAGTTTTCGTTCTCATTACAATGCCCTTGTACTGTATAATTTGCTCCTTTAGTCGCTACTTAAGACACTCATGAGTTGAATACGTTTGATAACACTCTCTATTCCTAATGCAGTAAAGATTAAAATCGCTTACCTATTCTTTATTAGTCTGAAAACAAAATTGCACTAAAAGTAGGTACCACCTGAACTGATGACAATTATGAAGACTAGTGGTATTTTTTTACCCAGAGCACATCCTTTAAAGAACAAAGAAGTTTGTAGGTTGGTCATAGAAACATGACTCAATTACTAATTCAAATAAACCGCAATAGGTACGTGATGGCAATATCTACTTGCAAATAAATAACTGATGACTAAATTCTTCTCTGGCATAGAGATGTTAAGTAAAAAAAGTAGGTATTTATTTATCTATATATAAAATAACCGTGTCAGAGCGTTTGTATCCAAACTGCTACAAAACAGCTTGACCGATTTTTAGGATATTATTTTCGTGATTCAGTAGGTAGAGAATAAGTCTATATATCATTAGGTATATATCTATAGGTACCTACTAAAATTATAAAGCTGAAAAGTTTGTTTGTTTATTTCGATTTGAAAAACTATTTCAGTGTTGGATAGTCCATTTATCGAGGAAGGCTATAGGCTATATATCATCACGCTACTACTAATAGGAGCGGAGCACCAATGAAGAATGTTTCAAAAACGGGTGAAAATTTTCACGTTACGGACAATGGAAGACGCAAACGAAGTTGCGTGGATCAGCTAGTTATTCATAAAGTGTCAATTATTGTGGCCAAGATGAAAAAAAACGTGATTTATAATTGATATAGTATCAACCGTTCGCCATTGCTGGAGGAATGTCTCACCCATGAAGCGACAACTATTAAGACCAGAATAGTTGTCGCTTCATGGGTGAGACATTGGGTAGTTCGTATCCAACCGCTGCAAGTCTCTTCTTTTATTTTAAGTCTCTATGCATAAATGTTGCAAAGGCGCCCTTAATGCCGTAGGCATTGTTTGCCAGTCGACCTTAGGGTGAATCAGACCTAATCATTGTAGATGCACAATGATTAAAAATATACTTTTAAATAATAGGTATAATCTCATTATAGTATACCTATCATATTTCCATAGAGAGAGAGAGAGCTTACATTTTAAAAATTACATAATAATAATTTTATACTATTCTGATACCATATTAATAAGGACATTAGTACACAAAATATTTATACATAATACATTTAATATCTTTTTGTCTTTTAAATTTTGCGGCTATGTACAAAGCGCTACAGAGCTTGTATCTGGCAATACTATACACCATTTAAAAGGTCTTGACATAACCTACAAAACGACGCTATGCATGATTAGTTTGGATATTGCGTTCAACAGTTATAGATGTGTTAACATGGAGTTCACTAACGCCGAAATTCGCGCTATTTTAAAGTTTTCCTTCGTTAAAGGCAAATCCGCTAGAGAAACGTTCCGTGAGATTAATGGTATTTTGGGAGATAGTACTCTATCACTTCGAACTGCGGAGGAATGGTTTCGACAATTCAGAGCCGGTGAAAACGACACCATGGATAGGTAAGCCAGCCGGCGGAAGACCTGTGACGACGAATACCGATCAAATCAAGGAAAACGTCGAGATAGACCGGCATGTGGCATTTCGTGGCATCGCCCAGGTGATGGGAGTTAGTCACCAACCCATTTAAAACCATCTGCAGAAGGCTGGATACAAAAAAAGCTTAATGTTTGGGTGCCGCATGATTTGACGCAAAATAAATTTCTGGACCGAATCAACGCCTGCGATATGCTGCTGAAACGGAACGAACTCGACCCATTTTTGAAGCGGATGGTGACTGACGACGAAAAATGGATCACATACGACAATATCAAGCGAAAACGGTCGTGGTCGAAGGCCGGTGAATCGCCCCAAACAGTGGCCAAGCCGGGATTGACGGCCAGGAAGGTTTTGCTGTGTGTTTGATGGGATTGAGCTGCTCCCATATGGCCAGACGCTTAATTATATCATCTACTGCGAACAACCGGACCGCTTGAAGCAGGCGATCGACCAGAAGCGTCCAGAATTGGCCAACAGGAAGGGTGTAGTGTTCCACCAGGACAACGCCAGACCACACACTTCGTTGATGACTCGTCAGAAACTACGGGAGCTCGAATGGGAGGTTTTATCGCATCCACCATACCTAGGTATAGCCCGGACATAGCGCCAAGTGATTACCACCTGTTCCTGTCCATGGCGAACGCCCTTGGTGGTGTAAAGTTGAACTCAAAAGAGGCTTGTGAAAAGTGGCTGTCCGAGTTCTTCGCAAATAAGGAAGGGGGCTTCTACCGACCGAAAAAAAACCGACTTCAAGAACTGGACCAAATAAAAAGGAATCTTCAAAATCGGTTTACGCAGTCGAAAGTTATGAGATATCAAACTAATTCGAATTTATGTAAAACAGGGTTTTAATAATATACCCAGGTACCTACCTCACGCTCTTTCCTCTTTCACCCAAGTAAAGATCCATCCAATAACCTCCTTGAATGTGTTCGCGATCCTCTTAATAACATACAAAATACCTAGTTAGTTCTCGTAGAAAGAAAGTAAAATATTTTTGTTTTAAATTGCAATTCTAAAACGTAATTAATGTTGTACTTATCCTACTTGAGTAAACAAAAAAAACGGTTTTGAGACTAATTCAAATAATACGACTCTATTTTTGGACCAGTGAGTTAAAAATTCACCAACTTCTGTTTAAGCTGCGAAATCCCATTGTTATTTTGGTTTTTGACCTTTTATAGCCACTTTTTATTCACGCTCTTTCTGCCCTAAACTAAGTAAAAAAAAATATCACACAACGTTTGTCCCTCGCCTTTTATGATAAGTACACACTGTACACATAGCTTAGCGGCCGTGTCCAAACTGTGGTTTTAATGAAAAATATGTTGATATATGGGTTTAATTGACTCGTACTCGCACTTTTAATGAAAAAAATATTTTTCATTAAAAGTGCGAGTTGGACTCGCGCACGAAGGGTTTCGTACCATTATCTTTAAAAACAAATCGTAATAAATATTAATTTTAATCTACATTTCAGTATTTGTTGTTATATCGGCAACAGAAATAATGACAGACGGACGGCCATACAGATGGACAGCGAAGTCATAGTAATAGAACCCTAAAAATTGTCCTTATAATCATTAATTTTTCCTCGATATTCATTAATTCTCGATCGGTATAATGCACAAAACTTGACGATAAATTCAATATTTAATTACCTACTTCTAATATCAGTTTTAAAACACATCTAAAGCTATGTACCTACCCTATTTTTAAGTTTCAAAACAATACAGTCTCGTAACTCAATATCTGAATACAATCCGAAGTTCGAGAACTCCAAACTCGGGCCCTGTGCCGTGTCGAAGGGCTAGAGGCGGGTCGCTGGGCGGGGCGAAGTGCACCGCCTTCAGGAGTGGCCCTGCGCAAGCGCGCACGCCCGCGCTCTGACCTCACTGCACACCATCGACACTAGTTTCACTTCTTTGGAGTTTATACGAACATTATACTGAGAATAACTATGAATGTATGTGGCTTTATTCTGTTATCAATCGTTTTATCTTTAAACTTGTTTTCAACGTTTAAAAGATATTTTAAAATTAATGTGATTAATAAGTTGTTCTTTGAGATATTTTTTTCAGTATACCTACCTTTGAATTCCTATGTCAATAACTTAGTAGGTAGGTAGGTATATTTATATCTAAACAATTCGAGTTTTAACTAATTAGGTCTAGATAGGTTTCCTATCCTAAGATACTTCTTAGGATTAACCGTGGGAGAGCTATGCTTCGGCATGAATGGGTCGGCTCGACCGGAGTGATACCACGGCCTCACAGAAAACCGGTGTGAAATAGCGTTTGCGCTGTGTTTCACCGAGTGAGTGAGGATACCGGAGGCCCTTACCCCAACCCCTCTCCCCATTCCCTTTCCCATCCCCCAAAGGTCGGCAACGCACTTGTGGCGCCTTTGGTGTTGCAGGTGTCCATGGGCGGCGGTAATCGCTTACCATCAGGTGATACGTCTGCTCGTTTGCCCACTATTCAATAAAAAAATAAATAAATTGGATAGGAAACCTATCTAGACCTAGTTATAGGGTGCAAGAAATTTTAAACTATTTATTTATTTATTTATTTATTTATTTAAACTTGATGCACATTTTGCACAAAGGCGGACTTAATGCCATAGGGCATTCTCTGCCAGTCAACCTTAAGGTGATGTGAGAATATGATGAGGTGGTGCGTAAGAAAAAATATACATAATACATTTGATAAGATGGTATTGGATACAACTACTATATACAATTAAATACTGAATATTATACATAGATACATAGAAATACAACATACCCTACACAATAAATTAGTATATACACACACATAAATATAATATAATATCATATAACATATAATTACACAGTCGGAGAACTATTGTTGAGACTGTTCCGCCAATTCAATACGGAGTAAATCTCGTACTTTCATCTTAAATGTGAAGCGACTTGTAGACATCCTGATTTCGGTTGGGAGCGCGTTCCAGAGAAGAACTGACTGCACAAAGAAGGATGAATTAATGAAGTTGGACGTATGAGGGGGGCATAACAGAAGCATATTGTTTCTTGACCGAAGGTTTCGATCGTGATTAGAGCATAGCAGACGGAAGTGAGGTAAGAGGTATTCGGGTAAAGATGGGGAGTTCAGAAAAGAATAAAGAGAAGTGAGTGCACGCAAGCTACGGCGCTGTCGAATTGGGAGCCACTGCAATTGGGTACGTAAAGCAGACACATGGTCATACTTGCGAAGATTAAAAACGAATCGAATGCAGTTATTAAGAAGGCGGTCTAGTTTATTAAGGAGGTCTGCATTCAGGTCGAAATAACACACATCACCATAATCGATCAAGGGAATAATAAGGGACTGCATAAGCGTAGCCTTGGTTTTAGTGGGAAGAAAGTTCTTGAGACGATATAAAGCGCGTAAACACGAAGTGACTTTCTGGCTGACATGTGCAACCTGAGCTCGCCAATCGAGTGTTGAGTCCATATATAGCCCCAAGTTCCTCACAGCTGCACACTGAGGTATGGTCTGGTTATTGTAAACAACCGGTGGGATGACCTTCATATCCAACCTATTCAGCATTTGTTTGCTCCCTACGACAATTAATTGACATTTAGTTGGATTAACTGATAAACCAAACCTCGCTGACCAGTCTCTAATAAAGTCCAAGTCTTTGTTAACTTTCTCGATGGCATAAGATATGTCCTCAACACTCGACTGTGTATATACTTGTAAGTCATCGGCGTACAGGTGATACGCACACTGAAGATGTTGGGTTACGAGATTAATAAATATTGAGAATAATAAAGGAGATAATATACCGCCTTGAGGGACGCCGGTGGGGAGATCACACCAACTTGACGACGAGCTATCAATACGTACACACTGTTGACGTCCCTGAAGATAGGAAGAGAACCATTCCAGAGCTTCTGAGGAGACCATAAGATTGGAGAGGATGGCCAGTAGGATGTCGTGACACACGGTATTAAACGCATTAGAGAAATCAATTAAAGCCAGCACTGTGACTTTAGTATCCTCCATACCCTCCCTAATATCGTTGGTCACTTTGAGGAGAGCTGGCTATTGTACTACTAACTATTGTACTTGTATAAATACTAATACATAGAGTACTTAAGTAAATGAAATTGATATGTATACATATGTAGTTTATTACGCTTGTCAGTGCGTATAGAAGATAAAATAATAATAAATAACTATCATAGTGGAGAAATAGAGGAAAGTCGATCGAAAGGTGAAAAGAAAGCTACGCGATTCTACTAGTCTAACTAGATACTCATACCTATATATCTATATATATACATAGATATAAAAGCTTATGAACATAAATCACAGAAGATTTCTGCTCCAACTGGAGTCGCCTATGTAGATAGGTAGGTACTTTTACTTATTTTTAAAGCGCATAAAAATATACACAAAAATATTTTGCAAAATCTGTAATTGATTGGTAAGCAAAAACTAATAATAATTCAACATAAATAATTAAGGCATAGAAATTATTAATTTTTTCAAATTCGGAAGCTATTTCAAAAACAAAATTATTGTGTTTATTTGTTATTTTGTATTTGTTTTGAATGCAAGTCAAAACACTGCATTTACCTAACGAATTAATTATTTACGTTGATTAGCTGTCGCAAGTCTGTGATACAACGGAGAAAACAGACTGCATTCAAATCTTTTAATAGTCCACTGCTGACGGTGGTTTTGGCCTACAATACCGGGCAGTGCAGAAGGGTTTTTTAAAGAAGATTTAGGCCATTTAGAACGACTTCTCGCCGAAGTTTATCGGCTGAGTTCAGGGCGGTGAGCAGCATTGAGCCACCGTCCGAAGAGGTAGGTACGCGAATAGCCTTTAGCATAGTCGAGTCACGTCCTGGCTCTGCCGCCATGGAGGTTCTCCAGCCAGTTATCGACAAGTGGACAGGGTGATAGCTCGGGACCCTTTGGTTCCGGCTGACGTAGGTCCTTTTCGGGAAAGCTGCTTCGGGAAACACCTGTACCGTCTGGTCCTCACTGCAGCGGCACAGCAGAGGAGATATCTCATTACCAGCCATTATAAGCGCCATGGACGGTAGCGAACGCTGTTTTACCGCGGTCACAAGTTTCTCCGAAGACGTCATTTCGCAGAAAGAGGAGGCGAAGAAAACCCGAAACCACGACATTCACTCGGGCCCAATGGACTCGACTTACCTTGCTAGTGTTGTCACGGATGGTCGAGATGGGTTTTCCTTTCCATCCGCTACAGTGCCCAGCTGCGAGGAGGCGATGTACGGCGCACGCGAACGAGAGAGAAAAGCAGTATACACGATAGTGGTGCCCGCACTATCAGGCAGGCGCTAGTATTGGTCTGGATGTCGTAATGAGAGGTGTTCATGGATGACTCCTACCTCAGGCGCAGAGTGGCACAGTGTGATTTTAGTCGGTCCTATTCCAACACACCACTCTGCCGCTAATGCCGTTGCCCATTCACACGTAAAAATGGGTTTGTATCAAGTTTTCCTTATTAGTTTGTTCACTTAGTCACCTATTACGACACCCCTGCCATGAATAGGAGTGGCGACACTCTGTATCCTTAATTCGACTCCACAGAAATAAGGCAACTAATAAATAAATAAATATTCCATCACCATGACATCTAACACACAACGCCATCTAGTCCCAAGCTAACCAGAGCTTGTGTTATGGGTAGGTACCTACTAGACAACTGATATAAATACTTATATACTTTTTTTTTGTAAATACATACATATTATACATCATATACATCATCATCAGCCTATCACAGTCCACTGCTGGACATAGGCCTCTATTTCGATCGAAAATGTTATACATTGAAAACACCCAAATTTAACTCCGAAACAAATATTTGGTCCGAACCGGGAAACGAACCTAAGACCTCAAGTTTAGCAGTCGCGTACGGTACCACTACGCCACCTAGGCAGTCAAATAGTAATAATATATACTTACTCAAAAAAACCGGTCCATTAAAGGAGAGAGGATGAACCTTTTTTGGTTCTAGGACACGTGTAGGTGTGTTTATGTTTTAATTTTATTTAAGCTACGTACATGAATAGGTAAACGTTACCTACAGATACTATCATATCATATAGCGATTTACAAACTCAAAGTTCGAGATTCTCTGAAAGAACGATTTAAGGAAATAGGTATTTTAACAGTTGCATCTCAATATATATTTGCTAATATTATGTTTGTACGAAAAAACATACATAAATACACTAACAAAAGTGATCATCATTCACTAAACACAAGGAATAAGCACAAATTAGTAGGCCAATATTATCGCTTAAACAAAGTCCACAATTCATTTGAAGGACTTGGTGTGCGTTTATATAACAAAATTCCTGTCGAAATCTTGAACTTACCCCTACAAAAGTTCAAGAGTGCCGTTAGGAGTCGTCTTGTGGAGAGGGGCTAATAATATGTGAACGATTTCTTGACCGACGCGGTGCCTTGGGTGTGAGTGAGAATTTGGTGTGGATTTGATTGATTGATTTGATACGCAATATATTTATTTATTTACAATCCTTAATAAAATTTATTTGATTGTAATTAATTCTTGGCATCTTATTCTGCATTGATTACCAGACATTTGAATTTTGTTAAGTTAAGGCGATCTGTGTTTACATTGTTGGAGCGTAAATAATTAGTATTTATTATTTTATTACATTTTGAACGTTTTTTTTCTGGAACCAGTATGTATGCACACATTGCTTTTACTCCTTGATGTGTAAGTGATTGCAACCTTATATGCTATGGACTAATTATAATTATTTTATTAGACAAAAAATTTATTTCCCTAATTTTAATATTTCTTTAGACCGTTTTCTAGCCTTTGTGTTTTGGTTGTCTTAACTTGCACATATAAGTATTATTGTCAAAAACAAACAAACTTTGTATGAATTATTGGAAAAGATGGTGCACATGAGTTTCTCACCAGCTCTTCTCATGAATGCAATACCCATCGGAGCTGGTACTTGGATTGATTTCAATTTAAACCTTTGAGTTGAATCGAAATCAATCTAAGCTCCGGTAATTCAAATCATTGATTACTTGAGTTACATCCTTTTATCACTGATCAATTTAGTACTTAAGTTTTATTTTATATTTGTATTAATAATGTTTGATGTTTGTATTTTTGACGTGTTCAAGTGCCTTTTGGGGCCTATGGAAATAAATGATTTGACTTTGACTTTGACTTTATCAACTAAACATAAAGCATAGGTACATAAAGCGCTGCTCGCTGCTCAGTGGCACAAAGAACGTCACAGGTTCTTCGATTTTTGATTGAAATAGATGGATACTGACTGCACAAGACTGGAATAGATCGTTGGCGCTCCTTGGGAAAGGCGTCGTTCAGCAGTTGACGGCGACTGATTGATTTTAATATCCTATCATGCTAATTAGTTGCCTACTACTTTGATATTTACTAAAGGAGGTCAAATACTTTTTGTGACAATCGCTTCGCTTAATCGCACGACATCATTGATGAAAAGGTGTGATTGTCAACACCTTATAGTAGGGTCCCCATTTCATGTCATCCACAGTATTTTTTGTCATTAATTTCATCACGGCGACGACTTGAAGACTCGAAGACTTAGAATTGGAGACTATAAATACTTGACATTGGCAGAAATAGGTGATCCGAGTGATACTGGATGCCATTTTATCAAAAGAAGAAGTCACATTTGTGTCGATCGCTAATGTCAAATTCAATCGCTAGGGACTAATTACCTAATTATCGCTGTTTCAAAATACTCGAAACTAACAATTGTGGAGATTGCCAAAAAACAAAAAGGGAACATCACAGGGCGCACTTAGTAAATTAATAAACGAATAAATAGTTTTTTTGTAGTTGTCGTTACATAAGAGCTTGAAGGTATGGCAGTTACGCGTTTGTAGTGACGTTAAATCATTGACATAAATGTTATTATGTTGTCGCGCTACTCAATCGCTAGAAAATGTCGCCCTGAACCGTCAAGACCTCATACAGTACTGTGGCATCAGTTCATAGATATATACTCGTCTGGAGAAAAGTTCGACTCTAAATAATGTCTACCTTCATAACTAGATCTATTCGCTTCCCACCGAGAACGCCCTTTTCAACAATAAAACGTAATCTATATCCAAGCGTACGTCAACGCCATCTATTGAAAATTTCAAGAACCAACCATTTCCAAGAACTTTTTATTACTGTTGTTAATTTTAAAAATGTTTGATACCTTTTCTTATTGTAATTAAATATTTAATTACAAAAAAAATTAAGCAATCTGCTTACAAAACTCAAAGAAACACCCACGGCTAATCGCCCACGTTCTACCTATAATGTTAGTCGTAGGGTACGGAGGGCGGAGGGTGGCGTATCGACCCGCGGATTACCACCCGCTGGGAGGGGGAACCGTAGGACCTTTACAATGCACGATATAATAAACAAACGATTTGGTTAGTATATCGTCACGTAGTCGTGACGGGTTTATTGATAAAAGCTGATATGTAAGTGGGTATGTAAATAAAGGTAGATTAATAGCCTGCTTGCATAAAATCTGATCTAATACCTTTAATTACCTTTAACATAATTGTAATACTGAAGATTTTGTTTGCTTGTTTGTGTACTAAACCGATTTGACAAATTATTTTAGCATAGCCTATATATCATTACGCTACGACAAATAGAAAACCAAGACGGAGCTACGTGGGTCAGTTAGTATACCATAATATCAGAATTAAAGATCCCCCAAACCTTCAAAAAAGTGTAGGTAGTTTTTTTTTTTCTCATTTTTTTAAAAAGACAACTCCCGCATTAGGAATATACATCCTGTGTCGCGGGGGACTTTACAAACAAACATGTAACGGACACAAATAACACCCAGACTCAGGACAACGTTTTGTTGATCACACAAAGTGATGTCCCACGTGGGATTTGAACCCACGGCACTTGGCGCAGTAGTGAACGTTTAAACCACTAGGCCAACCGTGCAGTTATATGTATAAGTAGGCATTTCCATATCAAAAATCTGTATTTCTTTAGCGATTGTAAAGTTGTAGGTGTCCCTTTAATATAAGACGTCAACGACAGATCTGATGTTACATAAAACTCATTTAGAAGGTTAGGCCAAATTCATAGTATTTTACTTCGATTAACCAGGTACGACTTTATAAGGCATACATATATACAACCACCTTTTAATACTTACTTAAATACTATTAAAACAAAAAACACTGTAGTCATATAGACTTGCATCACAAAAATGCTACAAAGTCGGCAACTAGATTCTGTGACTTTTTTTAATCTTTTTTACAAAAGTTGCATAAGGCGAACTTTTGTTCCTTCATCTTCGTAATTTTACCCAGATTGGGATCGTTCCATTTACCTTAATTTTTTTTAACTAAATGTTAAAATTATGCGTTCTTTATTAAGAAAACTTTCATGAAAATTATACACGCATGCAAAAATCGTATCGTCTAAAAATGTTTTTCGATCAAAATATTTTTATGAAGCTGCAGAAATTTATTTTACCCTAATACCTACGTCCAATTTTAATGGATACATTTGAGTCATTAAAATTTTATATATTTGCTTATTACAGCCATATAAATAATATATTAAATTCTGGTCTTTTACACACGTCTTCATACTTTGGAGGTAATCGAGAATCAAGTTTCGTGTGCGTAGAGTAGATACCACGCACTGATACTTAGCTCAAATCGATATTATCCCTGTTTATCGTTCTTTCCAGAAGAGCAGATTAAAGACGTATTATACAAGCATCAAATATATCAATTCAGGTGTTCACAACAATGGTTAAACACAAATTAAGTAAATATATCGAAATTATAAATAAAACGTAAATAATCGTAAATAAAACGACATTTCACTTCTTTTCAATTAGTACCTACTATCCCTGTTCGCACTGCTTTTAACCTTTGAATAAATAAATTGCTTTTAATTAAAAGGGTTCTGAGTAAATTACAGGATAGAATGTAATATGCCACGTCAATTAGATACAGGTATCTACCTATTGTCTACCGGCGATGTTTTCTAGGCCTCGGACACGAGACTCTCTCTATTCTCTGCTGTATTATATGTTCTCAGTGAAAAATGCTTGTTAGGCTGTCTGTCACATAAGTGTCATTCGTAATCATCTTTCTCATGCAAAAGGAGCCAAGTCTGTTGTCGGGACGTTTTCAATTAAAGACGGAAACTTTGAAAATCTAAATCTAATACCTTTTAGAGAGCTAAAGAAGGTTTGGTAGAGGAAATTGCCCTCATCTACCTGGCACTGAACGGGTAATAATTAAACATTTTCTGACACCTAAACCAATTCTTTACAGCGTGTTTCGAAAAGCACTTCAAGAATAAATCAATGCAGTAGATTGTACCTTTGTCAAATCAATGTATACTATTATTTGTTCCGTCATCGATATCCGGAATCCATTTTGAGTTTAGTCTTCCGTTTTTCTTGTGTTTCCGGTCAAGCGAGTCCCTCTCTCGAACGCTATTGGCGCTCCCTTGCACGTTTTGAGTGTGACAACTTCCGTTTTGACTATGTTTGTCACCTCGTGGATTGCGCCATATTGCTTATCATTATAGCATCGTTTTTCGTAGTGTTCAGGTCAAGAAGCGTTTAAGCATAAATTTTTATAAAAGTTTTAATAATTCTATACACTTCGTTGTAAGTTATAATTAAAAATAGTCCCTTTCTTCTGCGATGGAAATAACAACGATGAAGAAAAGCGAAGCAGTGCTGTGTTGGAGTTTCTTATTCGAATCCAGCTATGTGAAGCAGGGCAGTTCGGAACCACAGAAACGAACACGACATGTAAGTGATTTGAAGTAAGAATATTTATCGCAACAAGTGGCATTCTTAACGAATTCAATTACACAAAATCAAGTAAATAATATAGTGCTCTAAAAATAGGGTGCCATCGCGGGGAGTAGGTACCACCAGAGTTAATTTCTCGATTGACGAAATTTTATAACCACCCTCGGGTAGCGATTAAAATAATTCCTAACTTAATATTTCGTATTACACTACGGTGGTTAAGGATCCTTGGTACCCTCAATCAAATTCTAAGCTAATGAGTAAGTTAGAAATATTACAGCATTTCAAAACAGAATATCGGCAATACATTTATTTTTCCGGGACCCAAAATAATTGTCTACCCCCGAATTTATAGAACTAAAACCAAATGAGGAACTAAGACGTTATGAACCTCCTAAAAACGAAGACCACAGTTTATACCTATTAGTGTTCGTTTGCTACTATTACACATGCTGTACAATAAGCATTGCATGTGCAAAGAGAAGAAATGCGTAATATCTTACAAAACTTAATAAATTCACTGTGACTGTTCAGGTGACAAAGACACTAGCCTGACGCCGTCACTTCTTTTTGAAAAAGTTCTAAAATTATTTAGCAAAAATTCTGATGTGATAAAAGTTAGTGATGATATATTGTAAATAACTTATCACAAGTTATTTATACGAAGGACTTTATACGTTTGCGTAGAGAATTAGCACTCGAATAAACACCTGATGAATTCTTTAAAGCGGGTTCGAATAACGTACCACCTAGCGCGGAATATTGGTTTGATTCAGAACTATTTGCAATTACTTACAAAAAATAGGAGGGGCCGATAAATTATCAATAACTCTTATTACAAAGAGAATAATACCAGTGCATTCGAACGCTGGGACCCATAGCTTGACTATAAGCCATGATTATAGTTATAAAGGGCAAGTTTAACCAGGTTAAGGACAACTAACCAAGCCTTTGACGCTGGACAACAAACGAAAGGTTGGCTACCTCGATCTTGCTCTCCAATTAAAAACCGTAATCGTCGGACACAACTCGATACACTTTGTTTTGACAATATCGTCGTATAGGGCGTAGTCTTGGAGCTCCCAAAGACATAAACAAGCTACTAGAGGGTATTCGCTTCCCTTTTATAATGAATCTGCCACACGCATACCCAAGCGACTAAGCTTCCAGCTTTGCCACGAAGAAGTCTACCCAAATTTCACAACAAACCTTCATGATTCGAGCAGTTCTGGAAAATGCAGAAATATCCCAAGCAGAAATATTCTCAAGTTACCTACCCACATTTTTCCTAACACCCAATCAAGTTGGAACCTTTCGACCAAGCTACATACTGAAACGACTTAACAATTTTATTAACGTCAGACATTTTCAATTGTTCAGCCACTTTCGTGTACCGTCCTTTCTACAGAGCAAGAATTGGATAGTTAAAATAGACTTGAGCCAAGCTTATTTTCACCTGTCTGTACATCACCAGCACCGTAGGTTTTCGAGGGTGAGCTACATGGCACTCTCTACAAATGACCTGCCTCCTATTTGGCCTGTCCTCAGCCCCAGGTATTTACTGGCCAACCAATGTTACGTTTGCACTTGTGACGTTTACAACAACACTGATGCAATACATGGGATGGACAATCAACTTCAGCGAATCTGTTCTGGTTCCGACACAATGCCTAGAATTTCTGGGTGTTATTTGGGACACACAAACCAATGCAAAATTCCTGTCGGAACCAAAATGCCTAACGCTACGCAGGGCTCTATTAAAACAGATTACGCTAGGCAACTGGTCCCTCAGACAGGCCCAGTCCCTAACGGGGAGACTCAGTTTTGCCTCAATAGTCGTTCGCAGAACGCCTAACGCTACGGAGGGCTCTACTAACATAGTTTACGCTAGGCAACTGGTCCCTCAGACAGGCCCAGCCCCTAATAGGTAGACTCAGTTTTACCACGTTTGTTGTTCGTAGAACGCCCAACGCTACGCAGGGCTCTACTAACATAGTTTACGCTAGGTACCTGGTCCTTCAGACAGGCCCAGCCCCTAATAGGTAGACTCAGTTTTACCACTTTTGTTGTTTGTAGAACGCCCAACGCTACGCAGGGCTCTACTAACATAGTTTACGCTAGGCAACTGGTCCCTCAGACAGGCCCAGCCCCTAATAGGTAGACTCAGTTTTACCACGTTTGTTGTTCGTAGAACGCCCAACGCTACGCAGGGCTCTACTAACATAGTTTACGCTAGGCAACTGGTCCTTCAGACAGGCCCAGCCCCTAATAGGTAGACTCAGTTTTACCACATTTGTTGTTTGTAGAACGCCCAACGCTACGCAGGGCTCTACTAACATAGTTTACGCTAGGCACCTGGTCCTTCAGACAGGCCCAGCCCCTAATAGGTAGACTCAGTTTTACCACTTTTGTTGTTCGTAGAACGCCCAACGCTACGCAGGGCTCTACTAACATAGTTTACGCTAGGCACCTGGTCCTTCAGACAGGCCCAGCCCCTAATAGGTAGACTCAGTTTTACCTCGGTTGTTGTTCGTAGAACGCCTAAACGCTACGCAGGGCTCTACTAACATAAACCTAACGCTACGCTAGGCAACTGGTCCCCCAGACAGGCCCAGCCCCTAATGGGGGAACCCAGTTTTGCCCTGTTTGTTGGCTACATTGTCGAACAATGCAATACTACAGTCGACTATACTAGACATCTGCCAAGATCTCTGCCACACTAACAATTAGAGATTCCGGCGCTAGTTCTTGCCAAGATGAGTTCGTGGGTGAAAGCGGCCCCCGGCTCGTCACGACTACATGCGGAGCCACTTTCACATCGGCTTACGAGAGATGCAACCGACATAGGATGGGGAGCACACCTGGGACAGTTAACATTGTCTGGTCAGTGGTAGAAAGACCGACAGTCGTGGCACGTCAATTGCAAGGAATTGTATGCTGTTTATGCAGCATACGAGCACGCAAATCGTCTATCTTTTAAAAAAAAAAAAAATCACACATCCTGCAGACAGACGGACAATCGTACAGTTGTGGCCTACAAAAAACAAAGGCACGAAATTGAAAAAGTTCTTAAATTTAACGCGACAGCTTCTAACTTTGTGAGAATGCCTGAACGTGAATGGCACCTTCTACCAACAGCGACGAGAATAATTTTCGAGAGGTGGGGCACACCGGTAGCGAACCTGTTTGCATCCAGAGCGGCTTATATAGTACAGACATACGCCTCTATAGATCCACAAAACCGGAAAGCTCTATTACACAACGCATTTCTCCATTGCTGGAGGCGCGCACAGCCTAGTTGCACTCTGTGAATGGAAACAATTAACCGAGGGTAAGTAAGGACGGCGCGGTTAGTACCTGGATGAATGACCGCTGGTGGCATGTTACCATGAGCGTCTCCGTGATTCGGAGGTTACGTTAAGTACTCGGTCCCGGTTGTTATTAAAGGATAACAGTCGTGAAGCTTAGTTGGAGGCCTTTGGGCGGCTTAAAAACATCCAACGGCAAGATTACGTAGCCAAAACGTTGTCTTGCCAGTCCCCAACCCGCACTTGACCAGCGCGGGGACGTATGGCTTAAGCCTTCTCCTGAGAGGAGAATCTAGCCTAGCAGTGGGACGTTATGTGTTGTTGATGGATGGAATTACTAAGAGTATCTCAACACGGCCCAAGGTCTACACATTCTAATAGCACCACTATGGGAGAAAGCCTGTTGGAGAGCTAATTGACAACAGGGAGCTGTGCAGCCGTCACTTCAGATCCAAGAACTTCCACGGGTACTTATAGATACGAAAACGGGTCGCCATCCACCGAATAATCAAGACATACTCTTGGATGCATGGCTGATCCAGAGTGGGCATACTTTATCAAAGGCTTCGCAAACCGAACCTTTTTAGTCCACAAATCGGTTAAATCATTACATTTCACATTAAAAATAACCAGTGGACAAGAGGTATCATTTAACTTTTTAAATCATTTTGTTTCGAGGGTCAAAAATTCTATAGGGGACCCTAGAAACGTTTTGAATCACCATATTTGTTGACAATTTAGATCAGAAAAGTTTTTGTCAAGTCCCAAGACGCTTGGCAATTTTACTTTTTCTTACTTTTTTGTCTAGCCGGCGAGTGCACGACCTCACTCTTTTAAGGATTGCCTCGGAGCACTTAATCGACAATGGAGATTCTCTGCTTATGTCAGTAGGGCCAGTCTTTGGTTCTGAGACAGACTCGGCTAAATAGCAGCAGCCTGGCTGGAAGATCGGATCGTACCCAGAAAGAAATTTAAATGCTGCAATCTAAGTCCGACAACTAGGTCCGACTAGTATTAAAAGTATCACAGTGTTTGTAATGAAGGAGACTGATCTGCACTATGTATTAGTGCAGGTCCTAGTAATCCTTGAACTATTATCGGAGAATGAGTAATAGCTGTACGAGAAGCAGGTATTGAAACGTTTCCAGGATCAGTATCTACTTTATCACAATATTATCAAACAATGTGAATCTTAATTTGTATGTTCTGATGGAATATCAACTCTTGTAACCATGTTAGTCCTAATATTTTTGTATGTACCTACCATGTAGTATCTACATTTCAGTCATTAATACACATTATAGCATCAACTACCTACAGTACCAGGAGAAATCAAACACATCACTCAAAATGGATTCCGGATATCGATGACGGAACAAATAATAGAGAGTTTTGCCAAACAATAAAACTTACCTATTATTTTTCCTGAGATATCCGGAATCCAGATAATTCCTACCTGGTACTCACGTTGTATAATGATAAGCAATATGGCGCAATCCACGAGGTGACAAACATAGTCAAAACGGAAGTTGTCACACTCAAAACGTGCAAGGGAGCGCCAATAGCGTTCGAGAGAGGGACTCGCTTGACCGGAAACACAAGAAAAACGGAAGACTAAACTCAAAATGGATTCCGGATATCTCAGGAAAAATAATAGGTAAGTTTTATTGTTTGGCAAAACTCTCTAATATTATAAAGCTGAAGAGTTTGTTTGTTTGTTTAAATGCGCTAATATCATGAAAATTATTTTTGTGTTGGATAGTCCATTTATCGACGCTATATATCATCACGCTAATACTAATAGGAGCGGAGCACCAATGAAGAACGTTTCAAAAACGGGGGAAAAATTTCACGCTACGGACAATAGAGGACGAAACGAGGCTGCGTGTGTCAGCTAGTTTCAAATATTTTTCTTAATGGCAATTTCTTTTAGGTAGGTATATATATGAAGGAGTAAACCGAATAGACACGGTGCGATGGTATAGGTACATCAGGAGATAGCCCAACGTGACACCAATTGCCGAAAAGAAAGTAGCACTACACTAGTACGGATATATCCAAAGACACGGGGATGGTGATCAAGTGTGCAGAAAGAGATCCAGAAAAATAACTTAGTACACAGGCAATTTAGAAAAGAGCTGTAAGGCGAATACGACCCGAATTCAGTTTAACTTGGAATGAGATTGAAAGAAGAAAACTTTAATCTCGTGTTTCTACAATCTGTGGGAGTGAAGAGGGACGAACGTAATGTAACAGGAAAGCTGGGGAAGCGTGTGTTAATTTATTTGACCTTAAAGCGTGTCGCTCCGTACCTACGTCAGATGCTAAACGTCGCAAGTGTCTATAACTGAACTCACTGGTTTTATAAATTTTGTTTTATATATATAAAACGTTTTTATTATTACCTAGATCTTCAATTATGTAATTCTTTCTTGGCTGGATTGTTTCCTTACTATTTTTAGCGTCGCCTTTTGTACGAGGCAGGATAACCGATATAGACGTGGGCGGCCACGTGTAGGTATATCGGTTAACGCGGAGATTACTATTAAGGTTCATTTACTTAGATGTATATCTATAGTTAATATTATAAAGCTGAAGAGTTTGTTTGTTTGAACGCGCTAATCTCAGGAACCGCTGATCCGATTTTAAAAATTCTTTCAGTGTAGGATAGTCCTTTTTTTTGTTATTGTTATTGAATAAGGGGCAAACGAGCAGACGTATCGCCTGATGGCAATCGATTACCGCGGCCTATGGACACCCGCAACACCAGAGGCGTCACAAGTGGGGGGAGGGGGCGGGGTATGGGCCTCCGATATCCTCACTCACTCGGTGAAACACAACTCAAGCGCTATTTCACACCGGTTTCCATTTATCGAGGAATGCTATAGGCTATATATCATCACGCTAAGTCCAATAGGAGCCCCAATGAAGAATGTTATAAAACGGAGGAAAATTATTACCCGAGGTTGCGAGTGTCAGCTAGTATACAATAGGCTAGTTGACTAAATTTGAATAACTGCTTAATACTTTAGCTTATTATGCATTTTATCAAAATAAAAGGTTTATTTTTTTTTTATCAAGCGTTTACGTTTACGTGACGTCACACAAGACTATCATGGCGTCTTGTATGACGTCACACCTTACGTGACAAATCAAAGAGCCATAGTGTTTTTGTATGTTTTAGTGTATTTATAGTTTAAAAATGAATTTCTCATATTACAAGTACTGTACAGTGCCCCAGTGTCATAGCACGACTATAAAAACTACAAACAAGTTATTTATATATGTGCCAAATAATGAAGAAATACGAAAAAAGTGGTAAAACTGAAGCAAAGTTAACTAAACAGATTGCCAGCTTGAGGATTCATATAGAGAGGTTTATTAGGCGCTTACGTGAATGTTATATACTTAGACCACATGCTTGTATTACATTCAAATTTGTAAAAAATCTAGACGATATAATAACCATAGCATGTGCATTAGTTAATTTGCAAGATTCTTTAATAAAATAAATGTAAGGCAAACTTTAAGATTGTTTTTTTATTTGAGTTCCACACTTTCATATAACAATGGGTACACATTAATTTTCCAAAAGTTTAACAGTTTATTATTAATTAAATTCTCAACATACTCAATATTGAATGGCACACTTAAAATCATCACTTTTTGATTTTCACTGTAATCTGGGTCCGCTATACAAAAGATTTTTTTTTCTTTTCTGTTAAATACATTTGAAGTTGCATTTGGGCATAATATTTTTCTGCAACTTTTCTATTTTGTATATAATTTTTAGAGGTGTTGTGATTAACAGGACATTTAATCTCGATTATACCATCATCAAATATTCCATCTGGGGAACCAGCAATCATTGGATATTTGAAATTTAATATCAGGCCACACTAATTTATCTTTTTCTTCAGTTTATTTCCACTGTTAAACAGATGAATTTGCGGGCAACATGGGCCTGCCCTCGGACAAGTCTTTTGCTGTCATATATTTTAGGCTACTACCAACACTAGACAATTTTGATTTTCTCCAATAATATTCCACTGAAGTGGTTCCTCACTTCTGCGATGAACCCACATAAGAAATGCTATTGCATGTTTACATCCCCCCTGTGAAGCTACGCAGTCTTGACACTGAACGGAGTTAATAATATCCTCTTCTTCATCAACAACCAGTGTGCATCAATATAATTTTGCGTGAACTTTGTGTTCAGGACATATTTTGCACTTTACAATACAAATTTTTCCATCACGCTTAAGCTGGACATAACTTATAGCGTCATCTCCATATGAAGCTCGTGAAGACCTGAAATTATTAAAAGTTAGTTACTATTGTGCATTTTTTCATACTTCGTAAATCTAAACTCAAAATCAGTGTTTAATAATTATCTTGCAAAATGTACGTCAAAACATTAAGTTATTGTATACCGAACTGAAATATTACATAGCATTTAAGCTTATAATGAATATTTTATACTTACAAGGAAGTTTTAACATTGCGAAATTCAGATGAAAATTTCCAAGCATAACGGCATCGATTCTGGGCAAATTATTACTGTCTGCTTTCCTGAATCCAGATTCCATGGTAAATTCTTTCAAATTATAACTAGCAAATACTGTTTGAACTTAATATTAGGTGTTAAAAACCAAAATTTAATCAAGCAAGAATCTGTAGCTATACTAGAAACGTCAACAAAACGATTGATTTGTATGGCGTGACGTCACGCTTTTTGATTGGTGTTCACTATCACGTGACTAAAGGTTACATTTTACGAAATTTATTTTTGAAAAATATTATTAATCTTAAACGCTTTTAATAATTAAAATTGTTTGCTATTTTCTCCATAACATAATTAATCATTATAAACCCTTAACCAGTATATTTACTCTTATTGGACATAAGCCTATAGTAGGAGTAGTATTACCAATAAATCAAAAGTGATACAACAATACGTAACCGACCATTGATATCGGTACTTCATATTGAATGTAGCTTCTATCATTATGGCGAGATAAGGCGGTGTTCAACAAACTTTAACTACGTGTCTATCGCCCCTGCTCGTGCCACTCTCAGAGGGGGCTGTAACTGGTATGGGGTGGCGATGATCCAATTAATATTTACAAACTTTAATACTGTGTTTGTTGAATATTACTATGTGTATCTTAATGGTAATACCGGATTGTCAATCTAATTATTTATGAGTCTAGTGATACGATTTGGGATTATTATAAAATATCATGTATGTATTGTATGTCACTCTAATCTTACACGTCGATAGAGGAATTTTCTCACACGAAAACATCAGTTGGAACTTCTATATTTTAAATTTGCTATTAGAAGACTCGAGATGAATACATATAAAAAAAAATAGATCTCTTTATTGTACACCAGATTCATTTCAAGGTTAACATAACAAAATAAACAAGTAGTTATCACCCGGAGGCAATCTCTTAAAGGCAACCATTGGATGGAGAGAAAAATAAGATTAAGAGAAAGTGTCTGGTGTAAAACTAGGTAAAATGCAAAAATAATTAAATCGTAAACATTATCATATACCGTTATAGTAATACATAGTGTGGATTATGAAATAAATACAAAAAAAATTCTACTTATGTGAAGTATATGATTCGATTGCCTAAAAATAAATAGCTGATTAAGATACGTCGATGTCTCCCAGGTAATGTTCATTTACCAGTCTCTTGAATGCAGTTAGTGTTTTGGCACGTCTAATTGCGACTGGTAGGGCATTCCACAACCGAACACCTTAATTGAATAAATTACTATCTTGATTATCATCAACAGTCTATAACAGTATATTTGTTTTATGTATGGCTGTGCTAAAATGACTCTACTTTGCCTGATGGAAAGCATAAACAGAATCCAAGAGTGATGGTCACCATACTCATTGCGAATGCAGACAATGCAACAATGTAGCATGGTAACCCACAGTATGGCGGCCTAGTGACGCTTTTGCATCATTGGCTCCGCTCTCGCACTCATCAACGGAACACGACAGCACGAACGCTGTCATTTTATGTTGATCTTCTGTGCGAGTGTACCATCCCGGTAGAGTCGGCGGGTTCATCCTGAAATCAACGTGTGTCTACTCTCTTCTTGACGTAGGTATAAAGTCAACATCACTATTAAAAATAAAGGAACTTAAAAGAGATCGCAAATTTATTCTTATGCCTCGATGATTTATGACCAAATGTGCAACGAGTACCTACCTACCTACTACCTTCAAAATGTCTATATTCCCTCTGTATTTTGTGATATAAAGTTTCTAACCAACTATTGACAATTAATATATTCTTCTGAGATACGTATCTTCGTGTAGACGTACCTATTTGTGTTTGAAGATTACGGTCTTATGACGACAAGTTTAGTTCTATTCAATGTAGGTACCATTTCATTGGTAACTACTGTGAGACGCTGACGGGGAGATATATCACCACATAGCATAAAACAAAGTCGTTTCCGCTGTCTGTCTGTCCCTATAAATGCTTAGGTAGATCTTTTAAACTACGCAACGGATTTTGATGCGGCTTTCTTTAGAGTGATTCAGGAGGAAGGTTTATATGTACAATACGTGCATAATATAGTAGAGTAACACTGGTAATTTTAGAGATTAAATAATTTTAATAATAATAAAACTTTATTTGCTAAACACAGCATACAATATTAAAACTTAAAATTAAATAATCCAACAAAAAACGAAAAACGTAAAAAAACTAACAGTTAAGAGGCTTGCAACAATAGAGGAATGTCTTTCTTTCTTTCTCTTAATATATGGCAAGCTGTGCCGATGGTGGAATGTCAATTGACGTGACATTGATGACATGACATGACATAGCACACGATTCATTTGACATTTGTGGTCATTTTAAATTAACTTAATTTTAAGCAACATACTGTTAATATTAAGCCACACAATGTGAACAATTATACAATCTTAAAATTAACCTTCAAAACAGAACACTAAATAATGGAAAATGTATCGAGGGCTGTAAACCGTTTCCAACAAAATGGCGGACTCTCAGCATTCACTGCGATGGGTTTAAGTAACCCATCCCAGTGCTGATTTTCAGTTAGATTTCTTATATAATGTCGTAAATAAACACATTTTGTAGCGCTTACATCGCAAACGCGGGCTGATATCTACGAGATAGATCTAAATAATGTACTACAGTATTTTACACCTTAAAAATGTCTAGAAAAAAGTCCATTATGGTATATGTCTATCTCTTAGGGGTTACCCACCATAACCATTTTTACAAGAAATTATAACTTATTCATGAAGTGATTTTAAGCAATAGGTATAGGTACCTAGCATTACTTCTTATTCAATTAAGTACCTTAAATACATTGTGCATTTAATATAGAACATTATGGCACTCAACAGTATGTAATTTAAATGAATATATTCGAAGATATTGCAGATTTAAATCCATGAGTCATGTCGTCGGTGGGTGCATCTTCTCATTAACATGCGAAGCCGGAGCGGGTCGCTAGTTATTACAAAATTATTATAACAGTTAAAGCATGATGATCTTCAAGTACCTATTTAGTTTTCCTTCTAACTCTAACATACAATCAGACCGGTAAATATGGTTATATGTAGTATAACTAAATGTAAGTAAAACTATAATTAGATATATTTAAGTGTAAACCTAACGTGCATAATACCTAATTATAAAAATGTGTTCACTTATTTATTAAGATTTGACATATAAAAAAAATATTTACATTAAAAATAACAAAAAGTAAGTAAAAAATTGCGATCAAAGCGGATTATTTCGTCGAGGTTAAAATCACAATTAAGCTTCGGAGAACTGTCAAACCTTTTTAGATTATGATTTAACAATGTATCTAACAAAAGAAAATGATGGAAATACGTTCATTTAAGAAATAATTACTTTCAAATAGGAAGGAATCTTTTAAAACATGTTTGCCTTACTCTATATGCTTGTCAACAAGTTGAAAAACATATTCATTCTTTATAAAGGTTTTAAAAATATGAGCGTTGGCTCGTTAGATTAGGGATGACATTTAAAAAAATATATCGAAATAAAGTTGCGATTGGCCAAAGCCCTATTATCGCCGTTTAATTAAATATATAAACCATAGAAATACGAATGTTAGTTCACGAGGCCACACTGATTTCAGCACGAACGGGCTGACTCGACCAGGGCCGTACTACTTTCGCACAGAAGACGAACCTAAAAAGACAGCATGGAGACCCAATGATACACAAGCATCTGAGTAGGCCGCCATAGTGTGCATTGTTGTATTGCCTGAATCGCAATGAGTGTCACCACACTAATCCAAGAGTAGGGGTCACCACTCCTACTCTTGGATTGTACTCATACTTTCCATCAGACAGAGTAGCGTCACTTTGGCAGACCCATACATAAAATTTTTTTTTTTTATTAGATCGATAATTTTACCTTTTTAAGGATCTCTTTTTTAAATTTAATAAGTAAATACTAATTGTTTTTATTAACAAAAAACTAAATGCCATCTTTTTGTATACTTAATAACAATTGCAATTTTTTATGTGCTGTCGTTTATATTGAATTGTTTTTTTTTTATTTCATTCCTTCGTCTTTGATGCCCCTCAAACTGCTATTCCTTATTACTGTTCTATTCATACTTATTTATTCTTTCGTGTTGAGATACCCACTTTTCTAAAAACCTATTCCATCTATTTATATGTACCTTTATTATCTTCTATATTTATTATTACGAGAAATAATGTTATACGCAGTATTTTATTAACTACTATATACTAATACATTTATATTGAATATTGAATTGGTTACAGTTACCCAAAATAAAAGCAATTAGGTGGACCCCTAATCCCTGAGGGTAATTCGAGTGATTAATAGCAATTTATAACATGGTCATCACCAAATTTGTTTTATATGTCCTCTGCCCTGCCGCCATTAACTGATATTATTCATACTTCAGACTCGGTCATAAATCATACGGTCATAAAGACTGATGCTCCGCCCATTAGTGTTACGGGTATACCGACACAAGATTGTCACGGGTAAAAGAGAAGTAAAAGAGAATGATTACGATGAATGTCGCTTATTTTTTTTTCAATGATTATATTTCTATTATTAATAAATGTTTTGATAAATTATAAAATCTACTGAATCGAAGTAATGAGTGACTTTTGACGTATAAAGTCAACATCACTATTAAAAAATGAAGTAACTTAAAAGAGATCGCAAATTATGCCTCGATGATTTATGACCGAATGTTTTGATCGTGGGAGAGCCGCGCTTCGGCATGAATGGGTCGCCTCGACCGGAGTGATACCACGGCCTCACAGAAAACCGGTGTGAAATAGCGCTTGCGCTGTGTTTCACCGAGTGAGTGAGGATACCGGAGGCCCATACCCCAACCCCTCCCTCATTCCCCCTCCCCATCCCCCAAAGGTCGGCAACGCACTTGTGACGCCTCTAGTGTTGCGGGTGTCCATGGGCGGCGGCAATCGCTTACCATCAGGCGATACGCCTGCTCGTTTGCCACCTACAACATAAAAAAAAAATGTGCAACGAGTACCTTAATAAATGTAGGTATAACTTTTGCCGTTGTTATATATTTTGACGGATGAGTCGAAATATCAATTATCCGGTTTTATGTATTTTTTTTACTTTAGTGTTTCGTGACACATACATTAAGTGGTTACAATAATAATAAATACATATGTCCATCACTTAATTTGTTAAAGGAGAACATAAATAAACCCTTTTCTTATTTTACTATAATTTATAAATAAATAACAAGTTATTTAAACATTGCAAGTAATAGTGTTACATATGGATCCTTGATTTAAAAAAAAAAAATTAAACTTTAAGAAAACAGCTCAAACTATGTGAAACGAAAGGACGAATGACAAAAAGGTACCTACCTACCTACAGGACTACAGGTAGACAGTGACTTACCGGTTATAATCGTTTTGAGTTACCGGTAGGTGCTCGACTCTGACCAAATCGAACTATTGCATACAATCTCCAACCAACACAAACTGGTAATCGCCCAGTGGTCAATCATAATTATTTTATTTTTATGCTTTTTTTATTTATTTATTTTATTTTATTTATTAACTTATTGCACATGAAGTACACCTAGTACCCTTTCCTACCATTGACTTCCCATTTCATTTTCTTTCATGACAAAATTACAATTTTCAAAATTAATTCCTAAAGCGCATACGTAAACGAAAAAGAATCTTTACAGACACCTTTCCTTAGAAAAGAGACTTTGGCCTACTATACTAGGCTAACACGCGGTTTGTTTCAAATTTTTCTTCTCTTTGCAAGCTCTTACGACACCCATGAGATGAATACGGCTGATCACATTCCTTATTCTTGGTCAGCCTCCACACAGACAAGTCTCAAGCAATTCCTTTACAAAAATATCATTTTAATATGACCAACGTTTAAAAGTAGGATAAAAGTGGCTTGCATAGTTAAAATTTAGTACAATTAATTAATTACAACACAATAAATATACGTATTTCTTCTAGCTATCTATAAAGTAACGTAGGTAACGTACGCACTTCCCGTCGCTCTTATACACTCAATAACTTGTTAGAAACGTGTAAGAAATATAGGTTAATACTAATATTAAAACCTACCTAGAACTTACAGTGATCACTGTACTGTAAAACAAGAAAAAAATATTGACTATAATAATACAAATAATATGAATTAAAAGTGCGTGAATCAAACGACACAAGGACTTAAAATGTCGCTTAAATTTCTGCCGTCGTTACGTGCACTACGTCTCTTAAAACAAACTGTTTTTATGAATTTAAAACTTTAAATTGTAATATATATTAACACATTTAAAGTTACTAAATTGAACATTTGCGTAAGATTTTTTTAAGTAAGTAATAAGCCGTAAAACATTCATCATTCGGCCCCTGCAAGTATACTACAACGAATTGTGTAATTCTTGTTTAATATAAATTATTCAGTTATACCTAATTCAATTATTCTTTCATCACACAATAATATAACGCTTAACATTCCATTACATTGTTTTCATCATATGTAATCACATAAGTTTCAATATCACAAGGTAATTTATTTATTTTCTCTGTGCGGTAACGGCAACCGGGTGCGCTGCGGCTCGGCGCGAACGTACATTTAGGCCTAAAAGAGCGGACTCGCCATTCGTGCGCGTTTATGCGCGCCTAGTACATATTGTTATAATTATTGCTTCATTATCCCTCACAACTACTTAATAATAGCTAGTTATTAATAGTTATAGTTATTGCTTACATGACTATAATAATAAGAAACATTCATAGTATTAATTGCCTTGAAAATATATAAGTAAATGATTATAAAGACAGTTAAATCTAGTTATTAATAAACTACCTTGTTAAGAATAAATGACAAGGTTTAATACGATATTTACAATATGTCATCATAATGTTATCTCTAATTTGATTTAGTTAATTGGTTAAATTGATTAGTAGATTGTAGGTAGTAAGCTACAAACCACAAAGATAGGAACAAATAAATGGTTCTTTAGGCCTGTTATAGAAATCTTAAACTCTAATAGTATTGATGATGTCAATTAATTTCATAACTAAAATGCTAATTGAACAGTTATCTCTATTGCTTTACATATTTATTTTAAAGTATCCACATAGTTCACCGCACTCGCACAAAACATGCCTTTCTAATTTATTCTCACAAATTCAGCTATCGGCCAACTTTCTCGCGGGTCACGACTTCCCAACATCCGTTCTCTTCTGAATGCACAATAAGAATGTTGTTATCTCTTTTTATCGTATATGTTAACGATATACCTGGCTCGTTCTCACCGTCACGCGACGTTGTCAATCTTCCGTGCCAAACACTGTGACCTTGTCGTGACGGCACACGGTACAAACACTAGGTATAATGAAGTAATACATATATTAAATTTTAATTTGAAATAACCATCTTGAGTAAAAAATAAGTCATTATGTTGAGAGATGTAATTTGTCATGATCTTTATCTTACACGTTACGTAAGTTGTTTGGTAGGATAATGATTTTATAATTGTCTTTAAGTAGGTACTTAGATGAGTAAAAATAAAATAAATGAGGATAAAATAAGCTTGTATTATAGTTGTAATACAATTGAATCTTTTGTTTAGTTTTGATCACTATTATGACGTGTATACCTACGTAAAGACTGGAAGCTACCGGCGATGGCACTAGAGGACTTAATTTAAACAAACAAAAATGTTGTCCTTACGGTAAGACAGACCTTTATTCTATCAGTAGTTCTGGAAAAAACCCAAATCTCAATAAGCACAAACGTAGGAACGGTAACGTCTGTCCGATTAAAACCTTTAACACCAGACTTGCACAAAAACATTACAGTTTTCTTGGGGATATGTCTATAATATAATAAACACGTCAGTAGGATTACTCCCAATGCTAAAATCAAGCTGTAGACTGACTTTATGTAAATGGCTCAAAAGTCTTGACTATGATGCGACTGAGAGTTTACTGGTTCCGATGCGCTAATCGGCCTAGCACACGTTTATAAAACACACACATATACACAACGAACACACCTACACCACACTTACACACATACACACACACACGCACACAAACACATGACTCCAATATATATCCTAAGCTTACTCTTGTAGTCTAACTTATCATTCATTGATTGTGTCATTAGGTTTACACTTGATCTAATGAGCCTGTTCTATAATTTCATTGGGGCCTAGTGACCCGTAACACAGGTCCTCTCTCAGACACTAGTCTCTCAGAAATGTTTGCTAAAAATGTATTTTAGATTAAGCATCTACACTGTACTGCATGCATCTGTGATGAGAAAAATAAAAGATTAAAGATTAAATATCTAGTTGCTATACACAAATGTGAGCTCTCTTGTCATTGAGATATACCTACCTCTTGTACTCACAAATCTAGCACAACTTAGTACCTGCATAATTTTATATTGAACACTACCAGATCTTCTGTGATAATGTCCAGTGTCTTTACAAGGAATGGAAAGTCTATACAACATAATATTATAAAGCTGGAAATTAGGAACGACTTATTCTGACTGAAAATTTATTTTATTGTTTGATAGCTCTTTTACTTAGCATATAACATTACGCTATGACCTATAAGAGTGACACATCAACGTTAAATGTTAAAAAAAAAGTTTTAAAAATATCTCTGTCTCCAATCTAATTAGCAGCTAAAAATAATGAAACATGCTGTACCTACAAAGCATACACTGTACTGTGGTAAATCAATAGGGTTTAGTTCCAGGATGATATGCCTTTGATGACACGCTAGATGTCTCCCCTATAGCTTTGCACAGTTTGCACTAATTGCATTCAGTAGCCGGCAGTTGCTATTTCAACGCACACTGAGCTAATCCCTTGATTGCTTTGGCCCGATTGTAAAGTGCACAGTATCCACCCGCGTTGGTGCCACTCTACCTACTTAATTATGGATAGGTACAACCACTATAGCTGGATACGTTATTTTGGTTTGCCTTCTCCATCGAATTTGGAGTAATCAGCCGTTTATAAAGCTGATAAAATTATCGCTACAATTTCATCAAAAATAATGAAAGTATTATTACTTTTTAGCAATTTAAATAAAATGTAATCTACATACATAAACTCATATTATTAGAATAGGCAAAAGAAGGCGTATTAAACACATTTTACCAATTACAATAATTATCTACTTAATTTTTATTCTCACTCATGGCGCCAATCCTATGCCGTCAAACGGTTTCATTTGTACATGGGATAGATAAATTTACACTGAAAAGCAGAATTAATTCAGCATCGCACAATAAAACTGTGGTATGATCTGTCGCCTGCGGTGTTCTCGAACCAATACGACTTTCAAGAAAAGAGCGTACTCCTTCTTAAAAGGCCGGCAACGCACTTGTAACGCCTCTGGTGTAGCGGGTGTCGGCGGTAATCGCTTACCATCAGGCGATACATCAGCTCGTTTGCCCCCTATACTATAAAAAAACATCTAGTAAAGCAGTGGACTATTACAAGCTGTTGCTGATGGTAAACAGAAAAAGTGCTTATCACAAAATCTTTATTATCGGAGTGAACCTATCACCGACCTCAGTAAACAGAATTGCTAATCTCTAGACCTAGAATTGGTAGGGATGGGGAGAAGGGATGAGGTATGGTATTCGTTACTCTGGTTTATTTAGTTTCACAATCGGACTCTGTCAGGTCTTTGGGTTAATCATAAGCGGTCACACTGGGGTGTTGGCAGATCCGGAAGATCACACTTCATCTATTGTGTTTGTACCTACTGTTTACATATCGTAACATCATACACATTCTATAGTATAAGTGTAAAGGGCGTATCTTATTTACTCAATGACCTTTAGGAGGCCCGGGGTAAGTGGGTAAACCCTTCATCTACTAACTTTGTCGGGTTTGATAAGTAAATGTGACCTTGTATTTTCTTCATAAATATTTTCTTCATCATGACCAGATTGCCTATGTTTTACACTATCTTTCTACTATAAATGTGATAGTTTTGACGGATATTTGTTGTTCAATTACGACAGAATAGAATAACAGATAAATAGTAATCTGGAGTAGCATATTTATTTAGATTGTTAACTAACTGACCCATTTAAACATTAATGAAAACGAAGCCGTGTTAGAAGCTAATACGCATACTTACTAAAATGAATAAAAATAATTTATCATTGGAAATATCACAATTGTAACCATAAAACAGAACCGAACATTCTAAAAACCACTCTCACGATTACCACTACGAAACCCACGGTGAGAAATCTCAATAACTTAATTAAATGTTTCATTCGAATTCATGGAGAGCCCATTTGTTGAAGAAAGCCGGCGTCGTTCACATCCAAGTCCCAAAACATCTCGCGTGTGCCATGTTATTTAAAACCTTTAGCCGTACACGTCCAGGGAATAATTTCTTCTGCCGACATGTAAACACGGATTCCATGGACTGTTCAACACAAAATGTAACAAAACCCCACAAAACAAACACGAAAATGAATCTTAGGCTGTGGATTTACAACATATTTTACTTTAACATTGATTTGTGAATGAGTCGTTTTGGGATTGGGGAGTTTTTGTTTGTTCGTAGTCTATTTTTGGCTGCGGTAGGCGGTCGCTCGAATGCATCTTGATTTTTATATCTTTTTAAGAGCCTTTTTGTAGCCCGAGGCTATATCTGGATTTAGTCCGTGTTTCCGGCTATTGTAATCGCGTGAGTTTTCAACTAAAGCTGTTAAGGCATTGAATATGAGAATGGATTGATTCAATGATCGTTAAGAACATTCATTATATTTTGATTTTGGTTCGTGTAAAAAAATATGTTTGGTATAATAGATCGGCTTTTAACATCAATAACCTATAGCATATTAAAAAAAGAATAAATAATGCAGTTTCAATAAGAATTGCGAAAAAAAAATTAAACGTTATCACTCTGAGCTCCCTCTGGTCGGTATCTCTCTTTGTATGACTGTATAGAAAGCTCAAAACTAAAATCTAGAAAGAACTAGATGAGTTGGTTTAAAATCTTGGAATTCTTGTAATAGCAACGTCACGTCACACTCACATATATCTATTTCGAGCTATTGATTACATTCCTAATACTTCTTAACTACCACTACTTTCACTCCTTCCTCATCTTTCCTTTCCTCAGTTTTTACTCTCAATTTACATACATATATCCTTAAAGTGCTCAGTTAACGAGAGGGTACATGTTTACCCTGAACAGCTGAGTCTAAAATTATAAAGATACCTGAGATTAGGCGTGACCGTAATAAACATCTCCCTTGAGACACATCTAACTGTGTTGTGATAATTCTTCCGATACTAAAATAAACAAGTAAATAAATCCATCTTACGACTGTACACGTAAGCTAAACCAACCCAGTCAGTCTGGGTATGGTCCTATGCAACAACGTAAAGGACATACCTACCTTAAAATGGATTCTAATCAGAAATTATAATAAGACGAAGGTTCTGCTAAATGCAAAATCATGTATAACATTGGTACTCACTAATAAAATTGTTTGAGACAACGAGATAATACTTATGCTCGCCAAATAAGTTATTTTTTTCCACTAAGAGCAATGCCAAATGGTTATTGATCCCGTATTGACTTTACAAGTACCTACCTTTATCAAATTCTCACGTCACTTTGTTGCTCACGATCAACTCCAAAACTGTCTGACCACTTTTCACGTTTTGTTAAAATGTGTGTTTTGCTTGTGTGCCTAAAATAAGACAGTTAACATCACTATTACCTAATAATAACGTTTATTTTCGCAAAATGTTATATTTTTCCTTAATAACTTAGATATAATTGATTAGAAAGAATGATACAGAAAAAGAAAAACTAAATAAATTGTACATTGCTGGTTCTCAAGCTAAGCAAGGCCTGTGTTTTGAGAACCAGTGTGTTTCGTCGTGCCGATCGATGCTAGTGGCAAAATTTTAACCTAGACCAATAGTAGACGAGCATAATTGAAAATATAGGCTGACTACGTTGCGTGGGTCAGTTAGTACCATTATGTAAATACCATTCTATGATAACATTGCATTGACAATTTTTTTTTTTATTGAATTGGGGGCAAACGAGCAGTCGCATCACCCGATGATAAGCGATTACCGCCGCCCATGGACACCTGCAACACCAAAAGCGTCACAAGTCCGTTGCCGACCTTTGGGGGATGGGGAGAGAGAATGGGGGAGGGGTTGGGGTATGAGCCTCCGTTATCCTCACTCACTCGGTGAAACACAGCGTAAGCGCTATTTCACACCGGTTTTCTATGAGGTCGTGGTATCACTCCGGTCGAGCCGGCCCATTCATGCCGAAGCGTGGATCTCCCACGGAAAAGATGAGATATTTATTCAATTAGGGAACACAAACAGTAGTATATAAAATTGTATTAAAAGACTAAACTTAACAAATATACTACCCACTACGAGATAAAGGTTAACGTACCTACTTCAAAGAAGAATATCCCCAGGTGTAATTGGAGTCTAGACCAATTCTTCAATACTTATTACAGATACTATTATTTTTTGAAATCTCGTTAAAAGTGTGACATTTCTTTTCATTACTATTCTTTTTATCGATAGAAATACTTATATGATTGTGAGTTGACTCGGTGCTCTACGACGCGAATGGTGTTTGACCTTGCTTGGTGCCAGACACGCTTAATTGCGCTGGGGTCGACAAATCCCCAACTTGTCGGATTGTCCCGTTTCATTACTATTAAAGTGGGTAACAAACTTAAGCCCAGTTTGTTGGTAATCAATTTAATCGATGACAATATTATAAATTAGAAAGTAACTCGGTCTATTACGTTATATTACTGTCACGGCTAAATAGCTGCATCAATTGCAATGAAATACGCATGCAGATACTTCGGTTGTCGAGGAAGGACATAGGCTACTCTTTCGCGGGCGGACAGAGCTAGTTTTTATACATACAAAGAGGCACTGTCGTTTCGGCTATAGCCACTTCAAGTTGCAAGAATTACTGATCCATCCAGACCTGATTGAGGTATTACTTGCACTCTCCAATCCAACCGTATAGTGACCGGTTGAGGCTAAAGACGCTAAAGCTTATTCTCTATTACTCAAAACATACCTACGTAAACCTTCAGAGACTTAGACGTGAGATATACACACCACATCAACAACCTTAAACAGTGTATGTTGGACATAGAAAGTATCGCTTACCATTTAGTGATCCATATGCTTGTTTGCCCCCAATTATAATAAAAAAGTGAGACTTTACACTGCAGAGCTTTGTCATTAGTTTTGTCATCCAACAAACTAAGGTAAGTAAGGAACGCTAGCACGCTTATTATTTCGTTGCTGTTGCCGAGTAGGTAAGAAGTCCAAACCTCTCAATCTTTTAAACTAGGGAATGAAACCAAATACCTACTGTTATAATTGTTTGAACGCGCTAATCTCAGGTACCGCAGGTTTGATTTAAAAAAAATCTTTCGATGTTGGATAGTCCATTTACGAAGACGGCTATAAGTTATATATCATCACACTTAGACCAATAAGAGCGGAGCCCCTAATGAAGAAATTTAAAAAACGAGGGAAAATTATTACGCTACGGGCAATAGGTAGACGTAAACGAGGTTGCGAGGGTCAGCTAGTTTTCAAATAAAAATGACTTATGTGTACAGACGGCACGCACTATAGACATTCAATACTTAACAGGTCACCTATGATGATACAGATAACTATGTTAAAGCATTACTTAATGACTGCCACAGACGTTAGAACAATTGGTCAATTTATCAGTATTCTGCAGTAAAATATGCGAAGTTTTAGCTAGTCGATTTCCATAATACTTCTAGAAATGTCCGGACAGAAAGGGTTCAAATGGCTACAGCACAAGCAAAAGTTCAAATATGTATCGCATTGTTCGATTTGCATTGATGATGTTAGACGATTTCGTCACGGCGGCCAGTCTCGAAGGAGACTAGCAAACTACGCAAGAGATATTGTAGTGCACAAGTATGTTCGCGAATACATGTGCGCTCTCTGTTCCCTCACTCTAAAAATCCGATGGGACGGTTAAAACAACGACAAAGATCGACGACACGAACAAGAAGATCAGGCGCAGAACTGACGAAATCAAAATACAAGTTATAAGTATTTCTTTAATCAATAAAACTTAATTATCGTTTTTGGACATCACAGGGGACCTAATATATATGGAGTTTATTCTCAGTTCACGATAATTTACTTTTGTCCGTAATAAAATGAAACTCAATACGACAGGCTTAAGGCTCGTCGGAAGGACTTAAATATTCGATGAAGGTATGGCTGGGTTCATCGGCTTAGGTAGGACTTACCGTAACACTGTAGTGCGCTCATTAGGTATAATGATATTATTTTAGGATTCTCTATCTTTCATATTTCATTATATAGTACACTAGCTGACCCACGCAACCTCGTTTGCGTCTTATATTGCACGTGGCGTGAAAATTTTCCCTCGTTTTTTTTTAAACATTCTTCATTGGTGCTCCGCCCGCTCCTATTAGTAGTAGCGTGATGATGTATAGCCTATAGCCTTCCTAGATAAATGGACTATCCAACACCGAAAGAATTTTTCAAATCGGCCCAGTGGTTCCTGTGATTAGCCGGCACAAACAGACAGACAGACAAAAATTTTAAAAATATATATTTTGGTATGTGTACCGTATATACATTCATATGCATGTAGTAGAAAGCGGTTATTTTAATATTAGAAACAGATACTCCAATTTTATTTATTTGTATAGATTTACAAGGAGCAAATTGTTACTAAGCATTCAGATGCGTAAATAAAACGTAAAATGGTTTTGTTGCCGATGTTTTATACAAATATTTTAATCTGGTCCATGTTTGTCTGCTTTACCGCCCGTTTAACCCTTCACTGCTTAGGGCCAACAACTATTTAGTTCTAGATATCTAGATAGAGTGATTCTTGAGAAAGGTTTTCGTAAATAATTTGTTAAATTATTGAATATATTAGCTAAAATATAATGATATTGGTTGATTACGGCGGCAAAAATTAAGTCACAACTTCTCGGGGTAACATAAGTTATATTACTCGTATATTTTGTGTAAAGAGCCCGTGCGAAGCCGGGGCGAGTTGTTAGTCTACTATAAAATGTACTTACTGCAACTTTGGCCATAGCCAAACCATAAATAACTTCAGTATGGAAATGGATCCGAGGTAGGTAATAAACAGAAAAACCGTCTTATTCGATATGTAATACACTTTCGGGGCCTCAATAAACATTTATTGAGAAAATAACAAATTTCGGAGGTCCAACATTCAGTTCCCTGATATCTAATGCACGTTCTATAAAACACTTAAATATGAAGTAAACCTAATTATGGTAGGAATGTACGATTAACTACACTGGTTGATACACATTGACATATTGTTTTGTAATTTTCTATAATCTAATTTATAATTACTCAAATTCATTATTTAGGAGCATAAATAAAGTCACATGAAGTTGATAATATGCATTATAATAGTAATAGTAATATTCTCGTACAGCCCACACACGGCTGTCTAATCTCAAACTAGACAAACCTAGGTATTTAAATATTTCTAAGTAAATTACACCACCAATTTTTATTTTATTTGGGACATCTAACACACAACGCCATTTAGTCCCAAATTAAGCAGAGTTTGTATTATGGGTACTAAACATCTGATAGAAATACTTAGGTATATACTTTTTTTTGTAAATACATACAAATTATACATAGAATACCAATTATCGTGTTCATCGTATAAAGATGTATCTTTGTGATAAGACTGATGGCTTATCAATCTGGATCAGTAAGAACTAGACCAACGTGAAAGATAATATGATCATCGATAATTTTTTTGCTTGCTCAGTGCTTAACACATGCAGGATAATAATTATTGTATTGTTGTTTCTTTATAATACCTACCTACTGAAAACTTAAGAATATTATACTAGATATTAGCAACTTTATGATGCAACGAACTACGCAAGCTCTGTGGTTATTTCTCTTCTTAGAATGAAGTAAAACAAAAGTAGCACAGACGTAACTGAACCTTATGAGCAATAATAGTTAATGTAATACATTGGTTTATTACAACGAGAGTTGTGAATGTGATTCCTTCACGGAACTTCAATGTACGGTGGGTTTGTGTTGGTGCTTCACAATTAGGTGTTCCAAGTTTGTTTGTTCTTTGTGCTTGTTGTTTGTTTGTCTAAGTTTGCGATGCGCATGGTAATTACTATTTGTTCAGACAGTCTGTCTCTCTGTTCTGAGTGTCGTCTTATATATCTGTGATTCAGTATTTAATAGCATTTAGCTTAGAGTTACACTTGAAGTGATTAATAATACGACATCTAGGTATGATCAAATTGCGATTGGGTTGTACCCTGGTTAGGTGTTCTGATATTTTATTTTGGTGGTTACCTAAGCCAGCTCAGGCTTAATGCTTTTTTTAGGAATTGTACCAATATATTAATTGAATTTTCAGTTTATCTGTAGTAAAGTAAAGCAAAATTTGTAATCAGAAGCTGTTTTTATGTTGTTTAATACAACACGGTATATTTGAATTCACGAAATTTTTGTGATTTGGTTTTCTGAGGTGTTTACTGAGAAAGTTTATGTAACATCACACGTAGATAAATGAATATAGGTATGTGAACCGCTATTGCAATATACATTTCATGAATTAGTATTTCTTTTCAGCACTGAAAATCTGAATATATAAAAATATCGTTTAAACCCACTTTAGACACGATTCATTATCAGAAGACTTATAACTGTTGATGAAAATGATGATTTTAACCTTTTTTCATTATTTATTACTATCAACACTCTCCGGTATCGTACGGGCTCTTTACGGATAATATAATATAGCTTATTGTACCCCGAGGTGTGCGGCTTCAAATTTTCCGACGTCTTACACAAATATTGTTATAGGTATTGTAGCCAATATTCTTAAAAAATAACAAATTATATACGAAAACACACCTAAAGAATCAATCTATCTATTGGTAAAACTGCATCAAAATCCGTGCAGTAGCTTTTAAAGTTTATCGCGACCAGACAGACAAACAAACGCGGCAGAGCACTTTAAGCCAAGTAAGCATTATACAAATATGCTAAAATCGTAAGTCTTCTTAAAACTGATACAACATAAAATCATTACTCTAATTGACGTAACAGATTAATTATATTATTCTGTTTAAACAGAATAACTATTAATATACTAAAGTCCATGTGAGACTACTAACGCCATCTACTAGAATATATGCAAACTACGAAGTCCTCGGCGTTTACTATTGGATGAGAATGATGTCCTCGTCACCTTGGCTGTTGAGATAGACATAGCGTAATGGAGCGGTGTTAGAAAGAGACAAAACAATAACAGACGCATCGATTCAGAGGTCAGACGCGCATGTCAAGTGCATTTCGATAAAAATAAATTGAGTCGCTAGTGGTTGAACGAATACTTCGTTTTAGTAGATAAGACAGATATTTAAAGGCTGGACTTCACTGTACGTGTTTGAAAATGCATTACTGAGAACTGAGATCAGCATTATTGTTTTAAACATTTGTGTGGAGCATTCATTTGTAGAGAACTAAATTTGGATAGGTATATTGTTCAAAATCACCAACTAAGTAGGTAATATTTAAGATATATAAATAGAATCTTCCTATTCTATACTATTCATCCATTTAAAAATAGAAATCCTATTAAAAATAGACTACGAAGAATATTACCTAAGCCAGTGGTTCCTAAAGTTGTGTACGTGTGGTTGTAGTCGGTTGGATTCCGACACACCGCCCCGCCGCAAACCCTGGTGGAGTGTCCCGTGGGGGGTTTCTACACGTAAAAAAAGTGCCTCCGGTATCCTCACTCACTCGGTGAAACACAGCGCAGGCGCTGTTTTTATATCGGTTTTTTGTGAAGCCGTGGTATCACCTCGGTCGAGTCGGCCCATGCATGCCGAAGCGAAACAAAGATGAAATACATTTTTTTATTACATAAATGAAGAAAGGAATGATGAAATTGTTTCCTATAATTACGTTATTACAGGTTTGACATCAACTTCAACTCGAGTTGAAGGTAATTTTCACTACATCGAACAATAGTAGGTATAGGGGAGGAGGACTTTCATGGCTTCCTCCCTCAAACAGGCATAAATAGTTACTTGCAATCGAGAGCTTCGTTATTTGCTTATGATTTAATCTATTTTACAAGTTTTTATTTAGTTCACTTGTCCCGATGTTTGTCTGTTATGAAATCTTGCAAGTTAAATTTGATCCACTTCCCGATTTTCGATTGAGCTGAAATTTGAAATATACCTTTAGTTCTGATGACAATGCAATTACATATAATTGTTATTATTATTAATCCAAAATGGCCGCTGTAACAAAATAGCGTACCTACATATTTCTGAACAACCCACCCAGAATATCAAATGAAGCTATTTTTTTTAATAACAAGTAATAAAAGCTAGTTTTTAAAAAACAAATAAATTAATTAGGTACTTGTTTTAGTACGAAACTTTAGATAAATTAATTAGGTCCTCACTTGATTTTGTTGTCATATGTCAGGTGATCTTGATATAGATTACAAATCTAATTACAATGTGACTCAAATAAGAATAGAAACGTCAATGACCTCTATCTGTCAAATGTCCCTTGAAAAGTACGGTCTGCAACGAAACCTTATTTGCGTATCAATAATGTTTATTAATAATGTTTTTTCAAGGTTTTTAAAGGTTTTTAATAATGTTTTTTAAAGGATCAAGGTGTTTAATAATGTTTTTTCAAGAGACATTTGACAGATAGAGATCATTGACGTTACTATTCTTATTTGAGTCGCATTGTAAATAAGTCGAGTTTTTTGATCACCTCTTCGAAATAGTGGCGAACATGAAAACTAAATAGAAAATTGATAAATGGATAGAAATTGTAGACACTACGCTTACCTTTGTTGCACTTGTAAACGTTTTAAGTATTTCTAAATAATCATGCTTCTCATTTTTATTGGAACTCTTATACAGCAAACGCTTTACGTTTAATGAACGCATGAATTTTATCGTGAACTGCAAAAAAGCCGTTGGCTCAGTCAATTGCCCGATTGGTGGGTCGTTTTATAGGCAGAACCCATTCAATATTTACTTACGACCCAAAAGTAGTTCGCGGCCCATAGTTTGAGAAACTCTGACCTAAGGTTTTATATGTTCTAAAAATTAATTTTACATGTTTTTATTATTTATGGCAATAAGACTCATAATAGCGTGACAATTTAATCTTGGAAAAAAATGTAATCGAAAAAAGAAATTTCTATCATATTCTATCGTGTGATATAATAATTGGAAACATATAAGATCATAAAAACAATTTGGGAAACAAACCTAATCACATTCACCACATTCTCATATAATAAGATTTAACATCAAAGTAATATTTCCATAGCGTAGCACGTGTTTGATTGAACAAATAAAGATAAGTCACGTAGACACACATAAGACCATAACATTATCCCTCTCTCATTTATTCTCACTTAAATTTTTATACACGTAACTATCTCATTCTTTTTTTCGAAACCATTATTTTAAATATAATTTTTTTCCAAGATTAAATTGTCACGCTATTATGAGTCTTATCGCCATAAATAATACGAACATATAAAGTTAATTTTTTAAGGAAAAAAATTAATATCATTACGTATATTTCTATGTGTGAGTGTTTCATTTACCAACACATATACAAAGTAATAAAGCTACTAGTTATAGTGTTCTCGTTATAGCGATAACTGTTAGTTTAATGCATCGGTTATGCCGTTCTAATGTACGGTGTTAGACAAAGTTCGCAATAGATTCGTAAGAGTGAAAAATAAGCGAGATCCCGTGGTAAGGTTCACCCTTAAGCACGGGGATCGATCTGCTTTAGCTGTTGGGTACACACGAGATTAAATTGTCGTGGCACAAAATAACCCAATATTGGTAAAGAAATTTATATTTCATAGAAAATGAGTAAATAAGAAGTATAATAAATACAAATTACAAACATTAAGTAGATAACAATTTAGGTTATTGAATAAATAATTTATTTTAAAAAGTTCTTTTCAAAAATACGTAACTTGGTTCGGGTAAAACTTGATCTTAAGTATTAGCAATTTAATGATTATCTATGAAACTAAGTGACAATATCAACTGAAGTGCCAAAGTGTAAGTATAAATTTATAATGTGCAAAATGGGCATCCAGGTGCTTTTAGAGTTATGTGAAAAGCAAAAGAGTCATTCAGACTCGTTTGTTATTTTATCGTAAAAATGGTTATTTAAATAATAATGGAAGATAAGAAACTGCTAACGATACCTAGTATTTGCCACGTCACTTTCAAAGATTTTTTAATTTTATTAAAAAAAACATCATGAGAAACGAAAGTCTGAAGAAATATTTCAATTTATAATATAATGGTTTGCCACCCCGAGTACTGGACATAAAACCATTTCAAGATATATCTCGGAAAACTCCCGACCGTGTAGACCGTCTTCCGTTCACTCACACACGAACACATTTTCCCTACAAGCAGCACTACATACAAACCGACTATTCACACAAACAACCAGCCACACTGTTGAACTTCGCACACAAAAACAAAATGACATGCAATTTTCGCCCTTAGTGAAACGGGCTTACTCTAAATGTGTCCTACATTTACCAATCCCTAAGTTAACCTCAAAATTTGAGTTTTTGACCCAGACAAATGGTGTTATCGACTGTGCAGTTTCATTCTAAGTAGAGCTGTCAATACAGATGAGATCTCGTTGGGTTTTGCCGGCATTGTGTGTGTGTTGTCACAAGTGGGAGTGATAGTGGTGTGGCTACAATTTGAAACATTTTTCGGCCAATATTCGGTTGTGTCTGGATCGTGGCAGTTGTAGGATGTGGTGTGTCGTGTTAGCGTTATCTAACCCGGTTTTATGATAACTTTTCGTAACAGGTAGATGACTTGCGAGAGACAATTTAGAAGAGAATGAGTGTAAGTATTTATATATATTTTTCACTTTATGAAAAAAAATCTGTTTACGAAACTTTAGACTTAAGTAAGTTTTTTTGAAATTGTCTAAAACTTTTTACTAGTTTTTTTACACTGTTATACTTTTTCTCTACAATTGGTAGTTGTCAGTGACTTAAGGTATATACACGAATAAATGTGTAGCTATTCTATAGATACCGTGTATATTTATTTATCGTTCCATTATCTAATGGTTCAAGGCGATGTTATCAGTTCATGGTGAAACAAACGCGCCATATGGATTATCTCTAGTAGAATAGCCCTGATGTTAATTATGCATTCATTGCTGAGTTGATGGACAGACGTGCTGAATACTGAATTTAACTACTTGATAAGGTACACTACCTAACAGAAATTATTCAAAAATTGACATTTGAATTGTCAAGACAGTTTAACGTTTAATATACATACATAATGTCACGCCTACGTCGGCTATTTCCCAAGGGGTAGGCAGAAACAATTGATTTTCACTTACTACAATCCTGACACACCTCTTTTAGTTCCACATACATTAATCGCTGAGCATGCATGATCGTCGGTTCCTGGTGCTTTTTACACGGCTATTCTGCAGAATATCACCTACCTCTTCCGACACTTCTGTTTACAATCGTTGAACTATGAATTCCTTACGTGAGTCTTCTATCCTCCATAAATGTAAAATATACGGTTGTATAGTTAACACAAACCAAAACTATTTAGTATCTAATATAGTACGATTGGATAGTGAGAGAGCCATAGGTATTACTGGGCGTCTTTGGCGCTACGCTTTGTAAAGGGCGCTAGAGGAATGATTGCACAGGGGCGCTTTACTGGCTACGGACGCAAAAACAGACTGGCTCCGGAGTTATGGTTATATAAATAATTCCTTCATTGTTTTTCATCTTATAAGTGGGTGTAAGAGCCCTAAGAGGGTTAGGGCTTCTTCTCTATGACGGGTATCCGGCAAATATAGGTCCTTAGCATCAAGTGAGCCTGTCACCCTTTAGCTTATTTGGTCCCTATAATAAAGAAAATAATAATAGGTGTTTATTTAGTTTTTGATACATTAGTTTTATAGAACATATAAAAACAAAAGTGCTATTAACAAAATCTGTTGCGATTTAATCATGACCTTGACAATCAATACTTCATATGAGTGGATTATATTATCTACATTAATAACCATAGATAAGTTATTTAATCACAAGTTTTTATATTATTATTTTAATTACATTTTCGAACAAAAACTAAGGGATACGACACAGTAAGTATGCAATGAACTTCTTTTTCTTTTGATGATATTCAAGTAGCTGAATCAGCCGAGGAATTACAGCTATTTATATTTATTATTTTTTTATTTAAACCTTAAAGTCGTGAAGTCTTTGAGTTATCGTGATATAATTAAGAAACAAGTATATTAAAAAAAAACTTTGGAAAAAGTGGAGTGTCTTTGGAAAAAACAGAAAGCAATATCTCTACACGTGAACATTCATTAAATAAATGTTAAACGTCAAATTGAAAACCTTTAGATGTCAGATTATATGGTTAATTAATTATGAGCTCTCGTTTCATTCACCGGCCACAATTTAAACGAGGTTTAACCACAATTAACAAACGTTTGTAGGTATGTCTATTGTCTAGAAGATCGAAAGCACTTTGTCCACATTCATTCAAGTCGTCTTTAAACTTGAGGTGTTAAGACCAGTGTGATAATTTTTTCTTAAATTAAAATCTTAAAATAGGCATCTTTTTTTGTTTTCGTTTTGTGTTTTCTTTGGACTTTTATGTTCAACTATCACTACTAGGTGTGTAAACACTGTTGACGCTCAAAAATGTAAAATTGTAATATTGCGTTCTGTTACAGATAAATAATTCAATTCAAATTTTTATACTGCAGGCTTAATTAAATTATACATGTGTACCTAAAAATACTTCTTAAAAAGTCTTATACACACTCGAACGTTACTCAATTTCAAGAATTTATTAATCGCTGTCTTGTCATTTTTACTTAGCAGCGACGGAGCGGAAAGTACCTTGTCATTTAATTAAATAGGGGTTGAAAGTAGCATACCAAAGGACCGTTAGAATAGAAGCCTTCGTACCAACAATTACCTTTTTTTATTGTCCTTCTTATACGTCTGAGTTTTTCCTTAATACCTTGTTAATATATGTATGTACCAGCTTATATCTGCGATTCTATCCTCGTGTCTGTCGGTTATCGCGTTAAAATATATAGATATTATAAAAAGCCTATGTGCTACCTCAAGTAGGTATCTCCATGTTATATTTCATTAAGAACTGTGAAGCGGCTTAGCCGTGAAAGTGTTACGATAAACAGTGTTACTTTCGAATTAATAATAATGGTATGGGTGTATGTAGCTATGGTAGGTATCAAAAATACGTAAAGTTTACATTTTTTTTACGTAAATTACGAAAAATATGTACTTAGATATCTGGTACATGATACTTATCATGTTAAAAGCATGTGGTATATAACTGATCACCAGTATAAATTAAAGTGTCATTGTATATCATTGTACTTATATCTATATAGATATAGCTTACTAGAATATAATAAAATAAACTTTATTGTACAACAATTGATACAGTTAAATATACCAGATACATTTTTGTTCGAAGATAAACATAAAACTTTTCTTCAAATAGCCAAATATAATTTTGTAGCGGTGGGACTAAATAGATAAATTATTATGCTCTTATATAATGTTAGAAATAATGTAGATAAATAAAAACAAAAATTGTTTTAGGTTGGGCATACTGAAAGGAGTTCGTACTCATCACTTCTGGCCTATAAATACGCCTTATTCCTTAGCTGTGTGAAAGGTCAGCCAATCTCATTGTTGGTTTTTTCTGATGCCAATGAAAGCTGAAATAATAAAAGGTTACTTAACTGTATCTTCTTATAAGATTATGTTATATTAAAACTCGTCAGTTAACATCGATTTATTGTTAACAATAAAATCTTGTACAAATACACGAAAACAATAATGGATCAAACCTCGTTTCATTTCAACATTTCAACCAGTGGCAAATCCACTGCTGAACGTAGGTCTCCTCCAAGGAGCGCCAACCATCCCGGTCTTGGGCAGTCCGCATCCATCCGCTGCCAGCCGCTTTCTTTATATAATCGGTCCATCACGCCGCAGGGCGCCCTCCACTACGTTTGCCTAGTCGGGGTCTCCACTCAAGCAGATTTCGGCTCCACAGACCATCGGTACGTCTAGAGAAAGATTATATCTACCTAACTAGTTACAAAAGGTTATTATTTTTGATTAGTTACAGTTTTTTTAACAGTCAGTATGAATATCTTTAAATTTAAATACATCATTTTTTTTTTAAATAATCTGTTTGGTAAATAAACGGTTACTATTAAAAGTAAAAAGTCCGTGGGAGAGCCACGTATAGGCATGAATAGGCCGGCTCGACCGGAGTGATACCACGGCCTCACAGAAAACCGGTTTGAAATAGCGCTTGCGCTGTGTTTCCCGACTGAGTGACGATACCGGAGGCCCATATCTCAACCCCTCTCTCCTGTGATGCCTCTGGTGTTGCGGGTGTCCATGGGCGGCGGTAATCGCATACCATCAGGCAATACGTCTGCTCGTTTGCCCCCAAGTCCATAAAAAAAAGAATAAAGTCCTTAATTTGCGAATGTTTAAAAAGATTTTCACACTTTATCACTTTTTCGAATTGATCACTTCTGAAGTCATTAAAATAGTAAACTTAACATATTAGGGAAACAAAATATATTTCGAAAAACCTTTGTCCAAATCCTTATTTCTTGTTAGGCAGCAATTACATTAGAGAATTATTCAATATCTTGCAAAATATCTAACCAAAGACAGCAAATCGTTGTAATACATTTTAAACAGTTTATGAATATTCATCTCCCTGGAGGCAATTTTTATTTTACTTTCACATTTATCTTTTTCTTTTCTAGATACATAATGTCTAAGGAAGATATCGTTGTTAAATTTTCCTTTAACTTTTATTAGATCTAGTAGTTTCTTTGCTATCTTTTCACACATATCATTTTATTGATAACATACTTCGTGAAATATTTTTTATTATTTCTACTTACTTCTTTTTTACAAACCTTTTACTTTTCCACCTACCACTCCACATCCGGAATCGCGCAGGAAGGGTACCGTAGCAGTATCACATATTACATTTCAAGCGTCAACCTGTTACTGTTATTAATATCGAGCAAAAATCACATTTGTTGTACCTATGGGAGCCCCCTTAAATATTTATTTTAGTCTGTTTTTTAGTATTTAATTTTGTTGTTTTTCAACTGTCAATTGCTCAAGAGATACAGCCTGGTGACAGACAAACGGATAAACAGACAGACAGACAGCGAAGTCTTAGTAATAAGACCCAGTTTTACCCTTTGGGTACAGAACCCTAAAAAATGAATATTACAAACATTTTAAACGAAGTGAAATACCAGTCCGTCAAAAGAGGCATTCTGTAGAGTGCTTTTTATTTACAAGTACTTACTTACTTAAGTTGAATACTCTTCAAGTCTGCAATTCACGTTTTAACCTCCTTCATCTTAATATCTTCGTGAACATAATTTAACTTTTTGAAGTAATCTTTCACAAAGACACGTGTAAAGTGGTTTCTTATTCAGTAAACTCACCATAAAGGAATAAGAGTCGCACATATTTCTTTTCAAAAGGTAACTTAATAAACCATTCATGATTAAAATCTTGCCAAAATAAAACCTTTTAGTAACATGATTTCAGTATGACTTTATACAGTTTATTCGAAAATAAGTGAGTATTATATTTCAATCGTAAATGTTATAAAATCAAATCCCGCTTCGAGAAACGATAAATGTACTTAGTATGGCCATAAATACTAGCACAATTTAAAATAAACCAAATTTTACTTTTGAATTTGGAATCTGTCATTTTTATAAGATTATTCATTGTGTTTTCTTATTTTCGCGCCAATATATTGTAAAGTATTTTGTGATATTAAAACGAAGTGGGGTGATAAAGAGAACCAAATAACTGTGATTGTATTACATAAAGTAGGTATTGAGACAAATATAATTTCTAAAATCCTTCATAGGCTTGGTTTTAGTCAAATGTTTGTGTACCGGGCTATTGATAGGTACAATGAAACCTCCTCTGTTTGTGACAGAAAAAGATCTGACCGTCCACGTAGTGTTCGTACGAAAAAGGCGATCAAGCAGTGAAAGATTTTATTTCGGGAGGTGAAGATAGTACCAGGAACCATTTCAAGTATTTTAAAAGATGACTTTGGACTTGCAGCCTATAAGAGACGCACTGGTCATTTCTTAACTGATGATTTAAAAATAATAAGGGTGGTAAAATCAAAACAACTACTTAAGCAGTATGCAAAAAAATCACAGAATTTTTTTTGTTTACGGATGGTTTGTTTTACAATTGACTAATATTTTAACAACCAAAATGACCGTATTTATGCTGAAAGTTTTAAAGAAGCTGCCCAATTATCTATGCAGAAGTGACTGAGCCATATTTTTGGCACAAATGTATCAAGATACCATTCCTGAGAAGGTAGTTAAGCCCCTTAATAACATCATGTTCGGCAACCAAGAATGGTCCTCTCAGCAAGACTTGGCTCCGGGTCATAAAGCTCGATCCACCCAATCTTGGTTAGAAACGAACGTTCCGGACTTCATCAGACTGGCCGTCATCTAGTCTTGATCCTAATCGATTGGATTATTTTTAGCGAGTAAGGCTTGCTCTAAACGCCATGATAATTTGGAGTCCCTAATACAATCCATACAATTGGCACTGAAGAATTTTTCCATAGATAGATTGCGTGCTGCCATTGATAACTGGCCTCAACGTTTAAAAAACTGTGTTGCAGTCAATGGAAACCACTTCGGATAAGCTTTATATATTTTTAATGATTTCATATTAATGTATTATACTAACACACTGTAATAGTAATAAATGTTACCAACAATAAAAAGAAATGCGTGCGCACAAAGTACACACGTCAGAAGTGGAACTTTTTTGTCAAACTATACCCTCTCTCACTCTGTCTCAATCTGTCTCTATAGCTCTCTCCCTCTTCTTGGATAAAAACGTCCCACATTTTTGTGTCACTTTTATTGCGTTTCATCCGTAATTTAAGTTTTAATTAGCTACAAATTAGACTAGACTAATTGTTATAATAAAGCATGTAATATAGGTACGTAATGATATATCTAAAACCTGTAAATGAAAATCAAAAAGTGTTTTTTAAGAAACATGATTCAAGACCGGACCGCGCCCGGGTCGTGCCGTATACGCGACCCGGACAAGCCACGGATTTAAATATTTATGTATACTTTTTAAGACATATTTTATGTGTTGTTATTTATTTTTTAATTAATTTATCTTTATTGCGTACATACTACAAAATAATACATAAAATGAGTCACAAAATACATATATACAACAATTGGCGGTCTTATCGCTCACGGCAATCTCTTCCAGACAACCATAGTAAGTAGTACCTAAGTATGTTGTCCATATATGTTGTATGTAAGTTACCGCGGGAGAGCCACGCTTCGGCATTAATGGGCTGGCCCAACCGGAGTGATACCACAGTGTCACAGAAAACCGATGGAAAAAAAAAGCGCCTGCGCTGTGCTTCACCGAGTGATGAAGTATTTTTTTAATTGTTTAAGGGTCCAACAAGCAGAAGTGCGTTACCGGCCTTTTAAGAAGGAGTACGCCCTTTTCTTGAAGGATTAAAGATTGTATTGGTCCGGGAACACCGCATGCGACAGCTCATTCCACAGTTTTGTTGTGCGATGCAGAAAGTTTCGGGAAAAGTGCACCGTTGTGGACTGCCAACCATCTAGACGATGGGGATGAAATTCTGTCGCGTAGGACGATGGCGGAAAGAGGCGGCAGGGATCAGTCCGAACAATTCCTAGAAGGAGGATACTGTAGACCCATACCCAAACCATCCCCCTTCCCCATCCCCTAAATGCCGACAACGCATTTGTGACGCCTCTGGTGTTGCGGGTGTCCATAGACGGCGGTAATCGCTTACCATCAGTCGATACATCTGCTCGTTTGCTCCCGATTCCATAAAAACCAATAAAAAATATTACAGTACATGATCCGTGTCCGGGTCCGTTTACAAATATACGACACGGGCTTTAGCTCGGCCAGGATACGGCACGGTCTAATATGAACCTTCCCTTAAAAGTAAATGTTACAAATAAATAAATTTACGATTTGTTTCATATGACGACCAATATCGTACGAATTTATGTTCTCTTTTAATCGTAAAATGTTAGCGAGTAACGGATGTCAGATATTGATATCAAATATGTTTAACGGTTTACGCGCATGGCGAGCAAAATTAACTTGAAATTGTTATATTAAAAACCTACCTACCACCGTTTAGGTGTTAATTATATCTGAGAACGAAATGAAATATCTACCCAGTTCAATGACAACCAGCGAGGAAGACTTCTTCGTCTTGAGCCACTATAGTATATGGGTAGGTATACTAAAATCCTCACGAACTACCCCATACTAAGGTGTACTCCATGCCCTTATAGATCGATCGACGACCTTCAGGAACCCTAAAAGCATCGAAGGTATTCAACCTTTTTTCACCGCTCTCTTAGAAATTGATCTTGAAATGATATATGGAATGACATGAGATTAAAACCTGTTGTTTTAACCTCGTTTTCTGAAAAAATGAAGAAATGAAGTCGTCTGGTGAGAGTAGTTAGGTTTATGGAAATGCCCATAACGAAGTTAGGTTAGGTATTTGTAATCGACCACGACGAAGCCAAAAGAACGCGTAGTACTTTTGGTAGTCTATGCAAGTTTCTATGTTCCACCGTAACACCGATGTGAGTGAATGAGATGCCGTAACAATAGCTCACGTGACATGGGCTATGTTTTAAAGAAAGTTACGTTTAGGATTTAACAAAATCCAGATATAAAACTGAAACTCAACTACGGTTATAGTTTTTTAAACTCTTTTCTATAAATTATAGTTTTATCAAGCAAGACACACAATTTCTTCGATTGCAAATAAGGTATGTGAGATTTTATTTCATCACTTTATCTCTATCCAACTCTATCGCAAGTTAAAATAGACGATAACACAAACATCTTCTTTAAAATACAACGAAACTTAACAATTACTCTCTCTACTATATATAGGTATATTTTTTCTACTTATTAGGCTCTTTCAGCCTATATATTTTACCAACTACCTTTTTTATCTTAAATGACAACACCCGCATTAAGAATATAAATCCTGTCTTGCAAGCAGTCATTTTAGGATCTTATCTTTTTTTTCCTCTGTCAGGCCTGTAAAAGATTACATATCTAAGGAGGGGTGGCCAGGCAACCAGTCTTACATAAAAAAACTAGAACAACCATCCTCATTTTAGGTACAAAGGAAAGAAAATAATCATTGAAACATCACACGCGTGTTTTACATGTAAAGTAGGTAAGTTCACATTACATTTACGCATCATTCAACATTAATATTTTTTCCGCTAGATTATATAAGCAAAAAGTTGTGTGAAAAATTAATCTACCAAGTGTATGTAAATTGTTACATAACTAAAATCTAGCTAGAAGTAAGTCTAGCCTAAGTCTTTAAAAGGTGAAATAAATAGTCTATTCAGATTTGGTCGATCCGGTATTTATAATGTTTGAATATTCTCGGGACAAAAACTCTAAATAAATAGTTGAAAACTTTGAATTTACTTCTGTTTTTCTGTGTAGGTATATTTAGAAAACATACTGTTAAAATAGTGAAAAATGAGAGCTACTTGTGGAAGATTTTTTGGAACTGTATATTTCTAAGTTGGGTGCGACATCCCAACATTCCCCTTTTTTAGTTAAAAAAAAGACTATGATATACAGTTTGTACCTATTATACATTGATAAATAAATAAATATAAAAAGTAAATATTCCGGACATCTGACACACAACGCCATCTAGTCCCAAGCTAAGCAGAGCTTGTGTTATGGGTATTAGACAACTGATATAAATACTTATATACTTTTTTTGTAAATACATACATATTATACATAGAAAACACCCAAACTCCGAAACAAATATTTGCAGATCATACAAACATTTGGTCCGACCCGGGAATCGAACCTGAGACCTCAAGCTTAGCAGTCGCATACGCTACCACTACGCCACCGAGGCAGTCGAATTGATCGATTGATAAATTCATATCTTAAATTAGAACTATTAATTAGAACTAGTTAATTTTCTCAATCAGCCAAGTTGGCTTTACAATGCGACCTGACCTTGTTGGATTAGGATACTTCTTAGACCGACATGTCTGCTGACTAAAAACTGACTTGGGCTCGCTGTCGACTATTCCCTCAGCTACGGTAATCTCTGACGAACATGTGCTCTATATCTTTATTGAGATTAGCAAATGCCAAATTCACAATTTATACTCTTGTTCTCCAAATCTGTGAGGAAATGGTGATGTGTCACGTGGCTCAAAAAAAAATTCAAATTTTCTTTTAACCTCCACGAGCGTGCTGTCATCGATTTCGAGATTAAAAGTATTGAATATTTCCAAACCTTTTCTCCAATGTAATGCAGTAGAATGGCTATCTTGCGCTTTTCGGGCGACTTATTTTGTTTTTTTCTTACCAGACGTTGACTTCTAACACCATGTTGTGTTACCATCACGTTACATTCTACATACTAATTACGATTCATGTAGGGGTGCGACATCCCAACATACGGCACTTTGACTATTTTTAGATCGTTACCGACGGTGGGTAACCTTTTCCCTTGTTTAATTTTCATTATTACGTAAATTCTTCAAAGTCGGCCACTTCCATTGATGTTAGAAAACCGCTCCTTTCCGCCCCAATCCGATGGGTGTTGTTAATATTTAACATTAAAGTTGAGTAGAAACTTGTATAGATTTAGAAAAAAAATAGTGATAAATAATATATGTGTTTATCACTTTATATACAGATCATAATTTTGTTCATTTAGTAGAATATATCATAGATGTTCGTAGAATTGTACAGGGGATTGTAAAGCAGGAAATAAAAAGGCTTATTTATTATTTATTATCATAGATGTTGTAAATCCATACACAATTTATGTGGAGGATCGGGTGTCATGTCCCTCCAACACACAAAGGGAGGATCCTCTGACGAGGCGGGCCGTGGCCCAGCGGCTGATGTTGAGTTCTTGTATATATGATAATCGGCGCGAGAACTTCTATTGCGCGATTCAGGATTAGTAGTTACTCCGTGTAGTTACTTCATAGTTCAGTATATCTTCGGTAGATGGCGCTGTTGTAGGTTATTGTTGTGTTGTATGTTGAAATCACCACAATATAATAATATTATAATTCGATAACTTTGTTTTTTTTTTTAATGGTATAGCGGGCAAACCAGCAGACGTATCGCCTGATCGAAGCGATTACCGCCGCCCATGGACACCCGTAACACCAGAGGCGTCACAAGTGCGTTGTCGGCCTTTGGAGGATGTGGAGGGGGATGGGGAGGGGGATGGGGGAAGGGGTTGGGGTATGGGCCTCCGGTATCCTCACTCACTCGGTGAAACACAGTGCAGTGCCGAAACGTGGCTCTCCTACCTGTCTATTTCGTTTTCATGGCTAAGCCACTGTACCGATTTCAAAGAAATTTGGTATGGAGGGAGTTTGAGACAATGTTCAGTCCATATAAACTAGAAATATTTCTTAGTTTTCAGTATTAACAAGATTGTTTGTGGTCGGCTACTAGTTCAACCAAAAGTTTTACCTGAATGATAGTTTTTCCACGTAGCGGCTGGCATGGGACCTCTGCGATCCTGAGGGCCAACTGAATTCATTCATGGTTGAACTAGTTTTCAGTACATTTGAGGGCACCGACTTTCTAAAAACGAGCCCCATAGATGTTCCTAACAACCGAGACTGAAGGCTTAACGTGCTCTTTGAGGCACGGGCGTCATACGTACAATTTCCATACATGGGCTATATTAAGAATTTTTCGTAAGAAAAAGACAAACTAGATATTTAGTATTTTTCTTGTATTAAGTGCTGGATTTGCTCTTGTAACAACTTATAATATTTATAATATTTTTTTAATATTTTTTTAGGTGCGTAACTTAATTGCTGATGAATATATTTGTGCTATTGTCATATATTTTCTTTTCAATTGGTAAAATTGGGTAGTGTCCCCATTGTTGGCACAACGACGACCCATCGATATTGTCAACGAGTAGTCACAATTTCCTCTCAAATTAAACTGTATTCTTCTAAGTTCCGTTACCTTTTGTAGAGATTTTCATAAGTATTACCTTACCTTACCTTTATTCGTCTAACATAAGTTACCTTCAGAAGAGAAAACTGTAATTGAACTTTTTTAACTTTGCATGGTTTCCTTAAGTCGTACGGTTTTAATTTACCTTTTTCATTAGGCTAGCTACTTCTAAAAGTTAAAGAATTTGATTATATTTTCAAAATAAGCATTCATTTCCATAGTTAAAGATAAGAACTTTCAATGCGATTGAAAATAATAAAATCATGTTTCTAATAAAATAAATTAAAATCTGTTCATCGTAGGAGCTATGACGACACAAAAGTATACAATACCTAGTTAACTAGACACTCAAATACGTCTATTCATAGTTATATACGTTAAACTTATCATATCTTTCCTGTTATGTTGAGTTATTATGAGTATCATAATACTTTCCCTTTAATAAATGTGGTCCGTGTGTGTGTGTCTTAGAATGGAGACTGAATATGGTCAACGTAAACACATCGCTTATAAAGACCGATGCCAACAAGCATAGCTTCACAATTAGTTCCGAAATGCGTTTTTTTGTTTTGTGTTTGTTACTTTGTTATTGTATTATGTCACGGATTTTTAAAATATCTATATGCACGGCATCACCTGGTCTCAATTGAAAACCAGGGTCAGAAGTTTTGTCTGACACAATACTGAATTGGGACCATTTTTGTCCTTGCAAATTGTTGTATTTTTGATTAGTTTTTGTTACGAAAATAAAAAAAAATCTTTCTTTCTTGTCTAAGGTATAGCGTGTAGGGTAATAAATGTCAAAAAGTACGGAACCAATTACTGTAGACTAAATAAAATAAGATCTTGGATTGATAATTTTCGTCACCAAATATTTATAATCATGCAACATAATTCACGTAGAAAAGTTATTTCTTATAACTAGAAATCTTAAACAAATATACAAATTGAAACCCTGAAGCCATTTAAATTACTAATTTATAGAAAGTTTAATTAAATGCTTCACGCGTCGAAATCCTATACCTACGTGTCCTTAGAATACTAAATTAGTAAAGGCTGAAACGATGCTATTCTTCCAAAAGGGTTCTGCCCTTGGGACTGAGCAACGTGTCTAATTTAAAGCAACATATGTGTATTAGGTAATCCTGTAATCAAAGACGAGTAAATATTACTTCAAAAGAAAGTTGTTACTAAGTAATCAGAACATTGAAAGGGTAATTTATACAAAAAAAAGGCAGATAAAGAACACAATCAAACTGAATTCTATTCATTATGTTAATGTTCAGTTGGAATAGTGTTGAGAAAGTTACACATACTGAGAGTTGAAACGAATTGACTAAGATCAATGCTTAAAAACTCACATTTTAGTATTGCGACAAAGAATGAAAGTATGTTGAAGATTATGCGATCTTCTTGTGAATTGATGAAATTTTCTCCTTTAGCGAAGGGTTGTAAGCCTTTAAAAGTGCCTGATAACATCTAATCTATCAATTAAAGTGAATAAAATGATTTTTTTGCCCCTTCTAACGCCTAGTTTTCTTAAGTTTCATAATGTATAAAATGGTTAATAAAAACGAATAAGAAAGGCTTTCAATCTTCATTACTAAATAAAAAGCTAGCCCGATAAATTATTATAAGAAGCATTTTCAATTCACGTCCAAACCGTGTCCCTTGTCCCGTAGTGACAACAATTTATAAGGTCAACAGGATCCTCAGACTTGGTTAATCCTAATGTGGGCGGACACAACATGATAAATGAGAGCTAACTTCACACTTGGCAGATCAGCGTGTTTTCTTTGTGTCATGAAAATGAGGAAAATATTTAATGTCATTCTTATTTTTTTATTAATTTCATTGAATATTTTTACAGAAAGTAATGTTGCAAATATTCCTATTTATTCAAGCAATGTGATAAATAATTATTGTGGTGTGTGTACGTTATTAGATAGGTAACTGAGAATACTAGACACGTACAATTAATAATCAAAAGTAAATTCACCAAAGTGAATAAACTGCTTAAACAAAATAGCAAAGGAGTATTCTGACACTCGAAGACAAAACAACTTCATACTTTAAATTTTTTTTTTAACATTTCCAACAACGTATCGAACACATACGCTTATACGAGTACCTTAATCAACATTTCTATGATTGAAAATTTACGTGTACAAAGTCAGTTATGTTTCTCGTGCTTAATTTATAACAACGAAGCTTTATATGACCAGTAAAGTCACGAAATTCTTAGAAGTAATCAAAATTCTAACCACTTTTTGGAAAGGTGGTATACCCTGCAATTTATTAATTTTTAACAATTATCTGAGGAAACAAAAAAACTACGAGTATATACAATAAGTACATTTGGACCGTTTAATTCATATTAACAGCCTTTTTCTCAGTTAATTTCTGAGTTTTACTGTTACGGTTCATGTCATTTAACATACTGTTCTAACAACCCATTTTACACTGATGGGTGTGGTTGTGTTGCGGTAATTTCACTTTAGGTGTTAGCATAATACCGGCAGTGTTGCTTCGTACCAATTACTACAATGCTCAGTTAATTACCACTTTGGTTTAAACAGAAGTATGATATCGTATGGCAAACTTGTAAATTTTACGAAAATAGTTAAACTTCAAGTGTCTTTATGTGATTGAAATATAAATATTGCCTTATGTCTTTTTTGTCGTCTGTCAAATTCCAATATCAAATGTACACAAGTGTATACATACCAATTACTTACGTTCAGCATAAAATATGTTAATTGTAATACATATATAAGAAACTAGCTGACCCACCCAACTTCGTCTCCATCTCTTTTCAATCATGCTGGGCTCACATTTAAGAAAGAACACAAAAAACGGTTATACAGTTTCGGAGTTCATCGTGAGCAACAATGTGACTCGAGAATTACATATAATACTACAGTTCTACAGTTATTTATTACGGTAATGTTATGAGACTTACGATATGTCCTAATATAAATTTTGTACCTACACCACACTAACTTACGAGTACTTGTCTTTTAATAAAAATAAAATAAAATTCTCCAATTTCCTTCGTTCCCAATACGTGAAAAGCATTAGTAATGCGTGAAAAGAATTCGACCTTTGACACCGTTATATGTCCACACGACTCGTAAAGCACCCGATAAGATCCAAAGGCTATTTTACATTAAATATTCAATAGTACTAGCTACCGAAACAATTTTGTTAGAGATACGATATTATCATTTAATTTGTTGTGTTTTTGTGTACAATTTATGACATGTGTAGCTAATATATTGAGGCCTTTGATTTTTTCTTTTTTTTTTACGTGTGGAATCCCCTTCGGGGCGTCACCCTGCCGGGGTTTGCGGCGGGAAGATGTGTAGGAATCTAACCGACTAAAACCACACGGTGTGCTTTTCTGCGCCTGAGAAGGGAGTGGTCCGGGAACTGCTGTTATTAAAACCACCGAACCCCTCCCAGCGCTTGCACTCACTAAAGTGGACATCGTCTGTTGGAAAACTATTTCAATTTAGGCAACGCACGGCACACGCGTACGTCGCCTCCTCGCGGCTGGCTTCTGAAGCGAATGTAGGGAAAAAGCCGTCCCGTCCATCTGCGGCCACACTCAGGGTGGCATGAGGCGCTGGTTCGCCGGCGGCGGATTGGGTCCGAGTGCCGGTTCTTGTAGTAGAGTAAAATGTTCCTCCAACACGATCTAAAAAAAAATTGGGTGGACTGCGTCAAAGAAGATATGACTATTAAAGGAATAGGTACTTAACTCACGGTTTACGAGAATAGAGAAGAAAACAATACCCCCAATAAATTTGGGAAAAGAGAAAATTAATAACGATGATAAATGCATTAAAGTCAGTCATATTTTAGGACAGTTAATAATATCAAAATAAAAACAAACAATCAATATAATAATCGTACAAGAAGTATAGTCGCTAGACTGAGCAGTCCTCGCGCAAGAGATAACTTGTTAGCTGCTGTGAGAAACTTTAATAAGAAAAGCCCTGCTGAAAAGTTAAACAGCAGTCACTTGGGAATTGGTGGAGGAAAGCAGTCGATATTTGTTACAGAGAATCTATCCCCAACTTATAAGAGACTTCACGCAGCAGCAAGGATCACCGCAAAGGAAAAACAGTACAAGTTCGTATGGATACGTAACGGTCGCGTATTTGTAAGAAAAGACGAAACTTCTAAATCATTGTTAATTAAAAGTTTAGAGTTTTTAGACACATTGTAGTTTTACATATAAATTTTTAAACAAGTTTGTAACGTAGACTGAAACAAAATTCAAATTTAAAATATATTATCAAAATGTAAGAGGCTTAAGAACCAAAACTGCTGATTTTTATGATGCTGCTTTAAATTTTGATTACGATGTAATTATTGGGACTGAGAGTTGGCTTAATGATACAGTAATGGACCATGAATTATTAGATAACCGCTACAAAATCTTTAGGCGCGATAGATCCTCTACGATATCTTTTAAAACTAAAAGGGAGGGTGGAGGAGTGTTTGTTGCGACTTTGGGTAAGTACGACGTTACTCGCAGATTGAATTGGGCGTCACATTGCGAGGAGTTGTGGATTACATTAAAGTGCGAGAATGGCTTGAATGTTAACATCTGTGTAGTGTATATTCCACCTCCAGTTAAGCAGGACTATGTAGATACTCTTATTAACAATATTACTGAAGTCATAAATAAAAAATGCAAAAACAACTCCATAAATTTAGTATTAGGGGACTTTAACATGGGAGGTATTAGTTGGGAATATGAAATGGACTCTGGTCAGATAGTCCCCAAAGGATCGAATTGTAATCTGGAAAATGGTCTTATAGATATGCTAGCTTTTAACAATCTTCACCAATGTAACGCCATTGTGAATGCTTCTAGTCGCATTCTGGATTTGGTCCTTAGTAGCAACAGCAATGCGATTTCTGTATCGCAAGTAAAAACTCCATTGATAACTATTGATCAACACCACCCAGCGCTGGAAATTGTATTGACCACTAATCAAAATAGTAATCCTCTGATGCAAAAAAAAACTCCTTACTTAAATTATTACATGTGCGATTATGATGCTGTTAATGCGAAATTAGCAAAAATTAATTGGGCTGAAGAGTGGAAGGATTGTGGTGATGTCAATGAAATGGTGGTCGTATTTTACGACATAATAATGCCAATTATTAAACAGCATACACCGGTTACTAAACCACGCGACGAACGGTATCCTGTTTGGTATAGCAGAGCTTTATTAAAAATAATTAGGGAAAAAGCTAAGTATCACAGGTTATACAAAAAATACGGAAATCCACGTGATAAAATAACATATGAGTGCTTGAGAGAGCGGTGCAGTGTACTAATAAAAGAATGTTTCGCAAATTTTAAAAAAGATATAGTTATACATATGCGTCGTAATCCCAAGCATGTATGGAAATATTTTAAAAATAAGCGGTCGAGTACCAATTTTATACCGAATAAAATGAATTTAAACTATAACCATTACGCCAGAGGTGGTGAAGAAATAAGTAATTTGTTTTCGGATTATTTTCAATCAGTTTATCAAATAAACAGTAACGGTAATATTTCAAATCCTATGGGATCTGAAACAAGTAATAACATCACCTTGGGTTCGTGTGTAGTAGATATAAATGAAGTATCTGCGTACTTGTCATGTTTAAGTTGCGACAAGGGTCCGGGGCCTGATTCAATACCTCCACTCTTCCTACGGAAGTGTGCAGATGGTCTGGCCGAGCCACTGACTGCCCTATACAATTGCTCACTATCGCAGGGCTGTTTTCCGGAAAAATGGAAAGTAGCATACATTACTCCTATTTTAAAGTCCGGTTGTTGCCAAAACGTGGCAAATTATAGACAAGTTTCAATTTTATCGTCATGTGGTAAGGTTCTTGAATCACTTATTCAAAAGAAACTGTTCGCCCATTTCAAAATCATGCTAGATGACAATCAGCACGGTTTCCGTCCCAAAAAGTCAACAGCGTCTAACTTAGTTGAATTTGTATCACATGTATCGACCGCGTTAGATGCTGGTAGAGAAGTTCATGCTATATACACTGATTTTAGAAAGGCGTTCGATCTAGTTAATCACGATATACTTCTTGTGAAACTGGGGAAAATGGGGATTCACGGCTCGTTGCTGCGTTGGTGCGAGTCTTATCTTGGGAATAGATCACAACTGGTGCATTTAAAGGGTTTCAATTCTAAGGAATATTTTATAAGAATGGGGGTGCCTCAGGGGTCGCATCTAGGTCCTCTGTTTTTTCTAGTATTCATAAATGATTTAGGCAAGATAATAAATTCCAAATATAAACTTTTTGCGGATGACTTGAAAATATATAGGACAATAAACAGTGACTCTGATGTTGCTGAACTTCAACGGGATTTAAATAATATATGCGAGTGGTGTATGAATAACGGTATGACTTTAAATCAGGGCAAGTGCTACTTTATTAACTTTAGTAGAAAGAAAAATCAAGTCGCAACTCGTTATTATATTAATAACTGCTTATTGCAAGAGGTTGATAGTGTTAGGGATCTTGGTATTACAATGGACAGAAGTTTAAACTTCAGAGACCATTATGACAATATAATTAAAAGAGAAATTTTCATTTCTCTTACTATAAAACCCGCTAACTTTGACGTAGCGGGTTTTATAGTAAGAGAAATGAAAATTTTTAGAGAACCGAATCTTACAATTTTAATTTATAATTGTTATATTAGGAGTACTTTAGAATACTGCTGTATAGCCTGGAGTCCGTTCTATCAAATACATAGTGATAGAATTGAGCGAATCCAGAAAAGATTCGTATACAATTTGTGTTACTTGGAGAATCAATGCCATCTTTACAACTCATATGATTCTAGGTTGCATCACTACAATATGATGAAATTAAGTGCACGTAGAAAGGTCTTGGATGTTTTATTCTTGTCCAAGTTGATCCATGGTCAAATTGACTCTCCCGAGTTGATAGGAATGGTTAACATCTGCATTCCTCGCGTTGGCAGTCGTTTGGTCAACCGGACGACATTTGCTGTGCCCCACTATCGCACCAACATAGGTCAATCCTCGCCCATGACGCGTATGCCTTGTCTCGCTAACTCCCTCCGTAACGAATTTGATATTTTTACTGGTTCTTTGGCTTCAATTAGGTCCAAATTGAGAGAATTGATGGAATGATTTTTATTTTTATTTTTATTTTTGTATAATTTTAGGGTTTAAATATGCGTCTTTTAACTACTGAGTATGTTTATTAGCTTTAGTTCTTAAATGCATGTTAGATTCACATCTAGTAGATGTAAATCGAAAGCAACAAGGTGATGTTAACATTATGTATGTATGTAAGTGAGATTTAACATCAATTTTGTGAATTACAATAAAAAAAAAAAAAAAAAAAAAAAAAAAAAATCTCAATTGAATCTAAAGGCCTTTTCAAAAGTACAATAAGTACCATACTTACCATACAATCAATCATAAATAAACCGAGCCCAAATCAATACAGACTAAATAGACACAATTGCTTTGCTGACGTGCCCCTTCTCACCCCAAGCTCACCAGTTGAATGCGACATTGACCTAATTCGATGTAGGGGAGAAACGGCGCAACGTCTAAAAATAAAATTTTATGTAAATGTTATTTCTTTTCACTTTGTATGCATATTGGCAACTACAATCTCCCCTTTCGTAATTTACCGATGGGATGCAAACTATTAGAATACGAAATTAGGCTGGATTGAAAAATTTGAATTTCATCTACAATAATATACATATTTCAAAGGGCAAGTAAAAAGTATTTTTTGCTGATTCGAAATGTAGTCTAATATATTAAACTAGCCTAAGTAGTAATAAAAAAGTACTCTAGCCTAAGTTACTCCTTGTATCTTCAGCTATCTACCAGTGAAAGTCCCGTCAAAATCGGTTCGGTTAACCGGAACAAACAGACAGACAGGCAGACGCACAGACAGACCGATAAAAATTTAAAAAAATGATATTTTGGTATATGTACCGTGTATACATATGCATTTAGTAAAAAGCGGTTATTTACAAACAGACACTCTAATTTTATTTACTTATATAGATGTATCGATTAGCCAAGCCAAAGTTAAATTGCCTTCAAAATCTCAGAAAATTTAATCAGAAACGGATTGGAGGGAGGTAATGTAATGAATTGATTTTACTTTCTTGCACAAATATTTACTAGGTATATAGAAAGAAAACATCAGAATTATTGTGTTAGTCATTTAAAGAATTATAATACGATTTAGACGTTTAGAAAAATATTTAGACTTATACCTACAAGATGCGAGAAGCCGAGGATCGAACTAAGTGGCGTGCAATTGAAGAGGTCTATGTCTAGCAGTGGACTGCGATAGGCTGATGATGATGATGATGATGAAGATGATGATACCTACAAAACTATTAATAACAGAATAAGGTTAGGTTAATTTTTCAGAATCCTACTAACAGTGGGTGGCCCGAGGTACGTCGGGGTTCCAGGGATTTCCTTCCGAAGGTGCACCTGGTAACCCGGCTTCTAGTACCTGAGACGGTGTGCGGTTTTAGTCGGTTCGTGTCCGACATAACCATCAGATAGTGGTATCCGAGGAGATTTCCGCACAAAAAAAAGGTTAATTTTTCAGGATAGAACAAGTGTCACAGTTGTCTCTAATTACCTGCCTCGCAGTTAAAAAGATCGCGTGTAAATATATATTCTAATTCATTTAGCTACAGTTAAAATTATAGATCAATAGATTATGCAAAACGTATTACCTTGCCAAAGCGAAATAAATGCTTTAGCAACTGTAATTTCCGGAAAATGAAATATATATCTAATCTATTGAAAATTAATCAATAAATGAAAGTAATAATCGCTAAAAGTAATATTTTAGCTCAGAAAATAATAGCGGTCGGAATCCAATTTTCTCTCGACGTTACAGACTCATAAATATACAAACGAATAGATTTTCATATACAGCTAGGTAGATAGTAGTTGTATTTTTTTTAGTGACGCCATCTTTAGCAAATCTCCTAAACTAAGGAAGGAAAAACGCGTTGGCTGCGGCCGAAACTCCTAATTTCCTGAAGTACATTTTCTCTGAAACTTTGTCGCGTCTTTCAAAGAACGTCCGAGAGATGGCGGGTCGCTCTATTGAAAATGAACAGGAATATGAGTATATGAGTCTTTTTCTGTAAAAAACGAAGTAAAGGTTTTTCAAAAGTTTTGAATTGGAAAAATAAAAACTTTTTGCGTTAAAAAAGGTCACCGAGAAGATTTAGAATATATCACAAAATTTAATTTGAAGTTAAAAGTTTAGGGCATTAAAAACTTTTAACAGACTTCAAGAATTCTCAATTAAATTAATTTTCTTTTGTCTAGAGGGTATAACATTATATTTTCGCCGTTCGTGACTCGGTTTCATACTTCTACTTCTACAATCATCTTTAAATTTTATTGGCATATCGGATAGGTCTGAGAATCGGCCAACACCATGTTTCCCTAAATATTTTTTTTTATTTTTATGGCAAAACAAGGTTTGTCGGGTAAGCTAGTTTCATACAAAAGTTAATAATTATTTACAAAGAGGTCGTTTGACAACAAATGTATATGTCGGGTAACGTATTTGATACTTTAAGCCCTATTGTCTTCACATTAAAATCTTAAATAGTCCATAGCTGGACATAGACCTCTTCTAGGCAAGGAGGTTTCGGTTTACCACGCTGGCCAGAGGTGTTGGTATAGGGTTTATTTCAAATTTTTCCTTCTTTTTGTAGTGTTGTTGCCGTGTGTAGTTTTTTCCCTTAGTCGCCTCACGACACCCATGGGATGAAAAGGGGTGGTAAAACTTCATGTTCTCAGACCAATACCACACGGACCTACAATCCTTTTTCTAAAATATTATAAATATGACCTTCAATTACCTACTGTCTATATATATATATATATGTCCCTAGTTAGATATAATAATTTCACGTCACGTCATAAAACTAATTGGTTGAACTCAGTTAATCAGTAACAATGGCATATTCAATTTAGGCAACGCACGGCACACGCGTACGTCGCCTCCTCGCGGCTGGCTTCTGAAGCGAATGTAGGGAAAAAGCCGTCCCGTCCATCTGCGGCCACACTCAGGGTGGCATGAGGCGCTGGTTCGCCGGCGGCGGATTGGGTCCGAGTGCCGGTTCTTGTAGTAGAGTAAAATGTTCCTCCAACACGATCTAAAAAAAAATTGGGTGGACTGCGTCAAAGAAGATATGACTATTAAAGGAATAGGTACTTAACTCACGGTTTACGAGAATAGAGAAGAAAACAATACCCCCAATAAATTTGGGAAAAGAGAAAATTAATAACGATGATAAATGCATTAAAGTCAGTCATATTTTAGGACAGTTAATAATATCAAAATAAAAACAAACAATCAATATAATAATCGTACAAGAAGTATAGTCGCTAGACTGAGCAGTCCTCGCGCAAGAGATAACTTGTTAGCTGCTGTGAGAAACTTTAATAAGAAAAGCCCTGCTGAAAAGTTAAACAGCAGTCACTTGGGAATTGGTGGAGGAAAGCAGTCGATATTTGTTACAGAGAATCTATCCCCAACTTATAAGAGACTTCACGCAGCAGCAAGGATCACCGCAAAGGAAAAACAGTACAAGTTCGTATGGATACGTAACGGTCGCGTATTTGTAAGAAAAGACGAAACTTCTAAATCATTGTTAATTAAAAGTTTAGAGTTTTTAGACACATTGTAGTTTTACATATAAATTTTTAAACAAGTTTGTAACGTAGACTGAAACAAAATTCAAATTTAAAATATATTATCAAAATGTAAGAGGCTTAAGAACCAAAACTGCTGATTTTTATGATGCTGCTTTAAATTTTGATTACGATGTAATTATTGGGACTGAGAGTTGGCTTAATGATACAGTAATGGACCATGAATTATTAGATAACCGCTACAAAATCTTTAGGCGCGATAGATCCTCTACGATATCTTTTAAAACTAAAAGGGAGGGTGGAGGAGTGTTTGTTGCGACTTTGGGTAAGTACGACGTTACTCGCAGATTGAATTGGGCGTCACATTGCGAGGAGTTGTGGATTACATTAAAGTGCGAGAATGGCTTGAATGTTAACATCTGTGTAGTGTATATTCCACCTCCAGTTAAGCAGGACTATGTAGATACTCTTATTAACAATATTACTGAAGTCATAAATAAAAAATGCAAAAACAACTCCATAAATTTAGTATTAGGGGACTTTAACATGGGAGGTATTAGTTGGGAATATGAAATGGACTCTGGTCAGATAGTCCCCAAAGGATCGAATTGTAATCTGGAAAATGGTCTTATAGATATGCTAGCTTTTAACAATCTTCACCAATGTAACGCCATTGTGAATGCTTCTAGTCGCATTCTGGATTTGGTCCTTAGTAGCAACAGCAATGCGATTTCTGTATCGCAAGTAAAAACTCCATTGATAACTATTGATCAACACCACCCAGCGCTGGAAATTGTATTGACCACTAATCAAAATAGTAATCCTCTGATGCAAAAAAAAACTCCTTACTTAAATTATTACATGTGCGATTATGATGCTGTTAATGCGAAATTAGCAAAAATTAATTGGGCTGAAGAGTGGAAGGATTGTGGTGATGTCAATGAAATGGTGGTCGTATTTTACGACATAATAATGCCAATTATTAAACAGCATACACCGGTTACTAAACCACGCGACGAACGGTATCCTGTTTGGTATAGCAGAGCTTTATTAAAAATAATTAGGGAAAAAGCTAAGTATCACAGGTTATACAAAAAATACGGAAATCCACGTGATAAAATAACATATGAGTGCTTGAGAGAGCGGTGCAGTGTACTAATAAAAGAATGTTTCGCAAATTTTAAAAAAGATATAGTTATACATATGCGTCGTAATCCCAAGCATGTATGGAAATATTTTAAAAATAAGCGGTCGAGTACCAATTTTATACCGAATAAAATGAATTTAAACTATAACCATTACGCCAGAGGTGGTGAAGAAATAAGTAATTTGTTTTCGGATTATTTTCAATCAGTTTATCAAATAAACAGTAACGGTAATATTTCAAATCCTATGGGATCTGAAACAAGTAATAACATCACCTTGGGTTCGTGTGTAGTAGATATAAATGAAGTATCTGCGTACTTGTCATGTTTAAGTTGCGACAAGGGTCCGGGGCCTGATTCAATACCTCCACTCTTCCTACGGAAGTGTGCAGATGGTCTGGCCGAGCCACTGACTGCCCTATACAATTGCTCACTATCGCAGGGCTGTTTTCCGGAAAAATGGAAAGTAGCATACATTACTCCTATTTTAAAGTCCGGTTGTTGCCAAAACGTGGCAAATTATAGACAAGTTTCAATTTTATCGTCATGTGGTAAGGTTCTTGAATCACTTATTCAAAAGAAACTGTTCGCCCATTTCAAAATCATGCTAGATGACAATCAGCACGGTTTCCGTCCCAAAAAGTCAACAGCGTCTAACTTAGTTGAATTTGTATCACATGTATCGACCGCGTTAGATGCTGGTAGAGAAGTTCATGCTATATACACTGATTTTAGAAAGGCGTTCGATCTAGTTAATCACGATATACTTCTTGTGAAACTGGGGAAAATGGGGATTCACGGCTCGTTGCTGCGTTGGTGCGAGTCTTATCTTGGGAATAGATCACAACTGGTGCATTTAAAGGGTTTCAATTCTAAGGAATATTTTATAAGAATGGGGGTGCCTCAGGGGTCGCATCTAGGTCCTCTGTTTTTTCTAGTATTCATAAATGATTTAGGCAAGATAATAAATTCCAAATATAAACTTTTTGCGGATGACTTGAAAATATATAGGACAATAAACAGTGACTCTGATGTTGCTGAACTTCAACGGGATTTAAATAATATATGCGAGTGGTGTATGAATAACGGTATGACTTTAAATCAGGGCAAGTGCTACTTTATTAACTTTAGTAGAAAGAAAAATCAAGTCGCAACTCGTTATTATATTAATAACTGCTTATTGCAAGAGGTTGATAGTGTTAGGGATCTTGGTATTACAATGGACAGAAGTTTAAACTTCAGAGACCATTATGACAATATAATTAAAAGAGAAATTTTCATTTCTCTTACTATAAAACCCGCTAACTTTGACGTAGCGGGTTTTATAGTAAGAGAAATGAAAATTTTTAGAGAACCGAATCTTACAATTTTAATTTATAATTGTTATATTAGGAGTACTTTAGAATACTGCTGTATAGCCTGGAGTCCGTTCTATCAAATACATAGTGATAGAATTGAGCGAATCCAGAAAAGATTCGTATACAATTTGTGTTACTTGGAGAATCAATGCCATCTTTACAACTCATATGATTCTAGGTTGCATCACTACAATATGATGAAATTAAGTGCACGTAGAAAGGTCTTGGATGTTTTATTCTTGTCCAAGTTGATCCATGGTCAAATTGACTCTCCCGAGTTGATAGGAATGGTTAACATCTGCATTCCTCGCGTTGGCAGTCGTTTGGTCAACCGGACGACATTTGCTGTGCCCCACTATCGCACCAACATAGGTCAATCCTCGCCCATGACGCGTATGCCTTGTCTCGCTAACTCCCTCCGTAACGAATTTGATATTTTTACTGGTTCTTTGGCTTCAATTAGGTCCAAATTGAGAGAATTGATGGAATGATTTTTATTTTTATTTTTATTTTTGTATAATTTTAGGGTTTAAATATGCGTCTTTTAACTACTGAGTATGTTTATTAGCTTTAGTTCTTAAATGCATGTTAGATTCACATCTAGTAGATGTAAATCGAAAGCAACAAGGTGATGTTAACATTATGTATGTATGTAAGTGAGATTTAACATCAATTTTGTGAATTACAATAAAAAAAAAAAAAAAAAAAAAAAAAAAAAATCTCAATTGAATCTAAAGGCCTTTTCAAAAGTACAATAAGTACCATACTTACCATACAATCAATCATAAATAAACCGAGCCCAAATCAATACAGACTAAATAGACACAATTGCTTTGCTGACGTGCCCCTTCTCACCCCAAGCTCACCAGTTGAATGCGACATTGACCTAATTCGATGTAGGGGAGAAACGGCGCAACGTCTAAAAATAAAATTTTATGTAAATGTTATTTCTTTTCACTTTGTATGCATATTGGCAACTACAATCTCCCCTTTCGTAATTTACCGATGGGATGCAAACTATTAGAATACGAAATTAGGCTGGATTGAAAAATTTGAATTTCATCTACAATAATATACATATTTCAAAGGGCAAGTAAAAAGTATTTTTTGCTGATTCGAAATGTAGTCTAATATATTAAACTAGCCTAAGTAGTAATAAAAAAGTACTCTAGCCTAAGTTACTCCTTGTATCTTCAGCTATCTACCAGTGAAAGTCCCGTCAAAATCGGTTCGGTTAACCGGAACAAACAGACAGACAGGCAGACGCACAGACAGACCGATAAAAATTTAAAAAAATGATATTTTGGTATATGTACCGTGTATACATATGCATTTAGTAAAAAGCGGTTATTTACAAACAGACACTCTAATTTTATTTACTTATATAGATGTATCGATTAGCCAAGCCAAAGTTAAATTGCCTTCAAAATCTCAGAAAATTTAATCAGAAACGGATTGGAGGGAGGTAATGTAATGAATTGATTTTACTTTCTTGCACAAATATTTACTAGGTATATAGAAAGAAAACATCAGAATTATTGTGTTAGTCATTTAAAGAATTATAATACGATTTAGACGTTTAGAAAAATATTTAGACTTATACCTACAAGATGCGAGAAGCCGAGGATCGAACTAAGTGGCGTGCAATTGAAGAGGTCTATGTCTAGCAGTGGACTGCGATAGGCTGATGATGATGATGATGATGAAGATGATGATACCTACAAAACTATTAATAACAGAATAAGGTTAGGTTAATTTTTCAGAATCCTACTAACAGTGGGTGGCCCGAGGTACGTCGGGGTTCCAGGGATTTCCTTCCGAAGGTGCACCTGGTAACCCGGCTTCTAGTACCTGAGACGGTGTGCGGTTTTAGTCGGTTCGTGTCCGACATAACCATCAGATAGTGGTATCCGAGGAGATTTCCGCACAAAAAAAAGGTTAATTTTTCAGGATAGAACAAGTGTCACAGTTGTCTCTAATTACCTGCCTCGCAGTTAAAAAGATCGCGTGTAAATATATATTCTAATTCATTTAGCTACAGTTAAAATTATAGATCAATAGATTATGCAAAACGTATTACCTTGCCAAAGCGAAATAAATGCTTTAGCAACTGTAATTTCCGGAAAATGAAATATATATCTAATCTATTGAAAATTAATCAATAAATGAAAGTAATAATCGCTAAAAGTAATATTTTAGCTCAGAAAATAATAGCGGTCGGAATCCAATTTTCTCTCGACGTTACAGACTCATAAATATACAAACGAATAGATTTTCATATACAGCTAGGTAGATAGTAGTTGTATTTTTTTTAGTGACGCCATCTTTAGCAAATCTCCTAAACTAAGGAAGGAAAAACGCGTTGGCTGCGGCCGAAACTCCTAATTTCCTGAAGTACATTTTCTCTGAAACTTTGTCGCGTCTTTCAAAGAACGTCCGAGAGATGGCGGGTCGCTCTATTGAAAATGAACAGGAATATGAGTATATGAGTCTTTTTCTGTAAAAAACGAAGTAAAGGTTTTTCAAAAGTTTTGAATTGGAAAAATAAAAACTTTTTGCGTTAAAAAAGGTCACCGAGAAGATTTAGAATATATCACAAAATTTAATTTGAAGTTAAAAGTTTAGGGCATTAAAAACTTTTAACAGACTTCAAGAATTCTCAATTAAATTAATTTTCTTTTGTCTAGAGGGTATAACATTATATTTTCGCCGTTCGTGACTCGGTTTCATACTTCTACTTCTACAATCATCTTTAAATTTTATTGGCATATCGGATAGGTCTGAGAATCGGCCAACACCATGTTTCCCTAAATATTTTTTTTTATTTTTATGGCAAAACAAGGTTTGTCGGGTAAGCTAGTTTCATACAAAAGTTAATAATTATTTACAAAGAGGTCGTTTGACAACAAATGTATATGTCGGGTAACGTATTTGATACTTTAAGCCCTATTGTCTTCACATTAAAATCTTAAATAGTCCATAGCTGGACATAGACCTCTTCTAGGCAAGGAGGTTTCGGTTTACCACGCTGGCCAGAGGTGTTGGTATAGGGTTTATTTCAAATTTTTCCTTCTTTTTGTAGTGTTGTTGCCGTGTGTAGTTTTTTCCCTTAGTCGCCTCACGACACCCATGGGATGAAAAGGGGTGGTAAAACTTCATGTTCTCAGACCAATACCACACGGACCTACAATCCTTTTTCTAAAATATTATAAATATGACCTTCAATTACCTACTGTCTATATATATATATATATGTCCCTAGTTAGATATAATAATTTCACGTCACGTCATAAAACTAATTGGTTGAACTCAGTTAATCAGTAACAATGGCATATTCTTAATTACCTACGATTTATATATTTATTTATTCGTTGTTCGAGTGAGTATAGGCATTAGTCCTTAAATATCCTGTGTTTTAGCGTAAAAATGTAGAGAGAATATTATTTCGAGCGATGGACTTCTTTATTACTCGCAAAAAGTACATGGCTCGCTAGAAACTCATTGGGGTTTAGTGCCGAACTGTCCGTCGAACTTGTACTAATTGCTGAGAGAGACCCCGAGATGGTCAGTCTACTTTTATTGTTTTTCCGACCATCGTATCTTCTACATAAAACAAGTCGCTAACGGTTATTATTTTTCGTAATTAAAGTAGTCTTAAGTTAGTTTTTAACATTAGCTATTTGTAATAAGTACCGTAAATGCATCCATATGCTTAATTTTAAATTACAAAGCAGAACAGATATTTCGATTTTATTAATTTGTAAGAACCATGCAACAACAATTTATGGTTGCAGCCTAAATTCCAACAAATTCTCCAACAATTTCTGAATTTCCCTTTGCAAAGAAACCCGTCAATTTAAGAGGTAGGTACTCAAAAGTAAACCTGACAAGATCTTGTCATGTTTACTTTCCGTCAAAGGAGAGGAAATTATATTTTCATCGAACCACCTGTACACGCAAAGCTTCATGTAAATGGATTATAAACAATCATTGAGGATACTTACATATACTACCATATATTGAGGTATGATAACATTCACATTTAGTTATGTTTTCGATCAAAATTTACTATACAACGGAACATTTTTGGATTCAACAATTAATTACTATCTATCTATATATATATATATATATATATTTCCAGAACATATATATTATAAAAGTTAATAAGTAACCTCACTTAGATATATCATCAATTGGTCAGTATAAATCGGACCTATATATAATATCACAACAAGGTCGTTGTATTTAACCATATTTAACATTACAAAATGACCTGTAGGTTGATTGAAATAATGTTCTGCCATGTGGCAAAAGCAGACACAGGTCACAGGAGTTTGAAGGTAGTTTCCCTAAGGAAACTACCTTCAAACTCTCCAAAAACGTATTTAAGCGTGGACCGAAATCGAAATCGTCTCTGTCAAAAGTCTTTGACTTAAAAAGCTCAATAACAAAAATGTGTGTATCATAGTTACCTTATTATTTGACAGAATTAAGTTAAACATATAAACTGGAATTAAATAGAAATAAACTTTATCGGACATACACTGTGAAATATAGTTTAACTCGTGACAAGGAATGGATATATCTAGTAAATTTATACAAATAGCGAATCAACAAGCTGTAACGTCCCACTGGTGGGGTCGGGTCTCCTTTTAGGAGAGGGTTAAGGCCATACGTTCCCACGCTGGCCAAGTGCGGGTTGGGGACTGGCAAGACAACGTTGTGGCTACATACGTCTTGCCTATAGCGCGAATAGCAAAAAGTAATTTCTTACAGGCAACATTTACATGAACTTGACAAATAAATAGATGTGATCAAGGGCAGTTTTCTTGCGTAAATATATCGAATATATCACTTTAATTTAGTTAAAAAAAATATTCTAAGATTGCAATATTTTTATAATATCGACTTAGTAGTAGGTAAATAATTGCATATTGTAGACGGCTAGCGTCAGTCCACCCTACTTTTGAGTGCAGAGATATGTATCTTAATGGATTGCTGTTTCCAATATTGTTTAAGCTTTGTCCGTTACTGTATCAACAAATAGCAGATATCCTGGTCAACTGTTAACATTTCCCTGTTGTGTATCTTTTGTGTGCTTGAACACTGCATGTTAGTAGTCCGTTTTGTCTGTCTACGTATCTTGCACGAACAATCTCATTCTACATGTTGCCTTCAATCGTATAAAATGTATTTATCTACTTACATTTTATTTTGTAGGGTCAGTAAAAGTTCAATGAAATCTAACTCACCAGTTTAGATAATTTTACCGTTAAAACGCTATGTATTAATTCATTGTACAATTTATTTGTAGATTTATTTTACAGAACCTAAGACTGATATTTATATCTGTTTTAATGTTAACGAAAAGAAAGATTTTAGAAGATAAAACATCAAAAATGATGATGTTTCATCACTCATAAATAAAATTAATCTTTTCGAAATAGATATTACGCCTAATACATAAATGTAAATATTTGTAACTCAGATTCTCGGCTCTCTCAGTTTGCTCTGCGCCCGGGGCTGTAACATTATTCGAGAGCATTTTATCCAAGAAAAACCTTAGAGAAACGTTGCCTGTGAAAGTAATATTTAGCCTGCTTTGTCTGCGATGGGTTTTACTAAATATTAGGTTACGAAAATGTCATGTTAAAATAACGAGGTACAAGATATATGTTAAAGAATAACAAAAAGTATTCCTTAAAAGTACCTAACATGTTCACTAAAAGTGATATTTTATGAGCTATGGTAAAGCAAGATGTTTATAAAGTATGAAAAATAAATTAAAGAACCTTAACAATCTTCTCACAGATCAATTTTTATGGCATCTTGATGGTGCCAAATTTATTATTATATTAAATATAATAATAAGAACAAATATTTCGGAGATGTAATACACAACGTCATCTAGTCCCAAGCTAAGCAGAGCTTGTGTTATGCTGATATGATTTTTTGGTTTTGATCGTTCATAAATAGCGTGGATTCGGTTGAGTTGGAGTGATATGAGGAACATGGTCTTGTTTTTCACGTGGCAATATCGAAAATTTATTTTTTCTAAACATGGGCCTCTCCAATTGCTAACCACTTGATTCAAGTCTCGGTTTCCCGCATCCATTTTCGCAAATCATCACTGCACCTAAAAAATAAACAAACACCTTCTATAATAATAGTAATAAGCCTTCATTCAGACAATATCTTTACAATGGTTTTTTTTTCTAATTAAAAAAAATAAAAAATAATTCTCCTTCAAACACCTTCCATCATCATCTTCCTAGCCTTTATTATTCCCAATATTTGGGGTCGGCTACCAGTTCAACCGGTTTTACCTGAATATCAGTTTTTACACAGAGCGACTGGCATCTGACCTCCGCAACCCTGAGGGTGAACTGAATTCGAAGGTTGAACTAGTTGTCAGTATATTTCCCAGGAGTTGGCGGACCTCCGTGCGGCCTGTACTCGTGCCCGGAGGTCCTACACCCGATGCCGGCGGCGACGCCACCGCGTAGACGGGGAGGAGGGCCGGCTTCATGAGGAGTACCGCGAAGCGCGGAAAACTCTGAAGCTGGCCATTTGCCGCGCCAAAGAGGAAAAGAGAAAGGAGATGCTGGAGAGTCTCGATCGTGACCCCTGGGGTCGCCCATATCGTGCGGTGCGACAAAAGCTCCGCACGGCGGGCCCCACCCTTACCGAGACTCTCCAGCCCAGCTTCCTGCAGCAGGTGGTCGAGGGCCTTTTCCCGCAGCGGGCGGAGCACACGCCCCCGTCGATGGCCGGTCCGGCCAGAGACGACGGGGACGGAGGGAGTGAGGTGCCGCCCGTTAGGGAATCGGAGGTTGGGGCGGCTGTTCTTCGGATCCGTTCCAAGAACACCGCCCCCGGGCCGGACGGGGTGCCACCCCGAGTGATGGCCCGAGCCCTCGACCACTCGACCATATGTCGGACCGCCTCAGGGAGGTTTTGGACGCCAGCCTGGCGTCCGGACGCTTCCCTGAGTGCTGGAAATGCGGGAAGCTGGTCCTACTGCAGAAGCCGGGACGGCCGGCCGATTCGGTCGCGGCCTATAGGCCCATCGTGTTGCTGGACGAGGCGGGCAAATTGTTCGAGAGGATTCTCTCTGCCCGCATCGTCCAGCATCTCAGCGAGGTGGGGCCCGACCTGTCGGACGCCCAATTCGGGTTCCGAGAGGGGCGTTCGACGGTCGATGCCGTGGTGCGCCTTAGGGCCGTGACCGAAGAGGCGGTTGGCTGTGGCGGCGTGGTGTTGGCGGTGTCCTTGGACATCGCCAACGCCTTTAATAGTCTGCCATTCAGCTGCATCAGGGAAGCACTCCTGTATCATGGGGTGCCAGAGTACCTGAGGCGGCTGGTGGCAGACTATTTGGAGGAGCGTACCGTCGTGTACGAGGATCGAGATGGCGTCTTGAGACGGCGACCCATGTCGTGCGGCGTTCCACAGGGGTCTGTCCTCGGACCACTCCTGTGGAACGTGGGGTACGACTGGGTCCTACGTAGTCGTCTACCCCCCGGGCTGGGCGTAATTTGTTACGCCGATGACACCCTAGTCACAGCCCGGGGGGCAAATTTCCAAGAGGCGGCGCGCCTGGCCACCAGGGGTGTCTCTCTGGTGGTTGGGCGCATCGAGGCGCTGGGCTTACGGGTGGCCCTTGACAAGACGGAGGCCCTGCTATTTCATGGGCCCCGTCGTGGTCCACCCCCCGGCGCCTCTATCGTAGTCAACTCGGTCCTCGTACCGGTTCGGGCCCAGATGAGGTATCTGGGCCTGATCCTCGACGGTAGGTGGCTCTTCGACGAGCACTTCCGACAGCTTGCTCCTAAGCTGGTCGACGCTGCCTCCGCCCTTGGGCGACTCTTGCCCAATCTGGGTGGAGCCAGCGTCGAAACAAGACACCTCTACACGGGGGTAGTCCGGTCAATGGCCCTTTACGGGTCACCGGTGTGGGTCCCGGCTCTGACCGCCCAGAATAAGGCACGCCTCTGGCGGCCTCAGAGGGTATTGGCGGTCAGAGCCATACGCGGATACCGCACCGTGTCGACGGAGGCGGCGTGCGCCTTGGCCGGAACACCCCCGTGGGATTTGGAGGCGGAAGTGCTCGCCGAAGTTTATCGGCGAGCGGCTGAATATCGGGCGGAGTACGGGTATCGTGCTCCGCCCGAAGAGGTACGCGAATGGCGTGAAGCCGCTCGCCGAGCCACGATGGCTCGTTGGTCGTCCCGGCTGGAGGCTCCACGCGCTGGCTTTGCCACCGTGGAGGCGCTCCAGCCGGTCATCCTCGAGTGGGCAGGGCGGCAGCACGGGACTCTTTCCTTCCGACTGACGCAGGTGCTTTCCGGGCACGGTTGCTTCGGGAAGTACCTGCACTCGGTCGCTAGGAGGGAACTGAGTCCCGCCTGCCACCACTGCGACTGCAGTGAGGACTCGGCCCAGCATACGCTGGAGTTCTGCCCCGCTTGGGCGGAGCAGCGCCGGGCCCTCACTGCAGTCATCGGAGGAGATCTGTCGCTACCGGCCATCATACGCTCCATGGCCGGTAGCGACAGCAGTTTTACCGCGGTCGCATCCTTCTGCGAAGACGTAATTTCGCAGAAGGAGGCGGCGGAGAAGGCCCGGGAGGACGATCTCCACTCGGACCCGATCCGCCGCCGGCGAACCGGGCGGCGGAGGCGCGCCCATCTGCGCCTCATGCCGCCCTGAGTGTGGCCGCGGATGGACGGGATGGGTTTTCCCGTCCATCCGCTCTAGTGGCCAGCCGCGAAGGGGCGACGTACGCGTGTGCCGTGCGTCGCCTAAATTGAGATTTTATAAAAAGAAGGTGCCCGCTTCAGTGCGGGCAGGCGCTGGGAGGGGTCCGGTTTGCGTTAGTAACAGCGATCCCGGACCCCTCCCTTCTCAGGCGCAGAGTTGGCACACCGTGTGGTTTTAGTCGGTTCGATTCCGACACACCGCCCCGCCGCAAACCCCGGCGGGGTGACGGCCCGAGGGGGTTTCCACAGGTAAAAAAAAAAAAAAAAAAAGTTGTCAGTATATTTGTGGGTAATGACTTCCCAATAACGATTGCCATAGATGTTCATGACAACCGGGACCGACGGCTTAACGTGCTCTCCGAAGCACGGGCAGGAAACACCGCCATCTTCCATACTCCGGGCTGCTATTAGGAATTTCTTGTAGGAAAAACCCAACAGCAGTCCGACCCGGGAATTGAACCCGAGACCTTTTGATCTGCAGTCGCTTACGCTAACCACTAGACCAACGAGGCAGTCTAACACCTTCCATATTTGCACTAATTTCGAATAATTCATCTCATCATCATCAACAGTTTTCAAATATTACTTGATATTTATATACCATTTTAAACTACACTCCAGGAATATTTGAATCGTATTAATAGAACCATATACACAGAAAAAACATTCCAAATTTTTTGTTAAGTTACTCGACCTTAGTCCACTGCCCTCTCCAAGTCACTTTTTAAACTATAATTAACCCTGGACTATTTCGTTTAAGACACCAATTACAAAGGCAAGATATAAAATATATTTTATGTTAATTGCATCTATGTAATAACAGTAATACATACAATGGACGTTTACGTTGTTGGAAATCTCGAGTTACCATCATTACGTGTCCCACTTAGGGATTGGGCACAACGGACCGTAATGACAGATACAATAATTAATACGTAAATCTGGATTTAACCGTGTTTCATTGATTCCTATTCTACTTACATGTTCGGCACATAATCTTATTATCTGGAAATTATATTTAATTAAATCTTTTATAACAATTTTATTTTTAATTTCATACACTTTATTTCGTTGTCTGTCTCACTAATTAAATCTTAAAAGTTATATCTAAGACTCGTGCAACTTCATCTGCTTCTCTCCAAAAAAATTATTTTTTCCCAATTGGTAAATTGAGATATAAACTATCCTATCTTTCAAACTGAATCAAACTGCACACTATGGGCAAATTTGATTAAAATCGGTTCAGTTGTTTCGGAGTTCATCCCGGACAAACATCGTGACACTAGAATTATATATAATAGATATTTGAGGAAGGCATCAGAAACACCCTTTGTCTGTTATAATTGTGACTGATCCATGTACAGCATAAAGCAACACGGTAGGCAGTAGCCATACGCAGGCATTTCCTTATGACAAATTATAAGCCCAAATGACACAGAATGTATTTACTTATGTGTGAGTGAAACTCTGAATAATTATGTTAAAATTTTTATGTGTGACTTCATAGTGACAGGCGATTGTTTTTTTATATATGAGTCCAAAATGTGTATGTGTGAAGGTTTGCCTCGCCCTATTTATTCTATTTATTTATTGAAATAATGTAAAGTTACGAAAATAAAGTAAATGTTTGGGTAACTACCTGTCACACAGGGTGCCTGTTTACATAAAGTAAAATAGACACGTAAAAAATAAATCAAATAGCCCGTTGTATATTTCAAAGAAGCTTGCTCTCAGTGTGTCAACGCCTCTTGACCCATACCTACCTAAAATTAAGGGTTGTTCAGATATTCTATCCTAATCGCAATGGGAGTTTGTGGGACATCAGATAATACAAACAGAGGTATTCTTACCTGTAGGATAAAACAAGTAAGTATATATGGTTAGACCATACTGATTTACCTAAAAATTAAGTTTGACAAAACATCAATGTTATAATATATTTTAAATAATTCATAAAATTGTATTAAGGTGATCTGCTTAGTCTGGATAAATGCAGTCCATTTATCCTGATGAAAAGTTTTAACCGACTTCAAAAAAGGAGGAGGTTATCAATTCGACTGTGTTTTTTATGTTTAATACCTCACTAGCGGTCACCCGCGGCTCCGCCCGTCGTTATGTCGGTTACCGCTGCAAAAAGCCTACCCAGGAAAGACACTAGGTATAAAAAACATTTAGATAACTTAAAAATAGTTATAATGGCAACTCATTTTATAAAACTACGACACTTAAATTGAATTTTCAAACTGCAATATAATTACGAATGATTACATGGAGTAGGTATATTTTGTAACTAATATATAGGAGGCTTAACATAGGAGATGGCCATCTTTAAACGTAGATGGCCCGAGGTAGGTCGAGGTTCCAGGCATTTCCCTTCTATGGTGCACCTGGTTTTTTTTTTTTTTTTTTAAAAGACAACTCCCACATTAGGAATAAACATCCTGTGTCGTGGGGGACTTTACAAACATACATGAAACGGACACAAAGAACATCCAGACTCGGGACAACAATTCGTGGATCACACAAAGTGTTGTAGGTACCGCGTGGGATTTGAACCCACGACACATGGCGCAGTAGCAAGCGGCATGGCGACCGCTGACACCACTCGGCCAACCGTGCAGTCTGGTTCCTCCGTTTCTACCTGCGACGTCGTGTGGTTTTAGTCGGTTCAAGTCCGACATAGCCTCCGGTGGTGGTGTCCAGGGGTATTTCCGCACAAAAAAAGCGAGGCTTAACGTAAGAGTAAATACACAGAGTAATACATAAACTACGAAGTCGTTGATACTTGGATTTCTCATAACAAGATATTTATAATACTAACTAGCTGAACCACGTAGTGCTACCCGCCGCTAGGCGAAACTTTATAAATTGTAGCCTATGTGTTATTCTGATGTATAAGCTATATTATTATAAAGTTTCATCAAAATCCATTCAGTAGTTTTTGCGTGAAACAACAACAAACATACACCCTTACATACTCACAAACTTTCGCGTTTATAATATTAGTAGGATTATTACTAATTATAACAGCTTATGCGGATAAAATCTAGATAGTATAAATATAGTAAAACTGCGGGCCTTTGTCATAGCCCCTTTCATCAGTACGTCTTAAATTATGTGCTAAGCAATTTAATTATAATAGAATCAACGATAAAGTTTATTATAATATTTAAATAAAAATACTACATGGTTTTTATCTAAAACAAAATCAATAGTACCCCTTAAACAAAATATCACCAATCGATCGCCTAAAAATTGTTTGACTTCACTAGTTAATTTAAATTATTTATCATTGTTTTGGGACATCTTTCATCCGTACCAAGCTAGCTATAGGTATTTTAGGAGGTATAATTTCTCATAACACAACTACCCGCTGTAGCGCTGCGCGATTTTCCCGCTAGTTTCGGAAAAGGGTTTTGCAAAATTTACTTTATTAATAAATACTAGACTACAATTGTTTAAAAAAATGTGGAATCAATTTTTTTAAGTTTGGAAATAGCGAGAGAAACGAATAATAAAAAACTTTGAAATAATGAAATTTGGAGAGAAGAAATATACATTAGGATAAGTTACGGAGAAATCTCATTTGTTGTAACATAACATTAGATTTTTCTTTTTCCTTGCGGTTCTTGCTGAAATTATTATAAGCAATAAATAAAAGTCCGACGAATTGAGAACCTCCTGATTTGGTTCAAAACTGACTGCGAAATACAAACACCTTGAATTCAAGTATTTGCCTTTAGAACTTTCGATGCTCTTGTTAGACTCACACTCGTCTGAATTTTAATATTAAGATAATTAACAGACCCAATACCTTACCTAATTTTCCTTCACCTCATTTTCAATCATCGGGTCGTGTGTATATTCGACGAGGTAAAAGTTGAGTAAAAAAAACAGCTATCGTGATTTTACTACCTTTGCTAGAATGCTTTTCCATTCCAGGTATCTATTCAATTTCGCACTACAGCGAATGAAATTCAAGCGAAACTGTGAATGAAGCTTAAACGCGAGCCGAGAACAGGCAATTTCATTTTCAACAGGTTTCAACTTCACAAATTTTCAAATAAACTGAACGCCGATGTCGGCTTTAACTTAGGAACAGATTATTTATAAAAGATCTCTGACACACAAGTAATATCCATCAAGCGTGATCAGCTAATCAAATACATTAAATAAATAAACTACACAATACATTTAATTTACATTCCACAAATATTTGATTACCGTCACGAAGCAATGAAAAGAAAAAAAGAACTCGTTAATAGAAATCTGTAATTGAATTAGGCTCCTAAACCTAATTCAATTACAGATTTCTATTAACGGGGATATTAGTATTTATGAGTATAAACCTTCATGTCTGAATCTACCCCGAGCCTTTTCCGTGAAAGTCTGAACTTCAATTCCTTACGCAGAGTAACAAGTATTAGACAATTTAGACTTTTAGGGCTCCAACTATCCGTCATGATTACACCAAGCAATATGGGACGACGTTTTAACGTGCACTCCTAGGCGCGGATCCTTTGCTTGGATATATGTGTACTAGTCTTAACAAACGTAACTATTTTATTAAATTTGAAGTAACTGATAATTACATTTTTTTTTCAAATATTAAAATGATACAGACACTTTTTCCTTCTGTCTGCATGTATCTTGAAGCAAAAGTATTTTTGTTGTGCTAACATTATAAAGTAACTTAGTTCTGTAAAAACTTGACGCTTGATAACAATTAAAGGGCTCATAGGTTACCCCAATTGAATTACAGTTATGAAGAATACTATGAAGTAGTAGAAGATTGTTCTATACTATGAAGTAGTAGAAGATTGTTCTATACTATGAAGTAGTAGAAGATTGTTCTAATAATCAGAAACCAAATAAAACTCTCTACATTACTGTAAATAAAATAAATTCAAACAATTCTCTCATTTTATTTATTATGTTTATGTTATCAATAGCTACAACGTTCTTCCAAGTACCAACTTTTGTTCATCTCTTATTTAAATGCGTTTCTTCATTAAATGTCACGTCCGCTGGTCGGGTCTTTATTATAATTGTTGACAGTTTTTTGATAGCAAGAATCGGTTTATTCAATTGGTGCTGGTGCTGCTGGTGGTTCAATTTTCATTTCATTATGTTTACGCAGCGTTGGTTGCGTCCAAACAAAAATGCAACTTTCTTTTTTCAATTTGATTGTATAGCTTACTTCTTTTCGGAATTGTTTAATAATTCTAAACACACCAATAGCAACCAGACATAGCTATATGTCGTTGAAAAACCCCTTCTTATTCAAAGGATTGATAAAAAAAACAGTGTCCATTGTCCAAAAAACTTGCAACTTGGAGTTGAAAAACCAATACTAAATGCTAATCAGATTACTGCAAGTGCTGTATAAGTATTAACAACGGCTGAACAAAGTCTACTTAATTAGCAAGAGTCGTTTAAGATTTGTTGACTTTATATAAAAATATAAATTATTTTCGTTAAAAAAAAACAATATTTTAATTTAGAAAATAGCTTCTATTAATTATAACTTTTGATAAGAAATCAAATTAGTTTTTTCTTCTTTTTAGCAAATGACGACAGACGACAGCATGAGCGATGATGTGTTTGAAGACGATACTCTTCGCGCTCCAGCTCAGCGCAGTACCCCCTCACCCACCGGGTATAGAGACTATATTCCCCCCCTCGAATCATCCGCTCGCTCGCAGATTGATGAGGATGTTCCTATTCACAAGGTAAGGTTTCCAATTAAATTGATTTTAGCTATGGTCTAGAGTACTAAATGCTGCATATATGCAATTGTAGCCTCTAAATTAGTCAGTTATTCCATATTAATTAAAGATAAATATAAATAAACCTATTTGCGTGTGTTGAGCAAAATATCTTAAGGTAATGTAGCCATGTTGATCTCAGCAAAAACGGGCCGGCTCAACCAGGGCGGTACTACCCTCGCACAGAAGATCAACTTAAAATGACAGCATGTGTGCGGTCGTGTTTCGTTGGTGAGTACGAGACCGGAGGCCCAATGATGCAGGAGCATCTCACTAGGCCGCCATGGTGTGTGTCACCATGCTGGACTGTTGCATTATCTGCATTCCCAATAAAAATGTTGACCACCACTTTTGGATTCTGCTTATGCTTTCCATCAAGCAGAGTAGAGTCACTTTGACTGACCCATACATAAAACATCTCTTTAGATATATGTATTTAGATATCCAACATTATGCTGGTATATTATATACCTACCTAATATTAGGATATGCAGTGGTTCGACCATAGAAGAAGAAATTAAAACATTAAAATAAAATTATTTGATATTTCTAAGATCCGATTTTTTTTCGATTAAACATGGCCAGCAAATAGACCATGTACCTGTTGTATAAATTTTCAACTAATTACCTAAATCCCTAAGCAATTGTTTTTTAATGAGGTAACTTTATTAAGTAAAGTAACAGATATACTAGCTCCTCCCCGTAGTTTCAGAGCTGAATTGTGACACTGAATTATTTTACAAATCCTACAGCATGTAACTATCCTTAACCGGTTCCACCTTACCTGCTTAGTAGAGTAAAAACTTCAAAGTAATCCGTCCTAACTCTAATATAAAAGTAGAAAATCCACAGCAGTATTATCCAATTATCGGACAATCCTACAAGTGCATCACATGCAGTGCACACGGCACCCTTTACCAGCCTCGTAGGCTTCGCTATATTGTGGGACTAATCTTGTTCGGAGAGCACGCAAATTAATTGACTTTATCCCGACAGCTGACTCTAATACGGATTTATTACCATATTGTTGAAATGTTGTGAAGTTTTTTTTTCATAGGCAAAACATATTAAACATAAAATCATGGTTAGATAGGCACACATTAGATTGACTATTAAATTACAGTAGGTAATACACGCTCCCAGCATTCGGCTGTCTGACCCAAAATTTTCCTTAGAACATGTATTTTCAATAAACTTATGTTTAAAAATACATAAATCTTTGTCTTTGTTAAAAAATTGTAAAGAATAGGGAGTATGTCTAAGATCAGTCACTACAATATCCGATTCTCAAAATTTCCATTTACAAGTCGATTACAATTTTACAGATTTTTGTACTAAACATCAGGACATACATAGGATAGAGTAGAAATATATTACATGTTGTTAAAATAAACAAAACGAATTCCCTCTTATAAAAGACCTCTACATTTAATACGTAAACGGTCAATAAAAGGAAAAAACTTATTTTCATTATTGACAATTGAATGTCTGTTGAAATTTATGTGTTCAGAAATGTTACAAAACATTTGGTTGGAAACCACTACTTATTAATAAATTTGATTATTCGTAAATATTAAAGATTATTGGTAAAAAAGAGAATTTGAAAAGTCACAACACTACGGTAAAGGACTTGACTGTGTGACTTTGAAATGACGTCTGATAAAAACATTATTTGTGTCTGTATTGTTTGGAATTCAGCTATAAAGTTTTATTCAAAAGTTGTGTATAAAACAACATACGAACAAAATATAATAGTTTCATAATTACATGGTTTTATGCAAAAGGTTGAAATTTTGTGAGTTACGACTATTGGGATCTTGCGAAGTGTATGGTGTGGGTATAGAAATCGATCACTGCGCTTGCCGTGGCAGAAATGTACAACAATAGGGGCTTAGTGAAAATTGCCGAATAGGCAACCGAAACTTGTAGCGCAGTGTTTGGCCCTATCCTGAGGAATATCAGCCATGTCTGGGTAGTGATTGTGGTGACAAGGTGACTGACTAGGACAATGACATGCTATGCCGTCGACGATCTCGTGACGTGGGCAAAACACACCGCGACGGCGACATAATCCCAGTTATGTTATTTTCTCAGTTTAATACAATACAAATCTCTTTAATTAACATTAAAGGTAAAATATTTTTAGGGTTATAATTCCATCGTACCCACACGTCCGTCTGTCCACTTTATATGTATCTCACAGACTATTTTTATTTACCTAACCAGTAAGTATGATGAACAACAAAAAAACTAATTGTGTTTGTTTGTGGCTTCTTTTTTAAAACAAACCAATTGGATCCACTTCTGTGGAACATCAAATACGACCGGTGGTTTAGAGCAAGAGCTTGTGAACCTGACCTGACCTTCGTTATTTTATAAAAGTTGAAAGTTTGTCAGCGCCTGCTCTCAAAACGGGTGAGAACGATAAACCATTATGAAGTTTGGGTTAGGTACCGTGGTTTTGGCAGGTAAACAGTACGAAAGGTGTGTAAAATACCGATAGATACATAGAAAACTTGTTATTTAGATAATACATAAAATGTTCGAAGTGTAGTGTACAAAGGGCGGCCTTATTACCAAAAGCAATCTCTGCCAGGCAACCTTATGATAGATCAAATGTTTCAGATTCGATCCCGATCCGATCAAACCTATCTAAATTCATCTAATAATAAAATGTGATTTTTTAGCCTTCAGAATATTCAAGTCATTTATTGCCAGACACTTAATATCGTGTCAACCCCTTGCCAGATACCCTTAAGGTTCGTATAATTGTAATTCTACTTACGTTATACTATATAAGCTGATTTTTATATATTGGTAACAACTAGATGTTTCTTCTTTAGCCAGACATGTATCTGTCACTGTGTTCACTGATTCTAATGCAGTTTTCAGTAAAAGATAGAGTGATTGAAAAGGAAGTTTTTTATGCATATTACAATCGAGGAAATTCCAAAATTTCAAAAAGTGATGAATAAATAAAACCTTCGTACTATTCATCGATTCCTAAATTATTACCCACAGATCACTCCCTGTGGGTGATCTGTGTTATTACCCCATTTAGTTTATCAATTCACCTGACTAAGCGATAATTCGATCAAACAAACTGATCCCAACCTAACTTACATACTACTACTACTACCTACGTTTCAGAACTATTGAACAGCTTAGACATGGCTTTCAACTGTTATTACAACGAATTAGTATGTAATAATTGCCTACTTAAACACTTAAACTGTCTGTTTCAAGGTCCCAGATCTTATTTGACATAGAGTTACAAAAGCTTCGTTAGCAAATCGATTATTAATATGAACTAGTACAGAGGTATACAAAAACTACGTACGTACGACTGTCTTGTACGTATTTATTTGAACTAAGTGTTTGAGGATTGTGCTATCAGTATCAAAACATCTAACAGATTGCAGAAAAAAGAGAGCAGTGACGGTTGTGTACTGACAAGGGTTATCAAAATATCAATGCTAAATCTTTCACTACATACAGTAAACATAAGTATGTGCTATCGGTGAACTGAAATATTTGCAACCATAATTTACTGCCTTCAGAATATCAGTTTTAAATAATCTAGCCAGACCAACCCTTATTTAATGAATACCCTTAGCTGGTAACGAGCAAACTTGTTAGTGTATCACTGTCGAACAAACGAGCTTCACTAACGTAATTTGTGCTTCGAAAATGGACTCCAATAAACTGCGGTAATCGGTAAACCTAGTTAAAACTACTTTTGCTTTTACTACTGTAACGATCACTAGTATTATTCACTCGAAGTAGATTAATCAGAATTTCTAGAAAAGCGTTTTATATACAGGATTTTTTATATAAAGGTAGTAAAAATATAAAAAAATAATAGGAAAAGAGTTTATGATGTTTTTAGTTTTTTTTTTGAAGGCTCTGCCAAAATGACTTTATTCTGCGTGATGGAAAGCATAAGCGTACCTAATCCAAAAATGGTGGTCACCAATGTAGCATAGTGACCCACACCATAGCGGCCTCGTGACGCTTCTACATCACTGGGCCTTCGGTTTCGCACTCACCAACGAAGCACGGCAACACGTACCTACGTTGTTATTTTACGTTGAGCTTATGTGCGAGGGTAGTACCGCCCCTGTAGAGTACCGAATGGCCCATTCGTACTGCAATCAGCGTGGTTTTACTAACTACCTTGTGTGTATTATATAGTATATACCATTTCGGGTCGAAACTTAGTTGTGGTTTCTATATTGAGTGTGCTAATATGTAATGTCAAATATTGTAGAAATTTCGAAGACACAGTTTTGCAATGAACGAATAATAAACTGAGTTTGTTTAATAAATCGGCTTCAAAAAGATGCTTAATTAGAATGTTGTTGCAACAAAGTTATTCAGCCATTTTCATATAAGAATGTTGTAGAAGAAAGTTTAATATTCGCAATATAGTACCATATAAAAGTACAAACAAATTCCTTGCTTAATTACGAGGGGTCGAATATTAGATAAAAACTTATTTCGTATTCGTAATTTTATATTGCCTATTTTTAATTCATTTAGTGTCCTGCTTTACAAAAGAGGGAAGTGGAATTATTAAATTTCCAACTTAGTTGCTATAGATGCTGTCGAACAGTGTACAGTGGCGGGCGCCTGGGCGGCAATAGTCCCATACTAGCTTGTAATATAGTTTTTTGTTTGTCTCGTTGTTGTAATTTTTTGTGATAAAGTTTGCACATAAATAAGCAGGCTACGTTGATTTTGACTCATGAGCACCAGCAACTTATGAGACACAAATATGTTTAAGTACCCCTTCTTAGATTTAGAAGGGAGGGGATAACCGTGTCCCAAAATATTCTTACATCTTAGCAAAAAAAATAATAAAAATATATAAAACAAGTCAATAGGAACCTATTACCTATTGTTTCTAAGAGAAATCGCGTCGTGTTTCCTCGCTAAACCTTATTAGAAAAACCTTTGTTATATTGTCTATTCTCCGAAGACGAGACTTAAGAGGTTTAGGAAGAAACTTACCGATGCTCGAACAACGAAAAGCTACTTCATTTTATTCTTTAAACTAACTTGTTATGTTAACAATGGTTACTCTGGTATCCATTATATATATTTTAAATAAAACTTTTATTATAAATGTGAACATTTCTGATGAAATTCATTAATAACCAATTAACCGCAGATCGGATTTACGTCAAATTTTACTCTGAAATTTTAGATACCTACGAAACCAAAATTGGGTTCGAGCCACGGACAAAAGAGAAATCCTAAAAGTTTGATTATGATTGTATTTTGTTTATAAAGTCAATATACGTTATTTGTTGTTGTCAATTCGTGTGTATCGAACCTAGTAGATACCTTTTTACATTTAATTCTTTAACTTTTTTGTTCCAACTGACTGACGTACTGGTTTACTAACTACATAGTTTTAAGCATCCTATAAACTTACACGTATCATAGTATTTTCTTTTTACTTATATTAAATTACTATACGGTCGACGTATGTTGGCAAGTCTGAACATAGGTTCTGCGAGCGAGCGCATGTACACTCGTGAAGATGTTATTGAATTTTTTTTGTAAACCAATGTACGAATAAAATTTCCCTAATACTATACCAATAAGTACAAATAAAATAAATATCAAACAACTAAAAAAAAAAAATTGCGCAACATTCTGCGTGAAGTTCGGAGTCGCCATGATACGTCGGCCGTATAGTATTTGAATTGACGTCTATATATGAAAAAAAAACTTTACTGCTATCACTGACTATTAATATCTAATTCCTTTTTTTATATAAAAAATCTAAATAATTTGTCATTGTTTTGTTTGTAACAATGGAAGTATATTTAGTGATTATAAACTAGATTTAACTTTCAGTAAATCTCATGAAAATTTACAAGCTGAATTCGAGGTGTCTGTTTCTGTGTTAGTAACAGTTATTTACTTAGATATTGGTTTTGTGAATTTAAACGTGGTCAATCTAATAACTATAGCAAATATGTATGATTAATTTACATGGTGATTATAATTCAATAGCCCAAATTGTCCACAGACGATACTTCTCGGTGACAGTGGAGTCGGTAAGACGTCTCTTTTAGTGCAGTTCGAGACGGGAAAATTTCAAGCTGGCAATTTCTCCGCCACCGTCGGGATTGGGTTTACGGTAAGTGAACGAACTTATCAACAATGTAGACGGTTTAAATTAGCGCTTTCATTACCGTCTTTGTGAGGATTTAAATTAAATAAATGAAACTTTTTGATATTGATTAATTTAAATAGTTTAATGGTTAATTTTAGATGTTACTGTTTAATGAAAATATACCGTAGAGTTAGTAGTAAATGTTTTTTGTGGTTTGTGTTTATTTGTCATTTCACTTGTACCGATACACTTCAAATCTTCACTTCAATTCTCTTCTGTGCTGAGTTAAGCTGCGGTTACAATCTTTTACCTTTAAATTGTATTTGTAATTTAAATATTATTTTTTACAAGTGAATTTTGTTATTTTAAATACCTAAACAATTGGCACGACTATGGGCCAAATAACCAGCGAAACGTTCAGATACCTGCGATACCGCTAAATGTGTTTGTTTGAACCGAAGGCACTAGAGGTTCTAATTGAAAATTTATATAACACATACCTACTACTGGAGTAGCAACGAAAAATGTCGCAAAACCGTAAAAAAATATTGCTCTTGACACAGCATATCGCGGATCAGATAGTTTTTGAAGTGAAAACTTCTTTAGCGGCGGTGTGTACTTTTTTGGAATGGGTAAAAATGTATAAACTCGCGTCAGGTCACGTGACCTGATCGAAAATTCGTAAGACGGATGGAGAGAGGACGTATAAACTCGCGTCAAGTCACGTGACAGGACAGGCGGCGCAGGGCGCTTGCGCGAATGTTTATTTTATTTTATTTTATTTAAGACTTCATGCATAATTGGTGCACAGGCGGACTTAATGCCGTAGGCATTTTCTCCCAGTCGACCTTAGGGTGATGCAGAGCCAAGAATGGTAGATGCACATTGATCAGAAATGTATATTAAATTACATAATAATTAAGTATTTACATACACACACATACACACACACGTATACATACATATAGACATATATACATACATATACACACATACATACATACTTACACATACATACATACACTAAATATTATATATTTTGTTGTGGAGAGGATAAAATTAGGATTGAGGTGTTAATATTGTTGTGAAATGTTTCCGCAACATGTGCTTAAAAGTTTGACGAGTTTTTGCCATTCTGATCTCGAGAGGGAGCGCATTCCATAACAAGACAGATTGAACCAGGAAAGAAGAATGTATAAAATCCGAGCGATGAGTGGGACAGTGAAGAAGTGAGTTGTTTGACGATCTAAGGTTTTTTGCGTGGTTAGCACCTAGATATTGAATTTGGGAAGTTAAGTAAGATGGAGAGCTTGGTGAGTAGAGTAAAGTATATAGGGTCGTTAATGCTCGTATCTCTCTGCGTTGGCGAATTGGAAGCCACTTCAATAGGGAGCGATACTGAGACACATGATCATATTTACGTAAATTGAAGATGAATCGAATGCAATTATTGAGAAGGCGGTCTAGTTTATTGAGCAGATCTGCATTCAGGTCAAAGTAGCACACATCACCATAGTCAATTATAGGGAATATTAGGGTCTGAACAAGCATTACCTTAGTTTTCAGTGGCAGAAAGTTTTTAAGTCTATAGAGGGCGCGTAATGAGCCTGTGACTTTCTGGCACACAGTTGCAATTTGTTTGCGCCAGCAAAGTGTTGTGTCCATATATAGTCCAAGGTTTTTTACACTATCGCAGTATGGAATAACCATACCGTCATAGGTGAGTTGCGGAATTAAAGCATGGTCAAGTTGGTTCATACTACGGTTACTACCAATGATGATGGCCTGACATTTATTCGGATTCACCGAAACACCAAACATGTCAGACCATTGTTTAATAGCTGTTAGATCGCTATTTACAACCGAAACCGCGGATGACACATTGCTCAGCTCGGTTTGATAGTATAATTGCAAGTCATCAGCATAGAGGTGATAGGAACACTGAAGTCTTAAGGTGATAAGATTAATAAAGATGGAAAATAGGAGAGGAGACAGAATACCGCCTTGAGGGACCCCAGCAGTGAGGACACACCAGTTGGAAGAAGAATCGTCCACAGTGACTAATTGCTGCCGGTCCCGAAGGTAGGAGGAGAACCAGTCCAGTGTTTCACGAGATACCGAGAAGTGTGATAGGACAGCAAGGAGGAGGTTGTGACTGACGGTATTAAAGGCATTGGAAAAATCAACCAGTGCTACGGTTGTAATCTTAGAATCCTCCATCCCCATTTTAATATCGCCAGTCACTTTAAGAAGAGCAGAAACAGTGCTATGGCCCGGTCGAAAACCAGATTGAAAGGGACTAAGTAAGTTGTTACTGTAAATGAAGTGGGAAAACTGCTTGTGGACGCAGACTTCTAGCACTTTAGAGAGGAAAGGAAGGATAGAAATAGGACGAAAATGATTTGGAAGCGACGGATTAGGAGTTTTAGGTAACGGGCGTACATACGCTTTCCGCCAAATAGAAGGAAATGTGCCGGATGTGAGGGAGAAGTTGATAATATGGGAGATGAAGGGGAGGAGGTAGTTTAACAATATAGTGATCATTCTTCCACTAATGCCATCACTACCAGTCGCTTGAGATTTGATGGACAGAATAATTTTCTTGACTTCCTCCTCTGTGACTGGACTGAAGTGGAAAAGGTTTACTTGAAGGCGCGGTAGACTATTGATAGAATTAATGGTGTTCATTTCAGACAGACTATCCAAGGTGGAAGAGGTAGCAAAATGTTGATTTAAGGTATCAAGACTTATGGATTGCGGAAAGTCTACATGCCGCGATTTGCCAACTCCAATAGTTCCGAGGAACTTCCAGATATCGGCAGAAGAAGAAGAGGAAATGTTATCTAGAACATGGCGGCGTTTAGCGTTCCTTATCAACTGGTTACACCGATTCCTTGCAATCCTATACCGTTCCTGATTGACTTCGATGCGGTCCCTCCTCAAAGTCTTAAAAGCACGATTTCGAGATTTCATGGCCAGCTGTATATCCTTAGTCATCCAAGGCGCTGGCGGTCGTTTGAGCCTTATCCTCCTAACTGGGGCATGAATATCATACAGTTTGGTTACTACTGCATTAAATACGTACACCTTGTCATCGATCGAAGTGGAATCGATCAAGGGTGCCCAGTCAATCCGTGAAGCATCATCATTTAATTTAGTCATATCCAATCGCCTAAAGCTACGCTTGTACAGTATCCTAGGTTTGGGTTTAGGGGGCCTGAGGACATAGGAGAGGAAAATCAGGTCATGATGTGAGAATCCGGGAGCGTCAAGTTGACCATGAGTGGAAACAAGGGAGGGGTTAGAGGTGATGATTAAGTCGAGCCAAGTGTCCTCGCCAGTGTTGTTGTGGTGAGTGGCATTAAGTGGCAGAACACGAAAACTGACCGACTCAATAAGGAACTGGAGCTTGAGGGAACGAGAGGAGTTTTGAGCTAAAAGGTTGGTATTGAAATCACCCATGATGATGTAATGAGCATACTCTGTACCCAAAGATTCGAGAACTGATTCGAATTCAGTGAAATAGTCAATGGAAGGGGGACAATAAACAACACCAAGCACAGTTTTGGCACCCTTGACACAAACCTCCAGGAAAAGAAATTCAGCAGAGGCAACATAATTAGAATTAGAAGGGGAAGATGATATAATTTGATACGGAAAGTCACTGCGTAAGTAAATAGCTACGCCACCTCCCCCCTTCCCCAGCCGGTCATTTCGAATAAGAATGAAGCCAGGCAGTAGATATGAGTTGGAAAGAAGATGCGGTTTGAGCCAAGTCTCGGAGATCAGAACGGCATGAACATTGGTATCACTGAAAGCCTCGTACAGATCAGCAAAGTGGCTGGGAACACTTTGTGCATTTAAATGACACACATTGAAGAGCTGATTGTTATCGTTACCATTAAATTTGTTGCGTAGAACACCACCGAGAGTATCCGTTACTGAAGAAAAACTTTCGTCACTCAAAGAGGCTTCCAACTCATGAGCTGAAACATAGCTTTCGCTGTCAGAAGACATCAAAATAAATAAACTATAAATATAAGTAAATACTATGAATAAATATAAAAAAAAAACAAGAAATAGTAATAAATCACGTGCGGATGTTCCGGTACACCTTTTTTTAACTCTGCACCCCCGCCAGCTTACATCACTAAAAGAATAAAAAGGGAACAGAAAAATAAAAATAAGTTACAGTTTAACAGATGCAGATAACTAAAACAGAACAAAAAAATATTATCGCGCAGTGTATCCGAACGTTAGTGACCGAAAGGATTGAATGACTTAACATATTTAATCTGTGTTACACTCAAATAGGCATTACTTCAAAACGAAGGAGGGGTGTGGTAATAAATAGTAATTTTGTAAATAAGTAAACAAAATTAACACAGTACAAATAAAGGCAATAAGAAAGGATTTTTATACTAAACGATTTATCTATACCTTCTATCTATAATATTAATGGCAACAGGTAAATATAACCACTAAAGTAAGTTTGTTTACTTATTTACGAGACTTGATTTCCTCCGCAGACCGGTCACCAGACCCTGATGGAGTATTATGGGCCTTAGGATATCTCTTCAGCAGCGGGTCCAGCTCCTCGCTGGTCGATATCTTATGCCGGATACCACCAGGGACCCTGACGACTATATTGCCTTCCTGAGTCCAGCACGCAGAGACGCCGAAGTGTAACCTGGCCCTTGCGAAGATGGATTGTCTATTTTTAGTCAGGAACTCCTTAATGGTGATGGAAGAACCCTTTAGTCCTGATTTAGCCCTCCATACCAATGATCTGTCATCCACAGTGGAAAATTTGACAAGTATAGGCCGCTTACGATCTTTGCTCGACACTCCAAGACGATGGCACACTCTGATAGAGGAAGCAGAAACATTCCTGAGGCCCAAGTTGTTGTTGATGACTTGAATTATGACATCTTTGCAAGCCTCCTTCTCAGTCTCCTCAATACCCAAGAAGATCAGTGACTTCCGCCGCTGTCTAGTTTCCATGGCATCAACCTGTTTGGAGCATTCATTAATTTGCTTTCGTAATAAGCCTAGCATTGAGAAAACTAATTCTCTAAAGGTTCGGAACTCCTCAGCTACCTTGGCTACGGTGTCTTTTGCGGGGCCTGCACTTTGGATTTGAGCTTCCATATCAGTCATCTTTCTTGTGAAGGTCTCCTCCAGTGACCTTTGCGCTGATAATATTTCGTTTATTTGTGACATTCTGTAGTTATATACAGTGATATAAGTGAAATAGTTATGTCAAACACTGTAACGCGATGCGCCGGCAGGTGGTGTTGATTAGGTGGCTTATTATCACATTAAATACGCTCAAAGTGTGATTACCAATACACTAACTGTGTTTTATTGTCCAAAAATACTTAACTAAGCAAAAAGTATACTAATTAAAATATTACTTAAATTCCGAAACTCACGACACGTCTATACGTTTTCACATCTACCGTCCGTTTTTCAATCAATGTTCGTGTGTGTATGTAATATAAATTGTCATGTTTGTGTACGATAGCGCAATAAATGAATATTGTATTCCACCACATAAATAATAGTACTTTTATACTGATAATGAAAGCAATTCGTACAAAATTATTCTCTAACCAGTCCAAAATATCAAAAATGCACAACGTTAATATTCAAGTTTTCATTTCTGCCGGCACTCCCGGAGTGCAACCCGTCGATTTTTTTTTTATTGAATAGGGGCAAACGAGCAGACGTCTGCTCGTTTGCTCGATGGTAAGCTATCACCACCGCCCATGGACACCCGCAACACCAGAAGCGTCACAAGTGAGTTGTAAAAGGCCTCAAGGCTACTAAATGTGGTTTTAAACAATGTTTAAAACGCCAACTATACCAGAATATTCATAACGTGGACATCAAAATCACTAGACTGAGAATTAAATTACAGCCAACAAAGAAATCGTTCATCTATAAAGTCCGTTGTAGGGTAGCTACCCCCCGCGTATTGAGTGTAAGCGATCGGCCATGTCTCGATCGCCCCCTGTCGCGTGGACACATATTGTACCCTTATGTACTGAGCCAAATGAGTGCTGACATAAGCAAGATATTTTATGCTGTTACGAAAGTTTTCTATTTCATATGAAAAAGTCTCTATTAATATGAAACAAAAGGTCAACTGTCACGTTTGTTGAAGATGTTATTTTATTCTTTGAAATATTTGAGAATAACACAAGGTAGTGTATATAAATCGTCTTATATATGAACCAATAACTTAACTAATTATTAATAGTAATTAAAAAATGAAATAAAAAAAAAGTACTGCATTGAGAATCTCCCCCTTTTTTTAAGTCGGTTAAACATGGAAATGTTGAAATTTATCTGTTTTTGAGGTTTTAATTATTAACAACTAAATAAATACAAGTCCTTTGAGTACTGTAATATGACTCAAGATATGAAGCGTCAGAAGAGGTGGAAGCATAACGCACTTCAAAAGCATAACTTAAGAAAAATATACCATTTTAATCTATACACCTATACAAATAAATAAATTTGAAGTGTCTGTCTGTAATATTAATATGACCGCTTTTTACTAAATGCATACACACTACATATACCTACCAAAATAACCTTTGTTTTAATTTTTGTCCATCTGTCTGTCGGTCTGTCTTTCTGTTTGTTCCGGCTAATCTCCGTTTTTGACAAGACTTTCACTGGCAGATAGCTGATGTAACAACGAGTAACTAAGGCTACTTTTTAGCTTTGCCCCGCGTAATACTCGCGGTTGTAAAGGTACATCAATATCTGCAGGTAACACCGCGTGACTCCGATACAACGAAAACATAACATAAAGAAAACGCTATAACTACTGGTGCTAAAAAGGTTTACTAGACTTAAAGGTAAATCGTTTATTTTAAATTAATTTTACGCAGTTTATTTAAACTTTGTCAATATTAGTTGAAGTAAGTATTAATATAATTTTTAAAAAAATCATGAGCAATGAACAACATAGAAACTACTATCAACTTCCAATTCAGTAAATTATCAAAACATCAATCCATCTTCCGTGTTATTTCTCACTTGAGCTGTGTACGAACATATGTAGGTATGTTATCTTTCCTCTTGTTTTGCATATCCAGGGAGCCCTGATTGCACTATTGTTTGTTAAATAGCTTGCTGAATTGCGTATGTCCATACTATTACATAATAGACGTGGGCGAAACGTAGTCACCGTTTCTAGTTTTATTTTTGCGAAAGCATTACAAAACAAGTTGGACTTACGACATTATTTTCTAACGTATGGCAACACATAGACGGGCTGCATGTGTGTGAATATGACAACTAATCGGACATCGAAGAATTCAATATTTTAAACTAAAAGTTTGAAGTAAAATTGGTTTATCGGTGTTACAAAATTTTATTACTAAACCATCGCGATAGTTGGGTGGTATTATGGAATGGTCTTATTTTATTATTATTATTATATAGGGGGCAAACGAGCAGACGTATCGCCTGTGGTAAGCGATTACCGCCGCCCATGGACACTGCAGGTGTTACAAGTGCATTGCCGGCCGGTTTTACCGTTGTTTTAAGAAGGAGTGCGCTCTTTTCTTGAAGGTTTGAAGGTCGTATTGGTCTGGGAACACCGCAGGCGACAGCACATTCTACAGTATTGTTGTGCGAGACAGAAAGATAAATATCTGTTAAAGTGTGTTGGTAATATTGATAACCGCTTTTTACTAAATGCATATATATGTATACACGAAACATGTACCAAAATATGTCAATTTCTGTTTTTAATTTAAAAATGTCAGAGTTTTCACGATGTTTCTGAAACGTGTTTTCAATTAGGTACCTTCATAAAGTTAAGGAAAATCACTTTGAAATACTTACAGTCTCGTTTCCGCAATTTTGTAACAAGTACTGTTAAAATACATATAAATATTCGAATAAACAGACTCATACTGAGGTACTGCTTAAATATGTACATTTATTTCTGTAACAATCTCTATAATCTCTTTCTCTTAATATACTTAATGTCTGTCTGTTTGAAGCAAGTCCGTTCGTCATCGTTATCTTTATTATAACTCGAGATCGGACAAAAAATTCCAGTAGTCAGATTCGAATGTTCTTCATTTTTAATTTAGATTTAAATAAAAAATATGCTTGTGAATAATTAACAATCGTTCGAAAAGTAAAAGCAAAGATAAATATTTCTCATTTTGTGTTCATTTTTTATTTGCATTATATAAAAATAACCTACCGATATAAACCCAAAATATGACCTAAGTTAACTATTACTTGTATAAATGCGCTTAGTTTTCTAAAATGACAAGTCTTTAAGTTCTAAAAGTAAGTGAAAAGTGGTGTTAAAATATTATGGATATAAGGTTTGTTTATAAGAAAAGAAAAAATATTTATACACACTATAAAACATAATGTTTTATAGTGTGTAAATATACCTAGGCAGAAATCACACAGTGGTGGAACTGTTAAATTTTGGACAGACGTCAGTGGACTGCGACGTGGTATCCTACAAGTATCTCGACGGGTGTCTAAAAGCAATCTCGCGGTTTGACTCGGCCTTAAGAGATATTGGGACTTTTTTCATATTTTATTATTGAATAGTGGGCAAACGGGCAGACGTATCACCTGATGGTAAGCGATTACCGCCGCCCATAGACACTCGCAACACCAAAGGCGTCACAAGTGCGTTGCCGACCTTTGGGGGATGGGAAAGGGGATGGGGGAGGGGTTGTGGTATGGGCCTCCGGTATCCTCACTCACTCGGTGAAACACAGCTCAAACGCTATTTCACACCGGTTTTCTGTGAGGCCGTGGTATCACTCCGGTCGAGCCGACCCATTCATGCCGAAGCATAGCTCTCCCACGGTAAAAGACGGACTGGATTACCATCAGAGCTTTGTGGTGTGTATCAAGTAAAAACACATATGTTTAAGATACGAAATGAAATAGTACTTCAATCTTCAAATTTTTATGTCAGGCCTTAAAACAAATACTGTCTTACAGGCCTTAATTACACCAAAAATCTGACTGTAAATTTATAAATAAAAACTAGTAACATAGACTCGTGTAAATCCTAATCTCTTCCATTCCGATAAAATCCTCGTTCCCAAGAGATAAAAAGTAACGTTAATGCGAACGAAACGCGAGTGCCAAATAAAAATTCTAGACGACATCAATTAATTATCGACATTAAAGCTAAAGGTACGAGTAACTATGTTTGTACAGTTCTTTGGGGACCGAAGTAATTTATTAACGAAAATTTTCCTGATTTTACCTGAAGAGTTTGCTGGCAACTTACCTACCGAAATTCAGAGTTATATGAAAACCTTATTAATTCTATCTGGATAAAGTTATGGACAAAATTAAACGTCAACTTATATAAAGTTCACGAAATTCTCAGGATTTAGTCGATAAATTACAAATTGAAAGTAAAGTTTTTATTAAAGTATGGTCCTATTATGTCTCTGTTAATAGACCTGTATTTATTTATAGATACAAGTGTGTAAGTCTTATTTAGGTCTTTTGTGTGATTCGTTAATGCGGATATTAAGGGAACCCATTGTTATGGTATAGGTAGAGCACAAAAAAAGCGAGTCACCTAGGTACAACCTTGTGAGTGACCAAGACCTGTGAGTGCGTTTTGCACAAAGCTTAAAATTACTTCATATTACTAGAGTATTTTTTTAAATCCTATATTAAACACAAGATATAGTCTAGTTGGAGCCACCCTTTTGAACTTGTATTTGATGTGTGAAATTTACGTAGTTCCTTAGTTATGTAGTTTGTATTTATGTCATTTATTCGCTGTATCATATTTCCGAGCATAATCCAGGGCCAATCCTGGACGTCAACAACTTTACGAACTGTACTTTGATATTAAATATCCCGCTTAGAGGTCATTCTTGTAACTCAACTCCAATGTACCTACCTACCTACCAAGAAACAATAAAGGCGAAGTAGAATATTCGAAATGATTTTTTTCAATTATTCAGTCGAACGTTTCAATTTAATGAGTAAAGTTATTTCAAAATATCTCGCAACTGTAGTGATGTTTCTTAGGTATTTATGTTACGCTGATTTAAACAGCAGATACTTTCATGAATTGTTTAATTACAAAATCTATCTAGGATTTCGTAGAGTGGTGCATGTTAAAACTTACTTTAAAAAAAATAAGATCAACATTTAAGTACAAAATCGTCATTTTACAACCACACTTCAGAGTATTTCATAGTTATGTTTGTTACACGAGTACAAACCGCATCCAATTTGCGCGGCTACAAAGGCTCAATGCCGTATCCAAAGCGACAAGCGGGAAACAGCGGGAGGAAGGGACGCACCCGGGACTCATCCCGGAGCGTCAGCAGTCGGTACGGAACTACGGACACGATTGCTCCTGACACTGGCAGCGATTGCGCGGGAAATTCGCGACAACTTTTCGCACGTTCCATACAGTTAGGTAGCGTTTGAGTAATAAATTTCAAAAGTGTAAAGTTTTTAGAGTGCCAATCGTTTATGGTGAGATTGTGTTTTTTTAAATAAATTAAATTAATCATTGAAATAGGTATGTAAAAATCATATAAAGATTTTTCAAAGAAATTAAATTTTACTTTTCTTTCTATTATCACATAATACAATGAAGTGTAATAATGTGTAATTACTTTGTCAACAATGAGAATTTCGTACACAGACGTATAATATAGTTGATGGTAATGAAGGCTTTCAGCGCGATCGGCGTGAGCTCGACTCCGGCTTAATAATTATTAACTACAGATAATTCGCTATGTTATACACGATTATAATTGATCACGTATTCAAAGATGGCCGATTAGTAATTCAAAGCAATTATTAATTATGCAATATATGTTGATAGATTTACAAGACAATTAGTGTCTGGTATAAATAAGTTCTAAATATAATTTAAATTTGAAATTAAGTTTAAAGAAATTTACAGGCGTTTTCAATAACCTCTCTCGAGTTAAATATCATAATGTACATAATCTATAATTTTGTTACTATTTGATTGATTCAATACTTCATTGATATGCAGGATCAACAAATAATCTTTTAATGTAAAGTTAAATCTTCGAGATTAATTTTGGGTAGTTCAGTTTAAATTAACTAGTTTAATTAAATGTTTAACATGAAAAAACAATTACATGTTACGTAACCTATTTCTGAACAAAATTTAAATAGATACAGCGTTTTAAGTAAAATAACATTTAACATACAGTGTGTTTGACAAGAACGTGCCCGGCATATTTTTAAATTTTTAAATATTATTATCACTTCGCTCTAGGGAAGAACATTCGTAGAAAAGGGGTTTAATTATATCAACGGACACCATCAAAAGGCGTTTAGAAGTAAATGGCGTGAAATATCGAAGCACTGTGAAGAAACCTCTCCTTTTGGAAACGCAAATTGAAAAAAGGTAATGGGCGTGCGAAAACAAAGACGTGATTAGGACAAGATCATTTTTTCTGATTAAGCTTCATTTTGGGCAGCCGGTTACTCGACTCGAGCTTAGACTACGGCTGACAACAGACTGAAGATACGAACCGTGAAACACCCTTCGAAGACACCTCTTGGGGATGCTTCTCAAAAAAGGGTTTAGGAAATTGGCACTTGTTTACCAGGACTTTAGATGCTGAGAAAGTGACGAAAATTAACTAAAAAGCATTATTGGAATCGGCTAAGAAGATGTTCCCACACCAAAATGATTTCTGGATTCTGCAAAAGGATAATGATCCTAAACACCGAAGTCGGCTCTGCATCACTTGGAAAGCAGAACATGGTATTAACGTGTTGGATTGGCTCTCACAGTCCCCAGATGCCAATGCAATTGAAAATGTTTGGGCGTGGATAAAGCTTAAACTAAGGGCAACAAAATGTAATGACCGTCGCTGACTTTACTCGTGACCAGAAGTCCGCGTAGAGGTCTTTACCACGCAGCTATGCTGAAAAATTGACAGAGAGTATGCCACGAAGATGCCAAACGATTATGGACAATAATGGAGATTGGACGTTTATTTGTTTGTTTATTCAATTAGGGAACGCAAACAGTAGCATATAAAATGTACATAGGGTTGTTATTAAGAAAACTAAAGTTAATAAATATACTATCCACTACGTTTTCCACAGATTACTTATAGGCGTTCAAGTTTATAAGCAAAATTGGTAATTAATAAAAAAAACACATTTGTTTTTTTTTATGGAGTAGGTGGCAAACGAGCAGACGTATCGCCTGATGGTAAGCTATTACCGCCGCCCATGGACACCCGCAATACCGGGGGCGTCACAGGTGCGTTGCTGGCCTTTGGAGGATGGGAAGAGGGATAGGGGAAGGGATTAGGATATGGGCCTCCGGTATCCTCACTCACTCGATGAAACACAGCGCAAGCGCTATTTCACACCGATTTTCTGTGAGGTCGTGGTATCACTCCGGTCGAGCCGGCCCATGCATGCAGAAGCGGGGCTCTCTTTGTTGTCTATAAAATTACATGTAATTAGTAATTTGCCACAAGAGTGTAAGATATACCAGTAACAACAGTACTACAAGTATCAACAACATCCTGATACTATACATGCTTGATATAAAAGTATTGACAGAAAAAGAAAAAACATATGGACATCGTAATAATATAAAGCATCAAACAGCAATAAAACAATTATTACAATTTATCGTTTGATATTTCTAAGGCTTAAATTAATAAGTTTTTATCGAAATGTAGCTTATCATTTCATGTCTCCACTACAATTTTGAACAGTATACTTGACGCTATCAGATATCACTAACGTTTCTATGAAAAAGTTAAAATTAAACTTATTAATAACATCTGTTTTCAACAAATAAGTCTCACTTCTCTAAAATAACTGAAAGTTATTTCTCTTTTGTCAAATTAGTAGACAGTGGAATTGGTATTTTTGTAAACAGACACGTTAAGAGTATTCCCTGAAACAAATGTTTTATTTTTAATATTTACTGTATATATCTGAGGTACCTACACATATACAATTGGAGAAACCACCACCAAAATAAAATAACTAAATAAATTTATGCGTTCGTACTAAATATTTGCACCAAAAATTGAAGCAATACGTTATTTATGAAGCATTCAACGTAATTTTTACACCAATTAGGTTCATTTTTTGTTACGAACTATTAATTGATGTCCTCTATTCTTAACATATTGGCTAAAAATGTTTTAACAGGTTTTAATGAAACTATTTAGGTAAGTGGAAATACTTCCTAAAACAAAAGAAATACCATTGCCTTTGAATGAGCATACAAAACCCATATGAACACAAATAAATACCTTTTTTAGACTAGTTTCACCCCGCGGCGTTACCCAAATTTATTGTTGTAAAGCTACAACAACAATCACGGGTAACACTGCGAGGCTCAGCCAATACATAATATAAAACATTCCTAAAGCTAAACGAACAAGGCAAAATTTTCGCTACTACGATTTTTAAACCTTGAAGAAAATAAGCGTATTCTCATCTCAAAGACCGGCAATGCGCTATCTGTCTCGTGTATCTGTCTGTTTGTTACACTTTCACGTCTAAGTCGCTACACAATTCATTTAAATTTGACATGGAAATACTTTGATTATTTTCACACTTTGCCGCGATAACAGACATACATGCAAGCGGAGCCGCGGGCAACAGGTATGTAACTACTTATATAAATATACCCCGTATTCATTTTTGAGACATTTTTAAACAATTTTTGTGACATTCTACAACATTTTTGGACTAGGTATATTAAAATCTTCCGTGGGAGAGCTACGTTTCGGCATTAATGGGCCGGCTCGACCGGAGTGATACCACGGCCTCACAGAAAACCGGTGTGAAATAGCGCTTGCGCTGTGTTTCACCCAATGAGTGAGGTTACGGAGGCCCAAACCCAACCCCTCCCCCATTCCCTCTTCCCATCCCCCAAAGGTCGGCAACGCACTTGTGACGCTTTTGGTGTTGCAGGTGTACATGGGCGGCGGTAATCGCTTACCATCAGGTGATGCGTCTGCTCGTTGGCCCCCTATTCAATAAAAAAAAATTATATGTAGGTCGTATGTAATTTCATCTACAGCAAACAGGTTTAAATATAATAGCCCTATTTAATATGGCTGAAGTGGACTCCCGTTTCATTTATCTAAATCGCTATTTTATTCCCATTTTAATCTAATGAAATTTAAACCCTTAACCCCAGTCGGCAAATAACCCTCGTGTCTCGCTTCAGGGTTAACTTAACGTGTATGTTTAAAGCTTTTTAAATACTAATTACATTTTAATTGTACATAATCCACTTAATTAAAGTGGCTAGACTTATTTGCAGGTCCTGTGTAAATAGGCTGAGTTTGCTTACGGTTAATTTTATCCATACAATTTAACTAATTAGGTAACAACGTTTCTCACAAAAAAACGTATTTTGAGTAAGTTTTAGAGATGAAGTAAGTTAACTTATTTTATATTCTTTTTGTATCTAATCTTATTTTTACTTGTTGATATTGGGAATTTCTTTCTTTGTTTTGTGGGTGGTTAACTGAACGAGGAGCGAGTGCACTTTAATTTATATCTTATATATGCTAGACAATAATTACTTGATGTAGACACTGCATCGAAGGTACTTCTTCTACAGTAATCCTTTAAAATTTAAATAAAAAAACAATCTAATTTTACTAGGTTTTAATAGTCCGAGTCTCGAATACAAATTATTTCTACACACTTCTAATCAAAATTCATGAAACAAACAGCCGAAATTCAACATACGGAAATATCAAAAGAGATAATATTTGTACATAAATATATAGTCCAGCGTTATCTTACTCATCCACATAATGCCGTGTACGGTTAGGAAAAAGAGCTTCCCCAAAAACGTTTTACAGGGATTGTATTGATATCTTTGAGATTTACTTCTGAAGATAGGTTGAATACCTTTGAGAGAGATCTCTCTTTATAATACTATTGTAAATCGAAAGAAAGAAATGAAAGAAAATCAAGTTTGCACTTTGACGAATTAAACGACGGACAGACTAACTAAATTTAGATATTAATAAATTTAATGAACATAAACTGTTTTTAACGTGAATTGAACTATGCAGTATATTATTTTAAAATAGTTTGAGCGTAGCCAGAGTTTGCGAGAGAGAGTCAAAGTTTGAAGAGAAAAATAAAGAGAACTTTAAAACTGAAGTGTATAAGTTTAAAATGGCTTTATTTGAAGTGTACAAGTTTAAAACGGCTTTATTTAATGCGTGTTTATCTGCACTACAATTCACTTTCATATTTACGACTGCCTCGTTGGTCTAGTGGTTAGCGTAAGCGACTGCAAATCAAGAGGTCTCGGGTTCAATTCCAGGGTCGGACTGCTGTTGGGTTTTTCCTACAAGAAATTCCTAATAGCAGCCCGGAGTATGGAAGATGGCGGTGTTTCCTGCCCGTGCTTCGGAGAGCACGTTAAGCCGTCGGTCCCGGTTGTCATGAACATCTATGGCAATCGTTATTGGGAAGTCAGTGCCCTCAAATATACTGACAACTAGTTCAACCTTCGAATTCAGTTCGCCCTCAGGGTTGCGGAGGTCAGATGCCAGTCGCTCTGTGTAAAAACTGATATTCAGGCAAAACCGGTTGAACTGGTAGCCGACCCCAAATATTGGGAATAATAAAGGCTAGGAAGAAGAAGAAGAATTCACTTTCATATTTATCAGTCAGTGAAGCGTAGAAGGTAGCGACTAAAACATGATAATTATTTTTCTTTGATAACAGAGAGAAACGAATCATAGTTTCTCATCCCATCCTGTAGCCTCTTTTTAAATACATATTTTTGCCGGTACCACTAATAACACTTTTATAATGAAAACAGTGTTCAAAGTACGAAATGAAATAATTTTATCTGTACTTTTGTTATATATTTTCTTATGTGCATATAAGTTCGTTAACACTACTATTAGGTACTATCATAATTTAATATTAATCCTGGGATTTGTGATTGGGATATTAAGGTATCATTAGTATTGCTGTTGCTGATAGGTATCGATAAATATTCTGAGGTTAGGAATTCTTCTTTGGCACATAACTATGAAAACTAAGATTATAACATTCATTACCTTTTTCTGCTGACTGTACAGCAGGGATTGGGATGCGATATGCGCTCACCCATCCTGTAATCGTTTATATATCAGTCACAGTACAGTCTGAATCCGTGTTAATTATTTTATGATGTCTGAATCTCCGTTCGGGGTTAAATAAAGGCGTTTAGACTCTATTTAACACATTCTAATTTGGATCGTGTGTTGTGATAGAAAATGTTACTTACCAATAACGTACTTTCTTCTTCAGTAAACTATCTATCCTTGTGTCTTCCGCTGTCATGCACGAAAACCATAGTGAGACAGTGAGGCATTAAATAGCGATACTAAAACTGTTTAAACAAATTCTTTAATTTTTCTTCCTACTCGTAATCAATCTGTCGCCGTCCACTGCTAAAGTGTGGACGTTCCAAGGAGACAGTATTTTTACTGGAATAAACGTTATTAAAGGTTCTTCCTCCAACAATTGAAGCGATCCTCCAAATCAGAGATCTCTCGTTTAGTATACAGTTACCTCTCCCACTTGATGGAAAGCAGTGACAGAAATGCTTTACACCAGTTTTGTATGACTCTGTGGTATCAATCTCGTCCAGTCGGTCCATTCATGACGAAGCATGAGTCCACAAAATGTCCCTATTTTTGAAAACGATCTACAAATGTATTAAGTGTAATGTCCAAACTAACTTAAAATTTTTAGATTATCGCAGATAAAAATGTGTAATCGAGATAAATTCGGGTTGAGTTATTCGAGTTTCGCTGAAACGGATGGCGTGGCGCGCGTCGATGCACGGGCCATTCTTTTGGTGCAGTAGCGCGCAAAAAGCGGCAGTGTCGTTCGTTATTGCTAGTTTTATTATATTGCTTATCCTCACCGAACATTCGTGCGAGCCGGTGAACAAATGGGACATACAATGGCTTGTTCATTGAGCTAACGCTTTCACACTTTGTAACCTCAGTACGTACTTTAAATAAAAACAAAACTTTAAAACACACTTTGTACATTTCAAAAGTTTGCTAGAAGTTCATAATACCTACGAAGTGGGTCGGGCTCATTACCAAAGAAAAATAGAAGCATTATTCATTGCAATATTTTCCATCGAAGCTCGACATCAATATTATTGATCCACTTATAAGAGTATGTCGAGAGTTTATTACAGATAAGTGCTGTTAATTTTCTTTTCAGTTCTGATGTTTTAAAATATCTTTTTTTTATAATTTATGTTTCAGACTCTATAAAATTTCAAAACGAATAATCCAATGCCTGTTCATTTGACAAATTCGCTTCAATAATCTCCAACTGAATTACGTTTTCCACAGACCGCAATTCAATTCAATTATCGCTACAGTTTTACAGTTGAGTCGAGATTACCGACTAATTAGTTGTGGCTACGAAAGTTTACTCCCAAACCTCAACTGGCGTCAAAGCTTTCGGTTTTTAGCTAAAAATTCTCATGAACTTTAAGTTATAATAGGAATATCGTTTTTGCTTATACAGAGCTTTGTAGTTCAACATCAAAGAATTGTATTTACCTTATTCATTATATTTGTAATCACATTTAAAACGTTTGCACACATTTTTTTCTTTCTGTATTTGTTTTTATTCCTTTCTACATATATTTATTTACATACATATATTTTGTGATCAATTTTAATTATTGATTCACAATTTCTGCTACTGGTGAGTAGGTAAAGTTTTATCTTGCCTAATGTTGCCTTTTAAGAAGTGGATTTGTAAGAGTATGATCCTATCTAAAGGAAAATGAAAAAGATATACCCTTTAGTTTGGTTTATTGAAGATTTTGTTTAAAAATTTCGTGCACGTTTGTAAGATATACACATATAATATATACACACACATTGACCACATCAATAAACAGTAAATATGGTTTGCCTTAGTAAAAAAGTAATTTTCTTCATTACTACTTTTTAAACTACCGGGTGTAGTTCAGCTCTTGAACAAAAAATTACTAGGTCGGCACAACTCACTACAAAGTAGCAGTTTAAAACAAAGATATAGTTGCAGGTCGAGTACAGAGTACAGTTTTAATTGCACAAAGTTTTACTTGACTAAGGGCCGGTTTCACCACCGTCTTTGATAGACTGTTATGAACTTATCGGGCAAATAACTACAAATTTCGATTTTGCAAGTCTTTTAAAGAAACACTTATGTCAGATACACACATATAAATATACCTATTTATATGGCAGATTTTATTAGGAATTAGTGAAACTGGCTCTCATCTGCTAATAAAAATAGTATTTATAGTTAATTATTTTTCATACTAAGGCAGCTGTTAGATTTCTCTACTTGGAACTACCACCGTCTAGTCAGAGATAGTCACTCCTTTCGTTGCGTCCGTGTGAATGTATATAATTTTTGATATGAATCCTAGTAAATAAAACAACAAGTAACTCGTGTTAGTTACCCATTATACAAAACAAGTGTAAACAAACTCCATCAAACAAAACTGTCAAAAACTCCTGCAGTTCCTGTTGTGTAACTCGAAGTTGCCAGATTAATTAATTTCTAGTTTCTCTTTGACACCTGTCCTTTGAGTAAAGTTATAGGTTGGGCAAAAACAAGCTATTTCAATTTCAACGTTGCAGTGGCGAATTCATTATGACTTTTGACAGAAAGTCTTATTAAAATTTTATATTAATACTAGCTGGCTCGTAAAACGTTGCTTTGCCATAAAAATAAAATTTAGGGGTGGGTCACCCTTATCATTTAGAGGTATTAAAATTGATGTTGGCCAATTCTCAGACCTACCCGATATGTACATGTGGCGACTCCCATAAGGGTCACTACTGTGGAGGGACGGGTGTCATGTTCTTCCACCACGAACAGAGAATCATCCAATCAGGCGAGGTGATCATGCCTGGCGGGCCACTGCCCTACGAATGATGTTGGGATGTTGTATATATGTTAATCGGCGCGAGAAATGTTTCGCAAAAAGCAAATACAAGCGTCGACCACCGGATGCTAACTTGGAAAAATATGTGTGCCTGAGAAATATCTGCAATAAGATGTGTAGAAATGCACAACGCCAACATATCCACTCTTCCATAGAAACGGAGATCCAGCAAAAGTCTGGAAATTTCTACGAACGTTGGGAGTCGGGAGGTCTCGTCAAGACTCTATTTCTAAAAATTTGAATATTGATTCTCTTAATAAACATTTTTCTACCTCGTCTGACGTTGAAGTCAATATTAAAGCTAATACTATCCAATATATTTCTTCTAATTCAACTCCCAACTATTCACCTTTCGTCTTTGATTAATTGCTTGCTTGTGATGTTAGGAAGACCATTCTGGCGATTTCATCGAATGCTGTAGGAAGTGATTGTATCAGCCGCAACATGATTTTACCTATCCTTGACGAAGTGCAATATCCTAAATCATTCCGTGTCAAGTGGTGTTTTTCCATCTGCATGGAAAGATGCTCAAATAATCCCTCTACCTAAGAAAGTTAAACCCTTCTCATTCTCTGACTATCGACCCATATCCATTTTACCTTTCCTGTCTAAAGTGCTTGAACGCCTGATCCACACCCAACTGAGTTATTTCCTTTCCAAAAATTCTTTACCGAACCTCTTCCAATCCGGTTTCCGTCCTAGTCACAGCACGACTTCTGCGCTGATACACATCACTGACAGCATCAGGCTGGGCATGGATAGTGGAATGATGACAGTACTCACCTGACTAGATTTTAGCAACGCCTTTAATACCGTTGATTTTGACATCCTGCTTGCTATATTACGGTCTCTTAACATATCTCCAAGGAAAATTGATTTGTTTCATAGTTACCTGTCTGGTCGCCGGCAACGTATTTGCATTGAAGACTCGATGTCGTCCTGGTGCAATATTACTGTTGGTGTACCACAGGGTGGCGTTCTATCTCCATTACTCTTCGCTGTTTTTATAAACTCAATCTCAAATCAATTAAGTTCGTCCTACCAGCTTTATGCAGATGATCTACAAATATATACACACGCTTCGATTAACTTGTTACCGGAAGCATTCAACACAATCAATGCTGACCTATTGCGTATTGGAGAATGGAGTCATAACTATGGACTTAAAGTTAATCCTGCGAAGACGCAGGTATGTGTCATTGGCAGTCCCGGGATGATCTCAAGAATTAACTGGACACAACTTCCCCAAATTCATTTTAATCGAACCACCCTTGAGATCAGTACTACAGTTAAAAATCTGGGGATTTACATAGATAATACGCTATCTTGGACTACACATCTACAGGAAATCAGTCGGAGGATATTTGCTTCTGCCGGGTCTTTGCGAAGACTGCGTAACTTTCTACCGATTGCAACTAGGGCTGCACTTGCACAAGCACTTCTCCTCCCAATTCTCGACTATGCCGATGTCAGCTATCTGAATATCACCGAAGCACAACTTGACAGGCTTGAGCGACTACAAAATCTTTGTATACGATTTATATATAGACTACGAAAATATGATCACGTCTCTGAATTCCGTCAAATGCTCAAGTGGCTTCCGATTCACGCTCGCCGGAATAGTCATACCCTTGTTTTCCTTTACAATATCTTGTTTAATCCTAAAGCCCCCGTTTACCTCAAAGAACGATTCAAGTTCCTTAATGACACACATGAAAAATGTCTGAGGTCGTCTGAGGATTTGAGACTGGAGATGCCTCTGCATTCCACAAAAACTATGGCCAGTCCTTTACTGTTGAAGCTTTACGCTTGTGGAATGCATTGCCTATAAATATCAGGAAAGCGACAACTGTAAATAGTTTTAAGACAATGGTTCAAGAATTTTATAGGTCTTAACTGATTCAGTCATGAATGAGGTATGATGTGAAGTTTTACATTTTCATATGTGATATAAGTAAGTAATTAAGGTGATTAGTGTGTTTATGTATGTATGTATGTATGTATGTGTGTGTATGTATGTATGTACATGTATATATATATATATATTTATGTATGTATGTATATATGTATGTGTGTGTGTAAGTGGAGATAGAGGTGTATTTACCCGATAATATTCATAACTTAAATATTTATTTTGTTTTCTTTTTTTTTGTTTTTTAATTAATTGCACCATCAACTGCTACTGTCTCTCCGATACTTTTAATCCATCCTAAGGTTGCCTGGAAGAGATTGCTTTTGGCAATAAGGCCGCCCTTTGTACATTACAATAAATATTATTCATCTCTGTACTATCTTATGAATTTGTTAAACGGTGTACAAATAAAGAGTTTTCTATTCTATTTTATTCTATTCCATTGCGCGATCCAGGATTGGTAGTTTCATCGTATCCTACGTTACTCTGTAGTTCGACGTATCTTCCGTAGATGGCGCTGTAGTGTGTTTCTGTTTTTGCGTTGTTTGTGAGAATCGCCACATCTTCCTCCACACTCCACACGTCTATGTATAAGATATCGTAAAACCGTATTCAACACCTACACCTACAGTTACTACCAGGGCGACCGTTTATCTGAGTCCTCGCCTGCGCGGTAACAGGGGCGCGGGGGTATTACGACAAAGGGGACTGAGACAGGTGCGGGCGGCGGGGCGGGGGCGCTTAGTGAGATACAAAAATTCGCCCACCATTGTCGTCATACCCCCGCGCCTCTGTTACCGCGCAGGGATTCAGTTAAACGGTCGGCCTATAGTTACTAGTATAGAATTTACAACTTAAAGTTATATTACAAGATAATGGAATTTATTTTAAGGTATTAGATAATAATTGTACAAAAAATGAAAAATATAAATTATACCTACTTGTTTACAATATTTAATCAATTTATCGTCGGGTACATAATTGTTTATCCACCATCTCCCTTAATGTGCGTAAGCATACAATGATATCTTCTTTCAATGGATCTTTGTCAGTGTATAGTTAATTTTTTTTTGTCAAAATACAAGAGCACTGAAGATCTTATTAGAAACCTACCTATATTGTGTAGAATTCATTTCATTCTTTTTTACCGAGAACTTCTATCTAAACGGATTATCATTTATTGAGGAAATATTATTAAGGGTAAGGATAGTTTTATTTATAAGAGTATTTCAAGAATGGGCTAACTTCGGGGACCCACTTAGAAGGTTCCTTTAGCTATTGATAATGAGTCCTCTTCGTTCTTAAAACTATTCATACATCCACAAAACACACATCGTACAATCGCTACGACCGTACTTATATTAATATGTTCAAAACTAGTGTTTTATAATTCTTTTGAACGAATAGGAACCTTGGCACAGAATCACCTTACTAATTTTTATACGGCAGAAGGACATGCCTGTTAGGATCCAAGTGCCATCAACAGCTTTTAAAAGTCCACTGCTGGACATAAGCCTCTCTTTTGCTCACTATTAGGCTTCGCCCAGACGGGTTGGTTTTAGATTGGTTTCAAGCATTCCTTTTCCCTAAGAAGGGAAAAGAAACAAAACTATTTTTGTTCCCTTACTCGCTTATGACACCCATCGGATAAATAGTAGTGATAACATACCTACAGTATTCTTAATCTATCACCACACGAATACCTACCTACTGATATCAAAGAATAAGAATAAGAAAAACTTTATTTGTCTTTATATTACACAGTTACTTATAATTAAGAGTTTAAACAGTGACTGGAAAGACAAAATGGTCTTGGACTCAGCGTATTTTTTTTTTTTTTTTTTTTTTTTTTTTTATTAAATAGTGGGCAAACGAGCAGACGTATCACCTGATGGTAAGCGATTATCGCCGCCCATGGACACCCGCAACACCAAAGGCGTCACAAGTGCGTTGCCGACCTTTGGATAGGAAAGGGGATGGGGGGAGGGGATGGGGGGAGGGGTTGGGGTATGGGCCTCCGGTATCCTCACTCACTCGGTGAAACACAGCGCAAACGCTATTTCACACCGGTTTTCTGTGAGGCCGTGGTATCACTCCGGTCGAGCCGACCCATTCATGCCGAAGCATAGCTCTCCCACAGCCAGCTGTTATTCTGTCCAAGCCAATCATGATTAATATAATCCCAAAATAAGCACAATGTCACCATCCTGACCACGAAGATAATAATTATCAAACATTTAAACATTAATAACGTAGTAAGTTGTTGCTACTGAAAACGTTGTATACAGTACCGTCTTACAAACACAAGTCCAGGAAAGTCCCACTACATACACTTATGTATTAGTATACATTATACGGTAGCCACCTCTGATTGCCTCACTAATAACCACCTGCTACAGCGTGATTTGAAAAAAGCCAAAGCCCATGATACCATGACCCATAGTGACCGAATTGACTCATTTGATTACATGAATTGGTATTTGTTCAACTAGTATCTTCTATCGTAGTATAGAAGTAGTGACAGCGCTATAAAAAGAAAGTATAGATATACCTACAGATATACTTACAAAGAATAATGCTTCTTGCGTGTCAGACGGTCAGCGGCGGAAGGTCGCTTCCCCCCCTTGATAAGTATCCCGTGGGGTCTGAAGTTCTAGCATCACAAAAATGTCCACATTTTTTTTCATGTACCTAATTCCATAGTGCCACGTACACATGTTTCTTATCACTTACACGTGTTCTATACCAGTAAAAGCATCTAATTCACATTACTTTAAAACTGTTGGGTTAAACTGAGGCGTACATATAAATGGATGAAAATTAGAGTTACAAATATTATATATAATTAATTAAATGTTCGCCGCCTTGCGCTAAATAGGTAGTCCTTCTCCAAACTTTACAAGTCAAATCATTTTCTTCAGAGTTTTAAATTTTCAGCTTCATATTGCCCATATATACTCGTATTTATAGCCATTGTGCGTTTATTCAGTACAATTTACAAATATAAATGTAAATGAAATAACAAAATAGGTTTCATGAAAATTCTCATCAGATGCTCATCACGAATACAAATTTATTTAAAATCTAAATTGAGTTTCTCCCCTATTCGTAACCCTTTGCATGCCCTATTTTTATGGATTTACCAAACCTAAAGCATTGATGTCAACGATACTTGCTTGTTATTTACGTTCTCTGAAAGTCTCTAGTAAATATAATGTAGAAAAAAGCTGTCACTGTTGGTTTTCTTAAGTGCAACTTGTTGTAGGTAGTTACCTAGCGTAAGCGTAAACAGTGTATTTAGACACACATACACGGTTGAGTATTTACGCTGTGTGTAGTTTACGCTTTCCATGTCTCAATGACATGGAAAGCGTACCGCTTGTTTTATTAAGGGACACATAATTTCATTTCCATTTTCTCAAAATTGGCAATCAAATTGGTGGCTCGTCTGACGAAATGCTACGACTTTATGTGGGTATATATTTGTTTTAAAATACAGTCTTATCTTGTTTTATTAAAAAAATCAAGAGACTAGTTTTTAATGTTATCCGAAGTCATTTCAAGCAGAAAAACAGTTATTGTGTTATATTTGTATTAATTATTTTTGCCTTCTGCAAATTTTGGATTAAGATATCATTTAAAAAATCGCATGATATTCGATTAGAAAGAACGGCTCGATGAACTTGTAATATTTTTCAAATTAAATCTATGAATAGGTATTTTGTTTATTTATTTAGTTATTGGTTAAGAAAGCCATTTAAATTACTTTCTAATTAAGCAGTCATAATCCTTTATTTGATTGTATTGCTATAATATATTTAAGTTAAAATAAAACATTTAATAAAGACAATTAAGAAATTGCAAAATTTTATAGCAGGATTTTGGAAGTTGACGAATGAAAAGAAAATTTCATCATAACATTGTTTATTCCTTGTTATTGCCGGGCTCTGCGCTGTCGAACTAATTTACCAACTTTCAGCCATATGGACAAGACACAGGAATGCGTAATTGTTGCAAGGTTGTCACCCACAACGATTACGCATTTACCTGAAGTGTGATTAAAGGTATCAGAAATAAAACACCACATCACTTTTCTTCATTTGAAATTAAAAATACGGTAACAAAATCATGAGAATAGATCTTTAACGTTTTGATAAGTGCTCTTTCAAAAAAACTACTATACTTTAAATGCTTTTACATAGCAGTCTATTTCTGATTGTATGTCCTGCCGCAGCGACTCTAAACTACTGAGCTGATTTTAATGAATGAGGTGTGATGTTATGAAACGTAGTTTTGTTATAGTTTTTAAACTTTTTTTGTTTAAATCATAATCTGAACACAGGGTTCAGAGATATTTATATTATAAAGATAATACTGCTTATTTTATCTTTGGCCACCTGAAAGGTCATTCCGACCAAAATTTTATTTTATCGCTACATGAATACATTTATCAATTACAATTTTAAAGTACTCCATAAATTTATTATCTTTGCAATATTTTAATTCAGTTACTAAAAAGATCTTTTTTTACACGTTATTTTTCTGTAAATGAATTCTTTTCAGTTACTTCGTATTTAAAGCAGCCCTCAGCATCAGTACAAGTTTGACCGTTTCCGAAGGGGCGCTCGTTGTCAATAATAATTAAAAGTTTTTTTTACTTCTGCTCTCCCTCGCGATTGAGTTATGGATTGCACAAAGCATTGATACACGTGGAATAAAGTTATAACAAGCTATGATATTCTTAGAATATCAGTATTTATTTCGTGAAATCTAAATTTATATTTTACAATAAAAAAATAATCCGTTTAAATTTTTTACGTTGACATCGTACGAAGATAATTTGAAACCTTTTTTTGGAAAGAACTCTTTAATTAAAACTGGAAATCAAACCACTTTTTGGTCGCACCGCACGCCGAAACTAGAAGCTAGACTCCAATGAAACGAAATGATTAGAGTTCACATTTATATGGTAAGACAATGGATAGGTTTTTTCCCAAATGAATGAAATGGGAATGAGAATTCAAGCTTAGCAATTTGTTCTTCATTGACACCACTTACAACGAGTGGTAGTATATTCAAGAGTCTGAATAAGACTTAATTATTTAATATTTCTTCGTGAAATTAAGTGATTCGTTTCTTCACCTTAAAGGTTAAGAAAATAGGGCGTCAGATTTTGGATGAAAGACCAACAATTCCCTAAATTTAGGGATAAGGAACCTTGAATCAAAATAACGGCATCATCCCTCGCACTTCAAATTAGATTCTCCCATTCAATTCAATTCTCCAATTGTTCAACAGCCAGCCATGTTTTTTTGGACTAAAGCCAAACTGACTGGACTGACTAAAACGCCCGTCCGCCCGGTAATAATATAAGTTTGTTAGTTTATTATTTACGTTTGCTAAACTTTTATTTTAACAAATTGAAAATTAATAGTATACTAATCTCTTATAAGTCACTAAAACGTCGTATATACTCTTAGAAATTTGTTCATCAGCAAAAAATAAGCAGCACTTACATAAATTTACTAGCTGACCCACGCAAACTCGTTTGCGTCTTATATTGCCCGTAGCGTGAAAATTTTCCCCGTTTTTGAAACATTCTTCATTGGTGCACCGCTCCTATTAGTAGTAGCGTGATTATATATAGCCTATACCCTTCCTCGATAAATGGACTATCCAACACTAAAATAATTTTTCAAATCGGACCAGCGGTTCCTGAGATTAGCGCGTTCAAACAAACTCTTCAGCTTTATTATGTACAGAGTATGGATTAAAACATTTGATGGAATTTAATATTGTGATCTTTCATGCGTATAATATTACACATTATTAGATATATTAGAATTAGCGGGTCATGTTCTTATATCAATAACGTTCTTTTACCTTTGATATTTGTAAACGGAAACATGATCAAATAAACCCATATTTGCTGTAACGTACCTAAGGTTTCTTGAGAAATGGAAATAAGACTTATTAGCAAAGAAAATAATTGCAAGTGATTAATTCAAATGTTATTTTCAATAATCATGCTTGCTGTTGAACGCAATAGAGCCTATAGAGGCTCTAGGAAGCTTTTAATTAGGTACTAGTGGAATTCGAACTTCGACCACAATATTTCTATTTAGTTTTTTAGTTTTCTTCAGTCGTCCTTCCTCGGTTCTTTTGGTTTACGTAAAAACATTTACAAAAATTTTGTGTCCATCTGTATAAGTAGATAAAATTTGAGTGTCTATTTGTATTTTTTTTTAAACTAGCTTCACCCCCCGGCTTTACCCACAGTATGACATTAACCGCGGGTAACACCGAGGGGTTCAGCTAGTTATAGATATAATTATACTTTATTTGTAGTATGTTATTTGTTTCTATGCATAATATTATAATACTGAAAAAAATATCAGACTATATAAATAAATAAATATTTCGGACATCTAACACACAACGCCATCATGTGTTATGGGTACTAGACAACGGATATAAATACATAAACTTTTTGTTTCATCATTCAATCATTTTTTTGTAAATACATACATATTATACATAGAAAACACCCAAACTACGCTACCATTGCGCCACAGCGGCAGTCGATATATGTATTTAATTATTTTCTTGTTCTTTATATTTTGTAACGAGAAACAACAACTTTGCTCTACGTGTAAACGTTTTGCTTATAAATTTGAATTTATTAGTGACAGAAGGTGATGACGTAACTTGAAAATTGATTGAACTCAATCAGCCCCAGTTTACACACCTCGAGGGTTTTCAATAAGGATTAACTTACAGAAATGCTAGTTAAGCAAAATTTGTGGAAGGGGATTTACCGCAGGTAAAGGATTTATGCTAAACAAAGACACCACTATAGTTATGTACTAATTATGACGATGTTCCTTATCTTCAACTGACAGTGCGTGACAGCCATCTGTCCATACTACAACACAAATAATGGTTATTATATTTCAGGCCACGAAGTGTACTAACTTGTACCTAAAAATAATAAAATAATTCGTGGGAGAGCCACGCTTCGGCATGAATGGTCCGGCTCGACCGGAGTGATACCACGGCCTCACAGAAAACTGGTGTGAAAAAGCGCCTGCGCTGTGTTTCACCGAGTGAGTGAGGATACCGGAGGCCCATACCCCAACCCCTATCCCCATTCTCTCTCAACATCCCCCATATGTCGGCAATGCACATGTCCGCCTTTGGTGTTGCGGGTGTCCATAGGCGGCGGTAATCGCTTACCATCAGGTGATACGACTGCTCGTTTGCCCACTATTCAATTTATAAAATCTAGATTTTGGTATCCTAATCGGTATTCTAAGAACTCTAATTTCCAAGAAAAATATGTTGTAAGTCTATATCTGTAAGTATGTAATTTATTTTAATTATTGAGAAAAACGTCACTAAAATCAACTTACCTTTGACAAGGGTAAAGAAAGGTAAAGATCAGTATTTATTTACATGTATTTTGTATTATAGTGATGAAATATTATAGTACAGTAGTACTAGTAGCCGACCCCAATTAATCTTGGGAATAATAAAGGCTAGAAAGATAGATGATGAATGATATTTTTTTTTGTTTAGTCTCTTGATAAATTCTCATAAAAAACTATCTTTGTGTTTGTTCTAAGCATATTTCATAATGTGAAAAAAGTATGTTCTACATAAGTAGGTATAGTTTATTTCAAAATGCGTAATACATTTTGGTTTACGTTACTAATGTCAAAGTCAAAGTCAAAGTCAAAGTCAAATCATTTATTTCCATAGGCCCCAAAAGGCACTTGAACACATCAAAAATACAAACATCAAACATTATTAATACAAATATAAAATAAAACTCAAGTACTGAATTGATCAGTGATAAAAGGATGTAACTCAAGTAATCAATGATTTGAATTACCGCAGCTTAGATTGATTTCGATTCAACTCAAAGGTTTAAATTGAAATCAATCCAAGTACCAGCTCCGATGGGTATTGCATTCATGAGAAGAGCTGGTGAGAAACTCATGTGCACCATCTTTTCCAATAATTCATACAAAGTTTGTTTGTTTTTGACAATAATACTTATATGTGCAAGTTTTTTTTTTTTTTTTTTTTCTTTATTTGTTTAATGAGGGCTTAGTCACGAAGTGATTATGTCGCCCATATGTGCAAGTTAAGGCAACCAAAACACAAAGGCTAGAAAACGGTCTAAAGAAATATTAAAATTAGGGAAATCAATTTTTTGTCTAATAAAATAATTATAATTAGTCCATAGCATATAAGGTTGCAATCACTTACACATCAAGGAGTAAAAGCAATGTGTGCATACATACTGGTTCCAGAAAAAAAAACGTTCAAAATGTAATAAAATAATAAATACTAATTATTTACGCTCCAACAATGTAAACACAGATCGCCTTAACTTAACAAAATTCAAATGTCTGGTAATCAATGCAGAATAAGATGCCAAGAATTAATTACAATCAAATAAATTATATTAAGGATTGTAAATAAATAAATATATTGCGTATCAAATCTATCAATCAAATCAACACCAAATTCTCACTCACACCCAAGGCACCGCGTCGGTCAAGAAATCGTTCACCGCATAATAGCCCCTCTCCACAAGACGACTCTTAACGGCACTCTTAAACTTTTGTAGGGGTAAGTTCAAGATTTCGACAGGAATTTTATTATATAAACGCACACCAAGTCCTTCAAATGAATTGTGGACTTTGTTCAAGCGATAATATTGGCCTACTAATTTGTGCTTATTCCTTGTGTTTAGTGAATGATGATCACTTTTGTTAGTGTATTTATGTATGTTTTTTCGTACAAACACAATATTAGCAAATATATATTGAGATGCTACTGTTAAAATACCTATTTCCTTAAATCGTTCTTTCAGAGAATCTCGAACTTTGAGTTTGTAAATCGCACGAATTGCCCGTTTTTGAATTACAAAAATGGTTTGAATATCAGCTGCCTTGCCCCATAGTAGAATACCATATGACATGACACTGTGAAAATAACTAAAATAAACCATTCGCGCAGTTTCAATATTAGTTAACTGGCGAACTTTCCAAACAGCGAATGCCGCGGAGCTCAGTTTCCCTGCTAGATACGATATATGGGCGCCCCACTGAAGCTTATGATCCAAGGTTATTCCTGAAAACATACTTGACTCTACGAGATCAATCATTTCGTTATTTATTATGATGTTCGTGTTGAGTTTCTTAACATTAGGCAAAGTGAACTTTATACATTTAGTTTTATTCGAGTTCAATAGTAAGTTGTTGCTTGTAAACCAATCTTGGACTAGTGTAAGTGACCTGTTAATATCATCAAAACTATTCTGATTACGATCAACTTTAAAAACAAGCGAAGTGTCATCTGCAAAAAGTACTACATCACAGAAATTTTGCACAAAGAAAGGTAAATCATTAATATACACTAGAAAGAGAAAAGGACCGAGAATTGAGCCCTGTGGCACGCCCATTGAGACAGGTAATTCGGAGGACCTAATTCCATTTATATCCACTCGTTGAACTCTGTCTCCAAGGTACGAGGCAACCAGATCAAGTGCAGTATCCCTAATGCCATAGTGCTTGAGTTTTCGCAAAAGCGTTTGATGTTCAACGCAGTCAAATGCTTTGGATAAGTCACAGAAAACGCCAATAGCAACTTGCGCGTTTTCCCAGGTGGTTGTATACAGGGTCTGTCGTAAATAATGGATAAGTCGTAAACTGGAGTTGGTCCGGCTATGAGACTATTAGAAAATCGTATCTTTTTGACAGGGTTTCTAACCGTATGGAAATGGCGTAGACTTTTATGTTTTTTTATAAATTTCGCTACTCTTTGCATTCATTCCGTTGCCATTTCGTTAAATTTAGGTATTTCTGTGTCATTTTTTTTGTATTATAGTCTTGAAGATGTGTATTATTTAGTTTTAGTACTGTTTTAGGCGTTTTTAACGTTGGTCATTTTCAAAATTGTCATTTTAAGATTTTTTATGTTTTTGTTTTACTTAGGGTCAACTTTTGATCATTTACTGTGTAAAAAAAAAGTACGGCGCTATAGCTGCCCATGATCTTAATAAATTATCTAGTATGTGTAGATTCTAAAAAGGTATAACAATGCATACTTCACAAGTAATATTAAGCTACATGAGCGAGATCAATATCAAGGTGAGAAAATATTTTTTTCATGTAATGTTGTAAATGGTTATAAAACTTCGTCAGAATGATTTATTTCTGCCAAGATTCTTTACACAAACACTATGGGGCCACTATTAAGGATATTCAAAGAAAACTAGGTAGTTTTTTGTCAAAAAAATTTCATGCCTCCTCATTTCATAAAGGTGTTTAATTTTAAAATTGATGTGCTCTAATAGTTACATGCGACAAACATGTTACAAGTTTATTCGTAAAAAGGATCATCAGGTAAAAAAATGAACAAAGACAGCAATACAAAGGGTCTCCCCGCGTGAAAAGGACATTGTTACTAGGCACACTGCATGATGCACCGTCCCTTTCACACTCACGATGTGTGAAAAGGTTAGCATGCGTTTAGCTAGGGCGCACTCCTGATACATCTCTCAGTGTGATTTTGACCATCGCATGTGCTCTCGTTTTCATTACTGTCGTCAATTTGTTACTGCTTTCTAATATCGGACTTAGATTTTCTTTGTGATTTGGACTTGTTAACCTGGTGATATTGACAACTCAGCTCTCATTTATGGGCATCGTGTTGTGCTATCGATTGCACGTGTTATTTTGGAAAATTTTGTATATCATGCCTCAACAATACACGCCGGCCGAATACGTAAACATGCATTACATTTATGGTTTATGTGATGGCAACGCCAATAGAGCTGCTAGAGTTTATCGGGAAAAATATCCAAATGCCCGGCATCCTGACTATCGTGTCTTCATAAGAGTGCACAACACATTTTTGGAAGGACGATTTCCTGGGACCGGCGTAGGCGGGGCGAGTGAAGGACGACCACAACGCCACAGTGCAGCCGAAGTACTGGTACGTCCATAAGTGTAATTTCAAGGCGCACCGGTATACCTCAAAAATATGTACACAGGATTTTAAAAAGGCATGAATTATATCCCTATCATTATCAAAGGGTCCAAACATTAATGCCAAGGGACGCTGCTGCGAGAATAACATTTTGTCGCATAATGCTGCGAAAGATGAGGGAAGACCAAAGTTTTTTTAATAAAATTTTATGGAGTGACGAGTCAACGTGTCGAAAAGATGGTTTTTTGAATCTTCACAACATACACAGCTGGCAACTCGAAAACCCAAGACTTATCCGAGAAGACCGATCGCAATATCAATTTAAAATTAATTTATGGACTGGCATTATTAATGGCAAAATCATTGGTCCATTCGAATTGCCGGCAATATTAAATGCGGATATGTATTTGAATTTTTTAGCAAATACTTTACCTAGTTTACTGCAAGACGTCCCACAAGAGATAAGAAATGAGATGTGGCTACAAAATGATGGGTGTCCAGCACATTACGCTGTTCGTGTCAGGGAACATTTAAATAATACTTATCCAGATAGATGGATAGGGCGATTGGGGCCAATTTTATGGCCTCCACGTTCGCCAGACCTGAACCCCTTGGACTTCTTTTACTGGGGCTGTATAAAAGAAAAAGTATACAGTGAAACAATAAGTTCTGTAGAAGAGTTGCGTGCGCGCATTCAAGTAGCAGCGAGAAAAATTGAAGAAGCCGGTTATGTGCGCCGGATTAAGCGATCGTTTATTAGGCGATGTAGAGCGTGCATAGCTGCCGGCGGAGGACACTTCGAACATTTAGTTTAAGTTGTTGAATAAATATTTTTACGTACTAAAACAACCTAGTTTTCTTTTGAATATCCTTAATAGTGACCCCATAGTGTTTGTGTAAAGAATCTTGGCAGAAATAAATCATTATGACGAAGTTTTATAACCATTTACAACATTACATGAAAAAAATATTTTCTCACCTTGATATTGATCTCGCTCATGTAGCTTAATATTACTTGTGAAGTATGCATTGTTATACCTTTTTAGAATCTACACATACTAGATAATTTATTAAGATCATGGGCAGCTATAGCGCCGTACTTTTTTTTTACACAGTAAATGATCAAAAGTTGACCCTAAGTAAAACAAAAACATAAAAAATCTTAAAATGACAATTTTGAAAATGACCAACGTTAAAAACGCCTAAAACAGTACTAAAACTAAATAATACACATCTTCAAGACTATAATACAAAAAAAATGACACAGAAATACCTAAATTTAACGAAATGGCAACGGAATGAATGCAAAGAGTAGCGAAATTTATAAAAAAACATAAAAGTCTACGCCATTTCCATACGGTTAGAAACCCTGGCAAAAAGATACGATTTTCTAATAGTCTCATAGCCGGACCAACTCCAGTTTACGACTTATCCATTATTTACGACAGACCCTGTATATACCTAACCCCTTAAGACAAATCGCAAAACCGTGTTCTTATAAACAATAATCACATATTTTAACAACAAAAAAACGACTTTAAGAACTGGACCAAATTGAAATGGGACCACACGGACAGCAGCAGCTTTGAAATAAAAAAATAATCATCAAAATCGGTTCACCCAGTCGAAAGTTATGAGGTAACAAACATAAAAAAAACAGTTGAATTGAGAATCTCCTCCTTTTTTGAAATCGGTTAAAAACTCCATCCTGTTGCCAAGTTAGATACAGAAACCTAAATAAATGGTTCCTTTAAATAGTACATGTATATACGGTATCAGTTTCATCACATCACATTACACAGTATTTCGATCACTGGGCGACTATTAGTAATTAATAAGAAAGCATACTATGAGGTGCATCCTTAGATGAACTTTCAGTTCTTCATGAATAATAATTCGCATTTAATTCCAACAATCTGCTACATGCTCTCATTTTATGCTCCAATACAGTGCATTCAATCCTTTCAGGCGTATTATCGAGATTTGCAAATCATTGAGCTTATTTTCATTGTTACTACATTATACGTTTCTTTAGATTTCTCGAGAACTTCGTCAACGTCATTTAAAAAAACTAGCCTCTCTTGCATTATTCTTAATTGATATATTACATGTATCGGTAGAACCTTCTTCGATAAATGAGCTAATAATCATTTCCATTCGAACTAATAGTTCATACAATTGGCGCGTTCAATCAAACAAACAAACTCCTTAGCTGAATCTGGTGAAAATAAAAACCCTAAAGAATTGAATCTAGTTTGAGATTTGACGGCCACTTAATTAAGTTACCGTGACACTATTTTCAATAGTCTTGAACTGGTTTTCGTACAAATCATATGGTAGCTTATTCAACAGACATTAATACCGAAGCGGATACTGTGTAAGCCACGAACATCAGCCACGTTCTTAACTGGCATAAGATTTCAAAGCCAGTCGAAGAGAGGCGACAACACACTGTGAATTGTCTGGAGCCAACGAAAGCCTTATTTTATGTTCATCGAACAAAGACAGATCTCTCAGCAGACTAGAGTTTAAGTGCGAGACAGATTTAAGAGCGAACTTTACTTAATTGAAAAAGTTATTTCTTTTAAATTAACTTTTATTTTGTACCCGACTACTGCGAAGCGAAAAGTAAATGTACCTAATAGTTTTGGCAGTCCATGTATGTTTCACCGTAGTGAAAAATACAAACATACATAGACAACATATGCTGTATCATTTTTTATTATTTATAGGTTATAGTTTATTGGATTATGCTTATTTCTAAAGGTATTAAAGTTCAAATCATTCCGAATGTAAATTAAATTAAAAAAAAATGAAAGCCATATGCCAATACAAAGACCAAAGTACATATTTGTATATTTTAACAACCAGAATCACTCATCAACAACAACTCTCCAATAATAAGCTTAATATATATATTTCGTATATTTCGGTACAACCATATAATCGATATACTTACATCAAAATCCATACTAATATTATAAATTTTGGTTTGTCATAATAATATGTCAAATAATGGTTTTTGAAGTTTAAACTTCAAAAACCATTATGACAATATAATTAAAAGAGCGTCAAAGTTAGCGGGTTTCATAGTAAGAGAAATGAAAATTTTTAGAGAACCGAATCTTACAATTTTAATTTATAATTGTTATATTAGGAGTATTTTAGAATACTGCTGTATAGCCTGGAGTCCGTTCTATCAAGTACATAGTGATACAATTGAGCGATTCCAGAAAAGATTCGTATACAATTTGTGTTATTTAGAGAATCAATGCCATCTTTACAACTCATATGATTCTAGGTTGCATCACTACAATATGATGAAATTAAGTGCACGTAGAAAGGTCTTGGATGTTTTATTCTTGTTCAAGTTGATCCATGGTCAAATTGACTCTCCCGAGTTGATAGGAATGGTTAACATTCGCATTCCTCGCGTTGGCAGTCGTTTGGTCAACCAGACGACATTTGCTGTGCCCCACTATCGCACCAACATAGGTCAATCCTCGCCTATGACGCGTATGCCTTGTCTCGCTAACTCCCTCCGTAACGAATTTGATATTTTTACTGGTTCTTTGGCTTCAATTAGGTCCAAATTGAGAGAATTGATGAAATCATTTTTATTTTTATTTTTGTATAATTTTAGGGTTTAAATATGCGTCTTTTAACTACTTAGTATGTTTATTAGCTTAAGTTCTTAAATGCATGTTAGATTGACATCTAGTAGATGTAAATCGAAAGCAACAAGGTGATGTTAACATTATGTATAATGTAAGTGAGATTTAACATCAGTTTTGTGAATTATAATAAAAAAAAAAAAATTTAAAAAAAATTCGAAAGTAACTCCGTCTGTCTGTCTATCTGTTATGCTTTCACGGCTAAACCGCTGCACCGATTTCAGTCAAAATTCGCATGGAGATACTTTGATTAATCTTGAAAAATTTTTGCTTACATAATTACTAGGAGGAGCTTTGTTGTATCATGATTTTAGCTGATAACTCAGCCTGAGTCATTCAATGCGATAATGGAACTAAAAAGTGAAAGAGCGGTCCGAGTGCTAATAGGGTAAAACCGGGATAGATGCCGCATCGGGATAGATGCCTCACATCCAAGAAACCTAACTTCCCAAAATCGCAACTAAGAATGAATAGCATAAGTAGGTACCTCTTTCACCCTGTACCTAATTTATCCATGAGCTGTCGTGCTTTGAGGATTTGTTTTGCTCATGTGTATATTTATATCCGAAATGAGCTTCACTAACACATAGAAATTTTCAAAGTTACTATTTTAACGTTGTATAACTTTATAAGTAGTAATAAATTATGTTATATTTTTTATTACGTCAATACACTGGTTCATTAAGGATGCGTTTAAATGTAAATAGTTGCTACTTTGTTTTTAATTTATTTAAAAAAATAGCTGGGCATCTATCCTATTCTACTATTGTATTCCGCTTATGCTTTCCATCAGGCAGAGTAGAGTCATTTTGGCAGGGCAATACATAAAAAAACAAACAGCTTGCAATGATTCCACAAAACAGTTACATAATTATACCGAATGCTCATACATGTATTTGGTTGTTCTGTGAATAAAACTATATAGTTTAAAAACTTTAAAAATATACATAATTTTTAGGTTAACATCTATTTACGTCTTCTCGCAAGACGCGAACTCTTGATATTTTTTTATAGTTAAAATATTCTTTGACTATTTTTATCTGTAAAAATATTTCAATTACAGTTGTATACATTTCAGAAAGAGTATTTTTGCCCTGCGATATCTGAGTGCAAAAGCCGTTTTGATCCGATAGAGGATAAAGTAAATTGAATTTAGAACATCGTGTGCACTAAGTTAAACCTATTTACTTTTACCTCCATGGTGCCGGATTTATCATGCAACCTTTTTTAATTTGTTAAAAACTCAGACTCGTAACTTTCTTGGTGTACTTTTTTTTAATTGGCTTTACCTGTGCCATTTTCTTTTCACGTCATATTGTTAAAACAAGAAGTGAAAAACCTAAAATGAGCAATTCTAGCAACGAGGAAGTTAATTTGAGACCATTTTTTTTTAAATTTGTTATTGGACTAATAAGTATGATAAAAAAAAATAAAAAAAAATAAAGTATTTCCGTGCTGAGGTGGGACGAAAAGTTAAACGTTGCACTCGAGTGCAAAGATTTTTCACCTCGTGCGCAATTTTGATGACCGAGCAAGCGAAGGATTCTAAAGTTCAATCATGAGCGCAGCGAGTAGTTTTAAAATTTTGATTCAAAAGCAACTTTGCACTTTTGTATAACAAATAACTATTATCGCACTGCACGCTGCGCTACAATACACACTGAGGTCAGTCTTCAATGTGGTTGAACTGTCACGAACAGTGTTAATACATTTATATTGCTAATAAATACATTTTCAAACAATCGTTCCAAAACTCTTTCTTACAGATTTTCGTAATTATATTGATTACAGTATCTACAAACTTTCTTTGATTTATTGTTCATATTTACCAAGACAATATTCATGTTGAAATATTATATTAGATTAAATAGCTAATATCGAGTTTAATTAATTCTGATGTAACAATAATAATAACAAACGTAACCTCCATGCGAAATCCAGCGATCCACTTTTACATCATAAATATGTTAATTTGAAAATAGAATCAAAACATTGAAAATATAAACGAGATTCAAATACATCTGTATTATGTTATAAAATCTCATCAATCAATCAATCAATCTCATTATTATCGACATCAGAAACTTACGTAAAATCAAAGTCTTTGTCTTCCAAAACCGGGTTCATGTTGTGCCTAGGGATTGATATTGTGTTCGTAACAATCTCAATCGCATAATACATTTTAATGGGAAACAGACTACATACTCTAAGTACTAAGTAATATATAGATATGTACCCATATGTATATTTTTTGTATATTACACCTTGGTTTTGGAAATATATGAATATAGACAACGTTAATGCATAATGAGAACCCAGATATATCTTGACCTATTCAAATTCAAAACGTTTATTTCGGACTTATTAACACATCCATATTTTGTTAGTAACGGAATTATTATATAACCTAGTGTTAATATTATAAATATTTAATTAAATATCAATTAATGTGGATTTATAACTACCTGGACTTCGCAGTTGTTTGTAAGTGAAAGTACCTGATTTAAAAACAATCCATTCACTCTCATTGGTGTTGTACCTGAGCCCATATGCCACCGCATATTCTTCACAAATATTAAGCAGTTTCCTGAGAGCGCCAACAGAAGGACTTAGTAGCACCATACCTACCCAAACACCATCCACGTGACATCCTGTCTAGGCGCTATTAAGTTCCTCAATCAATCTGTTTACGTATAAATTGAATAAACGAGGGGAACTGATCATCATATCGTGACATTAAAAAATTATACAATGTCTATGGCCAACGAAATACAACATCATCAAAGAAGTGCAAAAAAACCATAGAGATTTTAATACCTAAATATACTTTTTTGGGTAAATGTATTGGTTTTTCTTTTTCTAAGACATGATCACCGGTAATAAACCAGCGGCCTCCTTGAGTTTTATTGCTATTGCCACTAAACGTCAATGCAATATCTCAAGATTTGCTGGAGTAAGGTTTGTTTACTGTAAAAACATTATAATATTTCTGATTTTTTTTTTTTTTTATAAAGACAACTCCCACATTAGGAATAAACATCCAGTGTCGTGGGGGACTTTACAAACATACATGAAACGGACACAAAGAACATCCAGACTCGGGACAACAATTCGTGGATCACACAATGTGTTGTACCGCGTGGGGTTTGAACCCAAGACACTTGGCGCAGTAGCAAGCGGCATGGCGACCGCTGAAACCACTCGGCTAACCGTGCAGTCTTATCCAACGATAGAGTGAGATCATTTTAAGATATTCATATCAGTCATTTATCCCACTAATGTTTTAAATGCGAAATATTCTACTTTTTACCGCAATATCCAAGCGAGTCTCGGGTTAAAGCTAATCTATACAATACAAGTAAATATAATTGAAGTGTCTGTTTGTAATATTAAAATAAACGCTTTTTCTTAAATGCATATGTAAACACCGAAATATTTTTTTTTACTATATATGTCAGTCTGCCTGTATGTTTGTTCCGGTTAATCTCTGTTACGCCTAGACCGATTTAACGAGACTTTCACTGGCAGTAACTTAGGCTTTTTTAGACAAATATTTTTTTACCGTGGGAGAGCCACGTTTTGGCATGCATGGGCCGGCTCGACCGGAGTCACGGCATCAAAGAAAACCGGTGTTAAATAGAGGATACCGGAGGCCCATAACCCAACCCCTCCCTACATCAAGGCCAGCAACGCACTTGTGACGCTTCTGGTGTTATGGATGTCCATAGACGGCGGTAATCGCTTACGATCATCGCTTCCTAAGGTGTTAATTCGCGTTCAAATACCTACATAATTATATATCATAAATTGTAAAAAATAATACAACCCTAATATTAAATATACTTAGTAATATATATAATTAAGAGACGAATATATGAACATATTTTAATTTTTTAAATATTTGTTTGTAATTCATCACATATGTTTTTCCCGATTTCAATCAACATCTAATATGCACCTATTGCTGAACACCGAATACAAGTATGGTAAATGCTAGGCGAATAGGATAACTCAGTCTAATTACACTATTAATCGTTACAATATACTTACATATTTATCTAATGTTGAGTTAACCACTGCAATTTGTGCACATTCAAGTGCAGTCATTCGTAAGGAGATTGTAGAGAGATTGTAGATTAGACTGAATATTCACTCGAGTTCCCGTTCTACTGCGATTTCTGTAACATTGAGTAACATATTGTAGGTACTTAGGTTTTATCACAAGCGAACAAGTAAGAAGTCTTCCTAAGTAAGTACTATTATATTATTTTAAACAGCACTTGTTTATAGATAACCAAGTAAAAATGTTAAATACAAGTCACGCCTTTTTTAAATAACCTATGTTTAGTTAAAACTGGCGATAGTCTATTTTATGTTTATTTTTATTCAATATTCAAGACTTTCATTACGAGGCTGAACAACGTCTTGGGGTACAGCTAAAAAAGTAAGAGGCATACCTCCTCCTCGAAAACACGCAAACACGGACAGCATTTTTAACCTTTTCCGAAAACATTTGTCGAAAAACAATTAGTAGAAATAAAGACGAATAATAAATAAATTTGCTATTGAAATCATTTTCATAAATTATTATTAAATTCATATTAAAATTACATTAAGCACAAAATAAACAAAAGAAATACAAGAGCTCTTATCATGCAAGAGGTAGACAGTTTTTAAAACTATAAAAAAAAAGAAAAAAAAATACTTTCATTAAACTGCCTCGTTCGGTTCACCCTCAGGGTTGCGGAGGTCCGGACCGAGCCCAAATAATCTAAAGAACAATAAAGGCTAGGAAGATGATGATTTAAAACTTTCATTGATTACAAAATTTCTCGTTACAAAGTATCAAGAATAAGAAAATAATGAAATACATATACTGACTGCCTCGGTGGCGTAGTGGTAGCGTATGCGACTGCTAAGCTTAAGGTCTCGGGTTCGATTCCCGGGTCGGACCAAATGTTTGTATGATCTGCAAATATTTGTTTCGGAGTTTGGCCGTATGTTTGTATTTACAAAAAAAATATATATAAGTATTTAAATCAGTTGTTTAGTACCCATCACATAAGCTTTGCTTAGCTTGGGACTAGATGGCGTTGTGTGTTAGATCTCTGGAATATTTATTGATATCTTTTTCCTAGCCTTTATTATTCTCAAGGTCATTTGGATCAGTTCAACCGGTTTTAACCTGAATATAAATTAAATTTAGATTTTTTTAAATCTTTACAGGGTTTTTTTTTGAAGTTCATTAATGAAATTCTTAGCTCATAACAATATTATTTCAGTTCAAATTGGTTGGGTAAGCGGCTATCCATTGGAACAAAACATTTCTCGTCAAAATTAATTAAAATATTATCGTTGATTTAATGGGTTTTAATTATCATTAGGTGTTGCCCGCGGCTCCACGGTCTTCGTGGCAAATAGTAGTCTATGTGTTATTCTCTTATTAGTAAATGTATATAAAAGTAGCCTATACGAGTATATTAATTCAGTGAGCTAGCTTTAATATTAAAATTCGCCCTGTCGTTTGCGCGTTAAGAAGTAACAAACATACACACTCACAAACTATCACCTTTGATTGATGTCGATGTTGGTTTATTTACATTTTAAAAGTCTTACCGTTTTAGGATTACACTCACTCTAAATCACTTATTTGTCCGTATGTTTATCAGTGAAGACTGTTAGAATGGTCAGAATGTTTCATTATGTGATCGTTTAAAGTTTCAAAACATTTTTTCAATCTAAAAAAATTAAATTTTCAAATTAACGTAATCAGATGTGCACGCTGCCTTCTAGGCCTTATATCAAATTACACATCAACAGCTTTAAATCGTCCTTTGCTGGATAAAAGGAGGAGGTTTATGTTACATAAATCAATACTTCACTGGTACTTAAATGAAAACATTTACATACATAACACCGAAATTCGTTACAATTTTCAACTTCAGTTCTATACATTTATCTTATATCCCGTTTATTGTGTTTATACAAAGTATAGTTGTTATTTAAATAGGTTGTAATTTAACTGAAAAATATAAGGATGAAATCAAGATTAAAACCATACTAGAAGGGATGATACCTAGTATAGTGAATGGATCTCTGAACGAAACATGTAGTGGTAGCGTATGCGACTGCTAAGCAAGAGGTCTCGGGTTCGATTCCCGGGTCGGACCAAATGTTTGTATGATCTGCAAATATTTGTTTCGGAGTTTGGGTGTTTCCTATGTATAATATGTATGTATTTACAAAAAAAAAAGTATATAAGTATTTATATCAGTTGTCTAGTACCCATAACACAAGCTCTGCTTAGCTTGGGACTAGATGGCGTTGTGAGTTAGATGTCCAGAAAAACCATTGTTTTAAAAAAAAATAACTATAAAGTGAAATCTTAACATTTAAACAATAACTTTTGTTTATGAAACTACTTTTTTCAGTTTTTTAATAGTTCTAACAAAGAAACTTTGAAATTGGTTTACGCAAATCTTACTTCATTGACCACTGTAACTTGAATTTTCAACATTTTTGTACCATAAGAGTACAACATATAAACCATACCTTTATAGTTTTCTGTGGCCATTTTTAAATAAATTTTAACATTAGACCAAATACATTTTAAACATAGTAGCTTTCCCACTTTTAAGTACACAAAGTATTTCAAATATAATACGCGCTTGTGCGCCATATTTGTTTTCAAATTCGTCCAAATACTTCTCTTCGTTTTCGACGTAATATCACTATAGTCGTTCCAATACTTTATTTAACTTTTGACAGATCACGCACATAAAGTTTTGTAATAATTTTTGATACAATGTACTACAGATAATACTGTACTTTATGGGCGGGCTCCGCCTACTTAGGGATGTGTCATTCGTAATTAATGACCACATACTATAAAAACGGTTTTGAAATAAATCGATTATCGAATATATTAATAAAACATACAATAAAATTATTGTGATTATATTTTATATCAAATCACGTAAAAAGCTTTATTATTTTGCATTAAAATGCCCTAAATGTCTCTGTTTCAATGCATAAATAATTTGCGTAATGAAAACAGTTCCATCGTACTCGTACCTAGTAATGGGATCGAATGTATTCGCCGCAAATTAATGAATCTAAAATAATTGTTTAGACTTACTATAGTTGGTTCAAATAAAAACTACCTGCGGTACCTACTTGTAATGAACAGGTACAAAATGTTGAAATTCGTAGTAATTTACGGATTAAAAATAAAACAACCAAAAGAGGTACTGTAATACTAATTTTAATTATAAAGAATCGTCTTCTTCGTATGACCAGGAATCATCATCACTTGAGTTCTCAGTAATATTGATTATCATTTCTTGGATAGATAAATTGTCGAATGCAACATCCCGATCCCAATCCGACATTATCACCTTCTTTGTTTTTTCTACAACATTCGCCCAGTTTTCTGGAGTTACTTTTTCACACGCATTTTTCAGTAAATTCAGCATTTTTCTTGCGGTGAAAGGAGGAGTTGTATTGTTCCTCGCAGCATATCCTTTAACTTGTGCCCAGATCATTTCAATTGCATTATATTGGCAGTGATATGGGGGAATTCTGAGGACGGTATGCCCATGCTCTGCTGCCATTTCATCTATGACGTATCGTTTTGGCAGCTTCTTTGTTTTTAATATCTTTACTAACTCTACTTTTAGTAGGGACTCATTCACCTCTTCGCCATTGTCACGGAGCCAGTTTATAATTTCATGTTTTTTGTTGGCCTGTGTTGGTATTTTATTAATTTGACGAGAGTGATAAGGTGCATTATCAATAAATATTATTGATGGCTCTTCGAGTGATGTAAGCATTTCTCTGAACCACTTTTCATACACGTTCGAATTCATCTCCTCATGATAATCTCCTGTTTTCTGGGATTTAAAAGCTAATAGAGCGCCTGGCACAAATCCTTTTACTGTTCCTGCATGACAAATAATCAGTCGTTCGCCTTTTCCCATTGTTACTGTAGAAGTGGAGCCAACGGTGTTGTCAGTCCAAGTTTTTGACAGCGTATGATTCGCATTGAGCCAAGTTTCATCTGTGAAAACAACATTCAACCAATCTTCTATTTTTTTTGCTTGTCTTAAAAAATCGCATCTATACAAAGCAATATCATTGCGTTCCATTAAAATTTTTCGTTTGTCACATTTTTGGAATAACATTCCAATGTCTTTCAATACCTTTGTCAGAGAAGATTTTTGACCACGGAACAAACCACTATTTCGAAGAGATTGTGTTAGTTTTTTTAATGTTGGAATCTCTTTTCTTTGGTAATAGTCGTATATATGACGACGAATAGCATCAGCGTCAAAATTGTCAACGGCTGTAACTTTACTAGGCGGACGTTTTTTTCTTAGGTGTAGATAGCTTATTCTGTTCCATGCCACTGCTGCCGTAGCCTTCTTTTGTTATTTTTGCCACTGTTGGAGCACTAATACCTAATGCTGCTGCAACACGGTCTCTAACTTGAGTCACTGGTATAAGAGGCCCACCATTACGGCTTTCCTTTTCAAAGTATTCACGAAGTCGCAAGACAAACTCTCTTGTTTGTCCTTTGAGTACTTTCTTTTTTGGCATTTTGACAGTAACGAAGGCAGGAACGATACGCTCAACTCAACCAAACGTGAGAATTCACAAATAAATCAATACGGAGGAATATAAATACTCAACTATATTGAAGGTTACTCATTGAAATACTGTAGATTATTTTAAAATAGACATAGAGAGATTTAATAAAGATCATCAATAGTTTAACAAATACAATATTAACCACTGAATTACAACACAATACAATAATACATTTTGAAAATTCAGTTCCTTTTATATATTTTTTCATGACATAGAACCGTCATATTTGAACAACATTCTTTTAATCCATTTCTTCTTTATTTTGACAAAGGAGGTCGCACATTGAAACACATAGAAATATGAAGTACGAAATTATCTATAAAATAATGAGTTTGTTAAATCGATTAAAACTTCTTAATGCATAAAATCGATCGATGAAAGAAATCGAATAGGTAACGGGTCAGGGTATCACTATTTGATTAAGTATTAGAGCTGTCAAAAGTTAAATAAACTATTGGAACGACTATAAGATGATAAATAAATATATATTTCTACTAAGGTAGTAAGGAAATCTGCAAATATCATTATTTTTATACCACTAAGCCTCTCTTATAATAATGAGTAACCTTTTGTTTGTCTCCTTCGACCAGGTTTAACGAATCTACTCGTTAACAATACTATACGAAACACAACGCTGTACCTGCTCTATAGAAACTTACGAACCTTTCGTCCTGGCCTGTATGTACCTGTACCTCTACCTGGAATTGTAATACATAACAATACGTATTGTATTCGTCTGATAATAATAAAGTTTTATACCGAAATGAGGAATGTATTTAATCATACGTTTCGTTTCACCTAAATTTCCCTTTCTGTATCCGTAATTCAGCTTTACGACAATTACTGTAAAAGTTCCGTTCATTATTCTTATTGCTTTGAAATTGTGCTCAAGCCAGGTGTTGTTTTGTTCTGTGACCCTTTATAACAGATTATAAATAAATAACTAAACGACTTCACCAAACTTTCTAGATGAAAAGTGTGTTAAGTATTGAGTAACAAGTAATGAATTACCTATACATATTTAAAATTATATGACTACTATTTCTAATATCTTAATTTAAGTTATATATTTGCCTGATGCTTTTGTTGGACTGCACAATTGCAAAACATTAAATCAGTTCACAATAGTCGATATTATATTTTAGATGGAAATAAATGTATGTTGCTAATTTTTGTCTTGAAATATTCGTGGAAATTGAACGTTGAAAGACAAAATGCGAAAAGAAATCCTTTTAAGAAACGCAACGTTGCACGGCCCAGCTAATACTTAATCTATACAAATTAATGAAATTGGAGTGTCTGTTTGTAATATTAATAAAACCGCTTTTTACTAACTGCATTTGTATGTATACACAGGATATATACCTTTTTTTTTTCATTTTTTACCTGTCTGCTTATTCTGGCTAATCTCTTGACCGATTTTGATTTTTCACTGGCATATAGCTGATGTTATAAGAAGTAACTTAGGCTACATTTTCAGACTAACTTTGCCCTGCGGTATTATCCGCAGTTGTAAAGGTACAACAATGTACGCGCGACTCAGCTAGTACAATCTAATGAAAATGTAAGCCAAATTATGATTAAATGTGTTTTAATAGCTAAATTAATGAACCAGTTTCATTTTGAACCGCCTACAGAACCCAGATAGAAAATGGCGAGCTTAAACTGCTTTACCTTCTATCTGATTCAATTAGTTTAAATAATATATATTTTATTTTTTTTAGTTTTAAGCTGGCCTATTAGAAAAATACTAAAAAAACTAATCTAATAAATCTAAAATCTCTAGATCTATATAGCTCTTTCAGGACCCCAAGCGTTCATTTTTCTATATTTTCTAAAGTAGTTATAAATTTATTTGCCACTGAATCACATTTAACTAGAAAACACAAAACCATATCTTATTAGTTTTCAGCTTTGCTTGTATTGCTATAAGTTAATTTAAAGTTCTTAACCATAATTCGTTAAACATTAATTCAATAATTACTCAGAGAACAGAGATGGATGTTCGTCTTAATGTAATTCATCATCGTAATTATATAAGGACGACCATTTTTGATAGACCGCCATAAAGTTAATAGAAGGTGCTTTAACAGGAGGATATTCTAATAGTATCGGTTTACATACCATTTAGGTGGCAAATCGTTTCTAGGGTGCACCTGGTTCCCCGGCATCTAGTACCCGAGACGGCGTGCGGTTTTAGTCGGTTCGAGTCCGACATGCCACCAGCAGGTGGTATCCGAGGGGATTACAACAAAAAAAAAGGTGGCAAATCAGGGGAAGGAATTAATTGTAACTCTAACAATATATTTTTTGAAGATATATATTTGAGAGTAATGCCACGCTTTCTTTTCTAAATTATTAGCCAGCAACATCATATATCAATATAAAATCAGAACAATGGTCTTTGCACAGCATTCCATGATTCCTTTGTGTAAATATAAATCGCGAGCTATAAAGCGAATATACCTACATTTTATGTACCAAATGATTTTAAAACAACACTCGTGACATATTTATATTAATTACCTTTATATTTTTTGATCGACATAGTTTTTACTAAATTTTCCGTATTAAAATATTAAAATTGCTAACAATTTTATATTTTTGTAGAGCGTATAGCTATGTACTCTTGGGCCTTTGTGATGTTCATCTGTAGGTGATAAAAGATTCGTTTTATGTCGAATTTGTTTTCTGTGACAAAATACAACAAAAATCTCTATCAGCAACTAACAGCAGACTAAAATTTTACCTTTCTGAAAACTTTAGCGATAATTTATGATAATTACCTAATGTTTGTATATTACATTTGTGATGATATACTTAATATTTTAATTTTTTTTAAATTCCTAGCACTTTTTTAATTGTAAATTACATTGATAAGCTAGTATCCAACTCTTTAAATTAAACCCACTTGTGCTATTATTCAACTATTTCATCACTTAACCCTAACTTAAACGTTGACTTAACTAATTTTAACCGATACATTACATTACAACATAAATACAATTTGTTAATCATTCATCAATCAATCATCAAATATAATTGTAATCAAATGATAAAAAAAATAATCAACTTTCTGTACTTCTTTTGTTAAAAATTTAAGTTTTTGAGATATTGTTTTCTTTTTTTATACTTAAACGGTGTTTGAAAGGGAGTACAAAGAATTCAAACTAAAAACGTACGAATCAAGATAGCTACAAATTAACCACATTAGTATGTAAATGCAAAACGATTTCTCGATGTAAATAAATATAAATGACATCCCAATCTATCAACTTGTACGGTTATATAGATTCAAAGTTAAAAGGTTGGACTCTTTTACATTTTAATATTTTTTCAACATTTTATACTTCTTATCGCTTTTGTAACGACTCAGAGATCTCTTTTAAAGTGAAAAATAAATAAGATAGCTACCAAAACTACACTTGAGGATATTTATGGAAAGGTAGCCCTTCAATCTAACTTACCGCGGGTAACGCTGCGGGGCTCAGCTATATATATATATATAAATATTCATTGTAGCTGTATATAAATATTCATTAAGTAAGATTATCGTAATCATGGGTAACTTTTAACATCAACTTCTACATTAAATGTAGACTTATTCTTATAATTAGATTATTCTAATCAGCTTTATTTTACTCGTACTATACCTATATAAATAACAATAAGAACTGTTTTTGTTATTTCCAACAACTTCTGGAAACAATTTCCATGCTGATCTTATCATATCTAACGTATCTTTATCTCAGGTCGTATAAGTGACAGCACAAGTGGGCTTAGTCCCCCTTGGTCCACCTGAATCCTGTCACGTTCCACCTACAGATGAGTAGTGACAGTGTCACGCGCCACATGTCATGCATGCCACCCCTACACGATGTTGCCTACACGTACGTTCAATTCAATTAATCGACATAATGTAATAGGGAAAGTGGTTTTAACATCGAATGAGGTTTTGATCATATACGTGAATAGAGAAAAAAAATCACGAGTCGATTATCGATTCGAATGATGTTAAATTAAACTTTTCAAAGTATTCCTAAAACATGTTTCTAAAATACTTGTTATTCTCTATTTAGGAACAACTTTCCTAATTAAATAAGTTCTCGGATTACTTTAGCGAAGTTTATAAATACGCTCGTCAACATTTAACATAATACATTGGCTACAAATATCTAACTCACAAACTCTTCGCCCACCTCGTCGAAGCTCGAATATCTGTTTTGATATAGTTGCTATACATTTGATCTACGTTTAACATGTATTACAGGAAATTATTTTAAAGTGTCTAATGAGAATGCAGTCACAAAAAAAACAGAACACGTACATATAGTTTTAATTTATGGTGCTTCTCCTATGAATTAATGTAGATTTTTCTCATCTACCCTGTATATTAATGCGTTTCATGATTTTAGATTTCTCAAAACATGGTTTTTTTGAGAAAATTTTGGTAGTTTCTTTGGAAATATGAGAGATTCTTTTTTTTAAAGTAGAAACATAATACAATTTTGAGTCCTTAAACATTATGTTAAGAATAAGGGCACAAGGATAATACTTTTAAAGGATAACATCCAGTTACACTCGTCCAGTACCTATAAGTATGTGTATGTGTAACATGTTATGAAAACCAACAAAAAGCTACATAAGGCGTATACCTACTTCAAAATTTATACTTTAAAGTGATCAGTATAATAAAAATAATAAATCAAACTTTTATAAATATTAATAAATGTGGTTAAAAATTCAACCATAAACGATATGTTCGTGTCGAAATTTTGTTAAGAATTTAGGAATAAACTTCAATACACAGTTATGTCAAATTTGAAATAAAGCTTGTCTATAGGAATTTGTTTGTATACAGAAGAGTACGTGTCATTTGTTTTTGAATGACTTCCAAAGTTTAAAATATAACAGCTTTAACATAACAAAAAACATAACTGAAGTCAGTAAACAAAATTATTAAGACAGTCTTAACTTAAACGGTACGATGATAAGGCTAATTCAAAAACTTGTACAAAACTCACTGATACTATCATCAAAGTGAGATACGTAATCTTAAGAAAAATATCTTCAGTGTAAATTTAAAGTACAAAGAAAAACAAAATTATTTAGCTGTAACCCTCGCTGTTTGTATCGTTTTAGATTTATTCAGTAATGATAAGTAGGTGTAATCGACATCAAAGTAATAGCAACAGAAAATAACTTTTTCGTTTGAATTCATAAATGTCAACACAAAAAGAGTGTGATTACATATTTTCTAAAATAACCCAATGATGAAAGTACAATATTAAAACCAATATCTAAAGAAAGTGAATTTCTGTCCAGTAGTTATAAAATTGTTGCTTAAAACTTCTCATGCCTAAATTATAAAGAATCAAGTTATCATAAGTTATCTAACATCAGGGAAATTGGTTTCCCATTTAAAAGTCAAATGATATGATAGCATAAACGAGTTGAACTATGCAAATTGTATTGTATCCTTAATGAACTGATATACGTTATTATACAGAAATAGATTTATTAGATTTCTACTAATTATGTAAATCACTTGATTGCTGTCATAAAAATACAAATTGGTCTAGATATTGGTGTTGATGACTTTGAACTTTATTTATTGAAAGGCGGATAATGATTTAGTTATAAATTAAAATAAAAAAAAACGACCTTAATCAATTCTCAAAATCAGTTTTTAAAATATGTATGTGTGTATGTTTATGGTCGAAGAAATAATCATGTAAAAACATCCATTATACTTAAATATGTTATACTTAAATGTTTTTAAATAATTTCACGAAAAGAGAAAGTAGAATTCGCCATTTAAATAACTTGCAACAATATATGAGCTTATATATACTTTAGATCCTCCAATTAAACATAACCCAGAATACATTCAACCGCGTCCTTCTGTCTCTCGTATCTCAAAATAAATCCAGTATTAATAAAACAATTACGTAGGTAGTAAAAGCTTATGAACTAAAAGCTATTAAAGCCTTTCAATAATTCCCTACTCGTCCACAAGGGGACATCCAACAAGCAAAAGCAGTGAGCGATCTTCTGTAGGGTGGCAACTACATTTTAATTTTAATAATTTTAATATTTATTTTCATTATTTTGTTATAGATTATTAATTTATTTGATTTACTATTCCGCTACCTTCAACAGTATAATTTAATTAACTAAATTAATGACAACTTTGTGCCAACCTGTTTTATGGTAGGTATTATGGTTTTTTTTTTTTTTTTTTTTATAGGGGGCAAACGAGCAGACGTATCACCTGATGGTAAGCGATTACCGCCGCCCATAGACACCCGCAACACCAGAGGCGTCACAAGTGCGTTGCCGGCCTTTTAGGAAGGAGTACGCTCTTTTCTTGAAGGTTTGAAGGTCGTATTGGTCCGGGAACACCGCAGGCGACAGCTCATTCCACAGTTTTGCTGTGCGTGGCAGAAAATTTCGGGAAAATCGCACAGTTGTGGACTGCCAACCATCTAGATGATGGGAATGATATTTCTGTCGCGTAGGACGATGGCGGAAAGATGCGGCAGGGATCAATCCGAACAATTCCTCGGAGCACTCCCCATGGTAAATGCGGTAGAAGATGCACAGTGAAGCCACATCTCTACGCAGTGCCAGAGAGTCTAGCCGAATTGAAAGATCCCGGCAATCGACGATACGAGTCGCCCTCCGCTGAATGCGGTCCAGAGGGAGGAGCTGGTATTGGGGTGCCCCTGCCCAAAGATGAGGACAGTATTCCATGTGAGGCCGAACCTGCGCTTTGTAAAGACGAAGGCGGTGGGCCGGAGTGAAATACCGCCTCGATCTGTTAAGCACACCTAGCTTTTTTGAGGCCAATTTGGCCTTACCCTCCAAATGGCCACGAAACTGGACTTCGCTCGATACGTCGAGACCGAGTATCCCAATATTGGCTGAGGCAGATAGGGAAGTGTCTTCAAAACGAGGACATACGACCCACGGGAGTTTTTTAGCGGTGAACGCGCAAATTTGTGTCTTTGTCGGGTTGAATTGGACCAAATTAAGTCTACCCCAATTTGAGACCCTTTCCAAAGCGGTCTCAACTTCAGACACAAGTTTGTTTCGACTCTCAATAACGTTTTCCCGAGAAATATTGGCGCGGCCGGTGTAGAGAGCATCGCCCGTACTGTCATCCGCATAACAATGAATGCCGCTAATTGGCAGCATGTCATTAATATGAAGGAGGAACAGAGTAGGCGATAGCACAAAGCCTTGCGGGACACCAGCATTCACAGACATGGAGTCAGAGCATTCACCGTCGACTACGACCTTTATGCTTCTACATGCCAGAAAGCTAGTGACCCAATCGCATAATTTCTCGGGAAGCCCATAGGAAGGGAGCTTCGAAAGAAGCGCTTTGTGCCAGACCCGATCGAACGCTTTCGCGATGTCCAAACTAACTGCCAAGGCTTCCCCCTTAGTCTCAATCGCCTGAGCCCAGCGATGTGTCAGGTATGCCAGAAGATCACCAGCTGATCGACCTTTACGGAAACCGTACTGCCGGTCACTAAGCAGATGATGATCCTCTAGGTACCGCAGGAGTTGATGGTTAATTATGGACTCCATTATTTTCGAGAAGAGGGAAGTTATGGCTATCGGCCTGTAGTTAGTCGGATTTGAACGATCGCCCTTTTTAGGGATCGGGTGGACCAATGCTGCCCTCCATGATGACGGGACTACGCCAGTGGAGTAGGAGAGTCGAAAAAGACGCGTTAAGACCGGTGCCAACTCTGGAGCGCACATCTTCAACACAATAGGAGGGATTCCATCCGGGCCACTCGACTTATGGACATCAAGGGACAAAAGGGCTAAGCGCACTGAGCGTTGGTGGAACTGGATATCCAGCATACAGCTCTCGCATCGCGGTATGGTAGGCGGCTCCTGCCCCCCGTCATCCAAAGTCGAGTTGGACGCAAAGTGTTTTGCCAGAAGATCGGCTTTCTCCTTTGCGTCATAGGCCAACGGATTATTTCCCATGTGAAGAGGTGGAAAGGACGGCTTACAAAAATTCCCTTCGACAGCCTTGGCAAGAGACCAAAATGCCCGAGTTCCCGAAGGAAGACGCTCAAGCCTCTCGCCAACCCTGGCGATGTGCTCCGATTTCGCCCTTGCAATGTCTCTTTTGAGGGACCTGGAGGCAAAGTTGTACTTCTTTTTCAGAGCGCTGGTATTTTGATCCCGCACCGCCACCGCGCCAGCCCAGGCTTGGTAAGCCTCCTGCTTCATGCGAGAAGCTTTTCTGGAAGATGAACCAAACCAGGGCCGACACTTGCCACCAATGGGGACCACAGAGGATGGGATGAAAAGCTCCATACCCTGCAGCACAACATCAGCAACAGAATCAGCAGCAGTACTGGGATTATCCGGCGAGAAGCACAACCGTCTCCAAGGGTAGGACGCAAAGAACGTCCGCATCCTATCCCAATCTGCTGACCTGTAGTGCCACACACGACGGCCGCGCACAACTTGCGATCGCGGCGAGAGTGTGATAAACACTGAACTCCGGACAAGGCAATGGTCTGAAGTGCCAAGTGGAGCGTTAACGGTTACGCGGTAACCGTCCGGATGAGAGGGCAGCAGAAGGTCCAGCAGTGAAGGATTCTGGCCCTCCACATCTGGGACTCGCGTGGGCGTGGTAACCAGTTGTGTCAGGCCGTATGCTAGGGCGAAATCGTGAACAGATCTCCCCGCATGATCCGTTTTACTGGAACTGAGCCAGTCGGCGTGGTGGGCATTAAAATCGCCAAGTACGACGATCTCTGCGGAGGGGATCTGCTGCTGCACGAGGTCTGTAGCCATCTGGATGTGCTCGATGAGTCGGTCAGTTTCGGCATCACCGCTATGGGACCTATAGAGGCACGCATAGACGCGAGGATGGTCGTCGCTGTCTACACGGAGCCATAGGATGGAGAGGTCCCTACCTTCAAGATTGCTAAGGCGACGAGAGCTGATATCGTCTCTGACGTACACGCACACTCCGGCCTTGGAGATGAAGGAGTGTTCCAAACCGTACCCAGGATAAGTGAGGTAGGAAGTGTCCGCTGGAGACGATATCTGCGTCTCTGTCAAAAAGAGCAAGGCTGGCTTTGCTGTCTCGAGGTGGTGATGGACAGCATCTAGATTACTATGTAATCCCCTGATGTTGCACAAGTCCACGACTAGCGTGGCAGGGGGTGCCATGGTGGTACTGCTCTTACCCCGAGCATGATAGAATACGAGGGGCAGCCCCCCCCCAGAATACGAGGGGCAGCCTGGGCATCCACGCTCAGGCGCGTTGTGTTCTAAGTGTGGACGCCCAGAGAGGGATTCTCCAACGCTAGCGCAGTTGGTACCCTCCTGGGGTAACATAAGTTTCAACTGCGCCATCATAGGGGGGATAGGGGGGTTGGGCCTCCGGTATCCTCACTCACGCGGTGAAACACAGCTAAAGCGCTGTTTCACACCGGTTTTCTGTGAGGCCGTGGTATCACTCCGGTCGAGCCGACCCATTCATGCCGAAGCGCAGCTCTCCCACGGTAAATTATTATGGTTCAGGCTTTTTAGGGGAGGTAAAAACGAGTATTTTCTTTCAAAATTCTGTTCAAAAGTAAGTGTAATTTGATTCCTATTTGCCTAAAAGTAATACTTTACTTATAATATAGTAGATATCGGCTATTTATTGAAAAAGATGATGTCGTGTTTCAAGTAAATTTTAAACAAAACGAAACCGGTTGTAAATGAATGATTATTATTATGGTTCAGGCTTTTTAGGGGAGGTAAAAACGAGTATTTTCTTTCAAAATTCTGTTCAAAAGTAAGTGTAATTTGATTCCTATTTGCCTAAAAGTAATACTTTACTTATAATATAGTAGATATCGGCTATTTATTGAAAAAGATGATGTCGTGTTTCAAGTAAATTTTAAACAAAACGAAACCGGTTGTAAATGAATGGAACCGCTCATAAACAACTTTAACTGTCTGCTTCGCGCAATGTTTAGTAATGACCTTCGATCGCCTTTAAACCTTTATAATGGTGACGCAAGGAGACTGACATTACATTTATTTCCCACTGGATTCTTAAAAAGTGTTGCTATTAGGTGATAATGTTATTATAGTACCATTAGTAGATGGAAACGAACTAGTACATTCAATCACACAGAAATTATATGAACATTTTTAACTATGCGACTTCAATTTCTAAACAATTGGAACCATAGGGAATATCGAAGAGATTATTCTATAGTATAGTATTTATTAAAGTAAAGGTATTCAAATTGAAGTTGATTTTTTAGATCGAAGTATAAATCTTAATGCACAATTGTGTTTGAAAAGATAGTGTGAAAATATATCGTTTTAAATTTCTAAACAATTGGAACCATAGGGAATATCGAAGAGATTATTCTATAGTATAGTATTTATTAAAGTAAAGGTATTCAAATTGAAGTTGATTTTTTAGATCGAAGTATAAATCTTAATGCACAATTGTGTTTGAAAAGATAGTGTGAAAATATATCGTTTGAATAACTCAAACACATTTATGGCTTTTTAGTGACTTACAAGTTTCTTAATTCTAAAATTTGTTGTCACAGACTGTTCAAGGTGGAATTGAATTCACATTCTTCCTGATTCCTTTTTCAAAAACGACTCACTTAAGTTTAATAAAAAAAAGTCAATTGCCGACTACAATGTGTTTGCAGAAATCTAATCAACGGAATCAATACAATCAAGGGAAAGTCTTAGCCAATATTGTACATCCCAAACAAATGCATCACCTAAACAAACAAGTTTCGACGCAACCCTAAATAAATCGTCTCATTTGGTCCGTACTTGATGGTGATCGTACTCAACCCTTGTCTGACTAAAAATAGGTACAACGCATGTATTCATTGAACCAATTCATGTGTACTTAATTCCACGGCTCGTAAGCTTTCATCATAACCCCGTAATGAATGTTTAATTTATACAGATAAGCTATAAATTTTGAGATGTAAGTTATAAATATAAATACTTGAATTGAAATGTGATTAATTAATTTGCTGGAATGCTCCTGTCAAAAATGTGTATGTGTAAGAAAAAAGGTTGCACGTATTAAAGAAAGTTAACACTTATTGTTAAGGGAAGCCAAAGATAGGATAGACAGAATATTTATAACAGTGAAAACAAAAAAAACTGATCGAGTCTTAAGCAATACTTCTAATGTAACAATAACTAATACAACATTGCAATATAGATTAGTCAAAAATAAACAATAAGACCCGCAGTAAGCACACTAAGTATAATAATCCTCTTATTTAATATACGGGACCCCTTATATTATCACAGACGAATTCTTGACCGTTTCGCCATTCATACAATTTAAGCAAACCCGAAAAAAAAATCATATTTTTTTGTATTATGAGGTCAAAAATTCATAAACAATAACTTTTAAGTTAAGCTATACAAAAATACTATTCAACGCATAGGAGACTAATGATGTTTTACTATGTCAACAATTTTATATGGTAAGACTATAAAATACATGTTACCTAGTAACACATAATTCTCTGTATAACTGTGTGGATAGTAGGTCACCTAATATATATAACCTATTTTATACGCAAATACATTTCACATCCATAATTATATTTTGCACTAACCAAATTGTGTAAACTTCACTGTCATAAACCTAACTGTGCTAAAATACAGAAAATGTTATTAAGGTAAAAATGGGATTGATGCCTGACTTTCCGTAACAATTTAATTACGTTCTTAATTACCAAATATATTTGCGTGGACTACACCTACGCCAAAAAATATGTTATATATTTTATAGCAACTTATTTGTGAAATGACTAGTCTGGTTAAAATTTTCTTCCAAATATCATGTTTCTGGCAAAACTGCTATTAATATGTGATAAATAAATGTCTCGAAAAAAATTCAAAAAAAATCATAGTGTAAAAATTTTCTGAGCTGCCGGCCGTCATGGGAAGTTTTGCGGAATTTAATTTCGTATAGCGCCGCAGGCACTGGGTATGTCGATCAACAATTTGCGCACGATATGCATGCCGTGCATTTTTCGAAATGTAGCATTTAGTTCGATATTCAATATTGCAGATTCATAACTATGTAGACGTCTATATAATATTATAGAACATCTATATGAATTTGATATTCATGTGTGTTTTTAATAAAAAACACTGAAAGTATATTAATGTTTTTAGTAATATAAACTATAAAAACATTTCAAATGTGTTCTTTTTTAGTAATATAGGGATATATGAATGATAATTACCTCTTTATATTAGCTGTTTTAGCAAGATTTATTTTAGTAGGTAACTAATTTGTTGGTAATGTTTTCTGATTAGATTTGAATCCTAGAACTGTCGCTTTTAGACTTGTTTTCGAGAATACATTGTCACCCTTTTCATTGTACGTCATTATACTACCAATTAATTCCAATCAAAGGTATTTCTCATTGATGTTCACCTATTAATTGCTAAATCACAATTGCCGCATCAAGATTATTTCCAAGCGTTAATAATCCTAGTTTGGGTTATTGCTGGGTGAAATTTATTCAGTGAAGTTCGTCTATTTACTTATATTCGTTTTATTTTTTTAGCTTTGGATTTATGTATAGAATGTATCGCGACTTTATTTACTTACACCTTACAAGGTTTTTTAATTAGAGTAATAACAATTTACGTAAATCTAAAGTACGGGTTGTATTGATCAAATACTGCATGTTACAGTAGGATTGGCTGTAAATATTGTTTAATCTTTGATAATGGTAATAATATTTCATACATCTAACACACAACGACATCTAGCCCAAACAAAACAGATCTTGTACATAACTAGAACATAACTAACATAACTTACTTAAATGCATGTTGACTTTTTTAAAATCCAAACATATATTATACATAGAAATCACCCAAAATCTGAAACATTTTTTTGCAGATCATACAAACATTTGGTACCGTCCCAGGAACCTAACCCTAGACTTTAAGCACAGCAGTCGCGTATGCTACCACTACGCCAACGAGGTAGTCAAGATCTGTTTTCTTCAATATTTTATTTTATGCTTATGACATTTTTTTTTAAAGACATCTCCCGCATCAGGTATACACATCCTGTGACGCGGGGGAATTTTCAAACACACATAAAATGGGCACAAAGAACACCTAGAATTAGAACAACAATTCGTGGATCACACAAAGTGTTGTCCCATATGGGATTTGAACCCTCAACACGTAGTAGAATATGGCGGGGCTACCGCTTAAACCATTAGGCCAAACGTGCAGTCGATAAAACAATAGAGATTCATACCTAAACACAAGAATCATAAATCTCTTCAAAGCATCATGTAATAGACAGTATCTTAAAAAAATAAAATGTAAACAATACGAAATCAAATCTTGTATTGCACGGAATATTATCACTTTAACTTGATTATATTATTTAACTTCCTTTGTTTGTCTTTCCGGTTCCGTTCCAGTTCGCGATCCATTTCCCAACATTCTGTATGGATTAATAATATATCATATGACCCGCTATATATTTCCGTTTACTTCAAATCATAGCTATGTATGTTTAATTTTCTCCACCTTAATAATATCTTACTTACTTCTGTTAAGACTTTATTGAATTTGCTTTGACCGTACGTCGTATATTTTCAAAATGAACGCAGATTAATGCTGCAAGTTTTAAAAAAAATACGTTCTCTCTATATACATACTCGTATGCCTATATCATTCTATTGTATTCAGTGGCTCCGACGTATAGTTATTTTGTGAGCAGAATTTTCAATATTTTAAACAAAGCAAATGCATTAATTCTAAGCTCTTTAGAGAGGTATAGTTGCTTGAATGCTGAAGTTTGAGGTTGGTCTTCTGTAGAGGATAGTGCCGCTCTGATCGATCGAGTACTGAAATCAACGTGGCTCTACCACTTTGTAATCAATTTAAAATACCTTGTGTAATAAAACTTATTGCAAGGAAAAAGGAATTGTACCTTTGCATTTTAAGATTACATTGTTACATGAAATGAAATTGTTAAGTAGGCTTATAGAATGTTTCAACAAAGTTTTGTTGACTTAACCGTGGTTCTGAAAGACCGAAGGTCGATCAAAATTGTATTTAACCAACAAAGCAGCGGAAACAGCATCTGAAATAATGCTTTTGTTAATTTAATATTTACTTTACAAAAGACTTGACATCCGATATTTTAATTTATGTGCCCATAAGTTTGATTAAATTTTGTGTTTGATTTGCTCTTTGCAATGAGAAAAATAAATAAATTCTTGATAACTCAAAGCTTTCAGTTGAAGTTGTTGCCCTATAAAAATGTCTTTGTACAAAATTTTTGAATGCACGGTTGGCCTAGTGGTTTAAGCGGTCACTACGCCGCTTGCTACTGCGCCAAGTATCGTGGGTTCAAATCCCACATGGAACATCACTTTGTGTGATCCTGAGTCCTGAGTCTGGGTGCTCTTTGTGTCCATTACATGTATGTTTGTAAAGTCCCCAGCGACACAGGATGCATATTCCTAAAGCGGGAGATGTCTTTTAAAAAAATAAGATTTCAACATAAATTTAAATTAAATAATAGCTACCAAATCCTGTTCTGTCATCAGACCTTTGGCCCCACTAGGATCTGGGGCATATGCCAAGGGAATCAATTCTAAACATTAGCAGTCTTATATATAACATAGGACAAAAAACTCTAAAAGTATATCCATTCAAATAACCTGTCACCTCTTATTTCTCCATAAATTTGCAGCGAAGGCTCTTTTTGACGGTACTGCAATAAACTCAAAGTTCAAAGAGATACTGCGAACATCTGATGTTAGAGATCCAATATCCTATTGAAGAGAAATATACTGTACATATATATTTGATTTTATTTGATGTGGATGGAACTTGCTCGAATCGTGATGTCAGGTGAACTGTTATTATCGAATCGCATCTGATTCGATAATAACTCTCTCTCAGTCTCGTACGTAGCTTAATTGACGTTAGACTCCAGACGCCAGCTAGTAGTAACATATCTATACTAATATCTACACTACAATAATAATAATATAATATATATTTATATATTATAATTAATAATAATAATCTACACTATTCATTATTAATTAATATAATAATAATATTATAAAGAGGAAAGATTTGTATTTTTGTATGTAACGAATAAACTCAAAAAGTTCTGGACCGATTTTAATAATTCTTTCACCATTCGAAATCTACATTATCCACGAGTAACATAGGCTATATTTTATTTTGGAATTGGGTTCCGTAAGATATTTGGGTTTTGCGGACACAAGGTTAAAAAATCAACCAGAAAAGTTACTTATTTTGCGTACGCTGCCTAAACGATAAAAGATAGAAACATAAAATGTTCTAATTTGTGTGTCTGTCTGTCTGTTTGTTCCGTCTAATGTCTGGAACGGCTGGACCGATTTGGACGGGACTTTCACTGGTAGGTAGCTGATGGTACAAGGAGTAACTTAGGCTTACATTTTTTACATTTAGACTAGCTTCGCCCCGCGGCGTTACCCACGATACGACAATAACCGCGGGTAACACCGCGGGGTTCAGCTAGTGTATTATAAAGCTGAAGAGTGTGTATGTTTGAACGCGCTAATCTCAGGAACCGCTAGACCGATTTGAAAAATTCTTTCAGTGTTGGATAGTCCATTTATAGAGGAACGCTGTAGGCTATAGGTACGCTGACGCGGTTGCGTGGGTAAGCTAGTAGCTTATATGTTTAATAACTAACTATATTTTAGGGAAACATACAAAAATATAACTTCAAACCAGTCAAAATCTTTTCCGCAAGTGAGTTTGCGAATTAAATTAGAAATTTAAAAAAAATGTAGTAATAAATACAAAAGACAATCAAAATCGATAACTTTCTGTTCTAACTGTAGGTATAAACTTGTGATAACAAGCTTGTTAATGAACTCGTATTAGTAAATGATAATTTGTTTGTTACCAATGAAAAACAGCAAATTCATTTGAAATTATCCTAACATTTCTGAAATCGTACTTATTTACTTATTAATATAATACTTAGTGAATTAATCTTCCTTAGGAATATTTTAATTCTAAATTATGAGAGAATAAACGAGTAGACGTATCGTACGTATAAAATACATCCAGCAATACTTGTGTATTTCTTCTACTCTAACTATCGTTTTTTTTTTTTTTTTTATTGAATAGTGGGCAAACGAGCATACGTATCACCTGATGGTAAGCGATTACCGCCGCCCATGGACACCCGCAACACCAAAGGCGTCACAAGTGCGTTGCCGACCTTTGGGGGATAGGAAAGGGGATGGGGGGAGGGGTTGGGGTATGGGCCTCCGGTATCCTCACTCACTCGGTGAAACACAGCGCAAGCGCTATTTCACACCGGTTTTCTGTGAGGCCGTGGTATCACTCCGGTCGAGCCGACCCATTCAGGCCGAAGCATAGCTCTCCCACGGTTAATATCGTTAGATATTTCACAAAATAAACGAACAATCAAACTTTTGGAACGATTCAAAGTATCTACATAAAAATACTTATTGACTTCCTGCTTTTAAAATAACATTTTCATATTGCAAGGCAGGTTCATTCAACGAAATAACGTTGAAGTTGAAGTTATCTCAATAACTGGGTAGTTATTGCGATAACTTCAAGAACAGCGTGATCGTTAGACTCAAAGACGAATGAAAACGCAAAAGAAATCCTTATAGTTGAACGGTCTTAAACGATTTTTAGATGCAAATGTTTAGATTGGTGCAGATATTGATAAATGGTGTATCTATTGGAATGTTTAAAAGTAATTGTAATGGTAGACTTAGTAAATGCACCCAACAATGTAAGTGGTTAATTCTGGTCAAAATATGTTTAAGTGTTGTTAATTTAATTAGGCTTTTATAGAATTATTTCATCAGAAGAAAGAAATTTGTTTAAAATTGTGTGATTAATTGTTTAGTGTGCCATTTGACCCATACTTTTCTGTTGAGCATCAATCTAATTCATAAGTCTTTGTGTTTCATATTATTAGTAAATTAATTTTGTATCTACTTAATATGCACTTGTTTAAACATATCAACTTTAGAAGATTCTATACAAACAAAGTATTATAATTTTTAAAGCAGAAGTAATGCAAATAGAATTACTAAATTACAACTAAATCAGGATAATTATTTTGCATTGATTCCTTTTATTTTAATTTAAAATTTCATGAATTCAACATTCAGAATCTGAATTGCCAACTGAACAGATTATCTGGGATTTTTTTGAAAGACGGTCCCCATTTCGTGTCATCCACATTGATATATTTTTTATCAATTTCATCACGACAACGACTTGAATACTCGAAAACTTGATAATTGAAGACGATAAATACTTGACATTGGCAGAAATAGCTGATCCGAGTGATCCGGCTGGTTGCCATTGAAGAAGAAAAACAGATTATCTGAGACTTTGGTAAGAGTTGAATGGCTGAAAACTAATTTCAGCCGTTCAAAAATACGAGTAAATACAACTAGGTATCTATTCGTATAGGAACAATGTAGTTCTTATTCCTATTGGTACAATTTGCAAATTGAAACAGTAGAATAAAGAACATCGTTGACAAGCTGAAGAATAAGCAGGATTGACCTCAAACAAATAAGCATTGTTGTTTTGTTGTTAATATGAAACTCTAATAAGCTTTATTTCGCTATTACTTTACATTTTACCCTCTATGTCCCGGAGATGAGAGGTTGATCAAATGCGAGGGCTTCCATTAAAAAACAGGATTTATAACTTTATATTTTGTGGATTTAACGTTATTTTTTAACATTTAAAAATAGATAGAAGAGATCATTATATCAACTAAAGTGGAGTGAAGGAACTTGTATTGTAATTGAGGACAATCAATCAATTAAAAGGTCGTTCATTATACATATCTAAGTATTTCGATGATTAAATGCTTAAAATTTTTCCTAGTCAAGTACTATTAACAATGTACTTTAAGGCTTTGAAATCTAATATAATCTATGCCAATTCAGTGTTAGGTACCCGCCAACTGCTGGTAACTCAAATGGACTAGGAAGGAAATACAGAAAACTGCCGATTATATATACGCATACACATTTATTTGCGCCTATAAAATACTGGTAACTATTTTTATGAAAAAAACTATTTTAATAATGTCTGTTGATCATCAGGGTCTATTAATATATACTCTCATACTATTCTTGTACTATTTTTGTAATGAGGTAAATCTGTGAGGTTTAAGTTGAAAAACGACGGTAAATCTTTTTTTGAAGAACTGGGGCCGACAGCGGTCTAGGTATACGGAGCAGAACAGACGTGACGATATGCAATATCATGAGATTGGAATGTGTACTATCCCGATCGTAGACCGCGACCAGACATGCCGATTTTGGCGGGACGTCCCGCTTTTTAAATCAAAATTGTAATTAATTTGTCCCGCTTTTTGAAGTGAAGTTAGTTAGTTAGCCGTAGTGCTTTATAGTCAATAAAATTGGCAGGTAATAAAAAAATAACAATTCCACCATTAAATTAGGTACAAAGAGGAAATGGCACTAGTTCTTTCACGAATTAAGGATGATGTAGTAGAAAAACGAACATAATGCGAATTCCTTTTTTATTGATGACTCTTACTCTTGTGTCGTAATTTCTGATTAGATGCGATACGTTGATACGTTTTTTACTTTTGTCCCGCTTACGACGCTTTACACTAAAAAGTATCAAAATCCCGATTTGACTAATAACATATCTGGCAACGCGGACCGCGACAGTATCGTGTTGTGTTTGCATGTTTCATATACATTGTACTCTATCTAGTCGCATATTACGACGTACGGTACGACAATAACGGCGGGCAACGCCGCGAGGTGAAGCTAGTATCTTTATTAATTGTAGCCTATGTGTTATTCTGATGTATAAGCTATATTATTGTAAAGATTCATTAAAATCCATTCAGTAGTTTTTGCGTGAAAGGGCAACAAACACTCAATTACATACTCAAAAACTTTCGCGTTTATAATAGGTATTAGTAGGACTAGTAACAGCATCCAATTAATGTAAGGTTTATACCTTTAGGACGAGTAACAATCCTTTATTTCTTAGTAGTTAGATCTTGTTAATATGTAAGAGTTATATGTTAATTAAAGCAAAATTTTTTAAAGACCATTTTGAAAAAACGCTCCTGTCGTTAACAGTGATGATAAACACAGATTTTAGTATAGTTAGATATCAAACATTTTTAATTGTATTGTGAACTGCCTAACTTAAACTTAAAACTGCTCAATTAAAAAAGTAGAAAAAAAGGAACATATAGAACAGGATTTATTTTTAACAAACAAATTAATGTTTAACAATATCACGTCCTCATTATTATGTAACTTCTGCTAGCAATTTTATAATTTAAGACTTAAGGAATTAAAACATACAACAAGTTATCAAACATAACAAAATCGTAATACCTTATCGCCTAAAACTTCAGGTAGGGATTTAACTCTTTGCTTCACGAATGGATTAAAACATCCTTTGTTGGGTAACAAGTGAATTAAAGTTTAAGTCGTATTGATAAAATTGAACAATAATATTGGAATATTTAAGTGGAGCCTTCGATAGAACACTAACAAAGTATCCCAAAACAGCGTGATCCGCTTTGAAGTATTTAATTTCCATTGAAAACTTTGAAACGATGAAGACTAGAAACACTAATTAGTCATTTTCTATTTATCATTTGAATAGAGAGCTCGTTATAGTCATAAGATATAGAAACGCAATTTAAATTGTGTCATTTAGGAAGTATTACATAACGTCGTCTAGGTAGTTCTGAAGGCTTTACATGTCACAAAGATGCCTAACTAGGTATTTCTCTATATAATCACATATTCATACAAACAGCAGCGCAATATGAAATAGATAAATTCAGACATACAAATGTGTTCACTGAACGGAAATCGAACCCTCAATCCCCGAATAAATAAATATAAGCTGCATGCTCTACTAGATTCGTCCACCTACGTATTTATACATAAATTACAAACGCGTGAGGGAACATTATATCAATAAACATTAGCCAAAAATCTAAAAGTGAATTATATAAATATAAACTTAAGTAGGTACTATATTCTACAACAGGAGTAACAGCTTACCTTGTTTGTAGTGAAAGTGACGAGTAAGACACTTAATATTTTCCGAAGAAATTTCTTCACGTTATAATCAGATCAAGTATACACAGTAACTTGGCCAGTTATTGTTTCTGTACTGAAGTTTAAACAAGATTGTAAATTTCTGAGACAGATTTCATAATAATAACAACACATTAAGCATAAAATACCTAATATTAAAACGGCGTCTCACTAGGCCTTTGCCTGGGCCTAGGCCTGCATTGTCTGAACTCGCATAGAGGATGGTGAACACCACTCTTGGATTCTACTCTTGATTTCCATCAGGCAGAGTAGTCATTTGGGCAGGCTTATATAAAAATTATGAATAACTAGCTGAACCCCGCGGTACGACAATAAACGCGGGCAGCGCCGCGGCGAAGCTAGTATTTATTCAGATGCATAAGCCATATTATTGTAAAGTTTCATCAAAATCCATTCCGTAGTTTTTGCGTGAAAGATCAACAAACACTCACTTAGATACTCACAAACTTTCGCGTTTATAATATTAGTAGGATTAGTTATTGAAGATTTTGTTATGAATATCAGTAATAATATGTATCTACTTATGTATGTACGTACATAAGTAGATACATATTACGTACCTACATAATAGGTACGTATTATTACTGAAACTCCGACCAACACATATCCAAACATTGGGTATGGACGAGCATTATAAAATGAATACATTGTAGGTACTATTTATAGCTACACAAGGACAATAGCGGTACTTCTGACCTTCGACGCATTTTAATATTCTATTAAAATTCTTCACCTATATATAAAGCCATCGTATTGGAAAGTGCAGTCATGTACACTAACGATTGTCGAAGCCTTTTAGTAAATAAGAAAGTATTAAAGGGCATACGGTCTTCTGATACTTTCTTATTTACTAAAACGCTTGCGAACTATTTAATAAAGCTTATTTGAACATTGTTTGTGGGAGTTTATTGAAAGCTGACAGACTCTTGAATAAAATATGATAGGAGTTCTTTTTGTAAACTAAAAGTAATAAAAAATTCTATTTCCTGAACCTACGTTTAATCTCTTTATTAATTGTCTTGTTAAAATATAAGTTTTGGTTTAAGTCAATATGTGAAACTATAATAAAAAACAATTTACCGTGGGAGAGCCACACTTCGGCATTGGGCCGGCTCGACCGGAGTGATACCACGACCTCACAGAAAACCGATGTGCTCTGTGATGTCTGCTCGTTTGCGCAACATAAAATAAAGAGAAACCTACAATTCAATAACAAGTAACTATGCAATTGCATGAATATTCTTTTTTTGATGAAATAGGAACCAAGTTTCAATCAAAATGTTGTAAAAACGAGAAAAATGATTCCTTTTAAAAGGCACGGGCGAAGTCTTGTCTATTAACTTCAAAGCTAGTTAAAAATATTTAACAAAGGTTAATATCCCTAAACCTAAAATACTGTTAAATATAAATGCATTATAAAAATAACAAGAAGCCATTTAACAACTTTTGATTACTCATAATAAAAACACTTTTTGATATTTGAAGTTTATTACATGAATTTCGCCTGTTGGTACTTTATATTCAGTTCTGGCGAAGTAATAATGATGCAATAATGAGAAAAGTTTTTCAATCGTAGACTTTAAATAGCCAATGTAATTTAGTCTTCAACAGAAGTTATAAATATGAATATATCTAATCTCATCATGTTCTAAATAAATAAATATTTCGGACGTCTAACACACAACGCCATCTAGCCCCAAGCTAAGCAGAGCTTGTGTTATGGATACTAGACAACTGATATAAATACTTATATACTTTTTGTTTTGTAAATACATACATATTGCACATAGAAAACACCCAAACTCCGAAACAAATATTTGCAGATCATATAAACAGGACAAGCTAAGATCGCTTTCTTCAAAATGTCCAGGATTCTATGCGATTCAAAAATCCCATTTACTTTGAGGCACCGCGTCATGAAATGCTACGTTTGGTTCACACTGCTATATGGGTGTGACACGTGGGTCCTAAGGAAACACTTCTCTAACCGACTGCAAGCCTTCGAGATGTGGTTATTGCGAAGGATGTTAAAACCGTGGACTAGCTTTACATCCAACATCAAAGTGCTGGAGCGAGCCAAGTGCAAGAGGGAACTGGTGTCTATTATAGTAAACAGGAAAGTGGCCTTTTTTGGATACATACAAAGGGGCATGACCATGAATTCCTGAGGCTTCTTTTAGAGAGAAAAATACCTGGCAGGAAGACACCAGGTCGACCAAGAACGAAGTGGATAGATGACATCAGGTCCTGGACTGGTCTGGAAAAATATCACCAACTGAAAGAGGCCGCTCATGATCGCGAGGGATACCGTCTGCTGACCTCCAAACTTCATTTTGAAGATGGCACCCCATGATGATGATATAAACATTTAGTCTGACCCGGGAATAGAACCCGAGACTACAATTACAGCAGTCGCATACATTACCGCCGCGCCACCGAGGCAGTTATATTTATGTAAATAAAACATTTATGAAACCTTCACGAAACTTGCGTCTTAAATACAGATTTTCAAAAGTGATTTTTTATTTTTGACCGTTTTTTAAAGTAGCCGGGTCGAGTCGGTCCAGCCTTTCCAGAGATTATCCGGAACAAACAGACAGACTAACAAACAATTTAGAAATAGATTTTTTGATGTAGGTATCGTATCGTGATGATATATCGTATATACTTTTATTTGTATTTAGCGAAAAGCTGTTAACTTAATATTACAAACAGACGTTTAAATTTTATTTATTTCTTTAGATTATTTATTGTTCTGTCTAACTAATAGTAATTTGTGAAACACTTAAAAGATCATAAAAGGCAAAAAGATAGATTATTTTTAGATTACCGCCACACACATACACATACGTGCACGTCATAAACTTCAGATCTCTCTTCCGCGGGTTATTAAGCAAGTCTAAGTTCAATGTCAGAGATCTGGGAATTTCAGACATTCTGTTTATTTTCATCGGAAACAGTAATAATTTGTAATTTACTGATACATCAACAATTAACTATCATTTCCACTCGTAAAGCTGATACGAGTGGTGAAAAGTATTTAATCCAAATAACACGTTTGTACTGACATACAAAATGTTATTCAATGCTTAAATATTTTGCACGTGTAACTATCTATTAATACGGCTACATTAAGCATTCAATAGAACAAATTTACCTACTTATCATATAAATATTGAACAAGTCTCCAAAACGGTTGTTTGCGGGCAGTATATGGCTACCTAGAAGTCGATATGGTTATTATTAATCCACCACGCTTGTGACTCCTGTTCTACAGGCATTCACGGACGGCGGCAATCACTTTCCATCAGGTAACCCGTCTGCATATTTGCTGGCTCTGTCAAAAAAAAATTCTAAGAATAGCAATCTTCTTTATGAACATTCCCGTTTTCTTCACTGAGTGGTTGTCGTGAGGCATAGATTTTTTTAAGTACTTGCAATTCACAGTGTAAGTAACCTAACTGCTCTCTGTACCTATAAGAATAACAATCGTGACTTTATTTAATACAGAAACTGACGTAAATTTGAATTTGGCTTCCGCTAACCGCACTTACTAGGTGAAATTCAATCAAAGGATATTTTAACACCTGTGAAGCCATAAAAGTGCCAATTTATAAGCGTCGTAGCATAGCTCTGCCATATCCGATCATTCACTCTTGACATCGATGCAGATTTTTATAACTACGAGTATATGTGGAAAACAGTGATTTATGTAGATATAATTTAGATAGAGTAAGTATCACAGACTAGGTACATGTAGAGACAAAATGCAAGTAGCTCCGGGGAAATACTTTAATTCATGTAAAACCAGTTGAACTAGTAACCGACGTCAAATAATCTTTGGAATAATAAAGGTGAGGAAGATACATATAGAGCCAAACTATGTGCTACCAAGGGTCCGATCCGTGTAACTAACGAAAATTGTGATCCGAACTCAGCAGATTCTACGTGAGCCGGCTGCTAACTCAACCAATTCAGTATACCTTGTCGGACTATTGGAGTGATTAAAATTTTTTTTTTTTTTTTTTTAAGACAACTCCCACATTAGGAATAAACATCCTGTGTCGTGGGGGACTTTACAAACATACATGAAACGGACACAAAGAACATCCAGACTCGGGACAACAATTCGTGGATCACACAAAGTGTTGTAGGTACCGCGTGGGATTTGAACCCACGACACTTGGCGCGGTAGCAAGCGGCATGGCGACCGCTGACACCACTCGGCCAACCGTGCAGTCGTTATTCTATCAATGTGTTGCGGTTTGTTCGTACAATTTGGTAATTCTCGTATACAAGGGCAAAGATTGAACAATTTACATGTTAAATGTAAGAAACTCTTTGTTAGGTATACCTATAAATTAGAAAGTCTGTGAACATATGTTTCATTCCAACATTTATTGTTTTTGGTACAATTTGATTGCGTTTGTTTCTTAATTCACACGTCTGTGTTATTTCTCAAGCCTTTGTTAGTTCAGTACGGTAGCCATGGCTACCTACTGATCATTTATTAGACAAACACAATTAACTACAACTAAACAAACTATACAATTAAGAACATGTGAAGTATTTTGATTGTTGAATTGGTAGACCTTAAAACTGATTCTTTAAGTATTAAGTAAATATAATTTGTGAAAACTGTTCAATCTCTATTAATGAAATAAAAGAGTAAGTACGTATAATTCCTATTTCAACAACTAACTCCTTAACCTTAGTATTTTCTTTTATTATTAACTAGACATTCTTGAAGATTTTCTTTTCAAAAGTTCATTGACCAATGCTCTTAAAATGGCAGAACTTAATCATGATTATTATTCTTAGTTCGTTAAATATACCGCAGTCATATTCATAGTCAGTCATAGAAAGAGTAACTTTTGGAGTTTCTTGCCAGTTCTTCTCCATCAGAATCACATTTTGGAACCAAGCAACCAGAGTCATTAATGTAAAGTTTTGAAACTGTCTGAAAAAGACTACATGAAATGAAAGCTTGTAGTTGGACTGCCTCGGCGACTCAGTGGTAGTGTGTCACAGTACAAGGTTATTTTGAAACTGGATGGCGTTGTATCAGATGTACAAAATATTTATTTTTAAAGCAACTGCTTCAGCATATAATGGTTTGATAGTCGTGATGACCAAAATGTATACAAAGTCTTCAAAGAAACTCAGTCTTGAGCAATTCTTATGGTCAGAACACTTGAGGTCAGGAATCCATGGATTGTGGTAGTTATTTAACATTATTTGCGCTCCTTTACTTCCTATAGCATTACAAAGAACACAAATATATTCGTTTGTAAGGGTGAGATACATGTTTTACAGTTCCAATGGATTAATAAAACATAGACATGGCGAAACTACAAAATGTTGCTACGAGTATTAAGGTTACAGGACCATACCAATATTATTTCATTTCAATAATTTTATTGTAAACCAATGAAAACAATTTAGCAACAATGAAATTACATGTACATAGGTGAGCTTTACCCAAACTTGAGTTTTCTTCCAGCGAACTTTTAGAGCTAATAGAGAATTGTGAAGAATTTAAGGGTAAAGTCATGTGTGTGTACCTATTAGCAGATAGAAGAAAAAGTAGATATTTAATATAATTAATGTTTAAAATTTATTTTGATTAAATTTTAATAGCGATGTTCGTTAACGAATTTAAATTACAGAATTTCCCTGATTAGAGAGCCCCTATTGATAGGGATCAAAGCTGTTTTAAAAACACATTTTTCATCCCACCCTAACACCAAAGTGAAAAGTACACTCGAGTGCAGATTGTGTAATTTAATGTAATTACAAAGATCCCTAGCAGCACGATATTCCATAAATTCAGCTCGTATTAAATTACACGATACTTTACATGCTCGCAATTCACTTTGAAAGCTTTTTACTTGGAGCTTTAAATATGTATGATAAAAACGTATGATATAAAAAGAATCTCAAAATAATTCCAGGCATACGAGGGATGAGGGCGACAAAATACATACGCTATAATCAGCTGATATATAAATTGGGATAACAAGCGCGAAATTAAATATGCAGATTCGTTCTGCGAATTCGATAATTTATTTAGCAGTCTATTCAGAACGTTTGTTCTTGTTACTTATATATTTTTGTATTATAAGAAGTTGTTCCATATGTACCTATTTGGATAACACGAACCAAAGTTACAACCATGTTATCACAACACTTAATAATTATATCGACACATTTGATTCATAATAAAAGTATATTAAATTATGGAGAATGATTTAACTCAGCCATACTGCCTCGGTGGCTCAAGTGGTAGCTTATGGAACTGCTGTGCTTGAGGTATGATCTACAAATACCTATTTGTTTCGGAGTTTGGGTGTTTTCTATGTATACTATGTGTGTATTCATAAACCAAAAGTATATATGTATTTATATCAGTTGTCTAGTACCCAACACAAACTCTGCTTAGCTTGGGACTAGATGGCGTTGTGTGTTAAATGTCCGAAAATATTTATTTCTATATCTCTATAATGAAGTATCAGCTACCTCCCAGTAGTGCAACTTGCACGTCTTTTAGACTATAGTTTTAACTCCGAAACGGAATCAGTGGTTGACATTGAGATTTTTACGTCCTTTAGGCATTCAGGTTTTGATTTATAAATACTCATGTAATATTAAATCAATGAAAAAGTAGTATATAAAACAGTATGTGCAAATTTATTGAATACTACCATAATTATGTTAATCTAGAAAAAATACTTAAAACTGCGTTGCCAAGTTAAACAAAACTGGCTTAAAACCTGTTTAGTCCCTTAAAAAAATATTTTCAGATTATCTCAATTATTGTGGATAACATTCTACTGACTCCTATTTCTCTTCAAAAAATAATCAGTACCAGCAATTTCCACAATCCTAACAACACAATTATTAGCACATTAATTGGTATAGTGCGAACAATATGTTCAATAACTGAGTTAATTAATGTCCTAGGACTCTGTTCATAACTTTAATACCACTACAAATTGCGTTTCTACTTCAGCTTATATTGGTACGTAAATTGAAGTTTCAGCATTCTTTTATTCATCACACCATAAATTCGAAAGTAATTATGTCTGTCTGTTACCCTTTAAACAGCTATACCGTTGCACTGATTTTAATTAAATTTGGCACGGAGATACTTTGAATGTTGAGGAAAGACATAGGCTACTTTTAACCGCGATAACCGACATATACGCGGGCAGAGTCGCTAGTAAAACCTAGTGTTGTGTAGATAATTCAAAAATAAAGATAGGAAACAGTTGTTTGGCTTCACTTGGTTGTAATTCGAATCGAAGTTTACATCTTATGAAAATATTGTGATTCTTAATACAGGCTTCCTTATTCAAATTATGTCACGGCGTGTTCTGATTTTGATATCTCAGGTTTCATTTCCTGATAAGGTTCATTGCTGTTATAAGTATATATAGTTCAGATCTTCCCGTGATAATATAATAACACTAGCTGTCCCACGCAACCTCGTTTACGTCTCCAATTGCCCGTAGTGTAATATTTTTCCCCGGTTTTTTATATTACATTAGTACTCCGCTTCTATTGGTCTTAGCGTGACGATATATAGTCTATAGCCTTCCTCAATAAATGGACTATCCAACACTGAAATATTTTTTCAAATCGGACCAGCGGTTCCTGAGATTAGCGCGTTCAAACAAACAAACTCTTCAGCTTTATAATGTTAGTATAGATTGAATACGGGTGCAAAAGAAGCAGAGTGACTGCGTAACCAAAACTGCCCTTCGACAGGTTTGAAGGGCGGTTCGGTAACGCAAAGAAGCTAAATTATAATTTGACATTATCGTTTTTTTTTTATTAAATATCTAATTCGATTCCTCATTCTATCTACGATTGTTTTAGTGATAGGTAAATTTGCAACCTTAATATCCCTTATGAGTACGATTTTGTATTTAATTTTATTATAACTTTAATAATGCTACACTCAGAAGCTAAACATTGACAGCATCTCTATCGTTGTCCTTTACGAGGAATAGGATATTTCGTGCCCCATGATCTGTTTGACATATGATATGGTAGTAAGGGCTTTTAGTAATTAAATTTAATGAAGTTTTCTTTACTTTGTAAAAAAATAAACTTCGTTTATTTACTTAGGCTCTTATTAGGGCTCTAGACAAGGATTTAAGGTATACCAATATAGCTAAGAATAACTACATATATTCTGTCTTTTCATGTAGCTACTTATTTGATGGTCAAATTATTATTTTTTATATATATTTCTAGATACATACATATTATAGATAAGTTGGTTGTCCATACACAAAACAAATGATAATACTCATCAAATAATGGGTATCCTGGGTATCGAACCTACAAATTAGGTCACTAAATAAACCACTGGACTAACAGTCTAATGTAATTAAAATATAATAAACTTTTTAGTGCTTTTGGTTATATAACCGTGAATGTACCTATAGGGAGAGGTACGCGGAGGTTCTCACCGCGCATGTAACACCCTACCCTCTTTCACCCAACCCTTCATCTGCTGTTGTTGATAGGTACTCGTATATCGACGAAATTGCACCGATAGTGACCACTAATGAACTACGGCTATTCACTCACATGTTTTTACATAGTACCTACCTACTAAATTGGCAAAAACCAAACAGTGCTTTTGTCGAAGTTGTAGTAAATACTAACTTTGCATATTTTCCATTAGTGCTTTGTGTATGTTTATCAGCTGAAATAATAATTGGTTTATAGAAGAAATGCACATTAAAACAACATGAGTTAAAAAGTTACCTGTATGAAATTAGCTACATTTAGCTACATGGCTATATTATTGTCTGGGCATATCGCGGTACATATCTATACTAATAATAAAGCTGAAGAGTTTGTTTGTTTGAACGCGTTAATCTCAGGAACCGCTGGTCATATTTAAAAATTCTTTCAGTGTTGGATAGTCCATTTATCGAGGAAGGCTATAGGCTATATATCATCACGCTACTACTAATAGGAGCGGAGCACCAATGAAGAATGTATCAAAATCGGGGGAAAATTTTCACGCTACGGGCAATATAAGACGCAAACAAGGTTGCGTGGGTCAGCTAGTCTAAGTATATAATGATAGTCAAGTCATACTTATAATTAATATGTTAACTTAGAAATGTGACAGCATTGTGATCATCAAATTGTCTCTTCTTAAAGACAATTAGGGAAAAAAAATATGGGAGCTATAAATGGGTGCGTCCATAGAGCAACACGGGCTACCAAACGCAGGGGAGTAAACATTACATAGCGTCTTTATATGATGCAGAACATCTGTCATTTTTGCGGGGGAAATTCTCACTCGTACACATTTTAGACTCACATAAAATAACAATCGCCTTTCACTTTGAACTCAGACGTAACAGTGAAACTAAAATACATTCTGTGTCATAACAGAGTAACGCGTAGGCCCATTTGGACTTATATTATGGGAACGCCTGCGTATGGTTACCGTGTTGCTCTATATGTGCATCAAAAGAAACTGAAGAACAACAAAAATCTGAGTAATAAAAAATTGCAGCTTTTCCTGTTGATATTAAACTTGTTTATTTTTGGTTTGCTGAATGTCGCATCGTTGCTACTTTGGCTAACAATTTTTACCTCGTACAGAAAAATATGAATAAACTTTTACTCCTACAAGGATAAAATGTTATAGAAATATTATATGCAAATAATGCTTTATATAGATACTCAATGTATAAAACAAAAATCTGGGGTTTTACTTACCTACCAGCATAAGTACCTACTGTTCACTTGAAATATTCATTTTTACTTTCTCATAGTCTCTACATAAATATATTTATTTTTTTACTAGGCAATAAAAATAGTATTAAAATAGAGAAGAGCATAGAAAAATATGAAAATAATTTTGTATGAGCCCAGTTAAATATTGAAAAAAATAAACCGAATTTATAACTATAAAAAACTAAATACAAAAACACCGGCCAGCTGAGTTTTAAGCCTCAGTTTAAGCCCTTATAAGTCAGATCTCCTTTCACTTTAATCTCTATAAGATAACCCCATAAAGAATATTTTAGCTATGGCTATCAAAACCATATCCTAACATTTTAGTTAATTGACCTCTGATACTGCGAGCTGCACGAACATATCCTACCAATTTCAAACTAAAGTAAATACATAGAATTTGAGATTCCCGCTTTGCTAACTTCAGTTCACTTCCTTATATATATAAAGCTATATGAACCGCCAATTAATACTATAAATTCTCTTCTTTATAAAAGACAACTCCCACATTAGGAATAAACATCCTGTGTCGTGGGGGACTTTACAAACATACATGAAACGGACACAAAGAACATCCAGACTCGGGACAACAATTCGTGGATCACACAAAGTGTTGTACCGCGTGGGATTTGAACCCAAGACACTTGGCGCAGTAGCAAGCGGCATGGCGACCGCTGAAACCACTAATATTTCTTGTTTAAAATACTTTACAAAATCAAACATAGACCTTTGCTGGAAGACTGAAGAAGAAGTAAACTATTAACGAGCTCCGAAAAAAAAAAAAAAAAACAACGAAAACAGTTTCTTAGTCGAAAAGTATTTACCAGTATAGGACCTTATGTAATATTTTTGGCAAGTTCGTTCGTCGTCATTAGAGGTTAGGTGTTGACGAGCCCTTGAAAGCCTAGTGAACTCATTTGTTTTATGGCAGAGAAACTCAGTAGGTACATACGTTCCCTCGATCCTCGCTGAACCAGCAGCAATAAAAAATTCTCTCCAAAGGCAGCAAATAAAACACTGTCATTTGTATTAGCGATGAATCACCATTAGGGTGATCATGTAAGTTCTACAACTATCAATTTTGTTTTTGGTCTCTCGGTAACTAATATAATAATATATTTAAGCAAGAACAGACATAATAATGGAAAATGTAAATATTATCAAATCTAAAATATGTAAATTTACTAAAACGTAAACAAAAAAAATAAGCAAAAACTGTAATATAGTTGTATAACCTTTTATCCAATATGAGACAGGGTTTTAAGAGCTAGCAAGGGACATCTAGTAAAAGATTTTCTTATGAATATAAACAGCTTAGTGTGATCCCTCGAAGGATAACAGAAAATCACTACGCTTTACTTACAGATTCATGACTCACCCTTTTAAAGGAGCTGAGTGAAGAGAACTGTTAATACAATTTATAAGTAGACATAAAATATTTACGTAGGGTTTTTCTAAATGGATATTGTTTGAAAAAGATGTTAGTGCGGTCAGTTTTATTTTGTAAGATTCTTAAATATATCCTAATATTTATTAATACCTTTTAAGTTATCCCTCGGGCAGTCTCTTACATTTGGACGAGTGCTTGGTGTGATTTGATTTTTGTAGTACCTTTAAGAGGCAAACCATCAATTTACCACCATTATATTTACTGATAAATTATGTAGGTACCTACGTTATTTTGTGAACTAACTTTTTTGTATGAATAAAGATTATTAAAGAAGATTAAGATTATAATTATCAAACGAGCAGATGGGTAACGGTAAATAACTACTGCCTTCTTATAACCATTTCAATACCTTACGAAACAGACCGATAAATTACCCATATGTTATGTGTTGTCGATAAATGTCGATTACCCATGTTTTTTTATGGGATAGGGGGCAAACGTGCAGACGGATCGCGATGATGGTAAGCGATTACCGCCGCCCATGGACACTCGCAACACCAGAGGCGTCACAAGTGCGTTGTCGGCCTTTGGCAAGCGCAAGCACTGTTTTACACCGGTTTTCTGTGAGGCCGTGGTACTCGTATCACCGGCCGGCCGTGGAGCCGGCTCATTCATGCCGAAGCGTGGCTCTACCCCAGCAAGAATGCCATATTTCTTTTTTTTCCGATAAGGAGGGAAGTGGACATATTATATTTCTAACTCCTCCAGTTTTCTTCTGATTAATTTCCTTGCGGGTTCCAAGACAGTTTTATTTTTCCTGAGATTTCCCGAGTGTCATAACTCAGTGTGTTCGTGGGTCACTGCTGTTGATCCTGGTATACAGAAGTTACAGTGGTGGGCGTATAGGTAGGTAGCCCCATGTTCTTTTTTTAAGTGTCCTTTTAATCAGGTAATTGCGAGAATTGTATTTAAGTATTTGGGTCGCATGAAAAAGCTGTATTGTCGAACCCTCCATTTTTCTAAAATACTATTTATTATTGTTAAAAGGAAGTAGATAAACTTAATGAATTAAAGGATATCAACAAATGAGCGATACAATTATCGAACCCCTGAATACACTTAGAATGGGTTGATTTAGTCTCTCTGCTTTAAATATTTTTCTTTATAAGATATTAACACAGTGTCCAGCGAAAAACTGGCTGGAAATATGAAATTTACTTACTGGCTTTGTCAAAGATTACCTTATTTCTGACTATCCGTGTAACTCATGAAGGAATTTGAAATTATTTTAAAGTAACATTGCAAAGGACATATTGTAATTTTATTTATAATACCTAAACGTACGTAAAAGTTTAGTAGGTAGTTTTCCATAGTACAAAGAAAACGATGATGATTAAAAAAGATTATAGAATTATTTTACATACCATCGCCGATCTAAGTCGTTCAAAGATTTCATTTAGGTAGGTCTATTCCCCCCCCGTTCACAATAGTAGGAACGAATATTTCAGAAAAAAATTTGACTGAAGAAATGATCACACAGGAACCTGTAAATTTAAGTACCGACCTAATAGTAAGATATGAACTAATATCATTTGAGTCACTTATTTAAAACTTAATGTTACTTAATTGAATGAATATTCTTCGAATGATTAAAAACATAATTGTGATTTTAAGAAATAATGAACTATGTACATAGTGAAGTTTAATCTTATTTAATGTTACTGTCGGAACCATAACCTAAGACTTAATGACTTTTCCAATCAAGTAAGTCCAGACTCCAGTAAACAAACTCCAGATGCCAGCAATATTGACATAACGAACTCAAATTCAATATTACTAATCGTATAAGCATTACTTATATCTTACATACATAAACGGGGATATCATAACTGTAGAAACTTTGTATCAAAGCAAATAAGACCTAAACAAACATATACCTACATATGACAAATATTCCCAACTGTAAGTTGCTTCGAGAAGTAAATGGAGATTTTTTTTTTTAAAGACAACTCCCGCATTAGGAACATACATCCCGTGTCGCGGGGTACTTTACAAACATACATGTAACGGACACAAGGAACACTCAGACTCAAGACAACATTTTTGTGGATCACACAAAGTGATGTCCCACGTGGGATTTGAACCCACGGCACTTGGCGCAGTAGCAATCGGCGTAGTGACCGCTTAAACCACTAGGTCAACCGTGCAGTCGAGTAAATGTCGATTCGAAGTCGATTTAAATGTGGTACTAGTACCAATACATTGTTAATGTCACACATGTTATCATCCCATAAAGAAAACACACCACGTTTAATTGCTATTATTGCTCAAATACACATTACGTGATTGTACATACAGGTGCTCCCTAGAAAGGTAAAACCTGGAACCCCGACGTATCTCGGGCTACGTACGCTTTGTAGATAGCCCCCTCCTGTGTGGGAACCCCTGTCGCCCAGGGAGGGCACGCTCCACAATGTCCGCGCCGTCACCCGGGCCTGCTTCTGCTAAGGTGACAGATGAGGCCATCTGTACCCTAGCAGAAGCAGAAAACCGACTTCAAGTACTGCACTAAATTGGAATGGGACCATAGGGGAAGCATCAGTCGTTTCATAAAAGGCGCATATATTTGAATGCGCCTTTTCGTGTAACTTTCGTGAGCATAACAAAATTATGTTATAAATACCTATTAGTCTATCAAAGTTATCTTCTAACTTACAAATTGATATTGCGCGTCTGTTTGTTCTACTGGAACTCGAATTAATTGCGTTTTAACTCAATTTGGATGAGTTTGTTTGTATAGTCGGTGCTCCTGTGATTTCTCGATCAACATTGCATTCAAGATAATGAAGTTGTTTTACGCTACTGCACTCGAAAAGGGTTATGTTTTAAGAGTGTTTGTAGTTATGTATATTTTTTTCTAAATGGTTCGAGAGATTTTGGTTGCGAGGTGATTTTAGATTAGCCGCATTGTGAATGAGTTATATTAAAATTATAAAAATTAAATTCACCAATTACATATTTTGTTTTATTTCTTCGTATGGCTATAAGAGATAAACTACACTAATAACTAAAATGCTACATAGATAACGTTATAGAGACTACTTAATATTTCAGAACAAAAGAAAATAGTTCTGAATACAGAACCGAAATTAAATTGTAGAAACAATTTAGTGCGGTTCTATTCCAATCACAACTATTTTTTTGTTCAAATAGTTACTGGTTTTATGTAACGTTTATGTTTGAGTTATCAGTTACCTACATATTTATTTTGTACCTATATTTTATATCAGTCTAATAGTAATAGGTATACCGTATACGTCAAATGTGGGAGAGCCACGCTTCGGCATACTTGGGCCGGCTCGACCGAAGTGATACCACGGCCTCACAGAAAACCGGTGTGAAGTAGCGCTTGCGCTGTGTTTCACCGAGTGATTGAGGATACCGGAGGCCCATATCCCCCAAAGACCGGCAACGCACCTGTGACGCCTCCGGTGTTGCGGGTGTCCATGGGTGGCGGTAATCGCTTACCATCAGGCGATACGTCTGCTCGTTTGCCACTTACTCCAAAAAAATATCTTTATTTATAATAAAAGCATAATAAAGGCACTCTTAAAACTTCTATAGATACGTGTGTAAACAGCATATTGACAATACAGTTCTTCGAATTAAAGTGACATCTTTTAGATTAAAAAAACGTGGACCAAAACAAATATACAATAAAACATGAACAATATAATTTGTATATCACAAACCTTTCATAAATAGACTCTTAAGTGATTTTCAATCAGTTTGCCAAAATGTGGAATCCAAACACAACGGAAAACAGGCAGATGGAGAAACGTGTAGTAGTTGGCAGGGTTCGGCCTACTTGGGCCAGGAACCTTCCAGAAGCAAGAGAAGATGATGACAAGAGTGAACAGGAACTTGCAGTGATGCCACACAGTGAACCACCTTCACCAACGGACACTTGGGAACAGCACAATAAACAAGACGATAAATACGATGTTTTTGGAAAAGTAAGTAAAGTTATATTATTATTATCATAATAAATTAGCAGGTCCTAGGCATTCTAACAATAGTTTCTGTAACAACTGGCGTATTATCCTAGCTGACGTTAGTTATTTTCAGATCTCTGGTAATACAATTATCAGATACGATACGATTTAGCTAATTCAGTTGTTTGAAAACTCACTAAACCAAACTAAAATAAGTTTAGAATGTCTGTGAATCTTAAGACGCCGAAGATTGAATGAAATTATATTTATATCACACAAAAAGTTGACGATATCTAAATACATATACAAGAATAGCAATTTGGAAATCGTTTTAGAAATTAAGATCATTTTAGAGACATTTTAGGTTAGTTTTGTTGAGTTACAAAACAATCAGCACCATCTAATATATAAAATTCTCGTGTCACAATGTTACTTATCATACTCCTCCGAAACGGCTGGACCGATTTTCATGAAATTTTGTGTGCATATTGGGTAGGTCTGAGAATCGGACAACATCTATGTTTCATCCCCCTAAATGTTAAGGGTAGTCCACCCCAAATTTTTTATTTTTTTATTTTTAGATAAAATTTTATTTTTTTATGATGCAGTATTAGAAAATACATACAACCCTGATATTTCAACGCTCTGCGATCAACGACTATTTTTCCATCGCGATTTTTATTGACCCACCCCTAAAATATTATATATATTCCTTTTTATAGCAAAGCAACGTTTGTCGGGTCAGCTAGTTGTCTATAAAAATTATACATGATGGTTTTGAAAAGTAACATATAAATCTTACAATAATAAGTATTCCTACTTAGCTATCTTGTAAGGGGATTGTCTCTCTAAGTTACAATAATGGCCCTCACATTAGGTATTCCTTTATAAGGTTTAAATCTAAGATCTCCATTAGTAAAGATAAAGGACACTAGGGTTTATCGGTATAAAAAAGAAGCAGATTTTAATATTTTACGTATTCTTGGAATGATATACTTACCTAGATAGATATATGGGCTCAGAGACACTGAAGCTCCCGACCAAACAGCCGTAGATATTTAATATCACTCATCCAAAACATATATAAGTACATCGAGAACGTTATAAAGATATTTAATATTGCCTAGTTACAATTGGTTCAACCACCCCTACTTCATTATGTCCAGGGTTGCCACAGCCCAAAAGTACAAAATTTTTTATAGTATTTTTTAGTTATGCGTAAATAAGTACCTAAGTAGCTATTGTGTCCTGTTAATATTAAATAAGTATCTACATTATCTTTTATAAGTTATTAGATACCTACAATGTTTTGAAGTTAAATAACAAAAATAATTGTTAAGTAGGTACATATTTATTACAAAAGTTATAACATCAATGTTCATCGTCATCGATAGGATGACCCCTTCTTGACATATTTTTCTCTCATTGATTTTTTTATCCACTGTTCCCACTGACATTAATAATTTCTTTTAATTCTCAAAAGCTTTACAATGTTTATTGTTTTGCCAAACCCGTTATAATACAGACAGTAGGAAGGAACTATTTATTATACATTTCGGAACAGTCCGTACATGCCGTACCTATATGTAAAATGAGTTATCTCTTTTGACAGCCCTGATTACGACATCTAAGGGAAATCCCCCACACCACTCCCATGTTACCTTGTTTCTAGTTAAAATTAATTTAGTATTGGATCTTTGATGTTTAATATTGTATTCCAGCAATATATGTGAGGGGCTAATTACGTACGTGTGTACAAAGCTGTACGAAGCTTCATTAGAGACTTAACGACTTATAGCCTTATTTATCTTGACTCGTCGTTTCCATTAAAATTATATCTAGGTATTGTTTTATGACTTAAGCAACAACTTTAGTTTTTACTTGGATTTAGTACAAGTTTGAGTTTATTTTTACTCTCAGTAAAGGACTCTTCTTTGAATAAAAAAATAATATCTAATATGCGTTTCATAACTGCCAGTTATGATGAGATGATAAATTCAATAGAATGAGCAGCTATTTCGATGTAATAATAGATATGGTAGGTGTAATATATTTAGATAGGTAGATATACCTAGGTAGGTATGGAGGTCCGTCCTGTACAGCCGAGAGATTTATTTCTTAGGATATTATGGCGAATCCTCAACGGTTTCCGTAAGAGTAACTGCATAAAATTATTTATGGTGTTTTAAAGATAGCTAGGTAGGTATTTTATAAGTAGGTACAACAAACGTTGGTAGGTAGGTATGTACAAGAATTTGAAGAGTTCGTACTTAAACAATATTTCACATTACCTCTGTTTGTTTGCCACCTTAATATTTATTTCAAAATAGTTTTTTTAATGCTAATTTCTTTATTCCACAGGTTATGCTTCTAGGCGACAGTGGTGTCGGCAAGACCTGCATGCTCGTTCGCTTCCGTGACGGCACATTCTTGGCAGGAAACTACATATCCACAGTCGGCATCGATTTCCGGGTACCCAGAGTTTCGAAGCATCTATACACGTGTCCGAGACAATTTCATTATCTCATAGGAACTACTCGTACCTACTACCTGATTCACCTTTGCTTGCTTTTACGGAAATGAATATTAAAATATCGATCTAACTACATTTTCTTACTAACGTTTTTAACAGCTCTGCTCTAATTAATAAAGAACACTAGTTTTAGCTAAAATTAGCAATTCATAGTACCTACGCGATTGATCTATGTACCTACCTATGTAGGTACATAAATTTTAAAAGTTTTTTTTAATAAATATCGCGAGTGATTTTTCTGTAGGTACCGCCTAATTTAGCTCTTAAGTAGGCACGTAGGTAGGTATCTACTTACATAGATAATTAAGGTAAATCAGTACCAACTTTAAAAGTCAAGTTTAATTACAAATTTTAAGGCTCTAATTACTTATTCCTAAGTATTTATCTAAAACCAATTAATTTATTCGTAATAATTTAATTCCTATTTCATAAACTTATTTTGGACTTTCTACCTCTAGGTAGGTATATGGATTTAAATTCAATCGGCTCCTGAATAAGACTACGCCTTACTATATTGAATAGCTAAGTACCTACTAGCATATACCCGGCTTCACGCGGCGTCACTTTGTTTACCTCAAGTAACTCAAAGTCTGTCTGGTCGTTTTATCAAAGCCACATACCTAAGTCGGAAAGAGTAAGAAACACTCATTAATTCATTCTAACAATCTTTGACGTTTACCTACACCTAAAATCACTGAGAATGTAAAAGCTAATTAAAAGTTATCTGCCCACCCAAACGGTCGAGCAAAGACGCCATCAAACTTTTCGGGTGGAACTGACCTATTTTTGCAGCCTGTTTTTTTATCCACCTGGTGCCTAGAGTCACCACTCCTTTGATGAATGTACCTTTGTATGTGTATTTAGTATGTGGTAAAATGTTACTAGGTAAATAGATTTCTTTAAATAATAAAATATAAATGAATCGAAGATCGCTTAATATTATGTAACAATTTGATTTTATTGTTGTCATTGCCTTATGTCTGCTTCGGGTCATCTTTTATGCCAAGTTGATACAAACGCCTCTTCGATATGCATATACAATACCTAACGCCATTCGATTAGTGTTCATATTCATAAGTAGCAAGTCAATCGAATTAAAAACCCGTAACGAAAAATTAAACCACAATTCATAAATCAAACAAGTACCTACCTACTTGGACAGATAGAAACGTATAAATTCAATAGCAATTCAACAAAACTGTTTAATCAAAATTCGTTTATGGCGGCAAAAAGTTACGATTGGCAAAAAATCGTGATACCATTATTATTTTTAATTCTTGCAAAAAAAGGTAATTAATGACCGCCAAGGGTTCTAAGTATAAATGGGCCAGTGAGTGGCTGCTTGCGGTCCGTTCCCCGCACGCTATTGGTGTTCGAAGTTTGGCGCGCTTTTTCCGTGCCCGCCCCATGCCCATGACAGTTGTGATTGAATCGTCTACTTGCCTGAGTGATTTATTATTGCAAAGGATTTTTTAATGTTTGGTTTGCAGTAGGATTTATTATAGCTGTCATAGTACAAAAAAGAACTCAAACTAAATTACCTATTTTTAGATTAGAATTAGTTTAGATTCCGGTATACACGAGAACTGTTTAAACTTACTTATTAATTTGAAACCTAATATACAGATATCAAATTATTTATTACAGTTTAAAGCTTAGGTAGATACTTTTATTTTATAATATATTAACTTTTTTTTTATAAGGCTAATTCATAATTTATATTGTAAATGCAAATAGATTTTCTTATTTATTAACCTACGGTATATTTTCATGTTGTAATTTCATTTAACTTAATAATTTAAACGCTTTTTAAACAGTATTGTAATTTAGATTAAATCAAGTAGAAATTAATACTTGTAACGCCATCTGTTCGCAGAATAAGATAGTGACTGTAGACGGCGTAAAGGTGAAGCTTCAGATTTGGGACACGGCTGGACAAGAGCGCTTTCGTAGCGTGACACATGCATACTATCGAGACGCGCATGGTAATTAATATTTCCTGTTTTTAATATTTTATGAAATTTTAAATCACTTTAAAATAGTTATTTTTTTCTCATAATAAATAACATAAATTTAATGAATATGTTTTATAAATAATTTTTGCCGAAACTTGATTTAAACTACTGGTAACGCCATCTAGTTTTTGTAGTTATAAACTTTATGTCAGATTCTTAATTACACTTTTTGTCATTAAAATTCTCTTACAATACGGTTTTCAATCTACATGTATGTCTTTTGATTGATAAATAAACAGGAATAGCTGTATTTGTGTTCGTTTGACAAGACAGACAGCAGACAGTGGTGACCTCGACCTGAATACAACATCAAACCGGCTCATATTTTATAACACGTGCTAAAACTTGATTGGGCCTTACTAGACAGGAGCCAGACAACGTCAATTTAAATCATACATATCATAGGACTTTGTTAGTATCACAACGTGGTCCACTGAATAGATGTTTTATGAGTTGATTTTGGCGTGAAAATTGTATACATTACATACAGCCATTTAAAGGGGCCTATTATAAGGGCCCATAATAGACGTGTAATGTATGACAACGGTTGCAAAAAGAAACCTGATTTGTGATTAGCTTTCGTTAATGTTGTAGTTTTGTCAATCAACTTCGTTTTCATATATCCGATATTCCTCGGAACTATTTGAAAGCAGAAGTTTTGTCTGAATGACTTTAGGTAGATACACTAAAATATATGACTAATAAATATTTATTGTTCAAAATTTCCATGCAAATTATGTTTGCAATCGGTTAATTATTGAAAGCAAACAAATTAACTAATTGATACAATTAGTCATAATTCTAAATTGTACCAGTTAAAGTACAAAAAATAATTCAAATACCGTTAATGTTTATATTATTATATCTATATTCTTAAGTTTGTTTGTTTGAACGCGCTAATCTCAGGAACCGCTGGTCCGATTTTAAAAATTCTTTCAATGTTAGATATTCCATTTATCGAGGAAGGCTATAGGCTATATACCAACACGCTAATTAGTATAGAAGCGGAGCACCAATGAAGAATGTTTCAAAACCGGGGAAAAATTTTCACGCTACTGGCAATAGAAGACGCAAACGAGGTTGCGTGGGTCAGCTAGTTTTATTATACTCAGGCACTGCACACTGCAGTGTTTAACATAAAATTATTATTACTTACCTACCACCTAAAACAATGTATTATTTTTTTGCCAGCGCTACTCCTCTTGTATGACGTGACCAACAAAGTCAGTTTCGACAACATTCGTGCCTGGCTTGGGGAGATTCGAGAGTATGCTCAAGACGACGTAGTCATCATGCTCCTAGGTAAGCATTGTAGCATCAGAAATCTATAGGTACCTTAAATGGGTTATCTTATTTTGCTGAACCCCCTTTCTTTACCTGTGGAAACCCCCACGGGCCGTCACCCCACCGGGGTTTGCGGTAGGGTTATATGTCTGAATCGGACCGATTAAAACTACACGGTGTGCCACTCTGCGCTTGTGAAGGGAGGGATCCGGGAACTGCTGTTATTATCACATCCGGGTGGCTGAACACCCTAATCTAAGGAACAGCTAGTTCAGATAAAAAGTTCTTTAAGAGGTTAAGAAGGCTTTAGATATGTTAAAAAAAGAAAAAAAAAGGCCACATAACATACGACGAGAAAGGAGCCGAGCTATAATGACATTGAGATATACCTAAAGAGGCGCAAACTTCACTACCACACGTCGCAAAAAAATTAACAATTTTGAACTATGACTATGACGATGTAGCTTTGAAACCGTTAGACATTTGAAAATAAACATATACATGTCTCACTTACACGCATTACAAGAACAGTAAAGTCGCTATGATTAGACAAAGGCAAAGCATAAACATCACAATAGCCGGGCAGTGTTGAATACTCTATGAAAATTCACCCATAAAAACCGAGAAAAAAAATTAAGATATTTTAAATTTTGTACTTATATTTGAATGAAATAGGCATAACTAGGGTGAAGTTAGTCCAAAAAGCCTAAGTTATATCATCAGCTACCTATCAGCTATCAGTGAAAGTGTCAAAATCGGTCTGGTTGTTCCAGAGATTAGCCGGAACAAACAGACAGACAGACAGACAGACAAAAATTGTAAAAAACGTTATTTTGGAATATGTTTCTAGTAAATTAATTAATATTATTTTAATATTACAAACAGACACTCAAATGTTATTTATTTTAATAGAATGGAATGTATAGATAACTAAAAATATTATATTCTCATGAATACCTAGAGCAAAAATTTTTAATTAAATACATATTCTCTGACTAATTTTGGGAAAAAAAGACGTGTATAATGGCAACACCGTGTGTAATTTTTTTTTTCGATTCGATTTTAGCATTATTTGCGTGTAATTATATTTACGTGTAAAAAGTATTTCTGCTTGATTTGTTACAGTTTTTTGACCTTTTATCGCATTCTTTCACTAAGCATTTATTTGCTTATTATTTTAATAATTTTTTTTTTCTTTTGGTGAAATGGCAACCAGCCGGATCACTTGGATCAGCTATTTCTGCCAATGTCAAGTACTTATTTATAGTTTTCAATTCTAAGTCTTCGAGTATTCAAGTCTCCGTCGTGATGAAATTAATAATAAATAAAACATAAAATGTGCATGACATCAAACGGGAACAACTTTCGAAAAAATAAAAAAAACTTTAATGATTGTTGTACAACGTGTCGTCACTGCGTCAACTTCGGTTGGCGCGACGAAGTTCTGAGGGTCAGGTAGTTGAGCATAAAACTTCTCTTTGACACTTCGTATTACGAGCTGTTGTCTCATTGCAGGTAATAAGTCCGACAGCGGCTTAGAGAGAGCGGTGAGGCGGGAGGAAGGGCAGCGCTTAGCGAGGGAATACCAAGTAGCGTTTATGGAGACATCAGCAAAAACCGGACTGAACGTCGAAGCCGCATTTGCTCACGTTGCTCGCTCTCTCGTGGCGAAAGCGAACCCCGTCGACCCATCGAGGCTGGCGGTGCGCGCGCACCCAACGCAGGAACAACGCTCGACGTGTCCGACATGTTCATAAATTTGAATTTCGCGCCATCGCATTTGAATTCGGCACATTTTATTTTTTTGAAGTGGACCAAGTTAGAACTTTTTTGAACTTTGATAAGGTTCTCATTGGTTTGAAAAAATGTCTAAATACTTGTGTGTGGAGATAAAAATTGTTTGTGTATAAAAGTTTACAAGAAAGGTTCTATAAATGTGTAATATGAGTATTATTTAAATATGTAGTGCTAAGAGTACCCATGTACCTACCGCATTTGTAATGTACTTAAATAGCGAAAGTGAGTATGAATTAACGCGAATATGTAAAATGTGAAATTTTACGGTGTTATGCATAGTTATTCCTTCTCTTATACTTATAATTAAGTCAGCTTCTTTCACCTAGACTGGTGATCATTTATTCATATAATCATATCCAATAACCTACTTAATGTTATAAATATTAATGTCTGTAAAAATGTAATTTTAAATTGTAATTATTGAGAAATGTTAGTTAGCTATGTTAGACTTGTAAAATTGTAATAACAATATGTCTTATACACCGACTTCAAAAAAGGAGGAGGTTATCAATTCGACTGTTTTTTTTTGTGTGTTACCTTGGTAAACCAATTTTGAAGATTTTTTTTTAATTTGAAAGCTGGTGCTTCCCATGTGGTTCCATTTCAATTTGGTCCAGTTTTCGAAGGATTTTTTATTTGTTGAAATTTTGTGATTATTTATAAATATACGTAATATTTATATTTTTATTTTTAGTATATATTTTTTTTAAAGACAACTCCCGCATTAGGATTAGGTGTACATCCTGTGTCGCGGGGGACTTTACAAACATACATGTAACGGACACAAAGAACACCCAGACTCAGGACAACATTTTTGTGGATCACACAAAGTGATGTCCCACGTGGGATTTGAACCCACGGCACATAGAAAGCGGCGTAGATAATATAATTGTACGTAATAATAGATTTTTCATCATACAGCATTACCTACGATCAACTAAGGACTTAGTCCCGATAAAAAAAATACAATTGTGAGGTAATTAAAAGTATTTGAGTAAGTAAGTATTAAAATACTCAATTAAGATACCTAATCCGAAAGATCTTCATCATTTCAATTTTAGTTTTGATACATAATTGTTTCTAAACGAAGCCCGAAGTTATAGAGTCAATCGACTGTTTCGAGTTATTTATATCGATAAAAAAAATATCAAAATGTTTCTATCCATAATACCTACTTCGTATGTTAACATTCAAGCATGATTGACTGCCTCTGTGGCGCAGTGCTGAAGTCTCGGGTTCGATCCCGAATTTGTTTCGGAGTTTAGGTGTTTCTATGTATAATATGTATGTATTTACAAAAAAAAAGTATATATGTATTTATATCAGTTGTGTAGTACCCATACATAACACAAGCTCTGCTTAGCTTGAGACTAGATAGCGTTGTGTGTAAGATGTCGGAAATATTTATTCATTTAATGCTCCATATTTATATTAAATTCCTAACATATCAATAAATACCTAAAACTAGGAAAAACTAAAAAGATATCAACGGGTAAGAACTTACAAAGGACCGTCAACTGAAACTCGTTTTATCGAGGGTAAGCTATTGGAGTATCTTACTAGCATATCCTTACCACCATCAACGTGTAATCCATACATAAAATCTACCATCAATATATAATCTAAGAAAAGGGGGGGTTTTCCATATTCCATGTTGTAGAGAACTTAAATCTATACTAATAATAAAGCTAAAGAGTTTGTTTGTTTGTTTGAACGCGCTAATCTCAAGAACTGCTGGTCCGATTCGAAAAATTATTTCAGTGTTGGATAGTCCATTTATCGAGGAAGGCTATAGGCTATATATCATCACGCTACTACTAATAGGAGCGGAACACCAATGAAGAATGTTTCAAAAAGGGGGCAAATTTTCACGCTACGCTACGAGGTTGCGTGGGTCAGCTAGTGATAGATAACATTATTAGATATATCCTAACATAAATGAAAAACGAAACAATAGATAATATTATTAGATATATCCTGATGCTTTTACGACATCCTATCACTTATGTAGGTAGGTGCTGTTTATTTGAGTGGACAAATATATCGACAAAAGGGAAGAAAGTGTGTAACAGGAAGCCGGACCAGAGAACCACGTGCGCTGTGCTAGAGTAGTCCGTCAAGAGTGAATTGTAAGATGTTACATCATCGACTATTGCACGTGTACCCTAACTGCAGAACGTTGCATAATTTAATTATTTTTGTGTTATTAAAGAAATATTTCGCTTTTAAAAGTTATACAACATTTTTTATGTTGCAACAAATTTGCATCATACTTTAATTCTTGCACCTTTATTTTGCGACAAATTTACATCATAATTTAATTCGTGTACCTTTTTTTTCTGTTAACCTAACCCTGCATTTCCACGCTTGCCGAGCTTCGACATGTCTCCACGCGCTTGTAAAAGGGGGTGTTTGGCTTGGCTCAGCTCGGCTCGCGTGAACATGTCGTCAATTAGGTTTAGTGTCGGTTTTTGAACACGAGGCAAAGTAAGTTTACGACGTATTTACCTACATGCTGCAGTTTTAGTGTAGCTTTTTATATTTGAAATAAGAATTTGTTAAATAAATATGTTAATCTAAATTGACTTTATTATTATTATTTATGTATTATAAGACTTTATGTTTCCTAATATTATGTTTGACTTTGAATTGAATGCACGTTGTAATGTGAGCGTCTGTAGTTAAAATACCAGGCCATAATGTGTTATTTATCATGAATACTATGTGATAGTATTGTTGAAAAACCATGTAATAAACATAAATGGTAAATCAAACACAACCGAAATGGCCGTCAGAACTTTGTACCATGTTTCTATGTCCAGAATACACGGACACGGTCGCAACATGGCATCCAAGCATTTTTGCAAAGGTAAGAGTGTAAAGGATTCCTAGTCCCTAAAATGTATCGCTAAATGTTTCATGTGTTTGTAAAATTTAAACGTGTACCTATATAAAGATTAGGTTTCAATACGCACATCAAGAATAATTTTGAACTTAATAAGAATTTGTCAAAATAAATAGGTAATAGTTACCTAAGTATTATTTTAATATGAATACTAACATATGTATATCATAATTCAATGAATTGTGGATATTATTTTTATGATGTTTTGTGTGTACCTATCTATCAGTTTTTAATTAAATGCGATAAAAGTATAATCAGTTACAAAATGTGTTTTCATTTAAACCAAGAGCAGTAAAAATAAGCACCTACTATATATGTGTTATGTGGTTTCTGTCCATGGGGGGAAATTCTGGATGGATGCGGATTGCCTAAGACCGGGATGGTTGGCGCTCCTTGGGAGAGACCTACGTTCAGCAGTGGACGGCAAATGGTTGAAATGAGATATGTGGTATATTTACAGTTCCTATGCTTTATGAAACAGAGTGCTGGACAATGCTTTAATGAGCAGGAGGTGTTACCCGACCGGACAGGGTGCGACATTGAGTGCACACTTGCAAAGACAATCTAGAACAGAGCTCTCTGGTAGTAGATAAACTGAATAGTGTTAGACAAAGAAGAAGGAGACAGTAAATACCTAGTAATAATTTGTTTCTTAAAGTTTTCATCGGTGGTTATATTTTAAACAGAAAATATCTAAACTAATTATTTGTATTCTTGAAAGTTAATAAACAAAACAGAAACTGATTTAAGTTGTAGAGACTAATATCTTTATCACTTGGCAATAAGGCATCTTAGATTTATAGGAGACTCCGTAGGTCCATAGTCTTATTTATAATGATAAATAAGACTAAGGACCTATGGAGTCTCTCTACAGTAATGACTGTAAATGACTTTTGCCCCGAATTCTAACGAAACCCCGCCCGGACGCACTCCGGACCCGAACTATGACAAATCCGGACGAATGGCAGGCATTTCTTTCATATTTCATATTTTATGGGTACACTGAACCTATCTAAAACAAATTCAATAGCCTCTTTCACTTGCCACTTCTTTCTTTCGTCGCCACGAATGACTCACCATGGAGGGATAAAATCATGGCTAAGTGCTTTCGTGTAAGGCCTTCTGTTCATGGGTTTCGGGTTCTAGAGTTGTCAATATGTACCTACTTTATAACTATTTGTCATACCATTGAAAAAGCTTAGTGGCCGCATATTTGATCGAATATGTAATAATGCTGGGTGTTCTTAATAGTGATCCGTAACACGTGTTAAAATGTTCGCTCAGAATGAGGGTTAGGCCGGCATCGTTCTCATCAAAACCATAGTCTTTGACTTCTAAATTGTATTCAATTTCCCTAGCAGAGTCATCTTCCATCAAAAACCTTTCTATTTTATTATCGCCTGTGTTCATGTAACTATACTCTCAGTAAAGAAACTAGGTATTTACTAACATTCCCTTTAATACTTTACATTTATGTTGCGTATAATGTCACACAATACCGAATACAAGGAAATGTTTGATTTTAATTCCTGATATATACCTACTATGTACATACTGCATTCGTGTTTTATTTTAATTGAAGTTTCCTTAACAAGTATAGTACATTGTGTTCTTCTTATAACATGCGTTTTCGCCAACCACTTCTACCAACAAAACATTACATACCTTTGAAACGTCATACGGTATTTTTTAGATTAAATAGACTATAAGTACTATAAATAAACATCTCACACAGGCATAATACTCGTATCCTAATAGTAAATCGATAGTCCGTGAAACATAGTGATAGTTAAATGGACGATATATATAGTTTGTATTATAACAATAAAACAAAGCATACCAGGCTCAAGCCAGTACAAGCAGGTAATCACAGAGGTGCATAAGTAAAGGATTTAAGTATAACTAATAATGTAGTTCGTATGAAAGGCCACTGTTTAAGACTTCCATTTCATTCAAATATCTATTCTATTTCTTTTAGATCAATCTTTTAAAGGTAGCTACAATTTAAGAAAAGCTTATCAGAACAGACGTATATCGTATAATTTGTAGAAGTGCGAAGTTAAAAGAAACTTCATATCTATGAAGTTTGAAACGAGAGAACTTTTGCGGGGAGTAGGCTTTTTCATACTGAACCTGGCCTAAGTCTATCAATAAGTCAGGTAGTTATAGTATAGAAATAAGATCGGGACTTTAAAAAAACCCTAAAGCGTTATCTGCTAATAATTATGAAAAAGATAGCAGACCGAGTAGGCACGACTTCAATAATAAAACACAATGTTATCTTCATTGCATTGTTCATGTTTCGTTAAAACGATATTTTTACTGAGAAGCACTTCCCGGTTGCCATTATTTAAAATATGGGGGAGAGAATCGTGCTTCACCGAGGGTCATAGGTAGTAGAGCCGCACTGATTTCAGCACGAACGGGACGGTACTACCCTCGCACAGAAGATCAACCTGATCATTCTGAAATGACAGTATTCATGCTATCGTATTTCGTTGGTAAGTGCGAAACCGGAGGCCCAATGATGCAGTAGCAGCATCAGTAGGCCGCCATAGTGTGGGGTCGCCATGCTGCAGTGTTACATTGTCTGCATCCGCAATGAGTATGGTGACCACCACTCTTGGATTCTGCTTATGCTTTCCATAAGGTAGAGTGAGAGTTATTTTGGCAGGGCCATGCATAAAAAGAAAACTCTACCTGAATGAAGCTCGGGGTTTCTAAAGGGTCCAGTGCTCAAAAACACGTTAAGTAAAAAAAAAAATTTTTTACTTTGTTACAACGAAAACACCTTTTCTTTATATAAATTACGCATCTGTAAAATACATACTTAATAAGTATTTTAACTCCATTCTCTATACCGAATAGGCTATTACACCAACAATTTTACTCAAAACACTTATAATATTGCAAATAAAAATTTCTCTTTTTATTATAAACTAGCTGACCCACGCAACCTCGTTTGCGTCTTCTATTGCCCGTAGCGTGAAAATTTGCCCCCGTTTTTGAAACATTCTTCATTGGTGCTCCGCTTTTATTAGTATTAGCGTGATGACATATAGCCTATAGCCTTTCCCGATAAGTGGACTATATAACGATTATCTACTCCAACGCACATACTTACGAATTTGAACTTTGTATTGCGGTAATAAAGTGCAAATTGACTAATTGACGTTAGGAATACACCTACATTGCTTAGACAACAGTGAGTGCTTGTAATGTATGAACTTTATACAATAGCAATAAAGCTCAAATTGACTTTACATTTTAGTTAGAAAACGTTTGTATGGGAAAAATAAAAGGGCTGTTTTTAGGGCTTTTCCGGTCATTATTTGAATTTTTCTCGCCATCATCGCCAAACCATCCTTGAACTTCAACAAACATTTAAAAAAAAGAATTGGCCAAATTGGTCCAGGCGTTATTGAGTTATGCGCTTACCAACACATTGAGCGATTCATTTTTATTTATATAGATATAAATTCAGTTGTGCCAATATCACTGAACAATAAAGACAGCAGCTGGAACATGTGACCCTATTCAGTCCCCGTGCTTCACCCAGGTAGAGGTCCTGTCCCCAAAATACGACTGTTTTGAACACATTTTTATTAGTTTCACCTACCGGGACGTGCCATAACAAAATAAAAACCATTTTACCCATTTTAGAATACCTACCTGCTTTGAAATTTTGCACCGATTTCTCCGATCAGGATCTTCAGTATTAACGATTTTTAATATCAGGCACCACGAAATTATCTACCACAGCGTGGGCGTGTACTGAAGCATATTTAACTTTCTTTACTTAAATACATATATGTGTATATGGGCCTGCTAAAGTGAGGTTACTCTACCCGATTCCTATGGAAAGCATTAATAGAATCTAAGAGCTGTGATTACAATACCTACTTATTGCGAATGCAGACAATGCAACAATGCGGCATGGTGACTCTCACTATATAGCGACCTTTTGAGATGCTTCTGCATCAGTATGCGTTAAATAAGTTTTTTTTTTTACTGTTTCCAATATACATACATTCAGACACAGTAACAAAAACTGCACCACGAAGACCTCGCAGGGTCTATGGTACAATTATAATTATTTTGAGAGTGTCTTTAATGGTCCAGAAATCATACCCATGATCACCGGCACCCTAACACACAAAAAAGGAAAAAAAGAATTGCTCAACATGAATTGGTGTCGTGTTGGAGTTGTGAGCAGCGTTGCCAGATTTATTTTTAATCAAATCAGGAATTTGAGACTTTTGGTGAAAAAAAGCGGAATTCTTTCCTCGAAAGCGGGACAAAGAGTAAAGACACGTATCATATATATCTCAAATTACGTCACATGAGTACGAGTAACCTAAAAATAAAAGCTCATTCGCAATATATTGTTTCTCTACTACATGCTGCATCATCCCTAATTCGTGAGTTGCCTGCCAATCTTATTGACGATAAAACACAACGGATAACTAACTAACTTCACTTTGAACGCCCCGTCAGTTATTCCCAAAAAGCGGGACATTATCCATTTTCCGAAACATGGTTCATTCGCATCAAAATCAGTAAATATTTTGAAAAATACAGATGTGTTGCAATAGATAAGTATAAGGTATTCAGTAGAATCCAAAACTACTTTTTTAAAGTACCTAATAAACGGAAAGCTTGGATGCCATTGGTGCCACCTTTACTCACAAATCATGTAGGTCTAATAATACCACCTGCAACCGGTAGATGACATGCGTGTATCAAACAATTAGCCAAACGAAGTACGAGTACAATACAATAAGTTTCAGATATTAGATGTTTAGAGAATAAAACATTATATTAACAATCTAAGTTTTATACATATTGTTTACATCAACATTGAAGTAAATTAAATTCAGGGAAATTAAACTAAGAAAGTGTGCGAAATGTAATTTTAACGCAGACAGGGATTGAATAATGTAATTCCAGTCTAAATCATCAAATCATTTCTATTCGCAAATTGCAATCCTACTAATATTATAAACGTGAAAGTTTATGTGTAAGTGAGTAGTTATGTTTGTTGCTCTTTCACGCAAAATCTACTGAATGGATTTTGATGAAACTTTACAATAATACTTATAGCTTATACATCAGAATAATACATAGGCACAATTTATAAAGAAACTAGTTTCGCCTCGCGACGTAGCCCGCGGTAATTGTCGTACCGTGGGGTTCAGCTAGTATGCAATAATCGTCTGTCGGTATTCTCGCTAGCTAGGCAATATACAAGCTATTTTTAAGCAAAATAATATAATTCTAAAACAATGTAATCGCGGTAAAGCGACACAAATAAGGGCGCGTAACGGCATGCAGCAGCAGAGAAGCGGGGCTGAGTGTGTTGAAGTGAGAAGCAGATAGTATAGCAACAAGAGTGAACGAGACAGTTGTAAACTGAGTAAAATCATAAACTGTCACGTGAATATTTGGCCACAAGCCTTATATGTATAATGCCACGTTTGGAATTTATTTATGACTGACTGGAAAATTGGAATTATTTACTTTTTGAGTTGGAGAAGAGAGGGCATGAATAAATAGCCAATATCTCATAATACTATCACTAGTACTACGTTCAAGATAATACACATGTTATAAGTCAAACGCCCGATATCAATAGGTCGTCTCGCCACTACTTCTCGATCATGACCCCAATAATATTTGACCTAATAGATTAAAAGAAACTGCGCCCCAAGATTTTCATACAAGTTATTACCTAAATGTATTTTCCAGACTAACTTAACTTTGTTACTTTAAAAATGTGAATAGTAGGTACACCTACTTAGTATTTATCTAACACACAACGCAGGTCCTTACAGAACCATACATTTACGTCACGGTCAAAACGGCGGTAGTATTCATTCTAAACCTTAGAGTATTAAATTGAATGTTATCTAGTTCATTGCTGGACATAAGTTTCCTTTCTCTTTCCAGGCCATGGCATCACTCCGGTCGGGCCGGCCCATTCACGCCGAAGCGTGGCTCTCCCACAGTTTTACAATTTCAGTTTATTCATGTCATCCACACTTTTTATATTTTTTCTCTTCTTCAAATCTTAAGTCTTCAAGTATTCGATTTTCGTGATGAAATTAATGATTAAAAAATATAAAAAAATTGGACGACATGGAATGACAACCGTCATATGAAGTGTTGCCAGTTATGATATGATATTTTTTAGTTCCGTTTCACGACTTTTTACCAAGCCATAAGTCTGAGAAGAACAATTAACAGTATTTTAGAAAAACGAGCATTATTTTATTTATTTAATGTTTTAAATACATATTTTTAGAGCTTCGAAAAATAGGACCCGTTTTACCCTTTGGGTACGGACTCGTGTTAAGCATTTTGATGCTGAAAATAGTATTTAGCATACTTTATTTTTGTTCAACAGTATAAAGTTTAGTATAATGTAGTGCAAAACATTTTAATACTGTTTTTAACAGTATATTCTGCAACCCTAGTTGTAAAATTGTGAACAAAAATATTAAAATAGGTTTATAATTTCATAATTTTACTGAAAAGGTTATTGAGATTTTGTGAGTCACCATAACAAAGTTGTTTAGTATTGATAAATATGAAACGCATTGATGAAACGTCATACATTAGTCAGTACATTTTAGATTATAAACTTTTTGTCCTACCTGGTTCTATAATTTTTAGATCCATCTATATTTAAACAATGCCTGTAAATTTACAAAGTCTACGACACTCACACTATTTATTATATGTGTTTGAAGTTTTGACCAACAGTAATTAACATTTACGTTTTCATTCAATCTTTTTACTTCCCCACCTAAACATGAATGAAGTAAACTGCGAACTAATTTCTTTCTGTTTTGTTTTTTTTTTGTATTTGATCAGGCGTAAAGTTGGCACTACTTTTTTACCACCTACGGTATATGCAGTACTATACGAGACTCGTTCACAACGATTGTCAAAATAAACAAAGGAATCGTGAAAAATCACACGTGGTTTTTAAACTTCATTCGGAATTATTAGAATGAGACCTAAATATAATATGTAGTCATTACGTTACAGTTACTACCACTAAAACTAAAGCAAACAAATACTTTTAAGAGTTTCGTAATCTCCCGCCACTCCGAATGGAGAACGAACTTAACCGAAATTCAAATATGCCGCCATGAGCGACCCATGTTAGAACGAGATGGAATGACAATTGTTAAAATGTCCAGGTATTCTAAACATTTTACAAGCCCAAAGGAGCATTTTTCAGGGGTTAAAACTAAGTAAATTATTGTTCTGTTTAAATTTATTTATATAATACATTATTATATTATAATAAATTTATATAATACATAACTAATAATGGAAGGACCTGATTGAAAAAATTAAATATACGCTATTTAACATTTTAATGGTTTTTTGAAATTGGCTCTTACATAATGTTGTATAATTAAAAGAGAATAAAAACTTTTTAGTTTTTTCATTTATTTTAATCCAAACATTTAACTTAGGTATCAGGTAGATAAAAAACGTAACTAATTGAAAATTATCAATTTATTTATCGTCTGATATATATCTGATCTTATATCTGTCTCTGATAATCATTTTCAACAGTGATTTTCTGCTAATAAAATATAATAAATTTTATTGAATATTTGTATCGTCTTAACACTGGGCTCTGTTCAATAAAGCTGACAATCTGATACATCATCATTATCTGCTTAATAAAACTGAGAGGCGACAAAATTGTCATGACGAAAAATAAAAATATGTCGGATTGTCGCGACAATTTTTTATTTATTGAAAGACAAAATAATATCAAATCTGCTTGATTAAACAGAAAATTGTCATGAAATATTGACATATTTGTAGAATTGTCCGACAATTACGCCAGGACCTAGATAGAACCATCTAATTTTAATACATAAATTATATTGTGCTTGTAAGTTGTCGAGTTTTATTAAATGTAAGTGTAAATTTAAGTTACTTTTTCCCACGTTTGTCACTTTTACTAAACAACCTAAGCTCCATAATTCTAAATTTTTGTCACTATTTGATACATACATCGAAATGTTAGGTTTGTTGAACAGCCTCTTGAATTATTAGGGTTAAAACTGTTCGATTTTGTTGTCTTTTTTGCCAAGTAAATACTTCTAAATAAAAATTTTAAATACAAGAATTTCAAATTGATTCAACTTTATATGTATTTTAAACATTTAATAAATGTTTACCGAAATAAAAATACTCGTTTTAGGGTTTGCTTAAAAATACTACAACTGAAAAGCAAAAATGTTCACTACACCTGACATAAACTACATTTTCTGTTTCTGATGTTGGCCACCCTAACGATATTTAACGCGCACATGCGCAGAACGACAGGTGGTCGCCGACTCGAACCAGTCGTCTCAACCGAACCTATCGACTTCTCATCCTCATCATCAGCGGCTTTCGTGCTCTAGCAAGAACGATGTGCAGTGCTTTGTGTTGAAGTGCTCGTGGTGACATGGCGTCCTTTTTTTAAAGATAGTGGAAGGTGTTTAATACATTCTAAATATCGTTTCTTTACAATGAGTGTGAACTGTGATCGTGTTTGTAGACTGTGCTTGTCATCTCGAGGCGAATTACTGCCGATTTTTCCTACCACCAGTTCGGATGACTCGGAACCTCACGTCCTCGCTTCAAAAATCAAGGATTGCGTGTCCGTAGAGGTATGTAACATAAAAAATAAGTGATATAGTAAAGTTTTGAGTGAAAGTAGACCCTCACATACGTGAGAACTCGTCATCCGCCTCGTATCGAGCAATGACAGGCAGCGCGCCTAGGTGGAGATGTCGTAAGATCGTCCACCATTTTGTAATGTTCTACGGCTATCGTTTGGTTCGTGGCCGCGTCGCGTCACATTCCGTGCAGCCGGCGAGGAATGGCGCGTATCATGAGGGTCGGGTTGGCATTATTCCCGGGGGTCAGGTTGGGAGGGGGGTTACGTATCGTTAGGTATGAGCCGCGTTGGACATCGGCCGTATTGATTTATCGGACGAGACCAGCCTGCAGCTCGTCTCTCAAACGGACGGGTCGAGCGTCGGTGTCGGCGTGAGTGCGCTATACGTGTGTGCGTATATCGAGCGCTAACCCTCGAGGGGCTCGCTGGCTGCCACTCGACTCGCTTCTACTTATTCGGTCGAGGAGCAGCCGCTCGCCGCCGTTCGGCCATACCTACGCCTACCTACTTAGTTTCTCCTTGCGTATCTATCTATACACGAGGCGCGGTTTCGCCTCGCTCGTTCTGATGAAACGAGCGCGTCGTGGACAGCGCCTATTTGCCCATCGTGCGATGATTACGTATGATTATTTTTTCAGGTAAATGAAAATGATGAGCTGCCCACGAATATCTGTAGAAAATGTGTGGACAATGTCAATAATTGGCATAAGTTTAAAAATGTTTGTGAAAGGACTCAAAACAAACTACAGTCTCTGGTTAATAAAGATGGCAACCAACTAGAAGAGGTGGGTTTATCTTTCTGGATATTTAAGCTTGGAATTGTTACAATACATTTTGTGTATATCTATTGTTTACTTGTGGAAATATGCATTTTCAGATTCAAGTCAAGAATGAACCTTTATCTGATGAAGCCTATGATGATGGAGTTGTTATTGAGGGTGCATATCCTGATAATGAGGTATGACATGTGACTCAGAAATTGTATTTTTTTTTTAATAATATTGTCTGTTTATACTTATACTGTTTTTAATTTTTACAAATTTTGGTACAAGATTTTTGGTGTCAAGGACAAATGAACTTGTGTGTATTGATAACAAGCCAACTATGACAATAAAAGCTTTTGAATCATTTTTTTAAACGAATTCAAACTACATCTCATGTAGCACTTACTTATTTTCATTTAAAACTGCATTGAAAAAAATACATATCACATTTAAAATTATTTCTTTAAAAATATTTAACTGTTTTTTATACATTCCAGAATGTCATCGTGGCAAATAAAGTTCAACCTGAAGGCCCCCCAATCTTGGCTTCCTTGGGACTCACACCTAGGAGTGATAAGGTAGGGATGACACAAATAATTAATTTATTATTTTATGTAATAAGCACTTGTTTTACATTTAGTGTGACACTCTAAACTCTTTATATATTTCATGTTTCTTTTATATGTGCAATGATATAATAACACATTAAATGTCCAGTGCCTACATTAATGCGTAAAGAATAAATGTGGGAGAATAGTTCAATGGAATTAATTTTATCCACAGAAGTGTGTGGATCCTCGAATGGATTGGCACCGAGTCTGTGCCATTTTGGACATGGTTCAAGACAATGAGGTGATTGACTCTCTACAATCAAAGGAAGAGTGTGATGTTTTGCAACACTCTGATCATGACTCTGACACAGAGGCTGAACTTCAACCAGATATTGAAGATGAATATGTAGATTGCAAAAAAGGCTATGCCTGTAAAAATAAAAAGATTATATCGAAGAATCCTAAACTGTTACCATCTATGAATAATATTAAAATCAGAGAAGCTCAGCAATTAAGGAAACGAAAATTAGATTATCCTAAACAGCACTGTCCGCGTCCTAAAAATGCTTGGCAATTGTTATTCACTGATGACCTACTTGAATTGATAGTCAACTCTACTAATGAATATATTGTGAGGAATGAAAAAAGTGAGTCCATTGCAACCAATGTCAGTGAAATAAAAACACTTATCGGCATTTTGTATTTGCATGGAATAATGCGATCAACTCATGAAAAATGTACTGACCTTTGGCGTGGCGACCTTGGGGTACCATGCGTTAGAAATTCCATGAAATACGAACGATTTAAATACCTTTTACAAAACTTAAGTTTTGATCAAGAGGGCGGCGACAGCATTATACAGTTTGATATAATGAAACGTATGCGTAAGGTATTTGAAATCTTCGCCATGAATTGCAGAACAGCTCACGGGATTGGGAACATTGCGGTTATTGATGAGGTCATCGTTCCAGTTTATGGACCTTGCCCATTTCGATATGATATAGATAAGAAACCACTGAAGCGCGGAATAAAGATGATATTGCTTGTAGACACATCAACATTCTACATAAGCAATTTAGACATCATAACGGACCCTTACTTTGGTGCAGAAGAAATTACCAATAAGTTAGTTCAGCATTTAGCTGGTAGTGGTATATCTATCGTAATGGATAGCTGGTTTACATCTTTAACATTAATGGAAAGACTTAGAAATGAGTACCAGCTATTTACAATAGCAGCATTAAATCCATCCAATGACTGGATTCCACCGTTGTTCCTTTCTCAGTATAGAAAATGTAGAACATTCATGTCTGGATTTATTGATCATGATATTTCACTTACCTCTTACGTGAATTCTGATTTAAAAGCAATAAATATAATAACTAATGAGCCTAGATTTTACAGAAAGGGTCATGTGAACCAAACTACAGTTGTGTCTGTTTATAAGAAAAATCAATCAGCTGTAGAAGTGGTTGATGTTGTTATGAATTATTATACAACTATGCAACATACTAATGATTGGACTCTATCATTATTCTTTACATTATTAAATATTGCTTCTGTCAATGCCCAAGTGCTATGGAGCTCTCAAAATACAAATGTGGCACAACGTCGCACCTTTATAAAGGATTTGGCCTTAAGTTTAATGGTGCCTGAAGAGAGATCACCTATATCCACAAACAAATTAAGAGATGTATGTGAAAGAGGAGAGAATTCATCTTTGTTGCAAGAAATTGTACACCCATATTATAAGAACAGGAGACGATGCAGAATATGTGTGAAAACAACTAAGCGAGACCGTAGAACAAAACAGTTTTGTGTAAAGTGTGGTCAACCTATCTGTAAAGAACATTCTGTCAATATCTGTACTATGTGTGGAAGTTAATGTGTATGTCAGTTATGTATAAGTCTTATTAGAGATATATAAATATTTATAGCACTGGCTATTCTTTTTTACTAATTTCTTAAATTGTGTTAAAAGAAAAAGTACTGTATAATTATTTGAAAGGTACTTATCATAAAATATCACAAATTTTGATATAAAAGGAATATTCAAATGGTTATGGATGGATTTGTTTAGTACTAGAATATAGATTTTTGTTCTCTCGAATTTGTTCCCTCTTTTTACCTAACTAGTTACTGACTAATCAGGTAAAGCCAAGCCAATATATAAACCGATTTTGATGATTGAGGTATCAATAGATTGCTGATAATAAAATTTTATAAAAAGTTTTAATATAGTTGGGTTATACTTTTTACCTTTTTCTTATTTGTGTCTCATATCCACAATATGAGACACAAATAAGAAGGTGGTCCATTTCTACACAGTAGGCCAGTATTTGAGGGGCTGGTCATAATTCCCTGATGCCTAATGTTATCTATACAACACTTCATCTTTCTATGTGTTCGTAATCACCAATATAAATTAAAAAAGAAAAATCTGGCTCTTGACCGTTTATTTAACTTGTGTCAACAGTTTTAGCATGTTATTTGAATAAGGTTAAAATCGGTACTTGTTGTTAGAAACAGAAATTAATGTGAATTAATAGAATATTGCCAGTAAATAAACATTTTTATTTTGGATCTTTCAGTACTTTCAATAGTAGTTGGTACAATTTTTTACTGTGTACATTTTTATGAAACCACTATTATAATTAAATTATTTTTTTAATTACATTGATGTGGATTCTTTTATTGCTTACTTTTTGGAGTGTCACACTAAATCTTGAATAATATTAGTATTTTTTATATTTATTTTTATTATTATATTGCAATCGGCTTCATAAGCCTTTATCAGATTCTTTGAGAAAGATTTAATTAAATACTATAATAATATAAATTAATTAATTATAAGTATTTTTTAAATTCTGTTAATATAAAACATTGATAAAGTAGGTACATAGTTTACATTACATTGAGTAACAATTGAAAATTCAACTACTCATGTAAATATTTTATCATACCTCAGGTCTATTCCATGATGAATTACAGAATATGATAGCCTAATTGAATTAAATAGAGATTCATACTTAATTGCACTGAAAGCCTAATTTCAGAAGAGAGAGGCGCACAGTGTCAATCAGCATGATTTGCCTGACTTCTTAAAATTATTGACATTTTTATTGTTCTCATGAACCAAGCATTTCATGTTAAATTGTTAGTACATAGCGGTTAGACAAGTAGACGACACAGAAGTTTTATTTCAAAGTGTAACGATTTTTTACGAAAGTACTCATCTATAATGCCTTCAAATACTTACAAATAATTTTGGAATATATGTTTATTTTATTAATTACAGGGAGTGGAAAGTGAGAAAGACGAAGAAGAGGAAGAGGAAGAAGAAGAAGAATTGATGGAACCTGCTCAAGCATTCCCCAAAATGCCCCACATGCCGGAAGTGTCCATAACAGTAATGCGACCTACGGGCGAGACCTTGCATGCGCGCCAAGGTATACAGCAATTAGCTTCTAAAAACTGTCTTGTCTGCGGCCGCACTTACAGATATTCCCACAATGCTCGTCGACATGAGCTCACCGCTCACAGCTTTGACAGGTATACTAACAAAATAACTCCGAAGAAAACACCTAATCATTTGCAGCCCAAATTAAGACCTAACCCATTTAACCCTAAAGCGCGTTTGATGCCGAATCGGATTAGTCATAAGATGCAATTTATGTCCAAAAAGATCCCAACAAAAGTAGTACCTATAAATAAGGTTATCACACCTCAAAAACCAATACCAATAAAATCGGCTAAAGCATCGCAAAACAATTTACCTTATCCTCTTCGTATTAAAGCACTGAAAGATTTACAGATTAAGAAAAAGGAACCACAAATTTTAAAGACTTTGTTAACTTCTAAACCAGAAGTTCTTGTTTCTGAACCCGAAATAATAAATTCTGGACCTGAAAGTCCAGAGACACTGATATCTGAACCTGAAATTGCTTCGTTCCAAGTAGAAGCAATACTTTCGGAACCCGATGCTGACGTCTATGACCTACAGCACGGTGACGATGAGGGTGATGGAGACATGCATAATAATCAAGGTCAGAATTATGATACGGTTGACATGAATTCTGAAAATGAAATTGAGATCGCACGTCAACGAGGTGACGAGATAGATGGTGAAGAACAAGCTGATGGCGATGAAAACATGGATCAGAATGATAATATGGATGGTGGTCAGAGTGAGAACGACCAAGAAGCAGACGATGCAGAGAGTCAAGAAAATGTAGAGATGTCGGATGGTTTAGAAATGAAGAACCATGAAGAAATAGAAATAAATCACGATGGGAACGATGATGAAGACGACGATGATTTACCAATGACAATACAGCCAGTAGTGGAAATTAATGAAGACTTGCAGGCTGATTCGTTTAATACTGATGTAGCTGATGGTGATGAACACGAGGACAGCATTTATCCTAACGAGACCGTTGATCCTAATGAGACTCTAGACGAGGAGGAAGTGAAAGAACTCGATCCTGATAAAACATACGTAACAAAAACGCAGAGAGACTTCATTTTAAAATATCGTGACGTTATTGAGCAAATCAATACAAAACGTTGTTTGTGTTGTGACAGAGAACATCCGCGCCGAAAAGCTGTTATACAACACTTGCAGAAAAATGGGCACAAAGTACCCAAGCACACATGCTACAATTGCGTTGTAACATTTGGACATATTGGTGCTTTGCTCAGCCACATGAGGTCAAATTCTTGCACTGATTTGTGGAAGATAATATACAATGAAAATGGTATTACTGATGATTTGGTTCTAGAAGACGAACCTAAGGAGGTCAAAGTTCAGTATAAAGATATTTTTAATGCTAGATCCTATGCTTGCAAACTATGTCCAGCAAAATTTCAGTTAAAACAATTCATAATGAAGCATGTTTTAGATGCTCATGAAGATGGACAATCGAGAGTGCCTCTCGGATGTGTGCATTGTAGAGCGAGGTTTAAGGAAAAGAGTTTGCTTAAAAAACATATTCGTAAAGGTGATTGTACTGTTTATGTAGCTTGTGACTTATGCCCAGAAACATTCGGAAATATGCAGACTTTTAATGATCATGCATTAGCCGTTCATGCTGGTAGTTTTGAATCAGATAGCCAGAGCAAATGCGTCGACGGTCGCCCTACTGACTGTCCATTGTGTGGTAAAAAAAATAGCAGCTATCCGAATTTAGTAAAACATTTAAAAATTATTCACAATGAGGAAACACCGCACTACTGTCAGCACTGCGACTCTAAATTTGAACAAGCTGCTGATCTTAATAAACACATTTACATGGAACATTCTGACCGAACTCTAGGCATGCAACAAAACAATGAGCCGGATATGTCCATTGTTAAAGAAGAGGCTGAAGAGTATCACTATTCCTGTACTGAATGTAACGCCATATTTGAAACTGTCGATGCGTGGACAGACCACCAAGTTGCTGAACACAACCAAGTGGCTCATCACTGTGACCAGTGCGACAAAAAGTTTTTGCGTCCCTCTGAGCTTGCAGAACACAAGAACACACATTTGAGGGTTAAGTTTTACCCTTGCAGCGTTTGCGCTAACTCTTATAGTACCCCTCAAAAACTTTCAGAACATGTACAACAAGTCCATCCAGGAATCGGTGCAATGGCTGCAGCAGATTCGGAATTCTTTTGTGATATCTGTATCAGGTCATTTAAAAGTCGTCAAGCATATTCAAACCATATGCGTATACATGCTAAAGTGCCTACGACTAATCGAAAACCAGGAGACACTTCTTCTAACAAAGGTTTTTCGCCCTCAATTATAGGCAAACCTATCAAACAGGTATATCCTATGGTACAACCTGGCTTTGTCTCATTTAAGCCTCATTACAATATTCCTAATGCTCCCTATTCTTGCGACATTTGTGGGAAGGGATTCATGCATAAAAAAAACATATGGAAACACAAAAAAGTTTTACATGCAGATATATTAAACGAAAGAAATGACAGTGAGGAGAATACTATGCAAGCCTCCACTGAAGAGGACGAGCTTAATCCAGATGAAAACGGCGCTATTCTCTCGACGCCACAGTTTGATAGTTTTAACTTTGGCAATTTTGCCAATAATATCCAACAAGCACAACAAGATACTATGCCTTATTCGTGTGAATTATGTCTAAAACGATTTCCTCTTAGAACCAGTTTATGGAAACATAAACGTGCCAAACATGGAATTATTAATCCTAATTCTAGTGGCGGGAACGATTCACAAACGCCGTCGGCTAGCGGGGAAGGAAGTAGTAGATCGAGTTGTACAATATGTAGAATTACGTTTTCGGATAAGAAATCTTATTACCGCCACCGAAAAAACGTTCACAAATCTACTGTTCAAATGTGTAAAATATGTGGAAAACCCCTTAACTCGACATTAGAACTTTATGAACATTTGAAGGCTGCTCACGCAAGAGAACTTTTAGGCTACAACGCCAATCAAGGTTCGAGTAAATCTCTAGAAGTAGCACAAGAATTGGAACCTGATTATGAGAACGATCAAGAATCAGTCGATCCTAGCGTTGATTATCAGGCTCGATACCCTTGTGACACGTGCGGCAAACAATTTGTGGGTTTGTTAGCTTTGCAGAACCATCAGTGTATTAATCAGGCTCCGCCTCAACCACAAACCTTTGACTGTGAGATTTGTCACAAAAGCTACACGTCAATATCAGCTCTAAAGAGCCACCGTGGATGGCACTTACGATCACCTGATGGGAAAGCAGCTGCTAACAATAGTGGACTTTGGATGCCTCAGCACAAGGTCACAAGTAAAATTAGCAAACATGAAGTCATCGATCCAGTACAACTTGCCAAAGTAGTTACACATTCCAGTCCTGCAGCAGCAGTAGCCGCTAAAAGAAGACTCCCACCTGAGGTCGAAGTCACCGTCGTTAATCCTAATAAAAAAATGCGTTCTGATGATTCTGTTGAATTAGAACAACATAATTCTAGTTCAGCTGAAGATAGATATTGCAATATTTGCGACAAGGAGTTTACGAAACGCGCCGCTTATCAGCGCCATATGGATGAAGTCCACCAACCGAATTCGGTATTTTGTCCCGTGTGTGATAAGAGTTTTACAAGAAAGTCTACGTTACTCATTCATATGAAGAAGCACTATGAGAGTGGGGAAGGAAGCTCAAGTATGGTTGGACAAGTCGAGGAGGACTTGCTTACATGCGACTTATGTGGAGCCCAATATGACGATGAAGAATCGCTGAAAGCACATCGAGTTAGGCATCACGGTGAAGAATCTGAAGAAGACGATGACGATGATGGAGACGATGGCAACGTGCCTATTCCTCCTCCAGGTGAGTTTACTTGCGGACAGTGTGGAGATGGTGTAGCCACACCAAGAGATCTCATCGCTCATCGCACTATGCACTCTACTCCCACCAAATTTTTCTGTAACATATGCAAAGTATACTTTGCAAGAGCATTGGATCTCTCTTCCCATACACGAGCTAGACATGCAGACAACGACAAGGTATTCTTTCCTTGTGCCATGTGTGACAGATTCTACATGAACAAAAAGAGTTTGCAGCGACATATTGAAATGGCTCACTGATCATCGCCTGAAGCGATTGATAATTATTGAAATTGAAATAATCAATGTAAAAGTATGCAAACGTTGCGTGTTTGTACTGTTAACATAATTATTTACTAGTTTCTGTATATGTTACAGTGCTGGTGCCATTGGCTATATACACTGCAGGTTGACTGTATGTCAAAAATTATATTATATTGTCGTCATTCCCCGGCTTTTGATTTCTCTGCGAATCAAGATTTTATTTTATTATTGGTTATGTCAGTAAGCCTTTGCTCACGAATTGTGTTATTTATTATTTTTTTCCAATGTGATACTAAGACTGTTACAAATTCAATTTGATGTAATAGTTAATGTGGACTCACTTTGGATATTTTCTTTAGACGAGTAAGTACTTATCATGATTTACTAAATGAATTATGATAATTAAGTAAGTAAATATTAATAGCAAACTCTTCTATTTTTGAATATTGGAATCACGGGCCAAAATTGTGAAACATAGTCAAAATCAGTCATAACCAATTAAAATATTAAGTATCATTTTAAAAATATAATTTTACTTTTAAATCGACAAATGTTATGGTCATAGGCGATATTCATTACATGTCGTGTTATTTTAGTTTAGTTTCTAATGTAAATACTTAGCGTTTATTTTATTGTAATTTGGGATTTAATGAGTTATTGATTTGGTATAAAAATGGTAAGGTCATTAATTGTGTTTCACTAAAATGTACTGATTATTTTTAGTATTTTTAAATATACTCTATGTAAACCACACAGGGCATATTTCCTCATCTATGGTACGAATTAAGAAAATAGTGTAAAGGTAATAGAATATGTAATAATGGCCTACAAAACTTGAAATATTGTATGTTAAATATATTATTAAGATTATATATTCTAAGATTTTGGATACTGTTAAATCTATTCTTTTAGAAATATAATCTGTATCTCAACTGCCAAAAATAACATGAGTTTTCCATATTACTGATGGGCTTAAAAAACCTAATTCTACACTAAGTTAAAGAAGCTTACATATATGCTATATGTTTACACTATTAGGATGGCAAAACCGTAGTCATTGAATTTGTATCATGTTTGCATTTAGACATAATATGTTCCTGTATTATAAAGTTAAATGTACATATTCTTAAATTGTGTACAATGTATAAAACCGCTAAATGATATAAATACTAAAATATAACAATAAATAAGGATCCAAATCGAATAGTGTTTAGTGATGCAAACATAGAAGCAATATTTGTTACCTTTCTAATTAAAACAGCGTGAAAAATCCTAACTGTTTTACGATTTGAATGCTAGTTAATGTACAAATTATGAATAAGAATGACGGTATATTCTTGGTATTGGATTGTATGCGATTGTTACTTACCCAGATCACGTTTATGAGTAAAATAATCCTTACTAATATTATAAATGCGAAAGTAACTCTGTCTGTCTGTCTGTCTGTTGCGCTTTCACGCCAAAACTACTGAACCTATATAAATTAAATTTGAAACACATAGTCTATAGCCTGAAAAAGGACATAGGCTACTTTTAATGCGAAAGAAGGGTTGTAAGTGGTTGAATGTAGGGGATGAAAGGTTGTATAAATGCTACCCAAAGTGACTATTCCACGCGCGCGAAGTTGCGGGCACAGCTAGTTATTATTATGCTCGATATTAGTATTGAGGCGCCATTATATCAAAAGTCAAACTTAATATGTCCTTTTTAATCAAAATGAAATAATCCTAAGGTTGAAAATAAATGATTTGAATGTCAATTGGTCTTACAAATACTTTAATATTAATTTTAATGGTATATTGAAAACCGAACAATATGTAATGTAATCAGGATGCATGTATTTTTTGAAGAATTAGAATTTGTACAACAGTAATCAATTGGGTTTTTGGTTCTTTCTTATCATCATCATCAGCCTGTCGCAGTATAGCAGGACATTGGCCTCCAATTGTTATTACAGTTCTCATAAAATACATGCAATCACACTTACACTAAGCATGTCATATAAAACATTCTTATTACATTTTTCGTCAAATGAAAAAATGTGTTTTAATATGGATACGAACATTCATTGCTCTCTCACGAGTTATCTGTAACAACTGTTTTATATTGGAGCTTAGCAAAAATTTACAACGGTGACATATATCCTCTCTAAGGAAGACTTTCAGGTGTGTTAAATTCTGTCGCTGAATATTAGAAAGGTTTTGTATCAACAAAATTATACAGCGCTGGTAGCGCTGTATAATTTTGTTGCATTAGGACTTATATTTGTGAACATTTTTTGTAATTACCATATATTAAGACTAAAAGAATTTGTGCAAAGATTAATTTAAAGTATTTTTATCTTCACTTACTCTACACTACACACATCTTACTTTTATTGATAGAAATGTTAGCTCATAAATATTTTTGCTGATGGCGTCTCGATTTGTGAAATATTATTGTCCATAGATGAGGTTCACTTTTGTCATCTTTGTGGTTTGATAATAAAGTGACTTAATTATTATTATTGTTGCATTTCATTTAATTTCCTACCTTTGAAGAGTGCATATATCACACATTATGTATGATTGGGGTCAGAAGATTATGGTGCTGTTTTGAGGTATACAAGCTTGGGGTAATGATACTCAGTATAGATTGCACAAAACATTTTAATATAAACTTAAAAAGTCGTACAACAATATGAAAAATTATTATTGACTAATTATATTTAGCGGACATGGAGAGCCGCATTTACTATATTATTATGCAAATATTATATTATCTTTAACACTTCCATCGAATATATCTTACAAAAGAAAGAAAAATAAAAAGTATCTTTGTAATAAAAAATCTCATTACGCTAATTGTATTATTATTAAACTTACATTATAGATTTTATCTACAAAATACTGTAGCTATTCGGTCAGTTTCTCAATCGATAATCATCGCCATTATTACATATTACGTAATAATAATCCTAGGGTATGAATAAAGTACATTTTAAAGATGAAATCATACAACTAGGCTTAATTCTAAATCAAAATATAAAAATAGTAAAAAATTGTTGTACATTCAGTTTAGGTACAACGTTGTCAGTGTTGTGCATGAAACCCGGGCACGCATACGGCATAGCAGCGGCCCCCGCATGCATGCATGCATACTGCTCGCACCTACACTACACTACATACGTACGTCCTACTCTACCACTGACTTCCATTGAAAAACTGCACCGATCGCCAAGTGAAATATAAAAAAGATAAATAACACATAGTATTTATTTTATGAATTTGCATGCACCCGTTATCATTATGAATTGAGAAATATTTTTCTATCATTTATTCATATTCATGTCTTTTAACAATATAAGTATACCATACACACTAAGGTAATGTACACAAGGACTAATATCTTCTTAAAAAAATACTGTTAGATTGAAACGTAGCTAAACCTATAATATATTATTATGTATATTATAATAATTATTATTATAAGGGTACAATCGTACGAGTGATGATTACACTATGTGAGATCTCCGACGCCTTCGGGCGGCCCGCCGCCGTCCGACCACGTCCGACCGGATATGCAAACATTTATTACAACATACGAGTACAATACATAGGTACCAGTACACTATATTAGTAAGTATGAATTATCAATTTCAATATTAAAAATACGTAATTTCTCTATTGGCCATCATTTCCACATGAAAAATTAGACGATTATCGCGTACGAATATATATTATGTATACATATTTAAATATCAGTATTTTCTTAGATCGGAGGACGTATGTATACAGGCTCGCTCTAGAAGGTACGTCGTCGTAAGCGCACGTGGCCGTTCGGCCATTCGCTTCCTTACACCCTACGAATATATCGATTTCAAACGAAGACATCAAAAACTTGACTCAGCATTAAATATTACGAAAATAAATCGCCGGCGAGTCGCGCGGCAGATTATTGCTCCTATCGATAAATTTACACATCGACGTAACGAACGAGAATACAAAAAGTTATGGAAAATCGTACGGATATCACAAGCGGCGGGCGGCGCGGGACGCCCCCGCGGAAAATAAAAAAATAAATCGCGGCGCGCGTCTCTCTCGTAAAAAAGTAAAGACTCTATGAGCGGGTTGCGCGGTGCGGCTAGCGCGCGTGCGCGGCTCAGTTGGCGAGCAGCAGGTGCGCCGGCGCCGGCGGGTAAGGGGGCGCCGAAGAGGGGGCAGGGTCGCGCCGCGCCACGAAGTACGAGGCCGGGTCCGAAGCGGGCGACAGCGCCCGTGAAGCCAGCTGCTGTTGCATCGCGCGTTGCTTGATGTAATTGCTGAACTCGGTAGGCGACATGCGATTCGCGCGTTTGCTGCTCGTTTTGAGCTTGGTACTTCCGAACTTGGTCTGTGCGAAAGTCGCCGTCGTGAAGGTGAGAGGTTGTGCGCGGAACGGTGGCGCTGGCGAGAAAGCAGTGGGCGCGGGGGGCGAGGGTGCTGCCGCCGGCTCCACCGGCCGGAAGCACTGTGCTTCGGGGTTGAACGCTCTTGTTACCTGAAACATCAGTAATAATCATTGAATAACGATAACAATACTCACATTGGTGTGATGACCAAGCGTATTATCAGAGTAAACTGGATTGCGCCACCTGGCTGGTTATACTTATGCCAAAACGCATGGCCAGACTACATTAATTAATACGGGAATTGCCTTCAGTAGTAATTAATTTATTCATTACAAGTTTCCTTACTTTTATAAATCAAGTTGAAATAGTATGAAATATTACGGGTTTGACCTGATTTTCATGAACTGTATAGTTCCTCACCTCTCTGTCGGTCCTTTCATCAGCAGCTCGTTCGTCGCTGCTAAAAAGCACCTTCACTGCGCCCTTTTCACCGATGCGGTACGACACTTCACCTGAAACACGAAAAATTCATAGTTTGATTTGCTGTGGCAATTCCTCTATGATTAGAAATGAGAGTTCGTTGTTTGATAGAATTTAAAAGGGGGTTAAATTCACTTTTTTAAACTGTAAATTATGAGATAAACTTTCGATCTTACTGTGAATAGAATTGTGTAGATGGATCAATATACGAGTACCTACGTGAAATTAATAATATATTTTGATTCACCTTGGGAACCCATGTCTTCAACTGATATGTGCCATCATAGGGCTATAACTCCATATAAGAGAAAATGTAGAAATATTATGACACATTGTTAATCGCATTTAATCCTGTTTTGTAACATCGGTGTCGGTCGTTAAAAGTTGCGCAGTAACACGGTCCTTCAGATCAATTTGTAACTGAACAACGACCGGGAATAACAAGAGTTGACAGACTGTATCTAGTTCAATGCAAAGATTACGGTCCAGTTGCAACTGCCTAGAGTGAACAACAAACATAATTGGTTTTTGTCCTCGGAATATTTACTTTTCACCTAGGCTTTTAGTAAAGTATGTACATAATTTTATAAGATGGATGGAAATCATGACAATTTGAATTTAATGCAGTTGATATTGCGTGCCGGCTTAAATCCATGCTATTCTTACGATTAAAAAGCTATTATTCTGTTACTAGTACCATAAACGACTTGTTCAAATAAATCACTTAGAATAATGACGACTTTATAAGAGCTGTAATGGGAAAATAAGGTAATTTTATCTCGGTTGCACTGAGAAATTTAGTCAGTGACGATAAATGTTATCGTTATTTTGCTCTATATAGATAATGGAGTGACGTTATATCTTATGCAAACAGTGCCTAGTCAGAAGCAAACGCATCTGAATAGTTTCTAACAGCTTTAAGTATTGAGACACGTTATAAATCTTTCACTGAATTAAAGAGAATATCAGCAACAGAATTTTTCTTCACAAAGTGATAAACCCAATGGAAAAATACGTTAACCAAATGATTAGCGTATTTTTCACTGAAGGTGACAGAGTAGACAGAGATCTATCACGCTTTGGGATTTTGTATTCCAAAGGCAATTTTTTTAACTTTTTATTTAAAATCCCACGCACTAACCCTGATTGTTTTCTTCTGTTCATTTCCCCAAGGAGGTTTACTGTAATAATAGGTAGGTGTTCGTTCTTACCTGGATCTACCCAAACAGCGAGGTCCCGCGGAAGGTGTTCAAGAACATCTCGGACGGGTACACCCGATTCTCTCGCTGCTCTTTCCAGCACGGGGTCTAAAGGACCTCCCGTCTTCAGACAGCGGAATGCAGACCCTCTGCATGGCCTGTCAGGGTACCAATGACCTCGAAATTTGTCCTTGAGCGCCTTCTCCAGTTCTTCACCGAAAATATTTACGCGCCGCCTCGGTAGCTTGTTGTACAGGTACGATATGACGAAGTTTAGAGCAACTTGCACTTCAATATGCATTTTTGAATCACTGTGGACAAAAGAAAGCATTGTCAGTACATTTATCTTTGCTATTAAAGTTATCACATTGATAAATCCTAAAAATCATCCTTAACTTATATTCTATTGTCTACGTATCGAATATAATATAATAATTTCACACCAAAGTCACACCAAAACATTTAAAATCATATACGTCGATTGTGATTGAATTGATTGTGAGCGAGTGTGTCTTAGTCGTTAGATGTTCATGGCAACTTGTTCCTACAACTGTAATATTTTCTTGCTGGCTATTTTCCTACTGTTTGCAGCAGCAAAACAGCCACCAAGAAAGCATAACAGTGGAATAAATATTACAATGGTTGCCTGTAAAAGATTGCCTTCGGGCAGTAAGGCCGCCAATTGTACCTCTTAGCTTTAAGTTACTTTTGTCAATTTTCTGGTGTACAATAAAGCGATTACCATTATTTTTATTTTCGAAATCAATTTTGAAACTTAAATTTAACATTGACAAAGTTTTATTGTGCTATGTGTTCTTAAGACATAGGTAGTGTACAAGTCGGGTGTTATTGACAACTATTCGTAAATTCGTCTAATGAGCAGTTATTGTTTAGTAGATTGTATAATAAATGTAACATTGAATATTACTTAATTACCACGCTTCTGACCCTGACAATGAGGACAGTCGAACCGTTACAATGCAAATAATATAAAAAATACAGTTTCCTTGTCTATTACATTATTGGTTCTATCGCCAATATGCAACGCAATACTTAGTATTAATCGATTCAAATAATCGATTCGCAACTAACTACTAAGTAATAGCCGTTGCTTGAACATTTACAAATGTAATGTTTAAATAGCAATTAATTTGAAGACGGTTCACCTTAGTGATTGTTGTTTTTGCATTTTACAGTACCTACCTAGCTATTTGAGGCATTATTTGTTTGAAGACCGATTAGAGTAAGCAAACGTAATCTGAATATTTAATTTATAAAATATTTACTGCAAACATTGAACTAATGTTACTATTCCTCAATGACTGCAAACGATAACGATGTTAAAAGTGTAATGTTGTTGGGTAGGTACCTATTGGTAATCATTAATACCCATTATTACTCAATAATGTGATCTTTAATTTTGATTTTCGTATTTAAAGAGTTAACTATTAAATAATTTAACTAGAACCGTTGGAAAAGGTAATCTATAAGCCGGTTTCCAAGCTTTTTAAAGTATATAGAACCCATTTATATAGGTTTGAAAGGTAGGCATTGAAACATAGAACTATATCCAGCCTTGTTGATAAGTAAAATTCAGAACAAAATAAATTGTGAATAGTTGACGAGCAGTACAACGTGTGGTGTTGACAGTTCCCGTTAGCGCCACGTAAAGTTGTCTTGTTAAACCAGCAGTAACATCCCACTTTATATTGCGAGGTTAAATGTAAATCACGTGCAACCTCGGCCGTGACTTGCCGCTGTCGCTTTTTCCGGAAGCGAACTGTTATTTAGGGAACTGTCGCCTAAAAATATATTTTCATATTTTTGTAGTTTATGATGGTGTGTCACGTGATTCTAGAAGTAAATCGAATAAAGCCATTTTATTATTATGACGACCTACATCACGCGGTAGAGTAATCCTTTGCCAGGTCAAGGTTGGCAGGTTTGATAACCACTCAGTGCAAATGTATGCAAACATATGTTTCTTGCCTTGGTAAAAAGTAGATTATATATAATTTATTTGTACATCCAAAAACACTCAATAAACCTATCGTATCTCAATGTCAAGGCCTTACATAATAAGGCTATAAATACTTAGATAATATAACGGAGTACAATACATTAAAAAAACCCTTAGACACCAAACCATTTCATTATTTGTAGAAATGACAAACGGTTTTGTAAAAGACTAGCTTGTGCCCGCGGCTCTTCCCGCGTGTATGTCTTATAACACAGCGTGTATGTCTTACAACAATGAATTAACGAACAAACGAGTAGTTTATTTGGCGATGCTGGTTTATATCGTAACTTTCGGACTACAGTTTTAGATTAATAGGTAGGTTTGATAAGCCTGAAATGTTTATCTACAATAAAAGGAAAGTCATGTTGTCGATTGAAAATTGCGATTAGGAATGTACCTTTGGGGGTACCAATTTTATAGATGCATTTTTAGTTTCACTTGCGATCGTATGCAAAAATTTAGTTTAGCGTTAAGTTTTAGATCAGTCCGTTCAAACAAAAATAAATTCCTTTTTTAATTTTTATTACAATACACATAGACGGATAAATCATTCTCCATTATTATCAGCTAAAACTAAATGTAATGCCAACAGCGATATTTTTAGGTCTTCTTACTGACAAATCTAAAGAGTTGGCATAGTTTGCTAAAGGCCTTGTGTTTATATATTTTTTTAAATTATATTAATTAGAGCATGTTGAATATATTTCTACGTATGTTTTCTAGAATCAGAGCGAAAACTAAGTGTAGAAATTCACGATACGAACCCATTTTTTTATTTTCAAATGACTTTGATGTAATCTATATCTTGAAGTGAAGTGTTGTATTTCGTAGCTTAGCCGACAGCTAGATGGTTCTAGAACTACATATTTTGTGATTTGTCACTAGATATTTCATGCGTACGTGATCGTTGTTCACATGAGATGTGGAAACGATTCAATGTTATACGATGCATGACAAAAATATTTATTATTGACTCCAGTTTTATTGTACTTTTCTGAAATTGCATTTGATGACTACGTGTTTTGATTATATAAGTAACTACCATATGATTCTGTATAAAATGGTAATAGGTTTTTAATTAGAATTTTCTTAGGTATTCTTGTGGATCTGAAGTCTGAAAATAATTGATTTGTTTCTTTCTTGTCTTGTCGTGATGAGATGGCAAGTAAATACATTACGTAACTACGTATGTCAGCTCGTTTTGCTATAATAGCAAAATAACTCCATAATTTGAAAAGGCAGAATGATTTTCTATTGATGATTATTTAGCGAGAGCCTAGCGTGACAAGAGCGTCGCCGTCGTGAAGGTAGTTATTTTTCTAGCCCTGAGTAAATTGTCATAGCTAGAAGTATAGGATAGTTTATAATCATATGAGTAATACAACTATGTAACACTTGACGGTCATCGCTTACCATTACAATGTGTAAAAAAAGTTAAAATTAAGTTAGGTTACACACATATAAAGTACGTCAAAGTCTTTTCTACTAAGACTATTGTTCACACAGAAAATTCTTGCTGATAAAAAAAGCAAGTAAACGAATGGTATCAGATTTACACAATTCGGAAAAATCACAAGTGGAATCCTTTACTTACGTCAAGGAGATATAGATGCGTACGAAGCGATCCATATAGATCGGAGGATAAAATAAATGTATTGCGGAGATACATTGGCAAAACATCGTCGTTTCTATAAAATATTTTTCTTCAGATCAATACGCGATACGCTTTGAAAGAAAACACAAATATTTGTCTCCTATACTGACCTACTTATTGTCATTGATATATTTTAGTTATACCCCAACCCGCACTTGGCCAGCGTGGGGACGCATGGCCTTAATTCTCTCCTGAGAGGAGACCCGAGCCCACCAGTGGGACGTTATGGGTTGTTGATGATGTTATTATATACCCTCATGAAACAAAATTAAAATTAATTTATACGCAAGGCACTCTGGAATGTAGTTTTAGTATTACAGATAATTAAGATTATAATATTTCCGATCAATAACACAATGAACGTTACAGTGGTCTTGGTACATAATAAATGTAATCTTATAAATTATGCATTACGTACCTAGTACACCTTGTAAATAATACATAATTTACGAGTAAAGTTTTAATGGTACGTCTTGTTTCCAGTCATTGTAGGTATTTACTATTTCTTTCCAGAATGAGCTGTGTAGATATAAAAATAATAAAGATAAAATCCATTCGCTTCGTGAACCTAATCTATAACAGAGAATTCTAAATAAGGTCTACTGGCGGAAATAAATGAAAGGGACCCGAAAACCCTTCTAAGGACTCCACGAACTTCAAGTACCTAGATAAGTTTGTTTGGACTGAATCACATTTGCCGAAAAAACCTTAAAGGGATAAAAACGGCTTAACATTAACTTAGAAGTTAACAAGGTTCATGTTTGTTAAGGCTTAGGGCTCTAACGTCTGGCAATAAACTTAATACCTTCATGCGACTTTTGAAAACGTATAAAAATATCGTAAAACGTCAATAACACGTAAAGTTGCCGAGACCAATTTCTGATTTGAATGCCAATCAATATTATCTTACAAATCTGCGACATTTTGTCCTTGAGCCTTCTTTGTTTTTCCATTTTCCTAAATAATATTTGTTCATGTACGAAGTTACTTTACAATATATCCGTTTAAATAATAAAGCCTTTTGTATGGTTTGCTTTTTAAGCATTCAATTTTAAATACGAATGAAAAATTGGAAATCTGATGTCACTGTTTTGACATTATTCAAAGTAATTATATCTCTTAACAGCATCACTTAAGAACTACAAAAATTCGCTATCTGTTTAAGGTACAACGGATGCATTTAGATAGTACAATTTCGAACCGGTCCACAAATATCTAGGTTACTAGTCGACATAATACAGAGAAGCTTCTAGGCACATTTTCCAGCTAAATGGTTCCCACCATTATATCTCAAACAAAGCCACCCTTGTCACGAGGAAGGTCATGATGAGGAATGGCGGTCTAAGCCTGTGGTGTGAACAAAAGCATATGGCGGTTACGTACCTATTTAGTTTTGTATTTTCAGTTCAAGATTTCAATGAACAATAATCAGACGTGAATACTAGGCAATACATAAATAATCCACCCAAAAAAATATTGGCAACGACTTACAGAAACCCAGGTGTTCTTAAAATTTGTAAATGGTAAGTTTTTTTTTTTCGTTCTAAAAAGACAACTCCCGCATTAGGAATATACATCCTATGTCTCGGCGGACTTTACAAACATACATGAAACGGACACAAAGAACATCTAGGCTCATAACAACAATTTGTGGATCACACAAAGTGTTGTTCCATGTAGGATTTGAACCCACAACACTTGTCGCAGTAGCAAGCGGCGTGGCGACCGCTTAAACCACTAGGCCCACCGTGCAGTGCACCCCATTCTTTATTTTTTATAAGTATAAATACACACTTGCACCTTTCGTTTTTGTTTTACAATGCTCATAGAAGCCCCTATACAATATTACGCATTTATTAAAATAAGGTTTTTAAAGAGTACTTTTATATGAAAAAAGTTACGTTTCTAATACTAAATTGTCTGTTTCTATTAATACTAATTTAAACAATACATTTCTTTTTCACATACATCTACATAATCGCTAACGCTACAGCTAATAGTTTAGACTTCATATTTTGTGGTTTCCTAAACCACGGCAGTTTGCCTAAACATGTGAGCAGTGAGGTATGAAGGTCGGGGTGATTAATTTACCTAAGATTAATCGCATACGTGTTGTCGATTCGCGATAAAAGCCTTTTAAGAAGCATCACTACACAGGATCAAAGGGTTATTAATGGGATCGACCTTTATAGGGTCGATGGGAGTTGGACATGCGGTACAGAGGTGAAGGTAAGTTTGTATTTACGCATTCACGCGAAAACTACTAAACCGATCATCATGAGACTTTGTCCACATATTGTTGGAGGTATTACAAGTAACATAGGACACTTTTTATTTAATGCGAGCCAAGCCGCGGGCGAAAGCTAGTGTGTGTGAATAAAATAACAAATGTTTTAGAAGACATTAGGTGTGAAAGAAAACTTATTATACAACATCCGCTGGTTTTTATGTTTTGAGCCTTTATTTTCCATTTTTACTTTTTTGTTTAGATTTTTGTGAACTATGAATATTAAATATGTATGACATTTATGACATTACTCTTTATACAGGTTTATTTACTCGATTTATTTCTTTACTATTAATCACTTTTACTTTAATTTTTTTTTCCGCAGTATTATACTGGTATGATACCTACGTAAGTATAAAATAATTAAATAGTATCGGTTTTTTGTGAGATCGTGGTCGGACGAGCCGGCCGTCCACAATCTCACAAGAAGTAAGACCGTAGGGTCACGCTGTCCTACTCTGTATGATTTTTTTTTTGGTTAATTTCAATCACGCCACTTAGTTCAAAGTTTACATAGTAGCATTAGACAGCGATGTACATGCTAGAGAAGGAGAAAAATTATAATCAAAATCAAGGTAAATAATAAACAAAAATTAAAATCAACATAAAATCGTGGGGTCACGCCGGCCTATTCTGTAAGATCGCGAAGTTACGCCGGCCTCTTCTGTTAAACCGTGGAGTTACTTCTGCTAAGCCGACCCATGTATCCCAAGCATTGTTCTCTCACATTTTTTTCTACTTTACATAACCTTTGTAGTGTTTTATCGACATTCAACTTAATGTTTAACTCATAATGTTAATCTCCGTACGTTAAAACAACGTTAAAATAATACGTACCTAAATAAAATCTCACGTTTGTTTTTCGTAATATTCTAACTAGTAACGTATTTACTATAATAAAACTGTCACGTCGAAATGAAAAACCGGCAAAGTCAAAACGCAGCAAGTAGGTCAAATATGGCGGAAGCTGATTATTTAAAATTAACATATTGTTTCCAATGAGCGACTGGTACTGCTGTAGTTGGCTGTTTTTTAACCTGAAACTTTTACATACATTTCACAAGGAGCTTGAACGTGACCCGAAGTTATGGAAAAAAAAATTTGGGAATGAGAACTGTATGAACACAGTTTTAACACTTTAAAGTTCCTGAGCTTTAGAAAATTATACTCCAGCGTTAACTAGGATTTAGACTCTCAGTGATGAGGCTAAAAAGTTTCTGATATGGAAAATTATAACCCACTTATCTTAGAAGCAGATCATAAGCATGTAGCACTAATATTTTACTGATTATTCTTTTATCTATAGCTGTACATACCCTGAATTTTTTTATGTAATGAAACTTACGAACGTAGCAACTATGACAGGATATTGAAGCAGTTAACTGAATAAACATTTTAATTATAAAGCAAAACGTTACCACAGCACATATATACCACTAAAAGGTTACATTTGACATGATAGCGTGGTATCACGCTCAACGCCACTGACTGACGTTAGATGTTAATTTGTTTATATCTATCTAATGTTTATAGACCGATACTAAATGACATCATATTTGAAATGATACAACTTTTATTTTATACTGCTTTATTTTGTTAGCTACTTAACTATTTCTGCGCTGTAGCCCCAGTGGTTTAGGCAACACTTTTTGTTACCTGTAAATTGATGTACTGATCTGGGTGTTATTTGTGTCAGTTTCTGGTATGTTTTTTTTTATTATATTATATAGGGGGCAAACGAGCAGACGTATCGCCTGATGGTAAGCGATTACCGCCGTCCATGGACACCCGCAACACCAGATGCGTTACAAGTGCATTGCCGGCCTTTTAGTAAGCAGTACCTCCTACGCTCTTTTCTTGAAGGTTTAAAGGTCGTATTGGACCGGGAACACCGCAGGCGACAGCTCATTCCATAGTTTTGTTGTGCGTGGCAGAAAGTTTCGGGAAAATCGCACAGTTGTGGACTGCCATCCATCTAGATGATGGGGATGAAATTTCTGTCGAGTAAGACGATGGCGGAAAGAGGCGGCAGGGATCAATCCGACATGTAAAGTCCCCTGCGACATAAGATTTATTCCTAACGCGGGAGTTGTCTTTAGGAAAAATATATAATACATATACCTATTTCAGCGTTAGTAGCAGCAAGAGAAGTTATAGAATATCCATAATAAAAATATGTTTGAGTGTTGCGAGTACTGCCAATGGTACAGGTGAAAACCATAATTTCTTTCGCAACAAATTGTATTACGAAAAAGTTTGTTTCGAGGTTTCCCAAGTTATTGTATGGAGTTAAATAAGCATATAGAGTTTTTATTTATTTATTTATTTATACTTTATGCACAAGTGTACAGAGGCGGACTTAATGCCGTAGGCATTTTCTAACAGTCGACCTTAGGGCGATGCAGAGCCAAACATGGTAGATGCACAGAAAATAGAAATGTAGGTAAAGATATCATACATATAGCTTATATACACACATATATACATATATACACACACACATTTACATACATATACATACACATATATATACATAAAAATAATAATACATACTACTAAATAAATTTATTTACATACCTAAATACATATAATACTAATTCAAGAGGGAGAGTATAAAATTAAGATGAATCTGATAAACTGTTTAGAAAATGTTTCCGCACTAGAAATCTGAACGTTTGTCGAGTTTTTGCCATCCTGATCTCGAGTGGAAGCGCGTTCCATAACAGAATTGACTGTACCAAGAAAGTAGAATGTACAAAGTCAGAGCGGTGAGTGGGACAGTGGAGAAGTATGTTGTTCGAAGATCTAAGGCTTCTGACATGGTTTGCACCTAAATATTGTAATTGACTAGTTAAGTAGGAAGGAGAACTTGGAGAAGAGAGTAAAGAATATAGAGTGGTTAATGCTCGTACCTGTCTACGTTGGCGAATCGGTAGCCATTTCAAATGGGAGCGATGCTGAGACACGTGATCATATTTGCGTAAATTGAAAACAAATCGAATGCAATTGTTGAGAAGACGGTCAAGTTTATTGAGCAGATCTGCATTCAGGTCGAAGTAGCACATATCACCATAGTCGATTATAGGGAATATTAGGGTCTGAACAAGCATTGCCTTAGTTTCTGATGGAAGGAAGTTCTTAAGTGCATAGAGAGCGCGCAAAGAACCTGTAACTTTCTGGCACACGGAAGCAACTTGTTTTCGCCAATTAAGAGTTGTGTCAATATACAGTCCGAGGTCCTTAACACTTTCAGTGTATGGAATAACCATGCCGTCATAAGTAAGTGGTGGAAGTGAAGCAAGGTCGATCTGGTTTATAGAACGGTTACTCCCGACGATAATAGCCTGGCATTTATTCGGATTTACCGATACCCCAAACATATCCGACCAGTGTTTAATGGCTGCCAGGTCACTATTAAGGGCCGAAACCGCGGACGACACATTGCACAACTCCGTTTGACGGTATAACTGCAAGTCATCGGCGTATAGATGGAAGGAACACTGAAGTCTAAGGGTAATAAGGTTAATAAAGATGGAAAATAAGAGAGGTGAAAGAATACCGCCTTGAGGAACGCCAGCAGCAAGACCAAGCCAGCCAGAAGAGGAATCTTCTACTCTGACAGATTGCTGACGATCTTGAAGGTAAGAGGAAAACCAGTCCAGTACTTCTTGAGAGGCTGAAATAAAGGATAGGATAGTAAGGAGGAGTTCATAACTGACGGTATTGAAGGCATTGGAAAAGTCAATTAGTACTACCGGTGTAACCTTAGTACTCTCCATCCCCGCCTTAATGTCGCCAGTTACTTTAAGAAGAGCAGAAACTGTACTATGGCCCGGTCGAAACCCTGACTGGAAAGGACTGAGTAAGCTGTTACTGTAAACAAAGTGGGAGAACTGTTTGTGGACGCAGGCCTCTAGCACCTTGGACAGGAAAGGAAGGATAGAAATTGGTCGAAAATCAGTTGGAAGAGAAGGATTAGGAGTTTTAGGTAATGGACGCACATACGCTCTTCGCCACAGAGAAGGAAATGTGCCTGACATGAGGGAGAAGTTTACTATATGAGAGATAGCGGGAAGGAGGTGAACTAGCAGTGTTGTGATCATTCTCCGACTAATGCCATCACACCCAATCGCTTGGGATTTTATAGACAGGATGATTTTCCTAACCTCTCCTTCTGTAACCAGACTGAAATTAAAAGGGCTTACGTTAGGACGCGGTAGACTATTGATGTAATTATGAGCTTTAAGTTCAGATAGACTGTCCAAAGTGAGAGAGGTGGTAAATTGTTGATTAAGTGAATCAAGGCTTATTGATTGTGGAAAGTCTACATGTTGCGTTCTGCCGATACCAAGAGTTCCAAGGAACTTCCAGATGTCAGCAGGAGAGGAAGAGGAAATATTTTCAAGAATATAGCGGCGTTTGGCGTTCCTTATCAGCTGGTTACACCGATTTCTCGCAGACTTATACAATCCCCAGTTGACTTCGACACGGTTCCCCTTGTAGGTCCTAAACGCCCGATTGCGACGTCTCATGGCGCTCCGAATACCCTCAGTCATCCATAGTGCCGGCGATCGCTTCATTGTAACCTTTTTAACCGGTGCGTGAGTGTCGTATAGTTTAGTGACTACTTCGTTAAAGACATGCACCTTGTCGTCGACAGAAGTGGAATTGATCAGAGATGACCAATCAATATGTGATGCATCATCACTCAATTTGTCGATGTCCAACCGTCGAAAGCAACGCCTGTATAGGATCTTAGGTTTGGATTTTGGTGGTTTGAGGACGTAGGAGAGGAAAATCAGGTCATGATGTGAAAATCCGGGAGCGTCAAGTTGACCGTGAGAGGAAACAAGGGAAGGATTGGAAGTGATGATTAAATCAAGCCAAGTGTCCTCGCCGACATTATTGTGGTGAGTAGCATGTAATGGCAGAACATGAAGGCTGACCGATTCAAGAAGGAATTGGAGTTTACAGGAACGATTGGAGTTTAGGGCTAGGAGATTGGTATTAAAATCACCCATGATGATATGATGAGTATACTCCGCACCCAGCGATTCGAGAACTGTTTCGAAATCAGTGAAATAGTTACTAGAGGGGGGACAATAAACAACCCCAAGCACGACTTTAGCGCCTTGGACACAAACCTCTAAAAATAAGAATTCAGCAGAAGAAGAAGAAGATGATAGAATTCTATAGGGAAAGTCGCTACGTAGATAAATAGCTACGCCACCTCCTCTCTTCCCTATTCTGTCATTTCGAATAAGAATAAAGCCAGGTAATGAGTAGGAGGTGGAGAGAAGATGTGGTTTGAGCCACGTCTCAGAGATCAGGACGGCATGAACATTGGCATCACAAAACGCCTCGTACAAGTCAGCAAAGTGGCTAGGAATGCTTTGGGCATTTAGATGACAAACATTAAATAGATGGCTATTTTTATTATTTATAAACGTACTGCATAAAACACTACCTAGGGTATCTGTTATGGAGGAGAAGCTTTCATCACATAAAGAAGGTTCAGATTCATAAGCAGAAACATAACACTCGCTATCTGAGGACATGAACACAATTAACTGTTAATAAATTTAACTAAGACAAAAAATAAAAATATAAATATATTTATATATTAACTAGTATATAATAGGTATATATTAATAAAATTACGTGCAGATGTTATGGTACACAGCTTATATCTCTGCACCACCCGCCAGCTTACATCACTAGAAAAAGTTGAAACATAACAAAAAACAAACAAAAATATAAAATACAGATCGCAAGTTCTCAACAGTGCAACGAGAATGTCGGCGCCTCCGACTATTAACATTTTTGATGCAAAAATTGTAGTTATCGCGCAGTGTATTCGAACGGCAGCGACCGAAATGATTGAATGATTTAAAATGAACACACAAAACGTCAAGTAAAAGTAAACAAAGAAACAGTATATATTGAAAATAATGATAATAAATGTAAGTTAATGAAAACGATTAAAAATAATGTGTTTCGAAAAGGGATGCCACCTTTTTAACAGTAAATAACAAATATTAATATTTAATATTATGTTAAGGTTAAATTTCACTATTATCGGAGTGTCACCGCTAAAAGGAATTTATTTACAAGACCTGACCTCACTTGTCCGACTACCAGGTTTCGTGGAAGCCCTTTCCGCTTGTGGATATTTCACCAGCAGCAAGTTCAGCTCGTCGATGGTCGTAATCCTGTTCCGGACACCACCAGGGGTTTTGATGACTATGGTACCGTCCTGAGTCCAGCAAGCGGAGACACCAAAATGCAGCCTAGCCCTTGCGAAGACAGATTGCCTGCTCCTTGTCAGGAACTCCTTGACGGTTATAGGAGAACCCTTAAGTCCCGACTTGGCCCTCCATACTGCCGATCTGTCGTCCACAGTCGAGAACTTAATAAGTATAGGCCGCTGATGTTCCTTATTCAATACTCCAAGTCGATGGCATATCTTAATAGAGGTAGCAGATACATCCTTGAGGCCCATCCTACCGTTGATGACTTGAAGTGCGACTCCCTTGCAGTCCTCCCTCTCAGCCTCCTCGACACCCAAGAAGATCAGTGACTTACGCCGCTGTCTGGTTTCTATGATGTCAATCTGTCTGCAGCATTCGCTAATTTGTGTCCGGAGCAGGCCCAACATGGAGAAGACCAACTCCCGAAATGTTCGGAACTCCTCCGCAACCTTGGCCACAGTATCCTTGGCAGGGCCTGCACTCTGAATTTGAGCCTCAAGATTACACATTTTTCTAGTGAATGTCTCCTCCAGTGTCTTCTGCGCCGACAATATCTCACTAAGTTGCGACATCCTCGGTTATAAGGTGAAATTTATTAAGAAACACTACAAAGCGATGGACCGGCAGGTGGTGTGGATGAAGTGGATTATTGTCACATTAAATGTATACCTAACGTGACTACCAGCACTTAAACTATATTTACTTGCCCAAAGATATAGAATTAGGCAAAATGTACAATAAATACAATTAAATTAAATTCCGAGATTTACAAATACGTCTATACTTTTTTTACACCTCTTTGATATAAAACTTTTTCTCAGAAAAGTAAGAACTTTTATAAAAATCATTTTATTTTTTGACCGTGGTAGAGCCACGCTCCGGCATGCATAGGCCGGCTCAACCGGAGCGATACTTTGGCCTCACAGAAAACCGGTGTGAAAGCGCTTGCGCTGTTTTTCACCGAGTGAGTGAGGATACCGGAGGCCCATACCCCAACACCTTCTCATCTCCCAAAGGCCGGCAATGAACTTGTGACGCTTGTGACGGTAATCGCTTACCATTAGGCGCTACGTCTACGAGTTAGTTCCATAAAAAAATAAAACAACGCGGTCCCATAACATAGATTTCATGTATCTACTTTAAGTTTAGTTACTAATAGCAGTCAAAAACAGAAGAGGAATAAAAAACTAAAACATGTTCTTGTAAAATAATCATGAAAGTAAAATAAAACAAAACACAAAGAAAAATCGGTATCTTATTAATTTTAGATTTCATCGCACAAAAAACGTCGTGACGTAGTGTTATTAATTATATTAAGAAATTGTGACAAAGACAACAAAAGTTTTTTGTGCTTCTATATTTGTTTGTTTGTATATAATTCACCGTTGTTATCCCGTTTATTCCATCATTATATTTTTATGTTGACATATAGCAAAAAACATAGCGAATCTTTCATCCACCAAAATTATTCGCTAACTAACTTAATTACGCGTCAGAAATCGCGGATAGAAACTGTTTGTTTATCTATTAACTAATCCGATACCGAGAGGTGACCTTTGTTTTTGTAGTAGGTACAACACACGAGATAATTATTTAAGCATATCCTAGCTTTTAGCCCACTTTTAGCCCATCTCAACGCTACGATATTACGGCACTCGAATCGATCCTTACGAACGAAACCGAACGTTTTGAGGTCATACGGCCTTAAGTTCGCCTGTCCTATTTATATCGGTAACCCGGTATCGATCTGTCGCCCCACTAGCCGACAACCCCCTATACCCGCACATGCGATCTTATCACTTAACATGTAGGAATTAAGTTTAAATTCCTTTACACGAACACTTGGAACGGTTTTAAATAGTCGAGGCGGACAAAGTTGTGTTGATTTCAATATTATTCTGGGTAGACCTCGTGGTTTCTAGTTTTCTGTTAGAAAATAGTGAGCGCTGGAATTAAAAAGTGACGTAAATAGATACGCAACTTTATGTTTTCCTGGTATATTTAGTACGGTACACTCAACTTTGATTTATAGTGAAGGCTACTCTGAATTTAGGAAGGAGATTTTGTTTATCTAGAAGTGCTTTTAGTTGCTTTATCTTTGGCCATTTTCCCAGCGTAAAGTGCTTTAGTGTACAACAAAAAATGTATTTAGAATTTAGCTGCTATAAAGATTGTGTACCATTTATTGTATATTCTAACATAGTGTATAAGTTACACATTATTTTAAAAGGAAAATGAAAATAGAAATGGAAAGGGTACAAGGTTACATAAATATATATATCGTTAGTATTTCATTAAAATAACTCTACACGACCGGAATTATAAATGAAAAACTAGCAGTGTTAAATAGTAACGACGTTACTGTCCATATTAAAATTTTGTTCATCCGAGTAAGTGACAGCGTTGGCATTTAATAATGTAACATTATATTGAAAATTGACGAAGTATGACAAAAAATAAGAAATCCTTCGAAGTAGACCGACCTTATTCCTTAAGGATTCTTCGATTCAGCCAACCGTTTTGGCTCGTTATTGGAAAAAGATTTAGGTTAGCCTAACTGCGGATACGAAGCTCTACAAATTCGCACTTAAAGAGATTATTTTATGCTTTATTAGCTCCTCTCGCATCATTTAACATAGGACAAAAAGATTCAAAGAACCATTGGGCAGTGGGTAGTAAGTGTCTTTTATGTCTTACGCCTTGGTAACTCCAAACCTTTACAAAAGAGACTGTGGTATGCTAACATATAAATCTACGATTGTCCGTAGCTGAGAAAGTAAATGATTTGTATAATGAAAAGGAAGAGGCAATTATTTACATTTTCAATGGATACATTATTTTTCACTACATGTAGTGTGTATGTAGTGATTTCACACTATGTACGTTACGTGTGTGTATGACATGGTAAAACATTGCATCAAACCAAATACCATTAAATCCTGCAAAGAATTAACAGCAAGTAATTCATAGAAACGAAAAAAAATGTGTGGATTATGAACTAAAAAATCACTTTTCGAAAAGTTCAGTTCAATTAAATAGTTGCCATACTATGTGTATGTAGGTACACTTTATCATTTCCTACATTAGGTATTTAGTTATAAAATGTGTTTTAATATGAACACTGGGGTTGGTACATATCATTTACCTTGCCATTGTTTCCAAACCATTATTGTTAGATGGCATAATAGATACAAACTCCAGTAATCACCGCTCTGTTGGTCATAAAATTCAGCCATTGCTGGGTTGAAAATAGACTATTTACTTAAGACGTTGCAGGGGTAGCTGTTATTGTTATCTGCGACAAAAGTGTTAAGATCGTTTACAGACAGACCTTACCATAAGAAAAGGCTCCGACGGCACGATTAAATATAAGAGATAGCGGAATGTTATGAAAATTGTTGTCGGCAATCTCTCTTTCTTATTTAAAAGCTACGTAAATTTTAGCAAACTACTGTATGTATACCTATTGTTTCTATTGATACATTTGCTATTTTATAAAGCTAAATTTAAAGGTTTGCAGAGGTACAGAAGTACAGTTTTGTTCCGAAAATTTATAGCCACAGAATAAATACAATATTTTCTTTCATGAAACTATTTTGGCTTGACGGTTAATTTAAACACAAACCTCCTTTATGAAAATCACTGGTCATCTATGTGTAGTTTATTATACGTTTAAAGATTATCTGTACTATTCTTTTGTTTGCAACAATGGATATCTCGCGGGCAATTTTTGTGCTATGACTTTCTATGGTTATGAACGAGGGAACTTCAAGGAATCTCAAGAAATTTTAGCGTTAGCAACAATTACTATTAGGTTTCGTGAATTTAAACGTGGTCGAGAGAACTTAAACGATGACCCCCAGACCCTGCCGACCAACAACTGCAGTAACTCATGAAACGAGGAGTGTTAGTAAAAAATTATAGTGGTTTTTTTCGACGCAGTGGACCAGTAGGAGGAATATCGCTAGAAGACCGTAGAACAGTTACTAATGAATGGTATAGCGAAGTTTGTTTGCATCAATTTTTCGGGGAGTCGGATAGCGAACACCCAAAAAGCGGCGTCCGTGGCATTCTTTTTCATCAAGATAAGGCACGCTCACACAGGTACTAGAACTATGGACTATTTGACAACTTCGGGGGAAAAAATGTTACCCCATCCTCCGTACAGCCCAAATTTGACTACATGCGATTTGTTTTTATTTCTCACAGTAAAAAAAATGCTCCGTGGGCAAAACTTTGACAGTGCAGACGAGGCAAGACACGTTATTTAAAAGTTTTGAAAGCTGGCTCACCCGAATGCATAAGTGCCTTCGGGTGAGGGATACTTTGAAAAGCTTTGAAGTAACTTATTTTATATTCTAACTATTTTTATTTCATTAACTATTTTTGGAACAGCAGTGGGCTGTTCCCAGTGCCAAGAAATGTATTAGAGGAACCTTTCCATTGAAAACTATATTTTTTTAATTAGGATATTTTAAAATTGTATACGTATTTCATTATATTATTAGTGTGTCATTACATACTTCAAACATATATGATAATAAAGCATTAATAATCTTTTTTGAGTCAAGAAGAAGATATAATTATTCAAATTCAAGAATGCTTTTAGCGTAGCCGTAAAAAATTTTAAAGCACTTATTTATACGCTTAAATGTAGTCTAGTACTATATTGATCCATAACGTGTTCTACAGAAACACAATTTCAATTTGAACTCAATATTTCGAAGACGTACCCATAAAACTTCGAAAACTTTTAAGCTCGCTGTTGCTCAAAGCAACACGAAAGTTTCTAAAAACAAAAGTATCTATCATTCTTTACAGACGACTCTTTCGCTAGATCCTGTCGCTTGCGGCGGCGTTCCGATATAAATGGGTTGCATTCATCTACGTTGTACGGTTTTCACACGTAATGACCTGATGTATTGTAACAGCTTAATAATCTCCCGGTACCTCCTACGTGGTCATCAATCGGCATTATCCAGTATCTAAAGACAAAATAAGTTAAATGTTCTTCGTCTGATCAGACGAATGAAGCCTTTTCAATTTACGATTCGCCAATAAACTGTTAAGAGTACGTACGTCTTATTGTGATGAATATATGTATAAGGCTGTGTTATAACCGAATCGATCTTGCCTTCCCTTTGTCTACTGAATACTGGGTAGATATGTAGAGAGATGTAAGTTATTACTCAACTTTTGTTTCTTAAAAAAGTACTAACGGCGTATAAGATTCTATGTTATTAAGTACCAAGAACTTAGTCCCACTATATTTCTAGGGGCTATACTAAGTAAACTAATAAACGATTTGTAGAACAGAGTTATTTGTTATTCTGTGGTAGTCACTGAACCCAATATGCATAATTGACGTCTTTGTTTTCCAAGATATAGCGTTCCGCATAAAAGCTACAACCGCCATCGATTTTCATCGTGTCTGAAACGAAATGGCCCATAATAGCAATACTACTGGGCTGTAAATATGTCAAACGTATTTATTCCGTGATACGGGTACATCCTCCAATAATATGATCTACTCGTATACGTAAACATAAAATATACAACCTCATAGTGGCTTGCGGTACTAACGCTTCTCGATGTTTGTCTATGATTACAGTTAGGCTTGATTTGCCCCGTGGGTTCGCTATAATTTTGCAGAAAAAATTAAACAGAACTCCAAAAATACATAACAATTTTCTTTATTTCTCACATGTTTGAAATTGTATGAAACTTAATGAGCACGTTTTTATTAAGAAACCTTTTCAAAAAGTTTGAAATTATTTCATTAAGAATCTGTAAAAGAAAGTCCAAAGTTTACGCAGAATGCTACCTAAAATTATATTTACGTTACGGAACATACTCGTAACTTTGTTAAACCACTTGGTACAACATAATCGATTCTCAGGTAACAATATTCAAAGTACGACAAAGTTTTAAATGGAAATCATGTTTGTAGAAGGTCCCTTGGCACGAATTTGTGTCACACTTTACATGTAAAACCACATATATAAGATATTTCCAACGTTTATTATTATATATACAACACAGAAACCAGCAGATGCATTGTATATTTAACATATGTATTTTACTTACAACTGTGTTATTAACAGACTTAAGCAGTGCGATTAAGGTAAAGGCGTTCTTGCTATTGTTTGAAAGACTAAGTTGTAAAGTACTTGTGATTTTGAGTAATCACTAAATCTTCTAAGTTCTTTGTTATAAAATAGTGACGTATAAATACGGCAGGGTTTGCCATTCAAGCTAATGTGAGGTGTTGGTTTGTAGTTTAAACTAAGGTACTTACAGATACAGTATTTATATATATGTGTACATATATACATGTATCAGATCTTCGGCCTTCTGAACGAAGACGCAGTGGAAGTAATAAATAAAAATGAAATAATCTGGCAAAATTTTATTGGAAACTGGTTTCGTAGATTGCACCGATGTCGTAGTGATTTAAGCGGTTATCTCTCTGAGTGTTGTAGGTTCGATACCCAGATGGAATTTGAGAATCAAAGTATTGTACTTTGATTCTCAACTTTTTGTTCTGAGTTTGGATGTTTTCTGCGGCCGTTTCATATATGTTTGTAAAGTTCTCTGCGACACAGGATATGTTCTCAGCGTAAAATAGATTGTGTGAATTTTAAACGTATTATTTTTTTATCAAAGGTTAAAGATTAAGAAGCCATGCCTCGTCTATTTTCGTAAGCTGTGCAAAACGCGTCACGCATAATATTATGTATATAAAGTTACTGGTTACCTTAAATAAGTTGACCTTTGTGTTGGATTATAGGATTAAACGGTATTTTATATTATTGGTCAATATAATCTGTTTGATACATTTGTGACCGCAAAAAGGCTTCCGTGACCGAATCCAAGGGCATCGAAATTGTAGGAAAGGTAATTGTATTATTAAAATCCAATCTTGCGTTATTTTCACAACCTATGACAGAACTTCGAGTAATAATACAGGACGATGCTATGTCACAGTTGATTATTAAAAGTAACTATTTAAATAAAATAGTAGAGACTCTAGACCATATTATAAATACGAAATGTTGATTCAACACGATTAATATGATATACCGTCTTTGACATTCTGTATAAAAATGAGGTTAAAGGTAAATTTTGGAAGTCAAAAACAGAGCTACGAAGGATTCGACCTTCTGTTTAAATCACGTAAGTGTGCCAAGGTTCCAAATTAAATTATCGTCGTATACTTGACATAATAGGATTGGACTTAAGAGGGATACATCCTTTTGCAGGAAGCTTGAAGCACGTAAGGACTTCTTGATTATGTTTAATTATATACTGTGATTAGGTATGTATGTTTATTGACTTAATCCTGGTTGCCAATGTCTTTTAGCCCCCCGTAGAGCGGTGATGGGGTGCCCTCATGTTGCTTAAATGCGTGCTTTAGATCCAAAAGTCTTAACAAAGTCGTTCTTAAAACCCTTCAGTTTCACCCTGCACAAATAGGTTATCTATGCCTCCTTATATCCTTCTTTCATTTTTTCATGAAGTAATATAGATTTTTTGTTTAAATAAGTTTTCAAAACTGTCCGTTTCTTATACTTTTATATTAAAAGACTAAATTTCTACCGGTTGACGTGTGTGGTGAACTCACTGCTTGTTCATCATCATTAATATAAATTAAGCGTATCACATTGGCCATTGATCGTCGGGCGTTTTAATTGAATACACAGTTATATCTAGGTGTGAGATAATTAGTAATCATACAGTGTGCGTGGTCGTCGTTTATCTGCCACACAGATAATCTTTAGTACTTACAGCTGATTCAGGTGGTATATGAATTATTTATGAGTAGGCTCAATGGACTAGGATTTAGTTAGGTCAACAGTGAGTTAGCTAATACTTGATATATAGAACAGAGAATAATTATCACATCACACTAATTGACTGACACTAATGACTTGACCAATTTTGATAAAATTTGGTATGCAGGAAGCTGACACCCTGGAGTTAATCCATAGTGTTAGCTTCCTGCATACCAAATTTTATATGTTAAATTTACTACTATTAGAATAACATATAGGCTACTTTTTATATGTTAAATTTACTACTATGAGAATAACATATGAGCTACTACATGCCTCAAAAATCGATATACACGCGGGCGTTGGCGCTGGCAACACCTGGTAAATATTACTAGATAATAAAAATATTTTAATAAATCTTTCTAAGCCTATGTTTTTCCACCATCTGTATATGTTGTGACATTATTTTATAAAATATTAGTTTTTTGTCAAAATTGTAGGTTACACGTTATAATCACACCAAAAATTATAATAATACTATAATTACTTAATATATACCTACTGTAATACTTCCAAAATATTTCAAACATTATTTTCACAAACTTATAATAATATTTTTAAACAGACCGTTCTTAAACAGAAGTTCTTGGACCAAAACTATGGATAGCTTTGTGATTGTTAGCTTATAGCATAAAACTCTCTCTGAAACAATACGAAATAGACACACGCCCGCAATGTCTCAAAAGTAGACAAGTATTTAATAAAATCCACAAAGAACATTTTCAGCTATTTTAAGATTTTTGTCACATAAAAATCGTAAAAATACCCGCATTAACATGGCCCATATTTCCGACTGTCTATCTGTCAGACCCACTTCTGATTTTATCGTTGCTCGGCTCAGCTGCGTAATAGTGATACATAAAATCCTAAATCTAATCTAGACGAGCTGGTTTTATTCGGCCCTTTCAAGGCTTTGTGACATCGGCATATTTATTCAGTTCTGAAAATAGGTCGGCGGGGCTGAAAAATCTAGAAATTTGACGCTTCTTTTGATTAAGATGAATGTACATTTCGTTGTTAATGTCTTCGTTGAATCAAGGTTGTCTGAAACTCTTATATATTGAATATAAATCAAATATATGTATAAATTAAATAACTTATAAAAATCATATAAATAAATTGTTTTTTGTAGACCACTTTCAATTTGTCTCATATACTTCACTTACATGTATTGTTATTATCAAAATTAGAGTCAATGACCTTTTAATGTCATACTTATTTTGGATCGATAAACTCGCTGTATTGTTTTTGACACTTTTTCTATCGAAATGAATTTCTGTGGTTAGTGGTATTGAATATCAGTAGGTGTTGGTAGGTATCTACTTCAATAATATTTTTTGTATATCAAACAATTCAAAATCAGAATAATGTCAGTCTGTAATATGAATTACGGTTGCTACATATTTACTAGAACTCGACAACGAATTAGTTTGAACAAAGATTACTCTAATACAGATTGGTCTAGTTTTATATAAATCGCTTCTTATATGTGTGTTTACTATAATAACATTAGAAATATAGATACCAATATTTGCTCAATTAGATAAACAGAGAAAATCCTAAGCTATTTGAGAGTGAATGCTTGATGTGTGTACTAAATGTAAATTGATTACTTTTTGTAAACATTTTGTGAAAAAACTGGAAAAAAAAATTAAAACAAGTTTTGAAAATATTAAGCCAAGTTATCACTCTTTTTTTATACCTACTCTCGATTATCGGCACTTGGTGAAACTTATCAATACATTCTAGAATTAAAGTCAATTGTCTCTATTTAAGTTTAAATAGTGGAATAAGTACAAGTAAGATTAATTCTGGAATGTAAATTATTATTTCTTAAATATTATGCAATAGTTGGTAATCCGCCATTCGGTGTGTAGGCGTATTAGGCGTCAGTGCGTCGGGATTCGTGGGCTTATCACAAACATACCCTTATCAGCGAAGTGCTATGCAAATTACATGCGCATAAACTTTCACACGTTTGGGGACAAACGGTGATAGCAATGTGGGTTATCTGGTTTCACAATGAAAATAACTGACACAGCAATGCTACATTTGATGTGGCTTGCTAATTAAAATTGTATGTGCAGGGACTTTATTTGTCAGTGTTTACATTTAGTTTACGTGTGAAATGTAAAATGCACCATCTAGTCAAAGCAGATAGAAATTGTCCTATATACAAAAGTATGTAATTAAAAATCTTTCGTGATCATGTTAATTACTGTAAACAATGTTAACACAGAGTTCTTGTTAATATCTTTTCCACATTTTTGTTACAAGTGTAAGTCCTTCAGCATATCTTTCTACCCTTGATAATAACGTAACGGTAACGAGGTATTAAAGTTTTAGTAACAAAGATATTTTACCTTTGTAACATAACATATTTTATCTAAAACTTGAATTTGTAAAAGCGACGGGATATAGGTACACACATAAACTCCTATATAATTCGCTAAACCAGAGAGTTTGTCTTTGTTTGATTAAGAGAGCTTAATCAATATATCTCGCGCGCAGCCATCTTGTGTTCATTTCATAAATCAAGCAGAGAAATAGTTAGGAAATATTGCCTGCATATTAGTTTTTTCTTTTTTATAAAGCCTAACAAGTTAAGAGCAAGAATCTTGAAATGTTTATGCATGTGGCATTATCCAGAAGAGTATTTTTGAAATAAGCCTCGTCACAATAATTCCTACAATTTGTTCATAAATAGGAGTACAAAACAAATGAAAAACTTGTTAAGGAAACCAGGCTAATTAAACAAATGAAGTTATCCTTTGTTGAAATTAAATATCCCTTCGCTATTGTTATCTCGTGTTTAATGAGGGCGGGTAGAATGTAATATAAAAGGTTTAGGGATCCGTATATTACCAGACCACGTTAAGATAAAATTAACATTCCACACATTTCCTTGACAGAAATTCATTGAAGTAATCTTTTAAAGACCTTAGAATAACTATTGTATTTTACGAATATATGTAATTTAAAGATGAGTTAACTCTCAATAGAGTTAACAATAAGGCGATTTGGCAAAAAATTGCGTTTTCAAGCAAAGAATGATTTTTTTTGGCAATAAACATGTGCCTCTTTATAAGAGAACTATACATTTTGTTCAAAAATTGTTGTCTTTTTATTAGAAATTACTTTGTGAATATTACAATAAATTTACGTGTACTTTAATAAAATACGTTTATTAATTCGGATTTGACATTAATACACGCAATGCACTGTATTATTTTATCAGTGACGTTGAAGATTGTTGCTACTTCCGACGCTATCTGTGATTAATGTACTTTCATTAAACCTCTCAATTCATGGTTATCTATTTTCGGGCAGGCTTGTCATTATTTAGAGAGCCGTTCGTTATTATACACAAGCGATTAAACTAAAAAGAGAGGGAGTTCTATTTGCTCTAACCAGTTTGTGAGCCCGATTCATAATTTAATTTTAGATATAAAAAACAATACGTTTATTAGATGTACTTTGTATTTATTGCATACATACTCATGACACAAGTCTACAGGAGGTTTTTTTAGTGCAGTGAAAACCTCTAGTTGATGTACGGAACCTAAGAAATTAATTTACTTTGTACTTGACATTATCTTTTATTAAAACGAAAGTTGTTGGTAGCTTTTATATTCAAAATTAATTAACAATAGACCTTTGTATTATGAATGTACTCATTAGCGTTTAAAGTTTAGTATAAAAGAGAAATTCATGTTTCTAGATATTTTGATTGTATTTAGTATAAGTTTATAAACTGGCGTAGTTCAATTCCAAACCATGTGTATTCTCTTCTTCTCTACTCTTCGATGAAATAACTTTTGTAACTATAAATAATAAATAAATCAATAAATATCTCGGACATCTAACACACAACGCTTGTAAAAATAAACATGCAAAATATTAAGTTTGTATAAAAATGAAACAGATGTAACAGATCTATTTTATTACATATACATATATATTAAAAATATAACGACATCACACACCACACACTTGCACTAAATAAAAAACAAAGTTAAAAAAGGGCCCTTATAAAGTAAGGGGAAAAGCGCAAAAGGCAGCAACACCCTGCGATGGCGGGTGCCTGCTTTCAAGAAAAAAAAAAAACACACAACGCCATCTAGCCCCAATCTAAGCAGAGCTTGTGTTATGGGTATTAGACAACTGATATAAATACTTATATACTTTTTTTGTAAAACATACATATTATACATAGAAAACACCCAAACTCCGAAACAAATATTTGCAGATCATACAAACATTTGGTCAGACCCGGTAATCGAATCCGAGACCTTAAGCTTAGCAGTCGCATACGCTACCACTACACCACCGAGGCAGCCAACTATGTTTTACATAGTTTAGTTACGCTCTTGCAAAAGTATATAAGCACAAATATTCGAATAATATAAACATTTTAAATAGTATCCATCTACTACATACATAAGGTAAGGACCACTTGGATATAATTTGTAACCATGTATAACTATGACATTGGTTTAGCGTGGGGACCCACATTGGGACCTCGCTCATAATTTATTGATGACTTGGGGATTTGAGGCAGTAAACTTCTGAAAATAGTTCCCATATACATAAATTTATATTCCAAGGTGTATAGTGTGAGATTTAACTACCCAATAAATATTCTGTAGGTGTATGGCATAAAAATAGAGTTTTCTATGTATTTCTTCTTTCTAGTTTATTTGTATTTATATAAGCTTTATGCACTTACAGTATAGGGGTGGACTTAATAACTGATAGATTCTTTGCCATTCAAACTTCAGTAATTAGTAAAAATAAAGGCACACAAGCACCCTTATTTTCGTTTTCTATCGCCTTGAAAAATCAGTCAATTATGCCCGGAACATAATCTATATTACTATTTAAGTCAACGAATCACACATTTATTTTTTATTTTTGTGTGTCTACTTTGTGTCCTTCGTGGAATTTGGTTCGTTATTAACGCTCAACTGTGACCAACGCGACATTTTCCTTGACAAATAGAAAAAGAGGATAATCCCGTGTTTGCAAATCCCCATGTTACCCTATGTAATTTATAGTCTCGATTATCGCCCCTGATGGAACTTGTTGCAATACATGACTGCAAAGTGGGGTACATTACAGTTATGCTACCACTGAACATCGACAACACCGTAACAATAGCTATATAGTCTTGTGGACGTGGGCGAAAGTGTGCTGTCAGTGACAGCATCGTGATAATATCGCCACTGTCATGGTGCTGACATGGGTGACCTCCGAGTCGTCAACCAGTTGTCCGACAGATGGTTTGCGATAGACTTTATTACCTTAGAAGAACTACTTTAGTAATTTAACTCTAGTAATATTGTTTAATCTTCAAAAGATCAGTTTTCTATAATATTAAATAATAATAATAAATATTCCGGATATCAAACACACAACGCCATCTACTCCCAAGCTAAGCAGAGCTTGTGTTATGGGTACTAGACAACTGATGTAAATACTTACATACTTTTTTTTTGTAAATACATACATATTATACATAGAAAACACCCGAACTCCGAAACAAATATTTGCGGATCATGCAAACATTTGGTCCGACCCGGGAATCGGACCCGAGACCTCAAGCTTAGCAGTCGCATACGCTACCACTACGCCACCGAGGCAGTCACTATATCTATTAATACTTTGCGTTGTAATAAATCTAAAGCAAAGTATTATCGCTAAATCTTAATAACGTGTTTTTTTAAGTTTTGAGCTTGAGGTCTTCACGAAATTACACCTAAAATAATATTTATTTAGATATTCACCAAATATATTTTAGTATTGCCTCCTGTCTGAGCCTTGTTAAAGTTGTACTTTGATAAATTGATGTTTAAGAACATTTGTACAAATTTTCCAGAAGTAACTTTATACCCAGTTTATATCTTTCAAACGGTTCTTTGATTAGTTACGGAAGTTCTAAGACTTACTTAATGATTTAAGTATTTCTATATTAAGTTGTTGTTTTAAATTCTTCTTTTTTGTGTAAAAGTTGGGCAAACGAGCCGACGTATCGCCTGATAGTAAGCGATTTCCGCCGCCCATGGTCACCCGCAACACCATAGGCGTCACAAGTGCGTTGCCGGCCTTTGGGGGATGGGAAGGGGGATGGGGGAGGGGTGTGGGTATGGACCTCCGGTATCCTCACTCACTCGGTGAAACACAGCGCAAGCGCTATTTTGAATTTTACGAAACCCTTTATGTCAGAGTGTCGATAGACCTTAGTTATACCGCAGTTTGAATATATTAATAAGTAATTAATAGATTCAATCATAGAAAGCATATCGCACTTAAATTCGATATCTGAGTGTTTAATTAGGAAAAATGATTTCAATATTTATAGTATGATTGTGTTGATATAGTATATTTTTTGGAGATTTGTCGCACACGTATCAAATCTACTACAAATTCCAGTTCTCCTTAAGGTGTTTTACATGTTTGTATATATTGTTGAATAAAACTAATTATACCCATTTATCTTTTAAAGACTAATAAACAATACTATTATATATATATATACGGGAAACAAAAACAGAAATGAATTATTTTACACTGCCTTGTTAGACTTAAAATAATGTTGATTGAAACGAACTATCGCTCTTGTGGTACCTATACTGTATACGTAGATTAACTTCCCACCGCCAACCACAAATAGCTACAATTTTGTTGCGGGTTACGGGTCTTTGTGCAAACGTTTCAAAAAGCAAAGTGATATTAATTATCATATAGTATTTACATAGATAATTTAGTTTTGCAAACGAGGTTGTAATTAGATTATTCAGAAAGTAAGGGTAAGTGCTGACGGACCGAGGATGTCGGCGCTGACTCTAATTCTGTCTGTCTGTGAGGTCCGCTTTAACGACAAAACCGCTGCATCGATTTTAATGAAAATCGGCATGGTGATGCTTTGATTGTTTAGGCATAACATAAGCTGTTTTTAACGTCATAGGTGGAACTACGAGCAAAAGCTAATTGTTTATCCAATAATTTTAATAAATTAAAAGCTCAGCAATATCTTAAAATTATAATAAATAGACCTGCGTGATCTCGTAGGGGCGATAAACAACACCGACAACTCACACCCATTATACGAGTTAACACATCCATCTACCACCTTCGCTTTTTGGTAAGGCAATAGATACGTCACTAAACCGATTATCGTTACAATTTGCATACATATTTCCAGGGGTACACACAAAGAATGCATACTTATGTATCTTTCATCCAGAAAGTAGTCCGGCCGAGATCCGAGAGTTCGAGAAATATGACTTTTACTGGAATTGTGTCGAAGGATGAGTGAGATAATTTTCTTTTATAGGTAGGGTTTACGCAGATCATGTTTGATTTATGTCTACGTCAGCGATACGCCATTACAAGGTTGTATAAAAAGTAAAGCTGTTTAAGTACCAACTAGATTTATTATCAGTTATCAATACCATGTGCGTAAGTACGTAATATTTAATATTACACCATCAGATATAACTAAAACTTGTTACTGAGTAAATACGTATTATGTACGTCACCGTCTAGTATTGACGTATAAAATATATACCAAATACGTAACAAGTAAAGTAAGTATAGTCCAAACATTTAACAATCCGCAAACTTACGTCATGTCAGATATCACGGAAATTTCACGAACAGAGGGCGTAAAATATTTTTAAATTTTGCCGTATAACTACCCAGATATATTTTACAAGAAAAAGTTTCAAAACTGTAATACGGCTACGTAAAACCTTTAAAAAAATCTAGCTATCTATCTATCATTCAGTTTTATCGGTTCAGTACCGAGTTCAGATTACTGAAATTATTACCCTTTGGCTTAAAGGCCACTCTTGTTTCCGAATGTTTTGAAAGAAATGTCAACGTCTATTAGTACAACTTGGACCTATGTCCCTCATCAACGTCAACTTGGTCTTGTCATTGTTCTATATAAAAACTTTCTCATTTTAAGAGTCTAAACTTTAGACTCTAAAGTATCTTCTTAAATAGAGGCCAAGCGCATTTGTCACACTAAGAACAAAAGGCTGCCCACTCGACGATGACAAAACTTATTTATAACTATTTAATTGAAGAGCTTACTGAGAAGACTAAGTTACTAAAAATTAGTACCGCCGTACCGCCGTCACTAACGCAAATTATAAAAAATAAAGTGTTCTAGTAAAAAAGTTTGTTTACTTTGTAATAAATAAAATTCTACTCTCTTTCAAAGTCACGTAGTTTTCAATTTAATACAAAAATGAACGGTATATTAATTTTTTCTTTGTCCATTATTGCTTGTAAATCTATAACTGAGGCATAAATTTGGTGGTTCACAACTTGTTTAACACAAAAGAAAGACGCCCTAGGGACGAAGTTAATAGATATAAAATTTTTTTGGCAATTAATTTACACTTTGCAATATTTAATTTTTTTAATATAAAAGGGTTTTTTGCTTTTAAAGCTAGTAATTATGGTACTGGATGTTTAAAATAAACCTATCGTTAAAATCGGTTTAGTTTAGTTACAGGTATAAATGCCTGTCTGTAATAAGCAGGTTTCAAGGCATGGGATATGATGAGTTAGAAACTAGACAAAAGTTGATAGTAGCAACAACAAGCAACAGTCTCATAAGAACATCTCTCGAACATTCCGACTTGGTGCCAAAATGTCGTAACTGCACATAATGGGATCTGGCTTACCAAAATCCCGTATGGCATTATAGTCCTTATTATTATTATGTAAATGTGATAATGGTTTACGACATTAGGGCGGATAGATCGGATGAGGCATATCTGGACATATTTTTCTGCAATGTACTTATTTATGTTACAAAATTACGTATGTAACAAATTTCTACGTCTTATATCTTTTATATAGATTATATTCAATTTAAACTTAATATTTATTGTGTTTTACAGAAGGTTTAATTTTATTTCGGAACAAGAATCTCTAGGTTACTAAGCTAAAGAAGTGCCGTGTGCCTGGTATTGAACAGCATGTTTTGACTTCATCTCATCGTGGACTGGAATGTATTTAATAATTTTAGGATTGCTTTTTGTCTTTATAGCACCAGTATTTGTTTTTAATCTTGATATAACAAAATCATAATCACGACTTAACAAATTTAATGTATGGATTTTTCAAAAGATTAATCAGAAACTGGATTAAGTTTTCGAAACATGTTTGTGCGAGTTTTAAAAAAAATATTATTTTGCTATCAGCTTAGTGAAATCAGCAAACTTATCACCGGCTTTGCTAGAGTTGCATCATAACCATGAAATATTACATTATACACTTGAAAATGAAAATGTTTATGAACTCTTTCAACAAGATTTGTCAGTTGATTAAAGAGAAAAACAGACCACTGTTGTTCAAAGAGTATTAATTTGACTAAATATTAGATACAACAGTTAATTGTTGCTAACTTAATATGACGTATGGCAGTGGGGCACAATTTACATACATATCTATTTGTGTTACGGAGTTATTATGTTGACTGCAATTACTACAAACGACATAATTGTTTGTTCTCTATGTTTGAATGTAGAACACGCGTGTCTGTAATTTGATTAGACTTTGTAACGCTCCATTTAGTTTATGAACATCACAGGCCTTATTTTTGATGATTAAGATCTGTTTTAAAGTAACTTAGAAGGCTTTTTGAGACAAGCTCTGAACTAAATTGAATCGGAGAGTAAAATAACTACAATGAGGCTCATAACTTTATAAAATTGGCTACCTTACAGCTCTATGGTAACCTCTTACGAACAATCCTAGGGATGGTAATGTCTTTTCAAAAAAGTAAAGCATAATTTACTTGTTTCAACATTATCCATTTGTCGGTGAAAGTCTCATGGATATTTTAAAACCTATTCCCGAAATTAGACAGATAAATAAAACCTTATTTTATGTATTGAAGAAAATAGTGTCAAAAAACTTTAGTTATCGGGGTGATATACACAAATTCTAATTTGATGTAGTTATACCTAGAGATACATATATTTTATGGAGTTGATAAGCGTAGGATCATAAGTCAAGAACTAGAACGATTAAAAAGTGGTAATGAAGAGTGATTTAAGATTACCATTTTTACTTTAACGACGTTTTGTCATGTCTCGACTTATTTAAATGACTAAAAGTCTTAGTAGCGTTTGTCACGTTTTCTTTACCAGAAGTTTTGAAGGCGTTAAAAATTCAATATCATCATAAAACAAGACACAATTTAAAAAAACTTTAACCCGACTACGTATACAGTTTTGATAAAATTTATGTAGCCTGTATCTCCCGGGCCATTATAATGAACCTATTCACACCTCATTCATTAAAATCGGTTTAGTAGTTTAGACGTTACGGTGAAATATACAAACATACATAGACTATAACCATACCTTTTGACTTGGACGTGTCGGCTAAAAACGAGTGTGATAACAGATGATTCACGTTTCAAAATATATAACATTCACGGAATAGATAAAATGTTTTGTTTCGTGACTTGAAAAATATTACTCTTGATAAATAGATTGTGAGCTGTTCAAATTACATGTAGTAACTTAGATGCAAGATGTTTAAATATCTGATAGAAGGTGTGAATTTTTAATGTTTACATTACTGTTTCTCAGCTTGTTTTGTCTGCTGAGTTTATTGGTTGGAGGTGTGAAGCACTCTTGTTATTGAAATTATGGAATATGTTTTATATGTTTGTTATACAGTCAAGGTAGCAATGAGGTATGGAACTAATCCCGCCTACACGCCCACTACTGTAACTCCTGTACACCAGGATCAACAGCAGTGACCCACGACCACATCGAGTTATGACACTCGGGAAGTCCCAGGAAAAATTAAACTGTCTTGGAACCCACAACGAAATTAATCAAAAGAAAACTGGAGGAGGAACAATGAGGTATATTAATACTAAGCAGCAAATAAGTTGATCAGGAACTAAATATAACATTGAGCATAAGTGTGCGATTGTATCAGATACCTAAATATCCTTTATGGGTATTCTATGTATTCCATTTCTGTATCGGCACTAAATAAACTAGAAGTAATACTTACATTGCTATTGTGATTAAATATACTGACAAAGAAGTTCTAAAATTACCTGAAAAAAGAAAAGCACATTAATATTTAACCTTGGAAAATCTTATTATAAAGTCTGCTATTCAATCGAAACAAGTGATGTAAGTTGATTATTTAAAAAGGCAGCCTAATAAATACATGAAAGCGGTCTCAATAGTTCTCTCACAAACAAAATACTTCGCAAACAAATTAATTTTAAAATGTATCGAGACGTCACCACAGTACAGTATTTCTCAACAAATAACTAGTCTTTATATGAATTACTGAACGGGAATTGTTGTCACAAAGCACAACTGACAATATTATTGCATTGGTAAACTCTTACTATCAAATAGATTGCATAACTGCCAAGTTAGAGAGTAAGTATGAAGAGTTTATGATTTAATGCGTTACGAGCGATGGTTTATACACAGGAAGCAGCTTGTTATCCACACGTGAGTCCGTACTACAAATGGTAAAAGGGACGGTTTACAACGAGTCTATATTTCACGTACAATATAGGAGTAGTAGCATAATAGTTTCTTTATGGCAACTGGTATTCGTATGATCAATTTTATAGGAGATAATGAGGTTTCCCTACCTAAATAATTTCTTTTTTGAGTAAAGTGAAAAACACGAACACAAATCAGAAAAAAACTTTACAATTAAAGTAATGAAAGAAGACGAATATCTAGCTATTCAAAAAACAATAAAGTTTCAGTTCTTGTAGGTTACGTAAATTCAATTAAAACTTGTAATAAAAGTTTAATTAAAGATTTGAAACAAGTTCATTATAAGTTGTTCAGAAATGAGTTATTTTATGATTTATCTATTTCTTTATTACGTGAACGTTGATAGATATTTCAATGGCCAGTTTGTACTTAATTTTTTGGGTTCTAAGTAAAGCGAAAATAATGCAATAAATATTTACCGGACATTGGGTGACCGTCACCATAAATTAAGATCTAATAATTATATTACATGTGAGTTCACAATACAACATGAGTTGCGAGTAATCCAACATGAGCGGAGAGACATATCGTTGAAATACTTTTTGACCTGAAGGATTTAGATAAAACATAGAGCTGGCTATGAACCTCATCTCGTTTAAATATTTACTTATTTTAGATTACTTTAATTACTTATTTTAGATACTTTAATTATTTTAGAATTGAGTGCTGTGTAAGTGTCAGATTTATTAAATTAATAAATATGCTTTTGAAGTTTTCTCATAAAACTAATTACATATAATGATCATTAAAATATGTAGAGTCATAATTACTGTAGTGCTGTTAAATCTTAAAAAAGGCATCAAAACTGTTAAATAGGCTTAGTTAAATGTATCAAGATTAAAATTTAAGGTCACGGTTCTAATATCGATCCGTAATAGTACCGAACCGTAATCTCAAAGAATATTGTTTTCAGAGAAGTAGATAGAAATGTTTTCATTTGTACATCGTTTTACACAAGAGAGTATTTAATAATGTCAGATATGTAAGGTACAAAGGCCTTATTGCTAAGAGTAATTACTACTGTAACGTTCCTAAGTGAATATGCAAAACAAAAAGTTTAACACTTAACATAATGTACATTATCACTGTCTAAACTATCATATAAGTCTAGAATATACTCAGATTATGATACGGCGACTGACAAACTAGACTTACTTGAAAACTACAATATTTGTGAACATTACTCAACTCATAATCAAAGATATGAAGAAATAAATCGGCACAAACCTCTGTAAAACTAGTTTTGGCTTATCTAACACTCAAATATATCACTTTTGGCAAAACATACATATGTTAAGTAAATTTAGGAAAGGTTTGGCATCGACTTTCATGTAGGTATGAAACTCATGATGGATTATACCTTATCGCAAAAATCGAGACAAAGATGAAGTACCTACTATTTGCGTATATGTGTGCTCAGCAGTTTAATTTAAAGCACAAAGATTGATGTTCTTTTATCTGATAGAAAAGATCTAGATCAACTTATCTCAATAAATTTATCTTCACGTAAAACTTTGCAGCGTAAATTTTGATTACTTTGCCGCTTGATTTTATTCAATATTATTTGATTTTAAGCCAATGAAAACGATATTTTGGACTCACATAAACCTATTCTATTTGACGTGTGACTTATTAAGGTAACTTATTCATTCTAATATGTATATTAATTTTTTTTTATTTAATAGTGGGCAATCGAGCAGACGTATCACCTGATGGTAAGTGATTACCGGCGCTCATGGACACTCGCACCACCAGAGGCGTTACAAGTGCGTTGTCGACCTTTGGGGGATGGGCAGAGGGATGGGGGGAGGGGTTGGGGTATGGTCCTCCAGTATCTTCACTCACTCGGTGAAACACAGTGCAAGCGCTATTTCACACCGGTTTTCTGTGAGGCCGTGGTATCACTCCGGTCGTCGAGCCGGCCCATTCATGCCAAAGCGTGGCTCTCCCACGAAAGAAATGTAATAGGTACTAAATATTATATAACCATTCAATTCTAAAGAGAATTTCATAGTAGGTAAATGTTGCTTCTACATTGTAATAATGTATAGGACATTAGTTATGCTTCAGTGCGACTAGTCCACGCGATCGATTACAAAAGTATTTAATTTAAATGTCTCAGATCTATCCAATATTATTAAGCTATTGTTGTTTGTTTTTCAACCCCCGACGCAAACAGAGGGATATTATAAGTTTGACGTCGATGTCTGTCTGTGTGTGTGTGTGTCTGTCTGTGATGGATGAGTCGATTTCCATGCGGTTTTTTTCAATTGAAAGCCAGTGTCCTTTCGGTGGTTTTTAGTTATGTTTAGTTAATATCGGTCCAACAGTATAAGAGAATTAGTTCTTTTCTAAAGCCAGTATAATCGTTAAATGACAATTAATAAATAACTTCGATCTGAAGCCGTGCAAGGGGTTTTTAAAACTTTAATGACACTTTATATGCTATAACGTCACGTAAAATTCGTCTGAGGCAAAAACTACTGAAACAATATCATTGTAAGAAGAAGGACCATACTCGTCTTCCTAACGTGGTATAGTATGTTAAAACCTCATTGCTAACGGTAAGCCTATGTACAGCAGTGGACTACTAAAGTCTGTTGATGATGACGATTAATAATAATAATAAATAAATATTTCGGACTTCTAACACACAACTCCGTCTAGTCTTGTGTTATGGGTACTAGAACCACTGATATAAATATACTTTTTTTCTTTGTATAAACCCAAATTCCGAAACAAATATTTGCAGATGATACAAACGTTTAGTCCGACCCGGGAATCAAACCCAAGACCTCAAGCACAGCAGTCGAATACGCTACTACTGTGCCACCGCGGCAGTCGTGATCGTTGTCGTAGTCATGATGATTATTGTTTTTGTTTCTTAGTTCTTATCTATCAATATAAGACTTATGTTAAAAGTTCAATAGTTTCTCAAAATCGAATCGGTATAATACAATAGAGTGAGTTACAACCCCTAAAATTATAATTTATTAAAGTCCTATCGAAAAACCGATTAAAAGGCCTTCTTACTAACAGAATGTTTATTATAAAACAACTTCACGCACAATTTCACTCAAATTATGAGTCTCTTTTCCTTGTATACATTGAGAAAATGAATAAAAAACAATAACAAAAAAGGATTTTTTCAACCTAGAAGTACAAAGAAAGCCTTTAAATTCATTTAAAACGAAAGACAATCCAATCGAAAGAAAAAAAACAGTTTGATTAAACAAGAGGGGGAGATGGAGGGCTCAACAAGATTGTCATTTAACGAATAAATTTTAAGATAAGCTATATACCAATCTAAATAAAAGGGGTTTGGTTTGTAAATAGGGGTTGGATGTTACTATTGTCGAAAGCGTTGATGTATATACAAGAAAAGTATATATAGACACTTGACATACATACTAAAATTACACAGCTAAAGAGTTACTTGTTTCGTTGACCGTTAGTCTCAGAAATTACTGGTTCGATTTGAAGAATTATTTCAGTGTTAAAAATGCCCATTTATCGAAGGTATAAGATGCTAAGATCAATAAGGCGGAATATCAATGAACACGATTATTAAAACGGAGAAAAAATATTTAGTGTGAGAACTTCCATTGCGTGCAATGCCAAACGGTTGTCAGTTAGTGGAGTATATAGAGTGTATATATACACATCCTTACTATTATAAATGTGTAAGTTTGCCAGTTACGCTTTCACGCGAAAAGTAGTTAATCGAACATCATGAAACTTTATCCACATATTCTTGTAGGTATTAAAGGTAACATAGGATACTTTTTATTAAAATTAGCATTTTCCACTTTAATACAACTTTATGAAATTACTTTTGACCTATTCTTTGTTCTTGTGAGAATAACTTTTAAAATGACTACACAGTTAGTTATTTAAACTATATATATAATTTTTAAACTATATATATTATATATATATACGTTTTTGGAGATTTTCTTCAATGCGATGGTAGTACGTGTTTTATGTTAAAGATATTTTTCATTTCTGCGTCACATAAATCTTAACTATAGTCGTGAAATATTTGAGCGGGAATATACTTAATGTATTTCGTTAATGTGTGAATTACGACAATTTTTTGAATTATTATCTTACTATTCAAAACTTCACAAATATAATATCTCTTCAAAGTTTCTGTTTTATTTATATGGTCCTTTGCAAATAAATGTAAAAGTAATCTTCAAACGGAAATTTGCGTAACCTGGCCTTAATATGAACAGCTGCAATTTGCAAATCATAGTCACGGCCATAGACTATGTATAAATGGTGTAAATTACTGCAACACAATACATCGCCGGCTACATTTGACAATGGTACTGCGAAGCGTAAACCAAAGCAAGCATGTCAAGGTGTTTCCCTATTACAGTTTTGACACGGATGACACGTCAATGGGCAATGAATCGACCTGAATTAAGAGCACCTAGGTGCTTAGTTCTTATATTGTTATTTTTATTGGCGTTATTAGAACAAGGTGTCAAGACCTTGTATCTATGACGTGGTAGCTACTTGAGCTTTAAATACTTTTACCAACAATTTTTGCACTTCGATATATTTTATTTATATTTAATTTCTTTATTGGCTTAACAACAATTCGTTACACTATATATCAAAATATAGTTTAAAAGGTATCTTAGTTTAGTGTTTACACAAAACAAATTGATGATTTTCTAAATAAAACAAGAAAAACAATTTAGTACATTAGGTAATTCACGTACTTGCCAACTCTAAAGAATGCCTCACAGTACACCTTAATTACTACTCTGAATATTAAATAATTTAAATGCATTTAAAATTTACATTTAATTGAAAATAAACTTGTTGGTTAAAGCTTACTTACTTCAGGATCGAAAATAATTTGAGTCTTGCAAAATGGACTGCACTGCACTGCAAAGTGTGGCGACCGTTTAAATCACTATGTCATCTGTACAGTCGGATCATATTCGTTCACGTCATTCCTGTGTGTCAATGTATTCTTGGTCTAATTTAGTTTCCTGAAAATCTGTCTACTAGAATTTGATATCTGACAATATCAAATAATATGGATCTTAATGGAACCATATGCTTACACGTGTAGAGATGTTCGATAACTCGAAGATTAGCACTCATTATATTCTCAATAAAATCTAATTGCAGAAGTGTGTAAAATTTGTTTAGAAATATCGATAATTTGCATTCTGAACGATTCAGTTTGTTAACTCATCGTGACGAATTGATTTGGGTGTATGAAGGTTTAACAAATTCACGCGATTAGATTACAAATGGTATGGGACAAGTATCAAGTAGGTAAAAATCACATTTCAAATGTAAATCCATCAGATTCGTTTATTAATTTCGATGAATATTTAATTCATTCAATTTAGATTTTTTGCTTATTATATATATATAAAATCTTATATCATTACTTAATCAGTTGTGTCAATCGATCATAAAATCGGTCTATTATGGTTCATTGCTAGTGCTAATAATATTCAGTATAAATTCACTTATTCTTTGATTGAACGAACATCTTAGGCATGTAGTTAATTTTTTTTCTTTCATATCTTTACAAACTAACATATTCGATTAGATGTGTTCTATTTTACGGCGATTGGTTGTTTACTAATATCGTTATATCTACTCATAAGTAGATTTGCTTAAGCATTATATCTTTATCTTTTTTAAGTAATATGTAAAAAGTATATGAAAGAACCACAAACTTGTCTACAACCTGGACCGATGTCAACCAATCTAATTTATTCCACTCTGTCTCGATATTTCCTCCGTCACCTTCTACTGTCCTTAAATAAACCAAAGCTATGTTACCCTATCGTTAGGTATGTTATCGATTAACTGTGTAGATGTGGTTATAGCATAGTATGTGGTGGATAGTTACATCATTATTATAAATTTTTAATTTGCTCTACCTTGTAAACTTTTCCAATATTATGTTAATAGACAATGTTTCCTTAAAGGTTATGTATATTTGTCACGAAAGAAATCCGTTAACTTTGTGCGTGAATCTCACTTTGAAACAAAAGCATACAAAACAACCCCATTATATCAGGGTAAGCCGCACAACGCGCGGTTTAGCAAACTGGTAATGTGGGGCACTGACGTCAAAGTTTTCGCATTAGTAAAGTTACTAGGTCTCGGTCGACACGGTAGGGGAGAGGGGCTGGAGAAATGGCACTTATGAAGTTGAATATTGAGACCAAATTTCCGTGAAAGCACCAAAAGTGATGTAAGAACTACTACTACTATGAAATTAACCCTGTCTACACCGCTTGCATAGCATCAGATGGTGACGCAGAATGTACTATCAACATGTTTTATATTTCTATGCACTTCCTTAGTATTTAGGTCAAATAATATACTTTAAAATGTTTCTATATAGATGTGAAGACGGTGGCAGGCTTTTCAAATTCAGATTTAGATTAGTATACGAATTTAAATTCAGATTGTTTTGCTACACGTAACTATGGTCATTTCCGAACAACTGTACCTACATATATTTTAACCTTTTCATGTTCAAATTTTCAGTAATATTAACGTTATGTTTTCATAAGTCTAATTGGTTTATTTAAATATCAGGATGAGTGTCGGAATTCTGTAAGTAATTTATGTTAAAGCTCTTATTGGAAAAATTTCTCGCCCACGCTGTTACTGGGAATAGCTTCTATAGTGTGGCGATTATTTTAATGGGTCTCCACTTATGTAGGTATTGATTAACCGTTGCACGTTATCGTTGGATCGATGTGCGATGTTAAACTTTTAATTTTGTGTTTAACAAACGAAAGAGGGTTCAAAATTTTAGTTAACTCTCTCAATGTTAAAATAAATCGATAATTGTATATTATTAATTAATTAATTATATTCTCATCTACTAGTTCATTACTTAATTCGATAAGTATTCCATGACGTCTTTAGATGTTGCTATTATTGTTTTTTTTAAAGAATGAATTGACTTAAAGAGATTATGCTAAAATTTGGTGCCAAGCTATCAATTCCATTTTGAGATAAAATAGATCATGCTATTCAAACGATAGAATCTATATCGTTGCCAAATTTCATTCCAGAATCATTTACCCGTACATACGTAATTGAGTCACAAACACTATCCTAATTTTTAGGATATTTTATTAATTAAACACGAGCGTTTTACAAAATGAAATCTTAACTAAATAATTACTTATAACAATCGACGTATAGCTTAAGGCTTCTTTCAAGGCATGTGATATCAACAGTTTCATATAAGTTATCGATTTCTACAGTAAAAATAGAACCGATGATGCATTGGTCAATATTATCGCATTGGACGAGGCAGTAAACAATTCTGACAATACAGAGACGTAGTAACTTTACAATTAACGTTTTTATGTTGAAACAAAAACGATTCTCTTAATCTCATTACTTAAAAGACAATTTTAAGTGATTACTAGAATCCACAAAGAATTCTCGAAGACAATATTAAATCTAAAAGATGTACTCTCCAAAGCTTGACATTGGAAGGGTGAATATGCTCAAGAAAAATGTTAGTTACACTACCACCACATCAAGTTATAAATAGATGCTTATGAGAGATTGATCACGTTCTTATGTGCCTTTAATACCATTAAAGAAGTTTAATGAACATCTTTAATACAGTATGTCGATGAAGACATCCTGTAGTACAAGAGATTATGTTTAATTTAGTACTTATTTAAATAGCTGAAGGAAATAACCAAGGTATTTTACACTGTCTACTTCATTGTTTTTTTTTTATTTACGACAATTACAATGTCTTTACAGAGCCATTATTCCAAAACGACATTGTAAGTAAAAATGGTTACAATTATTTTATAACAAAACATCATTTGCTGAAACGTTTGGGAAAACCTTCTTTCCACATGTCCACGGGTCTTCCACACCCGAAAATTTATTACAAGAACATAAAAAATATCTCTAAATTACATCCATATTTAATTATTTGATCTTGACACCGCTATTGAACATAGATTTCTCCTTAGAAAGGAAGTTTTGGGCTACTGTACCGTAATAATGATTATTAAATTAACCTAGCAATAATACATGATAGTTAATATTAACAAATTCGATTAACAACTGTACGATTCTCCCGAAACTTTCTGCCGCGCACGGCAACGCTCTTGTAACGCCTCTGGTGTTGCTGGTGTCCATGGGCGGCAGTAATCGCTTACCATCAGGCGACACGTCTGCTCGTTTGCCTCCCTATACAATAAAAAAAAACTATACTTTCGTTTTTGTGAATCGAATTTATGGTTTTAAACATATTAGTTTAAAAATTATTTTAAATTAAATTAAAAGACGTGTTTATTCTTTAAAGTAACTCCACAAGTCGAAGCACGCCCTATTTCATTTTCATTTATAATGTGTTTACGAGCTGTGTCACATGCAAACCTTTTACATAGCTTAACACGGTGCGGTACAAGATTAAAATAGATGATGAGATAACGCAAAATATATCTTTTCAGATAAATTCATCCGCAGAGGCTGAGCCTTGCTACGTCTGTGTATAATGATTAATGTTATCCATTTATTTCTTATAGACCTCGAGGGATATTTCAAGGAAAAACTTGATTGATGAAGGATTTCCAGAGGGTGTGTGGGTAATATTTTTCTCCCATTTCCTCTTTCCGAATGTAGGTATGTGGGTTATTGGACCCCTATTTATTTGTTGAAAGGTTTTGAAAGAGGGTGACGCAATGAATAAGATGATCAGTGATTTCTTTACGGTGACCTACATTTTGAGTTAGGAAGCTAAGATAAAAGAGAAGATATGAAGTTTTAGTATTATTAAATGTTAGAAGTTAGGTACTGAGACGCTCGAAACTGTGTTTTATATTCAGTAACAGTTGTTTTTACGATTATGACTGTTCACAATGTCGGGTGATAAGCAAGCCTCACACTCTGTCGATGCTCGAGAGACATAAGATACGAGGACATTAAGTAACTCAAGGATAATGTAATCTTTGTGTTTTGAAGACTATTCTTTATATACATAAGAAACGTTACGCTCTGTAGCTAAAATGGTGAAATACTAGCACCACATGTGAACCATGCAAATATCGTGAAAAAACACTTGTCTAATACCAAAGTAAGTAAAACTCATTACACGAAAATACATGTTAAAGAAGATCACACGTAATATATAAACTATTAACACCAACATACGGATCACATGAAACGAGAACCTCGCCTAAATAAATATATTCTATAATGTAAATATTTTACAGATATTTCAAGGCCCCTAGAAGCCGCAACCCTCGAAGCCTGTGGGAGAAACGTCAACCGTGACTATGATACTAAGGCCTCGAAACGCCGAGGTTTTATTTATTAATGCAATAAATAGTAAATATGTATCTTGGTTTTACTTGAACCACAATAGAGGCAAATATCTCGTATTTTGTTCATTATATTAGTGTAGATTATATCTTAATGCTATCAAGGGATTTTAACCGATTTTAATGGACTAATATATTTTAAATGATTCTTATATTTATAATATAGGAATAAGAAACAAAAAACAAGCCACCATCGCAACTACCTACATTTTCTACAATTTTGTAAACGTCAGACTTTAGTTATTTTAACCTTAAACTATGAACGTTCGAGACTTATTTTCTTATGATTGTAAACACTTTACCATATTGATAGCAGTAAATTTAAATCTTCTGTTAATTTTGGGACTCTTACATGTAAAGTAGACAGTAATCCTCGAGCTACTTGTAAATATGTACCGAAACAAATCCTTATCCACACCAATCCCTACGATCAATCTTGATAATCCCTTGAAATTAAACTGTGAACACAAATAATTTGACCTAGTTACCTGAGTCGAGAATGATATGGCTCGTCGTGTTTCCCTGGATGAGGGGATTAGCCTTCATCGACCATGCATCTGGGTTATAATAGTATTAATCTTGGATTTACCATGTCAATCTAACTTGTATTATAAATTATTGGTCGTTGAAGTAAAGGATGTTAAAAACAATAAGATTATTAATTATTTGAGAATAAAAATAAAACTGTGTTTTTTAAGTATTCCATTACTTTGGCATATGCATAAATAAGGCAGTAAATAACAAAAAATCAGTAAATGATAAAAGGATATCGTGTAATGAAAGGCTTCAAGCTGACGGGTCTATATTTTAATACTTTTAACATTAACATTACGTTAGGGTTGGGTCACATCAACAGGCTAAAGTTACCAGTGTTATATCTCTACAAGGTAGGTTTCTTCGGCCAAACCAAGTGACCATACTAGGCTAGCCTAACATTTGGGGTTAGTAAACTGCATAATAAATTATTCTCGGAGAATTTCCATTGCGAGATGCAGGCTTAGAAGTAATTTAGATGTTCGGTATCTTCGTTATATGACATTTTAGTATGTTTTCTCTTGTAACTCTAGTCTCCTTTAGGTGTAGTATTCAATCATGGTTTTTAGTATTCTTTACATTTAGTCGTATTCAATTAAATAATAACTCTGGTCATAAAATATTAGAAGTGATCCATTTGTATTTTCAGGTAAAACATTGGTTTCAGGTACTTCTAAGGCAGATTTAAATAACTATTATAATTGCTCTAATTTATTTCCATTTAAGTTAGAATACAATATTTTAACCTTGAACTTATAAACGTACATATCGAAATTATGTTTAGCAAAGCTTAAAGTGAGGTCACAGTTGTTTTATCGATAGCGTGGCAGAACTTTTGTACGTGAAATGATTCAATCTAGTAAAAGCGTGCCATTAGTAAAGGTCATTTATATGAAAACATGTAAAGAAAGAAGGCGATTATCATTTCAAATGAGTCGCCTAAAATAGAGCCGTGATTAACTGAGTTAGTTAGGTTATAGGCTTTTTAATTAATGTCTATTCAGCTTTTCATAAAGGGGAGATATTCAAAACGTTCTGAATATCTTATTATTATTATTAAATGGAATGACTGATGTGGGTTGAACGTTTCAGTTTAAGAGACGACGCTGTGGTATAGCGGTGTGTTGTATATAATGTTTATATTGTAAGGTTATGAAGTTTAGTATGTTAGGTTTTGTTATTCGATTCGTACTTGAATGGAAACTACATTTAAAATAAATCGTACAACGTGTTTATAAAAAGCTATAAAGAGAGTTTAATAAGTTCTGATATGAGTTCGGAGGGGGACAGGTATTGTTATGAGACCACAAAATACTAATTATAATACTAATAATAAATAATAATCAAAATGCGCGTGTTAATGTATAATCTGTAATAGTCATTGAAATTGAGGAGCAATATCACGTAATATAGTACCATCGAGATTCTGTGATAAATAATTTATAAAATGCAAAAAAATTGTTATTAGTAAACAATTTGTCACACTGACCTGAATATTATGTGCATTATGTAAACCGACAAACGAGATCGACTATAAAAGCAGCATCAATGATGAAACAACAATAACGACGAGCTCCACTACGCTTGACTACACAATGGCCAGTGTCCCTGACATTGACGAGGTCAGCCCGGCAATATACGTCAAAGACGACAATTCGTCTGTCAAACATACTTCACATAGTAGTTACGTCACGCGAGGCCATGGAAATTATAAAACAGAGGTATTATTGCAAATAATTATACTTAGTACACATGAAAATGACCTTCGGTTTTCAGAGGTCACTGTAAGGCCAGTTTGGATTTAAATTGGTGATTATACACCATATTTATACAGATTTTTCGTTTACTGGATCGTAGAAGCGTCTATAAACCTTGATGAGCTATTTAATAGCTCGTGATTGTTTCTGATAAAAGAGGTCTCTTATTTAAACACACATAGTTATGGAGATATAATGGGTTTGCGATGTGTGTAAACAAAGGTATGTACACATTAGGAAGGTTCTTGCTAACAGAAAATGTTCATCTCATACCTACAACTCTCATTTATTTATTGGCTCTTTGCTATTATGTCTACTTACAAAGATATTTCGAATATGTGTATTATTTACTTTGATCGCTGTATTCACATTTGTTTGTTGTACTCTACACAAAAGTACTTTTGGTTATTCAATTTAAAAATATGACTTTTACAGTGTATTATATGTTTTTTAATATATACTTACAATACTCACATTCAGTGTGACAATACGATACAAATTACTTATTTTGTTTTATTGTAATCTAGGTCCTATGTTTTTCATAATCCATTCGGATATTATAAATTCGAAAGTAACTTTGGCTGTCTGTCTGTTACCCTTTCATGGCTTAACCGAAATTTGGCATGGAGATACTTTGATACTTGACGTAGGACTTAGGTTACTTTTTACCGCGAAAACCGACATAAACGTCGGCTGATATATGTAGTTGTTCTATAAAAATACTGTTTTATTTATTTATTTATTTATTTATTTATAAACTTTATTGCACACCACTACAGTAAACATTTGTACAGAGATACATAAACGGACATCGACATCAGGTATCACAATAGGCGGTCTTATCGCTCACAGCGATCTCTTCCAGACAACCTTTGTACGGATATTATGAAATAATCCCTTGGGTAGTCGGCGGTGTACTTCAATAAATCTAAGTTATAATACACACAAAGCTTCCTACATATATACCTACTTACACTAATATATATCACATATACTACATACATACTAACATATATAAATTCATACACAAATATTACCATAATTACCACACTTTAAAAACCATGACGTACTACACATTTACCAAAGTATTCCTGTACTGGAATACTTTACATGGTCAAGTAATAAATAGTGACATTTTTCTTAAAGGTATGCAGCGATTTAGATTTTCTTATTGTCTCAGGTAGGTTATTCCACAATCTAACGGCTTGCATCGAGAGCGACTTATCAGTAAATTTTGTAATATGCAGAGGCATCTTCAACTTTAGATTCTCCGACGATCTCAGGAGCCTACAATGTGAATTTTCAAGGAATTTAAAACGTTGTTTGAGATAGGACGGCGAATGTGGGAGGAACAGAGTACTGTATAGAATGGAGAGAATATGAACATTCCGGCGAAGGCGTATAGGTAACCATTTGAGCTTAACACGAAATTCAGAGATGTGGTCATATTTACGCAAACCAAATATGAACCTTATGCAGACATTTTGGAGACGCTCAAGTTTGTTCAATTGTTCTTCGGTAAGGTCCAGATAGCTAACATCACCATAGTCAAGGATAGGAAGGAGAAGGGATTGTGCTAGGGTGATTTTCGTCTTGGTAGGAAGAAAGTTACGAAGTCTACGCAGCGACCCCGCTGCAGCAAATAACTTTCGACTAACTTCATCAATCTGGGGAGCCCAGGACATGTACTTGTCCATATAGATTCCCAGGTTTTTAATTTTGTCACTATATGGAATATTGATTCCATCACAAGAGATAGCAGGTATTTGTTGCCAATTTATTAAGGAGTTCATTCTTGGACTACCTACTATCATTACCTGCGTCTTTGTTGGATTTACCTTCAACCCATACTCCCTACCCCAAGCACAAATTTGTAACAAATCCTTATTAATATTGGCGATAGCTTCGCTCAGTTTAGTCGTAGAAGCTTTGGTGTAGATTTGGAGGTCATCTGCATAAAGGTGGTAGGAAGAAAATAATCGATCTGTGATTGAGTTGATAAAAACTGCGAAAAGTAATGGAGATAGCACGCCGCCCTGAGGTACGCCCGCAGATGTATGACACCAAGAGGAATAATTATCTTCAATGCAAGAACGCTGCTGACGTCCAAACAGGTAGCTACGAAACCAGTCAATTGCTGATGGAGATATGTTAAGAGAGCGCAATATTCCGAGCAAGATATCAAAGTCAACAGTATTGAAGGCGTTGCTGAAATCAAGCAAGGCCAGTATCGTCAACTTTCCTTCCTCCATGTTGAATCTGATGTCCTCCGTAACATTAAGAAGTGCCGTGGTAGTACTGTGGCCGGGTCGAAAACCCGATTGGAGAGGATTTAGGAGGCGATTCCGTGAGAGAAATGAGCTGAGCTGCGTGTAGATAAGACGTTCAAGTACTTTAGAGAAAAAGGGGAGGATGGATATTGGACGGTAGTCTGAAAGGGAAGAAGGATTACATTTTTTAGGAAGGGGAATGATTTGAGCCATTTTCCACGCAGATGGAAAAACCCTTTTGGATACAGAATAATTCAGGATATGGCAAATCACAGGTAGAATTTTATCGAGGATAGGATTTTAATATAGTTATGACCATGGTAGAGATACTGGCCAGTGCAACTTGGTCGAAACGTCAGGCTAATTATAGATTTTGAATAGTCATTATATATAAAGGATCTTAAATCATGATAATTAGGTTTAAAATTAGATAATTATTTAAGATAGAAAAATTCATTGAATGTTGTCATTTTCATAAAAAGGTGATGTAAGTTATCATAATAAATCATTTATTTTTCTTTACGTTTAAATTAAAAGGAATGTGTGTTACGAGTATGTACTTAACTTGTTGATTATTTGAACGAACACTACTTTACGGTCAGAAGCTTTTCATTTGTATATTAATTAGCCACGTTTAACTCTGAATGTAAATCTATGTAATTTATTTTTTGTTCAACGCATTATTGTGTTTGATCAGTTCAAACGAGTGGCAAAGAATTCATTGAGGGACAGCAAGGTCACTCCACGCGCCACACACAATGTCACGGTGGCCATTCATTACATAGTAGGGCTATCCAAAATAAACCCAACCTTTTAACAATTGACATCAACAGGGTTTTAAAATTAAATGTGACGTTGTTGGAAAACAAAATGTTGACAAGTGTCAAGTTTTTCGCTTCGATTCTTTATCTGCCACCACTAAAGCCTCTATTCTCTTGCATTATTATTATGTTATGTGACTTAGCGTTGAGAGACGTCATTATCATACATTTGTTAATTTGATATTAACGTTGTCGTTTATAGTTCTCTACTCTACTCCAGAAGTTTATTTTCCATTCGACATATAAGTTTCAAATTAATCAAATTAATATAATAAAATACATCACATTTTATTAATCTGTTTTATTACTCTGTTTTATTAATTAATACATTAAAGATATGTTGATAAATATTAACTATATTTAACTATTTGATTTTTATCTCTATTGATAAAGTACACCGAATTGCGTCTACATCACATTATCATTCTAGCTTTAGTAGTGTCTATTATGTATATTTTTAAAGCAGCACCTAAATACTAAAGTTATCAATGCTATTCCTTTCATTTTATTTGATTTCTACTTAGTAAATTATGTTTATATGCGAAGTAAATCTTAATTTAAGAACGTCTTAGTTATGATTTACTTAGCATATAGATATAGTTCAGTGTCTAGATTTAGAGAACGATAAAGATATCTGGAGTGTAATATATTTATAGGAAAGTAAACCAAAATTTCAAAGTTATTTCAATTTGTCTAGGTTTGGAACAAAATATGTCAATATTGACCTACTAAGAGGGCATAGTTCTAAAATAATAATAGCTCTAGAAATGTCACCCAAATGTATGTCAAGATTTCAGTTCATTTATTTTCTAACCCATAAAAGGGCTAAAACGCATGATATCCTTAATGGCAACCCTAATCGTAAGCACGCAGAACCATCGAAGCGTGACATTTATTTGTATTATTTTTTTCTCACGAAACGAAGCGAGTAGGCGCAGTATAACCTGACAAGTGCACTTCAACGTTAAGTTACTATAATTGTTAAAAAACGTTGCTTGTAGATAATGAGAAATTCAGGGCTAAATGTCATAAGGTTTAAACAAAAATGTTTGGAGGGTGATTTTGGTTTTTTTCAAAAGACATTCCCATTTCATCTCTTCCACATTTTTTCTCATTAATTTTATGACGACGAAGACTTGAAAATTGACTGATTTTAGAATTGAATACTTAGGATTTGAACCCGAGACCTCAAGCACAGCAGTCGCATTCACTACCACTGCGCCACCGAGGCAGTTTAAATACTTGAAATTGGTAGAACAGCTGATCGGATTTTAAAGCAGCCTCGCTGATCTCAGCATGAACGGGCCGGCTCAACCGGGGCGAAACAACCCTCGCACAGAAAATCAACGTAAAGTGACAGCGTTCGTGCTGTCGTGTTTCGTTGGTGAGTGCGAGACCAGAGGCCAATGATGTAGAAGCATCACTAGGCCGCCATGGTGTATGTCACCATGCGGCATTGTGTGCATTCGCAATAAGTATGGTGACCACCACTCTTGAATTCTGCTTATGCATTCCATTAAGCAGAGTAGACTAATTTTGGCAGGGTCATAGATATATAAAAATAAAGCGGCTAGTTGCAAAAAAAAGTAAAAAAGTAGCGTATAGTTACATAATAAATTTTATAATTATATGTCATTAATCATTAGCAATGTGAGTTGTTTCTCCGTAATTCTTGTTAAGCTCTTTACCTAAGTAAACGTTTACGGTTCTCCTTGGTTTGACTTCGGCAATAGTTTTTGATTGTCTGTGTAACAGCGGTGGTTAAAATTACTCAATAGAAATAGAAGCGTTTCTCTAAATGTCATGCGGGGAAAGCAATAAACATTCTCGGTACACATGGAGAAGTGGTATACCTACGTTTACGTTCTACGAAAAACCAGGTACAAATGAAACCATAGTTCTGTCAATGATAATGAACTTCTACATTCTTTTTAAAAGTAAAGCTTAAGAAGTTAAATTGAATGTGCTCACGTTTGTTCTCTTTCCGCGTCATTACGAACCTAGGACGCCTAGATAGGATTTGTATTTTTATGAAATTAAATTCACCCTTTCTATATTACGAAGGGTAAGCTAATTTAATAACCAAATTTATCTCAGACTTTAACATGAAAATTAGGTTCAGTCTATAGTATATATCTTAGTGCGTTACTTGTTAACTTCGTGTAAAGTTTTAATTAATTTATCAAATTGAGTTTCATAAAAGTTGTTGTAAATTTCATAGCTTACTCTGCGTATGTTTTATTAATGACATTCATATATAATTTCAAGAGAGTACTGGGATTAAAATACTACATTTGTCAAGGCAGTAATACTGTATTAGACTGTCGAGTTGAATATGTTCCTCTTTATTAAACGTCAGAGCTGTTACACAGAAATTTGCATGAAACAATGAGTTATGACCTCATAACCAGATCAAATCATTTCATTAAAAGTTTCGTTAAATTACAATTTTCAAATGTGATTTTCGCATAAGTACTTTATTAATTATTACAAGTACAAACTCAAAACAAATGGAATTCGAACAAAAACGAATGCACAGTGAACTCATAAATACACTACACAGCAGACATCATGGTTCTCATCACATCATGTTTCGGAAATGTTCCTTAACCAATTTTTTTAAATTGCCAAGTGATTGTGCTCTTCTGGTGGGCAGTGGCAATGCGTTCCATAGACTACAGCATGCACCATAAAGGACTTGTACATAGAAGTCGTAGTATGCTTCGGAATTTTTAAAATCAAGTTCTACGACGATCTTAGCTACCTTGAATGAAATACCGTAGGAATTCAAAGCGATTTTTCAGAAAGAGAGGAGTGTAGGGATTAAAGGGATACTGTATAACAATGATATTGTGTACAAAATGAAGTGCGTGAACGTAACGATAAATTGTATGGGCAATATTGACAGAAAATGTTTTCAACAAAATTAACTAAGCTAGTTTACGAAAAATTATAAATTCAGGCATTGGTCCTTTTGATCAAATATTTATAGGTATGTTTACAATTCTATATAGGTAGGTAAGAGTAAATACCTACGTGTGTTACTCAGAAGTGAATTGGAAACAAGTGACAGTCTTGAATGATTATGAAATCTGAGAACATTGTATACCTACGTAATAAATCCGTGCACAGCAATCAGCGTTAGATCAATCAAGTACATTACATTACCTTTATCTAGTCTTGTTTTAAAAAACTATGTATTTATATTTAACATCGCGAACTTGAATACAGTTTTCATTTCAAAGAGCCCTTAAACTTTTACCAACCGGATACCGGACAACCAATTTCGAGAATAAAATTTAGTCTTATATTTTTTATGAAACATCAGTTAAAAAATAGGAGCGTGAACGAAACACTGAAATGGGATTTTTTAAAATTTATTTTTCTTCATTGTACAAACGTGACAATTGGCGGTATTATCGCTCGTAGCCATCTCTTACAGACGACCTTTAGGTATACGGATATTATAGTAAGTGAGAATAATTAGGATGGTAAAGTACACCCTGCACAAATATAAATTTTACTATACGTCGGCTGGACCGATTTTTATGAAATTTTGTGTTCATCAAAATATCGAGTAAGTCTAAGGAATCGGCTAACATCTATCTTTCATACCCCTAAATGATAAGGGTGATCCCATCTCCATATTTTTATGACAAAACCACATTTACCGGGTCAGCTAGTATACCTACTATAAATAACAAGTTATTATAATGACCAATATAATTAACCTTCACTAATTTTAAAAGTAGGCAATGTTTTAGCGTGACGGATTGTTTCAGGAAAATTGTTCCAAAGTCTGCTTCTACAGTGAAGGATTCATCTGAAAACCGGGTGAAATATTTTGGCATTTCGAGTTTCAAATTCCCTGATGATATCAGGTCCCTGCAATGAATATTGTAAAAGCGTTCTTTAAGATAAACGGGAGTGTGAGAATGAAACAGAATACTATATAAAAGAGAAAGAATGTGAAGATTCCGGCGAAAGCGTATTGGTAACGACTTGGTTTATAACGAAATTCTGAGATATACTCATATTTTTGTAATCCATATATGAATCTAATGCAGAGGTTTTGGAGCCGCTCAAGTTTATTTAGTTGGTCTTCGGTGAGTTCCAGATAGCTGACATCACCATAGTCAAGGATAGGAAGAAGAAGAGATTGTGCGAGGCGCTGATAATTTATAAATATCCTCGTCATAGAGTCAAGATAGAAAACTCTTTTTTTATTATTTTAATATACCTACTAAGGGTTCGTTGATAAGCAGATAAGAAAACTGTTTAAAATTCTTTTGCTTTTCTTGGGTCCATCGACATTTAGTCATAAATAAATTGAAGTGTCTCTTAGCTATTTTAAATTAATAGTTTTTCACTAAATGCGTATGAAAGGTGATTTCACTGGCAGATGGTTGATGTTACAAGAATTAATTTAGGATACTTTTATTTTAGACTAACTTTGCTGCGCGGTGCTACCTGCGGTTTTTACCAGGTGTTAAGGACTCTTGACGCCGTATTACTCTTAGTAACAGAGAGTTTAAGTTAAGTATTTTAGTTGGTATGTAGGTATATTAATCGCAGTAACGTTGACTGACGTCTGACCTCTATGCGACTACGCGTGCCTTTACCTGCTAAGGTTGTAACAATTAAAAATATCAGGGCTCTAGGTCGCTTTTTAGTGCTACTACGAGTATATGTGTTGTTAGTCACATTTTATTTCTTAATTTAAAAATCTGTAATCTAGGTGTGGCTCGAAGAAATTTGTACCGAGAAGTAAGACCTCTATTCCGTTAGTACACGGTATATTAAGCCTGAATGTGTACAAATTCCAGCTCCGAGAAAGAACCTTGTATCATAGTTAATACTAATACTAAAATTTCGTTAGGTTTATATTAATAATAATTTTATGAACTGTTTAAATAATCTTATAAATATTCTTACTTAATGTTATGAAGGATACTAATATGGTATCCTTCATAAGATTTGGTAAAATTGCAAAGATGAGCAGTCAAAAGAACCAATAAAGAAAGAAGTAAAATCAATTATTTATTTAAGAAGTAAATATTTTTAGTAACATATTTTATTCAATGGACATACTTCATTTGAATGATTCTCTTACTGTATACAGTAACTATAATTGTATGTAGATGTCTGCTTTGGCTAAATTCTTTGTGTACAATTATTACTAAAACAGATGTTCACTGCAGTGTGATATACTCGTAGTTATTTGTAGGGTATGACAAACTCAACCGCAAAAATAGGGTAACCATACTACGGACTTTCTTAGGGTAGTCTCCCTATATCAATCAATCCATTAATCAAACTATAAAATGTATTCCCCCTTGTTTATGTTAGGAAGTACATCTAATTGTAATCCTAGTTATTTGTTGCATTGCTCTAGCGGATGGTACGTCCCCTCATCATTCAATTTCCTGGTTAACCGGTTTCGTCTGACTGCAGCTGACAATATTCACGAGTTTTTATGAGTACTTTGCACTCGTGACACGGAGTAATCGTGTTACCTTGACGACAATGGAGTACTCAATGCTAAATTCAGTCAGGTTAAACTTAAGATTAGCGCAACATGAGAAGACACAATATTTATACTTCATAATTAAAAATACTTTAGAAATACCTGTATAACTATATATATTTAACCGATTTTCTTTTTTTAAGTTTAATTTGATGAATCTTATTGATAGTAATAACTTTTATGGACTTTATATTTTGTAAAAGCACAAGATAAAAGTTAAAGGAGCATATATTTTTTTCGTAACCAACAGAGTTAAAGAAAATACTCAAAACTTTGTTAATTATGGTCACAATTAAACTACCAAAAGTTGACCTAAGAATTTCAGAGTTCACGTCATTTAGAATAGGTACTAGACCATTTTCCATTGTTTGTCCATTTTAGTTTTAGAAAGGACAATATAATGTTTTAACATAATTTTCAATTAATTGATCCTTTGTTTTAAAACGCTAGACTAAACGGAGAAACAGAACGAACATCTGATCGAATATAGCAAGCGAAATATAGACCTCTGCTTATGACCTCGGGGATAATATGCCTACGTAATTAATTGACGCACGTGTAAGTGGATCTATCCACTATGTATTGAGCTCTTCAGGCAAGGTAAATAAACCACACACGCAGTATTTTATTATGCATTCTAGAAATATTAAGTCTAATTAAAAGTTAAAGAACTTTAAAGATAATTCAATCGTATATAATAGTGTTTTTAAAGAACTTTTAGTCAAGTGTAACTAACTTTAAATATTCTTAATAATTTGTAAAATAAAAATAAAAGTAAGAAAAATAGAAGAATACAAAATAAGAAAATAAGTTATTGTCTAAAATAATAAAGATTTAAAAAATATTTTCATAAAATCTTGAACATGATTTGTGGTTGTTATCATATTCTACAAATATTTAATTTTATGATATTGGTTATAATTTGATTTACTTTATACAACTCTCTCCATCTTATGTCATATCTAATAATTTGACATAAGATTACTTAATGTTCTAAAGGTTGACCAAACAACCTTCAGAAAATGGGCGACATTCTATAAAAACATATTGAATTTAATTTATAATTCCATATTGAAGAGTTTCTGTTTATTTCGTTATAATTTCATTATGTTTTGTTTTTAAGCTTAGTTCATTTATCCGTTTGATAAATATAAGTTAAGTTAGTAATTTTCATATTGTTTTATTGTTACAAAGCCCTTTCGTAACATTATATAAATTAATTTTATCACAATTCAAATGTCACAGCCGACTGGTGTTTGCGTTACGACCATCTGTCTCAACACTAGTTGCAAATGTTTTACACAGTAAATGATCTGGAAAACAGATAATTTGATTGGGTGACGTCACTGTTTGTGAAACACGTAAACATCCAACCAGCCGACTGTGCTATTTCTATAATCTTCTTCCTAGCCCTATCCCAAGATTATATGGGGTCGGTAGTTTCACCTGTTTTACCTGAATATAAGTTTTTCTACGAAGCGACCTCCGCAACTCACAGGTTGAACTGAATTCGAAGGTTGAAGCTAGCGTCAGTATATTTGAGGGCATTGACTTTTCAATAACGGTTTCCATAGATGTTCATGACAACCGGGACCGATGACTTAACGTGCTCTTCCGAGGTACGGGCGCGAAACACCGCCATTTTCCATACTCCGGGCCAGTTAATTAGAATTTCATATACGAAAAACACGATATATCAACTTTGGCCCGACTTGGGTATCGAACCCAAGACTTCTTGACTGGCAGCTAAGTTGCATACGCTAGGCACCAGGTTAATGAAGCAGTGCTATTTTTATAATACTTGTATATATTTTACTATCTTTTTTCTAGATTTTCTTTAGAATACATCTTTCGCCAGGAGACTTTACGAACATTCTTATGTCGCACAGACCCAGAACAATGTGTAGATCACATACATATCCATTCGATTATAAGATCTAAAACAATTTTGGGGATCCCTCTACCAATTTTTTAAATTTATTGGAGTAGTTGAGTAAGATAACAAACGATATAGGTTCACTCTCTTGAGGTTTTCCTCAGAATTGGCTGCAAGTGCCATCATTAGAGCTAACGACTAGTTAAAGGTCAATACTATAATACTTTGTAATTGTACGAGATTATAAATAAATAACGAGTAAGTAGTAAACAAACTTTTAACCTTAAAATTGTGTTCAGTCATTATTTATTACTACTTGGTCGTTTCGTTAACTACCATATTTTAATAGCAAACTCTCTTTAATGGCAGACTCAATTAAACCATAAAAAAGTTCTATCATCCGCTTCTAAGCTAATTTATCACACCATCTTCAGTAAATATTGTTTTTACCGAATAGCTTTGTTTTGGGGTTTTAATAAACTTAGACAAGCTTAAATTCAAGACGTGGAAACAAAATAATAATAATAAATGTTTCAGACATTTAACACACAACGCCATCTAGTCCGTAGCTAAGTAGATAGTTTGTTATGGGTACTAGAAAACTGATATGAATTTTGTATAATACATACGTACATAGAAAAAACCAAAATTCCGAAAAAAATATATAGCGACAAGTAAGCGGTTTAGACCATATGTGTATGACAAAAAAATATACAAACATACACCCGATAAACCACAGATATTAACAAAAAAACCTACTTCAAGAACTGGACCAAATCGAAATGGGACCACATGGGAAGCAACAGCTTTAAAAAAAAAAATCATAAAAATCGGTTCACCCACCCAGTCGAATTGATAACCTCTTCCTTTTTGAAATCGATAAAAACATATGCAAACGGTACAAAACGGTTGAAATTATTACAATGTAGACCTATTAATCATGTAATGGGAAAGCCCTATGTCAAACAGAGGACTGCAATGGGCTGATGATGAAAACATTTTAATCAACTGTAAAGAAGTCATACAGACCAAATTTAAATTGTAAGTAAAATTAATTTTAACTTCGTGATCGTACAAAAACCATAAATTATTTGTAGTACATGTTTACACACACATAATTTATTAACAGTCTGTTATTTGTTAAAAAGTCGACATAATAATATTTGACAAGTTAATTTCTTAACTTTTACTTTTCTTCTAATAAACTAGCATGACATGACTATGTACAATATGTGCACAGAATGACTTACTAAAAACACTCTCAATAGAGGATGTAATTCACTTTATCAATATTTTTATTGAGCAATTGAAGCGTTGAGTTACCTATAGGTATTAAAAAATAAAGTGTTGACACTTACAAGTTTATTGTGGGAAGTCAATAGAAAATATTATATCGGAAGTGCTTATTGGTACGAAATATTGTTGGGAATTTTGAACTAATGCCAGCTTCTTAAATATAATCGATGTGATGTTTGACTTTGGCATAAAAATCGCATTGTGACCTAAATAGAAATAGGGTTATTCCTACAATTTTAAATTGATCTAATAATTATCATCGCACATAATGTTTACATATGATTTCTACTTACATTTCAAGCCGTTCGATTCATTAACTGTCCAAGACTACAGTTTCTGTAGGTTAGTCGGCTTTTCAGAGTTTTAAAAGAGTCTAAGGGCTCTTACTGCCCAACTTAAGCCAACCATTTTGAAAGCTTTTATTATTAAATCAACGGAGTTACATTTTACAACTTACGAGAAGTCTACAGCCCGTACTGACTGATACTTATGCACTATAATTTGTATTATAATATCTATTTTTGCGGAGACCAATATCATTTTCTCCCCTATATGAATGTCAATCTTATTAAAATTGTATCTTGTACTATAAAACAAACGACCCATTTCGTAATATGAATTACCGCTGAATGGAGATAAAATATAGAGTAATAAAGATTATTTACAGTCTTAAAGGTAATACATTATATAAAATAAATACGAATAGTAGACATATTGCATTATTACATAAATACAGCAATGTTTCAGGTAAATGTTAATGTTTAATTTAATGCTCAGTTCCTATAAGTGACTGCCTCGCCTCATTGGTCTAGCAATTAGCACAAGCACAATCAAGGGGTCGATTCCCGGGTCGGACTGCTGTTGGGTTTTTCTTACAAGAAATTCTCAACAGCAGCCCGGAGCATAGAATATGTTCGTGTTTCCCGCCCGTGCTTTGGAGAGCACGTTAAGCCGTCGGTCCCGGTTGTCACGAACACCTATGACAATCGTTATTGGAAAGTCAGTGCCCTCAAATATATTTACAACTAGTTCAACCTTCGAATTCAGTTCACCCTCAGAGTCGAGGAGGTATGATGCCAGGCGTTTCGTGGAAAAACCAGTTGAACTAGTAGCCAAACCCAATTAATCTTAGGAACAATAAAGGCTAGGAAGATGATGATCCTATAAGTGCCTATTAAAATGAGAAAACCGTTTTTACGATACCATAAGAAGATGATCCTATTTTTATTAAGGAAACAATTGAAGGAAATCTCTTTGATGGATGGTTCATATTACCATTACGTTTGAAGTATTAAGCAAAAATGTCTTTATGTTTTTTTAAGAAAACGGCTTTTCTTTACCTTATTTAAATTACGTTGATATGGAGATATAACACTCAATTTTAAATATATATAAAAGAGACGGAAATAAAAAAACTATTTGCGTCTTATTTTTAACTTCGAAATTTTCACGAAACAAAAATTGTATAATAAAAGATAGTGTGCGATAAACAAAGATTAACTTGAATCTTATCTCGCTGTAGATAACATTTACGAGATACATCTCAGATACACATTATCTTACTTTCCATGATTCTAGATTAGGCGTACCCGGTAAATCCGTCTTAGCCTGCGTACAAGCGCTTGCAATTTCACCACCTCAGGATGCAATTGTTTCATAGGATTCGTACTACGGTTCAAATCACGCTTGTCAGTGTATTCAAAGGAACTCGTCTTACGTAAGCACTGGTCTGTCATAGATGACGTCTACGCGTAAGCCAGGCAATAATCTATATATTATTAACTATATGTGTCTACTATGATGAGTAACTTGAAACGCTAATGTAACGGTTTGATAGTACCTGAAAAGGCTTACTTGAAATTAAAGCTTTTTATATTGATTCTTGAAACGAGTAGAGATTATTTTGCATACTTTTAATATTAGGATCGGGAATGGATGAAGACTATTGGTTTAAAGATAAAAATAGTTCATTAGGCTAAAATTTTATACTTTCCATTTTAAAGGAATCATAATCATAAAGTTGTGTTTTCTAATAAAACAAACCTAATAACTAAAGCTTAATAACATACGGTAGAATTTCGAGCTAAAAAAAATCGAGATTATTTAGGGTGTAACTATGGAAGTATCTATAAGTAATATATTTAACTAAAAAATTAAGAATTCAATAAAAAAATGAACCCAATATTCTCTTTATAGATTTTCTTAACGATTAGCTTTGACTATAGGGGTAAATTACTAAGTATTAAGCTGACGAAGTATATTCACCTAAAGACTTTATGTTTAAAACGATTTAAAATGCAGCTAAAATTGCCCATTGCAAAAATAATATAGTTTATTCATCTTAGTAGTCGAGACTGCTTAATATTTAAAGTAAATCAAACGCGTTGAAGGATAAAAGCCTTTTACGAAGTACGAAGAAACATAACTCTGAATCAGCGTATTTTTTCATTTACTTTTAGTCTAATATATGTGCCCATTATATTCTTTCACTAGTTGAGTCCCGCAGTGTTATCCGCGGTACCACAACAACCGCGTATAAAGTTGGTAAAGCAAGTCTAAAAAAATGACCTAAGATACCCCTTATATGAGCTATCTACCAGTGAAATCTCCTTCAAAATCTGTACAGCCATTCCAGAGATTTGCCAGAACAAAAAGAATAACAGACAAAATTAAAAAAAAATCCTTTTTCATGTAAGTACCGTATATATTTTCATATGTATTTAGTGAAAAGTTGTTAATTTGAAATTACAAACAGACACTTCAATTTTATTTATTTGTATAGATTAAGCCTTCATACATTTTTTCAAGTTCTGTTTCAAAATTCAGTACCGATGGCGACTTTGAAACTGTTACATAACTGAAATTAGTTTCCGTTGTCGCTCTTTTCAATTTGGCAATCTCATATCTCTATTATTATGTCAGACTTGGCTCATTTTCACTCTCCAAATATTAATTGTTTAGTTTCAAGAGTTTTTAACAAGTCCACGCGAAATTAATTTCATAAAGTGTAATTTATATTAAAACTTCTCCGGATAATACTGTCACTTTTTAATAATTACTTTTTCATTTTAAAAGGGTCCGCGTAATGGCCTGCTTAGTTTTATTTATGTAAATTATATGTATGCAAATACTCAAAGTATTAAGAGTATATCGTAAATATACGAAGATCCATAGCGTTATTGTCTCGATAATAAAGTTTGTATATATATGTACGTATATTTATGTACACATATGATAGCCCTAATAGTAATTTCATTGACCAAATAGGCGTATTGCGTGCTAATCGCTTCATCTAGAACGTGTATTTTATAGGTACATTTACAATGCTATTTTGGTCACGTAATATTTCGATAAGAAAACAAAGTTTTTTTCCTATCACAGAAAAATAACAAAACAAGTTCTTCACTAATTTACTTAAAAGGTTACTTTCAAATTGGTGTAAACCTATTATGTATAATTTTGTAGATTGTCGTATTTCTTTCACTTCTAAATGAATTGTGTTTCGAATAAAAGGAATGAGGGTAAAGGAAAACAGAAATATAGGCATGTAGTGTGAGGAAAAGGCCTCCAAAAACGTGATTGCGTGACCTGCCGAGCTAATACGAAGGTGGTATGAATTAGGCCAACGCACACTGTCATAAAATTCAACGTGTCATCACGAGGGTTAACTTCACCTTGTCTCTTCAAGGTTAATATTATCATAGGGTAAAAAATAATATCATATTCTGGTATTCTTAAAAGGAGAACCCTACACGCTATTAAAACCTTAGTGAAGTGATAAAACTTTTTCGATTATTTTGGAGCAGCGTTTATAGAATAATTCAAAAGTCCGCCTAACCTTTGCATTTTGTTAACCCTAATAAGTTGGAGTTACATCAGAAATTGAAATTAAGGACGCAAAGTGAATAATCATTTACGAATTTCTCGGTATTGTAGTGATAGTATAAGATATGGGTGAACCTTTCTTTTCGCAAATGTATTTTTCTTCGAGATTTCTTGTGATCTAACGACATCGTTATGTAAATTTGGTCCATATTTCTCTGGTTATCATGTCATCAGAAAAGGTTGGAGGTATTCATTGGAGAAATTGAAAACGCGCTACGATTGTGAGAGCGTTTATTGTGTCCCGATCTATGCTGCTGACATCTTTTCCAGATAATGAGTTTTCTGAATACAATATATGTCATATATTATTATCACCAGTTGACATTTGCAACGTTGAAATATTTCTGAGCAAAAATGTTTTAGGAATTTTAATTACATATGTTTTACTGACGAATCGCAGGATTAGGCATTAATAATAATAATAAAAGAACACAATTTTCGGAAATATGGAAATTATTTGTAATAATTTTCTTACTCAGCCTCGCAATGCCTTAAAAGAATATTCGAATCAACATCGTCCTATGTCAATTAGAAAATCAGGATACAATTATGTGTTTAACAAGAAAAGTTTATTAAACTATAACTGTGATCGGTTGTTCTTAAAAACTTTCATTAAATTCATACATATAGGCTATGTCACTTACGAATTTATTTATATTTCATTCATTCAAATCGACTCACTAGTTTAGGCAATACGCTGGAACATACAAACATACATAGACTGCTAAGATATTACTCTTCTTCTTGGCTTCGCCATAGTCGTGTAAAATAAATAGACTAACATTTGCCGAATTGAATACAAATTCATTAAGTCGTTTTGGTGTGATTGACTAACAAACATCCCTTCATACACCTTCACAAATTTCCGTGTTTATAATATTACTGGGATGTATTTTGAAGAGTTTTACCAATTTTCAGACTTTATCTTCCTTTTGGGTCAATGGGCTTTATATAAATAGAGTAGTTACCGTTATTTCAAAATCTTTTAAAATTCAACAATCAATCAACAACAAACAAAACAATTCAAGTAATCGCATAACGTATGTGAAAAACAAAAAATTGCGCTAAAATCACAACTCCCTTTTTTGAATTCATACAAAGAGGGTTTAGTCATAATTTTTTTCAAGGTTTGTGATAAATTAGCTAGCGTCATGCCTAAAAAAAAATTGCCTTTCACGCTAAATCGGTTACGTTCCAAAGGTTAAAAAAAACTGACTGCAAAACATTAAGATATTTATGTGAGATTCGGTGAACAATATTATGTTATAAATAAATAAACTTTTTGTTATATACTCTTTAGTATACAAAGCAAATATATTATTATGTACTTCAACTTGCGATCATTCAAATGAGAACACCGTGACTAACTTATTAGACGACTTTCAGGGTTGTATATTATTTAAAATAAACAAACAAAACCTTTTAAATATCGACGTTATTGAGAATCTATTAGAGACGACCCTAACTATTTACAAGAAGATCTCGTGATCAAACAGACTGTTTATATCTGTACTAGGTAATTTAAAAACCAATTCTTTTCCAGTAAATTATGCCAGTTATGAAATGAGCCAATTGATCTGGCAAACCGTGTGGATGCTATCTGGCGTTTTTGCCGGGATTTTGGCGTTGCCATCGGTCCGATGATGCCAGATGATTCGTGACGGCACCTTGACATACAAACAACGTTAGTTCGTTGAAGTATATTAGGGCACGCTTTGAACTCATTATATGTTGGTTATATTTAACTTCTGATTGGCAGGGCCTTAAAAGGAAACGGAGCGACTCTTGAATTTAGGGTTAATTTTAGGACGATAGTAGACCGATGTGATATTTGCGATATTTATCAGCAATCTTAATGATCGAACCATCAATCACAAAAGGACCGCAACAATTTAAATTTTACGGAGTGGAGTTTAAGGCGAAGAAAGTTTCATTTCAAATATACAAACAGCAGAATAAAATGTACTTGATATTACGAAATGTACTATGAATTTATATATTTTTTATGACACCGATCAATATACATAATTTACGATTGTTTAGATTACGGTTGTGGGCAAGTTCTGAAACCCAAATTACTGTAGCGTTATATTTACACGAGTCATTTCGAGCTATTTTAATATTAAGTAATTATACAAATTAGAAGATAGTTCTAGATATTCTTATTTTGATTTAATATTGACAGTTAATTTCGGAAAGTACCTAACAACAATAGAACACTTTATTATATTCAAACAACACGCGATTGGTATATTAAATTTATTGTTAATTGTAAAATAGTAGTAGTTTAATTTTGTGTATATCTTGTCTTAAAGTTTTGAATGGTAGAAAATGGTAGAAATTTTATACGACTCAAGGCTTAAAGTTTTGAATAGTAGAAAATGGTTTACTCTAACAAGTAAGTTTGTTGTAAATTTCTATAAAATATAAAGTAAGTAAATGATTATGAAATTGAGTTACAAAAGAGTACGACGAAATTATATTGTTGAAGTAAAATTAATATAGCCTGTAGTAAAAAACAAATATAAATAAAGGTCTCCTGTCACTAGAGTAATAAAAATCAAGAGAAACTATTCCTTAATTAGTCACGCGAACATTTCAAATACGGGCATAAATAGCTTAATAAGACTCTTTACTTAATCATGAAACAATTAAAATTTCATCGGTTGTGATTCTTGCCAAGAATATTACGTCAAAAACCCTAATGATCTTAAACGTTGGAGACTTTGTTTTCTGTTGCTAACTGTTGACGTTCTCGGCCAATCACGTGCTTGTGTTACTAGAATGTTATTAAACACTGCCACTTAATTGGTAGTTTGTTACATAATAATTCCGTGTGGTAGTGTTATGCTTCATCACAACTCAATGTACCTACATTTTTGAGATTTCTTTGTTTTTCAATTTTTGAGATTTCGTTGTTTTTAATTATTTCAGTTTTTATTGAATATAATCAGCTCGTAACTGGGGATACATTATTTTGTTTCTTTTATGTTTTAGGTGAAAAATATTTCATCTTTGTTATTTAAAATATTTTAGACGTTATAATCATAAGTTTCAAAAACAGTTGTGCTACCGTTAAAATAAATTATATTATATTATGAAAATTCACATATTTTAAGGACTATATGAAAATTAATCTATATTCTTAAAGTAACGTTTTGTATACGAAAATATTTATACAAAATGAATAAGTACATATATTTTTCTTATATTTCGATCACGCGTCGTCGGAAAGCGATAAGAATCCAATAACTGCTTCAGTGCAAAACGTCACGAGATTGGGTAAAGCAATTTGCCTAGCAAAACTACACAGTCCATAAAATTTGCAAACTTTAATAATGAATTGGACGTTTATTAACATGTGTAGGTATGTAGTTACTTCCGAATTTAACTACCTTCTTGTGTACGGTTTTATCGACTTTATTGTTACTGAGAACACGAAACGTATACTAATTAAAACAAATTATAGAATTAAGTTACGTCCCCTTCTTGTGTATCAACGCCAAAATCACAAACAAATTTGTATCTACCTATTTTTTTTTTAGTTATGACTTAAGGTTTATTATTCATCTCTGTACTCTCTTATGAATTTGTTAAACGGTGTACAAATAAAGAGTTTTTTATTCTATTCTATTCTATTCTATTCTAAGGTAAGATTAAACACCACACCACACACAACTCTAGGATTTTTGTGTTTAACACTATCTTTTTTTATTTTCCCAAAACTTTTATCCCGGTTATTGGTTAGTTAAGAAGTAAATTGTGACAAAAGTTTATTTTTTTTATAAGTTAATAATTTAATTTGAACTTAGATAATTAATAGACTCAGACCGTGATGTTCTTATGATGAAACAGACGCAAATATTCCCAGATCGCTTGAATGAATCTCTGTCTGAACGTGTGCCAGATCACAAATCACACTCCCTCAAATTTTATTGCACTGTGTAGGTCATGTTCACCGTCATGATCAAAGCACTGCACACACGGTCAAGAAATATATAATTTTTTTATAATCTCAAAAACAATTTTTAGTGACAGCTGTAATATCATCCTACTACAAAGGGATATAAGAGATCCGTATACTTCATGATTATAAGTGTTTACTTTTCACATAATAATAAAATAAGTCGTTAGGAACTATCATCAACCACAGTACAGCCTTGGTATTACAGCGTTATCGTATTACTTATTCTAAGCACGCGCCGAAGATCGTGGAGCCGTGAAAACGATTCGTTTTCCTCTCGAACGAACAACGGGTGATAATAGATAACCAGCCTGCATACGATCTAAACAATCGCGCAAAACATTAACGTAAACTGTACATCGAAGCGCTATTCGCGGACGCAAACAAACGCGGCCTTGAACGTTAAGCAGATCGCCTGAAAATAAACGGCGCGTGGAAATAGCCGTGGTGAAAATACGAGCACGTGATAGTTACGTACCTCGCGTACAGTTGTATGGAGAAAATCGATGGTGCTTGCCACTCGACGACCGGCGGCTGACTGAGCCACTGTGTCAGCAGAACGCGCCCCACCCGAGCCTCCGCCCGCCTGACTCGCTATCACAGTTTACTATTAAAAAAAATACTTTCACCGTTTTCGCACTTTACAAAAATACAGATGCAACACTTTATTAATTTTAATCAGGCGGAGTCTGTGAGGTTCTGAGTTTGTTCGCGATCATCCGCGGCGTCGGGTCGCGTCCGGCGCGTGCTTACAGTTCGGAGTGGGGCGTTGGACTGATCGGAGCGAGGCAGCCAGCGGGCCGACGAAGTGCCTCCCTGCCCCCGCCGTGACGTCGGCTACAGGCCGCGATGGCGAAAATTAGCAGCTTCCCGACCGAGGGTCGTCGGATGTAGGTCACGGGGACTGGGCTGCACTTGCCCACTCTACCGTGCGTGCTGATACACTTGACAAGTTTAAGGACATAACTAGTTGTTATTAGGTACGACGTACCGTATACGTACCTATTCCTAAACTATTTCCTTTGAATTAATCCTCCTTCGTAGCTTCCGTAGCACATCTATTACTCAATGTGTACATACGCACGTTTATCTTGTTACAAACTTTTAAAAAGAAAAACAAACAAGAAGACAACACGTTTTTTGTGGAAATGCGAATTGGAAAAGTTTTGGGCACAATTTTTTTTGGCATATGAATGTTGTCATTGACAAGGCATTTATCGAATTACGGTGTGGAAATGGGAGTGCCCCTAAAGTGCTGAGATTATTTATTTACATTTCAACAATACCGTGGTTTGAATAGTTTATGTAGTAGTAGGTAGAAAATCGTTCGTATGATGTTTACCTAGCCAGGGTAGGATGTTAATTGATTTACACTAGAATCACGAATTTCCTTAAACGACAGCGACGCGTTAATTGAATTGTAGAGTTATCTCGTCCATCTTGTTTGTTCGGTAGCATAAATAGCTGCTCATGTCAGGTAATAACTTAGAGATATACAACATTTAATGGTGTATTCTAAAATTTACATATTCGTTGTAGATATTTCAGGATCTATACAAAACCAATTAGATTTACGCAGTATTTTGTCTTCAATTACACGTAAATTACATTGATACAAATATTATATATAATAGAGCTGCTTGACTAAATTGATAGATAGCTGGAGACTACTTATGCTCATAATAGGTCAGCGCATATAAATAATGTGATTTTACAGAAACAATAAATAATGTTTATATATATATATAGAAAATCATAGGCTTACTTTAGATTGTACCATTAATTTCACGATTAACATAAAATCGGTACTGCCAATATTATGTGTGACAAATACATTTAAATATATAACAGTACATTTTAATTGCTACTAGCTCAACCCGGAGGTCTTACCCGCGGTTATTGTCATACTGTGGGTAACGCCGCGGGGTAAAGCTGGCCTAAAAAAGCAACCTAAGCTACTCCTTATATCATTAGCTACCTAAATCAGTCCCGCTGTTCCAGAGATTAGCTGGAACAAACAGACAGACAGACAAAAAACGAAAAAAAAAATTGGAATATGTACATGTGTAAATGTGCATTTTGTAAAAAGCGATTACTTTAATATTACAAACAGACACTCCAATTTTATTAATTTGTATAGATGTATAGATTGCATAGATGTAGATCACAGTCTTAGATTATAAATAAATAAGTGTTCTAATAAATATGTCATGATATTCAGTGATATATATTATTTACTTTTTACCAAGTAAGTGAAGTTACAAGAGGAAACAAATGCGTCAGCAATCAGTATTTTTTATATATGAGCCTACTCTGCAAAGCATGAGCAGAGTCCCAGATTGGTGGTCAGTATACTCATCGCGAATGCAAGCAATGCAATGTGACCTACACTATGGCGATTTATTATATCGTAAAACTTGAAGCGAACCATTTACCAATCTGTCTGGGCACCTTTTTTTACTCTTGATGCTTTTGGATCATATCCTTCGTAGGGAGACGAAGACTAAACCCCGCGGCGTCCTACCTCGGCAGTCGAGAGGAGCTCCAGGAACACATCGGCGGCTTCTGATGTCCCCCCTGCCGTACCATCCCCGGGGTGACCAAGGCCAAAACTCCTTTCTAAGGAGAGGCATATGTCTAGCAGTGGACTGTTAAAGACTGTCGATGACGATGATGACGACATAGTGCACCATCTGTAGTTCGTGTGAACATTGACATACCACGGCCTCACAGAAAACCGGTGTGAAATAGCGCTTGCGATGTGTTTCACCGAGTGAGTAAGGATACCGGAGGCCCATACCCTAACCCCTCCATTTCCTCTCCCCATCCTCCAAAGGTCGGCCACGCACAATGCAATCATGCTGGAATACTAAGGAAAGATACCGGCCCCTTCCTTTGTTCCTTGTTAAACCATGACTATATCATCCGACGTATTTAAGTTTGACACTCTTTACTACTCTATTTCTTTATCATCATAGTAACAAACTATGTAAGTAAAATGTTTAGAATATATTCGCAGATAAGAAATACCAATATTAGGTACGGGTGTTTGCGCAATTTGCATCGTACCTAACGTAAGAATAATCACGATAACTAGTATTACCTTGCAATGACACGTTTTACGTAAAGAATTACTTGTTCTATAGCACACTTTGTTCACATAATTCTTTAACTTAATTAACATACTGTGTAACCTGTGACATGTCAAAAGTTATGTAAAATAATGTCATATTTATGTGAATTATGTCAAAATTTTCAGTTAACTATAAATGTTGACTTTATTGTCAATGTCAGTTTACTTAGTAGGTAAATAAAGATCGAAAGGCAATCCTTTTTCAAACACACCAACTATACCATTCTTTGGCAGTTTCTGAACTGTTTTATTTCATAGAAAATATCGACTCGATAAGTTTCACCAATACCTATCTACTATATGATACTTTATAACCTTTGATTTCAATCGATATATTGTAATCCAATTTTTGGCGAGTCGAAATGTATAACCACTTTTCAAGTTAGACGAGAAAAACAAAGCTAGTTTTGAAACCATCTTATAATTTTATAACCTTCATATTTTATTCAATTTATTAGTATGGCCTGTTTACTAGTAGGCTGGCGTTAAGTGTTCTACTTCTTTGTTCTTTTTATTATATATTATGAGAATGGAGTCCATCTCCGGTTCGTGGGTTCGTCGCTAAGTAATAGGTCAGCATATTTTAAAGTAAAGCAATCCTAGCCAGGTCAGTCTATGAGTGGACGTCTATTCTTAACATATTGAGCACTCTTAACATATTATTATAGCACGACCGATAGCTTAAGTAATGTATATATAATTTCTTGGCGGGCAAACAAATCAATACCCAGCTGATTTCTTCAAGAAGGGCATAAATAAACTGACATTGCATTGGCAAAGCTGCGCCGATTGCACGGGTGATTTATAGATATAAACATATACACATAATACGTTAGCTTATTTAATATAATAATATTATAGGTAAAGACCTTATGAAATGTGATATTAAAAAAAACTTTGGGTGTTTTGCATTTTTTAATGGGATGCGTGAAAAAATACCATTTAAAAACAGACTAAAATGATGTGAATAAAATGGATAAAGTAGAAGTTGAATTAATATATAACAAAATAAACACAATTTTAAAACAAGGTATGATTTTATTTTTGATCCTTATCTACGAAAATTCGAATATATAGCAAGGTTATATGAAATTAAGGGCGTTTTATTATTGCTTCAAAATCGCTTTAATAAAATTTGACCGTCGAATTATATGAAATGCGTTTTGCTTGGCTAACGTGGGATATAAAACATATTTATTTGCTTTTTAACATAAAATACTTTTTAGGTTGCTTTATTTACTGTATTTGAAATAAGCTAGGAATAAATTTAAAATTGGTTGTGTCAAAAACAGTCTCAGTCTGACTTTTCTTTAAACTTCTGATTTATTATACGTGAGATCAAAAAATGGGATGAGATATTTCTTTCTTTAAATGTCAAGCTAGCAGATTAATCAATTCTTTCGCCGACCGACCTACGACTTACATTTTATCATTTAACGACTAGACATGAATCGCTCGATCCATTGAGTTTTTGATCTACTTACAAGTTTTTTACAAATGGCTTTCTGTCTGGTCTAATAAATACACGTAAAGAGATGGTAGTTTACGTGTCTATAACACCTTTTATAAAGTTTTAAGAGTAACTATAGATCTTAAAATGTAAATAAACCAATGTGCCTATCTAGTCTGTTCTTAATGTCTATACTTATCTATTTATTTTTATTATATTGATGAAAAGTAGAAGATTTTTTTTTAATAATAAAACTTTCATTGTAACACTCACCTTTTCCCATACTAGGCTGGTGTTGTCTTTCAGTCTACTACGGAAGTTCTATATATATGTTAAGTGGAGCGACAGTCATCGAAGCTTGAACTCTTCTAGATATCGCTACCGTGGGAAAGCCACGCTTCGGCATGCATGGGCCGGCTTGACCGGAGTGATACAACGGCCTTACAGAAAACCGGTGTGAAATAGCGCTTGCGCTGCGTTTCACCGAGTGAGTAAGCCCATATTCCAACCCCTCCTCCATCCCTCTCCCCATCCCTCAAAGGCCGACAACGTGCCTGTGACGCCCCTGGTGTTGCGGGTGTCCATGGGCGGCGGCAATCGCTTACCATCAGGCGATACGTCTGCTCGTTTGCCACCTATTCCATGCTAATAATATGCAAAGATACTATCGAAATTCTATAAAAATACTTTTTATTGTTCTGTTTACCACAGATGTTTATAGGGTAACCGGGACCGACGACTTCACGTACTCAGTCTACGAAACACAATAATAGATACAGACTGAAAAAAAATTTCTTTTTTACAACAACGAGCTAAAAGTGTACACGGGCTTTAATAACCCAGTGAACTGGAACTCTTCATTGGAATATTGGGCATACTTTTAATTAGTTTTGCTAGTGTAAACTGCTCTTATATTTACAATTGGAAATTTCAAAAAACCCTTTTAAATCTTAAAAAAAAATTTAACCGACTTCAATCATTAAAAATAATTATAAATCTAACCTAACATGTGAATGGGCCGGCGCGACAGGAGTGATACCACGGCCTCACAGAAAACCGGTGTGAAATAGCGCTTGTGCTGTGTTTCACCGAGTGAGTGAGGATACCGCAGGCCCATTGTTTTTTTTTTTTAACGTATGGAAACCCCCTCGGGCCGTCACCCGTCATATTTGCGGCGGGGCGGTGTGTCGGAATCGAACCGACTAAAACCACACGGTGTGCCAACTCTGCGCCTGAGAAGGGAGGGGTCCGGGAACTGCATTTATTAACACGACCGGACCGGGATACCGGAGGCCCATACCTCCCCCTCCATCTCCCTTCCCATCCCTCAAAGGTCGGCAACGCACTTGTGACGCCTCTGGTGCTGCGGGTGTTCATGGGCGGCGGTAATCGCTTACCATCAGGTGATACGTCTGCTCGTTTGCCCACTATGCAATAAAAAAAAAGAAACATAAATAAGACCTTGAATATAACAGAAATCTCATCAGACAAAATGCTTGTGTACATTTTGTCACAGTACGAAACTTTCCTTAGGAGTGCATTAGCGTGTGTATATAGTTGGTTACATTATGGTGAGAGCAATTTACTCTGTTCTGTTAATATTGTTGTTCTTATATGTTCAATGTTTACCATAGGTTTAGTACCTATGAATAATTTACAATCCATGTTTGTTTCAGGGCATTCAATAAATAAAAATAAATATTGCAGACATCTAATACACAACGTTATCTAGTCCAAATTAAGTATAACTTGTATTATGGGTACTAGACAACTGATATAAAATAAATATATACTTTTTATTGTAAATACATACATATTATACATAAAAAATACCCAAACTCCGATTCACATATTTGCAAATCATACAAACATTTGGTCCGACCCGGGAATCGAACCCGATTCCTCAAGCACAGCAGTCGCATACGCTCCCACTGCGCTACCGAGGCAGTCATTGAGGAACAACTTCACTGGATCTGACGGTGACGTACTACTCGACTGGTATAATGGTAAAAGGAATAAAATTATCTTTTTGACCATAGATTACATGATGTCTAACGGTTAAATAATAATATTCCTATGGAAATATTTACGACATTTTTAAATTTCACCCCTTAAGAAGCAAAGTGTCCCCGGTGTAGCGGTTTAACCGTGAAAGCGTAAATGATAGAGTTACATCCGAATTATACCGAGCGGTTATGTATTTTTTAAATCATCATGACTTGTATTACGATACGGTTGTGCGTAGTCCAGTCAGACTTCAGTAGGTATAGGTACAAAATGTTTACCATTGTCCTCCAATTATACTAAGTATACGAGAAAATTTTATGAAGAAGCATCGCTCAATTCACTACATTCATTTCTGAAATATGAATGAAATAACAGAATGGAAAGTTCAATATGAAATGTAAGTATTAAATCAAAACAAATATATTAATCCAGTCAACGAAAACAAAGTTGGTAGCTTATCTCAATAAATAAACAACAGAAAGTTTTGCTCTAAGCTGGTTTTTATTACACGCCACTCAATATTCAGTCTTCATGGAGACACTTTTCTTTTTCATTTATTATTTCTATTAGATACTTGATCCACATAGGTATGTAATTTAAGGGAAAGGGAGTAAGGAACGAAGGTCATTTCGTTTTGCTTCACCAAAAAAATAATAATCGAATATTGTAACTTCAAACAAGCATACCGGTCATCCGATATTAATGAGTAGCTGCTCCTCGCATTGTTATCCACTCTACCATGGTTATCCCATAGGAGTACTACATTTTTCATGATAACAGTGGCCTTTGTGTAATTCTGTGCTAAATTTCATTCGGTTCCATACCGTCGTTTTTCGTGAAAGAGTAACAATCAAACATCTTCACAAACTATTGCATTTATAGAATTGGTAGGAGTTCCTTCGCACATGGGTACATTCTACGACTTGAGACTCACGAGTGCGATCATGCGTTGGCCCTCCTAACTTTCCCCAAAATCTGGGGGTTTGGGTACCGGTAACCTTACTTATTCGGTTAATGAAATAGCTTGTCATTAGTTTTTCTGTAAGGTGGTGAAGTCCTATGACGCCGGTCGAGGCGGCTGTGCCGTAGCATGTCACTACCAAGGTATTCGATGTTCACTTTACTGCATTTCTCTTCTGTGTGGAAAGGGATTAAGAATATGAAGTGTCACCACCTCTATTAATTCCGTTGGTGAGGGTGATTCCTAAGAGGCAACAAAGGGAATCTATTCAGATGCAGATACACTATACTACAACTGTACAAACTATGCAACAAAGACAGCAAGACAAGTAATACTTAAAATGAACCCTCCACCAACCCAACCGGCAAGCGACAGCGTGGTGTAATAAGCCGAAATATCATTCCTTTTTTTTTTTAACGTGTGGAAACCCCCTCGGTCCGTCACCCCACCGGGGTTTGCGGCGGGGTGATGTGTCGGAATTGAACCGACTAAAACCACACGGTGTGCCAACTCTGCGCCTGAGAAGGGAGGGGTCCGGGAACTGCTGATATTAACACGACCGGACCCTTCCATCATTCCTAAGGAGAGCCCTATGACTGTTAGAGGCTGTTGATACGATGTTATATTCTTCGTTTTCATTATTTAATATCCGTCATAATAGTGTGTAAATCGTTACAAAAATGTTCGATTACTTAAAAAATCTTCCTACAGATATTTTAAACTCACCGATTTATAGAGACCTTGATCGATTTTTATTCAGTGTGGACGTTTTAAATGACAAAAAAAAAGATTGTTGTTCGTTATTTTTATACGCATGAAGGTTAATGCTGAATGCGTAACGTACTCGAAAAAAAGGAAGGAAATAAAAAGACGAAATGATGATCACAAATTACAAGCAGGTATTACAAATTCTTGACATGTCAGGTAATAATATCTTGACTCAATTTTTTTTTCAAAGTTTAATGTGTATTTGTCTTGGCTGCTTCAAAGTTATGACTTATCATTATAAACGCTATTTCGACATTTACTCCCAAAACACAGTATGTCAGCTCCCTAAAATAATAAAAAAAACACAATTAGAACGTTTTAGAAGATAAAAAATAGAGAATAAAGGACTTCATAATTACAGTCAATGGTGGAGCCTTTTCGTAACAAATAAATATAACGTGATTCAAAATACATTTGGGATCATAACTCTTTGGTTTTTACAGCTCGTTTTATTGTTGCAACATGTTGCAGAATTCGACACCACATACGGTTATCTGATTCAAAATTAGGTGTGGCCTGTACTATTATAATCAGACTAATGTAAAAACCCACTGTAGGAAAAACCCTAACGAATTCAATGCACCTATATCATGATAAATTATAGGGACCAAACGGGAAGTACTCGTATACCATTTCAAATAAAAAGTGTAGTGTAGTCAATATGTTTCGTAAAATGTTTGTCATGAGGATTGGAGGCTAAGAGCCTTGAAAGGCTTTTATAATAATAGCGCTTTCCCTGTCACAGTACGAGCTTCTGAACAATAACCAATAATCATTATTTATGCCTTGTTTAACATATTCTTTCAGTGGTGGTCTCCGATATGTGAAGCGTGGCAAATTGTGGTTTATTGTTTTGTTTAGTTTCTCTTTGTTTGTTTTTTCTACTGTATGGAATTTATTGGCAGCTCCATCGAGGGGATGAAGAAGCAATATTTGTGGAGTCCAACTGACCCACTAACCTGCTTTTGTATTAACTTCAATGATATATTTGGGACAATAAATATGTAAACATTAAGGCGACTATTCCAACAATATCCGACAGATCCTCTAAACCATTTGTGGTAAGCCCGTATACTCGAAATTCGTTTCGGTGCCCGACAAGCGTGCGTGAGGTTTAGGCCGCGTTTTCAAAACCAGCGAGAAGCGGAGTGCCAGCGGAAGCAGAGGGGGCAGCGGAGTGGAAACGCTAACCCATTTTCGAAACCAGTAAGTTTTTTTTTGTGTTTTGAGAAATTACACCTTGTAAAATATAGCTTGATACGGATGACAGATGTCACAAATAATGACCAGTGATTTCAAATAATAAGTGAAATCTTAAATAACTAACAACTAATGTAATAGCATCATAAATAAGTACTTCAAATGTATTTTTCTAAAATCGTACAACCCAAGCCTTATCACCTTAGAAAAATCTTGCTTAATCGTGATTGCAAACACAATATTTTACCATAATCGACAAATTAGGGGAGAGAGGGCTATTATTAAGTTTAGGGTTTAAGGGGGTTTATTAAGTTGCTATACTCATTCATAATAAATAAAAAATAGAAAACCTCAACCAAGCTAACAAAATTACAAGTAATAAAGATGATTAAAATGTACGGGTATGTTTTTTTATTTCATTCATTCAGACCGAAATGTCTATTCCATTCATTCTGTCCCAGAGTTGAGTACTTAGTGCGACAAATCGAAGCAAGATGTAAAACCTAAATTATTTGGTGTTCGGTCTGGTTTACAGTACATTTCACTTCAAGTATGTAAATTAATGAAAATCGGCAAGCCTTGTTATATAATTTTGTCAAAGATTTTTTCTTATCCTTTCCTTTTTTGTTTTTTAGACTAAGGGGATTTTAGAACATTCGTCAATTAAATCACTCATTAAAACATAATTTTATCTCGTCTCCATACTGCTATTAAATGTTTAATGAATTAAGTTATGACAACATATTAAAACGTTTATTACCTAATCTTTATATTTAATTCAATAAATGTAATATTACTTCCAAAACTTAAACGTTTAAACGTAAAACAAATTAATAACACAAAAACAAATTACATGACGCAACAGATAACTTAATAAAATGAGATTAAATAATTTCTGACATACCAATCAAGAAGATATTGCGTCCTAAGCGACAAGATTTAATTTGGGTTTATATTGTAACTACCTGACGTTCGCGATTAAATAAATTATTTAGCATTTTCAGGAATTTGTACCAAGTATTATATAGTGGTACTCTTAATTAAATTGATCTGAGAAGATCTTCCTGGTTTCGCGAAAGTTAAAAACAATGTTTTTATCTAGTACTAGCGTACTAGCTGTTGTCGTAATTACCAGTCTTTCCAACAATGACTACGTCACCTTGAACAAATAGACCAAAAGAAGATATTTTTTTATAACAGCTTGACCCAAAGGTTCTATATTTTTAAATACACTTACAATTTTGATAAAGATTAATTAAGTCACTAATTTTCTTTTCGCAAACAATGAAATTCTCTATTAAACTAAAGAAATCAACGTTATTTATCAAATTTGTATAATTAGAATTTTGACAGTTTAATTTAACGTGATTATTTTTACTTGTAATGACTTGTTTAGGAATCTAACTTTAGTTTTTAATGGGGAAACTTAAGTAATGTCTCTATTTCCTATAGCGCTTGAGTGTTTTGGTAAGTTTCATGTTCAGAATTATGTTGCTCTGTGAAGAAAATTTTAACTAAAAGGTACGACCCTAAAAATATATTTTAGAAAATTATTTAAAACCCCTCTTTGAAGTTTCTTTTCTTATATCCAAAATGCTAAATCGTTAATATTTGTATTAAACTCTCTAAGAGAGCAGTACTTACTGTTTACTGTTTAAGTTCGCGTAGCTCGGTCTTCAAACAATAGCAGGATTATTCGCAAGCGGATTAATTTTATTCAAAGAAGAACAACATTCTATATGAATCCTATTGTGCCCAGATTAAAACTCACGAAACCTATTATCGCTTTCATATAAATGTAAATAAAATGAAGTCGAAGGTAATATTTTTTATTAGGGTTGATCCCGAAATCAATCTGAATACCGTCAACAATTCAATTTTGTTACATTTCGAGAAAATTATTCAAATTAGACAGTGAATTGATTTATGAATTGCATTTTTATCGCTTATTAACATCGAGAACGGTGACAATACTTTCTAAATTGAAACTCTGTCTTTACTGATTTGGAGATCTGATCTACATGTAAAACAGAAACTTGAAAGATGGTAAACTCATTATTTGTTCGAAACGTACCAGACTAAATGATTCCTTAATATAATATTCTGATTCCTTAAAATTTGCATTTACCATCCCGCACTTTCAAAATGCAGACGTTTCACAGACCAAACTTTGAACAAGAAATAATCTTTGGAATAATTTCATCAACCTGAGAAAATAAGTAATTCTAGAAGTAATTTGCATAAAGATTTAGAACTAGAACATTTATTTAAAACACTGGTAAGATGTGTTAAACTATTGACAAAACACAATATATAATAAAAGTTACGTTGTTACTATTTTAAATTGTATTTAATTACAACCAATTGAATTGTAATTGAATTGGGGGGGTAAGCGCGGCCACCTCCACCTTAGGCCCCGTAACGTCAACCTCACCTGCACGTGGTACACCCTGCTGAATAACGGACGAGGCTCTGGCGACCGACTCATGGCGGTATAACCACACAACTGCGAGAACCACTAAATTCAGTACTGTTGACGGGCAGCAGCGTCTCCAGATAATGATTCTCGCCACTGCGGTCACCAACCCGCTTGCCAAGCGTGGTGACTATGGCATATTCCCCCCAAATGATAGACAACCATACAGCACGGCCCCCAGTTCCCGGTAGTCGTTCTATTCCTGGCCACGGTACCGGCCACGGTAACGGTACGACAGGGGGTGCTAGGAATCCCCGGGTTACGGTAGGGTACCACCGGCGACTGTTTTTGGCGACGTACAACGGACGCACTCTGCGGCTGGACGATCGCATAGCAGAGTTGGAAGCGGAGGTGAGCCGTATAAATTGGCATATTCTGGGGCTATCAGAAGTCCGAAGACAGGGGGAGGATACAATAACCCTAGATTCCGGCCACCTTCTCTACTTCCGAGAGGGAGACCAACCGTCCCAAGGTGGCGTCGGTTTTATGATCCATGAGTCGCTCAGGGGCAACGTGGAGGAAGTTGGCAGTGTCTCGTCAAGGGTAGCGTACCTTGTCTTGAAATTATCTAAAAGATACTCCTTGACAGTTGTACAAGTGTACGCTCCCACGACGTCACATCCCGACGATGAGGTCGAAGCCATGTATGAAGATATAGTCAAGGCTCTGTCTCGTACCAACACTTCCCATACGGTGGTCATGGGCGATTTTAATGCAAAAGTGGGAGTACAAGAGTATGGCGAATCCAGGTTAGGACCGTTTGGCTATGGATGTAGAAACCGCCGGGGGCAAATGCTGGTAAACTTTCTCGAGGCACAGGAGCTCTATTTGATGAACACTTTTTTCCAAAAGAAGCCCCAGAGGAAGTGGACCTGGCGAAGCCCCGATAGCGTGACAAAGAACGAGATCGACTTCATTATCACAAACAAGCGTAATATATTCAGGGATGTCTCTGTGATCAACAGGTTTAATACCGGTAGCGATCATCGACTCGTAAGAGGCACCCTGAATTTATTGATTAAAACAGAACGGGCACGCCTTATGAAGTCGTCTCTGAGGCCATCTCTGCTCCAGGTCGAGTCTGGATGCGAAGAGTTCCAATTAGAACTACGGAATCGATTCGCTATGTTGGAAACCGTGCAGAATATAGATGACGCCACCAATGGCCTGGTACGCGTTATCCGCGAGGTGGGTTATAAACACTTTCGACCGAAGAGCTCTGGGCGCAAGTCTAAGCTCACCAGCGAGACTCTGGATCTTATGAGGAAGAGACGAGAAACAGTAAATGCCACACCATCTGAGCGACAGGTACTAAATAGGCAAATAAGGAGGCTGGTAAGACAAGATATTCGCCGAGCGAATACACGAACGATCGAGGACGCGATTGATCGAAATAGAGGCTCAAAAGTCTTTGCCAAGCCTAAGGCATCCTGTTGTCACCTGTCCAAGCTCCAAACAGCACAAGGCACCACCGTCACCTCTAAAACAGAGATTCTCGCTGAAGTTGAGAGATTTTATGAAGATCTTTATACCTCACGAACCTGCCCACCCGAAACTCACAGCGCGGATGACCCGCGTGCCAGACTAACACGCCACCTCACTGACGAGCTTCCTGATATCGATACGGGCGAGATTGGGATGGCGCTCAAACAACTTAGTAACAACAAAGCTCCGGGTGAAGACGGAGTCACAATAGAGCTCCTAAAAGCCGGAGGAACTCCTATATTAGTAGAGCTCTCAAAATTATTTAATTCCGTTATTCATACTGGCACTACACCGGAGGCATGGAGCAGAAGCGTGGTAGTACTCTTCTTCAAAAAAGGAGATAAAAGCTTACTGAAGAACTACCGCCCAATATCTCTCCTGAGTCATGTATACAAGTTGTTTTCGAGAGTCATTACAAACCGTCTTGCCCAAAAATTCGATGACTTCCAGCCTGTGGAGCAGGCTGGGTTTCGGAGGGGCTTTAGCACCGTGGACCACATGCACACGCTAAGGCAAATTATTCAGAAGACAGAGGAATACAACCAGCCTCTCTGCCTAGCGTATGTGGACTACGAGAAAGCCTTCGACACCATCGAGACCTGGGCTGTCCTGGAGTCCATGCAGAGGTGCCTAGTCGACTGCCGATATATCCAAGTGCTGAGATGTCTATACGAAGCCGCAACGATGACCGTCCGAGTACAAGAACAGGGTACAAGACCAATTCCTTTGCATCGAGGGGTTAGACAAGGAGATATTATTTCTCCGAAACTGTTTACCAATGCATTGGAAGATGTCTTCAAAACACTCGATTGGAACGGACGGGGAATCAATATTAACGGCCAATACATCTCACACTTGCGATTTGCAGACGACATTGTGATCCTTGCGGAGTCTCTGCATGATATCGAGGTAATGCTAAACGATCTGGACGATTCTTCGAGACGGGTGGGACTTCAGATGAACATCGACAAGACCAAAATAATGCATAATATGCACGTATCTCCAAACCCCGTAGTCGTTAATGGCGTTATTATCGAGGTTGTGCAGGAATACGTTTATCTTGGCCAAACCATCCAACTCGGCCGGCACAACTTCGATCGGGAGGCCGATAGAAGAATTCGTCTAGGCTGGGCGGCATATGGGAAGCTTCGTCATATCTTCGAGTCGTCGATCCCGCAATCACTGAAAGCCAAGGTTTTCAACCAGTGCGTCCTGCCCGTAATGACGTATGGAGCCGAGACGTGGACACTCACTGTTGGACTGGTACACAAGTTTAAAGTAGCTCAGCGTGCGATGGAGCGTGCGATGTTGGGTGTTTCTCTTGTCGATAGAATTTGTAATGAGACAATTCGGAAGAGAACTGGAGTAACTGATGTCGCACGGAGGATAAGCACTCTGAAGTGGAAGTGGGCCGGTCATGTCTCCAGGCGGACTGATTGTCGCTGGAGCCGACAAGTGTTAGAGTGGAGACCAAGAATAGGCAAACGTCGTGTAGGGCGCCCTGCGGCACGATGGACCGACGACTTGAGGAAAGTGGCCGGCGGCGGGTGGATGCGAAATGCCCAGGACCGGGATGGTTGGCGCTCTTTGGGGGAGGCCTTCGTTCAGCAGTGGACGGCAATAGGCTGACTGACTGACTGAATTGAATTGGCTGTATAAGATAACAATAGTATTTTGTTTAAGTTTCATTGCGGAAATACTCCCCGGGAGTAAAAATCCCAAAGCATCCACTGACTTAATAATATATCGATTAACAATTATTATTTTTTATTCTACTTAGAATAAATTATATATTTTCACATCATTTGTGTAGATTAGTCAACTACTAAAATGGACACTAACATCATATTCCTCTTAAATTTAATGATTGTGACTAGATTCTAAAAAATAGCTCACTTTTAAAATATTTACTTCACGATCATATTAGTTCATACTTTTTGAATTAGGGACCGATATAGATATACATATGCCTAACGTAGGTTTGGCATGCTCAATGTATAGATCCGACAGAGAGCATGCCATAGATAGATCCGACAGAGAACCAAGGTCATCGACATAGCCCACAGGATTAGCAAGCTGAAGTGGCAGTGGGCTGGTCACATTTGCCGCAGAACCGATAACCGTTGGGGTAAACGGGTTCTTGAGTGGAGACCGCGTCTCGGCAAACGTAGTGTAGGACGTCCACAGGCCAGGTGGAGTGATGATCTGCGCAAGACGGCTGGCAGGAGCTGGATGCGAGAAGCCGAGGATCGAACTAAGTGGCGTGCTATTGGAGAGGCCTATGTCCAGCAGTGGACTGCGATAGGCTGATGATGATGTATAAACTAAAACATGTGTTTGTGCAGTAATGACTCTATAGATGTTAATATTTTTAAATATGTTCATTTATAAAAAAATATAAAAAAATCTACTTCAAGAACTGGACCAAATTGAAATGGGACCACAGCGAAAGTACAAGATTTCAAATAATAATAAAAAAATCGGTTAACCCAGTCGAAAGTTCTGAGGTAACAAACATAAAATAGTTGAATTAAGAACCTCCTTCTTTTTTTTATTATATGGTGGGCAAACGAGCAAACTTATCGCCTGATGGTAAGCGATTACCGCCGCCCATGGATACCCGCAACACCAGAGGCGTTACAAGTGCGTTGCCGGCCTTTTAGGCAGGAGTACGCTCTTTTCTTGAAGGTTTGAAGGTCGTATTGGTCCAGGAACACCGCAGGCGACAACTCATTCCACAGTTTTGCTGTGCGCGGCAGAAAGTTTCGGGAAAATCGCACAGTTGTGGACTGCCAACCATCTCATCATGACGGGGACGAAATTTCTTTTTTTTGAAGTTGGTTAAAAATACGATCCCTAGCCCTACTACGCCGCTTAAGTATTAGGTAGGAAAACCATTATTATTAAAATAAAGCGTCAAACTAATTCAATTACAAAGATTCCCGAGAGATATTTTAAGGAAAAATTCTCAAACGCTCAAATAAATACAAGGAAACCCAAAGGTTTAGCCGTTTAAGTCTGGCAAATAACATTTTTTTGGCAGTTTCTGTGTAAGCAAATATTTTGGCCTTAATGTTCATTCAAATAACAAGGTTATTTTTAAGCACATTAGATTCAAATACATTTCCGATAATAGGAAATGTATTTGAAATACATTACGCACTCAATATTTCTGCTTCAACCTATTGGGTGACAGTGTTTAGATGAAAACTATAAGCAAGCTCCACACAAACCCGACAAGCCAGTATAGTAACCCAAAACCTTTCTCTCCTTTCTTTGTCCGGCAGTAGACTATTATAAACACTTGAAAATTATTATATGTTCGGCAAAAAAATAATATGCATAATTATCAAACACACAGCGTTTTTCTTGTTGTAATTAAAATTATTGATTGAGCGCGAAATCAAGACACTGGTGTCAATTCAGCTACTCGAAAACTCCTTCAACTAAAACTTGTTAAAAGTAAATTATGTCACTTATCTCGTGTCAAACGGTAATCTAACCGCCGAAGATTGACGAAAATTATAAAAGTCACACTAAAATAGACGTTATTTAAATACACATATAGACGAATTTCATTTGGAAAATCGTTTTATTGAAATAAGAGTTTTCTGTGAAAAAATGGTTAGGTTTAGTTCAGAGATACAACAGAATTAAAACAATGGTTTGTATCATCATTAATGTAAATTAATACAATAGAAATCAAAGAAAGAAGAAATAAAAAACTATTCTTAGTTTTTCCTCGACAGCCAGCCATTGAGGTAAGATTTCGAAAAGCCTTCAGTGCGTAACTTTGTTTGTTGTTTTTATTTCAGTGATGATAATCTTATCTATACAACATACACATAAGTAAAATTGAAGTGTCTGTTTGTAATTTCCAATTAATAACTTTTTAGTAGTTTTATAAAAAAAGTTTTTTTTTTATTTTTGTCTGTATGTTTGTTCCGGCTAATTGCTCTGGGGTGACCTGTCCGATTTTGACAGGACTTATATTGACAAATGGCTGAAGATACAATAAATATTTTGGGTTATTTTTATTAGGTATAGATTAGCTGCGTCCTGCGGTGTTACCCGCGTTTAATATTACAAATATTCAACTACAACCACGGGTAACACCGCAAGGCACATCTAGTATTTCATAAACCACTAAAAACTAATGGTTAGATACGTGAATTTTTCATGATATTTTACAATATTTATAAGATATGACTAAACTGCGTGGTTGCAGGATATCTGTATTATATCTTTGGGATAAGAAAACCAGATGTATAGTAATGCATCATTATTTTCTCGATGAGTGAAATATTTTCTTATTCGGGTTACCCGTAAAGAGAACGGTGTCTTACACAAAGATGAAAGATAAATGATTAAACTTCTATATAAATGAAATATTGTAAGTTTTTAACACGTAGGTATTTTTTTTTACTACGAAATTCATTCGTTTACCGATAGAAACTGTGCTGTGTGGCAATGGCGATAAGCGAGTAACTGTGTAGTATGTTGCTGTGGAATAGTAAGAAGATTTCGTCACTATTTATCACGTTAGGACGTGGACCGCATCAATTTATGTATGTTTATATAAAGGTACATATATTAAAGGTGCGTGTATATACATATAACACCACACATCTTTACGTGTCTCACTTCCGATCATGTTTCTATATCTCTAAGTTTAGGAGAGAAACATAATTCGTGTTAAACCAGTGTTTTATTGCAGTTTGACTACTTCAAATGAGAATCTTATTCATAACTCTATTAATATCACATATCATACATAATTATGTGATATTAATAGCATCATTTGTATTTTATGACATTAGTGTTTATCTTTAAAAACAATATTAGCTTGTCATTTTATTTACTTTTAAACAATAATCTGTAGATCTGATTTAATAAATTTTATGCTTTTTTCTTTGAAACATTAGTTTATTTAAAGTGATATACACATAAAAGAAAACATGAAATGTCTTTATTATAAATTGTTTTATGGTACGGAAACAAAATCGAGTCGCATTTGAGCGTGTTTTATAGAACATTTATTTTATATAAAATTTTAACAGTAAGTTTATCAATGTCATCTAAAAATAACAACGCCCACAATGACCGTGTTGTGGGGTGCTAAATATTGATTTTCCATTGTTAGGCCACGGGGTAAGGGGTTCAGCCTTCAAGACTAGTGATTAATAGCTCTAACATGACATATCAAAATCACCGGCGCGGCCTCTGTTGCCAAACGCCCCGTGAGTAATTATACGATGAATGTAAAACATTCTATGCACTGAGATTTACACATCGAACGAGGGGATTCCACATGAATTTATATTCTCTTAGACTTTTCAGTAGATAACATTTATTATGTAGTTTCCTTTTAAGAATGTGTTAACCTACAAATATATACATTTGTGAGTTCAAACATTATTAGTGTTTTTGGTGATTTAGAGATAAACGTGAATTGTGACGACTCTGGTGTTGCAGGAGTCCATGGGCGGTGGTAATCGCTTACCATCAAGCGATAGGTCTACTCGTTAGCCTCCTATTTCATAAAAAAAACCTGCAACCGTGAATTGACCACAAGTCTTAGCCAATACAATACCACGTTCAGATGATTACTAGATATCAAGAAAATTATTAAAATCTAATGATAATTTCATATTAATCATATTTTCAACAACAACAATTTTCATTAGTAAAGTTACATACGTAGAAAACTGTATTTAGTACTTCTATTGTTTAAGGGTTTTGCTATGAGACAGAGGATAACCTCTCTCCTTTTTTCTTTAAGTCCGGTGTTAAGTCCAGCAAACTACTGAATTATACTCCTTCATAATGTGTATAAGCGCTCTCAATAGCTTTGTTTTTTAAGGTAAAAACAGGATTTAATAGCACTTAGAGATCGTATGCCTTATCAGTAAATTATATAGTGAACAGCCGGAAACATATATTCAGAACAATAAATATTCTTGCAATAAAAGTGAAAACTTGCGCAACAACAATCCTATTCATTGAGCGTATTATAAATGGAATTGTGCACATTACCCTTTTCGTGACACGTGTATTTATTAAAAAGTTTGGAGTCCACCTTTGTGTGTCGACCCTTAGTTCCTTTGAGCATGACGACGAGATTAAACTTGTCGTAGGGGCTCATACCTCTCTTCATATATAATTCAATATATACGTACCTTTTGTTTTTTCAGACATTTTCTCGGAAAACTGCTTTATAGTTGATATGCCTGTAACGGAATATGTTTTGGCTCGAAATGACGAACAAAAAGATGACAGTAAACGGATAATGAAGTTTCTTCGATAATTGAAATTAAATTTATTGATGTGGTTATAATAGAAAATCGTTACAGAAATAGCATTATTGCTTTTATCTAGCTTTTCGTTTTCATAACTATTATTTTAAAAGTATTTTTTTAAAGTCTGGGCACCGGTAGAGCGTAGAGTAATGCCATCCTGACAATATTGCAGGTTTGAGTTTTAATTTTTAACCACAAAGTTCCGTTATTATTATTTAATGAACAAGTTTTCTAGTCATGCAGCTCTAATGGAAAAACTTTGCAGATTAGTTCGATAAATAAAAAAGTTATATTTTTAATCAATCTTTGCAATTTTTTTCCTTGAGACTACTTCGATTACGATACTAATTCACATATCCAGTCTTGTCATTGAGATATACAAACTTTCTGCCTTTAGAATAATTAGTATTAGCTTATGTATGTACTTACGAATCCAATCTCTATTTCTGAGAAAAGTTCAGTTCTGTCTTGTACAACTTATATTAAAGTAATCATAGATTAGGTTCATACTGCCAAAAGGGAGGTACATGTATTAGTAATGTTTCTTAGACTTGTTTCTTAGAATATGAAAATTAATTAAAAATTATTAGGCCGTGATTTCTTATTAAATCTTAATTAAGGTACTTTCAACGTTAGTTATCGAAACATATGCCTCCCTTATCTGTGTGCTGGTATGAAAATCTAATTAGGTAGATACATTTATTTAGGCCACAGGTAGTGTTGATATGCGCAAGATGGCTGGCAGGAGCTGGATGCGAGAAGCGGAGAATCGAATCTAATGACGTGCAATTGGATAGACCTATCTATAACAGTGGACTGCTGTAGGGTAATGATGATGATTTATTTACATGTGAGTACTTAGTTTTCAGATAAGCTCTCAACAGTAACAATGTTTTGCTTTAACAAAATTTTCTTAGTTCGTGACTAGTACAGACACAAGAATCAATCGCTGCATTCCTACTCTGCAAAGCTTTTAAATGCTACTAAGTAATTATAATAAAAAAAAAATCGACGGGTTGCACTCCGGGAGTGCCGGCAGAAGTGAAAACTTGAATATTAACGTTGTGCATTTTTGATATTTTGGAACGGTTAGAGAATAATTTTGTAAGAATTGCTTTCATTATCAGTATAAAAGTACTATTATTTATGAGGTGGAATACAATATTCATTTATTGCGCTATCGTACACAAATATGACAATTTATATTACATACACACACGAACATTCGCGCAAGCGCCCTGCGCCGCCTGTCCTCTCTCCATCCGTCTTACGAATTTTCGCTCTGGTCACGTGACCTGACGCGAGTTTATACATTTTTACCCATTCCAAAAAAGTACACAGCGCCGCTAAAGAAGTTTTTACTTCAAAAAAGTGCAAAAAGGCCAACATCACGTGGTATTCCCAGGCGGTCACCCATCCAAGTACTAGCCACGCCTAATGTTACTTAACTGCGGTAATCGGACGAGAACCGGTGTATTCAATGTGGTATGGACGTTGGCGATAGACTACTCAAAATTACACTTCCCAATCAACTGTCACTCTATTAAAACATCCGTCTTACGAATTTTCGATCAGGCCACGGGACCTGACGCGAGTTTATACATTTTTACCCATTCCAAAAAAGTACACAGCGCCGCTAAAGAAGTTTTCACTTCAAAAATAAGAACTAACCAACTACGACACAAAACGACGCTGAAAAAGTATGAAAAAAGTTTGAAAAACCGTAGTCACTCGTTAATAAAGTGTTATGGTACGTTTCTATGTGTTTTAGCTTTTACTTTTTTTATTTGAAATGTTATGGTGCCGTTATAATACTAATTTCTTTGCAAAGTATATTTTAAATACTAGAGGCGTCACAAGTGCGTTGTCGAGAGGGGGTTGTGGTATGAGCCTCCGGTATTGTCACTCACTCAGCGTTAAAACTTAGTTTACTCGGCCTATGCATGCCGAAGCGTGGCTCTCCCACGGAGATATATATATATATATATATATATATATATATAATAAATATAATTTTCATTACTATCTTGGCAGCTCTCGTACATACAATGATATCGTTGCACAATTTAGTTTCAATAAAACCTTCCTACATATTTCTTTTTTAATGCTGATTTCTAAGCAATGCAGATTTATATGGTGTTTTTCTTGTTGAACGATTCTTTAAGTAACTACCTGCATTAATGCAATTTAACTTCTCAATTTCCTTACAAGCACTTTTTACGGCCTCGTAAAACTAGGAATCCTTTCGATATCATTGCTTAGAACGGTCTAGATGTTTCAGAATCAATGGATTACAAGGACAAAGGTGCATTTCCTACTTCCCATTAGAGTTCCGTAAGAAAAACTTGTTGATGTAATACGAAGGGCCTCGTGGTCAACAGCGCGGATAATAACGACCAAGAAATCATTTCCCGAACTCAATTGAATGAGACGCCATCTTTTTATTATTGTACCATATTGTCGTCCTCTGTTTTACTTTGCTCTTAATCGGCAAAGTTTTGATGTTTTTGCTATTAGTTATTGTAAGTCAACATAAATATTAATTATTAGTTACATAGAAATGCACAGATCTTAGTCTCAATAAAGTAAATACTACTAACCAACTTTTAGGGAAAACTTTGAAAAGAGAAAAATGGAGCCCTTGTTAGGATCACTTTGTTCTACGTCTGTCTGTTAAGACTCTTTTCTCAGGGACGCGTATAGGTATCAGGCTGAAATTCAAATACTCAGGTCTACTGTTCCTTGGAGCTAATCGATGTAGATATTAGTAAACGTGATGACTATTAGTTACTTCTCAAAGCTATAAACTTTCAGTATAATTTGTAAGTTTATATTTTATCTATAGCTTTATATGAAAATATAGTTTAACTTTCAAAGGTTCTATCATATTTCAAAACATAAAAGTTAATGAATTAAGAAAGACCTACGCTTTCAAAATTTTATCAGGATAGAAACTTTTCAACACTAGCACAAGACCCTTATCACGACTTTACGACTTGGGCAGGATTTTCCATTCCTAATATAACATATTCTAATGATACAAACCACGTAACGTTGTTCGCCTGGTTCGTTTAAATCATTGTATCAAGAATCTCGTGATATCAATAACAAGATAACTTTTATCAGTGAGTGGAGAATAGAGTGATAAACACAGCTGAGGTTGCCACATAAAATCTTCTATGTGTTACTAACGGCAAAATTTATGTCGGGGCTATGAGATTGTTCTTGGCCACAAGTTTTTCCAATAGCCAGAATACCTATTGATCGTAAAAAAATATCGACAAACATGAATTGTTCAGTAAAGTAATTTAAGGCCTTGATAATTTATGGTACTACGGTTAAATTTCGTCTAAGTATCAGAGTATGCGTATACGGTGAAGTTAAATGGCAAGGTAATATATTTGGCATTTGTTTTGTTACCGATGTTAATAAATGAGATGTCAATAAATTCAAAACAATAGCCCCGGGTTCATAGATATTAAAAATTTAATTAGGTTTAAAGCAACGTTTTTAAGGTTCTCTAAAATTCGTAACATTTATTTAGGAGTTTTATATTTTTATTTGGACAAAAACTGTTACTGCCAAATAGTGTGGAAGTTGAGATTAAAAGAAGATTGAGAGAGAAAAAAAATAAGTTAAGTTGTATGAAAATGTGGAGTTTATGAGTCGTGAAGAGATTTTATAAACATACAAATGACAAAGAATACATAATAAAAGTATTATTAACTAAAGGACATTATAAAAACATGATCTAGTGGTGTATTTTTTTAAAATTTACACTTATTGTTGTTAAACCATCGTCATAATACTTAAGTTTAATGTTGGACTAGTCAAATTGACCACTATTTAAAGGGGTATACAAATCCGTGTGCGCTTTTAGAGAACTGCGACCGAAGGGTGACGGTCAAACGGACGTCGGCATCGCAACGGGTCAATGCTTGCCCCGGTTTTCCATTACTTGCCAATAGCTGGGGCATTCTTCCGCCACCCTCGATTGTATTGGCAAGCAATGGAACACCGGAATGGTTTTCAGCCGATAAGAGTCCGGCAGATCCTTTCACTCCCCTCCTTGAGCAAAAAACATTCATGAAGATCTTCCATCTTGTTAACAAAAAAAGGAGTATGCCATTTAGATTTAATCATCAGAACAGCTCCCATATGCTGAGTTAGAGCATTACTTAGAATGTATTTTACTTTTATATAAGATATATATAAGTATATCTTATTGTATATAAGATTTATTTCTATATTCTATACATACAAAGTACAATTTTTATGTAACGTTAAAAATAGGTTCAAATAGACTGTCTGTATTAAATAGGTAGCAACTGAAACTAATAAGTACTTATTAATCGTGTTTAACGTACCTAGGAAACTAGGAAGTACAAAAACCAATAACATCCCAGAAACATTCAGTCATTCAATAAATAAATAAACAAGGAAACCATGCTGCAACTTGCTCTAATCTCATTACATTAGTATACCCAACAATTGTGGCCTCAGGAATTACTTTTTTCTAATGATAGTAATAAAAGTCTCATTAAGCAAAACTTTATTGTTTTAATTAATACAATTTGGTAGGTATCAGTACAATTACTGTGAAGTAAGCTGACAAGATCTTTGTCATATCGGCCTGTATAAACTTTTATAGGGGTGTTTGCGCGTGTTGATGGTTAATCAAATTTTGAGTAAGTACTTTAGACGCGAACGTTGCTTTTATGTAGGACGTAGATTGTTCCAGATGGGCTTAAGAATTTTCGATGTAATTTAGCTAAAGCACTGTACTTGAAGTAGCATATTTACGGTAGGTTAACCATGGTGTTTTGTTGCCTTATATTTGGTTTGTTATATGAATAGAGTACTAGTGTAGGTATTTAAAAGGAAAATCGATTGGTTAATTGAAAATGTTGCACAGAGAACAAAGTAAATAAATAAATTAAACTTATAGCAATTGTTTAAGTAAGAGATTGACTAAAAGATACCGCAAGTGTCGAAGAGAAATGGGACTAAGAGAGTGCCCCTAATCACTGAACCCATTAGGAAATGATAATTGGCATACCTTGCATATTTTAGTTGACTTTCTTTCACCTATTGAGTGAGGTTACTGGAACCCAATATCTTATACCCCTTAATTTTTTGAGGCTTACTTTTCTCGATAACTGTACGAAGTTCATTTGTTTTTTTGAAAATGATTTTGAATATCTATTTAAAAAAAAACTTGAGAGGTGTCAAGGGACACCCGGATGGAACGAAGTTCGAAATAGAAAGACGAAACGAAAATATCTGTGTGTGTCGTCGTCGTGTCGTGACAACAAATTGTGTCGTGACAACAAATTGTGTCGTGTCAACTAATTGTGTCGTGACAATTTTTCCGTCTAGCCCCCTTACACAACGCGCCATAAGGAACTTCGTTCCAAAACATGACGATAAAGTAGTAAAGAAAAACAAGAGGACTGAAGATAATAAGAGATGTAATGATGTTGTATTAACACCTATTTGACCTACCTATAAGGCATTCTACGTGAAAAATAAATATTGTTATTTCACCGTAATATTACTACAATAATTTTATTTATACTTTTGTTGTTGTTTGATAAATTAGCTATACAAAGGTGCAGAGCAAATGATATTTTTTTTTAGTAGTACTGGCAACATGACCAAGTGGTTTAAAGCGATCGCCACGCCTCTGTTCACTGCGCCAATTGATGTGGGTTCAGATCCCACACAGGACAACACTTTGTGTTATGAGTGTTATGTTTCTTTGTGTGCATGTCATGTATTTTTGTAAAATCCCACAGACAAAGGATGTATATTACTAATGCAGGAGTTGACTTTTAAAGTAACACTAAATGTGCTTTCAATAGCAACACTATAATGATTGTAATATTAAATCTAATTATAGGGCGCCATTTATACTAAATATCCAATTTGTAAGACATCAGTATAATATCATTAGACTGGCACCGAGCATTAGGTAAAGCTATTATTGCCATTAGCCGTTATATATTATACATAAGCACAATAGCAAAGGAACAAAACGATCACTAAACATAAAGGCTTATTGTGATATATTATTGATAGAGTCCTAACATAGAGAGTTGAAGACAACGGCAGGCAATTATCCTAGTAATTAATAATTCCACTGAATTACGCTAAAGCCTCCTATCTCGTTTTAATTAAGTTGAATAAAACAACGATTCCGTTGCGAACAAACTACTGAGTAGCCGAATTACTGGTGAAGTTAGGGTGTGTTAAGGTTAAACTAATGTTTTATTGTTTGGACCAAAGTAGAAGATCAAAACTCACTAGTGGGGATTATTTTTATTATTGGAACGTCACCGAGTAACAATGATCCTTTCCTATGCAGTTATAAAACAACGGAGCAGTTAATTGTATTTAAAAACACAAGAAACAGATACTCTTACTTTTACTCGTTTATATCTAGTACCACATTAAAATTAAGCCAGTTTATTCAAAGGAATAAATTATTCTAAGCAATAAGGACGGCCCTTGTACATTATATTTATTGTTAGTTTTATTCCTGTATAATGTTTATAAACCCTGATGTACAGTAAAGTATTATATGTCTATCTAAATATGTTTATTTTCAAAGAAGCATTTATTTCAAGCTACCCAATTTTTATTGGTAGATATAAAAATCACAAAGACGATGGTATTATTTACGCTTTATAACAGTCTGTTCGGTTTTTGTCCCGTTTCTGCTGCTATTTCCTTATCCTATGGGTGACCCTCTACGTGGATGTGTCGAACAGATAGTAATATATAATAAGAAACATTAACATTGCGTTAAGAGAATTATGATTTTTTATTTAAGGCAACTCTGGCTAGTGATAAATATAAAAAGTAGAAAGATATAGTTTTATAAAGATTTTTCTTGTAAATAAATCTGCAGGCACGCAGTACCTGCGTACGATCCGATAAGTCTTACAAAGAAAATAGATATACTACACCTATCCGTAGACTATCGAGGACTTCGATCCTGCCCATAGCCAAGTTGCATTCTATAAACGTAAATGTTAAAGAAGACTAACAAATTTATATCACTAACGTATCTCAACGCTAATTCAAGTGGGTAAAACCAAATATTGGGCAATAGTATAAGACAATAGAAGCGTTAACGATTGTAGATAGAGATTCGATTAAACACAACGTTTTGCATAAAGTTAGGGAGGACTCCACCATGCTTGATTTTTAATGGAATGGTTGTTTTGTTATAACCTGACCAAATTTACGCATATGAAATCGGTCTGGATATAATATGAACGGAAGTATGCCTCGGAGCCTGGAACTAAGAAAATCTGTGCAAATTGTCTGTTGATGATTACTTTATACGGTATGTTATTACTGTTTAGAACAACCCTTTTTGTTTATAAAACTGTTTATAAAAACCGATGTTTTATATAAAAAAAGAATGTTAGCAATCATTGATTTTATTTCTTACGTGACAGATACAAAATATCAAAAACAATTATGGATGCTAATGATTAAGTTAACATTTTTGTCTACGCTTGTATTTAAATAAATATATTCAAAAATCAAAAGTCAAGTCCAGGTTCTACATTTAATATAGTACAATCATTGTTCTTCTGAGACGTAAATAATACACACATTTAATAGAAACGATTGGAAAGACTAAAAGTATATGTAGCAGGCTTATATATTGCAGTAAATAGTAATATGTACTGAACATTAATGTTGCAGATAATAACCTTTCCACGTAATCATTCTACACAAATTGATCGATCTGCTCTCTATATTTGATCAGGGTACAAAGTAAGTCGTTTTGATTTTGTTCACAATGTTGGCACTTAATGTTAGATCCTCATATTCAGTTCTTTATATTTTTGATCTGTGTGGCGAAGGATTAAGAAGAGTATCATTAGAGGCAACTAAAGAAACAAACTATGCAGGACCGCATCACTGCGAAGAGAAAGAAAACTTTAAACAAACCCTATACCAAACCGTCTGTCTAGCGTGCTGTAGTAGGCCAAAACCTTCTTTTTTAGGAGGGGCATACGTCCAACAATCAATTATATTTAAGGCTATCGAAGTAGTAGGTTAGTATTTATAGAGCCATTAAACAACAAATAACATAGGTATAATATAACCGATGTGACGTGTGACAAGCGGAGAAATTCTTTTAACGACTTCTAAATAATAACCTAAGTTTACAGAAGAACTATCACACCTATTTAGAATTTAGAATGAAACAACTTAAAAACTTAGTGCCAGTTTATGAATTTTATTAATATTAATATACCGCTTAATTGTACACCAGATTTATTACAACTGTACCTTTAAACTAGGAAATACAAGTGGCGGCCTTATCGCTCGAAGGTAATCTCTAACAAAGATCATTTTAGAGAATAGAACAGTTGCCTATTATATTCCCTAACAGGCATTATTATAGAAGTAAAAGATTGAAGTTAAAGAAACTAAATCTAATATTATGTACAATAAAACAAGGTAGGTACTGCGTCTAGCATAATTATCTTCGTAAAAATGAAAAACTTAAAACAGTAAATAACAATCAAAGTACTTTTAGACTTTAGCTCATATAGAAATAAATTGTTTAAAAATATGCACATGAATTTGCTTTGTTATAAGATGAAATAGAGCTATTTTCGACACTGAATCGCGCGACATCGATCACAGTTCGACTACTCGTATGCAAATGAGAGCTGCTTTGTAAAACCATGTTGAAAGGGATGGGACTAATTCACGCCGAGTTCAGTGAATGGGTTTAGTTAATGTTTAGAGTTGTTTAATTATGTGGAACACTGATTTAAATTAAAGTGACTTTGTTAAATAGGCTTTACCAGCCCTTTTGGGCCCGCCTACGGTTTTAGTAAGTAGATAGATAAATAAAATCGAACAAGTAAACGCTGAGTTCATTGTTTACAAATAATCGACTGCACTAATAACGTAATTTCAGCGTTCACCTCGCTGCTTCGTAATTAATCAAGTCTTGTTGGTTCGATTCCCAAAAGGTACAACACTCTGTGGGATTCGCATATTATTGTTCTAAATCTGCGTGTCCCCCTGCGTGTATCCCTTTCCGTTTCATAATGAAAGCACTCAGTGACACAAGATATATTTCTAGTGTGAGACTTGCCTTTTTAAATAAAAAAAAAATATATTTCTTCCTTTATCTTAGTGGCCTCACCAATTACAAGATAAAATATACGGATATACGACCAAGGGGTTTATGCTTAAAGTTTACGATATTTCCTAGCTGTGGGAAAATAAATAAATAAATATTTAGGACATTTAACACCATCTAATCCCAAACTAAGCAGAGCTTGTATTATGGGTACTAAACAACTGATAGAAATATTTAGATACTTTTTTTTTGTAAATACATACATAGAAAACACCCAAACTCCGAAACAAATATTTGCAGATCATACAAACATTTGGTTCGACCCGGGCATCGAACCCGAGACCTCAAGCACAGCAGTCGCATACGTTACCACTGCACCACCGAGGCAGTCAGGTAGGTATACGATAATTATAAAGATGATGATTTGTTTAGTATAAAAAAACTGAGATAAAAGTATGTTTATTATACTTTATTAGTATTTCTGTACGAAGAAAGTAATAGATAAGAGTAGTTTTTTATTAACTCAATTGTTGTTCTTCGGTATTGAGTCTTCATTTGATTTATTTTCTATTTTTCCTCCTCGACTTGGAAATATGAAGCAGTATGTATTTGATCGTATCTCGTACTCGTTCAATAGGTATAGGAGAATTTATTGTCAAATGCTTTTAAGTTTACCTAATAACCAATTTCTCCCCATACACCATTTCTCTCCATATAGATATTACACATATAAACCTTTCTCTTGAATCACTCTATCTATTGCCGAAAACTGCATAAAATTCTGTTCAGTAGTTCAAAAGATCAGCGAACAGATGTTATAAGCGACTTCATTTTATATTAAGTAAAGATGATTTAATTCTTTGTTATATTGATTGCAGCATCATGTTTTCTACTGTTTATTTTATTTTATATGAATCATAAATATGTAATAAACATTACACAATTAAATCACCCTCCAGTCATCACCCATGACCCGACAAATCATCAGCCCAGTTTTCAAAGATTTTGAATTATTTTTCTGTATAATAAATAAACCAAACTAAAATTAGGAGTACTTTAATATTGCTATTAGTACGTGGGCATTTAATTAATATGCTCTTATATGTAAACTGTATTAACTGGTGTATCATAAAGTTTCTTCTATTCAATACACTACAATACACTTCCCATTTGATTGGTAAACAAAACACGTATATCAAAACACACGCCTACCCGCGCTTGAAAACTGTAACTACACACGACCTGCTTTCTACAACACCTCTGTGTTGTTGGCACCTACTCTTAATATAAACCTGTTTAACACAATTTATTTGAGGGTGCACGTTTTAAGCTTAAATTTATCATTAACAAAGTTTTGCCGTCAACTTTTGCTTGTATAATGCAAGTACGGTCAATTAATTGAGATAGATATCCCTTAGGAATGATACGTTTTTAACAGGACAAAGAGTGTTTATGCACCCCTGACAGTATCATGATCATTTGAGTGGAAAACAAAAATTCTCTTTTATCCTAGACTTGCGTTCCCCGCGGCTCCGCTCGCGTTTATGTCGTTTATTGGTTTTATATTATACTAGCTGACCCACGCAAACTTGTTTGCGTCTTATATTGCCCGTAGCGTGAAAATTTCACCCCGTTTTTGAAACATTCTTCCGCTCCTATTAGTAGTAGCATAATGATATATAGCATATAGCCTTCCTCCATAAATGGACTATCCAACACTAAAATAATTTTTCAAATCGTACCAGCGGTTCCTGAGATTAGCGCGTTCAAACAAACAAACAAACTCTTCAGCTTTATTATTAGTATAGATTAGTATAGATAGTATAGATTATGTTATATTATATAGCTTTTGTCCCTCGTTAAGAATCAAAGTTTCTCTATGCCAAATCCATTTAAATCAGTGCAGCGGTTTACCCGTGTAACTGACAGACAGAGTTACTTTCGAATTTATATAAACATTTTTTTTAACAAAATACACCGAATTCAATAACTGGACCAAATTGAAATGGGATCACATAGGAAGCATCAGCCTTCAATAAAAAAAAGAATCATCAAAATCGGTTCACCCATTTGAAAGTTCTGAAGTAACAAACATAAAAAATACAGTCGAATTAAGAACCTCCTCCTTTTTTGAAGTCGGTTAAAAATTAGTATAGCACAAACGTTTATGTAATTATTGATGATAGATTGTATTTTTAATGCATATGTGTATGCAAAATTTCATGTTTATCGTTGAAGTAGTTAGACTTTAAACCGCAACGAATATATAAACTTTCTGATGTGTTTCTATTACTAGGAATCTATACTATATAATATTATAAAGAGGAAAACTTTGTTTGCATGTTTGTTTGTAATGAATAGGCTCAAAAACTACTGGACCGATTTTAAAAATTCTTTCACCATTCGAAAGCTACATTATCCACGAGTAGCATAGGCTATATTTTATTTTGGAAAAAAATAGGGTTCCGTAAGATATTGGGGTTTTTCGGACACAAGGTGTAAAAAATCAACCAGAAAAGTTACTTATTTTGCGTACGCTGCGTAAACTATAAAAGATAGAACCATAAAATGTTTTAACTGACTGCACGGTTGGCCGAGTGGTTTCAGCGGTCGCCATGCCGCTTGCTACTGCGCCATGTGTCTTGGGTTCAAATCCCACGCGGTACAACACTTTGTGTGATCCACGAATTGTTGTCCCGAGTCTGGATGTTCTTTGTGTCCGTTTCATGTATGCTTGTAAAGTCCCCCACGACACAGGATGTTTATTCCTAATGTGGGAGTTGTCTTTTTAAAAAAAAAAAAAATATCGTAGATCTTATAAATATCTACAAAAAAGTCCGCGCCACACCATACGGGAGAACATTTTTCGCTACGGGCAATAAAAGACGCAAACGAGGTTGCGTCGGTCAGCTAGTGTATTATAAAGTTAGTACACATGGTGTATGGAGGGATAGATGCCCTTAGGGGCATCTATCCGTTCTTAGGGGCATCTATCCCTCCAAAAAATCAGGGCAACTATCCTTTTTGATAGGGATAGATGCCCAGCTATTTTTTAAATAAATTAAAAACAAAATAGCAACTATTTACATTCAGATGCATCCTTAATGAACCAGTGTATTGACGTAATAAGAAATATAACATAATTTATTACTACTTATAAAGTTATACAACGTTAAAATAGTAACTTTGAAAATGTTTACGTGTTAGTGAAGCTCATTTCGGATATAAATATACACATGAGCAAAACATATCCTCAAAGCACAACAGCTTGTGGATGAATTAGGTGCAGGGTGATAGGGGCTCCTACTTATACTATTAATTCTTAGTTGCGATTTTGGGAAGTTAGGTTTCTTGGATGTGAGGCATCTATCCCATTGCGGCATCTATCCCGGTTTTACCCTATAGTAGTTCGTATTTCGTTTGAAATCCAACCCTATGTGTATACTTGAACTGAATGGATTTTATTAAGTTAGGACGGGTATGTAATTGAATGGACCGGTTTATTGTGTGGTTCTTAGGTCCTAGTCCTCCGACCAGGCGAGGTGATCATGCCTGGTGGGTCACTGCCCAACAGTTGATGTTGAGATGTTGTATATATGATGATCGGCGCGAGAACTTCAATTGCGCGATTCAGGATTGGTAGTTACTCCGTATAGTGCGTTACTTCGTAGTTCAGTGTAACTTCGGTAGATGGCGCTGCAGTATGTTATGTTATATGTGGAAGCCGCCACAGTAGTAAGCTCATCAGCATTTTAACTTCATTGCATAAAAAATTAAAAACTATTGATACCTTTAATAAGTGATTAATTTAAAAAGTTTTTGAAGTGAAACTTCTTTATCGGGGTTGTCAAAAAATTTAGTGTAACATTTTTTCGTTACGTGTAACATTTATCCGTTACGTTACGCGTCACATTTATCCGTTACGCTATCTTTTTCAAGTGAAACTTCTTTATCGGGGTTAAAATAAAATGTTTTATCATTATTGAGAGTAGTTATATACAATCCTCCAAAAAAAAATTATAAAATAAAACAAAAAACATTTTCAAACACAAACAGGACCAAATTAATACTACAATGAAATATCACATTACAAACAATATTATTTTATTTAGTCCACAATGTAAATAACTACACACATCACATTCCACAAACTTACTTCATTCACACCACAGATCGCGAAATATTTACTCAGGTCTCGCTCCTTAACTTTTGTTGCACTTGAAATAAGAATTGTCACGAATATTGCTGGTTTATAAGTATTTTGTCGTTATACCTTACGTCGACATATGATATTTATTTTTTGAAAAATAACGTCATAAAGAAGTTTCACTTCTTACGAGTGTACGGTAGTACACGCAACTTTTTTTTTTAAAAACGATTAACAAGTAATAAAAATAACTTTAAGCCCTTTCATTTGATACCCATATTGGGTGGGTTGTTTAGAATATGTATGCCGCCATTCTGCTACGGCGGACATTTTGTATTAATAATAATACCGATTATAAATAATTGCATTGTCATCAGAACTAACTTGCAAGATTTGATTACAGACAAACATCGGGACAGGTGAAACTAAATAAAAGCTTGTAAAAGATACATTCATAATTATTACTTTTAAACAAAAAAGTGAAAAAACAGTTATTATTGTATGATGATGAAATCAATTGTTTGTTCTGAAATTGAAATTTGTCGGTCTGTGTTGTATGTACTGACTGAGAGATATATATGTACTTAAATTAACAGTTGGCTCCCCGTCAAAAAAGCATAGAAGTTTTCACTTTAGCCATGTATGTGAACAGATAAATAGTTATTCTGTGGTTAAAAGTGTAGGTTGACATCGGTCTTTATATTCATTTATTTTGTTGCTACCATAGTTTTATACTTATTTTATGTTAATTGTGTAAGTATGAGCGCAATGCAGCGTTCAACTAAGGAAGAATTAAAAAATACACAGAAATTTACTGCCAGTACCATCTGCTGTGGCAGTGACGGATGTCATGTCAGTGTTTTTAAAGGGCTTTGTAATTTTTGCTCGACATATGTTTTAGAGGCCTGAGAGAGACATGGGAAAGTATTGATACTTTAGAATGTATGCTTCTAAAGTTTATCATAATAATAATAAATTTTATTGACACAAAATACACTTTGATTACGTATAAATTACGGTAACTGCAGCCAGAGGCTCGAAAAAAACCCAAGTTACTTATAAGTAATTTAATAAAATGAATGAAATTACAAACTATAAAAGGTGAAACCAATTCGATGTTAGAAAAGGGCATGAATATAATTCTATTAATTATAATGTGTAAAGTTTTGCTGAGTCGGCGCTTCGTATTGCGATTGACGTCAGTGGTGAGTTTCCGCCGTCCTCGGTTGCATGGTAACTGCTGAATCGGCACAGCGGACGACGATGTCCTTGGTTGTCGTTTAATCTGCAACGTCTGCGATACCCTTTAAGGTCCCGTACGTAACATATAATATTTGACATTATTACGAATTAAAAATAAAAACAAACAGTTGTTATGCAAACAATATATGTTAGTTCCTTGCTCCCAAATTAGGTTTGTGAGCAAGGAACGTGACTTGGAAGCTAGTGTTTCTTTAAAATCACTTGACTTACACTCGGACTTATAGGATTTTTAAGAAGCTCAAGTGCCTCTTACACAGGTATGTAACTCCCATCCCTCCCGAAATGGATAGTCCATTTCTTGAGGAAGGCTATAAGCTATAGGCTATATATAGGTATATAAGCTATATCTATACTAATAGGAGCGGAGCACCAATGAAAAATCTTTCAAAAACGGGGGAAAAATTTCACGCTACGGGCAATAGAAGTCGCAAACGAGTTGCGTGGTACGGCTAGTATTCTATAAAAATTGAATTTGCTTTACGATAGGTACTGGAAAACATGTTTCCTGCCCAAAACGGAGGTATGACTATCCTATCAAAAGCAGCTGGTAGCGAGAAACGAAATGAGACTTCTTTCTTAAGAGATTATAATGTCTCTAATGCCTGCTCTACACGTAGACATGATGCCGCCGATAACATCTGCGGATGCATCTGTCTACGTATAGAGCAGGCATAACGCATTCTGCACACTTTGTCCTGTCGATGGTTGTCTCTTATCATTTTAATTTATATTAATTTATACCAATATTATAAATTGGAAAATTACTCTGTCTTTCCCTCTGTTACACTAAACCACTGAATATTTGTACTTTTGAGTAATCACAAATATTTTCACGTTTACATGTGCAGTGTTACAAATTTCACCGCAGTGTTGCTGTTTTAAACCGATGTTTAGCCACATTCGGCTTCTTATCAACTCGTTATTCATACTTGTGCAACGTTGTTGACGTTATCGTAACTCTTTTGCGTAACAGTACCGTGTTGTTGCCAACCTAATTGGAGGCTTGTTTTGCGAATAAAGTGGAAATAATAATAGTCATAATTAATTGGCATCATTAATTACTAATTAATTCCAAAAATTACTAAGTTCATAGGTAGCGGTAAGTATTTCATCAAGTTGTCCCCATGGAAAAAAAATTTATCATTTTTAAGATGAATGAAATAGATCATTCATGTCTAAGACTGAAAGACGTAATGATTATGTGCTAGAAGATTTACTTTATAATTATTAGCGCGCATTTGTAGGTAGTTATATTTACAATCCAATACGAACACACAGGTTGGTATTATTTAGTATTTCTCTTAATTTAAACTCTTAACGCTACGTTTACCGTGGGAGAGCTATGCTTCGGCATGAATAGGTCGGCTCGACCGGAGTGATACCACGGCCTCACAGAAAACCGGTGTGAAATAGCGTTTGCGCTGTGTTTCACCGAGTGAGTGAGGATACCGGAGGCCCATACCCCAACCCCTCCCCCCATCCCCTTTCCCATCCCCCAAAGGTCGGCAGCGCACTTGTGACGCCTTTGCTGTTGCGGGTGTCCTTGGGCGGCGGTAATCGCTTACCATCAGGTGATACGTCTGCTAGTTTGCCCACTATTCAATAAAAAATAAAATAAAAAAAAAGAAGTTGAACTGATTTTGGTTAAATTGACAGATTATTTGCGACTGCTGCTAAAGATATTACAATATTCTTTATAACTATGTTAATTTATGTTTTATACTATACCTGCGTAAATATGTATTTTATATATTCATGAATAATAGTAGAAAAATCTAAATTAAAGAACCTCGCTCAAGATGTCATATGACTTTCCTTGGCTCGTTCTGAAGGCGAAAGAAAATGTTTATGGAGTCTGTGTTCATATGTATGTATGTTTCACCACCCTTTTTTTTTTCCTCGTGCGGAAATCCCCTCGGATACCACCTCCTGGTGGCATGTCGGTGGTATGTTGCACCACTTAAACTACTGAACCGATTTTAATGAATAAGGACTGGGTAAAATAGTCTGTATTTCTAACATTTTTTGTTACATTTTTAAAGATTATGTGTAATATTTATCTCAAAGTTAAATATTTTAGTTCGCCTACTTAATTTTTTTTTCCCAAATACAGTCTCTTAAAAAATTACACATTAGGTCACATTATTCTTTTTTGTGTTAGATAATAATTATGTGTGTTCGTTCAGTATTGACTTACGATATATTAACGTATAATTTTTTTAAAAGTGTAGGAGTTTTGTCCCCATTGTCATAATATTTAATAATATTGTTATTAAACTGTATTATGTATGTATTAAAATGTAGTAGTGATGTTACCAAATAAAGTAAAAAGTTAATAAAACAACAACAAACAAGTCCCAGAGCGTAATGCCATTAGGATTTCAACTAGTTGAGCTTCATGTAAAGGTCAACACAATTTCAACAATAAAATTGTTATTACAATAAAACTTTACGAAACAGGGCCCAATAGGTCCAATAATACCTTCACAAAAAAAACTAAATTTCGGACGTCGTTGTCGCATAGCAATGAATATTTCATCTCTGCTATTCTCAAAGGAACGTTATTCCTCAGTTGAAATGAGTTTAGAAATTAATACCTCCAGTCATTTGTTTTAATTAATTCATGAATATAAATGAGAATTACTCAGATGACATAGGTATGCCGTAATTTAGTTTGCTACTGTGAACCTTTTTATTACTTCATCAACATTAGAAAAATTTATTGCGAATTTATAGATATTAGCTGTAATGTATAAAAAATTTAAATTTATTTGTCGAAAATCAATAAAAGGAGGTACCGTACCGTAGTGTAATAGGCATCTCAATTTACTACTTGTCGTAACGACTGCTCGCAATGAAAATACTACTAATTTGAAATAGCACCGAAATTTTGGGTATAAAATCCAGCCAGTATAAGATTAGGATAGAAGTAGGGAAACAGTCGAGGAACTAAATTTAAAGAGTGCATTTTCTGTCTTGCTCAGTAGAAAGTATAGTAGCTACTTTTTAAATTGACGTAACTACCTGTGAAATCTGCATTGGCCATAACGCTTACTTCATTTCAAGTGACATAACCACTACTAGTACTTTAGGTACTTACATTTTTAGGTAGCAGATAGGGGAATGTCTTCAAAACGAGGAGATACGACCATCGGCAGTTTTTTAACGGTGAACGCGAAAATTACTGTCTTTATGGGGTTAAATTGGATTAAATGAAGTCTACCCCAATCTGAGACTTTTTCCAAAGAGGTCTTAATTTCATACACAATTTTTCCGCTTTCCCGAGAAATATTAGCGCGGCCGGTGTATAGAACATCGACCATACTGTCATCCGCATAGCAATGGATGCCTCTAATTTACAACATGTCATTAATATCGACGAGAAACAGAGTAGGCGATAGCATTTGCGGGACTCCAGCATTCACGAATAAAGAGTCAGAGCACTCAACGTCGACTACAACCTTTATACTTCTATCTGCCAAAAAGCTTTTGCTGTCTAAAAACCTTATACAAGTATATTTTTATCGGGCTGATTCAATAAAGACACTGAAAATTATTTATTCTTGTCTGATATATTATTAGACCTTAAGAGCTATAATCCACTTCTATAGTATAATTTTAAAAAGATATAGGGATTACCTGAAACTTGAAATAATATTTAAATGTGCTAGTTCTAAGATATGGCAAAATAATTAATTAAAGAAAGTGAGTGTGAGTGTGTCGCTTCACTTAATTACAATGATTCCCTGTTGAGTCTATCTATTTATTCGTTTATTTAAGCGAACTATATAATACAGGATAACTATATTCTAGTATTCAACATCACGATATAGTGCAGATTAAATAATTTTTCAAATTTGTTTGAAATCAATAAAGTTTTTCTGAACATTCTATGTAGCTAACTTAACTATAATTTATATAGTTTCTACAAGAAAAAACAGCACCACGTAAGGAAATAAATATATATTCAAAAGCTAATGAAACCTCTGTGGATATTACTGTTGTATATCTAAAATATTCAAAACCGCCCATAACAGAAAGTGGACCAACCACGTCATATTTAGTTTAATTAATATTCCTAATGAGTGTACATAGAATGGCTTTCCTTATACCAAAACGACTTTACTTAAAATAATAATTTTTCAATTATGAAACTTAATATTTGAAATTAGAGCTTAAAATCCTTTGTGTGACTTATTCCAAGTTTACGTTCGGACCAATGATTTTCAAATCTAGTTTGTTAGTTTAGGATTTAAGATGTTCGTATGTAGTTTCCTTCGGTTCGACTTGTAGAGTGTCATAGTTTGGCTTAGCATCTAGTTTCGTGTAGGTAGTAAATCAATCTTGGTCTCAAAAGGTACTTTCGAACATTGGAGGGCGTCCATAATTTTGTTTTAAGTACTTTATCCCCAATTTACAGAAGCTCAGGTGTGATTTAACTGGTATGCTAATTTGCTTTTGTTGGACGGAGAAAACTGACTATGAGATTAATCTGATAATCGATATAATTCGTTCTATTTTAGATAGAAATACGATAGATTATACACGTATCTATTTTAAGCAAAATCAGCACTGACTCTCACTTGTCATTTAACATCAACAACAACAGAACAGTGAAGACGACGACAACGAAACGAAATAGCTCACTATTTACTTTTTCATATAAATCATTTAGAAGATCTATTTGCAGAACCTAACCAACTGAAGCTTTACCACAAAACATATTCACGTCTTCATAGTGGTATGGCATAAAAATATATAATTACTAGCTGACCCACATAACATCGTCTGCGTCTCTTTTCAATCATGCTCGGCTCCTATTGGTTTAAGCGTGATGGTAAACATCTCGAACCAATATCCTATTCTAAGAACGTCTGCAGAACACATATTTGAAAAAAACGGGAACATAGGTTCAAAAGTTTTAGAGTTCAGAAAAACGTGTTATGAGAATTGTATATAATACATATGTATACAAAAGTTTAGATACAATTAATGGGTTAATTTAGTGAAATAAGATTAGAATACTCTAAGTACCCTGGTAGTCTTTCAGAGTGAAGAAGTGCTTTCAGAAAGTTCATGAGTAATACGATTAAGTGTAAGTTTGGATTGCACTTATGTTTGCTATTTAGATACTGGCAGGGAATAATAGATTATGTGAGAAAGCAAGTTAACTTTATAACATACTTTGTAGTTTTTGAACTTTTCATTAAGATTTTGTTTAGTGAAATTGTACCTCTTAAAATTTTTTCAATGTCTTATAAACATACTTTTACTGCAGAATGATGAAAGTAAAAGACCAAGGTTAGGGATGTCGTTGAGGTGATTGCTGAGCGGAAGTGGAGATGGGCAGGACATATTGCACGAATGAGTAGCGAAAGGTGGACTCGAAGGCTGTTAGAATGGCGCCCGAGGACATCACGAGACATGTGGGTCAAGATTGGATGTCGGCGGCTCAAGACCGTCAGAGATGGAAGAGTATGGAGGAGGACTACGTCCAAAAATGGATGGAAAGAGGCTGAGATAGATAGATAGATAGATGAAAGTAAACGTATATTAAATTGCATTGCTAAATTTTATCTTGAGCTTCGGCTATCGGTTATGAATATAATGGATGCAATTGCATACTAATTATCAGGGGCAAATGACACAGAGTATCTTTAAACAACAGAAAAATAAAGGTTCTTCTCAATACAAGAATATTATAAACGTTACTAATTAATGACAAATAGATGACAAATAGAAGATTCACTATACAATATCAGGGTTTTAACCGACTACAAAAGAAAACAGTCGAACTGAGAACTCAATTCGACTGTTTTTTTTGTATGTTTATAACCTCAGAACAGACCGGGTGAACCGCTTTTGAAGATTTTTTTATTTGAAATCTGGTCGGCCCGTACGGGACCACATTTCAATTTGCTTCAGTTCTTAAAGTCGTTTTTTTTTTGTTAAAATGTTAGTTATTATTTTACAATTTCGCCAAATTTAACAAATAAACAATGTATATACGTATATGGTAAGAATATCGTCTCAAAAGCAAAAAGCTATCCGGTACCCACTACCTTGAAAATTAAGTATTTCTAAATCGGATTTGCTGAATAACATTTGCTCAATCTTATACTATATTGCTTATAGAAGCCTTGAATCATCCCTAGACCTAGTTTCGTTACGTCAACCCTTTTGTAAAATACAGATCAGGTACAAACATTTCATCCATCCCTTTTGAACAAGGATAAATAGGCCAGTTGGGTTATGTGCCGGCTTGAAATATTTTCTGTAACGAAAGGATGTCTGCTATGTTTACCTTAAAAAGAATTTTATATTTACGTTACCCTTTTATCAGCAACGTCACTTTGTTAAATTAGCTTATTTGTATATTTGAAGGGATGATAAATTTTGACAAACCGGATTTTTTCTCATGAATTATTTTAACAAATATTTTCCTTTTGCTATAATTGAAACTGATTCGTATAATAATATTTAACAAAAAAGATCGATCAACCCTTTCAGCAAATATTTTTAAGAGTCATAAATGCGTTACCCTTTTAGTACCCTTCAGAATCAGGGAGAGGAAAATCAGGCATTAGAGTGAGCTCTTTTGAAAGACTTCTTTTGTGAGGTTAGTTAAAACTTTCCCGTAATTCCGTACAGCCCTGTAAGAAATCCTTGATGATACAATCTGAATTTGATCTCAATTGATCTTAATTTCTCAACATATCGCAGTAATGCAGAAACTATTGTGACACTTATAACCAATAGAGTTCAAAAACATTGGTTAGATGTCGCTTATTATATAACCCTTCATGAATTCGAGAACAATTAACATTTATTTTATTGAAATAGTAATATTGATATTAGTGACATAGTCTCATAACAATAAGTGTTAAATCAATAAATTGTAGGCCAAGTTCGATTGACCTGCTTATTGCATGTCGATAGTAGCTATTTGAATTGGATGTTAGAATTTATATTCAAGATAAAACATTCGTGAAGTTATTTTTAAATGAAATTTTCAGAAATACGGTAAAATATCTACCTTTACTGCTAATATGTTGCTTCGTATCTACATTATTATAATTTATTGAGTCTTACCTTACTTGAGTATTGAGTTCATTAGTTTACAAATTTTTACTTTCTTATATACTTGAAAGAAATGTATATAAACATGTAAGGCTACTTGCATGAAACCTAAAAATGTTAGCAGAAATACTCTATCACGTCACAATTTTTTTCTATTGTCAGATGTTTTTTAAATACCTAACAAGGTGACGACAGTTATTTTGTTTCAGATTGGATTGATTTAAAATGTCAGATGTTTTTGATTGGATTGGATTGATTTAAAATGTCTGGTAGAACGTGTAAAACGTTTGATATGTCGGTGAACAGCTTATATTTAAAAAAAGAGAAGACCCATTGCAGATTCTTAGTAAAGTGCCCAAATTGCAGTGCTGGAAATCCAAATATAATATTTGGATTTCCTGTTGCAAATCAAGATAAAGAGTTGATGCTTCATGTCTTTGGTAAAATAAACATTGAACACGAGCTTTTAGTAGATCCTAATAATGACACTTTATACCTTTAAACATCTAATTGAGACTCATGAAAATTGTGAAGGCGTTTGACAAAAACATTGGCGCTTTCCGGTATTTGCAATTTTTTTCCAAACCTTACTGACGAACTGTAAATGGTTGCTGAAGAATTTTTGAGACATAAAAAAATGTGATAGTTACAAACCAATTGCCGTTTTTAACAAATAGGAGTATATATGTCATTAAAGATTCATTTTCTGCACTAGAATCTGAGTGTTTCCGTGAAAACTTAGGTACGAGTAGTATGACTGAACGAACAAAGGGAAAGTTTCCACGAAGATTTAAAGGTTTTTGAAGAACGATATCTACGTTTTTTAAGATAACAACATGTTAAGAAATTACTATTGATCCATTAAAAGAGAAAATGATTTAAATAACTGTAAAAGAAGGCAGAAAAATAGTGATATTAATTATTTTTTCAGTATTTATTATATATGTATTAGAATTATGTAACCCAGTTATGTTAAACTCAGATATAAAATCATTTATTCAATTAAGACATTAAGTGATATTTATGAACAGTACATTGAAGCTACAGTTAAAAATCATAAATCGTCACAAACAGTAAATTAGGTGAAAACACCAAAATCTACTGCCTACTTGTGTCGATCCATAATGTAAAGAAATATTTCTTATGCCAGACGCGACATATTTTTTTTTCTGAACTGTTCTACCTAAATACATAATAAATAAACAACTTTCAGCTGTTGTATATAAATATAGTGCTTAAATAAAACATTACCTTTTCATACCGGTATAATGTTTCAAGGTAGATATTACAGTATCAACGGAAACATGAACTTTTACTGATAGCTAGTATTTTTTTTTTTTTTTAATATGTGCAAATGAGCAGACGTGTCGCCTGATGGTAAGCGATTACCGCCGCCCTTGGACACTCGCAACACCAGAGGCGTTACAAGTGCGTTGCCGGCCTTTGGAGGAAGGGAAGGAGGATGAGGGGAACGGGTTGGGGTATGGGCCTCCGGTATATCCGGTGTATCTAACTTACACTACTTTACTTTGATTCTGTTTAGACTCTTATTAAAGTCTAAATTTGAGATCCTTTTTATAAAGCCAAAGCGAATAATTCTATAAAATATTACCTTGAGTTTCGTGTATTATAAATAACTGAGTCTAACCGAACTGTATTGATTTTTAATCTATAGTTATGTAGGTATATATTTAGATGGGTATGATTGAATATTTAATGAAATATTGAACATTGAATATGTCTATTAACTGTCAAGACTATATAAAGCTATTTCCATTTATGATATATCATATTTCTTCTCGTATTATTATAATGAGCACAAGTGCCGTTTTGTAAAATAATTACAATTTGAGATTATTGCGAGATTCATAGCATTATTTTAACTTACTAATAATGGTCTTACTAATATCATCTTATTTTTTTTCTTTTAATAGAAGAGAAGGCCAACGAGCAGACGTATAGCCTGATGGTAAGCGATTATCATATCATCATCTTTAGTAGTCTACATAATTATGAAAACATATTAATAAATACAAACTTTCCTACCAATAATAAATCTTTATAAGAGTAACGGGAGTTCCAAAGGTGACGTGTAATTTAACACGACTGTAATTAATTAAACGAACGTTGTAATTAATCTGTAGCACTCACATATACACAGGTTTTCACCTATATCATTTGCTTTAAATAAACATGACTAGAAGATATTTAAGTAATTACTATTTATGTTATATTTCACTTTGATATAATTTAAATAGGTTGATATTATTTTTAGGGAAGTATTCATTAACTTATAATGTTGATGAAATTGAGATATGAAAGGTTTTCAAAAGAAATGGTGACTATTAAAATAAAAAATTTAAGACACTTTTCTTCGATAAGTTTCGCCATTGATGATTATTTTTATACGTAATTTTTGAAATAGATATTCTTTGATGTTGAAAGATTTAATATTTTTGTCAGTTTTATTATAAATAGAAAAGCTTATTTTCTATTTAAAAATTTAAAATCTTTTTTTATTAATCTAGATATTTTTTTTAATAAGTATGTGTATTATGCTCTACATGCTTTATTTCGTAAGAGCATAAAAACCAAATTAACTATTACTACAAATTAATTAACCAAATTAAATAATTAAATTTACTGTAAACAATAAATTTTAAGTATAAGAATATTAAGCAAAAGTTCGTTCCTAAACACTTTGCGTCGGTTGCAATTTAAGATTGAGTTTTAGATTAAATATTGATTACCTCGTCGAATTCGGTTCAAAACAGCAAGATTTCGTTGAAGATAATCTAGAAAATACTAAACAAAACAATCAAAAACCATTTCCGCCAAATAAATTACCATAGTCAACGAATAGAAACAACGAGAATCGGAAATAAGGAAAGTAATTAATAATGAAATGGAAATGATTACAGCGATGAAATAACATCGCTACAACTACAAATTCGACAGATTTCAGAGCCGATAATTAAACTAACCAAATTGAAGTCACTCCGGAGGTCAAGTTAACTTAGATAAGTTCTGTACATCTAACTTTTGCAAGATAAACTTCTGTCAGATCATTCGCGGTGTCTTGTTAAGAAACTTTCGTTGATTTTATCTGTGTAATTAACGAACAAGGAGTTGGCTTGCAGTGTTCAGGTCTCAGGTAATAGTGCGACTGAGACGTTTGAGATAAACCGCTTTGTTAGTTTGAACATTGTTATACTGAGTGTTTTGGACAGCGGTATCGTTGAGTTGGAATAACGTTTATTTCTAAATCCGTACTTTATAATAATCTACTCATAATATTTATGAGGATCAAGAATATAGAGTGCCGTACTTCACTACATGGGTGTCGTAAAACGTACAGTCAGTCTCAAAAGTACCTGACCATTTTAATGTTCCAAAAAATCATATACAACCATAGCATACATAAATAGCTTAATAAGTATAGCGCCAGAATTGAATGATCATCTTAAAAGTTCTAAATTAGCTGATCAATACAATACCAAAAGTAGCTGAACGCTAAAATGTCAAAGTAATTAAACAAAATTATTTATATTATGAATTAAAATTTATTGACAGATGAGGCCATCTGTCACCCTAGCAGAAGCACGGCCCGGGTGACGGCGCGGACGCTGCGGAGAGTGCGCGCCCTGGGGGATAGTAGCGAGAATATTGGGGTTTCAACACAGGAGGGGGCCTTCTATAAAGCGTACGTGGCCCTAGGTACGTTGAGATTCCAGTTTTCCTTTCTAGGGTGCACCTGGTTCCCCGGTGTCTAGTTCCCGAGACAGCATGCGGTTTCAGTCGGTTCGAGTCCGACATGCCACCACGACATGACAGGAGGTGGTATCTGAGTGGATTTCGGCACAGAAAAAAAAGAAAAAAGTATGTTAACCGATATAGATATAGGTTTGAGAATTAGGCACTTAATTTTTCGATTAGTGTCAACTGCAAATAAACTCTAGGCCTTTATATATTATATACAATCCTGTACGTACGTAAACATGTAGGCTGTATTTACCTCGTATTGTGTATCTTGTTATATATGAACCTATCCAAATTATCCGTTATTACTATCCAAATTATCAGGAGAACAAAACTCGAATGTCGTATACAGAGAGGCTTATTATAAATATAATTTAGATCCGATTCGTGCTTTGCATACTTACACTGACAACAAAAACAGTGCTATCATTATTCGCCCAGCCTACTCAACATTTACTAATAAATTTTCACAGGATTACGTGGGTCTATGGAGCGCTGGTATTGGCACATTTATTGTTATCTCGCCTAATTTATCTTGGGAAGTCACACGAAAGATTTTAGATTCCCATGATGCTTCTATGATCTTCTATTTCGCGAGGATAATACGCTCTTGTCATTACAATGAAAATGTTTTCGGAAACATGATAGTTTTTTAGAATAAACTGGCTTTTGCCCCCTTTTTTTTTCCGTGCGGCAATCCCCTTTGGATAGCCGTCTCTTTGGTAAGCATAACTTTCTCGCAGAAAGAAACGGCGGAATTCCACGCGCTCTCGCGCCGCAACTAGGCCACAACCATGTTATTGAGAGAGAGAACCCAACCCCGATGGCCGCTACGAGATCATGCCTCGGCTCCCCCCACGCCGGACCTTCTGCCATCGCGTGGAATGCCGAGTCCACGGTCTGGGCATCGCAGTGGTGGCACTCAGGCGTTATCTCTTTGCGGATCAGACATAGATGATCTCCGAAACATCCTTTTCCAGTGATCACCTACGTCAGCCGATATGAGAGACTCCCATGATGCCTCTCGAGCCAATCCTCCATAATGGGTCTTACCGCCGCAATAACGGCGTTCCCAGCGCTCGGTTGCCCAAGTTGTTCCTTCCATTCCTCCACGATGACCTGGCGGAGTTGGGATTTCTGGTCTTCGATTTCTCGAATCTCAGGACACCTACCCAACTCTCGCGCCTCCTTGCGCCACTGATAAGAGCCACAAGGGCTCTCGCCTCCAGATCCCATGGTGGAGTTCCGGCCAGGACACTTGCCGCTTCAAAGGAGATCGTGCCATTATGATCCTAAAGGCCAGCACTCGTTGCGGTCGTCGCATTAGCGTGATATCGCCCTCAGGACTTTTGACTTTTGCCCCCTGGCCCGCGTGTTTATAGGTTATTGCGATAAAGAGTATGCCTATGAGTAAACCTATGACCTTTCTCAAGAATAAAAGTATCTCCATGCCAAATTTCATTGAAATACAAAGCAAAACGATAAATAGACGTTCAGAGTTCTTCGAATTTCTTACATTAGTTGGAGCTATGGATGCGGATAAACATATGGTAAGTAATTGCAACTTAGAGACATGTAGAGGAAGAGGAGGCTAGTCCTTGGGTATCTTGTGTTACTTGGTGAAATGTAACGATAGATTTATTTAACATCGGATTTCTGGAAGGCTGGCTTCAGGTATCACTGGTATCTGACGTCAATTACACAAACATTAACCTGATTCTAAGAAAAATAATAAGTACAAGTAGCAGTAGGTATACGGAAAACAACAATAGTAATAAATGAAAAAGAGAATAAAAGAAGTAGGATAATGCCTACCCATTTCTTTTATTCTTATTATGATTTATTTAGATAGTGTGTGGGCGGTACAAGTACGTAATGTATTTGGAAAAAGTAAATTTGGTAAGTGATATCGGATAATGGAGAATTTGAGAATATTGTTACACTGTTACTAGTTAAAGAGATAATCAAGACTTGATATTGTATAATTACATTACTTTTATTTATGTCCGTAAAAAGTATTTTAATTGCGCAGATAGTAAAAACTAACGCGATGTACACAGTATCTTATTCGCATGTTGAGCTTGAGGTTCGATTAAATGTTTGTATGACATGCAAATATTTGGTTTGGAGTTTGGGTGTTTTCTATATAATACTGATACAGGCATTTTAAAAAAAGTATAATTATATTTGATAATCATCATCATCATCTTTCTAGCATTTATTATGTCCGAGATTTTTTGATGGGGACGGCTCGGACAGTTGTAGTTCAATCGGTTTTACCTGAATATCAGTTTTCCCACGGAGCGACTGGCATCGGACCTGAAGGTAAACTGAATTCGAAGATTTAACTAGTTGTTGGTTTATTATTGCTATAGATGTTCATGACAACCAGGACCGACAGCTTAACGTGCTCGTTACGCACGCCCCGCACGTTGCTGCACATACGACGGCGCAGGTGACTGTATCTAAACAAATGGACTGAGATGAACGAGTTCGGGACTAGATGACGTTGTGTATATAATTTTTATAAGTTGCAAGTCCACGGGCCTAACTATTAACTTACCTTTAAGTGGCTCGCTTATTTGTTAGCCATTCTATAAAAAGGTTAGGTACTATTGATCTTAGAACACGAGCAGCAATAAAAGAAAGTTGTTTATTGTAAAAACGAGATTAATAGTGTTCTTAATTTTCAAGGGTCATTAGGGATAATTTATGGCTCAAAACATCTCTTAAGCTGTGTTAATTGTCTTTAATTTAACTCTTTCTTTTTCTTTTAGCAATTTTAAATCACCGCATTAGAAATTGCTATTGAAATATATGTCTCCATATATGTTTATAAAAATACAATGCGGTTTCGTCGAAGGATGTGAATGAAGGTTTTATATTAATAAATATCTCTAATGTTACCACATTTAAATAGTCTGAAATATCTTAATAAACTTGTACTTGTCTACACACTAACCGTCAAGTATAACATTTAAACTCTCATTTCTAACCCAAGGATGCCTTATCATTATATTATAGAAATTATAAATAAGTTCTTCGTGAACTGTTTTCCATACCTACGCTACAAAGCTCATTGTTGTATTAAGTTGTGGTTTCAACAGGAGTCTCCAACCATGTTTGTGAATAAGTGGATTAAATTCTAACTTGGCAAGTCCACTCAAGTGTTCGTAGTTTGTGAAATCTTTGGAAATTATTCTCTTGTTACTTAGTTTGGTGGAAGTTCTGTGTAAAGTGGTGTTTTTGTATAATGATATTTTCAGCAAGGTGAGTTGTTGAATGATTTATTTTTATAAAGTTGATAATAAACCATATTTTGTCAGCGGGAATGGTTGTATATCTAACAACAAGTATACTTTAGAAACGTTAGTGAAATTGAAAAATAATATGCAGTATAATAGCAATGAAATTCGTTAATTATAAAAATATTATTTAAATTCTTGATGTGATCTTAATTCTAGAATATAAAGAAGAATTTGGAATTCTACAGATTTATTCAAAAGTCTGCCATTATTGGTAGATCTTTAAATACAGTAGGTGTTATACCAAGCATATTGATGTAGGTATTTCTTCAATGATAGATTTTTTATTATAAAATAAAAACCCGACTGCTTGAAAGTAATGAACTAAAATGAGAAAAATAATAATTAGAATATTCATATGCATGTATGTATAAATTACTCAAACTAAATTCTTTATGGTGCTACATGTGGTGACAAACCTAGTTTTTGTACATCTTTCTTTGTCCGTAGGTAATAAGGTACTATTTGCCCTCGCCTGCAGAACTATAGAGTATTTAGTTTGACTAATTTAAATACGAATGTTTATTGTAATACTCTTATTTTTATTTTTTAAAATGACTTAACTCTGCCTGATGGAAAGCATAATCAGAATCCAAGAGTGGTGGTCACCATTCTCACTGCGAATGCAGATAATGCAGCATGCTAACATACAACATGACGACCTAGTGATGTTTCAAATCTCGAAGTCGTTGCAACTCGTTCAAACAATTTTGGTCATGTGGTCGAACTATGAACTTTTTGGGTTCAAGTTTATTAATTGACAATTTGTGTTAAAATAAATACTTAATAAAATAAATGTGAAAGTAGCTCTGTCTGTCTGTCTCGCTTTCACGGCTAAACCACTGCACCGATATCCAATAAAATTTGGTATGGAGATACTTTGCTTCCTGAGGAAATATATAGGCTACTTTTTATCGTGATAACTGACATATATACGCGCGAAGTCTCGAACAAAAGCTAGTATAGTACCCAGTAACATTAACGGAATATGATAAACATATTCTTGAAATGGTCACTTCACGATCTTTCTTTTGAAACCAATATTGCTAAGGTAAGAAAACAAAATCAAGCTGAATGGTTTTGTTTTTCTCCCTTTTTTCCATTTTAAAAGTACATATAGCCTATGTCACTACCACGATTCATGTGAATTCAACGACACCTCATATGTCAAAAATCGACAAACTGTAGTTCAAACCGTCAAACCGTCTAGTTATAAGAAATCTAAAAAGATAAAAAGAATAAAAAGAAGGATTTTCGCGAGAGTAATAATCAAAATTATCACGAATTAAATGAATGCGCCAAAAACATGGACATACATACACATAAAATATTCGAAAAACATTATTACCCTTCTTCTGGCTAAGTCGTGTAGAAAATAAACGTAATTTCAATAAAGATGTAGTACCTAGTACCTATCTGACTTTTTCGAATGAATACCTTGAACATAATTTTCTTTATTAAAACGGAAAATATATTTTTCTACTACAGAAGCAAATCTAATGTCATATTTATTTCCATTTGGTCACCTTCGAAACATTGATCGCGTGACACAGTTATATGATATAGTTATTGCAATATACACACAATAATTGCAATTTAATATGTACATACATACTGTATATGTATTAAAATTAAAATTATCTACTATTAGAGATATAACATCATCAAAAATAATTCAATCGTTTGAAATAGCACATATTACATCTACGGGACTTGGCTGCCATTCACATAAAACATTTTTTTTACCACATCACGTCGGCTGTGTGACATAATGTGATTTCAATCGTTTAATCTCAGAACCTCTCGGAACCGAATCGACTTGTTCGTTATCTGGGAAGGTTCACAAGGCCGCTGCAGACCGCGACACCGCGACAATGATGGATGTTCACACTTGATGGATTGCTTGTGACGTATGATGCAGCACGAGACTACACGATATTAAACCGATATATTATTTTCATAACGTTTAAGAGTGCATATTACTATCATTATATGCAGGTAATATTATATGTTAATACGTGTAGCCTCTTATAAGTATTCTGACCGGTATGATAATTTCCTTTCTAAAATATAAATAATCTTCTTTTTTTAATAACCTGGATACGTGAATTCAAGAATGGAACCAAGTGGCTTGCAATTGGAGAGGTCTATGTGCGTCAGTGTTCGTATCAATTGCAATATGCTGATGATGGACGGTAAATTAAAGTAGTTTTTGGTTTAAAATGAAAAAATAATTATGGGAGGTGTGAAACATCAGTGTATATTAAATATTTCAGTGTTTTGAATTAATAAAAATTAATTTGTAACGTATTTTCGTTTCACTGATGAATTTTGCGTAATAAACCATTGCTTTCGTCACAAGACTTACACAACCGGCATGTAATCGATTGGGTTATGTGATAAAGTAAGTCATTTGTTATTCACTTGAAAGTAACACTAAAACGAAGAAACAACTAGTTAGTTGTGATATTACGGAATACTTGAAAAAGTGATCTCAGGACAGTTACTATGAATGTGATTGAAATATGTTCAACAACGTTTTAACTTGTTTCGTGGCCTCCATTATGTCATTTAATATATTTTTTTATAATCGTTATCTGAGGCAAAACTTTAATTATCATCTATCATTAAACTTAAACTGACCAACAAATTACCGGAATTGTACACAGTAATAAAATAACATGAATTATCGTACTTCTAAATGAACCCCACAACGGAGTCTGTCCAACAAAAAACAAATTGATCGTAGATGAGATCGACTTTTTATCATTTATCTCGAAAACTGTGTCGAGATTGTTACGAGATTGATGTTCATTCACTTATTTTGTTCACTATCTTAATAGATTTTAAGTATCGGTCTACTTCTGTATCCAGAGCATCTTGGTGGATTTATTAGTTAATGTATAAAATTATAACTGGCATTATACATTGTTTTATACACGTGATTTACAGAAGATGTGATCTCCGTTGAAATGGCTACTTGTAAGAGCTACTACTAGCTTTAAGAAATATTCAGAGTTATTGCAAACCTTTATGTACATAAGGTGAAAGAAGGATGTAATACTTAATCAAAAGTCAGAATACAAATTGTATAGGCTCTCGTGAACGGAATATTTGTTATTCCGATTACTTCCACTCCACACATTTACGTCACTGGTGATTGAAAGGAGCCATACGCCATCTTGATTTATTTAGTCAGTTATATAACTTCCAATCGATGTGATCTCCCTCTATATTCGTTCCATTTCCTCGAGTGATATTAAAGAAAATTATTCACCTTGCAGCCGTAGAAAGTGCTAACAATCTACATAAATTAGGAAACTCTTCACCTCTTAGATAGAAAATTCAGATAGCGTCAAGTGGAGTTAAATTTATTAAATTTTGTAAGAAATACCGCGTTGATTTTGGGGATTATTTAGTGGCGTACTCGCTTGGTGAGCGGAATGAGTAAGATGTAATTTAATTTCAATATAAATCATACTATTCAAAGAGTTGTAATTTACATCAAGGGACGTTGCGAGTTTTGAGCTGATGGTGCTCATGTGTAATTATTTATTACTAGCTGAACCCCGCGGTGCTACCCGCGGTACGATGATAACTGCGGGCAACGCCGCGAGGCGAAGCTATATCTTTATAAATAGTAGCCTATGTGTTATTCTGATGTATAAGCTATATTGTGGTAAAGTTTCATTCAAATCCATTCAGTAGTTTTTACGTGAAAGAGTAACAAACATCCATACATACATACATCCATACTTACAAACTTTCGCCTTTATAATAGTAGTAGGATTAACTAAAGCCTGAGTAAGCGCTTGGCTTGATAATTTATTAAATGTTTTGAACTATTTGCTAAATTATTTACATTTCTTGTGGAACTATTAGTATAACTATAATTTATTTACATTTTTTATTCACAGGAGTATAGAAAGTGTTGTTTCAGTTTGTTGTAGGAGATATACTGACTGTGTCACGGGGTGTCCCACTTTGTTCATTAATGACGTTCATAATAAATAAATATTCCCGACATCTTACACACAACGCCATCTAGTCCCAAGCTAAGCAGAGCTTGTGTTATGGTTACTAGACAACTGATATAAATACTTATATACCTTTTTTTTTATAAATACATACATATATACATAGAAAATACCTAAACTCCGAAACAAATATTGGCAGATCATACAAACATTTGGTCCGACCCGGGAATCGAACCCGAGACCTCAAGCTCAGCAGTCGCATACGCTACCACTACGCTACCGAGACAGCTGACTTTATAAATATTGATATAGCTCTATGAAATAAATTAATAAATATTTCGGACATCTAACGTACAACGCCATCTAGTCACGAGTAAGCAGAGTTTGTGTTATGGGTACTAGACAACTGATATAAATCCATATATACCTTTTTTTGTAAATACATACATATTATACATAGAAAACACCCAAACTCCGAAACAAATATTGGCAAATCATACAAACATTTGGTCCGACCCGGGAATCGAACCCGAGACCTCAAGATCAGCAGTCGCATACGCTACCACTACGCCACCGAGGCAGTCAATTACTAGCTACTTATGCCTTTGGATTAAATACCAGAAATACACATCATGTTTATGAACGTTTTATCTTTTGCACTTCACTAAGAAAGGTTATATCTTATAGTTCGCGGCATAAAAACGGATGAACGAACCTTGTTCATGCGTAGTACTTCCAAAGCTGCTTCAGTAGTCATATATTAAGTACTTGTGACATTTGTGTATTATCTAAAGTCGCTTATAAAAAATCCTAGCCGAGACATCTTTCATGAAAAACTATAAATATTAAAACATGTATTTGCCTAAATCTTCTTTTCCGCAACACAAAACTTTTTTCAGAATGATTGTACTACATTTTAGCATAGAAACGCCTGAAATACATACTTAATACCTACTTATGTTCTGTCTATTCTGATTTAAGTCGAAAAGCTACATAAATTTGGTACAGTTTTCTTTACTGAAGAAATAATGGGAAATGTATGAGCGAGTATGCGATATCAGTATCAATATCAGTCAATATATCGAGATTGACACTTCTTATTACATCAGATGTCATAAAAATCTTACTCCACGACGTCGATTTTTGTGTAAATATTTACATATAACATGTTTATTTTAATAATAATACGAAAATTTCAGTATATACCTTGTGAGACTTATACCGTTAGGATTTATTATATTATCTTTTTTTTAAACATACTTTGTAACTCATATTGTTGTACTGTTTTATTTTGTGGATACAATAAAGATAAATAAATAAATATTTCTTTCCTAAAGTACCAGCACCCCAGTATCAGCTCCTCCCTCTGGACCGCATTCAGCGGAGGGCGACTCGTATCGCCGATTGCCAGGATCTTTTAATTCGGTTAGACTCTCTGGCGCTGCGTAGAGATGTGGCTTCGCTGTGCATTCACCATGGGGAGTGCTCCGAGGAATTGTTCGGATAGATCCCAGCCGCATCTTTCCGCCATCGTCCTACTCGACAGAAATTTCATCCACATCATCTCGATGGATGGCAGTTCACAACTGTGTGATTCTCCCGAAACTTTCTGCCACGCACAACAAAACTGTGGAATGAGTTGTCGCCTGCGGTGTTCCCGGACCAATACGACCTTCAAACCTTCAAGAAAAGAGCGTACTCCTTCCTAAAAGCACTTGTAACGCCTCTGGTGTTGCGGGTGTCCAAGGGCGGCGGTAATCGCTTACCATTAGGTGAAACGTCTGCTCAAACGACCCCCCTATATAATAAAAAAAAGTACAATTTCCACGTTGCGAAACAGTTAAACAAATTTTTTTTGAGATCACTTGTCTTCGCTATTGTTTTCCACTGCCTTGTAATAGGAAACATCTCTGGCGGACAGAAAATAATAGGTAGATATTTTTGATATGAAAATAATTGAGTTTTCTAATAAAATTAAGTAAACAGGGCAAACCAAGTACTCTTTACGAGTATAGTGCAGTGTAACGCAGATAGAGACAAAGGTACTTAGCTATTATATACTCTCTTTACTCACACAAATGTGTTACAAATGAATTAAAAAGTAGATTAACATAACTTCGCTACTACAAAAAATACTAATGTTTTTTTTTCATTTTATTTTAAACATTATAAAACTTACTTGATTCTTATTCTGGATTTTATTTTTATACTACTCTTACATGCTTAAAATAGATCAGAATAGTCTATTGATTTTAGTCTAACTGTGTCCATTACTTTCATATTTACTAAAGAATGTTGAAGGCAGGTATTTGTAAACTAAAGTTTTATAAATATTACCTTTACGGACACTCTTTGAATAACTAAACAACGTGTCTAAAATAAATCAACTGTTATTTGTTAGCTGTCTAAATTAATTCGATAATAAATTATAAATTAACATTTCGGACATCTAACACATAACGTCTTGTGACTACGCAGAGCTTGCGTAGCTTGAAACTAGATGATATATATATATATCATCTAGTTCCAAGACATATATAAATATATGTAGGCATATATATTGGTTCTCCTTTAAAGTAAAACCAACTTGAAGAAGTGAAGGTTGTTTGTTATCAAATATTTCACCACTGATATAATCATAAGTACACTTCAGCAACGTTGCTTGAAATATTTATGAAAATATGTATAGGAAATTATTACCATACTCGTATCATTTTTCATGATGTAAATAACAGGCTCAATTTGATAGTACGAATGATCTTTAGATATTTTTATTGAATTGTATATTTAAAATAATTCATTATTAGACAACTTGACTTATAATTTACCAAAAAATACGGCATCTTGCTTCAAGTATAACGTCCATAAAAAAAAAGATAGCAAAAATTAAATATAGATAGCTCTATTCTTGTTTTTGTGATCCAGTACATGGATTAATATTTTAAACGCGTACCTTGATTCGACGCACGTATACAAAGGGAGGCTAAGAAATATTAAACGCCTATAAATCCTGTTCATTCAGCATACTTACCGAGAAAAATATTTAGGTACGTTTTGCTAAAGATATCGAATATTTATTCAGTTAAGGAAATTACTTTGTAATTCATTGTCAATTTGCTCTGCAAGAACTATTACTAGACTGATATTTTCTGCTGGGTACGTATATTAACTAAGACTTTTTGTTCGCAATATTTTCTAGTCTATCAATGTAGTTTTTTATACTAATAATAAGAAAAACAAAGAAATCATTCCCTAGTCACATTATTCGATAAAATCTAGTACATAACGAAACCAAACAATTATCAACAATGTGCATAAAATTAAATTCAATAATAATATGTTGTGTTTGAATAATTATGAATTGAATTATCAGTTTGTTCATTTTGAAAATTTGTCTTTGCCTCGTATGTTCGGAAATATGCCTGTATGTATATGTATTCATCATTACATTTTTATATCTATGCATAGGTATTATAGGCATATAATTAGAACCTGTTTCTTGCAAAACGTTAGGGTAATTCTATGAAATGAAATTGTCAGGTAGCAACTTCTTTTCTTTACAAAACTTATTCTACTGTATCATATTTTTTATTTTATTGTATAGGTGGCAAACGAGCATACGAATCGCCTGATGGTAAGCGATTACCGCCGCCCATGGACACCCGCAACACCAGAGGCGTCACAAGTGCATTGCCGGCCTAAGGGGAGGGGAATGGGTGGACGGGTTGGGGTATGGGCCTCCGGTATTCTCACTCACTCGGTGATACACAGCGCAAGCGCTATTAGACACCGATTTTCTGCGAGGCCATGGTATTACACCGGTTGAGCCGGCCCATTCATGCCGAAGCGTGGCTTTCCGTAATGCTGGGGCCACACTAATGAGAAATGCCATTAATTATCGCGATAATGGACGTTCACCATAGGTGTTTTTTTTTTTTTTTTTTTTTATACCTGAGCTACCAAAATGACTCTGCCCTGCCTGATGGAAAGCACCAGCAGAATCCAAGAGTGGTGGTCACCATCCTCAATGCAAACAAGGACAGTGCAGCATGGTGACCAGAACTATGGCGGCCTAGTGAGATGCTTTTTCACGCCCCTCTTAAAGGACCCGGGATCATAGTGGGACGGAAACACGTGCGCTGGTAGTGAGTTCCAGGTCTTAACCGCTCGGCACAGGAAGGAAGAGCCAAATCGATGAGTGCGAGAGTGTATGTCTTCCACTCTGAAGCGGTGACTTCGGAGGCCAGCACGTGTCGTCCTGTAGAGGAAGGGAGAAGGGGGGACCAGTTGGAAGAGCTCTTCAGAACACTCCCCATGATATAGGCGATAGAGGACTGCCATAGAGGCGATTTCTCTACGCATTTGCAGGGGTTCAAGGGTCTCGGAGGCTTCGGGACTGCCGACAATGCGAATTGCTCGCCGTTGCAACCGGTCGAGAGCGTCAAACAAATACTGCGCGGCTCCATCGCAAAGGTGTGAACAGTACTCCACGCACGAGCGAACCTGAGTCTTATAAAGGAGACACAGATGCCCGGGCGAGAAGAACCGTCTCACCTTGTTGAGAACACCTAACTTCCGCGAGGCCGCCTTACTGACGCTCTCAACATACTCGCGCGGGTTGAGGTCGCAGCAGATGGCCATGCCCAGGACATCGAGCCTGCCTTGTAATGGTAGTTGAGTGTTCTGAAAAGTCGGAAGGGGAAGGAATGGAGACCTTTTGGCAGAGAACGCGCACACCTGTGTTTTCTTGGCGCTAAACTCGACCAGATTCTCGCAGCCCCATTGTGAAATGCGGCCTAGAACATGGTCAAGCTCAGCGACAAGCTCCTGTCGTTTTTCCTCTACATCTACCGGCTTTGCCGCAGGGCGCCCAAAATATCGTCCATGAACTGTGCTGTCGTCTGCATAGCAATGAATGTTGCCAAGGTCTAACATGTCATTGATATGCAGAAGAAACAGCGTGGGCGACAGGACGGAACCCTGCGGTACTCCTGCGTTAATCGACTGAACGTCGGAGGCCGCGCCGTCACAAAGTACTCTGATGCGACGTTGGTGCAGGAATCCGGCAACCCAGTTGCAGAGTTTGGGGGGCAAGCCAAATGCCGGTAGCTTGGAGAGAAGCGAACGGTGCCAAACCCTATCAAAGGCCTTGACCATGTCGAGGCTAATAGCCAAAGATTCCCCGTGCCTGTCAATAGCCTCACCCCAAAGGTGTGTGACATACGCTAGAAGATCACCCGTGGATCGGTTCGGCCTAAAACCATATTGACGATCGTTAAGTAGGGTGTGATCCTCCAGGTAGTGGACCAATTGCTTGTTTATGATCCGTTCGAACACTTTGCAGATAATGGAGGTGACAGCTATTGGGCGGTAGTTGGCCGGGTTGGAGCGGTCGCCTTTTTTGGGAATGGGCTGAACATTCGCCTCCCTCCAGGCCTCCGGAACAGTTCCCGAGGAATATGACAGGCGATACAGGCGCGTCAAAACCGGAGACAACTCTGGTGCACAGTTCTTAAGAACCACCGCTGGGATACCGTCGGGTCCACTGGCTTTCCGAACGTCGAGAGACCGAAGCTCTGAGCGGACATCACTCAGCCGGATGCGAATATCCCGCATTGTTGCATCGCAGGCCGGAATGGTAGGTGGGTGCATGCCGCGGTCTTCGACTCGGGAGTTAGCCGCAAAGAGATCTACAAGCAGTTTCGCTTTCTCCTGCGGCTGATGGGCAAGTGATCCGTCGGGATATTTAAGCGGTGGTAGCGAGGGCTGGCAGAAGTTGGACTGCACGGCTTTAGCCAATCGCCAGAACTTTCGGCTACCCGTAGGGTATGCGACGAGTTCGTGGCCAAGCCGCGCGATGCGCTGGGCATCCGCTGTGATGTAAGCCTTCTTGCATTCCCTAGTGGCTTTGTTGAACGCTGCTTTTAGTCGATCCACGTCGGGGTGGCCGTGAGCGCGGGCCCTGGTCCATGCGCGGTAGGCTGATTGCTTTAGGGCGACAGCATGGGCGCATTCGCGATTGAACCAACGACGGGTCGTTGCGCCGGCGACCTCACTGTAGGGAATGTAGTATTCCATTCCGACAGTGATCTCGCCGGCCACAGCGGCCGCACATTGCGACAGATCACTGTATTTAAAGCAGCGTTGTGCCCACGGGATAGATGCGAAGTAGTCCCGCATTCCATCCCAGTCTGCAGACGAGTAGTGCCATAAGCGTCTTTATGCTGCCACTGCTCGTGGGGGGGCAACAAGAGGCACAGTGGTGGACACCAGGCAGTGATCGGAGGATCCCAGAGGGGCGAGCACCGATACACTGTACTGCTCTGGGTGACTCGTCAGCAGAAGGTCCAGCAAGGAAGGCGCTTGACTCAGTATGTCTGGTATCCTGGTGGGCTGGAGTACCAACTGGGTGAGGTCATGCGTGAGAGCGAATGCGTGGACAGTCCGACCCGCGTGGTCAGTTCTGGAAGATCCCAACCAGGACTAATGGTGGGCGTTAAAGTCTCCCAGAAACACCAGTTCGGCGGTCGGGAACTGTTCCTGCGCTTTATCCACTGCCTGACTGAGATGTTCGAAGAGCTTAGTTGTCTCGTAGTCTCCAGAATGGGATCGATATAGGCACACATAGATTCGGCTCGAGGAGCCAGTATCCACGTGTAGCCATACAGTGGAGAAGGATGGGTCTTCAAGGCAACGTAATCGGCGACAACAAACATCCGCCCTGACGAAAAGACACACTCCAGCCTTGGCGAGGAAGCGCTCCTCAAGCACGTAGCCGGGGTAGAGAAGATATGTCGTGTCGGCAGGGCGGCGTATTTGTGTCTCCGTTAGGAAAAGCATGGCCGGCCGAGCGGTCTCAAGATGTTGGTGGACGGCGTTGAGGTTTGCATGGAGTCCACGGATGTTAGTGAACTCCACCTCAAAAAGCGGGTTGGTGGGAAAATGGCGTGCCGCTGTTGAACGTTTATATTTTTTTTTCCTTACTGCCATGATAAAAAGAGATGGGGAGAAGTGGGAGCGTAAAAGGCGTGACAGTCATCGTGGCAGTGTAATACTGAGGCTCGGAATGCTGTGTCGCCATACAATAGTGAGGCCTGACGGTGACCGAACCGTCGGGCGGAAGGGCCCCCGTACCCTCCCGGAAGTGGTCGCCTGGTCCCACCGTCCGGTCACCAACCGGCACGACGAGCCACTCCGTGGATTATGCGCGACCTGACGGGGCAGCCTCCCAGGGTGGTTAGCCGTGGTTGGGCCCCTCTCTATGCCGCGGGCGGCCAGCGGCACCACCGTTTCTACGGGTCTCCCTGGCCGACGGTTCGATCCACGTCACCCTCTACATGACTTTACGAACATTCCACTGCTCACACACTTACCACGATAACTGTCACCCCTGCATCATTGGGCCTCCGGTCTCGCACTCACCAGCGAAATACGACAGTACTAAAACCGTCATTTTAGGCTTGTCTTCTGTGCGAGGGTAGTACCTCCCCGGTCGAGCCGACCCATTCATGCTGAAATCAGCATAGCTCTACTACCTAGCTACAACTTAACGGGAAAGCCTATAAAATGGTAACCAGACTTCTCGTAAACATACTTATATATTATAGTTAATGACACCCAGACACAGAGCATATGATCGTGCTTTTCACACAAAGATTTGTCGTGATCTTTGGCTTAACAGACAGGATCACTAACCACTAAACCAATAGTTACTTAAGTACATAAGGTAGTTTACTGATTTTTCATTAAACTTGCCACAATATGAAAACATTTCTGTGACGTAAATTATGAACTAGTTTTTTTTATGGTACTACTCCCGCAATAGGAATATACATCCTGTATCGCGGGGGACTTTATAAACATACATGTAACGGACACAAAGAATACCCAGACTCGGGACAACATTTTGTGGATCAGACAAAGTGATGACCCACGTGTGATTTGAACCCACGACTCTTGGCGCATTAGGAAACGGCGTAGTGACCGCTTAAACCACTAAAGTCCAAACCAGTCAAGTTAACTAATACATACGTCAATGCGTATTCTACTTTATTTGTATTACCTATTTGGTGTTCTATTTGGTACATACTATTATAGAATATTTAGAAGTCTGGTGACTCGCTTGTTAATTCTGATTTACATATGTCCTTAGACAGAAACTGGGCATTAACATATGTTTTCCTTTCAATTGCTATATATTTGCAATGACCGCGCTTTGCTCGATCCTATTTAGATCGATTTATCGCACCCAAAATCAGCACACTAAATTTCATGAAAGACGCTAGAACTGTTTCCGAGATTTAAATTATACATAAATATGTACAAGAATTGTTCGTTTAAAGGTATTTGATATGACTTTTACTCATAGATTTTGTATAGACTTTGTATAGCGGGATTTATTTGAGATAAAATATTTAAAGCGATCCTTCTATATCTATGGTAAGCTTACACCAGTTTACCCGTGAACAGGAGCTGTATAACCCGTTTGAAACATCGGGATATAGAAGGTATCGTTACCTTTTAAATAACTATTTTATCGCGAAAATGTCAATAAACATATTTAAAAGTTTTTTTACTCAGTAGTAATAAAAGGCTTACTGAAGTACATAGTTTGTTTTTAAATAAGCCCCTCAGAAAAGAAGGGAAAAGTCCTTTAGAATAAATATCTCTCAGTAACATTTAACACGTTTTACCACGTATCAGTAAAAAAATATCACCCAAAAAGATTTTATTTCTAAACCACACTATTGGGGATGTTCGACAACATTCACAATGAATGCGCAGTAATCTAAAACAGGATACGAGTGTAATCCCTACGCATCGTAAATCACACCGATATCGCGGATGTAACAAAAGTTATAGTACCACCATAAATTTCTTGTATTGACTGTGTGACCCGTATCCGGGATCTGATCTGGTGGACATATAACGTTTAAGTAAGTCTTGTGTTATATATTTGACTGAGCTCTTTGCTCTTTGTTAGAATCCGTGAGTGCTGGATATTCTTACAACTTCGTACTGTATGTACTTTGTTTACTGTGCAGTTTGCTTGCGGGTATTTCAAATGTCCTCCAGTATAATCGCACTGGTGATAGTTGGTACTGCGACTGTTACACTGTCAGGATACTGTGAAATACTGTGGGAGCAGATCATAAAAAAAGAGACCAACACACATCACATCAGTTCGGTGTGAATGTGTCTGAATGCCGTCCGCGTTCGCTCATGTCTTACTAATATCTAATGTTTTCTTTTTCTTTTTCTCCTTGATATAACATTAATTTAATGTCTGACATCCAAATATACTTGTCATTTTCTTTCTTACCTCATTACTCATAATTTCTACATACAACCTAACTCTCTAGATTATATATAATATTAGGATTTAGACCAATCAATCAATTCATCATAGGCCTCTCTCGAAGTGCCTCACAGCAGCTCCGCTTGCCGCATCTTTTTTCAGTACGATATTCCACCTGACTGGTGGCCGTTCTACTTTTTATTTTTCTGGTTCACGATCTTAATCCTAAAAGAGATGGGCTTTGGCGTACATCCATCTACCGTAAGATGCAGCCGCCCTATTACCACTTTAGCGTGAGCTATGTGGAAAACTACGGTTCTTTGGTTTTGTTCGATTTTAAATTCAGAACTACCATATTTATGGAAAATATTCATTTCGTTATCTTTAAACAGACTTGTTGTTTTGTATTTTGTATACCTAGAGTGGTATTATAGATAGCTGATCTGTTATCGGCGTGATAACGTGTCTCATCGATTTTCAAGTTTTCTGTACCCATATGTTTGGGTTCCCCAATTTTAATACAGATTACTCTTTTTACATGACTTGGATTTATCTGTGTTTTATTAAAGATACATCGTAAAGGTATCGTGGTATACGACACAGAAAACCGGTGTGAAATAGCGTTTGCGCTGTGTTTCACCGAGTGAGTGAGGATACCGGAGGCCCATACCCCAACCCCTCCCTCCATCCCCTTTCCCATCCCCCAAAGGTCGGCAACGCACTTGTGACGCCTTTGGTGTTGCGAGTGTCCATGGGCGGCGGTAATCGCTTACCATCAGGTGATACGTCTGCTCGTTTGCCAACTATTCAATAAAAAAAAAAAAAAAAAGTATTTAATACCAGGTTACAGTGACAGAGTGCAAATTTACTGCAATTTTTTACACATAAATCAATTTATCCCAATCAGAAAAATAACTCTTAGGTGATGCGTTTGGCAATTAACAATAGTACATGAATAACCGAGCTTTACTCAGTATTTATTTTGGTCAATTTTCTTAAAATGAATCCCAGCAACATCGATTTATCGCCATCGAAACCTGCATCCCACCTAAATAGATCAATATATTCGTAGTATTTTGTTCCTGAAGTTATTGTGTTAACCTGACTGTTAAATAATTAATAAGTAACTCCCTGCCGATGAGATGATATTACATTGACATCATGGCGTTGTTATGACCAAATCCCTTCGGATCTTCGGCTCTTCCGGGGACCGAGGAGCCAGGTTTGTGGTGAGTACTCTAAAACCACCCCGGCGGCCGGTCTCAGGCGCCCTGCTCTGGGTAGGACCCGGACCAAGTTATTTCAGGTACCCCCCAGGACGCTATCCTGGGTGAAGCCTGGGCTTCCTCCTGCCTGTAGGCCCAACCGTTATGTTGCGTGGCCTTGCCGCAAAACTGTTGCAAAACGCGTTGTTATGACCTAGATGTTTTATTTACTAAGAGGGAATAAACCGTTAATGCTCCAAAGTACACGAAGAAACAGTTTGCTATGTAAAGTATGTATAAATAAAATACTAACATAATCTATGGCCTACATATAGCATCGCATGAAACAGATTATTGAATATTTTCCACCAGCGCGAAAAATTTCGTATTCATTGCCTCCCGTTATATTATTTAAGGCAAACAGGGTCAGAGGCATCGTGTAGAAATATAAAAGATATTTTTAAGTCAAAATGTTCAGGTTATTGAACTTAATTAACTTTTTACAAATTAACTATTTGCTATAAGTCACATCCTTCAACAACCACTTGTACTATTTTATTTAATACTAGCTTTTGCCCGCAGCTTCGAGGGCTGTATAGGTAATATACTTAGAATGAAAATTATGTTTAGGGTGTGTAACTAAAATTTTAAGGTAAAGAAACAAAAGTAAACACATGGCTAAATGTATATATGTAACGAACAAAAAGGGTAAAAAATACTTCATTCAGAGATTTCAGAAAATTCACATTTTCAAAAATAAAGGAATTTTCTTTGAGCAAAATTTTCTATCTATTATATTAAGAGTACTTTCCCATCAGGTGTTATTACAAAATTCCATCCTATATATATATATATATATATAGATTACCACAGTCAGTTATGTTAAATGACTTTGTTTACCATATTGTTTTGGATGTTACTTATTACCATGTAACAGAATCACAAAATGTATTAAAATACGGAACAGCGCAATAATTTATGTAGATATCAAAATATTTAAATAATGAAATAACTGTCATTTATCATAGGATACTTATTTGCTATTAATGTGTGTCTTTTGACAGAAATGAATATTTGTATTATGAATGAATGATGAAAAGGTTTTTTTTTATTTGTATTTAAAAAAAACAACTAATGGGCACATGTTATTTATAGTGTGTGAACATATACTGTGTTCATAACTAATGTATGCAAACTTTACATGACCAAAAATTTGTAGTACATAAATAAATACAAACAAAAGAGATCTAAGTAGTCATATATTTTCAATGGCATGATTAAGGTTTATCAGATTGTAGGCTATTTTAGTAAGATTATTGAGATAGTAGATTATTTTAGTGGCGCAGTAGGATTGTATGCGACTGCCGTGCTTGAGGTCTCGCGTTCGATTCCCTGGTTGGACCAAATGTAGTATATAAGTATCCTATTAGTCATTCTAGCTTTCATAGAAAAAAACTCTAGTTAGCTTGAGATTACGAGTAGATGGCGTTGTGTGTCAGTTGTCAGAAATATTTATTTATTATTTATATATTATTTTTTCTGCATTTCAAGGTCGAAGCGGTAGCCAGTATACATATATTATACTTAAAATTAATAATGTATGCTTTTTAAAATAGATTGTCATAAGAATGACAAATCGACAATCGACACACAAATTCAGCCAGTCGATTTCTCCAATGTAAATAAAATGTCTTAAACGTTTGCCTGACTATTTTTCTGCTTTGCTCTTATGTACTCTTAAAGACAAATAACGTTCCATTACTTATTCGCATAGACTCCGTTTCTACGACAATGTTAAACAAAAATAGTCCTGCTTTTGGTTTAAAATGTAATAGAAATAATTGCCATCAAACTTTACATAGCTCGGTGTTTTTGGAAGTTGGTTAAAATTTATATAATGTAGTACCATTCATTAGCACTGATTGAAATTAAATGCTTTGGAAGTAAATTATTGGCAACACACTCCAAAGCGTACCATTAAATCCAGTTGACATTCACAACACCCACGCTGTATACAAAGTCGACACAGTGACGTATACGCCTACGACATCGAATATGAACCGATTCGATTATCTATAGCGAAATATTAATCTTCAACTATGTAATCATACTCTAATCATACATAATTTCAAACTTCATGATATCAGGAGGCAATATATGTTTTCACTTACAACGTTTTTAACTAAAGAAGAGGAAAACAGCTTTCTATTTGCTTTTGGTTTGACATAAGTTACTACTTTTAATGCTAGTAAATCTTATCTTCAGTAGTTGATCTTATTTAACTATATAGCATCAGAAGAATTATATCATATAACATAAGAATTATAAATTGAAATGGACGTTTCGAATAGATCCCACCTTCAGTGGTTACAGGGTGACTGGGTTAGTGAAGCTCACAACTTTTGCTCCATCTTCTGGAGTAAAGTGTTTTTAATGGCAGGCATTTTAAATCTATTAGGTATCATGATAGTGTTGAATTTTTTTACGCATATAGGACATCTACTACCTAGTACATCTGCAAAGTGAAACATGTTGCCGGCCATTCAAATCCACAAAATTAATTGCTAGACTCTCGTGTTCTAAAAGTCATGGAATCATTTCAGTTGGTTAGGACCATACATAGTGTATTTTTTTTTTTTTATTGAATAGATGGCAAACGAGCAGACGCATCACCTGATGGTAAGCGATTACCGCCGCCCATGAACACTCGCAACACCAAAAGCGTCACAAGTGCGTTGCCGACCTTTGGGGGATGGGGAGAGGGATGGGGAAGGAGTTGGGGTATGGGCCTGTATTATGTGAACTATATTAATTTTGGAAAATCGGCTAAATATCTATGGCTAAAACAAAATTCATTTACCCATATTTACCAAAATATATTTAGAAAGTCAATAACCATACCAGCGGATATTTTCACTTAAAATATTTAATGAGTCTTACGTCAGATAATTTCACTTCATCGTCGTCTTCATCATTCGAAAACATATGCCTTAATTAAGGCTCAGCGTGGCTTACTCAGTAATTAAACTGCAAGCAAACTGCTGATTATGCGGACTACGGTCATAGCAATTATAATATTACTCTGCTCTTGGTTAAGTTCTAAATTCAATGTATAAAGTGCATCATTTCATTTTTTGAAGTGAAAACTTCTTTAGCGGCGCTGTGCACTTTTTTAGAATGGGTAAAAATGTATAAACTCGCGTCAGGTCACGTGACCTGATCGAAAATTCGTAAGACGGATGGAGAGAGGACGTATAAACTCGCGTCAGGTCACGTGACCTGATCGAAAATTCGTAAGACGGATGGAGAGAGGACAGGCGGCGCAGGGCGCTTGCGCGAATGTTCGTGTGTGTATGTAATATAAATTGTCATGTTTGTCTACGATTGCGCAATAAATGAATATTGTATTCCACCACATAAATAATAGTACTTTTATACTGATAATGAAAGCAATTCGTACAAAATTATTCTCTAACCATTCCAAAATATCAAAAATGCACAACGTTAATATTCAAGTTTTCACTTCTGCCGGCACTCCCGGAGTGCAACCCGTCGATTTTTTTTTATTTTTTTTAAAACTTCATGCACTTATGTATATCGGCGGACTTAATGCCTTAGGCATTCTCTACCAGCCAACCTTTGGGGGTGTGGAGATAAAGGAAGGTAGGTGCATCGAGGTTATAATTGTCAAGAACAATATGTGTTAATGTAACTGGGATTAATTAATGTATACAGAGATAATCGTATTCTGTTGATTGGGACAGAAATAACACATCTACTTGTAATCAATTTAGGACCAATATCTTCAAAGTAAGTTAATTGACTACATCCGAAAGCTTTCAAAATAATAAGTGTCAGTGTAGCAAGGGTTTAAATACATTTCCAAATGTTGTTCGCTACCTACTGAAAAACTGATTGACTGACTTTAAGCGCTTACTTTACTAACTTTACTCAGACCCAAATGTATTAGGTTTTCAGTCAACATCTATTGAAAAATCGAGCGACTAAAAAACTTTGACCTTTAAAGGCTAAATATATCAGTGTAACCAAGATATATAATAAATTTGAAGGTTATACTTGCCCTAGGTATTGGGAACATAAATCATCAAAAATACTCGTATGTTTGCGTTAGGAGATCACAGAGCCTTTAAAACAGTTGTAAATAAGTTAATTGTCAAGTTTAAAAATGAAATTGCAAGCATTAAAACTTTGCGCCAATAGTCACTAATTTGAGGACTTGATTTTTGTTCTATACCACTAATTTGGAAGGTCTGAAATAATTACTTTTGCTAGACATCAAAACTAATACTTCTGTGAGGTTCTAGTTAAACTAGTCAAAACTAGAAGTAGTATGTAGAGGTATAGGTATTCTTGGTTACGATCAAAATACTCTGCGACCCACAAAGCTTTACCATATCTTAGGCGATAAAATAAATGTTTATAAATTTCGTATATTACGCTAACAAACAGTAACAATGCTCTGATTAACTGCACCATACACAGACAAAGGGAAAGAACATAATACTTACAACTGAATGGCATCCAATTACCGTATATTACTAATATCGTAATATGCTGTTAGCTACCTTACTAGTTATAGTGGCAGTATGTTTGGAATATGGACGATTTGGGCAAATTTGGTACGGTGGCTGTGTGATAAACTGTGACCCAAATAGAGCGCTCTCTCGTTGATGTATGGGACCATTCTTTGGATGGTTACGTCGTTATATTGTGGGTACTTGTTTATTTGAATAATATTGTAATGAAACTTGGGTAGGCAAGTAACTTTAAGCTACGTACTTACTTATATACGAGTACATAGATAATATTCTAGTGTTATAAAATGTATTAAAATAAATTCTTGAAATACTAAGATACGCTGTGTTCTACCTCATAAATATTAATGAGACGGGTTATATTTCTTTATAATATTAATAATATTTCAGACATCTGCACACAAACGCCATCTAGTCGCAAACTAAGCAGAGCTTGTACTACGTATGCTTCTAAACTAATATCAACATTGGTAACACAACTTGTTTCATTGCTACTGATAGGCAATGGTGTTATTGGCACACTTCCGAACTTTACCTTATCATTCTATGCACCTGGATCTTTAGTGCAAGCATTACACTATGAAATTCGTCATTTAAGAATAACACACTAAATCTAACGCAGTAAGCCTTGACAAAGTAACCTTTTAATGTTGAATAAAGTACATACTTATAAAATAGCGTTCGATATATTAAATACGGCATGAAAGGAGAATCATTCGTTAAATATTCAACTCTTGACGATCTATTCGTTAATAAACACACTACGATGTTTTTTTACACGTATTACTTACTGTTATGTTTAATACTTAACTGTGCTTTAAGTTAATGTTTCAATATTGTATTATGTACCAATTCTTTTAAATAATAATAAATAATAATAATAAATATTTTTGGACATCTAACACACAACGCCATCTAGTCCCAAGCTAAGCAGAGCTTGTGTAATGGGTACTAGACAACTGATATGAATACATATATACTTTTTTTTTGTAAATACATACATATGATACATAGAAAACACCCAAACTCCGAAACAAATAGTTGTAGATCACACAAACACTTGGTCCGACTCAGGGTTTGAACCCGAGACCTCAAGCACAGCAATCGCATTCACTACCACTGCGCCACCGAGGCAGTTTTAATTTCCTTTCTTTCTTTCTTTTTCAATCGTACTTGCTTGAACGCAAGATGAGATGAGAAAAGAGATGACAAACATGGAAATGGATTTAAAGCGAGACGAAAGTAACCGGTCCTTTAATATGTTGAACAATTTCCAGACGTTATGATAGTCTATTAAGACAAAGGAATGATTTTAGAATCTATTCAGACGAATGCCTAACTGAGAACACGCTGTTCCCTTTCGCGAATAGATAGATTTAGTTTATACATTCTTACAACTTGTACTTCGTAATTATATTTTAGCCGTAAGATCGTCAGAAATTCTGCTTTAAATGAGCTCACTTAGGCACAGATTTTGTAACAATAGGAATTCGCATAATTTTTTAAGAGTAGGTACAAGAAATTGAACACCTGAAGTTTTATTTTTTACTAGCTGAACCCCGCGGTGCTACCCGCGGTTATTGTCGTATCGTAAGTAACGCCGCAGAGCGTAGCTAGTCTAAAAAATGTAAGCCTAAGTTACTCCTTGTACAATCAGTGAAAGTCCCGTCCAAATCGGTCCAGCCATTCCAGAGATGAGCCGGAACAAACAGACAGACCGACAGACAAAAATTTTAAAAATATATATTTTGGTATGTGTAGGTACCGTATATACATTCATATGCATGTAGTAGAAAGCGATTATTTTAATATTACAAACAGACACTCCAATTTTATTTTTTTGTATAGATAAGAACATACGTAAAAATGTTAATGTAACTGTATTTGTAATAGTAGTATTATATAGTTATTGTACGAGTAATTTCAATGAAATAATAGTGTGTGTTATATTTTTTAACAGTCATCAAATGTAAACAATACGTCTTTTGCAAATATTTTTCATTTATCTTTCAAAACAGTTTTATAGATCATTTACTTTTACCCTCCGTAGTATACAGTATAGAACACAACAAAACATTTATGAAAGTAAACAGCAGTAGAATTAATTAGGTAGTAGCAGAGTGGTCACAGGGCTGCCATCCAATCTAAAAACTAACGGATCTTGAGCTGTCTGCGCGCTACGTCTCCATGTCTTATAGTTGAGATGGTTGATTCCTTTTGGAACGTACTATTAACACTCCTTTTTCTCGAAGATATTGTGATAAAACTATAATAGCTAGAACTAAATTGATGTGAAAAATAAATAAAAAATCAAGCTTTGAAGCAGTTTGTGCATATATCGAGCCAAAACATCAACCGTTGGGCGGCGGCGCGCCAGGTATTATCACCTCGTTTGGTCGTAGGAACATCGCTTTGTATTGGAGGGGCACCTCCATAGTATTTTTTAGGTATTATCTATGGCACCTTTTATCTGATGGTCCTCATCCTCATTGCGAATGTGGACAATGAACCACATTATCGCGGCCAATTGAGATGTTTTGTCACGCCTCGCTTATAGGACCCGGGATCATAATAACACCAAAATATGTGTGCAGGTAGTGAGTTCCATGTTTTGACTGCTCGGTACTGGATGGAAGAGTCGAATAGTTTAGTTCGTAAGACATAAACAAATTTAAATTTATATGAATATAGAGTAGCGAATCAGGATTATACATAAAGCAGTGCAGTGGTAAAAGTTTTATTATATATTTAAAATGATGATAAATCATTGGTTTGTATAAAAAAAAAACTAACATAAAATCATATTTTTATCTAATGAAACAGTTTATTTATCTTAATCTCTAATAAAAAATCACGCAATGGTTGGTAACACGTTAAGTAGGTAGTAAAGTATTTCGTATGTTTAGTATTAGACTACGGGCCCGTATCGAAAAATGATGGGTCATGTGAACCACCAGGAGACTTTTTTAGAAAGATACAGGGGCATAAAACAATAACATTTAGCACTATGCTGTCACTTGGAAGCTGTCCAACTGAGTATAGGTAAAGGGGAGGGAGTAGGAACCGTCGATTTTTCTCCCTTGTCACATAATTTTTGTACGGCGTTGCGAGATAATGGATTAGAAGAGATATTGAAATTGAATGGGACCGATGCCGTACAAAAATAGTGAGCCACAAAGTTGGATTTCTTTTTGATTTCCCGGCGATTGTCTCGCTCAATTTAGTCATTTAATTTTAGACGGCATCGGTCCCATTCAATTTCAATATCTCTTCTAATCCATTATCTCGCAACGCCGTACAAAAATTATGTGACAAGGGAGAAAAATCGACGGTTCCTACTCCCTCCCCATTACCTATACTCAGTTGGACAGCTTCCAAGTGACAGCATAGTGCTAAATGTTATTGTTTTATGCCCCTGTATCTTTCTAAAAAAGTCTCCTGGTGGTTCACATGACCCATCAATTTTCGATACGGGCCCGTAGTCTAATAGCATTTCGCTCATAATGTCTTTGGAAAAAATATCAATATTTAATGTCTATAAATAACAAATTATTTGTATAATAGACTAGCTGACCCGTTCCATCGTGTTCGTGTTTCTTGTTTTTTTTGAAGTGAAACTTCTTTATCGGGGTTGTCAAAAAATTTCGCGTTACATTTATCCGTTACGCGCTTTCGTCACATTTCTCCGTTACGAGCTATATTTTTCTTATCCCTACAACGCGTGATTCGAAGTATACTTTCTCCAGCGGAGTAGGGATTGGTAAATGTCTCCAATGTATTTTGCGGCCCGTTTTGAGTAGTTACGTTTGAGTTTTTTTCCTGCTATTTATAAACTGAAACAATTGTTGTGAACACCGAGGCAGTCGAATTTATATTGGCGCCAAAAGGTAAAACATTCGTAATTAAACTTTAAATGGAAATTTATAATCGTTACACTGATAATGCCGGATACTGTAATGCATATACAAGGTGTCTCAAAAGAAATTTCATATTTAGTGGATTGATTAAAAAAAAAGGAAGCGGTATATAGAAAAAATGTTTATTTATTGTTAAAATACACTTTTTGGGAATTCATTTCTTAAAAATAATATCGTCTAAATGTAAACCCTCACGTTGTTGGCACTCATTTAATCGAACAGTAAAATTACTTATGACTGCTCGACAGGTGGAGTGAGGGATGGCTGCCATTTCGTGACGGATATTTTCTTTCAAATGCGCCAGTGAAGTTGGTTTATTGGCGTAAACTTTAGATTTAAGATAACCCCATAGGAAAAAGTCCATATGGGTTAAATCTGGGCTACGTGGAGGCCAATTTATGTCACCTCTCCGGGAGATCAATTTTCCTGAGAAAATTTCACGAACACGTGGCAGAGATATATTGGACGTGTGTGAAGTTGCTCCGTCCTGTTGAAACCATGTTCTTTGGTTATAGCCAGGAAAGTTTTGCAGTTCAGGTACCAAGAAGTTGTCTAACATCTCCACATAACGCTCTGAATTCACTGTAACTGTACGCCCCATTTCGTCTTCAAAAAAGTAAGGGCCGATAATTCCTCGCGCCGACATGGCAGCCCATACGGTCACTTTAGGCGAGTGTAGGGGTTTCTGATGTTTGCGTTTCGGATTGGCTGAACTCTAGTAGCGGCAGTTTTGCTTATTTACGTGGCCATTAAGATGAAAATGAGCTTCATCCGAAAACAAAATGTTGGTAAACGTTGAAAATCGCTCAATCATCTGATTTACGAAATTAAGCCTCTGACCGGCATCTTGGGGCTTTAATTCTTGCACCAATTGAATTTTGTAGGGGCGCAGCTTTAGATCTTTGTGCATAATGCGATGTAATGATGATCTATGCACATTTAAAGCACTCGCGCGCTTCCGAATTGAAAGGCTCGGGTCGTCACGTACAGATTGATTAACACTCTCCACGTTTTCTACCGTTCTTGATGACCTAGGTCGCCCGGATTTTGATTTATCCAGCGTTGATCCAGTCTCTTCAAACTTTTTAATCCAATGTCGAATGAGAGGAAGGCTTGGCGCATTATTTAAGTGGCGAAAACCTCGAATACTGCAGAATTTTCTACGCGCGACAGTTGTCGAATCACCGTTCTTGTAAAACTCTCGCACGCACAACGCGCGGTCTGCTCCCGAGAAACGCTCCATAGCGACTGAATCCCCAAGAGCCAAGCTACCAAATGACATAACCCCCGCACCCCTCAAGTACGCAGCGTTCACGCAGTAAGCTAAACAAATATAAAATTTCTTTTGAGACACCCTGTATAACTTGTGCTTCAACGGGTAATGTTTTAATACAGGTATGTAGAAAATAAGATAATTCTTATTTAGTTCGTACACGTAGCTCGGAACTGGTATGGAGTCAGTACTTTTTTAAAGCTTTAAGATTATGACATGATTATTTAGTTACATGAAAAACCATAATAACTATGGCATTAACTAAACACAAACATGTTGAATTACATTTTAGAAAATCGGTCGAATATTAAGTTTCGGAGGTAAATACAAAATATTTTTTTCTCTTTTTACTGTTCACCTACCCTATTTCTGCCTTAACTTATTGAAAAAAATTCTAACTACCGACGACAAGAAAACAAGTAATGGGTTATGTATACTAACATAGATATAGTTTGAGAGGTAGTAGGGGGTACTCTCTGGTGCTACTGACATACTAACATTTTCAGCAATAGAATGCAGCATTATTTTAACCTCTTGGGCGTTGCAATGTTTCGCGGAGAAAGCTTGCCACATGCCAATCGTCAGGCGCCTCGAAAAATATTTTGGTATGAGTTACCGAAAAATAAGTTTTTGAAGTGAAACTTCTTTATCGGGGTTGTCAAAAAATTTAGTGTAACATTTTTTCGTTACGCGTAACATTTATCCGTTACGTTACGCGTCACATTTATCCGTTACGCTATCTTTTTGAATTGAAACTTCTTTATCGGGGTTAAAATAAAATGTTTTATAATTAATAAATAAAATTGAGAGTAGTTATATACAATCCTTCAAAAAAAATTTATAAAATAAAACAAAAAACATTTTCAAACACAAACAGGACCAAATTAATACTACAATGAAATATCACATTACAAACAATATTATTTTATTTAGTCCACAATGTAAATAACTACACACATCACATTCCACAAACTTACTTCATTCACACCACAGATCGCGAAATATTTACTCAGGTCTCGCTCCTTAACTTTTATTGCACTTGAAATAAGAATTGTCACGAATATTGCTGGTTTTTAAGTCTTTTGTCGTTATACCTTACGTCGACATATGATATTTATTTTTTGAAAAATAACGTCATAAAGAACTTTCACTTCTTACGAGTGTACGCCAGTACACGCAACTTTTTTTTTTTTTTATTATATAGGGGCCAAACGAGCAGACGTATCGCCTGATGGTAAGCGATTACCGCCGCCCATGGCGTCAACACCAGAGGCGTCACAAGTGCGTTGCCGGCCTTTTAGGAAGGAGTACTTTTTGTTGCCTATAGTGTGATGTTGCATATCGTGAACAAATTTGTTTGTTAAAAAGCTTTCAGAGAGCCACTCTTAGAGGATAAACATGCTGTTACGAATTTATTAAGAATTTTAAAGAGAAACAGTTATTAAATACATTACTTTTTTTATTACATTTTACATTGATACTCTGGTCCTTTTGGTCGTAGCGCGATAATAATATATATAGCTTATATTTTTTTTCGGTATATGGGCTGAAAGATTTTTTAACCGAACCAGTATTGCCTGAGATTAGCGCGTTTAACCAAGTAAGCAACCAAAAAAAATACAGCTTTATAAATTATTATTATTGATTATTTTAATATACCTTTTTGTAGTACCTTTTGTCTTTTAATTAAATGAAGGCTGAGCAATTTTTATGTTACTCGTTAGTTTATATTGTGGGTACTTTCTGTGTAATTGTTCCAAACGTAAGTAGTTCTGTTCAATTATCAAGATTAGCGAGAAATGAGCTGTATTTTTTTAATGTTCAAGAGCTTACAATTAATTTATGTAAAGAATTTCATTAACATTTAACGTAAATGTTTAAATTTGCTTCATTTTTGGTTAAGCTTCAGTGAATGCCACCGTTGCCGTTGATCACTAACTTTTATAAGTCGACACGATACCGTGCTGAATTACTGGACTGAATATTGAAGTATACCATATATTGAATATTGACTATATCTGAATAATCATTCATATGCGTTTTTGTTGTATTACATTTCTACTAATATTATAAACGCGAAAGTTTGTGATTATGTAAGCGAATATGTTTGTTGCTCTTTCACGCAAAAACGACTGAATGGATTTTGATAAAACTTTACAATGATGTAGCTGATGTATAATCAGAATAACACATAGATTACAATTTATAAAAATACTAGCTTCGCCTAACGGTGTTGCCCGCGGTTATTGTCGTACCGAGGGATTCAGCTAGTATAAATATATTAAAGTAGCTCAGCGTGCGATGGAACGTGTGACGCTGGGTGTATCTCTGTATGATAAAATTCGTAATGATGTTATTCGACGGAGAACTGGAGTTACGTACGTACGAGAATCAGTACACTGAAGTGGAAAGGGGCCGGTCATGTCTTCAGACGAACCGATGGTCGCTGGAGCCAAAATGTGTTAGAGTGGAGACCGCGATTAGGCCAAGTAGTGTAGGGCACCCTGCGGCATGATGGACCGATGATATAAAGAAAGTGGCAGGTGGCGGATGGATGCGGACTGTCCAAGACTGGGATGGTTGGCGCTCCTTGAGGGAGACCTTCGTTCAGCAGTGGACGGCGATAGGTTGATTGATTGGTTATATATATTTTTTTTATAGTAATTGCGTAAGCCAACATCCCTACATGAGTCTCCACCATTTTGTATTGTAAATTATGTTTTTGACGTCAGAGTTGTTAAATAAATGAATACGTCGCTTTAATAATTCAACGTTGAGTACGTAACATAAATAAACCAATGACTGAATGATTTTTGTTTGAATTTGAATTTTACTCCATTCAATTAATTACGTAGCAACATGCTGAAAGCCTTGTTCGTTTTACAAAGCTACACTTCACAAACGAATACTGGGTATGAGAGAACAGTACGAATAATTGAAATGCTGCTGTTAAATTCCGTATTCGACAGGAAACTATAGTCATATTTTATTTCTAAACAAATATAAAAAGCTTTGGAGCTTTGGGGAGAGGAAATGTATTTGAAATGTAGTGCGTCAGGTAAATATTTATTTTATGTTTCTACATGTAGTTGTTTTTATTTTTATTTGAAACTGTAAATATTGTTAAATTTACAATAGAAGTATATTCATAAGATCTAAAAGGAATATAACATAAGCTTCTTCTTATACAACTGGCATATAGCTACAGAGGGTGCACTGTTAACTTGTCTATAAGCAGCTCAGTAACAATCAGATGTAGTGATTTACTAGGATTGACTTCAAGTTAGTTACTTTGACCCTAAGATAGAACGTATAATAAATGAAATATTTTACTTGTATTAAATTCAGTTTGCAATATTTTTTTATGTAATAAAAAGCAGATTAAATATTGGAACACCCAAATCGTGCAAGTAAATAATAAGAATACATGCACTGTGAGAAAAACGAACCTAAAAAAAAACTCATTATAAATACTTAACGTTAAAAAAATGCAAAACAAGCTGGTATGCGTTTTAATTAGTAAATATATATTATAACTAACGAATTGGAAAACAAGCACCATTTGCGAAACTTTACAATAAATACACCAGTTGTATTACAATTTCAATTATTTGGAATCCATCCTGATATTGAATATGTATAGTCTCACAAGAGGCAGTGTACACATCGCTAACAATAAACAAACATTTCATCCAACCAGAGCAAAACAAACTACCGCAATACCAACAAACTCTCTCCACCGTTAAATTCTCCACAACTTTACGATGAACTGTGAAAATAAATAATAATGACAAACATCCACAAAACGAGCTACATAGATATCTAATAGTCATTTATTATTGCCCAGTTTCCGTTCGTACTCTCACAGAGCACGCTGAGTTAGTACCCCTAAGGGAGAAAATCTACTCCGCATCTTATATTTTATTCAACCTTTCCTCAGGTATGAATGTTCATTAGTCCGCAAATAAATTCGGGTTTCTCTCTTTCTCTGTCGTGTTCACCGACCTCTTTAGCTAGCTTAGGAATTAAGTTTTGAAAGTTATTAATTTTTAAAATTTTTCTTAGTACTTTATAGTCCTCTCATTTCAATTATTAATTTATTTACGAAGCATTATAGAGGTATAAATTATTATTAAGAAAATATTATAAAGGTTTGAGTGCCCAAGACCGGAATCGTTGGCGCTGCAGAGTGGAGACCTTCCTTCAGCAGTGGAGGGCGACAGGTGTAGGACTCATAATGAAGAGGTTATTTTAATCAAATGTTGGAAAAATTAAATCTAAACTTCAATTAGATGCAGTCTATAGTCATTATATAAAAGTAATTAGAAATTTCTTTGTTTGATAGCTTAAAGAATATGTAAGTGTATTAATTTATAAGCGCTACTAGGTAGCTGCTAATAATGTAAATTCAAATTCTGGAACGATTTCGTTACTGAAACCATTTTTATCGATTATTCGACGAGATGAAAATTTTAGTACGAATTTTAGATTGGAGTTTTGGATTACAAACAACGTTGATTTTCATAGAACAAAGTTTTTTTCAAATATATCCAACAAAAAACGGTACTGTGCTGTTGAAATCTGTTTTGATTTTCGTTTACATCCATTCACTTTAAAAGTAAAAAGGATTTGATTTAAATCATATGAAAGAGTGGAAAATAAAAAAGTACTGACTAGATAAAGCTGCTCTGTGCATTTGTATTGAGTAGGTGCAGTAAATGACGAAGTATAATCAACTGACCAAAGACTTGCTAGTGCAGAAACTTTTAAATTGAAAGTAGATAATTTATAAGAAAGAAGAGTATACCGGGGTGTTGTAACCATACCTTCAACTACTCGTATAATTTTATTTTATCGTACTGTCGACATCTGTATTAGACTGCTCGTGCAAATTAAAGCTTTCAAGCACTAGCTCTCAATCCGTAGATGAACAGGCTTATTATGTGACGAAATTGACACGTTTCGTTTTTTTTTTTCAATAAAATAGGGGGCAAACCAGCAGATGTATCACCTGAAGGTAAGCGTTTGCCGCCGCCCATTGACACCCGCAACACCAGAGGCGTCACAAGTGCTTAGCTAGCTTTTGAGGAATGGGGAGAGGGATGGGGCAGGGGTTGGGGTATGGGCGTCCGGTATCCTCACTCACTCGGTAAAACACCGCGCAGGCGCTGTTCGTAACGGTATTTTGTGAGGCCGTGGTATCACTCCGATCGAGACGACCCATTCATGCCGAAGCGTCTCCCACGTATAAAACTATGAAATCTTACAAAAAAACATTTTCATGTTCCTTATAAAACCATCATTTTATAAATAGAAATTCAATAGCTATACCTAAATATGTGCACAAGTAAATTGAATATTGCCGTTTTCTTTGTTCGTATTAAGAGCGAAGTTAAATTTTCATTATTCGTCAGTAAAATGGGAACATATTACACATTGGTGTGCTTCGCTCCGAATAAATAACCTAACCTAACGGAAAAGGTATCGTATTGAAACGGTATGTTAGAATATTCCTATTCCGAATATTACGTAACTGTGAGCATTAATATCCTCATAGCTTTGAAATTCAATGTGTAGTGCAGTTGAATTTAATGATTTCGAAAAATATTTTATTTTTATTGTAGCTTTTGAACGCGGATCGCCCGTATGGATGTTGGATTTTTTGGGTTAACATATAGCCATGACACTCACAAATAATGTCATTTTCTATTGGTCAAAATATTTGAAAAAACCGTTCAGTAGACCTAAAGATTACCCCTAGAACCTCACAAACTTTATTTCTTTATAATATTGGTATAGATTAAAAAGAGAAAATAATTAAACCCAGATAAAAAAAGGTTTACATTAGTTTCTAATGCCTATTAATGTCATCAGTAGTCATTCATCCACATAATTTTTAAAAACTCTTTCAACGCTATAACGAGTTCTACACTCAAGTAAGCTCTCAAATATATTTCATTTAAAATTGTATGTATAATAAAACCTTACTTTTACTTGGTTAAACCTAATAAATATTTCTATTTGTTATCTTTAAATGAACATTTGTACCTTATGCCCTAAATTGCAGTTGATCTCATCGTCCATCTCTGTACAAAAAATTCAATTGAAGTTTTTGTCTGTAATTTCAAATTGATACTACATGCTTGTGAAAGTAGATACGGGTGTAACAAAATCAAAATCAATGACAACATCCGATTTAAACAACAAAATAAACAGATATTATCGTGGGAGCAGCTAGTTAATTTATGTAGAAATAAGCCTTAATAGGTTAAAATGATACAAAAAAAATACTTACCTATCGTTACTCAATATTTCTATTACAGCAAGAAAAACATTTTTCATTAAAAATAATTGTAATAATCATCTCTAAAAACAATTGTAAGTGTGTTATACTCAAACAGAGAAAAGCTTCTGTTATGATGTTAGGCATTAGTTGAACTGATAGCATTGATATCATTTTCCTATTTAGTTAACAAAGCCGTTGAATATGTTTTCTGGTTTAGCACGCTAATCTCTAGTACTAAAAGAGGGATTTGATAAAATTACATTCACAAAAAGCTCGCTTAAACCATAAAAGCCATTGAAACTGCGGGGAACGATTAGTAATAATATAATTCTGTACTATTTTCGTCTAGAATTAAAAACAAGTAAGTGTTTAAGATTTGACTTGAATTTGTTCTTAATTTCATAATTGTTAACAGTATAATTTAATATTAAAAATATTTTTTAAGTATGTGGGAAAGCAAACAGTTTACGGCAATAAGTTGTTGATCATCATTATCATCACCAATCTTTAACAATTTACTGCAAAACATAGGCCTGTCCTTACAAAGGCGGTTGATTCTTTACCACAGTATTTTTTAATCGCGGGATAGCCTGCTTTCCACATGTGTAACATCGACACGACAGAAGTAATACTATGGGTTACATACTCACACGAGTATTTTCATGAATTTACTACCAGAATTTAAATTTGCCCCATCTAAGGTGGAGAAATGGTAAAAGTAAGGTTTCACGCTTGTGACTACTAAGGTGCTGGTGTTCATGGGTGGCGAAAGCAATTTTGCATCAGGTAATTGTTTCGTCTCTTCCTTCCCGTGCCAATCAATCAAAACCTTGATCTCGCTACCAGTACACGTTTCCCTCCCACCAAGACCTCACAGAAAACCGGTGTAAAATAGCGCTTGCGCTGTGTTTCACCGAGTGAGTGAGGATACCGGAGACCCATACCCCAACCCTTCCCCCCATTCCCTCTCCCCATCCCCCAAAGGTCGGCAACGCACTTGTGACGCTTTTGGTGTTGTGGGCGGTAATCGCTTACCATCAGGTGATGCGTCTGTTCGTTTGCCCCCTATTCAGTAAAACAAAAGATCCCGAATCCTTTAAGCAGGGCGTAAAAAAGTATCAAAGCATAGTATGGGTCACCATGCTGCATTGTCTCTATTAGCAATGAATATGCCATCAGGCGGAGTATCGTCACTAAACAAAGTTACCCGTTTCCTTCAAAAATAGTTAATTGAAATTTATTTTTGGAACTGTAAAGTGTTCTGGAGTATGAGATATTTTGTCCTTAATTTATGTTGATCACTTACCCACCTCAGTTTCATTAGTTTTATACGTAAATAACGTAATCTAAATTACATGATAAAGGTATAAAGGTGAAAATTTAATTGTTTAGAAGTGATATCTTTGGTTACAATTCTAATTTTAAAAAGCACAAAACAATTTTATTACTTTATATGCACGTTGTACGTAGAGTGTAGTGCAGTTGAATGCACTCTACAGCACTGCAGGGCGGGTGCATCAGTCGTTGGCCCTGAACTTCTAGCGTCACAACTTTCATGCAATGGTAGACGAATGTGCTTACTTAATCTTTAGAGACGTTATCTTTCGTGTTTTATAATTTTAAAGGAGTTGTATGCAAATGTAGTAGTGATTAATGGTTTAATATTAATGCCCTGTAGAGATGTAACTTGTGATAACAAGCTAATTCAAGAATTACTTCGTTTAAAAAGGTCTTTTTCATAATTTGTTAAATATTTTAAAGCAAAAAATATAAATTAGTAAAAATGTGTATTGAGTAAAACAATGGAATGCTTAGAACACAATTTAATACCAATTTGTACATAGAATTAAGGGGTTGTAACTGATAGCTACCGAATTCGGCTTGACAGCTTTAGTCTTGTATATTTCCGCTTAGATCAGAAACAGTGATGAAGTCCTCATTTAGCCCCAAAAACAACTGATTAAAGTATTAATAGATTTTAAACATTCCTAATTATTCGATCTACGATGTCGTAACTAGTCCCTTTAAATAAATGAGATCGTATTTTATAAGTCTCTAGAATGTGCACCACGTTATTCAAATAAATTGTCTTTGTCTCAAAATGTAATTGTAGCGTCCTGACCTGTCCTGTGACTTGGGTCTGACCCAAACTTAATTACGAGGTAAATCTTTGTGTAGTTTTTAACATAGGAAAGTAATTCAAGTATATGGAATACCTACATATGTATTTTACAACTGCTATTTTAGCAATTATTAATGTTACAAAATTGTTATAGTGACATGCGGAGTGACAACAGCGGGCTTTCAAAAGCGACTTTGCCGTAATTTTTAAGTAAGTATTATTTGTTCTTCGTGAACACCATTTTTCATTGTACAAACAAAATAGACCAAGGAACTGTGTGCGCACTTAAAAAATCTATGTTTGGTGACGGCTAAAATATCGAAAAAACATTCAATAGATAGGTATGTATAGATAACTTGTATAACGTAATTAGAATTTAACAAGTCCTTGCAAAAAGTTGATAATTTCCTTACATCTAACTATAAACCTACTGTTTTGTCAAACAATTAAAGTATGGTGAGTACTTTATGTTTTATCTATACTAATAATAAAGCTGAAGAGTTTGTTTGTTTGTTTGAACCACTGGTCCAATTGGAAAAATTATTTCAGTGTTGGATAGTCCATTTAGCGAGGAAGGCTATAGGCTATATATAATCACGCTACTACTAATAGGAGCGGAGCACCAATAAAGAATGTTTCAAAAACGAGGGGAAAATTTTCAGGCTACGGGCAATATAAGACGCAAACGAGTTTGCGTGGGTCAGCTAGTTCTCATAAAAAACTTTAAAATCAAGATTTATTCAATTAGTAGTAATTTTTTCTCCATAAATTTTTAACAACTTTATATAATGACTAACAACAAAAAAATTTAAACAAGCGCAAGACGCTTTCAATTTGTTCAGCCAATTCAATTTAACCGAGAGTAACAAACTCCTAAGAACACATCTCTGCATTTTAAATAGATACAGGTAAAGAATAAGTCATGTGTAACAATAGTTCGGTAGATCGCAATCGATTTAACTTATTCTGTAATTTCACCAAATTGTAAGGAGCTTTGTAATGAAACAGAGTTGAATAACGTTAACTCTATGATCAAATATTCTGAATGTTATTATTTATGTGCTTGCTTGCTTAGTATGGAATAAATATTTAGTATTACAAAAGTTACCATGGGAGAGCCTCGCTACGGCATGAATGGGCTGGCTTGATCGGAGTGATACCATAGCCTCACAGAAAACCAGTGTGAAATAGCGCTTGCACTGTGTTTCACCGAGTGAGTGAGGATACCGAAGGCCTATACCCCATCTCATCCCCCACCCCTTCCCCATCCCACTTCCCACCCCCTAAAGGCCGGCAACGCACTTGTGACACTTCTGGTGTTGCGGGTGTCTATGCACGGCGATAATCGCTTATCATCAGGCGATACGTCTGCTCGTTTGCCCCCTATACAAAAAAAAGTTACTGGGTGAATTGATAGCTCTTATTTCATAAACTTGCACATTTATCTCTTTTTGTAAAAATTTATGAATATATATGTATGTAGGTATATGGGTGTATTACTATATGTATTTGCATTATTAGATTAAATAATCTAATTGTATTAAAACCTTTATCATTTAGTATTCGCCCATGAAGTGCACATACCTCATGTTTGCTGTGCATTGCCCAATCATGCGACCGGCAGTTTTCTTTTTATTGTATGGCGACATATTGTATATTGCCCATGGACACCCGCAATATCAGAGGCGTCACAAGTGCGTTGCCGACTTTTGTGAGATGTAGGGGGAGGGGGGAGGATGGGAGGAAAGGTTGGGATATGGGCCTCCGGTATCCTCACTCACTCGGTGAAACACACACACACACAACATTTATGCCGAAGCATGGCTCTCCCACCCAAAGCCTTATTAGTAGATAGCCTTAATACCCAAGGCATTATTTTCACTTAAAATGCATGGATATGTAACTTTCGCTAGTAAAAAGTGACATTTAGTCTAACGAAATTTTCTTTTTTGGACACGATGCGCGCTGCAATGGATTTGCGGTCTCTCACCACCTACTTTGTACCCAGCAAATAAATTACATAATATCATACAAATGCAACAAATACATAAACATTATAACTATATAATACTACGTATATAAACATATATAGTGTAAATTTGTAGTAGTAAATTTATGTATATTAGTTATATTTATTGTAGGTATTCTCTTTTCAACAAAACTCAAGATATGTGTCGTTCGTATCATACGAGTATTTACGTTTATTACTAAAGAACCTTTGACATTATAAATATTACGTAGGAAGTAGAAATCACACATTAAAGTATTTTTGACATTCTTTCAAGCATCATGACAAGACACTGCACTCTTTCATTAATTTTGTTCTCATTGTTCTTAAAATAATTTTTTTTCGTTAAATAGACACTTTGATAAATATCAACGATTCGCTCTCTTTATTTATTTTCGCTCAAACTAAAGATTAAAAATCCCCAGGGAAATATTTGGGATTGTTAAATATTTTCCTTTTTCCCGAACGTTAGGCAAATGATTACTTTTTATTGCAGCAAAGAGAACAGAGTCACAGATTTCCAAAGGGGGAGGAAACCATAAGCAGTTATTACTCGGCATTTCGGTGATTACGACTGTAAACGACCGCTTAGGACAGTTTGGTTAAGTTGCGAACACGTCCGGTCCAACATCATCATAGGTTTGTTTATTTTTCATTTGTTTTACCCTAAATTTAATTTGTAATTAAAATTTTATGATATGAAGATAGCAGTTTTATTTAGTGTGTAGCTACTACGAAACCAGTGCTACGAATGCTCAAGGGCGACTTACAGTAGCTAAGAAATCTGAAAATTACAAAATATAGCTGAGAAATATCCAGCTAGGAATCAAATCATGTATAAAAAATGTTCAGTAAGTTTACGTAACAGTGCAGAGGTGGACGAATGCGAGCTCAATGCACTTAGGTCGCTGGCCCTCAGAGCGAAGCCCTCTTACTCCTTACATTCCCTGAATGGAGATCTTCTTTGTGTTATATAAATATACTTCTGTGTATATAGTTTAATGGAATAACCTTTGAGGTAGATACATATACGGAGGTTAATTTACTCTGATTTTGACTGTGCTTTATTTTCATAACATGTTGAGGATATATGGCTGCTGTAATACAGTTAACACTAGTATAGCAGTCAACGACAAACTCTTATTCCTTATTTATTTATCATTTATCAATTGTATAAAAAAAAATGTCTGGGAATAAGAGAAATTGTAAATCTTAAGTAAGAATAAATATATTATTATATTATTATTATTATTATATTATTGTTTTTCTCTCTACTCCTGACTAAAGTATGTAATAGTATCTTTGAAAATACATACAATTAAATAAATATGTACATTATGTTTTAATTTTAATATTAAAGCCATCTTAATTATTATTAATACTTGTATATAAATACACTCCAATTAAATAATTTATATGCACGTCATAAGTTAATCTAATATCTTTAAACGAGAAATTTTTGTTTAAATAAATATGCGAACTTTGTATCGCCTTATTTATTTTTGTGAATATTTTCTAAATTATCTAAATAAATCTTTTAGTAAGCCGTTGTTCTGCATCGCTGCAGTGTAGTGTATAGACCTAAGTATACTAACAGAATATTACACCTCCTTTTAATACAAATACATAAAAAAAGATTTATTCAATTTGATACAGACTATCGAAAGTTATGGGCGTATATACATTTTTGTGATTCATTTTTATATATTAAGACATATGTATATAATCTGAATCTCGAACATAATATTAGTATACATTTATTTAACTCCCTGTACTCCTCCTACGTATTAACTTGAATTGTGCCAAATTTCATACCATACAAATAATTGTCTTAAAAAGTGGTACAACAAAACTGTGAATGAGCTGTCGCCTGCGGTGTTCCCAGACCAATACGACCTTCAAACCTTTTAGAAAAGAGCGTACTCCTTCTTAAAACGCCGGCAACACCTCTGGTGTTGCGGGTGTCCATGGGCGGCGGTAATCGCTTACCATCAGGCGATACGTTTGCTCGTTTCAAACTTAGCATATATGCTAAGTTGTGTAAATATAAAATAAACTTCATTAAAATATATTATATATATGTAAAAATAACATTTTAAAAATGATGTCTAAAAGTCTAATGGTAAGTTTTTCATGTATATTTTGGAACGTTAGCTATCCAGGGTTAATATAAAAATTGAACAGTGTTTGAGAAGATATCGCCTTCCCTGCTTAGACAGGTGTGTTAGCCCAGCATTGAACAAGAGGTTGCCTATTTGTGTAACATTTCAATGTCTCTTATAACATAAGATTGCCGAACCGGTCGACAGACATTTAAACTTCTGTTAAGTTGCTAATTATTTGATTTCTTTTATTAATCTGTAAGACTTCCTGGCTTGGCTAACTGCCGCTATCTTACTCTAAGCTCGCATCAAATACTTATTACGATTAACATAGACAATCATTTCATTATCAGTAGTGCAGGGTATTTTTAAAAATATTAAATTTTTAGGATAAAGTGTTACTTCAGTATTAATACATTTACTACATTATTTATCCTCGGTGGCGTAGTGGTAGCGTATGCGACTGCTAAGCTTGAGGTCTCGGGTTCGATTCCCGGGTCGGACCAAATGTTTATATGTTCTGCAAATATTTGTTTCGGAGTTTGGGTGTTTTCTATGTATAATTGTATGTATTTACAAAAAAAAGTATATAAGTATTTATATCAGTTGTCTAGTACCCATAACACAAGCTCTGCTTAGCTTGGGACTAAATGGCGTTGTGTGTTAGATGTCCGGAATATTTATTTATTTATTAAATCACAATTTTAATATTTTCATTACTATACTAACATCACTGTCTTGTAGACAATGAGCTGTAAAACAACAGCTCATTGTCTGCCTGGTATACTGATGCATATTGAGATTATTTAAAGAAAAGAGGTATAGCACAATTATCTTAACTATTCCATCAATTATATTCAGACAAGAAAAAAACCCTTGTTGGTATTTTTTTTTTTTTTTTTTTTTTTATTGAATAGTGGGCAAACGAGCAGGCGTATCACCTGATGGTAAGCGATTACCGCCGCCCATGGACACCCGCAACACCAAAGGCGTCACAAGTGCGTTGCCGACCTTTGGGGGATAGGAAAGGGGATGGGGGGAGGGGTTGGGGTATGGGCCTCCGGTATCCTCACTCACTCGATGAAACACAGCGCAAACGCTATTTCACACCGGTTTTCCGTGAGGCCGTGGTATCACTCCGGTCGAGCCGACCCATTCATGCCGAAGCATAGCTCTCCCACGGTTTAAACTGGGTGGATTCGTATTTGCATGAGATTCCTATATACTAGCGGTGATAAGTCATTTCTTTCATAAGGTGTCTTATGAAACGTTTGTCGGATTGATGAGAGCAACTTATTTGTTTTGTTTTTCATTTAAAAAGGCTCAGGTTGTTAGGAATTGGTAAGGTGGCAAATAAATAATGCGATTCGATTGTGACTCAATCTATATCACCAGACGGCACGGTTGGCCTAGTGCTTTGAGCGATCGCCCCACCACATTCTACTACGCAAATTGTTGTTTAAATCCCACATGGGACAACACTTTGCGTGATCCACAAATTGTTGTCCAAAGTCTGGGTGTTCTTTGTGTCCGTTTCATGTATGTTTGTAAAAGTCCCCCGCGACATAGGATGTATATTAAGCAAAAGTTGTTTTGAATAAACGTTTGTTTCTAAAGTACAATATCTAAAGTGGTTATCACCAACTTTGCTTATCTTGACAATAGTTTTGTACTCGTGATGATAAATTTGACTATAAAAACGCTTTACAGAAAATCACTGAATCCAACTATCGGTCATATCTCGGTCCCACCCCGTACCATTTGTTTGAGGTGAATAAACGTTTAACTGACCTATAAGGGAACACGACCGTTGACGTTGGAGCCCACTATCGCCTGCATCTACAATATACTGAATGCAACCCGCATTACAATGCTTCATACTGTATTTTTCCGATGGAAGGTCGATGTTCGGTAAATTGTTCATACTGTTTGAAGTGAAGAGTTTGGTTCGAGCTTTTAGTAAACATTTATGTATTGTACTATAAATTGTTTCAAACACTATATATTTCGTAATATTTTCGAAATCAGATAAATAAACATAAGAAGGGCAAATCTAAAGGTACTCATACGTTATCGCCTAGACCGACGCGCACTTTATAAACGATATCATAATATTATACCTACACACATAAGGAAATATATGCTATTTTGTCAAAGGGGTTTATTGAATATAAATCCTAAACGTCACCTACAACGCTACTAAACACAATCTTGTGTATCTTTGACAGATTTTTCGCGTAGGTTGTCGTGGCACAGCAATGTATGCTCATTACTGAGGATTTACGCACCCACCTGCGACAATAGTGTGGGAGCTACCATATAGCATAGCTGTCGTTTCACTTGCATATTTGTGTTTTAGTATAAAGTCATTGTCAATCGTTTAGGAACTTTAACAAACAGTGACCTTTAGGTACCGTGGTTCAACAGTGGTTAGTACTCACATTGAATAGGTACGCAAGCTCGCTCTTTGCTACTCCTACATTGCATTCTACCTTTGTTCTCTGTTCTGTGGGAAATTGGATACCTATAAAAGATCTTTGCTGATCGTTTATTAAAAATTCTTGAAAAATTAAATAATGACTGTTACAGGGATAGTTATTCGTGATTACATCAGTCCAAGCTTGCCTCAAATCTCATAGGAAAAGCACACATCTAAAACTAACGTAGTAAGTACGATAGAAAATGCTTTGTATAATGCTACTTTTTCTTTACTAAAAGGTTTATGTAGAAGGAACATTTTTTAATTCTATAAAAAGCTACAGTTATCTAATGTTACTCTGTATACTTTATGCCGGCACTAAAAGTTTATACATTTATACAGCATTAATAAAAAAAATACTTATGTTTCAATATCGACCACTGCCTCTGGACGATCTCTAGCTCTGACTAATATTATAAAGAGACTTTGAGTTTGTATATCATGCTGTAATAAATTAACAATATTGCGAAATGAGGTATGGTTAAACTCACACGAAGAGTGGTTCCATGAGCTAGTTTATCAAATTTTAACTGAAAAATTAATTAGCAAAAACTGCCCCCTCAAAAAAGGGAATCGTTAAAAGTTGTTTTATGGAACAAGCTTTGCTATGTGAATATGTGTGTGCTCTGAAAAAAAAGAGCGCGAACTACAAAAGGCCCACATTAACAAAAGAGGTCGCTGCTATATGTTCTACTTTTACCTGAAAAAACCTTTTTGTCAAATGTGTGAAGGGGAATATTTCAAAACCTTACTTTATATATTTAGGGATACTATTGTATTAATTTTGTGTGTTATTGTATACGAATACTTGCTTTTGCACGTGATTCCAACAGCATGTATATTGTAAAGTAATCTATATAAGTCAGTCAAGTCTAGTATCAAACTATCTCAATGCTAAATTTCATTGAAATCGGTGCAGTGGTTTAGACGTGCAAACGTAATAGACACACCGACTGAGTTATTTTCGAATTTTGTAATATTAGTATGTTTTTATTTTTATATATTTCGCCGAATACTTATGTACATTAGAAATAGTATAGGCTATTTACATTAATATAATAGCTATTTCTTATTTATTTTAGAATGGAAGCCAGAAAGAATTATTTGTAATAGTAATAGGGTTCAGATATACATTTTGCAAATTCACATTCCTTCAGAGTCTTTTAGAATCTGAGTTATTCAGTGTAGAGTAAAAAAAGTATATGTTAAAATTCAGTAAAAAAGGGTCTTTTCCGCATTCTACTTATTTATAACTGCTTTTTATTATTACTTTTTTGGAATATGGGGTATACGAGCAGACGTATCGCCAGATGGTAAGCGATTACCACCGCCAAAGGACATCCGCAACACCAGAGGCGTCACAAGTGCGTTGCCGGCCTTTTAAGAAGGAGTACCCTCTTTTCTTGAAGGTTTGAAGGTATGACGATTTTAGGTAAACATTCAAATACAAATTAATAAATGCTGTGATTCATTTTCAGATATGAAGTCCTGGAATTTAACGTTTGGCTGGGCTCAAAGGACAAACATGATGTTATTGACTACTACGATTTTGTGAGATCTTTTACTGCTGATCGAGTATTCGACATAGCGGATTGTAAGGAACATATATCAAATAAAAGACCTAATTTAGGTTAAAATAGGTTATCTGAATAAAAAAATGCTATATGAAACATACAGCAATTGCTGTAGCCAGTGGTCCCAATCTAGGCAAGCCTGTCCTGTGCCTATGGTTACATGTGTGCTCAGTAGACATTAAGAAGCTTAAGATAAAATAATAAGAGAAAATGAATGACTGAGTGTGGTACTGCGATCATCAGTGTGGTGATGGGGTAGTAACCACTGTGGAGGAACGGGTATCATGTCCCTCCAACACAAAGGGAAGAACCTCTGACCAGGCGAGGTGATCATACCTGGCGGGCGACTGCCCAACAGTTGACGTTTGGATGTTGTATATATGATAATCGGCACGAGAACTATTTATTGCGTGATTCAGGATTTGTAGTTACTCCGTATAGTGCGTTACTTCGTAGTTCAGTGTATCTTCGGTAGATGGCGCTGTAGTAGGTTATTGTTGTGTTATATGTGGAAGTCACCACATGAGTAGGTATAGTTACGGGGTGATCACTATAGTTTTCAGAATTACGAACATGAAACGGCAGCACCTCTATTCATTTCGTGGGTGTCGTAACAGCCGACTAAAGGCGCGTTCCCACTTGCGACGCGTCATGACTTAGGTATTTAAATAAATATGTTCGCATAAAAGACGATACGATTTACTGTCATATTTTTTCGCAGTGACAACAGATTGTCAAGTCAATGAATACTACTAGAATGACAGTCGTAAAACGATAAGAATGTACGTACCTACCATTTTTACAATTTGAACTTTAGCTATTGTACTCGGGACACTATTGATATTTAAAAGAACGTAGAGGCAAATGATGAACGTAAAAATATCGTCACAAACAGATGAATACGAGAGTCGTCCAACGATAAAATATTCCAACGTTATATTGACAATAAACAGTCTTAGCTACGGGAACAACTATAGGTGATAGTCGTCCAACGATAAATTAGGGCATAGTAGAAACGCACCCAACGTAGCAAGTTCTGCAGACAATAGCACTGCAAAGATAAGTAAAAATTAAGAGATACCTTATAGCTAACAGCCCGTCTAGGCATCTAAACCTCCTTTCTAAGTTCTTTCTTACTTTCTAAGACTTTGTCCAGCAGTGGACTACTAAGGATTGTCGATGATAAGAGATATAAACATGCTATATTTTAATGAAACCTTGTTATAACATTTACTCATTCAATGTAAGTACTTATCTACCTTATGATTGTCCTGCACATATTTATTACAAACTGTTTGTAATAAATATTGCCAAGTTTACCTAATAAGGTATCTTATTTATAATTTAAACTGTAAGTTTATGTATAAAATTAAATTTCAAAAATAATTAAAAATAAATATAATCACGCTGCAAATTAAAAGCGCCTACTAATTTTACCGTTACAAAAAGAAGTGTTGCTGTTGATTGCTAATTTTGATCGGAAAATGGGAACCATTAGATCAACAGGCTTATCACTGATCTCTTGTGTTTGTTTTTAGAAAATTATGAAAGTACATAGCAACGCCTAAATCACAGAAAGTATAGGTACGACTAACATATTTTTATATATTTTTTTTATTATTATATAGCGGGCAACCGAGCAGACGTATCGCCTGATGGTAAGCGATTACCGCCGCCCATGGACACCCGGAACACCAGAGGCGTTACAAGTGCATTGCCGGCCTTTTAAGAAGGAGTACCTAACTCTTTTCTTAAAGGTCGTTTTATGACTTGATTTGACCATTGACTATGAAAACTTTTATACCAACAAACCTATTGCCATCAATTTTTAACATTGAAGCAGATAAGTTAACTGCACGCAATTGACTGCATCTAAGGCGCAGTGGTTCAAACGATGGGTTGCATACGTAAAACATGGGACAACATTTTCTGTGATCCACAAATCTTTATCTGAGTTTGGTCTTCTTGGTGTCCGTTTCGTCTTATTTACGTCCCTGTAGGTACAGGACTAAATTCCTAGTGCGGAAGTCATAAAAAAAAGTAAGAACTATTCAGTAAGGGCTTTGCCTCTTTGGATGGATCGGCTCAAGTGATTAATCAGTTGGAGGTTCATAGTTAGTCAAAAGTTGTTTTACATAAATATATTACTTTGTGACGCATAAATTAAACTTCATATCAATAGCACAAAATTTTTAAGCCTTACTTTGTTAGATACTTTTACAGCTTACTACAACTGTCAAAACATGACATCAGAGACTAGAAAATGTAAAATATTTACAGTGAAAATATTACAATATTGAAGTGAAGTGAAGCAGTGAAGGTGACCGTTGATGCGTATCTTAAAGGGGGCCTCCTTAAACCTACACCTAGGTCGTAAGTCCTGGGAACTGCTTTGAGTTTCTCCCTCTGCCACACGATGGACCCGGCACCCGCACGGTGAATCCATGGAGTGCTAAGAAGTTTGTCTCTAGTAGTAGATTATAACTGCAAGGATTTTTTAACTTATAAAAGAAACAATACTAGATATTACTAAAATAAATGTAAGTTAATTGACACATTCGTAAAAAATATTGTAATCTATGTAAGAGCATTACGTGACTTAACAAATTGAAGATCAAATTAATCAACAAATTATTACACTGGGAGAGCTACGCTTCGGCATGAATGGACCAACTTGACCGGAATGATACCACGGCCTCACTGAAAATTGGTGTGAAATAGCGCTTGCGCTGTGTTTCACCGGGTGAGTGAGGATACCGGAAGCCCATCCTCCAAAGGTCGGCAACGCACTTGTGACGCCTCTGGTATTGCGGGTGTCTATGGGCGGTGGTTAATGCTTACCATAGGGTGATATGTCTGCTGGTTTGCCCCCTATTCAACAAAAAAAAAATATCTCAAAGAAAATATTACACCTATGGTGATCGATACTAATTATTAGCTGAGGAACTAAGATGATTAGTTCTTATGTGTGCCTTTTGCATATCATGCATACATGCATACAGTATCCAATCCATTGATTTCTATAATCGGAATACTACTAATACGGATACTAAGCGGAAGCGGCTTAAGCTATTGCGCTAAAAAGGAAACACATTTTGTCGATTTGTTGTATAAAAATAAATTTTGATTTCTTTACGTAAATATACTTATCCATAGTTTGATTTAGTCTACAACCATCATCTTAATTTTAACCGTTTTCGGCACATATGCTGGATGGTTTCAAAGATCTAAAAGTTCTCCTTTAGATCTACAAGATCTATATGTGTAAAAGTAACAACAGAATAACTATAATCTAATAATCAATTGGTTCTATAGTCGATTCGGATTCGATTCCCAGGTCAGACCAAATATTTGTATGAACTGTAAACTTTTGTTTCGGATTTTGGGTGTTTTCTATGTATAGTAAATATGTATTTTCAAAAAAAAAGTATAGGTATATGTATTTATATCAGTTGTTATACCCATAACACAAGCGCTGCTTAGCTTGGGACTAGATGGCGCTGTGTTTTAGATGTCTGAAATATTTATTTGTTTACTACCGGAACCCTGTGTCGCTACCCGCGGTACGACAATAACCACGGGCAACGTCGCGAGGCGAAGCTAGTATCTTTATAAATTGTATCCTATGTTTTATTCTGATGTGTAAGCTATATTATTGTAAAGTTTCATCAAAATCCATTCAGTGGTTTTTGCCTGAAAATACATACAAACTTACATACAAACTTTCGCATTTATAATGTTAGTCGAATAGTACTCCTTTACCGTTAATCCTTGTCTATGGCCATGCCGGTTACAAAAGCATAATCTGAAGCTAATTTGGTAAAAAGCATTGACATTTCTCTGCTCGAATAATTATTCCGTCAATAGTTTTTGATACTTTAAAATAAAATATTTTATTTCCTTACCTCTCAACAATTTTTTCTAAAGATATTATAAATTCCTTTTACATTTTGGTACACCATACTGAAACTGAAACTATAATATTCATTATGTCGGAACTGAGAAGGAGTAGATCAATGATGAGGAGCCAATCAGATCAATTGAAAGGTATCAGTAGTATGACAGAATCCAGTAAAAAGATTACTAGTCGAGTACAAGTTAGAAGAAAATCTTATGGTTTTGGTGGTGTGCCCGGCGTCGGTCGAGTAGCTGAAAGATTATCTGGGGTAAAATTATTGTTTTAACTGATTTAATTTATCTCTAAATTAAAAATGAATTAATTTACAAATATGTGAATTTTAGTTTGCACCCGAATTCAAGCGACCTGCTTTAATGTACCTGAATACGTATCAACTAGAACCTCTTGTGAAATTTCATGAAGCATCAGTAAAAAATGCCGCTGAAGAGATCTTGGATGAGTTATTTGGCGACCATAAATATAATCAACATGTAATAAAAAATCTATTTTACAACATTTTTATAAGACTCATAGTGACACATTGAGGTGGTACTTTATATTACGTATTTAATAAAAGTATTTCAGTTTGAATATAGTATAGACTAGCTGACCCACGCAACCTCGTTTGCGTCTTATATTGCCCGTGGCGTGAAAATTTTCCCCCGTTTTTGAAACATTCTTCATTGGTGCTCCGCTCCTATTAGTAGTAGCGTGATGATATATAGCCTATAGCCTTCCTCGATAAATGGACTATCCAACACCGAAAGAATTTTTCAAATCGGACCAGTGGTTCCTAAGATTAGCCGGAACAAACAGACAGACAGACAGACAGACAGACAGACAAAAATTTAAAAAATAAATATTTGGTATGTGTACCGTATATACATTCATATGCATGTAGTAGAAAGCGGTTATTTTAATATTACAAACAGACACTCCAATTTTATTTATTTGTATGTATAGATTTGAGCATTAATTTCTAGCACATAAGAATCATGAAATACATTTTACTGGTACATAATTCTAATTGATCGTATGTTTTGGTCCATGTTGAATGATATTGATCGATTACTGGAATTCGTAATTAATGTTTTTTTCTATCAGACATCAATTAGGCAGACTGTTTTTCAGTTATTACAATTTTTTTAATTGTGGGTGAAATCCCTTTATTTACTAAGGACCAGTTTCATCAGTTTCAGCCGTTGCTTGAGCCGCTTGAGTTGCTGAAAATATGAGTGTATTTGATTATATGTCTCTATCTAAGATCTGTAAAACCGAAATCGGTAGCTATTTCACAAATAAGTTCATACCTAATAGTCTACCAGAGACTTTGACAGGAAGTGGTAAAAGTGGCAAAATTAGAACTAAGTATAAATAATATTCTGTATCTCCTATCTTTTCCTTATCTTTTTTACTTTTTGAAGCTACGAAATTATAGAGATGTGTCTACTTTATTTTCATTTTTTTATAAATTGGAGCCCATACCTCCGTTCCCATCAAACTTGCTCTTTGCGTAGTCTCATTTGTACATTACTTGCGATCCGCCCCGGCTATGCACAGAAACACACACACACATCGCATTATATTAAACTACAAGAAACCGTAACTACAACAAATCACTCTGTTTCAGGAATCACCAACAGTTGCTCTGCGTATATCAGGCGACTTAATGAGGTCAGTCAAAGCGATGGGATTCAACCGTTACCGTATTATATCCGTCGTTACAATAGCACAAAAAAGAGCACAGAGCTACAATAATGCTATTAGTTTCCTATGGGACCATGAAAGAGACAATTACATAAATTTGAGCAGAGAAACTCCAACCGCTTTTGTGCAGGTTACCCTTTTTGTAATTTACCTTGATTAATGTTAACTTTACGAACGTATTTATTTCTAATTCAGTTTTAACTTGTGACAATTTATATATTTGTAATAAAACTTTTAGTTTTATATCTAGTAATATTTCTAGTTTTTATATAATTTTATTGTATATTTAAGTACAATAAAGCCGATATTTAATCTGATGTTTCATTTATTGAATTTTACAACTTTAAGTGAAGGTTTTTTGATTGGATTGGTTACAATATCCGTGCGTAGGTAGGGAGGTCTATGCTCAACAGTCAATTTAAGCGATCTAAGATAACTTCTTAATATTTCCTCTGCCTGTTATGATGCCTCGTATTCATGGTAAACATTTGTTTAGCAATAGTTAATCAACATTGTCGATGGGCAACTTTAATTATTTTTTTTTTTTTTATTGAGTAGTGGGCAAACGAGCAGACGTATCACCTGATGGTAAGCGATTACCGCCGCCCATGGACACCCGCAACACCAAAGGCGTCACAAGTGCGTTGCCGAGCTTTGGGGGATGGGAAAGGGTATGGGGGGAGGGGTTGGGGTATGGGCCTCCGATATCCTCACTCACTCGGTGAAACACAGCGCAAACGCTATTTCACACCGGTTTTCTGTGAGGCCGTGGTATCACTCCGGTCGAGCCGACCCATTCATGCCGAAGCATAGCTCTCCCACGGTCCGGTGACATAGTTATATTAAGTGCATTATTTTATCATCGCCCCACACTTTATAAACGGTCGCAAACACGTTCACACATATCAATAATTGTTGATGAACTAATGTTGTCGCTCGTCGAGCGAGAACCTGTTAACAGCCGTTATCACTTATTAACTCTGCAACACGCAATATTACTAGCAATATGTTGCCAGCAACTCAGCAACATGTTGATGCAACTCTTTATAAACAACAGTTTACCATGAATACCTAACTGGGCTTAATTCTGTGTTTGACCGTTACTGTTTTTAACCATTTCGTTTTACGACTTTCTCAGATACAGTTATATACACAAATCCAATTGAAGGATACCACATGAACCTGTGTTTTTCGCTACTTGAAGACTACTGGAACGATCTATACTATAATTAGGCGTACTTAGGTAAAACAAGGAGGATTTTAAAGAAAAGTATGTTGATGTACTTCTGTAGTTTTTGGAGAATTTTAGAAGTTGTTTCGTTATTTGCCCTTGAGTAGTTTTTCTTATTGCATCCTAATATATTTTTGTTATCGAATATTATGTATTATGTTATACTATCGAATTGTGACCATTATTTTATAAATATTTAATAAGTAGGTAACACATAGTTATAATGTGGCACTTCAGCAAAACATATAAAAAAGTTTAAATTGGTTAGATGGTTCTGAAGAGTTATATATAATAAATTGATACGTTTTTAAATCACCATGGCAAAGGCACATTGTGCCTTATAAATTATATCATCGTATAAAGGTAAACATATATACATACAAGATAACATTTCAAAGATGTTTCTCACGATGTCTGCTTATGTTAAAAAACCTAAAACCTCTTTTAACCTTACAAGGCTCCAAAACTTTATTAGCCTAATAAAAAAAAGGTTATTGACATACTTTTGCTGTTGAAAAGAAAATCACATACAAGAAGACAATAATATTCGAATTCATAAAAATCTGTTCATATTAAAAAACGCAAAAAGCTTCTTTGAATACGAAGTTTATCTTGAAAATGGCAGATGGATCTAAAAAAAGTAAAGTTTGTTTAGTACCTGCGAGAAGTCAATCAGTGGACATTAATAAGAGCCAGTCAGGACAGCTCGGTGATAAAACTTCAAGTGCTTTAAATAAATTAACTAGTAGGGTACGAGTTCGAAAATCTTCTTTCGGATATGGTGGAGTACCTGGAATCGGTAGAATTGCGGAAAGGTCATCAATGGTAGGTTTTCTGTAATTATGATAGTCTAAACTATGTCGGTAGTTAATTTTTCAATAAATTCAATCAGACTTTACGGAACTACAAAAAATAACAAAAAATAACCGACTTCAGAGCTGGACCAAATTGAAATGTACCAGTACCAGTTTTCAAATAACGGAATCATCAAAATCGATTCACTCAGTCGAAAGTTCTATGGCAACAAACATAAAAAAATAGGTACAGTCAAATTGAAAATCCCCTCCTTTTTGCAGTCGGTTAAAATACAGTTATGGTGAAACATGATATATGTTAGTGACTATTTTTCGACATATCATTGCGTAAACTACAAAAAAAGGTTACCGTCCAATATCTGAATTTTTATATACTAATTCTAAAAGGAAAGGAGTCTCATTTCGAATCAGAATTTAAACCAGATTTTAATATTTTAATTCCTGTTATATTCCAGTACAAGATTAGTATTGCACTCAGAAATTAGCAAGATGATTTAGAACCATATGGACCATATTATTCGTAAATACTGCAAGCGTTATTCAAATCAAGCTATGAGTAACTTATATCTCATATTATATAAATCTTCACCTTGAACTTTTTACTTTTAGTTGGCGCCCGAATTCAAGCGGCCACCATTAATTTACTTTAATACGTACCAAATGGAACCTCTCAAACCATTTCACCCTGCAGCAGTGATGAAAGCTGCAGGAGAACTTTTGGATGAGCTATTTACTGATCATAAGTACAGTCCCCAGGTAAAGTATTATTTCTATCCAGCCGCTGCTGACGACTCTTTTTGTTCCCGTTTTAGTTCATCTATTTTTAAGCTGTGGAAATGCCGATGGGCCTTCAATCATGGAGGGCTTGAACCCTATTTAGTGTTCCTACTGGGATCTAAGGTGTAGCCTATTGAGGAAATCCCAGCAAACACAAGGAACTCTCAGACTTAAAACAACAATTTGTGGATCACAAAAAGGATCGTCCCGTATGAAGTTTGAACCAGCAGCTCTCAACGCAATAGAAAGCGGCGGAGTAGCGACCTTTTTACCTACTATGTCATCAGTGGAGTCAATCAGTCTGTCTGTTACGCTTTCACGGCTAAACCGCGACACCGATTTCAATGAAATTTGGCATAGAGGTACTTTTATTCTTGAGAATGGACATAGGCTACTCTTCACCGCGATAACCGACACGACACACATGGGAGGATATATCGCGTACATAAGCTTATAGTTTATAAATTTTAACCTACTGCTTTTTCAGGAATCTCCTACAGTTGCGTTACGCATAGCAGGAGAACTAATGAAGGCCGTCAAAGCGATGTGTTTCAATCGATACCGTGTTATATCAGTCGTCAGTATAGCACAGAAAAGAGCTCAGAGCTACAATAATGCCATTGCTTTCTTATGGGACCATGAAAGGGATGGCAGTATAAATATAAACAGAGATACATCGACTGCTTTCATTCAGATTACACTTTTTGGAGTGTACCTTGATTAATTTAAAATACAAAATACTGACGTTTGATCATCATCATCATTATCGCAGCCTCTAGTTTTTCCGTCTTCGGACGTAGGCTTCCTCCCCCAATTTCCATTTCTCCCGATCCCGTGCCATCGCCATCCAGTTCACTCCCTCTCGTCCCCGTATAACATCGACCCATCTTTGATATAGTAATAATATTCATAAAGTCTAATTATACTATAATTACAGTTTATTTTTAGTTTTTAGTTTTAAATCTAGTTATTATCGTTTAATTTCAATAAAAATAACTAATTAAAAGTATTTTATGTTTAACTCATTTGTGTACTTCCTGCTTATCTATATATAGTCCGTCGACAATACCGTATGACGTTTCAAACTTTTCAAGCCAAAACATCCTTTTATTGGCGATCTAACAAAATCATGGAATCATTAAGAAATTACTTTTATTTTCTCAAAATAATTCAATGATTACGTTAAGCCCTCGGTCCCGGTTGTCATGAACATTTATGTAACCGTTATTGGGATGTCGGTACCATCAAATATACTGACAATTACTTCAATCTTCGAATTCAGTTCACCCTCAAGGTTACAGAGGTTTTATGCCAGTCGCTCCGTTGAAAAACTGATATTCAGGTAAAACCGGATGAACTAGTAGCTGACTCGAAATAATCTTGGAAATAATGAAGGCTAGGAAGATGCTGAAAGATTATTTCAATGATTACTCGTAGATACACTTTGCTCGTATATATTACCGGCAATCTGTATAACCCGGTATTCTACACAATACCTAGACAATGTATACAATAGCTAAGACGTGTAGGTAATGTGTGCAATATTATTTATATTATACTTTGTCTAGGTATTTTATACAATGTCTAATGCGCAGTCGGTAATGTGCTATCTACGGGAACAGGTAAAAAAACAATCGACTCGTAACTCATGTAATCTAAATGATTCAACAACAACAAAGAAGATCTGGATAATCGTCACTGTTCTAACCAAACTTAAACCTACATGATTCTGAATAAAGTTGATTTATGCAAAAAGAACACGATTCATTTTGCTCCTTATTTACGGGTAGGTGAGTAGTTACATTAAATTAATAAATACAGATCAAATTCTATTATTTTCACATATTGCCGGTGGATCAGTAGGTGTTCTGTACAATCTCCAGAAGTTGTATTGAAAACCTAGGTAAAGTATGTAATGGATAATAATATTCGTAATATTTCGTACATTGCCTGAACGGCCCAGGTATTAAATACTTTACCTAGGTATTGTATAGAATATCTGAATGTTACAAATTGACGGTAACATATAGATACATTTAAAGAAACCTTAATTTTATTCCTCTTTAGACATACTTTTTAAATCCTAACCAGTTGTTTCTTTTTGCTACAGTTTTCTTTATAATTAGGTACTAAATATAATCAATATCGTTAAGAGGAATTTCTAAAAGTTGTCATCAATATTTCCCACAGTGTGTCTACGAGGAATAATTTGAAATTACAGTTACATGTAGGTACTTACTGGGCAAGTTTTAGAACAAGGCTTGTAACCCTTTATTGTACATGTGTACATATTTAGGAAGGATCCATTTCAGAAAAAGGACATCATGAGTTATGATGGCTAATTAGTTGAGCATGCCACGGAAACTATCAGGCCGACTAAGATTATGGCGCGGCGCCGGCACGGTTCAATTGTAGGTCCCTTACATTCGCTTGTATACGACAAATAAACGGATATTGGATGTAAACGATCATGGGGAACTTTGATTGAGAATTAATATCAGTGGATCTAACTTTCAAATATTGTGGGATCGAACCTAAAACAATATATACACAATTATATAAAAGCAAATGTAATACAAGAAATAATATTATTGCACACACATAATAATATTGTAATCTTATTCACTGCCTTTTGAGTCCACTTCAGGATAAGGACGATAGGAGAACTGAATATTATTTTTTATTTTATATGTAAGGATTCCCAAGTACACATTTTTTTTTTATTGAATTGTGGGCAAACGAGCAGACGTATCACCTGATGGTAAGCGATTACCGCCGCCCATGGACACCCGCAACACCAAAGGCGTCACAAGTGCGTTGCCGACCTTTGGAGGATGGGAAAGGGGCTGGGGGAGAGGATGGGGTATGGGCCTCCGCTATCCTCACTCACTCGGTGAAACACAGCGCAAAAGCTATTTCACACCGGTTTTCTGTGAGGCCGTGGTCACTTTGGTCGAGCCGACCCATTCATGCCGAAGCATAGCTCTCCCACGGTAAAAATGACTGTACTCTTACGTTTCTCTACTATCCTCTTTTTATTTATGGTTTGCTAGAAGAAAATTCAGTTCAAACTCGCTTTTTTATATCTAATTTAATTGTACATTATATTATAAATTTATGATTAATTTTATAAAAAACATATTTAAAAGAAAGAAAGAAAAAAGGAGTATTAAGGTCAAATTACCACTCCTACTCATCCCACGAGTGTTGTAAGAGACGACGAAGTGACAATCCACGCAAGATAATATCACTACAAGCTGAAGAAAAACTTGAAATAAACCCTATATAAGAACCCGTCTGGCCAGCTTAGTATACAAGCCGAAGCCTCGTTGCTAAGGAGATGCTTATTTAAGTGGACTATTAAAGGCATGTAAGCATATGGCTTATCTGATGGTGTGTAACTAATGCCGTCCACGTATTCTAGCAACTCAAGAGTCACAAGTATATTATTGGCCTTTGAGTCCTCTTTACTGCCCTCTCAGTCGTTTTCACCGCCTTCCGAGCCCCCCTTTAGGAATAGGGCAATAGGAAAATTATAAATCTGGTACCCTCATTCTTTCAAAGAAAGGCAACGAAATCACATTGGTTTTCTACGACATCGTGGTTATATTTCGGTGAAAATGACCCATGCGTTTGCATCTGAAGTTTCTCTAGCACCTTTTTTTTTTAGGGGTGCCTATCTGTAGAAATATACACTCTGTGTCGTGAGGAACTTTCCAAACACACATATGACGGACACAAAGAAGACCCAGGCTCAGGACAATAATTTGTAGATCACACAAAGTTTAGTCCCGTGTAGAATTTGAAGCCACGACACTTGGAGCAGTAGAAAGCGGCGTGGTGACCGCTTAAACCATTTGGTTAACTGTGTTAACTTCCAATCTACAACTTTCACTTCAGTATAATTAAATATTTTTTGTGTTAGCTACGTGTTTTTGAAAACTCCAGTGGACCGATCGTGGTGTATTATAATTGACTTCTTATCTGACAACGGCGAACCTAAAAGGAAGGATAACAGTTTTAGCAGTCTTTATGTTATTTGTATGTTCTATCCAAGCTATTTAACCTATGTTAATGAATAACTTGTCAATAGATTCGCAATACCTAAAGGTTTTACGTAGTCGGGTAAAAATTAGTTTAACTTTTTCTTGGCGTCTTTGTCTCTACATATTTACTATTTATTTGAATTTTCTTTTTTATCGGGAAATCATCAAGTTTTGATAACAAAGACTTTAAAGTATATTTAAAATCGTGTAGTTTATAATGTTTTTAACCGACTTCAAAAAAGGAGAATGGTCTCAATACGACAATATTTTTTTCTATGTTTGTGATAGAACTTTCACCTGATATCAGACGGCTTTTAATTTCTAAGCCTGTATATTTATCCTAAGTACATCAACATTAGATTTTAATATACTAGCATAGAAGTATGAATTCAGTAAGATCGTTGCAGAATAATTCTGTTTTAAAACACGCCTGCCTACTATGTCAATTTCGAAATAAACTGTAGCATAGTTTTTGTTTTATAGCGGAACTTATTCGCGATAAAATTATTTAAAATGTTTCTATGTTTTCTAAATACAGATGGCCTCATATGTCACCCTCAGGCTTGCGCTTATGGAGAACGGAGGTTGATTTGTGACCTACGGCGCCGGATTCGTACGGCGGACCGGAAGAGTTCTAAACCTCTCCTAGATCCACGCCGCCATCTTCTTTGCAAGCATAACTTGCTCTCAAAAGGAGAAGAAAAAACGAATTAAAAAACAACCCCTTGAAGAGGTCATGGTCTTTCATATTGAATAGAAAACAAACGGACTTTGATCTTTTCCTAAAAAATACTCAAAAAAAAAGGAAGAATAATAATTAAATACTGATGATAAGATAATATGTTAAGGAATCTCTAAAATCAAGTAACATTAATACAATAAAAATAAACTTACCTCTTTATTTGTTCAGAAAAAATATTGTACATTAACTTAAAGGTAATTTTTCCACATGAGCTCAGAACACCACTCCCTTATCCAAAAAATCCAAAAATAGGTCAAGGATCAAGGGTCGCAAAGTGTTTCTCGTGTTCTTAATCGTCAATACTTGCGACGCACAAATTGGGACAAAATCGCCACAATCAAAGCTTTGAATACTCTTTAATTCAGACTAAGAGCATTTTAATCCCAAAATTTCCAGCAATTCTCGCGCAGACGATGTTAAATTTATTTAAGAAATATAAAATAATGTTCATTATACGAAATTAATTTTATTCGACATGAAAATGTTTAAAAACTGTAAATCGACTATGTAAAAACAACTTTTAAAAATATTAATATAGCCTATGTCACCCGGGTCATTATTCCAATCGAAAAAATAATCGATTGACACCTCATTCATAAAACTCAGTTCAGTAGTTGCTGCGATAGAACATATCAAAACATACATAATCTCCGGCAACTATTAGTCCCGTAGTCGGGTAAAAAGAGAGACTATACCACGATGAAAAGAATAGAGGTTGATTACATTTTAATGAATTGATCGTAGCAGCCCACTCAATATTTTTTTTTATAAGAGAACGCATTGAAACTGTTACTAAACGGCTTTTATACTTTCATTAACTTTTACAGACATCAAAATGAAACTAGATTTTTATTTTGTCTACTTTAAATATCTCAGTCTCCTTAAACTATACGGCATAGACATTTATGTAGCTGAAATACCTATAATTATATATAAAAAATACACTTTTATATTTCAATTACGTAATAATAAAAGTTAAGGCTTATCTACGTCGTCTCAGACATTATTATTGTATTAGATTGTACCCTGAAGGGGCTAAAAGTTTTAAAATGCTAAGTACTTACTAAAAATATGATGATGAACTTCGCCTAAGAAATATTTAACTTTGAATATTTTCAGTTGTTTTTTTTGTGTTATAAAAGGCTAAGATCGTCTATATTTCAGACATGACCTTCCTGGCCTTTATTATTCCAAAGATTACAGCGGCTATTGGTTTAACAGGTTTTACCTGAATATCAGTTTTTTAAGGAGAAACTAGCATCGGAATTCTGAGGGCGAACTAAATTTAAAATTTGAACTAGTTGTCAGTACATTTGAGGGTCCTGACTTCTCAGTAACGATTGACATAGATATTAATGACAACCGGGACCACCGACTTAACGTGTTCTCCAAAGCACGGGAGTGAAACACCATTAAAGTTATGGAAGTTGAAGGAGAATGGTCTCTGGACTGTTATTAAGAATTAATTACAAAAAAATACCCACCAAAATTTTTAGACCTACCCGAATTGATTGAATTGGAATTTAACCTGAAACCTTTTGATTGGCAGTCGCATACGCTAACCGCTAGATAAAGCGGCAGTCTAAAAGTAAATTACGATAGATAGATCTCGCACTTTTAGAATAAAAAAAACCTGTATTTAGAATAGGTACGGCTGAAATGAAAAATATTTCTCAGAAGGATCGCGAAATTGGGTCGTTTTCATGTAAATCTTGAAACAAGAAGGGAATATTAACGAAACGAAGGTAAGAAGCACAAGCAGAATAAAGATTGCTTTTTGATGTTTTCTTCGTTGGTTATAGGATAATATACAGAATTCAGTTAATCGAAAATTGTACTGAATGTCATTGAACAAATTTTTTCATCATTTCTATCAAACTTCCCCTTCTAATACTAATATAATTTCCTGTGTTAGAATCAGGATATATTTTTTTGCTTATCATATCAGTCTAATACAATCAACACACACACACACAAGGATGCGCTGATTTTGTTTTGTTTATGTTAACTTAAAACAATTTACATGTAACTTATTAAATAAAATATTAATATTAACTTATTATAAAATAACTATAGATTACTATTAGTTAAATGATATATTTTCGAAGTAGTACATGCATTATTAGATAAATAATAATCGTGGGATAATAAAACATATTTTCATAGATGGAGATTCAGGAATTCTCATAATATATTACTCTTGGTCTAATAATACTAATTTACGTATGTAGGTTATAACAGAAAATTCTTACTTTACTCTACTTTTATGTGTAACCGTGCAACATAAATCACTAAACATAAGTAGCGAAGTAATAAAACCTACATTTATGTTTTTTCTGTCTTCACATTGAAAATTATTTTTATTGGGTGAATGTATTCCTTTCGTTACTTGAATTACTGTTTGTTCTTACCAATGAATCAATATACTCGTAAGTGTAATGGAAAAATCTAAATCATTAACCTATATATGTATCTCTGACCACTATTGTGTCTAAAATATATAATATCACAATAAAATTTAATTTAACGTTATTTGGATGCTCAAAAAAATAAAAAATATTCATCCTTTTTAATAACTTTATAGAAAAAACGTTGTTTTATTGTTTCAAACCATATCTATTTTAGTTTTAAATTTGTTTTCTAGCATATTATAAAAAAGCTAAGTTTGTGAAATTGTAAGGGGTAATCACAGGATCGTCTATAAACCAATTATGAAAATAATTTTACCAATAGACAGCCACATTACTTTTGAGTGTCATCGACTATATATTAATCCAAAAAGTATTGAAGTTCGTTATTTTTAAAGTTAGAAATACGAAGTAATAATCCCGTAAATCTTAGCTTTAAGGAAATAATGTGAATAAAGCGTAAGACGTACCTAAGCTGAAAAAAATGGAATTTATCAATTTTAGCGATAGACACAAGTTTCATTGAATAGAACATCCATTGAATGGCTAGTTTTTAATATGTACTTTGATAAAATTTAATTGTATTTCGGCGATTAATAAAAAAGTCTTATTTATTATTTAATTATCAAAGTACCTGTTACTATAACATTAGCCATAATAAATCTATGCATTTTATCCACGTAGGACACGTTTTCCCTCACAAGGACATGAATATACACGTCTGACTATTACACTCCAATTTTACAGAGATTGCATTCGAAAACCTTCAAGCTAAAATGAACAAAAAAAAATAATTTTCAAGGCTAATCACAGTCGAAACAAATAACAACGAAGGATATAAATTTAAAAGGTGAAGTCGGTACAGTGTTGTGGCATTCATAAAATTAAAAAAACATTTTAATCTCATTTCTTGTATGTAACTAAGTATCTTAAATTGGATCTTGTTGCCTTGGGAGGTAGTAATTACCTACTACCATAAATCGATTAAGTCCCGAGAGCTATCAAGCTTTGTCATTTTTAGTAACACAATTACTTAGTACCTGGTAAAATTAATTAAGTATACAACAACAAGGTTCCCGTTCAAAATTGTCAAGCCTAAAAGCAGAATAGATTAATTTTTTTTTGTTTTCAATTCCTACAAAAAAATGTTTTTCAATAATTTTACATGAGTTGTAAGTTACGAGTATTATAGCAGTAAGTCACTTCTATTAATAATGCAAATGTCGAAGAGACAGCTGATTAATTCACACTGTTCATAGTAAGCCTATTATGGGTCAGCATAGAAAATGGACATCAAGCACAAATCGTATTACACATCCATTAGGGAACTAAGCGACATCCTCACGGTAAGTGGGTTAACGATAATCTGCCTCGCACTAGGTACCTACGTTTACCAAAATTGCTTAATTCGCCATTTGCTGAAGTGACTCCGTATAATGATGCTTTCAGCATTGACTAAGTGATAATTCTGCGATTTACTCACATACAGCTCCACATATTTAATTAACATTTACTATAATAAATAAATATTCCGGACATCTAACACACAACGCCATCTAGTCCCAAGCTAAGCAGAGCTTGTGTTATGGGTACTAGACAACTGATATAAATACTTATATACTTTTTTTTGTAAATACATACATATTATACATAGAAAACACCTAAACTCCGAAAAAAATATTTGCAGATCATACAAACATTCATTCCGACCTGGGAATCGAACCCGAGACCTCAAGCTTAGCAGTCGCATACGCTACCATTACGCTACCGAGGCAGCTGACTTTATAAATATTGATATAGCTCTATGTAATAAATTAATAAATATTTCGGACATCTAACGTACAACGCCATCTAGTCACAAGTAAGCAGAGTTTGTGTTGTGGGTACCAGACAAATATTTTTTTTGTAAATACATACATATGACGGCGCATCACTTATTTTATTTGGTAACACAAGTGTCGGTAGTTAGACACTGACGCAACACCGAGCATTGGAGCTTGCGACCGATGACAATAGGGATGGAAATCATTGCCACTTAAAAAAATAATAATCACGCGTTAAGATAATTGATGGTGGTCGATTATTTTATGTGATAAGTTGCGGGTAACAGTGACTTTGATCCCATCCCTAAAGAAATGTGGGTAGTTATTAATTGAACGTAGCCGGAGATAGTTATAAAATGGAACGCAGCCGGAGGGCAAGGATTATCGTTTAGCATCTCGCAGTAGCTTCACATGTTCGGTGGAGTGTCGTACCTAAATTGTAACCTGTATACCATTATTGATTATCGTGACTGTATTTCACTATGTATTATCGTAAAGTGATTATAACAAAGCGATTGTGAGGAAAACCATTGCTATCATTCTCCTCGCCCGACAACTCACGTCTACCCTCATTAAAAAGAATATGGAATCTACCGACACTCCTAAATACGGGAACGGAATCCCTACACATATTATATACAGAAAATACACAAACTCCGAAACAAATATTTGCAGATCATACAAACATTTGATCCGAACCGGGAATCGAACCCGGGACATCAAGCACAGCAGTCGCGCTACCACTGCTCCGAGGCAGTCGAGGAAAAACATAAGTGTTAGTTTACTAGTTAACACCATAACCTTGACCTTGATCAAAATAGGAGTAGACGAAAAATCGAAGTCTCTTGATCTCCAATTTGTAGAGTCTTCGTCCAGCACAAATATCATAAGTTGTTTCACCTGCAGTAGGTATTATGGAACGTAACTTAGCTCTTATCTACCCTAATAATAAAATAAAATTATGAGGGCAACATAAGGTAGACTGGAAAGGGACTGCAATTCCTGTTAAAAACGGTATAAAACATAATTTGTAAATAGTTAGCAGACATGTTACGTGACCAGGGACTTCTCTTTGACTTCTATTGTCAAATATAATTATGAAACCTGTTACTAACAGATAACAATTCCAAGTTTTGAAGTTCCTCTGACACGTGTTAACCGCCCACATGTACAATTTTGGTTGTTTTCTTTTTTGTAAGTAATCGGGTTAAGTAAGACCACATTACACATTGCGTACTTACCTATTTATATTTTATTAAAACCTTACCCACTATTATACTATAATATGTACAGTAATTTCAGATAATTCATCAAAAAAATAGTTTATAGTAAAAAAGCTTGATTATCGAGAGCCAAACTTAAAAAATTGACATATTAAAAAAACTTGAGAGGTGTCAAGGGACACCCGGATGGAACGAAGTTCGAAATAGAAAGATGAAAGGAAAATATCTGGCTTGCTTTCTATAAGAGAGGTAGAGAGACAGACAGAGAAACATGCGCACGCCGCACGGCTTACAATAGCTTTGTTAGCTAACTAAGCTAATGTTGAACTGCTGCCCTAATGAGATATACTAGAAGGTTGGTTTAATAACTAAAACACCATCTGTAATCTGGCCTAGCTGGTTTATTGATCTCAATTTTACAAATTTTCCTTACTACTATATACAACTGTATTTAATTAAACGATAGCGTGATGTAAATCGACGGGCACGCCATCTATCGAGTTACAATTATATGATCGTCATAAACATACCGCCCACCAAGGACATTTAGTGACGGAATGTCCTTCAAAATATTGTAACAACTTGGTCGAGCTCAATGCTATGAGGCTCCACCATATACGATGTGACAGATAAATAAAAGATAAATAAAAAACACAATTGATACTTAAAAAACCATAAATCTAACAAATAACAATATGCACTATCTCTAATACAAGTAAAGTTGTAAATAAAATACATGATAAGTCAGTATAACTGATTGAAATATTAAATATCTCACTGGTCTGCTACTGGTAAGATACAAAGTTTGTTGATTGGTCTTTTAATCTTAGATAACTTGGTGCGCAACGTGACCACTCGAGTGACACCATCATTACCCGGATGCATTTCCAAAATACGACCCAACAGCCAACGACTAGGTGGGAGGTCGTCCTCCTTGATTAAAACAACGTCGCCAATTTTCGGTTCAGGAGTTTTAGAAGTCCATTTGTATCTGTTCATTAGATTAGCTAGATACTCTTGAGACCAACGTCTCCAAAATGTTTGTACCATCCTTTGAACGAATTGCCATCTGGTCAAAGAACTTACGGATGAACTTTCACGGTTGTAATCAGGAATTGTTATCAAAGGTTCCCCAATCAAGAAATGACCTGGGGTTAACGGGACCGGCTCTCCAGGGTCATCCAAGTTTAAGATACTCATCGGTCTTGAGTTTAAACACGCTTCCACCTGAGTTAGAAGAGTGCTAAGTTCCTCATACGTAAGGGTAGACTCGCCAATAACACGCTTAAGATGAAACTTGGTGGCTTTCACTCCCGCTTCCCACAAACCGCCAAAATTGGGTGCATGGGGAGGAATGAAATGCCACTCAGTGCCATTTGCTTCCAAATAAGCTGCAATTGCAGTGTCGGTATTTACTAATTGTTGCAATTCTCTTGAAGCACCAACAAAGGTGGTGCCATTGTCACTCCACAGCTTACTGCAGTGACCTCGTCTAGACACAAATCGCCTAAAAGCAGCCATAAATGCTTGCGTGCTCATATCACTAACTAGTTCCAGGTGTACTGCGCGGGTGGACATACATACAAACAAACATATAAAGCCCTTATAGGAGCGGTGACCTCGACCTTTCGAGGTTCTTATGTTTATTGGGCCTGCATAATCAACGCCGCTATTCAAAAATGGTCTTGCAGGTGAACAGCGAACAGAAGGGAGGGAACCCATCATTGGATTATTAATGTTAGCCCTTTGCCTAATGCAAGTAACACATTTTCTCACACATTGCTTCACGAGGTTCCTTACCCCTATAACCCAGTAAGCGGTTCTCAAATAATTTATCATCATTTGAGGACCACCATGTAAAGTCTTGTGATGGGCGTCTTCTATCAAGAGGCGCGTAAAATGAGAGGTACGTGGAATAATTATTGGGTGTTTCTGTTGCTCATCTAGTTGTGACTTTTCTAGTCTACCTTGTACTCTTATGATTCCCCTGTCATCTAGGTAAGGGCACAATGACTTAAGCTTGCTTGATTTTATTTGTAAATAACCCTTCTGTTGTAATTCTAAATATTCTATTGAAAATTCTGCTTTTTGAGTCATTTTAATACTACATACTAATGCTTCTTCTATTTCTCTTTTGTGTAAATATGTTTCCTTTGTGCTATTCGGTAAAACCCTACGACAATAAGATATCACTCTCAACAACTTCTGTAAAGATGAAAATCTTTTTAATATATCATCGTGACTATCTGATACTAACGCTACATGAGCTTTAACCGTTGCTTCTATTTGTGTTTCTAAGGCCTTTGGTCTGTTATAAATAATTACATTTTCTTTTAAAAATGAAGGCCCAGAAAACCACAGTACTGTATGTATAAAGGTACTGGGTAATAATCCTCTGGAAGCGCAGTCTGCGGGGTTGTCTTTCGAAACTACATGATTCCACTGTGACCTGTTCATAGAATTTAGAATTTCAGAAGTGCGATTGGCCACAAACGTCTTCCATCTGCTTGGGTGGCTATTTAACCATGCTAGTACGATTGTGGAATCCGTCCAGGCTGTAATTCTGTCCTTTGGGATCATTAAAACTTCTGCGGTTTCATTTAACAGTCTAGAAAGCAGGACTGCACCACACAACTCTAATCGAGGAAGACTAACCTGTTTGATAGGAGCTACTCGCGTTTTCGCACTCAATAAGGATACCGTAACTCTGCCTGTATCATCGGTTACACGCAAATATATGACAGCGGAGTAAGCGGCTTGAGAGGCATCGCAAAAACCATGAAGTTCCAGATTATCCTTTGGTTTAGTACTAAGCCATCGCGGTATCTGAACACTAGTAAGTAGGGATAGTTCTTCACGATAAGTACACCATTCTAGCTTTAAATCAGTGGTAAGTTCTTCATCCCAACCAAGACCTGTTAGCCACAATCTTTGGATAAAGATTTTAGCTAGTATTACAACAGGAGCCGACCAGCCTAGAGGATCGAATAGCCGAGCTATGTCTGATAGTACAGCTCTTTTGGTTATAATACCTGTCGTCACGGGTGGGAGATTTACAGTGTACTGGAATAAATCATCGCGACGGTTCCAGGTGAGTCCTAAAATCTTTATAGTGTCATCTATCTTTATATCTGTTCCCTTTTCCTGTATATTCTTTTCAGTATATTCTTCTTTGTTCTTCGTATTATCGCTGCCTTGAACCTGTTTTACCATTTGTGCTTCATTATATAATGTAAATATTTTATGAACTAAATCCTGATTGTTACTGCTCCACTTCTGTAATGAAAATCCTCCCTTTTGTAATAACTCTGTCATCTGTTTATAAATTTCAATACCTTCTTCCACACTACAGCATCCAGTCATTAAATCGTCCATATAAAAGCTATTTAAGACTCGGTCTGACGCTTGTGGATATTTTTTACCTTCATCCGCTGCTAACTGATGAAGTGTCCTGACAGCTTGATATGGGGCTGATGCTGTTCCAAATGTAATTGTAACCAATTCGTAGTCACGAATCTCGCACTCAGGATTATCCCGCCAAAGTATGCGTTGGAACATAACATCTTCGTCGGCTATTCTAACTTGGCGATACATTTTAACGATATCAGCTACGAGTCCAATGTAATGCATTCGCCACTTAAGCACAGTGTGTCTTAAATCGGCTTGTAATTTTGGCCCAACCATAAGCGTGTCGTTCAATGAAACCCCTTTATTGTTTTTCTCGGATGCGTTGAATACTACACGAAGTTTTGTAGTGGATTTGTCCTCTCTAACAACCACATGGTGTGGCAGATAAACCGCTACTTCTTGCTTACTATCATCGTTGTTAACAGGTTTCAAGTGTCCTAAATACATATATTCTTTTATAACTTCTGTGTACTTCCTCTTTAAATCTTCATCTCTTTCTAACCTTTTCTCTAACGACTTTAATCTCCTTTCAGCTATAACACGAGAATTACCTGACTGACAACGTGGATTAGCTTCTTTAAATGGGAGCTTGACTACGTAACGACCGTCATCTCTTCGGTTGGTGGTTGTCTTGTAAAACTCTTCACAGGCTTCTTCTTCTGGTGTTAATATTTTCTTTGAACTCGGTTGATCCTCAATTTCCCAAAATCGCTTTAATAATTCATCTTCATTGACCTTTGCAAACAATACGCTAATGTTTTTGTGTATATTTTCTTGAATTTGATTTGAACTACTAATTGCACCAGAAAGGATCCATCCTAACCGCGTGCTTTGAGCTATTAGGTTAGGAGATATACTCTTTACCGTCCCTTCTTTCATTATGCGGCCATATACATCTGCACCCAATAAAATATCGATTTTACCAGGTTTGTTGAACTGAGGATCTGCTAAATCAAATTGTTTGACATCGATCCACCCTAAACTGTCAGTGTTAATAGCGTAATCAGGTAAATAAGTAGTTAGTCTACTTAAAACATAGGCATGTACTATTAGGTTGAAATTTGAATCGATGCAGGATTGAAGATTCAACTGAACCATGTACCTTGCATTTGTTGACCTGTTGCCTAAGCCTGACACTATTCCCTTCACCGGAATTTTGGCTAACCTAAGGAATTGAACCGTAGATTCAGTAACAAAGCAAGCTTGTGACCCTTGATCGACTAAAGCTCTGATAATTTGATAATCCCCAGCCTTGGACTCGGCTTTTACTAGTGCTGTAGCTAGTAAAACCTGTTGGGGCATGGGTATGTTATTTGTACCTGTAGATATGCAAGAGACCACTGACGCAATACTAGTCGACGGCCTAGTGTCGACGGAGGCCTGCTTCTGTATGTTGTTATTAGTCGCACTAGCTGTATTTAGATGAAGCAGAGAATGGTGACGTTTTTGACAGAGCTTGCATATAGTTTGTTTTTTACAATAGGCAACTGTATGATTTCCCCCTAAACAATTAAAACAAATCCTATGGCTAGCCACAAACTCACGTCGTTTGTCCACTGATTGTTTGGCGAAACCTTTGCAATAACATAACTTGTGATCTTCGTTGCAATATTCACATTTTAATGTACTTGAGTCTACGGCCACCATAGACTTTGGAGCATGAAAACTATTCATCTGAGGAGCAAATGAACGTTTAGGCTCGATGCATTCTAGGGCGCGGAACCGATTCTCTATAAAAATGGCAAATTGTTCAAAGGTAGGTAGTTCATTACAATCTTGGCTACTTACACTTAATTCCCAGTGCTTCCGCGTTTCTAGATCCAGCTTAAAAGTGACTATATGAATGATGATGACATCCCAGGTAGTCACGTCCACCTTTAAGTTTCTTAATGCGTTAAGACAATCATTTGTTGTATCGAGTAGGTCCTTTAAAGACGGAGCTGACTCAACTAGAATTCTTTTTTGACCAAAAAAACGTTTTAAAATACAGTTGACAAGATATTTCTTATTGCTATATCTCCTTTCTAGCTGACTCCAACATTGAATATAATTCGAGTCAGTCACCGGTGTTTGCCTCACAAGTTGTTCAGCTTCACCGGTAAGATGGCTCTTTAAATAGTGCATTTTCTGAACGTTATCCAAAGAAGTGTTTTTGTGTACTAGAGATACAAATAGGTCTCGAAAGGTTGTCCATTCCGAGTACTTACCACTGAAAATCGGAATTGATATTTTTGGTAACTTAACAAATGCACCTAAGTGGGACTTAGATTCATTACCTGATGAACTGCCGTATTTTTCGGCGCCTTTCGATACAGTAATTTTATTAATCATCGACTTAATCAAACATTTATAAGTTATGTACGTATCTTCAGTGCTATCGTATAACTCAATAACTTTGGTAACATCTTGAGCTTTATACAGTTCGTGCAGTTTAGTGTTATTGTCTTTAAACAATGCCCAATCTTTTTCTAACAATTCAGATCTTGTTTCTATGTACTCCAACGTTAATCTATCTTTAGGACTCTTTTTAAAGTTTATCAAACCTCTCTCAATAACTCCCTTAAGATCTTTCATTACATTAACTAAACCCTCCATTTTATAAAATTCTTGTAAATAGTTTCAATATAACTTATGAAACTTATATGAATTAGTTTAAATTGTAACACAAACACAAAAAAAAAAAAAAAAAAAACGAAAATCAAACTTGAAATTTTCTAAGTGTATATGGTATTAAAGACAAAATATTACAAGTGTTTGAAAAATTATAAAATTTTTACAAGTGTTTCAAATTATTTTACTGTCGGCGAAAATCGGGCATAGGATCCCCGTTCCCCCGTTTTTTATAAAACTATTCTAAGTCCTAAGCATGCACATTTAACTACTAAATAACTTATTCTACAAAGTCCTTATTTTCTTATGCTAAATATCCAATAATTTTTCTAAGTCCAAATATTTTAATCAACAAAACGTCGAAGTTATTTTCTCAGAGTAAATAAAGTTCAAAATCACTTGAAACTTGCACCTTTATAGTTTTGTTTGTTCTTTGCGGGACAAAGAAATAATACAATCACCAATCTTGAAGAATATAAGGTTCAAAATCTCTTGAAATTCTTAACTTGCACTTAATAAAAATAATATAAGGTACTCACAGTTGCACTTCCATAAACTCACACTTCCAAACGATGGTTGAACTGCGTCACTATTCTAGTGACTGGTGGCGCCCTCCGCGACGTCCGGTTGAACTTCAATTCTAAGGTCACCTCTGCGAGACGGCGCTGCCTTCTTCAACGCCGCTGCGTATTGAACCTCGTACCTTAGCCGCAGCGATCCACTGCGAGCACGGGGTTAGTGGTCCGACGCGAGACCACTTATTTCAAAAAGATCCGGCTCGAAGGACCAAAATGTTAGCTAACTAAGCTAATGTTGAACTGCTGCCCTAATGAGATATACTAGAAGGTTGGTTTAATAACTAAAACACCATCTGTAATCTGGCCTAGCTGGTTTATTGATCTCAATTTTACAAATTTTCCTTACTACTATATACAACTGTATTTAATTAAACGATAGCGTGATGTAAATCGACGGGCACGCCATCTATCGAGTTACAATTATATGATCGTCATAAACAAGCTTACTGTAGCAAAAAGTGTCGTTACCAGCCTACCGCAGTTCACTGCTAAACTTATTTATTGATATATTTTGTATTTATATTTGATATACATAATTTTAAAAATCATTAATTTACAGCGACATCTATATTATTAATATTAAACTACTGGCAACGACAACTATAACACGTAAATGTAAGTTCAGTTTCTATTCAAAAGATGGCGCTATATATAAAATTCAAAAATGTTTTTCACCAATTCTTTAAAAAATAATAACAAAACAATATTTTCTTAATAAAAAAATATTAAGACTTCGTTCCCATAACAAAAATAGTGAATCAAGCAATGAAAAATAAACTAATAACAAATATAATTTAAAATAGCAAAAAGTGTCGTGACAACAAAAAGTGTCGTGACAACTTTTTCGTATGAATTTTTTCAGACTATCCCCGTCTAGCTTAATTACGTTGCTGCGGACTTTTTTCGCATTATACTCGTAACATTTTAAGAAACAGATATATACGCATTATATACATTTTAAACCCGATTTTATTTAAATCGGTTTTGTAGTTTTGGCGTGAAAGCGCGACAAACAGACAGAGTTACTTTCGCATTTTTAATATTAGTAAGGATAAAGGAAAGGAGTAAGGATTTTATATATTTATGTGCGTAAAACTTTGTGAAGTATTTCTCATTTCAATCGTTAAGTATTTTTCAGTTTTATCTAATTCTCAGTATCCTTAATTTTATCGATACTTTTAATTGAATAAAATTAGGTTTTATTTCATTACAATTTATCAGAGCACAACATTTTGTTCAAACGTACAACGGTTGTGCGACCAGCCACAGCTGTGACCAGTGTGACTGACTGAGGTTACTCTAGATAAATAAATAAATACGGACGTCTAACACAACGCCATCTAGTCCCAAACTAAGCAGAGCTACTATAGGTATTCACATAATATACTTTTGTTTGTAAATACATACATGTTATACGTAGAAAACACCCAAACTCCGAAACATATGTTTGTATGATCATAGATCCCGAACAGCTCTCCCTTATTTTAATTAGAGGAACTGAAAGGGGGTGGTAATGCACTTGTGCTCTTTAGTTTCAGGTTTACCACTCCGATCGGGACAGTTCATTTTATGGCAAAGCATGGTTAGTACATACAAGTACGCAATATATTTATATTGAAATAGAAGATATAATAGGAGTTTATTATGTTGCAGTGGCGTTGTATCAATAGTTCTTGTCCTATATACATACAGTTAAGTCTATGCTTCCGAGTGACCTAATTAAGTATTTGTACGCGTACATCCTGCCTGGATTAAGCGACTCGTACCTCCCGGAGTTACTGTGACCTATTTTCATTGGTTGGCCTAAAAATTGCTTAAATATTTAACAAGTCAAGAGGTCAAGAGAGTTAGCGTTATTCTAGGTAAAGTCTACTACCCTTCTGCTATTAACTACTTCGCCAGTCTGGAAACAAGTCTGGAATCTTTAGGGTCTGAACACTTACATTTCATCATGGGAAATTTTAACACAAACCTTCTAGCTCAAACTCCTCTCGAACGTAACCTGTTCCAAATCAATCAACTTTCTGTTCCCAGTTTCTCTAACGACGACTTGGTATACCTACCCTATACCCTGAAGCTTCCCAAAGCACCTTAAATCGTCAGCAGTTTTCAATGCACGTATATCATAAAGCTATATGCAGATGCTGCTAAGTTAGGTTGGACAAGTGTGGGCAACCACACTCATCTAATCTAAATGCTACTAATGTTAACAACAAAGTCAGTATATATATTTAATGACACCATTATTAGTCTGTATAATATCTACGATCCTATTAGAAGGGTAAAATTGAAACGTGCCCCGGCACCTGGATGACTGAAGGGGTCCGAGTGGCTGTGAGACGCAGGGATCAGGCCTTTCGTCGTTTTAGAAGAGATCAGTATGAAGGTAGATAGACACTTTATGAGACTGCAAACGCCGACGCATTCTTCAAAATATTGAGTCTTCTTCCTCTCCAGTATCTGGAAATTTGGTAAATATAACTACACTAACATCCCGAGAAAAAACTTTATTAGTTTGAATGTTATCGTCGTTAACTACGACACTGGATCTTCAAACTAAGTGTCAATCGCTTAATAGTTTATCTGGTCTAACCAATCCCGCTATTGAATCATTACCTTTTCTCCAGTGCCCTTTGAGGATGTAGCGGTACCACCGCTACTCGGTCTTCGTACTAGGACAGCGTGTCGAGCTCGTGCCTTGTCGGTGAGGTTCGCCGCCGCCGGGCTCCATTCGTTTTTCACCGTGGACCGGTCGGCAGTCCTTTGTTCGCCGCTGCGCAAGGCACTCACGCACTCGCTTGCTCGCACGCCGCTTTTACTTTCGTGTCTCGTATCCGTAATTTGTTTGCAATTATTTAATTCGCGCTTTCAAATCTGTTTTCTATTCTATCATTAATTTAACTTTATTGTTACTTCGCTTTCATAAACTATATCTCTTGTGTATTTGTGCTTTCTACCCTTTTGTGTTAATTGTTAATTTAAATTATAAAACCGTTGAACTTAAAAGACTTTATTTTCGTGGACGAACCCCTACATAATTGGTGACCCCGACTATGCCGTTGCAGAAAGAAGACTGTACCAGTGCTGAAACTTCGCGTGTAGGCGTGCGTCCACCTCCGTTTTGGCCGGATGACCCGGAAATGTGGTTTGCACAGATGGAATGTCAATTCGCCTTAGCTAATGTGACGGTGGATTTGACTAAATTCTATCAAGTCGTATCCGCGTTAGAACATCGCTACGCTACCGAAGTAAAGGATGTGATTACTAATCCACCGGCTACAAATAAGTACGAAACGTTGAAGAGCGAGCTTATAAAGCGTTTGTCGGCATCACGAGAGCGTAAGGTGAAACAACTACTCATGCACGAGGAGCTGGGTGACCGTAAACCTTCGCAGTTTCTACGTCATTTACGGCACCTAGCTGGACCGACTGTACCTGAGGACTTCCTCAAGACACTGTGGTCGAACCGACTGCCGACCAACCTGCAGACTGTGATTGCGTCACAGCCCGACCTTTCGCTAGACAAATTGGCAGACTTAGCAGACACGGTCAACGAGATCGCGCCCGCAGGACCACTACAGGTAGCAAGTGTTGCAAACCCGGACACATCTACCATCATTAAGGAGATGGCAGGACAGATTGCCGAGCTTACAAGGCAGGTATCTTCATTGTCTTCTCGAATGGACAGTCACAGGCAGGTACGTGGTCGATCACATTCACGATCGAAAAATAATAATTGGCGGGGTAGGTCTAGGTCAAGGCCGCGTCAACCGCCAGAAAACCACCCTCATTGTTGGTACCATTTTACCCACGGTACCCGCGCTAAAAAATGTGTACAACCTTGTACTTGGCGGTCGGAAAACCTGAACGGCAGCCGGAATTAGCGGCCAACGACTGCCTATATAAATCAGGCCGCCTTTTTATAAGTGACCGTTATTCGAGAAAACTTTTTCTTGTCGATACGGGCTCGGACTTATGTGTATACCCTCGGTCAGCTATTAAGACGCCCTGTAGTGTATCAAAGTACAAGTTAACAGCGGCTAATGGAAGCGTTATAAATACTTACGGGCCAGTACAACTCCACCTTAACCTAGGACTTCGGCTTTCATTTATTTGGAAGTTTACCATCGCCGACGTGTCGAAACCTATTATAGGAATTGATTTTCTAAGCTTTTATAATCTGCTTATAGATTGCCGCAACCACAAGCTTATAGATGGCACCACTTCACTCTCCGTGGCGGCGTCCAAGCAGCAGATTCCCGACGACGTGGCTTCCGTGAAGACTGTCATCGGGGATACCGAGTTCCACCAGCTACTACGTGAGTTTCCTGAGGTTACGCGGCCAGCAGGTACTGTAAACCAGGGTAAACTAAAGCACAATACAGTGCACTTTATTAAAACTACACCCGGACCGCCCGTCGCTAGTAGGCCTAGACGCCTAGATCCGGAACGATTAAAAATCGCAAAGAAGGAGTTTGATGAGATGATGGCCAGCGGTACTGCGAGGCGTTCCGAAAGCCCATGGTCTTCAGCTTTACACCTGGTGAAGAAAAAAGACGACGGGTGGCGACCATGTGGCGACTACCGCGCACTTAATTCTAGAACTGTACCTGACCGCTACCCCATTCCTCACATTCAGGACTTCTCCCATCACCTTGCTGGTTGCACCACGTACAGTAAAATCGATTTAATAAAAGCTTATAATCAAATAAAATTAAATGAGGGTGACATACCAAAAACAGCCATAACTACACCTTTCGGATTGTTCGAGTTTCCGTTTATGACCTTTGGACTTAGAAACGCAGCTCAAACCTTTCAAAGATTTATAGACGAGGTACTTACCGGTTTGGACAGCTTTTGCTATGGGTATCTTGATGATATTTTAGTCTATTCGTCTTCTCCAGATCTTCACAGACTTCACCTGCACCAGCTACTGACACGGCTGAAGGAGTATGGCGTCCTCATCAACCCTGCCAAGTGCGTATGGGGACAGTCTGAGGTGACGTTTCTCGGATACCAGGTATCGGCTGCTGGTGTCCAACCGCTCCATACTAAGGTCCAGGCTATCCAAGAGTTTCCAGCACCACGCACTGTAAAAGAGTTACGGAGATTCCTAGGAATGATAAACTTTTATAGAAGGTTTGTACCTAACGCTGCTAAAAGTCAAGCCCCACTTCACTCGATGCTGGCAGGAGACAAGGTCAAGGGTTCACAACCAATACAAATGTCTCAAGTACAGTTGGAAGCATTCGAAGAATGTAAGAGAGCTCTCTCAAACGCTACATTACTTGTGCATCCTTCTCCACAGGCAGAACTATCCTTACTTACCGATGCATCGGACGTGTCTGTGGGTGCAGTGCTCCAACAACGCGTCGGTACATCATGGCAGCCGCTGGCGTTCTTCTCTAAGAAGCTTAATGAAGCACAACGCAAGTACAGCCCCTACGACCGCGAACTTCTTGCTGCCTACGAGGCAATAAAATACTTCCGACACATGGTGGAAGCCCGAGAGTTCATGATCTTTACCGACCATCGACCTCTAACCTACGCCTTCAGGAACCCTCGAGAGAATTGCTCACCACGACAATACAGGTATTTCGATTACATTTCTCAATTCACTACGGACATACGATACATACCTGGTGCAGAAAATGTCGTGGCTGATACATTGTCGCGTATAGAGGAAATAACGACAATTGATTATGCAGCCTTAGCCTGCTCTCAAGAGACAGATCCTGAACTTAAATCGCTACTTGAGAAAGGATCATCGTTGAAGCTACAGAAGATTACTCAGGTAGGCTCAGGCACGAAACTCTACTGCGACGTAGCTACACAACCACCAAGACCCTATGTTACGCCCGACTTAAGGAAGCAAGTTTTTAATTCTCTTCACTGTCTGAGTCACCCTGGGCGTACAGCTACCGTGCGACTGGTCACGCAGAGATTTGTGTGGCCAGGGATTCGTAAGGACTGTAGAGAGTGGTGCAGATGCTGTCTTCACTGCCAGCGCTGTAAAGTGACCCGTCACACATCCGCTCCTCTTTCCCAATTTCCTTCAACCTCGTCGAGATTCTCACATATCCATCTCGACATTGTAGGGCCTTTAATACCATCTTCTGATTACAGATATTGTCTCACCATCGTTGATCGCTTCACACGATGGCCTGAGGCAATACCACTCACAAACATCACTGCTGACACCTGCGCGGCCGCCTTGGTATCCGGGTGGATATCGAGGTTCGGTTGCCCATCGCAGATCACCACTGATCGCGGCCGGCAGTTCGAATCCAGTCTTTTCAAGTCTCTAACAACTCTACTCGGTGCACGCCACTTCAGCACTACAGCCTATCACCCAGCATCAAACGGGATGGTAGAGAGGTTGCATCGACAGCTCAAGGCAGGCATCATGTGTCACAACAACACACAATGGACTGAAGTCTTGCCCATCGTTCTGCTTGGCATTCGCAGTTCCTGGAAGGACGACATCCAAGCATCCTCCGCTGAACTTGTTTACGGCGAGCCGCTACGACTACCAAGTCAGTTCCTGTCACCATCTGATGACTACGCCGTCGAGGACATCACAAGCTTCGCAACTCGACTTGCAAGACACATGGCCAACCTGTCTCCTAAACCAACAACATGGCATAGAAACAACAACACATTCTATGTTCCCAAGGACTTGCAACACTGTTCCCATGTCTTCGTAAGGCAGGACTACGTGAGAAAGTCCTTGGAGCCACCGTATGCTGGTCCCTACAAAGTACTGGAGAGGCAAGCTAAGTACTTCAAGGTTGAAGTACGAGGTAAAGGCAACAATATCTCATTGGATCGCCTGAAACCAGCTTACACGACGAAGGAAAGGCACCCTGACGACGCAACTACCATTCCAGCCAGCACACCTTCGAGCACACCTTCTCCACCAGCAGATGAGACGACAACCCACACTCGTAGCGGCAGAAGAGTACGCTTCCCGGACTTTTATCGACCGTAGTCACGGTCTGGCCAGGGGGCTACTGTAGCGGTACCACCGCTACTCGGTCTTCGTACTAGGACAGCGTGTCGAGCTCGTGCCTTGTCGGTGAGGTTCGCCGCCGCCGGGCTCCATTCGTTTTTCACCGTGGACCGGTCGGCAGTCCTTTGTTCGCCGCTGCGCAAGGCACTCACGCGCTCGCTTGCTCGCACGCCGCTTTTACTTTCGTGTCTCGTATCCGTAATTTGTTTGCAATTATTTAATTCGCGCTTTCAAATCTGTTTTCTATTCTATCATTAATTTAACTTTATTGTTACTTCGCTTTCATAAACTATATCTCTTGTGTATTTGTGCTTTCTACCCTTTTGTGTTAATTGTTAATTTAAATTATAAAACCGTTGAACTTAAAAGACTTTATTTTCGTGGACGAACCCCTACAAGGATATCAAAAATATTATCCTATCTATCTGCTCTATTGCTCTGGGGCATTATGGCATTAGCTGACGTATGATTGTTACCATCCTGGACCATATCCTCTTAGTAGTCACCCACATTATCAACCTCTCCCTCAACTCTGGAACTTTCCCCTCTCATTGCCGTAAGGCCCACGTCATCCCTCTCCCCAAAAAAGTAGTACCTCACTTCAACTTTCGCCCAATTCTATTCTAAGTAGGTCCATGTTTGTTGATAAATAATAAATATTGTTTCGGTGAATAATTAGAAACAGTGTTTTGTGAATTAATGTTACAAAAAAAAAACAATTTTCAATTTATGGTGTAGTTACCTCCAAATATTTTAATTTCCCTAGATGCACCTACCTTGAACAGTTTGCGGAACACTGACTTTAGTATCAAAGAAAAAACTTGAATTAATATAAAAAGCATCATCATCTTCATCACCTTCCTAGCCTTTATTATTCCCAATATTTGGGGTCGGCTACCAGTTCCACCGGTTTTACCTGAATATCAGTTTTTACACAGAGCGACTGGCATCTGACCTCCGCAACCCTGAGGGCGAACTGAATTCGAAGGTTGAACTAGTTGTCAGTATATTTGAGGGCACTGACTTCCCAATAACGATTGCCATAGTAGATGTTCATGACAACCGGGACCGACGGCTTAACGTGCTCTCCGAAGCACGGGCAGAAAACACCGCCATCTTCCATACTCCGGGCTGCTATTAGGAATTTCTTGTAGAAAAAACCCAACAGCAGTCCGACCCGGGAATTGAACCCGAGACCTCCTGATTTGCAGTCGCTTACGCTAACCACTAGACCAACGAGGCAGTCTAATATAAAAAAGCATAAACATTGCATAAAAAAAACTTATATAATTGCATAAGTTGATAAACAAATGCTATGCAATACCTTTACCGCGGCAGTCCCCGAGTGCCACACGTTTTTTTTTATTTTATAGTGGGCAAATGAGCAGACCTATCACCTGATGGGAAGCGATTACCGCTGCTCATAGACACCCGCAACACCAGAGGCGTTACAAGTGCTTTGCAGGTTTTTACATGAATAAGGTAGGTTATTCGTTAAATTTTGTCAACATTTCGTTTTAAAATTCGTACAACTCCAAAAAAAATTATTCGTAAGTGGCAACCCCAATTGCCCGAAAAGTTTATCAATACTAACAAAGAGTTTTGTGAGTTGTGAGTATGGTCGGCGTACTTCAATTCGTTCACAATTGCTACATTCATACCATACCCTGTGTCTACACCAGCGCCATTCTGGAAGGTTTTTGAACTGTTATTTACAGCTTATGCTGGACACTTTTTTAAATTTTCTTCCATATAAGATAACACTCCTTGTCTCTACCCTCCATAGTTGTGAGGTACATATTTTGCAAATTGTCATTTTTATGGAGGGTAGAGACAAGGAGTGTTATCTTATATGGAAGAAAATTGAAAAGTGTCCAGCATAAGCTGTAAATAACAGTTCAAAAACCTTCCAGAATGGCGCTGGTGTAGACACAGGTTATGGTATGAATGTAGCAATTGTGAACGAATTGAAGTACGCCGAGGTAAAAAATTTAACATTATTGTCACTACTTGCGTATTACAAAATAATGTAGTAAATATATTTTATATTCTGAACTGTGAATGTGGGAATACTATCCGAAATAAAAAACTTTCTTATCTTCATTTAATGCGTGTATTCGACAGGGAAGCGCACACGGGAAGGGACCACAGACAATATATGCGGGGTTCACATCATTCATATATCCAACACCCCCTCTCAATTTCAAGTCTACTATAAACAATAATTAGTTTTCTCAAATATTTACTACTATCATCCAAAACTTGAAATTGGAACAACTTATACATTTTACAATGGCAACACTAATTTAATGACAATAGACAGCTGTCACAATCTGACATAACATGTGTGACATTTCTACTATACAAACTTATAACCTCATTTCGACACAACTTGCCTATTTCGATCAAAACAAATTTAACTTATATCTAATACACTTTAACTTATTACTACACAATGCTTTTGTTAAACAGTCAGCCACATTTTGTTCACTTTGCACGTATTTAACTTCAATTAACTTCTTGTAAACAATGTCTTTGACAAAATGAACTTTTATGTCAATATGTTTTGATCTCTTCGTATTTTCATAATTACACATCATACTTATAGCACTTTGATTGTCTACCATCATCTCAACACTGCACTTTTCAATACAGAGTTCACTTGTTAGTCCTTTTATGTAGAGAAGTTCAGCAACACACATTGCACCAGCAATGTATTCCGACTCAGCTGTCGACAAAGCCACTGCGGTCTGTTTCTTAGACGCCCATGAAATAAGATTTTTCCCATGAAAAATCATGCTGCCACTGGTACTCTTGCGGTCTAGCTTATCACCCGCCCAGTCAGCATCTGAATATGCTAAAATAGTATTATCTTCATTCTTCATATACATTAATTTTAATTCTTTTGTTCCTTTTAGATATCTTAGTATTCTTTTTGCTGCTTTCCATAACTCTTCATTGTATTTATCTAAATATCTACTTAGATAGCTTGTAGCATATGTAATATCAGGTCTAGTCAACATTGATAGATAGTTTAGACATCCAACTAGTTGTCTGTAAGGTAATTCTTCGTTTGAAGGTGTTTGTTCAGTTCGGAAAGCCTGGAAACCATTCATCATTGGAGTATCAACGGCCTTACACTCTTGCATACAAAATTGTTGTAACATTTTATCAATAAATTTTTCTTGTGATAATGTTAATTTGTTTTTCTTTCTTTCTATATTTATTCCCAAGAAATCTTTTACTATTCCCATATCCTTTGCCTTAAACTCCTTTTTCAGATTACTAATCATCTCTTCTATGTTTTTTGTTTCTCCCATTAGTAAAATATCATCAACAAATAGTATCATCCAAATGTCTTTTCCGGTATACAAACAAACATCATATTTTGATCTTTTCATTCCTGCTCTCTCACAAAATGTGTTCATAGTCTCGTTCCAACATCGTGGTGATTCTCTTAGTCCATAAAGAGCTTTATTTAACTTTAAAACTTTTCTTTTATCTGATATTTTTACTCCTTTAGGTACTTCAATGTAAACTTCTGTGTCTAATTTTCCATTGAGAAAAGCTGATGGAATATCCAACTGCCTGACCATCCAGTCATTTGTGACTGCATGTGACAACATTAGGCGTATTGTTGTTATCTTTGCTACTGGTGAATATAAATCTTGATTTTCAATTTCCTGTTGAAAACCCCTTGCGACTAACCTTGCTTTCCTAGTACCATCTTGTTTTGTTTTAAATACCCATTTTGTTTCAATAATTTTCTTTCCTTTTGGTAAATTACATTCGGTCCACACTTCCAGTTTTGTTAATGAATTTATTTCTTTGTCAATTGCTTCTTTCCAGTCTTTTTCTATAGCTTCTTCATATGTTAATGGATCTTCCGATATTAAAGCAAAAGCTGCATATAAATCTACCTCATAATCACACAACTTTTCTGGTATTTTCGGTAATCTTTTAGGTCTTCTTTGTACTTCTGAATATTCTGGGGTGTATACGCCTTCTTGGTCACTATCTTGTGTTTCCTGTTCTTCTGTTACTTTTTCTTCTTCTTCATTAATTGTATCTTCTAAGTATTCTACTTCTTCATAATTTTCTGTAGTATATTTCTGTTCTGTTTGGTTTTTGGGTTTCTCTTCATATTTATAGTTAGACTCGTCAAACTTGACATCTCTTGACGTTATAATGTCATTTGTTTTAGGGTTCCACAGTCTATACCCTGCTGGTCCATATCCGACCATTCTCATCTCCGTTGCTCTAGAATGCAATTTATCTTTTCTTGGCAAGTTCACTACCCAAGCTTTACTTCCAAAAACTCTTAGCTTATCCAACTCCGATTTGGTGCCTAAATAAATATCAGCTGGGATTTTACCATAGAGTGCCCTTGTAGGTGATCTGTTCAGTGTATATGTTGCACATTTTAATGCGTTCACCCAGAGATACTTTGGTAAGTTACTTTCTAGCAACAAAGCTCTTACTCTGTTCATGAGAGTACGGTTCATTCTCTCTGCTACACCGTTTTGCTGGGGAGTATAATTACATGTAAATTCTTGTATTATACCATTACTTTTACAGAATCCTTTTAATGCTTGATATTCCTTTCCATTGTCTGATCTTATTCTTTTTATGTTATAACCCTGGTTCTTCATTCTAATCACATATTCTTTTAGTACTTCTGTAGCTTCACTTTTATATTTTAATGAGTATACTTCTGTAAAATGTGAATAGTCATCTATTATTGTCACAAAATATTTTTCGCCATTACAACCTTCTACAGACAGGGGTCCTCCTATGTCTGTGTGGATTAACTCTCCTATAGCTTTTGACCTCGGTCTACTCGCATCTTGAAACTGTTTTCTTTCTGCTTTGGCCTGCATGCATATGTCACATATATTATTCGAGAATGGCAAGCCCAAGATTCTCAGTCCTCCATGATTCAAATGGCCTAAACGACGATGCCACAAATTACTTTCTTCTTTACTTATCAAGGCTTGATTATCTTTTATAGTGAAATTTATGAGAAACAAATTTCCACTCGATTTCCCATGCATAGTTCCACCATTCTTATGCTTTAAAACTGCAGTATTTTTTCTGAAAACTACTTCGAAATCCTTCTCATTTAAACTTTTGACTGATAACAAATTTAACGTTAATTCCTTTACAATATGAGCTTCTAATGTTACATCATGTCCTTCTTTTGATTTTAATTTTAATATCCCTTTTCTGTTTATATGCATTACTTGTCCGTTTGCTACTCGTATATTTATCATTGGTATTTCTACTATGTTATGCATATAGTTAACATATGTCTCACTGACCATATGGTGGGTTGCTCCGGAATCAACCACAAAACTTATTTTCTGATTATCTCTTAATTCTTCAGTTGGAAAGGCAACCAATGTAAACTTTTCTTCTGTTTCTTCAACCAAATGGGCTCTTCCTCGGCCTCTATATCTTCCAAACCGTCCTCTATATCTCTGTGATCTGCCGCCACCTCTTCCTCTACTTGGCTTTGGACAATCTCTCGCATAGTGGTTGGGTTCATTGCAATTGTAACACTTAAACTTTGTTTCTGTTGTAAATGCCTCTCCTTCATCACATCTGCTTTCTGACATATCCAGTTCTGCATCTAGCAGTTTTCCTTTGACATAATCCATTGTCAGGTCTATATTCGTGGCCTCCAATGCTGTCACAATAGTTTTGTACTGGTTGTCCATGCTCAGTAACAAATAGCATACCTTTTCTGATTCTTCTAACTTTTTCTTATCTGTCTCCAACTCTCTGAATATTTTTTCTATCTCCACAAAATGGCTCTCGAGACTTTGTCCACTTTTAAGTTTTAAATTGATCAATTTCTTGCGCCAATATAAATCTGATAATACACTTTTACGTTCCAAGGCATTCTTTAATTTTAATATCATGTCTGCTGCACAAACCGCATCTTTTATATATTCAATGTGCATGTCCGTTAAACATTGAACAATTATTGATTTAGCAACAGCATCCTTTGCACAAAACTTCTCGTCTTTGTTTCTTTGTTCTAATGCCTTTTTTGCATCGACATCTATTGCTTCCCGACACTTCTTTTCTTCCATTATGCATGTTATTCGGAACAGCCAATTTGAAAAATTTCCGCTTTTTAATTGCGGGTGGTACTGTAGTGACGCCATTTTTTATTTCTTCAAATTTTTATTTTCTTTTAGCACTGCCCTATTCCTACAAATTCCTACACAACTGCATCTAATCTTTGTTAAATATCTTATTTGCGCTCCCTGTGTCCTTTCTGGGCCCATAACCTGTGGGAATACTATCCGAAATAAAAAACTTTCTTATCTTCATTTAATGCGTGTATTCGACAGGGAAGCGCACACGGGAAGGGACCACAGACAATATATGCGGGGTTCACATCATTCATATATCCAACAGTGAATAGTACGTTTATTGATTTTTTTATCATTCAATTTTATGAAAAAGTGTGTGTATTGATTTTAAGAAGTTTACTCTGATGCTAATGTGGCGCCACCCTAATTTAATGCATTTCAACGGACACTTTTCATGTACACAGATGATACTCCTTATCTCTACCCTCCATAGTCATTTTATAGATTTGACAGTAATAAAGTTTAAAAGATTTAAAATCTAAAGAGCTATGTGTTATGGTCAGATTATTTTTAATATTCTAAGGTGTTCTGTTTGTTCAATCATTTGTATCCATCTCTTTACAAAAAACAACTAAAATTTTAGTTGCACAATATATAGGCATTAAAATTCAGTAGGAAATTTAAAAACCTCATGGTAAGTAGTTAATAAATTTTGTTATTATTGCTGTAATGTAATTTCTGTTACGTTACGTTAATATTATTCGTTACATTATGAATTTAACTGAAATAGACGTGAGGAGGAGGATGGTCTGTTTTAGACGAATAAAGCTGACGTCATTATCTATTTGTGGAGTGTAACAATAACAAAGTGCTCCTTGCCTCATATTTGCGCACTACATGTATTATCTCGCCCATTTACATATAAGATTAACACATCTAGACTGAAAGACTATTAAATACCAATCTTTTCGTTTTTATTCCGTTACTTTATCATTACAGACTAACAATAAAAAACTGCACATTGTGTAATGTAAAGAAATTTTGGTAACATTTGTTCCTTAACCTTAAACAGTAATAACAGACAATATATTTTTGCTATTTATTTTAAACTCGTAAAGAACTATTTTTATATGAGAATATTTCTTCCATTAATTGTGTTCTAAAGTGAAGTGTTGTAAAAAGTAACAAAATAACATAGTTGTAATAATAGGTAAGTACCACAATATTAAAGAGTAAATAGGTATAGTACATTGTTTAAAAAATGTGATTAAATTGTTTATTAAAAAGAAAAATAAAATCCAGTATAGGTATTAAATAAAAGCATTACAGGTTTTTAGGTTTTTTAGAAATGTTTACTGTTCCTATAAATTAAATGTTCTAAAGCTGAGAAATAAAAAAACACATGATAATATCCAGATGAGCCCTCCAGTGTTACCCACAGTTGTTGAACTTTTACAAGTTACTTCTTATAGCATCATCTGCCAGTGAAACCCCAGTTAAAATCAATCCATCGATCAATCCCATCCAGAGATCAGCTGGAACAAAAACAGACACAGCTAAAAATTTTTTTATGTAATTGTTGTATAAAATTTCATATGCATTCAGTAAAAAGGTGTTAATTCAAAATTGCAAACATGCACTTTAATTTTATTTATATGTATATATGTATATCAAGTTTTAAGTAAACAGAAATAAACATTTAACTCCTGTTCTTCAATGAATAAAATTGATTTGAAGAAAAGTGAAGTTCATCTTACCTTCTACATGTTTATTATTAGGTTCAGGGTCTACAAGGCATGAAATTATGCAATGAAGGAACTTAATATAATATATAAATTTAAACCCTCAACATTTTAAATATAAAAGGTGGTAACTGTTTTTTGATAATTATACATAATTTTATTCAGGTAATCACTTGTTATATAGATAACAGTCTTGGCAGTGGCCAGTCTAATTTACTAACTTTTCTTTGATGCAAGTTGCACTGAAACTTTTGTTTTGTTAATCCATTGTAAAGTATGCATATAAAAGGTAAATGGGCTGTACCATTCATCTCTTCCAACTTAATTTCCACCAGGTCACCTCTGTGGGACTTATTAAAAGCTACAGACTGAGCCACGGCATTACCATGACGTTGTTGTGCTAAAGGTACAACAACAACCTCAGGAAACGCCGCGGGTGAAGCTGCATTATAAAATTATGGTCTAAGTTACTCCTTATATCCACAGCTATGTGCCAATGAAAATCACATCAAAATTGGTCCAGCTACTACAGAGATTAGCAGGAAAAAAACACTTTTCAAAATATTTTTAATGTAAGTACCAAATATACTTTCATATGCATTTAGTGAAAAGCTGTTAGTTTGAAGTTACAAAAACACTTCATTATTATTTTTTTTGCACAGACATGTATCCCGTGTTACTCTAGGTATTTATTCTTTATTTAGTATAAATAGTCATTAGAATAAAGCTTGACTAACAAAATATACTTAACAAAAGATAAGCAGTATCAAGAATGAATTTCAAATGTAGTACAATTCATAGTTAGACATTTTTCAACATTGTTTAAAGAGTTATTAACACTAATGTGTTTCATTCATTACTTTTATTTTATTTAAATGTGTTGGGTTCATAAATTTTCCATTTTCATCTAATCTCATGTAGTAGTAGAACCTAAAAAAATTTAAAATGGTCCCATGATGTGAAAAGATAATGCCCACCCTGTTTTATACACTCAAAATAAAATAACACATACTAACTCAAACCTAAGGTAATGAAGTAGTACTTTTACATACTCGGACTATTGACACATTTCTTAGTATGGTTTTTTTATGTAGGAGCACCCAAAATGCATCTGAGAAGCAAAAGTGGTGATCACCATCCTCATTGCGAATGTAGACAATGCAGCATGGTGACTGTAATCTGGGTCCTATAAAGAAGACACAGGTGTTCGGGCGAGTAGAACCGTCTCATCTTGTTCAGTATGCCTAACTTCCGATATGCAAAAGACACAGTGTGAGCGACAGAATGGAGCCCTGAGTTACACTAGCGTCTATCTGATGAAAATCAGAGGCAAAGGACTCTAATTCGATGCAGGAATGTGGCAACCCCGTTACAAAGTTTGGAGGCAAGCTGAATACTGTGAGGTTGGAGAGAAGTGAACAGTGCCAAATCCTATCGATTGCTTTGGTTATGTCAAGGCTGATGGCCAAGGCATGCTATTGACAGATATGGGGAGTCCCATGCCTCTCAAAAGCATAAATCACTTGATCACCCGTGTATCGGTTTGAAGTGATCCTCCAGGTAGTTAACCAATTGATAGTCCGAGAGCTGCAGACCTGCCTGGTAAGCAGCGGGGCTAAATTGGCCCCCCAAAATTTTTGAAAAATTTTTATTTTCCCAATTATTTGGTTGAGGCAATATGCAATTTTTATATGTAGCATTGTAAGTGTAGCGGTCACGGATTCGATAACATTACATCTATAAAAATATTAAATATTATTACATCGCGTAGTCAGGCTACTACGTTTATATGTGTAACAGAGAGGGATGTCTTTCGCCCCACCCGACGAGTCATTTTCTGACCTCTCCCCCCACTGATGTAACTTCATCCCCCCCCACCTACACTAGGACCGCACATATTTTCAACCCGTTAGTTGGATATCACGTTTAACTAGCAAGTTACTCATTTCCACCCCCACCCCCTAAAATCATCCCTTAAGGAAGATACCCCCTCTATCTCCGACACTATCGCTCGGAGACATTTTTTAGTCCCTCCTTGCACCCCCTGAAGTTGTCAGGAATCGTAATTTCTCTGTCTGTCTTTCTCTCTCTCTTATAGAAAGCAAGCCAGATATTTTCGTTTCGTCTTTCTATTTCGAACTTCATTCCATCCGGGTGTCCCTTGACACCTCTCAATTTTTTATTACTGAAAAGTATGGTCTTCTTATTTGCGTATTATTATGTTTTTTAAAGGTGTCTCATAATGTTTTTTTAAGGGACATTTGACAGTTAGAGGTCATTGACGTTCCTATTCTTATTTGAGTCACATTGTACGCATAAATAAGCCATTGGGAAAAGATAAAATATCGCAAGTGATCTCTTACATTTGGGTGTAAAAATTGCTTAAATTAAACCTAAAACCGATTCAAAGTATTCATTACCTACTATAAAATAATAATTCCATTCTTTTACCCCTATTATTAAAAAAAGAGCTTTAAACATTTCCATAGCGAGGTGCTTATACATAAATTACACAGTGTAGGTGAATGTCATGCGTGAAATGGCATTTACAAGAAGAATTTTAATCGAAAGTTTGACTCCTTCACCACATGATTGAAACAAGGGAAAAGCCGAAGAGAATGAGCGACTGTTTTGATTTATAATACTTATCTTATACTTGCAGTTGAGTCTCACTACATCGTGTCATTGAAATGGTATCAAGATTGTTCTGGTGAAGAAGAAAGTGATGATAAGATGTATAAAAAGCGTCAAGGTACGTCAGGAGTTGAGGGCCAATTATATGAAACGAAACTACTTAGCTTAATATTGTTTAAAGCACAACATGACAATAATATCAAAGAATTTTATTTAGGTACCAATATAGCCGACATTGGCGTCTTTGACGATATTTGTTTCAAAGCGAAATTTAATGAAGATGGCGGCCCCCCTTTAGTTGTATTTATACAAGCTAAACATAGTAAACATGCAATTGTAGATCTTAACAAGAAAAGTAACTTATTTAAGTATTTTAATAGTTATGTAACCATTAAAAACAAATTTGACCTTACTACTGAAGATGATATATTCAACGAACAATTTAATAAAATTGAATGTTATTTTGTTGTCTATACAATCGCGGCAGGTAAAAATAATGAAAATGATATAGAAAACCCTTCGGTTTTAAATAGTTTAATAGCCACAGACACAGTTACATCGCAACCACTCTATGGTGATAACAGTGTACAGTTTCTAGCAAAAATAATTACAGCTAAGACGATTGCTGAAAGTTTTGCAAAATTTCTCTATGATAACTATCATGATCAATGCAGGGCGTTAAAAGATTTTGAAAATGATATTTTAATTCGCTACCATGTGGTTTTAGCTAAAGAAGTGGTTGATGTAAACGAAATGGCTACGGATGTTGAACGTAAATGCAAATTTCGTGAAAATTTCTTTAATACCACAGATGAGTTTCTGAAAATGTTTCGAGATTTTTTTTACATAGAAATACTTAAAAAGCAAAACGAAGATAAAACTAAACAGGATAATTTTTTACAAGACTTTTTGAATCGACCGGCCATAGAGACTTTACTGCCTGTGATTGGAAGAACAATTTTGTACAATGATGGTAAATTTGAATTTGTGCAAAAACATACATCACGTGCTTTAAAAGATGAGTTGAGGCAAATTGAATTGCCTGAATTCACCGTAAAATTAGCTATTAAACAAGCCGCGCTAAGTATATTGCAGTCACCTAAAGTAGATTTTAAGGTACCGAGTACGTTTGGTAATATAGATATCAAACGTCAAAATATAAAAAATATAACGGCAAAAATCAGTTCTTTGCTAGAAAATGCTATATCTACGGTAGGGTCTGATGGCAAAATAATCAAATTAGTTACTATTAATGAGACCGATACAGATAAAATTTTAGTCCTCAACCGTAACCTTGGCACTATTATAGGTAATGTACTAATATACGATGAAGAAGAAGAACTTGACAATGGTTACGTTAAATTTATAGAAAATAAAGCGTTGCTTAATCCAAATGCCAAAACTGTAGTAGACACGTTGCAAAGTAATCCGAAGTTCGAAGCCTTGAAATATTATAGAATTGACGTAAGACGTTTGCAACTTCCGAAACTTACTTACGACTATGTTGATGAAGGATTGACCAGAGAGTTTCTGAGTAAAGTGGTTCTTTATACAGACCAGGCTGATCAAAATGGCGTGGAGACTTTATTAAGATACCTAATCACCAACACCACCGACACAAACCAACAAATAGCCAACACACGAAATTTTCGGATTGAGTCTGAAGCTATTTTTCTCAAATACCATCACAAAATACAAACTTGGTGGTTGTTAAGGTCTGAATACGTTGACTATTTAACAAAGACATGTAAATGGTATCAGGAGGCTGTTGACGGTATTGTGAATAATCCTCTAATGACCATTACAAGTATGACGTACATGAATAAAATAAATTTCGTTAATTATACGTTCAATGAAAGTGCTATTAATACTTTGTCATCTTCGTTGGACTTCTTTACAGAACCAATATTAGAAGGTGGATTTTCTGAACTTATTATAGTTACAGATAGCACTAGGTTAACAGTCACTAAAACAGTGGCCGTTTTAAAAAATCCGTTTATAGTCTTAGACTTTCAGTACATACTAAAAATATTAGATGATGACTACCACGCATTGATTGCGGAGTTGGAAAGTTCAAATATAGAGGATATATTCATTCTTGTATGTGATTTAGATGAAGTTGCTACTTCTACTGAAAGTAACATAATACACGAGAAATTAAAAGCAACAGCTAGTGTATTAGAAAAGAAGAACAAAATCATTATTACAAATGAAACAATTTTGCAAACAGTTTCCAAGTATTTTCCAAACATAAATAAATCATCATGCACTGAAATAAACAGTTTAGTTGACTTTTGTCCTGAATCAAGAAAACATATTCTAGAAAATTGTCAAGTATTGTTTCAAAGTCATAAAGTAAGTTTTGATCGGATAATAGGTCAAGATATAGAAATGTTTAACTCAAAGAATTTCATAAAAGGAAAGGTGTTAGATAAAATAATATTCAGTAAAAGCATCATACTTGGTGATTCGCTCGCTGATCCAAATTATATCAGGATTAAACATTTATATGTTGACAGAAGATTAATTCGTGATCAGACAAATATTGAATTACAAACGTTACACGATGTCAAAGGCGATGTTGTTATTTTAACTGATAAACCGGGAATGGGCAAGTCTACGTTATTGACTCATTTATCCCTCAAGACGAAAGAACGCAATAATAGGCTTTGGATAGTAAAAATAAATTTATTAGATCATTCTAGAGAGCTACGAGATGTAAAGAATAAAGGAGTTATTAATATTATTGAAATTATAAAGTTTATGTGTATAGTCCTATTAAAAAAAAAAAAGCAATACAGACAAATTTCCCTTAATTTAGAAAATGTATTCATTTCTTTGAATAAATGTGGCGGTGAAGTATATATAGATGAATTTTCAGGCGATACATGGTCCAAATTTGAGTTGGAAATATTCGTCCACTTTTATAACAAAGGAAATGTGGTATTTTTGTTTGATGGTTTCGATGAAATATGTCCCCATTATAAAGATACAGTCATCAAATTTATTAATATTCTAAAAAACGAGGCACATGAAAAAAAAGTCGATTGGTCTAGGTGGCTGCCGTGGCCTCCAGTGTGGGTGACTAGTAGATCATACAACGAATTGAAATCAGTTTTACAAAACCATTTCAGTGCGCCTTATGAATTAGACATTTTTTCCCCGGATCAATTTAGTATATATTTAGATAAATTTTGGCAAACTAATATAATATTCTCAAAGTTTAATAAGAAAGTTGTAGATAAAATAAAATTATTTTTAGATAATACATCCATTAAAAAAATTATAAATAATTTTACACTAAGTCGTTCATTGGGCAAAATTCATAGTTCCTTTATATATTATTTAATAAATAATTTCCCAGAAATAGATGGAACCAAAAGGTGGTTAAATTTGCATCGTTTAGTAAATTTTTTACGACAATACGTACCAAAAAAGACAGATACAGCCTATGATAGTCCTGATGTAGAATGTCCGTTAATTATATGCCTAGCAGCAACTTATTTTGTTACATTTTTAATAAATTCGAATGAAAACGACATTGACAAAAGTTTTAATATTAGTGCTTCCACTGTTTACAAACAGTTAATTGAAGATGTAATAAAGAACCATTATGTGGATAAAAAGAAAATGGATTTAGATATTTCATATAATATATTAGAATATGAAAGTAAACTTGAAGTACATAGAGAAGTGCATACAAAAATTGCTGCATATGTAGTATTCCGAAATAACATTCGTGACATATTCGGTAGGAAACAGATAAGCAATATTAAGCTTTCAGTAAACACCATAGAGAAAGGTGAAGAAGGAGCAGGTCTCACATGCACTGTATTAAATAAAGTACCACAGTTTATACAAATTACATTTGCGCAGTATTTAGCTGCCGAATTTTTATTTGATTTGATAGAACGTGGAAACATGACTAGAAAACATCGTGAATTATTAACCAGTATTCTGAATAAACAGATAGACTTATTTTATCTCTGGTTCAATCATAAATTAGAAACGAACAAACATATTCTTTATGAAATATTTAATTTTTGAAATATTAAATTTATTACTAAATAATTTCAATTATTTATGGTGCATCCCCTGCTGGTGGTTATTTCGGACTCGAATCGAAGAAAAGAAAGACATCCCTGGAACCCCGATCTACCTCGGGCCATCTACGGCTAATAGATGGCCCCCTCTAGTGTTGGAACCCCAATATTCTTTTTCTACTCCCAAAAGGGCGCCGCGCGCTCCGTCTCCGAAACACCCTTTTCCAGTGATCACCTGTGTCAGCAGGTTTCCGAAGGTGGCGTGATGCCTCTCGAGCCAATTTCGAAGGTTCCAGTGATGCCTCTCGAGCCATTTCTCCATAACGAGTTCTACCTCCCCAATAACGGCATGCCCAGCGCTTGGTTGCCCAAGTCATTCTTTCCTCTGCTCCACGAGGACCTGCCGGAGCTGGAATTTCTGATCTTCGATTACTCGAATTTTAGGTCTTCAACCTCCTTGCGCCATTGATGAAGTGCCGTATGGGCTCTCGCCTCCAGGTCCCAGTTCCTGCCAAGAGGATCGCCGCCTCAAACTAGATCGTGCTGTAGAACATTATGAAGTCCACTCGCTGCAGTGGTCGCAGAAGAGCGAGATTGATGGCCTTCAGGGTCTCCGCCTACATTGGGGCCCCATAAACGCCATGGATCCTCATGCTGGGCAGCAACCGTGCTAGTGCACGTGTTGTGCCAGTCAACTTGGGGACCACACTTCGGCAGTAATATCCAAAGTCGTATCGACCGTCAAGTAAGAGCCCAAGACACCTCATAGAGGGCTTGTTGCTAATGCCTCCTACTATGCGGTTGAGTCTATCAGGTGGCTTTCTCCGAGGCTCGTGAAGAGTAGGGCCTCGGATTTGTGCAAAACCACCTTTGAGACCTGCTGCTTGTCTGCTGCTTCATGATTCGTTCCACGACTTTATCAACCCCGGCCGTGGCATTCAAGGCTGCCTCACGGTGCATCTTGTTGGGGTCCGGTCGTGTTAATAACTGCAGTTCCCGGACCCCTCCCTTCTCAGGCGCAGAGTGGCACACTGTGTGTTTTTAGTCGGTTCGATTCCGACACACCGCCCCGCCGCAAACCCCGGCAGGGTGACGGCCCGAGGGAGTTTCCAAACGTTAAAAAAAAAACGGTGCATCTTGTACACAGTCACAAGCGTGTAGTCCGCATAGCACGTGACGGGACACCATATAAGACGGTACCGCAAAGTACCCAATCGTAGCCAATGTACAGCACAGTAACTAAATATTGCATAAACAAAATATTTATATCTCTCAACTGAAAGTTAACAAATGTCATGGATGACTGCAGTATCCATAAGTAATTGATACTTACGTCTGCGATGTCAGCTTCATTAAAAATGCGACGCCATGGATTAACTAACTATATTGAGTTAGTTAATCCGTCAACGTCATACAATTATGACAAGTGAAAAATATTTAAACCACAAAAAAAAATTCTGTGAACTGTTAAAACTTAATTTATGACTCTGTTTTGATAACGAAAGAAAAGATAAGTTAAAGAAAGATAAGTTACCTTCTTGTTAAATTGAGTGGATATATGTATCTATTAATCCTTAAATTATTAATGTACATATATGTAAAATTCAACCAAATTGAGATAACGTATTTATAATGTACCTTTTAATCAAAAGTAACAATTTTAAAGTTTGTAGAATTACATATATATTTAATTACATAGGTATATCGTATACCTGTGTAATCAAATATACAATTCAAGTGTGTATTTAAAATATTAATATAATGTAAAGTGTAAATAAATTTCTGCGAACTAAAACGATTTTAAACAAGTTAAGTCATATTATATATTATTATATTCTTTTTGTTCTTTCTACTGCCTCGGTGGCGCAGTGGTAGCGTATACGACTGCTGTACTTGAGATCTCGGGTTCGATTCCCGGGTCGGACCAAATGTTTGTATGATCTGCAAATATTTGTTTCGGAGTTTGGGTTTTTTCTATGTATAATATGGATGCATTTGCAAAAAAAAGTATATAAGTATTAATATCAGTTGTCTAGAACCCATAGTACAAGCTCTGCTTAGTTTGGGACTAGATGGCGTTGTGTGTTAAATGTCCGAAAATATTTATTTATTCTTTTATTTAGTAAATACAGTTCTTCGATATTATCGTCATGTTTTTTAATATGTTAATAATATTCAAATAAAACAAAAGTAGATGGGATGTGTCCTGAATAGCCCTGATCATCATTACTTTTTTGTATGAAAAATATTTAGCCTTGTGTCCTCAATATTTTTTCTTTTAATTTTGTTTTTATAACACTACGCTACACTATTGGTTTCGTTTTAAATGTTTTTATTAAGGCAATTATTTTATATTAGTTACTATTATTTTTATTATCCACCAGCAAATAATTTGGAATAATATAATAGTAACTTTAAAAATCGTCGATCAAATAAAAATCGTTTGATTGACAACACTGCCCTTTTTTACAGATCGTTGATTCTTCCATCACAAAAATCACAGGACACAAAGACCCACTTCGTGTAAACATAGATTTTTTTAAATAAAGATAAGATGTATAAAAAACGTGCGGCCGGGCATTCCATACAAAGTCAACTGTATGAAACTAAACTTTTAAGCCTCATTCTTTTCAGAGCTCAACATAACAATGATATCGAAGAATTTTATATGGGTTCTCAAGTAGAAAATGCTCATCAGTTTGATGACATTTGTTTCAAAGCAAAAATAAAGGGTAATGATCAACCCTTAGTTGTATTTATGCAAGTGAAACATAAAGAGAATGTCAAAAATTCAATTCTTAGTCCCATAGATATAATACAGTTTTTTATAAATTATTTTAACATTCAACAAAGCTTTAACCCGAGAAGTAGCAGTATATTTTTTAATGAATGTTTTGATAACACTGAATGTTTATGTATTTTTTACACTAATGCAAAGTGTGATTTTAAAAGAGATGACTTAAAGAGCCCATTTGCCACTCATCTGGCTCAATTAATAGATACAAGTGTGGTCGGGGGATCTCAGCTCAGCAATGCTGAGGAATACTTAGAAATGTTAGAGACAGAACTTTTAAAACATGAAATTAAAATATTAGCTAGACAGTTCGCAAAATATATTTTTAACAAACGAAATGAAATAATGATGAGTGATAAATATATATTGCGTTATCATATAATTTTAGCTCAAAATGTACTACATGTTTCAAGGTCTACTCTTGAAACACATCGAGAACATTTAGAAAAATATAGCACTTGTACATTCAGAAATGATTTCTTTGAAACATCAGACAAATACCTTTCACTCTTTAAAGATGAGTTGTACCAAAACGTATTTGAAAACCTAAAGTCAAAACACAACCCAACGCAGACATCACATGTACACGAATTCTTATCCTATCAATCTGAAGAAACGTTAATGAATGTAATGGGTAGCCATATAACGTATAAAAATAACGAACTAAAATTTATAGATAATGTATCCGACGATTTAAAACAAAAGTTGAGTCTCATAAATTCACGCATGTCACGCAGCACAATAAATAAAACAATAAACACTGTTACTAGAAAAATGCTACAATCGCTTGAATTTAAAGTTCCTTTTCCATTTGGTAATACAGATTTAGTAGTATTTGGCAGTACAAAAAAAGTTGAGAAGCGGTTAGACTACTTGGCACAAAGTATAGTAAATTTGATAGAAAATTCAAAACCTAATTACGTTGTTTCCATAGACGAGACAATTCCAATTGGACTCCTACGGCTTAATGGAGGCCTTGCTGGAGCTGTAGGAAATCTATTGGTCTGTGATAATGAAACTGGTTTGCTTAAATTTGCAGATGATTTTTCATTACTAGAACCCAATGCTAAATGCCTATTGACAAAGATAAAAGAAAAAAAATGTGATTTACAAAACTATCGCATACAAGTCAATATTATGAAGTTTCCAAAGCTAACAATGCATGATCATTATAATAAGCATTTGGTAAAGAAATTCCTTAGTAAACTAATGTTATGGACGGAGCAGGCATCTTATGAAGGTTTAATACAAAGTTTGAAATACAAAATACAAAAGCATGAATATTATGCACATACGGACTATTTGCGTATTAAATCCGATGCAATTTTATTAAAATATTACGATATCATACAAAATTGGTGGATGTCGCCTGAAACGCACTATTTGACAAAAGAGCGGAATTTGTATCAGTTGGCAGTGGAAGATATTAGTAAAAATCTGATAATACAGATTACAAGCATGATTTATATGAAGAAAATAACATCAGCTGAATATTCGTTGAAAGAGGAAGCGTTGGATTTATTTAATAGCCAGTTTTCAAAAATTAAACAAACCTTTGTTGTTACGAATATAACTATATTGACAGTGACTAAAGTAATTCAGTGTCTAAACAAAATAAAAATTTATGACCCTATAGTTTTAGATCTAAAATATGTTTTCAATATGGTAACTAATGAGTATTACGCATTGGTCTCAGATTTGAAAAAAAATGAATTGAAGCAGTTTTTGATAGTCATTTGTGATGATTTAAGCACTCATCCTATTTTCTCTATAAAACTACAAAACTTTATTCTAGAGGTATCTGACAAAGAAGTTGTGATTATTATTAATGACGCAGATAGAACTATGATGAGGAAATCATTTCCTCAGATATCTAAAGTAATTTATGATGATAAAAATCTCAATTTGGAAGATATTGGAGCATCATCACAATCACAATTTCGAGGTCTAAATGCAACCTCAGATTGCTTAGTTGACGATCTCCCAATGAAAATGAGGCAATCAGTTCCAGAGATACCTACAATCATTTTTGATAGAAATCACAATATGGAAGATCTTAAAGTATCATCACAATCCAAAATTTTAAATAATGCAAAAGCATCATTTCAAGGCAAAAATGTAACCTTATCTGACCTTGTTGACGGTCTACCCATGAAATTTATAGAAGGATCAGTTTTACGGAAAATTATTTTAAATGAAAATATTGTGATCGGTGGTTCCCTTACTAATTCAAATTATGATAAACACTTGTTTGTTGACAGGAAAGTAATTCGTGACCACGTTCCGCTTGAACTGCATACATTGTATGATATTAAAGACGACATTGTGATTCTAACAGGCAAACCAGGAATAGGTAAATCAACTCTATTCACCCACTTAGCAGTCAAAAGCAAGAAATTGAATTATAAACTTTGGATAGTTAAGATAAACTTTCTCGACTGTGTTAAATATTTTAGCAGATGGCACAAGCATAAAACCAGCGTTAGTACATTAGAAATGTTAGAGTTAATGTGTCACGTTGTATTACAATCCATAAGACCTGGATGTGACGCTAAAATCTCTTTGCAAATAGAAGGAAACGGAGATGTCTGTCTACTAGACCTGGGCGTAGATGATGAGTGGGCTACGTTTGAATTAAGGCTGTTTCTGCATTTTTACATGAAAAAAAATGTAATATTTTTGTTTGATGGTTTTGACGAAATATGTCCATATTACACAGAAACGGTTGTAGCGTTTCTCAAAGTATTCAAAGATGACTTTCACAAAAACAAAATGTGGATAACCAGCAGATTATGCAAAGAGATTAATACGCTTATAGAATCACGTTTTGGCAAAGCATATGAGATAGAATGTTTTGATGAAAACGAGGTACATGTGTTTTTAGATAAATTTTGGAAAACAAATTTATTATTGTCTAGTTTTGACAAAGAACGTATCGAAAAGCTTAAAGAATTTTTAGATACCACTGAACTTTATTTAGCTAAACACTCTTTAACCATATTAAACTATCCTATAGGTTGTGTTTTTATATCTTTGATTTTGTATTTAGTTACGAATTTTCCAGACGTAAATGGTAGGGATAAGTGGCGCGTCTTATATGAAACAACTTCACATTCATTGAAACAAATGTCTGCCCAAGAGGGTGAATCAAGTGAAAGCAGTGAAAACCATTTAAATATTAAAACTCCGCTGTTGGCTTATTTATCAGCCAAATATGTTTCAAACTATATAAAACATTCTGAGGTCGAAACCTATGAAAAATTGTGTGACAAAATTAGCCTTACAAATATATATGAACAATTTGTGAAAACTAAGCTGTCAAACCATTTCTTAAATAATAAAAAGGTGGATATTAATATCCCAAGTATAAGAATGGATTACGAAGAAGAATTGCAGAAGCTTATGAAAGTGTACACAAACAGCTAAGCTAGTCTTCATGAGGTTGAATTGCAGACTTGATCTTTTATTATTATAAAAACCAAGAAAACAAACTGAATACTTAAGATATTATAAAATCCATCCTTGTATATTCATCGCTTTATCAGCATATCACGCCCCGATTATGTTACAGTACAGAAAGAGTGTTGCCGTACTATACTAGAATGACACGCGCACCGCCCGGAAGCCATATATATTTGTCTTTTAAGTATTTCGTTTTGCGTAGTTTTATTAATATTTTTCTCTTCATATAGGTTTATTATAGGTTGAATAGGTTGTTCATTTTAAGTTTTATTGTTATTTGGCGTTGAAATCTGCCATATAGTTTTATTAGTTCTACGGAAATCATCGTTTTACATTATAAGAACTCGTTAAAATTATTTTCATGTGTAAATAAAGATGAGATGATAACAAATGAGTCCTTGTTCCATATATTGTAGACTAGCTTTTGCCTACGGCCCCACCCGCGTGTATGTCAGTTTTTGAAGTTAACCTATGTGTTTCCTTAAGATTAAATGTATCTCCTTGTTAAATTTCATTGAAATCGGTGCAGCAGTTTAGCCGTGAAAGCGTAACAGAAAGACACAGACTGTACGGTTTTCTTAGTGGTTTAAGCGATCGCTACACTGTTTTCTACTGCGCTAAGGTTTTTGGTTTCAAGCCATACATGGGACAAGACTTTGTGTGATCAACGAATTGTTGTTCTGAGTCTGGATGGTGTCCGATCTGATGTTTAAAAAATCCTTCGCTTCATAGGACACATTCCTAATTAGTTACTTTAAAAAACAGACAGTAACTTTAGAATTTGTTTAGGTAACTAAAATAGATCATACATTTTCCTTTGTATTTTCACTGATAATTTTCACCATATATACTGGTGTATTATAATATTCAACGAATATTTGATCTTGACTTCTTTCTTAACTCATAACTAATTGTCGGCTCTTCAAAGGCTCTCTTCGTCAAAGGTATGAATATGTACCTACTACATGATTTTTACCTATACGTACACCGATTTTTTTTCGATTACAAGGTGACTAAATATTACATGAAGTTGTGTACTTTTAAAAGTAATACGTACGTATTAATGTCTAAGAAATGTCAGGTAATAAACACAGAACAGGCTTTGGTATGTGTCCTGACGTCGTTTACGTGGTCAGCACATTTTCATTCGCCTGAAACACAAGTTTACTCTAGCTCAAACGAGCAGCGACCAAGGTATTTGATCTAACTTCTATCATCCAAAACAGTAAAAATGTATAGCTAATTAAATATCGTTAGGTGCTTTAGTTTTACACTAGTGTAACTTAGTCTAATTACTGCTTTATATATAATTCAATATTTAAATATACTCAAATGTCCTACCCTGTAACATATGTCCACTAAATAAATATTATTTTTAATAAATATTGTGGATAGCCGTCCTTGACAGACAAATGGTAGATTCTCGTGATATTTTGAGTTACACAAGTCTTCATTTATTAACATTTGAGTCATTCCGCATTTTACACATTTTACGATGTCAAATTCGTGATGGGGAACAATATAAACGTTTATTTGTAATGGTGAATTTACAAATCTTACGTAAAATTGAGATGGAAGCTTATAATTTATACTCGACTTTTAAAGTCAGCGGTCATAGATTCACTAATATTCAATAGCACGCCTGTTTTAGCTACATCGCACAGACTTTGAACATCTTGTTAGCAAATTTTATATGCTAGGTAAAAAATGAAAAAAAAGGCAAAAAAACTTAAAAAAAAAAACAAGCAATTGGAATAGTACCTATCAAGTAAATTTTTTAAAAATAATATATTAATTAAAGCCTTACAAAATATTTCATTTATGACAGTCCAGAGAATTTAGTAACTCATTATGAATAAGAGGTATTATGATATGATATAAAATGAATCATTTTAACAAATTCATTTTTGTCTTATCAGAACCCGGGATAAGATTTAATCAATTCTTTGAAATTGTATAAACAGTATCCATTGACAAAACAATGAACGATATCGTGAATCACACGTAGGTACTATGGACAATTGCATTCAACTTATTCAATAATTGTACACCATCATACTAATGTAGTCCACTGCTGGACATTGGCATAATTGTACATGCAATGTTGCCCCAAATAAATCAATATATTAAACTATATCAGTTATAACTCCATATCGGAGAAAGGCAAATCTTAAACAAAACATGGCATAATATTATGTTAAGTTCATTAAACATATATGTAGGTAGCAAGACTGTAAGTACATATATGTTATCAACTATTATTTCATTTGCATTTGCGTTGCAGTGTTATAAAGATGCCACTTCACATACCAATTTTAAGATCGAGATTTTGAATGCTTACAGTTTTTGTTCGTTATTAAGTGTAATTCAATCGCTTTCAATACACTACCTATTCAGAATTGCTAGTTTTTGTTTCGAATCAACATAATCATATATTTTGTCAAAAATAATACATTTATATTTAAGGTTTTTAAGCCATACATATAGGTATATGTGTAATATGGTTACAGTATATAGTTATTAAGAAAATTAACATAGGGAATAAAATATTATATTTTTATATCTGTATACCCTACTCTTATTTTTATTATACCTACTTATTTTCATACAATGTTGTTTTATTACAATTCATCTTTTTCTCCCGCCTAGCACACCCATTCTGTGGAACATATTATCTTCTGCAGTACTTCCGAGCCGATACGGTCTTCAAGAAAAGAGTGTACTCCTTCTTCGAAAGTCGGCAAGACGCTTGTGAAATCTGAATTGCAGAAGTTAATGGGCGGCGCCACACAGTGGTTCGAAATTATGATTTTAGTGACTTAGGGACCAACTTTGATTTTACATTTTTTATAATGCGGATCAAGAGAACCACAACTAAAGTAATAATTGAGGTATTTTCCAAAATTTTATAGTTTGACCAGAAAAAAATAATTTGTTTTTGTATGAAGCAGATCAAATAAATTCAAATTTCGGTTAAGTAGCGTTAGATCCTGCTTTGAAACGTATTTTTTTTAGCTTGTCTAGTCTACTATCATTTGATGCTTTGAACACGTGCATAAAGTTGCAACTCGCGAAATAAATAGTTCGAAAAGGTAGGACGCTGTACAGCGTCCTTTCTTAGCTACTATTTTTCTTTGTCATCGTCTACTCCATTTCTGAATCTAAATGATGAGCTACTACACTACTACAAACAAAAAGAAATGTCACTTAATAATTACATTGTCATCAAAACTAAAGGTTTATTTCAAATTCCAGCTCAATTCGAAATCGGGCAGTATATTTATATAAATTATTTTTATTAAACTCGAGAACGGCTCGGCTGATTTAGCTGATTTTGTTTTTAAAATATTTGTCGTAGTCCAGGGAAGGTTTAAAAGATGAATAAATATAAAAATGTTTTCATCAGCATCAGTGAGCATCAGTGAAGAATGTTACAAAAACGGGGGAAAGTTATTACGCTACGGGCAATAGGAGACGTAAACGAGGTTGCGTGGGTCAGCTAGTATTAAATAAAAAAAAGTATCAAATAATATTTACCTGTGTAAAATGTGATTCTAGATTTTGCTATGCCTCTTGATCTGACCTCTGACGGTTTTACTTCGCATGTATCACAGTTTTAGATGTGTCTGAAAAATATGATGTTATTTTGCCATGTAGGTATCGTCTTGAACACTGATGACTCAAGTCATTATTTTATGTTATTCTAAATTTTATAGTTTAGGAAAAACCTCAAGGGCAATTATTATTTAGGTTAACTAGCTCTATCGATCCACATAAGTAATAAAGAATGTAAAAAAAAAAAAAAAAAAAACCAAATTGGTCCTCGATTCACTAAAATCATTGTTTCGAACCACTGTGCACCAGTCACTTTCCCTCAGATGAGCCGTGTGTTCGTTCGCCCGCTATATCTTGAAAAAAATAAATCCAATTCTTTTTGACAAATCCGTCACCCAGCAAGTCGCTCTACAAACAAACAGATACTGCTTCCGAAAAAGCAGTAGCGAAGTAAGCACAAGTGAAGTGGTGGCCTCCGCAGTGATATTTTGTACATTAGTAAACTGTTGTATGTTAATCAAAATTATTGATTAGCACACAACAACCCCAAACATCAATTTTGTACAATTTCTCATAAAATAGAATCTAGGGGTCATGTGAGCTATGGTAATTATATTGTATAAGCAAGAATATGAAAAAAATACAATACCTATGTTTTATAACAATAAAATTTTATATAGAATCCATTAAATTAGGTAATGGAACAAACAAATGTAAGTAGTTCCCACATAAAATATCTTTATGAAATGGATAGTTATTAATTCTGACAGGACTAAATTTTTAAGGGATATTTATTCATAATAGACCTAATACAGAGTGACAAACAATAGTTTTTTTTTTATTGAATAGTGGGCAAACGAGTAGACGTATCACCTGATGGTAAGTAATTACCGCCGCCCATGGATACCGGCAACATCAGAGGTGTCACAAGTTCGTTGTTGACCTTCAGGGGATAGGAAGGGGTATGGGCCTCCGGTATCCTCACTAACTCGGTAAAACACATCGCAAGCGCTATTTCTCGCCGGTTTTCTGTGAGGCCGTGGTATCACTCTGGTCGAACTGGCCCATTCATGTCGAAGCGTGGCTCTCCCACGCTATTATCAAATTATTCTGTCTGGATGTAATTTCTTTGATATGTATGTAATTTAATATAAATTTTGGTGAGTATGTTTAACAACAGAGTCTATTTACCACAGTAAGTAGGTACTGCCTACTGGCAGTGTGAGAGTTTTTTTTTTTATTATATAGGAGGCTCACGAGCATACGTATCGCCTGGTGGTAAGCGATTACCGCCGCCCATGGACACCCGCAACACCGGAGGCGTTACAAGTGCGTTGCCTGCCTTTTAGGAAGGAGTACGCTCTTTTCTTGAAGGTTTGAAGGTCGTATTGGTCCGGGAACACCGCAGGCGACAGCTCATTCCACAGTTTTGCTGTGCGCGGCAGAAAGTTTCGGGAAAATCGCACAGTTGTGGACTGCCAACCATCTAGATCAGGGTTTCCCAAACTTATTTTGCCTACCGCCCACTTTGATAATAAATTATTTTTTAGCGCCCCCATTTTTTCACCTACTTGAAAACCACTATAACTTCAAATTTAATTAATCAATTATTGTTAGCTATATTAGCCGAGATTAAACATTAGTTCTAAACGAGACTTTTACTATAACTCGCAAGAGTTAATTTGAAACCTGAGCGCAGTAGGTAATACACAACGACTCTCAGGTCTCAAGTTAACTCTTACACCTGCAAATGAGAATGATTATTGAAACGCAACTTTATAGTATTCAAACATAGTATCATTTATTCAAAATAAAACAAACATAATCGATTCTTGTATAAAAACTGATGTGAAGGATGAACCTGATGCTGTTTAATAAGTTTGTTGATATCAGGTTCTAATTTACTCAAGAACAGTCGCAAGTCGCCACGTTCGGGAACATGCAAACGATTTCTCTTAAGCAGTGTTGCCACAGCACTAAATCCACGTTCACACAAATATGACGATGGGAATGCTATCAAGAATCGTTGAACGATTGACCACAATCCAGGGTACAATTGCGGGATCGGTTTTTGTAGCCAAAATTCTTGGTAACCATTTTTGAACTTGATTTTTATTTCCTCGTTTGTTGTCAATTCTATAAGTTCTTCTTCCAGCTGAGGTGACATTGCTGTGTTGACATTTGAAAACGGATCCAACACCCAGTCTGGTATTTCCAAGTTCAAAATGGTAACGTTCGGTGAAGTCAATGTGGAGGTTTTCCAAATGTTGGCAGTAGGCAAACAAATCGTCGTTACTGAAGGATACTGATAAATTCGGAAAATTGTGAAACTCACGTCTGCCCATATTCTTTTTGTGTAGAAGCAGTTTGGCTGCGAAGGCAGTAACGACGTTTTTTGTTTTAATTAAATTTAGTTCATCGCCTTGCAGTTGGAGATTCATGACGTTGAACAATTTATACAGGTCTGTCATGTAAGCTATACCATTCTTAGATGTAATTGTTATGTAATTCTCTATCTTTAGTTTCCAAGAACTCTATCACAGAGTTAAACAGGTTGTAAAATCGAGTCAGACAATTGCCTCTTGATAGCCAACGAACTTCAGTATGAAACAACAAACGGTTAAAATCCTCGTCATTAGTATCACAAAGCTGATGAAATAATCTATCATTCAAAGAGCTGTTGCGGATTTTATTGACTGCTTTGATGACATATTGCAGTGATTGAAATAGTCGTTCACTTAAGTTTCTAGCAACCAAATGTTGTCTATGAATAACGCAATGTACAGCAAGGACACCTGGAATTTTATTTTTTAAGTACGCTACGTAGCCTTTATGGCACCCTGTCATAGCCGGAGCGCCATCCGTAGCAACTGATATAATATTTTTCAAGGGAATCTCTTTCTCATCACAAAACTTTTCCAATATATTGAATATGCTTTCGCCTTTTGTATCGGTCTCTAAATTTCTAGCAAACAATAGTTCTTCACATATTTTCTCATCTTTAATAAACCTCACGTAAGACAGCAACAATGCTTCATTAGTTGGTAAAGTGGACTCAAATTATTAATGGAATTATTACTCAAAGGAATTTTTCGGATAATATCTGCGGCCGGCGTATGAAGCACAGTAGTTATTACTTCCTTTAGTGCTGGCAAAATTAACTCTTCTCCGATGTTATGTGGTTTGCCTTTTTGAGCAATTAACAAAGAGATATTGTACGAAGCTCGAAGTCCGTTGTCATCTTGCTTAGCAGCCGTCGAAAGTAGTTTTGCTACACTTGGCTGAGTATTATGCTTCTTCTCTAGGTCTTGAAAATATGCTACATTCTTGTCTTTCTTACCTGGATGCATTTTATTCAAATGATCTTGCAGTCTTGAAGGCTTCATTGCTTCATTCGAAAACGTTTTTAGACATAGAAGGCACAAAGGCAACGATGTGTTTGTGGGATTTTCAATGAATCCGAATTTAATATATTCCGCACAGTATTGCCGTCTCTTCTTTTTACTTCCGACATTGTTTTGTTTTAAGAAATACGTAAGTTAGTGTTTAACTGAAGTGGGTACTGCTTATCTATTATGCGCAAAACCGCAAATGGGAATAAAATAAATATTACGTTGTTTATATAGGTTTGCATAAGCAGCACGCACCGACCGGAATAAAACAAACATGCATAAACTCGTTTATCTCATTCGACGCTCAGTCGTACTCAACAAGTAAGAACAAGTATTATATGAACCAGCCGATTGATACAGGAATGCACAATTCGGGCTATTTAACAAAAAATTACCTATCTAGGAGTACTAATAACTATTAAAATGCGAAAATATGTCTTTTGCCTTTTTATTTGTTTGTTTGTGTCTACTTTCATTTCGAAACGGAGCGACCGATTGACATGATTTTTACTTTGTATATTCAATAAAACAGGACAGATATATGAACTACGCGGAGAGAAATATCGAACCGAGTTTGAGCAATCTCTTAACTAATATTAATTGATGTTCACAAGTTGTAGTTGAGAGTCGAGAGCTCATGCAGTCGGTGTCTAAGAGGCCTCCTAGCTAAATGAAATTACAAATCACCCCCCAAGCCTCTACACAACGCCCCCATTTTTTCTGGGTCTCTTAACCGCCCCCCTTTAGGCTTGCAGCGCCCACAAGGGGGCGTTATCGCCCACTTTGGGAAAGGCTGATCTAGATGATGGAGATGAAATTTCTGTCGCGTAGGACGATGGCGGAAAGATGCGGCAGGGATCAATCCGAACAATTCCTCGGAGCACTCTTCATGGTAAATGCGGTAGAAGATGCACAGCGAAGCAACATCTCTTCGCAGCGCCAGAGAGTCTAGCCGAAGCGGAAGATCCTAGCAATCGACGATACGAGCGGCCCTCCGCTGAATGCGGTCCAGAGGGAGGAGCTGGTATTGGGGTGCCCCTGCCCAAAGATAAGGACAGTATTCCATGTGAGGCCGAACCTGCGCCTTATAAAGGCGAAGGCGGTAGGCCGGAATGAAATACCGCCTTGATCTGTTGCGCACACCAAGCTTTTTCGAGGCCAATTTGGCCTTGCCCTCCAAATGGCCACGAAACTGGACTTCGCTCGATACGTCGACACCAAGTACTCCAATATTGGCAGAGGCAGATAGGGAAGTGTCTTCAAAACAAGGGTATACGACCCACGGAAATTTTTTAGCGGTGAACGCGCAAATTTGAGATATGTTAAATTTTACTTAAGTATGTACCTACTTAATTTTGTAACTTGCGTTAACAGTGGTAATATACCTGACTGAAAAAATCTCAAAACCTACATAAAGAATACATCCTATATAATGTTTATTTGTGTTGGTCTGCTATCACAAAGCAATTCGGCCATAGTAGATAACTTTATTACACCTGCGGGAAATAATGCTAAGGCAGATCTAGGTACTTACTTGATTTGTACCAAATGTTTAACACAGAAAAGAGGAACATTGTTCAAAAGCCACGTAAGAAGGTTTATAATATGTAACTTTCAGTTTCATTAAATATTTAATTTGGGTTCCTAAAATACCCTAATTCTATAGTTTTAAAACAACCTTAGATTTGTGGATGTGAATATTCATAGAGGTCACATGTACCACAATGTATATACCACCACAATGGTGGTTGAGGGGGAACGTGTCATGTCTCACCAACACAAAGGGAGGATCATTCGACCAGACGAGGTGATCATGCCTGGCGGGCCACTGTCCAACAGTTGATGTTGAGTTGTAGTATGTATGATAATCGGCGCGAGAACTTCTATTGCGCGATTCAGGATTGGTAGTCACTCCGTGTAGTGCGTTACTTCGAAGTTCAGTGTATCTTCGGTAGATGGCGCTGCAGTATGTTATGTTGTATGTGGAAGTCCTCACATGGTGAAATCAAAATATTCATCCCGAACGAAGATAAGAGCAAACTTTGCAGGATAACTGGAAACAAACTATAGGTATAGCCGTAGGTATAGGTAGAGACTTGTTTAGCCAATAGGTCAAACCTACCTATTTTCAAGATTGGACTATTAGCTATGTGATTATTGTATTGAGTAGTATCCGCATCCCTTGACCCTGAATTTTTAAGTGACGTATACCTAACGTTTGATTAAATTTTACAAAAATTATAAAGATAATCCAGTTAGACCTTGTTACCAGACCAGTTGAATTGACGATTCGGCTTTTTTTTATTTGTTTTACATAGAAAGAGGGTTTTGGAAGTAATTTAGAATAGAAGTAAATACTCAGTTTCTTTTTAATAGGATAGGGCGACAAACAGATACAGTCTCGAGAGGCAGCACATGGTGTTCCGTGTGCTCTAGAGAACTACAACCCAGGGGGACCTCTCTTGGGTGAGACGGTTTCTATCTAAAAATATTTAACATTAGATATTAACCAACAATTAATTTTAGGGAAGTCTTCTGTCCTAGCCTAAGAACTAGCTGTCTAGGTAATATCATTAATCACTCGAAGCTCGAAAAGATCTTGTTTCTGAAAAAGGAAAGGAAAGATGTAAAGATCTTAAGTAGGTATTTACACTGTACCATTAAACTAATGTATTTAGACCCTTTAACATAAAACATTCTACAGGTATTTGAGACAGGTAAGGTTTGTATCAGGTAAGGAAACAAGTAATAATTTATGATTCTTTTTACTTCTGGCTCACACAAAAATCTTTAAAAAAATAAAGAATTTTACAAAATCAACAAGAAATATCAAAATCAAAAAATCTAATCAATGTCAAATCACGGGTCGTACTTATCTACTCATTTAAATGAAATAATATTTGAGGACTATAAAATTACTAACGATAAATTATGTTTCTAAAGCAAAAATAGTAACACAGATAAATTGATAATTAAAAAGTAGGAATATTCTATACTTAGATATAGTTTTGAGGAACGCAACCGTTTGAAAAGGGTTACTAAATAGATATGCGTATTTTTAGCGGGGTGACCTATTTCTAGCTGCCGAGTGCTTTCCGGGCCGAGCTGGTGTTCTATTGACCCACATGCACGCAGCTCTGACGTCAGAGGCCGTTATGACGTCATACGGCAGTTACCGTACTGCTTTGTCCCGCCTGAGTTTTGGAAGATGCTGACATAAGGTGTTCTGCTAGAGCTAGCAAGGCTAAAATTATTTTACTGTATTATTGAGTTACAAGTTCGACATAAAATTTGTCGTTGGCAAGAAATAGATGTTTAGACAATATTTCCGACACGGATATTTCAACAATTTGTTACCACAATGTTACCAAACATCTTCAGAGCTTCGAAAATATCAGTTTAAGAAATATTGTCATTTTGTAAAGAAAGGGCAATTTAAATACCTAAACTACTTTTGACTGATTTATTTTCATACTTTAGCTTGACGAATGAGATGCCTGGATAATACTCCATTTTTTTAATTACTCCACTTCATGAGGTTATCTCTTGTTCGATTTATATCTCAAACCTATTTTTAAGTTGAACAGATTATTATTATTGTTTCACGAATATCTCGTTTTTTTCTTTAAAACTAACGTGCACTAGCAATGTTTCCTAAATATAGTAACTTCATAAATACGAAACTAATATAAAAAAAACATCAGATTCAGAACTACATTTTGTGGATTATAAGGACAAAGTGTTGTCCCATGTAGGGATCGAACCCACAACACTCAGCTCAGCAGAATGCGGCGAGGTGATCGCTTAAACCACTACGTTGTCCGTGCTGTCAGACTTTATATATACACACATACACATAAGTAAAGCGAAGGTCCACGAATTCGTTCGCATTCGCAAGCTTTATAGTAAGTAGTGGATATCAATTGCCAGTTGACCCTCGTAGTTTTTGCATTTTTATCGCAAATAAATAGGCATATTCATACTTTTGAACTAAATAAATTAATGTCTCGTCCATATATATATATATATATATATATCCATAGTATACGTACTGCTTCAGTGTTCAACTCCGACACTAGTCAATTCGTGATTCCGACTGACGTGAGACATGACAAGTGACGACGTTTTACAATGATTAATTCGCGTACTACAATGCGACTCAAATAAGAATAGGAACGTGACCGTGAGCAAATGACCTCTTTCTGTCAAATACCCCTTGGAAAAACATTATTAAACACGTTATCCCTTGAAAGAACATACCGTACTTTTCAAAGGGATACACCGTGAGAACAGTTTGAACGAGTTAATGATAATAAAGTTTTTGTAATACATGTTAAGATGATTTATAAAATCGTCCTTGAAAATCTACTCCCTGGCAAGAAAATTCTGAGTACGTCCCTTGCACCCTACATCTGTCAGATAGCTAAACTGCTATCAATATATAACGATGCAAGTAGTTTTGCTATTATATATCTGCTATCCACGATCTTAAAAAGGTCACATTCACGTTGACTCGCGTTAATCGTATGACGTGAACATGTCCTTATACTCTTTGCGCTGTAGCATGGTGCGGGTGATAGTTTCAGTAACATTTCGTTTCACTCTTGAAAGTTGCCGCGATTTATAAATTATGACTGAGTATTTCAGCTGTACCACATTCGCAATATATTAAATCATTAATAACTGTAGTAAATTAAATTAAACCAAACTAGAATGTTGTAGTCTACAAATAAAATCAAACGGAATGAAAAATTAAGCAGTGTTATGCGTATGACGTAACGCCATAGACGTATTTAGTGATGGGATTTACTGCTACGATGGATAGTCTATATTTTTCATAAAAAAATACGTATATTGTGCGTAGGTCAATTTTTATTGTTAAAATTGTTTAGTGTTAAATTTATATGGTAAGGTTGCTAAGAAAAAATACATTTTATTCATCTAAACTCGTATCAGAGTCAGGAACATCTGAATCTGTTATATACAAACAAACAACAGTTACACTGCACAACTGAATAACACACTCATTTTCATAACAATATTAAAGATAACTTGATTTATGCTGCGAGTCTCGTTAGCGATAAAAATGAATTGCATAACGTCACATCCCTTAGTTATGTGGTACTGGCAGATGTCAACGTCGTACAGGCATCTGTCACCCGCACCATGCTACAGCGCAAAGAGTATAGACCTTATAGTTTTATTATGTCAGCTAATTCGTCATTGTTTATTTATTTCAAAAGCAAGTCAATACCTTAGCTAAAAAATTTACAGTTACTGAAAGTATTACAAATGACCAATAAATATAATTTCACTTTAAAAGCACTTTAACAAAGATCGATTAGAATATGACACTTTGGAAAGATAAATTAATTTGCATTTTTAAGTAAATACAAGTCACTCAACATTTCTTAGATATTAATAGAATTTAATAAAGAGCACAGGCCACAGCTGTAATCAATATCAGAGCAAGAGGGCCATCTTGGATCAATTTCAATCACTCTATTTCCAAAGCTTTGAAAATACAGTCAAGTACTGTAAATCTTAGCAAAAGGACACAAAAAAGGAAATTGCTTCCACTACAAGTATTTTGTGGCTCAGTGAAAATAATAAAATATGAAGATAATAAAGTTTATTAATCGACTAGCTGACCCACGTAACCTCGTTTGCGTCTCATATGGCCCGTAGCATGACTATCTTCCCCCGTTTTTGAAACATTCTTTATTGGTGCTCCGCTCCTGTTGGCCTTGGCATGATGTTAAGCCTTCCACATAAATGGGATCACTAAAACAGAATTAATTTTTAAACTAAACTCTTCATTTAATAAAATATGTGACACAGATAAAACGGTTTATTATAGATTATTGTATTAGATTAGATATTTATTATAGACTAGCGACCCGCCCCGGCTTCGCACGGGTGCAATGCTGATACTAAATACACGTTGTATATAAAACACAGCTGACCCACGCAACCTCGTTTGCGTCTTATATAGCATGAAAATTTTCGCAAAATAAGTAACTTTTCTGGTTGATTTTTACACCTTGTGTCCGAAAAACCCAAATATCTTACGGAACCCTATTTTTTTCCAAAATAAAATATAGCCTATGTTACTCGTGGATAATGTAGCTTTCGAATGGTGAAAGAATTTTTTAAATCGGTCCAGTAGTTTTTGAGCCTATTCATTACAAACATACAAACATACAAAAATAGGTACAAATCTTTCCTCTTTATAATATTAGTATAGATACTCAGTTGGATTCGCTAAATTGTAATGATACTTATATATGGTTATAGTAAAGTAAAAATATTATTTCTTGAGACCATGAACAAACACCCAGGACTTCATGGCTCGGAGAACACGTTAAACTTTGTTGTCATACGAGATAGGGAGTTTAGTACATTGCTATCTTTTTGGGCACTATTTGCCGTTTATACAGTGCTATGACTGAAGTCATTATTTTATGTTATTCTAGATTTTATAGTTTAGGAAAAACCTCAAGGGGGTATTATTATTTAGGTTAACTAGCTCTATCGATCCACATAAGTGATAAAGAATGTAAAAAAAGAAACAAAATTGCTCCTCGATTCACTAAAATCATAGTTGTTGTCACACGAGATAGGGAGTTTAGTATAGGTATTGCTATCTTTTTTGCGCACTATTTGCCGTGAATACGGTGCTAGGTATACATCCTGGCTTCGTACGGGTACATTATTTGTTAGGGTAGACTTTAGTAAGGCTAGCAACACATTCTAGATGACAAAATAATTTAACTAGCTTATTGTTATTTTTCACGTTATCTTCTAATCAATTTTATCAATTAACAGTTAATGTCATCAACCAGACAATAATGACTGGATACTGAAAAATAGTAAAAACCATTGCAAATGGTTTGAGGGGGATCAGCTACTAAGTTATGTAGGTGATTCTCGCAAAACTGAAACAAGTACTCATGTAATTATTTTGCCAAATTATGATATGTAATTTTTCATAATAATAAAGCCTTTTTATTTTCCGTAAACCTTATAAGTATGTAGTTACAATATGTTTTATGTATCCTGCAATTTTGACTGATAATTCACTTGCACTATTCGCTATACTCATCTCTTTCTTTCGCTTCTTCGTAACGTTCCGTTCACTATCTTACCCCATCTGAAAATCATTGTAGATGTCGAGTTAAAAATTCTAACGGTATTTAAAAAGAAAGAATTTAAAACATTTTTGGTATATTTTAGTGGGTTACCAGTTACCAAAAAGTTTGTCTGTTCTGGATCATTATATCTTTAACGCTGTGAGAGCTTTCTTTTCTTTAGTGAACGTGACTATGTAGTAAATTTTAGTATAGTTCAAGACGAAAGAAACCCTATTTCTTAAATCATAAAATTTACAATATATCGAGAAACATTTAAGTTAAGTTTTGTGATTATTTCTAAGTGGCATCTTTCTCTAATGGACCATTTAGGCTTTCGTCTTCGATTATTTCTTTTCAATTTGCGCCTTTTAAGTTGTTGAAGCTATTATGCGTAATTTCACGAAGTGCGATCTGTTTCTTTTTATATATGGGTCTGCCAAAGTGACTCCACTAAGCCTGATGAAAAGCATGAGCTGAAGAGGGTAGTTGTCACCATACTCATTGTAAATACATAAAATGCAACAATGCAACATGGTGATGGCTGATAAACAACGACCTATTGAGATGCTTCTGCCCTATTGGGCCTCCGGTCTCAAACTCACTAATGAAACACAACGGCAAGAATGCTGTTCTTTGAGTAAATCTTCTACTGACAGACTTAGCTCAGAGTTAATCAGATTATATTCTTAATTCATGTTATGTTCAAACTACTTTACTGGTTTTATCTATATGAAAATATTTCACTAGTTCGTTTTAGACTCAACGACTTTACTGACAACGGAGACCAGCCAACTACGCAGGAGAAATTATAGTGCACAAGTGTGTGCGCAAACACAGGTGCACTCTCTGTTACCTCTATCTCATAATCCGATGGGACGGTTAACAGACACGATCGGGGAGAGATCATGCGCAGGGCTGACAGCTTTAGGTGCTCTCCGAAGAACGGGGTTTCAGATCCCAACTTCCAAACTCCGAGCTGTTATTAATTATTTCTGTAATCAGAAAAACTCAATGACAATTTTGGCCCGACCCAGGATTTGAACCCGAGGCCTCTTGATCGGCATTCGCATCTTCAACCGCAAGACCAACGAGGCAGTAAAATAAAATACCAATAATTTAATAACAGTAATAATAAAAACATTTTGTTTGAAGGTTGTATCTTAACAAAACAAAAAGTAAATATTATGGAAGGGTCAAAAGCACTCTGAACTTGAATTACAGGTATCAGTGATCTCTCTGATTATATACTCGTACCTGACCTGATAAGTATTTTTTACTTTTCACCACAAGTATTATGCCACGGATGAGACAACAAGAAAAAGTTTAAAAAACTAACCGGAATACGTAAAACTTTTGATAAAATATATATAGCCTATCATCCAGGCCATTATTATGAATCTATTAAAACCCCATTAATTAAAATCCATTTAGTAGTTTAGGCGCTACGCTGAAATACTTACAATATATAAACATGCAAACTTGGATTGCCAAAATATCACCTTTTATTGGCTTCGCAGTAGTCGGGTACAAGAACAAATATAAAAAAATAGTTGGTATATCGCTTATAGAGCCGTATATTTACGGATTAAAACTACAGTGTTACTCGTATTCATAGTGTGGCTATCGTAAGAGACGTCTAAGAGAGTAAACTACGCAGAATAAAAAAACTTGAGAGGTGTGAAGGGACACCCGGATGGAACGAAGTTCGAAATAGAAAGATGAAACGAAAATATCTAGCTTGCTTTATATGAGAGAGAGAGACAGACAGAGAAACATGCGCACGCCGCATGGCTTACAATAGCAAAAAGTGTCGTTACAACTTTTCGTCTTAATTTTTTCCGTCTAGCCCCCTTTCGCAATGCGCGATAAGGAACTTCGTTCCCTTCAGAGACAAGGAAAATTTGAAACAAACCCCATACCAACCCATCAGACCAGTGTGGTGTATCAGGCCGGAATCTGCTTTGTATAGAGAGACTTATATCCAGCAGTGGACTATATAAAGCTGTTGATGATGATATAGGTTAGTGATTACAAAATCATATTGTATTAAATCTTTTTACCCGACTGCGAGGGTTGTGGTTATTTTTTTCGAGTGTATATCTATGTATGTATGTCTAGAGTCTGAATGGTTTGTCGTATTTTTATGTGAGTGGTACCAATGGATTCGTCTTAGTCGTCAGAGTGACACCGGGTATATCCAAATTAAGAAAAAAAAATACGTAGTCGGCTTTTTTTTAAACAATTAATTACTTGTTAATCTGAAACCTCATTGAAAGATTACAAGAGATGACTAGAGTAAGTTAAAAAAAGTAATAGATCAATTAGCAAGTTTTATATTTTTTTGTACTTATTTGTGCCTACACGCACAAATAAGTAACTGTATATAACCAAAATCACAACTACTCGTTTAAAAAAATATTTTATAATAGTTAGGATCACAGAATAGCAAATATGCCACAATAACTTAAGCTGCACCATTCAAGTATAGGTAAATATTTTCAAATGGAAATTATCTCAATTCAATTAATAAACACTAAGTTAATGTATTCATTCAATCGTGACTGAAAATAATCGATATGGTTTTGTTGTCTACACTGAGACATATTTATTGATACACGACTAGTGTGTGTTTGTTTTTAGTAATACTTACATATGTATGTATACCATTTTCTATCAAAGACTCGTCCTGTATTTCAATTACGTTAACAAATAAAACTAGCTGATCCTTTAGACGGTAGCACTGTGAAATGTGTCTGAGTTTCGTTCGATCTGTCTAGAAACCTAATCTCTGCACATATTTGGAATGTACCTATGTAGGGATTTATATGGATATTATTTATTTTTATTTATTTATTTAAACTTGATGCACATTTTGCACAAAGGCGGACTTAATGCCATATGGAATTCTCTGCCAGTCAACCTTAGGGTGATGTGAAAATATGATGTGGTAGGTGCGTAAGTGAAAATAGTAAATTTGACATATAATAATTAATGTTATAATAATATTAAATACGATGGTATTGGATAAAACTAATATATAGAAATAAATACTGATTTTTCTACATAGATACATAGAAATACGACATACCCTACACAATACATAAATATAGACATACATAAATATAACATATATTACTGTAATGTTTAAAGGATTAAAGTATATATGAGATATTTTTATACTTAATACTTGTTTATTTCAGTGTTTTTTGTTGGTTTATCAGGGAGGAATGATAACATTATCGCCCTGTAATAACTCGTTTCGATTAAATTCATGTTTAAAACTTGAATTAATTTATTGTCGAGTTTGTTATTCAATACCCACATAAAAACAGTTCTTGAAAAGACCACTAGGGATAATACCTTTTCCAATTTATATGCGGTCACCCGAATAACGTGCTTACCTATCTATAATTTAAATCTTTTAACTTATAATATAACAATGGTTGGTGGTATACGTGTAAAGTATTTTAGTATATAACATGATGGCTATTGGCTATCTGGAATATTCCGATAATTTACGAAAAATGATAAACGTACTGACTCAAATAAAAATAGGAACATCAGTACGGTCTTCAACAAAACCTTTTTTGCAAATCAATAATGTTTTTAATAATGTTTTTAAAGGTGTTTAATAATGTATTTTTAAGGGACATTCGACATGTAGAGGTCATTGACATTCCTATTCTTATTTGAGTCGTATTGTATGAGAGTCAATTTTACTACCCACTCGTGTTTAATGATACCACGACCTTGCAGAAAACCACTGTTTAACAATTCTTATCGTGTTTTTCACCAAATAATTGAACTAAACATTAAATCTGAATGGATTGCGGTAATAGGGCGGTAGTCTCTTAGGGTAACCTCATTGTCTCATTCCTTCGAAAAGGTTACTGTAACATTACGGTATTGATTTCTAAAAATTCGATTTATTGACATCACTGCTGGACACAGGTCTCTCCAATTGACCGCCACTTGACCGATCTTTGGTTTCGTTCTTTGACCCATAACACGACTATGACTAGAATATTACGACGCTTTCAATATATATAAAATATAGGTATATATATATATAAATTAATATCTTTCAATGTTTTTAACAGCATGTGGTCTACCACTAAATCTTATCAAATCTTTAAAATAATATCCATACCCTACCATAATAACATTGTGAACCCTTAATGAGCAGATAACATTAGATCATTAGAATGACTTTTTTTTAATTATATAGGGAGCAAACGAGCAGACGTATCGCCTGATGGTAAGAGATTACCGCCGCCCATGGACACCCGCGACACCAGAGACGTTACAAGTGCGATATGGTCAGTTTTAGTTTGTGACACTATGAAGCACGACCATTTCACAAATAATTCGACTACATCATTAAATGATAAGTTCTTTAGTCTGATCATAATATAAACATAATGCTGAATTATAAATAAATAGCTGTATATATCTGACAAACATAAAACTTGTTCTAATTTCTTACCTACCTATATAGTTTATCGTTGACCTATAATACAGTCACAAACAAGTATTCGTGACTGCTGCCATTTAGTTCTTTTATTTAGGTCAGGTTCTGACATTGAACTTGTCACGTTTGGGTAACCTCACCTTCAACACTTCATTCAGCTGATACTAAACTGATGGCGATACTTAACTTTTCTAATCTTATCGTGTCTTAATCTTTGTTTTCTTTTTTTTTGTTTTCTAATTAATTGCACCGTCAACTGCTACTGTCTCTCCGATACTTTTAATCCATCCTAAGGTTGCCTGGAAGAGATTGCTTTTGGCAATAAGGCCGCCCTTTGTACATTACAATAAATATTATTCATCTCTGTACTATCTTATGAATTTGTTAAACGGTGTACAAATAAAGAGTTTTCTATTCTATTCTATTCTATTCTATTCTATTCTATTCTATTCTATTCTATTCTATTCTATTCTATTCTATTCTATTCTATCTTAACTAACGGCAGATCTTAACTAATGTGAAATTTTAATCACGCTTTCAATGACTATATGCATAAACTAAGGATACAAATAAGAACGGAATATCTTTTGTCTCGAAATTCATGCCTTGACACATATCACATCGTATCAGTCTTTACCCAACTGCTGGAGATATGCCTCTCCTTAGATTTGAGATTTTTGAATACTATACCACATGTACCTACCAGATGGTGTGGTAAAAGATTTGTTTCAAGTTATCTTCTCTTTAAAGTAATGCAGTCCTGCGTAGTTTGTTCCTTTATAGGCTTCTTACACCATGGAATGAATAGAAGTGAATAAATGAGGAATAATGACATGACCTTACAGAAAACTGGTGCTAAGCAAATTTTTCATTGCTTGAACTGGATGAGCGAGGTAACTGGAAAAACAATTCTCCTTCTTTTTTTTGTGGATGTGGTGGAGTACACTCAAATGCTGGCAATACACATGTTACTCTTAAATTACAGGTGTTAATTGCCGATGTTGGACACCATTAAGAACCCCGTTTGTTCTCGAGAAAAATTGCATTTGCAGCAGCGAAACGATCAAAGTGATCTCCAATGTACGCATCGAATCCACAGCACTCAATTCACTAGGAAGCATCGAGGTAGCAGCTTAAGATACTACGACATTCGTTGAGTCTATCAATTATTAATTTTTTCCTTTCTTAAGAAAAAATAGATTCACTTGATTCGTTAAATTATTTATAAGACTTACATAAAGTTACTTACAATAATTTAGGAATGTCAATTACTAGGAGTGGTCTTTAGAATTGTGAGTAGGCTATTATTTTTAACGATCATTACAGTGTGACCGTGGTTTTTCTGAAGTGTCTGTACAGAATAATCCTCTTTACTCTGTTAGATACTATAGGAGCTTATAGGTTAATTTTACTTTTATTATGATAATAACAGTTCAGTTTATTTTGTATGGCCTTTTCCCACTCCTCTGCTTGCCTGTATGTCGGAAATCGCGGTCAAGACTAGCCTATGTCCTTCCATAACAATCAAATTATCTCTATGCCAAATTTCATTGTAACCGATGCAGCGGTTTTTTTATGGAATGGGGGCAAACGAGCAGACGTATCGATAATGATAAGCGATTACCGCCGCCCATGGACACCCGCAAGGCCAGAGGTGTCACAAGTGAGTTGCCGGCCTTTGGGGAATGCGGAAGGGGTTTGGGGGGGGGGGGGTAATGGACCTCCAGTATCCTCTCTCACTCGGTGAAACACAACGCAAGCGTTTGTTTTTCTCTGAGGCCGTGGTCTCATTCCGGTCGAGCCGGATCATGCATGCCGAAGCGTGGCTAACACATAGACAGACAGACAGAGTTATTTTTTAATTGATAATATTATTATTATTTATATTAGTAGGGAAGTATGGATTACGACGTCGAATAGCTCTAAAAATGCGAGTAATATATGCAAATACGTTTTATCATATAAAATGCTAATATCTTTTTGGAAGTAGCATTAACATGTAAAGGTTGAGGTTTCAGAACCTAATTTTCAAATATACGATGAATATTTGATACCTTTCTTAAAATGTCTGTCCATGTAGGACAGTACATTTTAAGTACAGTAGGTAGGGCTCATTAGCCTGGTTGCAATGCCCAGGTAGTGCTGGCGTGCCCGAACAAATTTGGACTACACGTAGGTACACCCGATGGCTGCTAGTGACAACACAGCAGAATCCGTGTTGCAGTTTGCCAAAACTACACAGGAACGTTATATTTGCCATCGATACACCAAGAAGAAGGTAATGGAGGTACCTAAGTTAAGAATCTAAAGCGAGGATTCACAAAGATTATTAGATGTATTTATAATTAATCTAACTATTGTCTATTTTATTCTGTGTATTTAGGACCATTTCTTGAACAACCACTTTCTAGCAAATATACCTACTTTATTTTTAAATTACTTGAAAATAAAAATAAGTTTTTTAATGAAAGGATTGATCTGAAAAACAAAACCAATGCCTAAAATGTAATTAACATTGAGGAACAATGAAATCAGTTTATTGCAGTTGATTGCCAAGTTAACTTGAGGTGAGCTCCGTGGTACGGTGAGGTCTCAAAATGATAAGAATTTACTTGCAATGTGTTTGCCTACCGGTTACTGTTGAACAACGCCAATAGTTTTCGAAGTATTTCAAGTACCTACAATTTGCAGTTCAAATTACTATTCTTTTAAAAATCTATTTGCACATAAACAACTTCAACTAAATTGACAAATAGAGGGACATTTATACAGTCTTTAATCAAAACTTATTAGATTATTTATTCATTCTGTTCCGTCTAGTCGGTATTGTTTCAGTTGGTATTTCGTATGCAAATGGTCTGTAGGTATCACCGACACACTGCAACCGACCGATTTTATATTAGCTTTCGTTTCGTTATTGACGCGAGAAATATACAAAGGAAAATATTGAAACGTTTGATTAAACTGAATGTACGAGTATGTAGGTAGGTATGTGTATTCTGCATCGCGTGTTGTGGAATGACGGCGCTGTACCTACCTATTTGCACATCCATCATGTTTGTTCATGTAAATAAGTTTTACTGTGCAAGCAGAACGTAGTATGAGAGAGGTAGCAATTACTGGAAAAGCCTAGAAATAGTAAAAGCAAAGTTTAATTTCAATATTTTAAACAAAAATATCAACAACTAAACATAATATACTCTTACTTCTCGACGCTTGCAGTTAGCTTACTTCTTGTCGTGGATATAAGATACCCGAAAATATATGTAGAAACCTTTTTTTATATATATGTATTAATAGAAAATCGGCACAACGACGAGCTCCCTGAATAGCGACCCCTGTTGGATACACCGCTAGGCGGACATCTTCAAATTTAATCATCAACACATCACATTAACAGCGTTGAATAGTCCACTGCTGGACATGGGTCTCTTTTTAAAAAGGACGTTTTGACCTGCTATACAGCGCTAGCTAGACGTATTGGTATTAATTTTTCCTACTATTTATTATGGTGGGAGAGTCACGCTTCGGCATGCATGGGTCGGCTCGACCGGAGTGATACCACAGCCTCAAAGAAAACCGGTGTGAAACAGAGCCTGCGCTGTGTTTCACCCAGTGAGTAAGGATACCGTAGGAACAACCCCAACCCCTCTCATATCCCTCTTCCCATCTCTTAATGGCCGGCCACACTCTTGTGACGCCTCTGGTATTGCGAGTGTCCATGGGAGGCGGTACTCGCTATCATCAGGCGATACGACTGTTCGTTTGCCTCCTTTTACATAAAAAAAATGCAGTGCAGTTGTCGAGCATAGTTTGCTCTTATTTCTTTATTCTTAATCCATCACACGGACAACTTACATTGGACAAAAATCATGTTTCTATTTTAAAATTTAACCAATTTCCCATTGTGAAAACAGATCATTGTATTAATAACAAGACAAACAAGTGTTTAAAAGAATGTCGCGTGTATTTGAACCACGATTATATTTTCCATAAATATTAGGAAAGCTTTATAAGCAGCATATAGACCAGACATGTATTTATTACAAGGCTAAAAATGTTTCATATTAAATTTGTCTGTACAACTACTGAAGATCCAGACATTGTTTGTTTTTAATTTAATCCGTCAGCCGATACGATCGTAGGGACCGTCTACATTTATTAGCTCAGTCAGTGATGTTCAAAGCTGAAATGCCAAACGTGCCATTGCATATCCACGTGTTCTAAGTTTAACGATGTTTTCATATGACCAATCGTCTGAGAGGCAATAAAAAAATTTACAACAACTGCAGTCGTATTTGAATGTAAAATATTGTGCAGATAGAATAAAATGTGACTGGCAAAATGTATTAGTAAGCATATCAATGGCAACAGAATACATATAATATGTGATATATTGCTGATGTAGTTATAGTATAGAAAACTGTTATCCATACTTACATTATAAATGCGAAAGTAACTCTGTCTGTCCTGATTTCATGGCCAAATTGCTGCACCGATTTTAATGAAATTTGGCATAGAGATATTTTGATTCTTGAGGAAGGACATAGGCTACTCTTTGCTGTGATAACCGATAAACACGCGGGCGGAGCCGTGTGCAAAAACTAGTTGTTAAATATAAAAGCTTTTTACAAATGAAAATTGCTAACTTTTGTAGCAAAATAAATAACGATATCAAATCATCAAATATCAATCATCAATATCATAGACCGGTAGACCATTGCTTCGCTCCAGGATTGAGAAGTAATTCAACTATGTTTTAAAATTAATTAGGTATTGAACTTACTACAAGATTCTGTAATTATAATATCATAAAGTCATAAAGACGCGATTGCTTCGTCGCTCATACTCGCTCCCAATTGTTCAAATTATTTATTTTTGTTTTTTAAATACTTACGCATTCCTTAATGTTTCAAAAGAAATGATAAAATTAATAACCAACTATCCAACGAATTAATATTATCTCTTTATGGGACAAGATATTTTAGGAGCTTTGAAAACTGTAATTATTTATGTTTTTTCATCCTCTTCGCAGCCACTTACGCCGCTTCGTTAGAATTCGTTAACGAAGAGTTGGTTCCGTACACTAGGATCTCCTGCTTAGATCCCCTGGGCTATTCATTTGGAATTTTCATCCACACTGGTTCCCTAGGGGATCTTTTTGAATTTCATTTCCAACAACGGATGGAAACAATGTCTATTAATGCTTAAACCGATGGGGGATTTATTTGAACTTCAGGGGATCAGTGTGAGCGAAAATTCCAAAAGAGTTTGTCAGGAGATCTAAGCAGGTGATCCTAGTGGCCGGAGTCGAAGAATTGGTGCAAATGGAAGTCTTACTCCCAGACTTAGTCTACTGGGACGTGATTTTGTTCCTAGGTACTAAGTGCAACCATGCCTGGAATGGAGCTGCGTCTAACGCAATGTTTGACATGCTGCCATCTACGCCATGTGGCTCGGCAAGTGGCCTCGGACCACTTGCTTAGCTACCGATTCGCTACCCTGAATGCCACTACCCGCAATAAACAAGATCTCGTCCGGTGTACTAACACCGACGAAACATTCGGGAAGACATATACTAATATGTCTTCCCGAATGTTTGTTGCTGAATGATATACATCAAAGTAATCAAGACACTATTTTACTTAATACTTAAAAACGCCAAGATCGTTTGGTAGTTTAGTTCCTAATTAAATAACTTCTCTAATAAAATGAACTACTGATTTTATTATCTATTTAATTTTAGATTTACTTATTGTAGTCTTCCTTTATATTTAGTTATTACTATTTATCATTCACTTTTAACGGAAACGGAAACAATAATACCTAAGGCTCGGATGCTTGGAGCTATTGAACAAATGAAACACTATTGAAAAAATAAGTGCTTAGCCATTTTGTCACTTGTCTTTTTGGTAATAAGATCTATCTTATTACAATCAAAAGGGCTACTGGAGAAACGTTTTTCGATTATTATTGCTTACGCCTTACGTCGCTAATTCAACTAAGGCGCAAGGTAATCAACAACTTATCTATTTTATCTGATTTCGGCAAACGAAAACGCAAAAATGTAAATAAAAATTCATTCTCTTTTTGTGCCAAAATCATGACGTGTCCTTGTAAGATCAAATCTTTATTTCTTTTGCCGTATAGGTACTCGTATAAATAAAATACAATAAAAAATATAAACAGCGTTTATTTTGATATAACATACTATAAAATAAATGTATACCATACAAACATATAGGTATAGGAAAACATATTTTTAGAACGCTGACAGTAAGACTGAATATATATGTCAAGAATTATTTACTTAATCTAGGTATACTCCGAAAACGGTCACTTGTATGAAAACTGAGTTTTCTTCTCTAAATAAATCTACATAATTGTCTCTTTCATGGTCCCATAAGAAAGTGACAGCATTGTTATAGCACTGTGCTCTTTTTTGCGCTATTGTGACGACAGAAAGAATCCGGTAACGGTTAAAGTTCATAGCTTTGACCGCCCGCATCAATGTTTCCGATATACGCATGGCTAGCATAGGAGACTCCTGAAAAAAGGTTTCATTGATTTTACGAAAAGTAACACGTTACTTTTGAATACCATTACTAGGCACTAACTTTTGAAACAAAATCTAATTTAACACATCGACTACTATAGATTTACTCAAGCTTAATTTTATTGCCACAGAAAAATAGAAAAGTAAATAAATTTTCGGGAATCTCTGAGTATTCCTTACTTATGTTCTGATCCGGCGTGAAAGTAAGTGAAAAGTATAAATGCATGTACTTTTCACTTACTCTAAAATGTGTAAGGCAACTAACGCAGTTATAATAATTTGTTTTGTAAGTGTACAAAACAAATTATTATAACTGCGACATACCTGAGGGTTGTACTTGTGGTCGGTAAAGTTCTCATCTAAAATTTCATTAACTGTTCGTGTCACCGCCGGCGGATGGAATCGCACGTATGGATCAAGTTGATATGTATTTAGGTACATTAGAGTAGGCCGTTTATAAGAACCAGCTATCTGAAAAAAGTTGCCATAATTTAGAAATCTAGGAATTTAACCAACCTATTCCAAGATAATTAAACATACCGTTGTCACTTGACGAACATCTCGGCCGTTGAGATTGAGGCAATAATTATCCCCAGTTTTCTCTACTGTACTGACTTACAATACCAATAGAAAACCATAACTACTTTTTTATGTTTATGAACCTGCCAGTGATTAGAGTAAGAGGTCACCATACTCATTGCGGATGCTGACAATGCGACAATGCAATGATTCAGCATCAATAGGCCTTCGGTCTCGCACTCAACAACAAAACACGAAAGCATGACTACTGACATTTTAGATTGGTCTTCTGTGAGAGAGAGAGAGAGAGAGAGAGAGAGAGAGAGAGAGAGAGAGAGAGAGAGAGAGAGAGAGAGAGAGAGAGAGAGAGAGAGAGAGAGAGAGTAACCGCACTGGTTGACCTGACCTGTTCCTGCTAAAATCAGCGTGGATTTATTATCTTCTTCTCATTAATGTTTTAAATAAAATAGGAGGTATTTTCAAATCCTTACGTTTGTTGATATCCTGTCTTGTGCTTTAATACCGCTTACGCTAGAAAAACCGAGGGACTGTTTCCGCATTTTCACCCTACTGGTGAGTTTGCCGGAATCCATATTAATAACAGATCTGGATGTCATTTTCACTAGTTTTTATCTGGAACAATTTTCAACCCTTGTCTATAAATATTGCCAAAATTGAAACTAGACTTCTTAATTGCAAATAAAATCTTCTACTTTGTTTTCGCTCTGCAATGTCAATGCAATAACATCAAACAATTCAAAAAACTGCTTCTGTTTACACAATAAAATTATGCTTTCCACACAAAAACTTTAAAAAATAGAAATCAATAGCAAACAAATAAAATTATACTGCGATATATTAGCAGTACATTAAGAAAGTTAAAATTTAAGAAGAGAAATATAAAAATAATTCCTTCTCATCAAAAAGATCTAAAGAATATTTTATTTACTGAAGCATGACGGCTCAGTAAATGAAATGTCAAAAACCTTTTGGCATTTCAACCAGTAACATTTAGTCACCTTAAAGGCACTATATTGCAATATTGCAAAATTACTTTTCCACTCTGTCCATCAAGACAACCAGTGGATTGCTGCTGTTTACTTTTACAAGATTGGCCTGCGCATACCCTTTACAGTAAGTACACAGCAACGAAAAACAAATTCTCTCGATGTACCCATAGCGAGAACAATGTACAGACAAAACTCATGTCGTACGTTCAACTGTGTCGCAGAGTCGATCTTGACTTGTTTGCCTGCGAAAGTTGCGAAGTTCATATATACATATTTCATTATTGGCTGTAAGTTTTCCTGTAAGAAAATTTAAAAAAAACTCTTAAAAATCGAATTTGGGCTTAACCAACTTTCCTATAACTTTTGGATTAATTTATAATTTTTCTATGAAAGAAAGCGTTCTTTATATCTTATTATTTCTTTTCATCAGCGGATAGAAACATAATTATGAGCATATTACCATTAAACTGTAAATATTGTACACACGAGTTTTTTTTTTAATTCTGCAAATATTAATCAAACAAAAATAACAAAAATTACAACTCTGTAAGGCTCAGTTTCGCACAAATCTTACCTAATACTTGAATTATAGGACCAAGTTCCCTTAAAGTTATTTTCTTAAGCTCACAACAATTTATGTAATTATTATAAGCAGTAGTGGAAGGCAATTTCACAAGACAATTACTAGGAAGACAATGACAAATAATGTATCTCATTCTGCTTTATAATCCATCACGTATTCTCATTTATCTTTGAACCGCTCAAGGTAAAGAAAAAGCAGAGAATGCTTTGTGCTTGAGCATTACCATCATATTTTTTTTATATCTTCTATACGTGTGTTTGTCACCTAACTACTACTAAACGGCTGGACCGATTTTAAACCGAAATTCAACGTATGATGACAATACTTTCAATCATTTTCTGCATTCGTCATTACGGAAATGCTTAAGCTTTCCATCAGTCAGAGTAGAAACATTTTGTCAGGGACTTAGATAAAAAAAATTACACGAAAAATCGGTTACATAGTTTCGGACTTCATCGAGAAGAAGTGACACGGGAAATACTAGTATACTTACTGCGAACTAAATGCGACTAAAACGCCTAAAAGATAAGGTGTCGGTATATAGCTTTCATTAAGATACCGTCACTAGTAGATTTTTGACAAATTTCGAATAAATTTCTGAATTGATTTCTATATCTACACTAATATTATAAAGAGGAAAGATTTGTATTTTTGTATGTAACGAATAAACTCAAAAAGTACTGGACCGATTTTAAAAATTCTTTCACCATTCGAAAGCTACATTATCCACGAGTAACATAGGCTATATTTTATTTTGGAAAAAAATAGGGTTCCGTAAGATATTTGCGTTTTTCGGACACAAGGTGTAAAAAATCAACCAGAAAAGTTACTTATTTTGCGTACGCTGCCTAAACTGTTAAAGATAGAACCATAAAATGCTCTTATGGGTAGGCTTTTTGCAGCGGTAACCGACATCCACGCGGGCGGAGCCGCGGGCGACCGCTAGTTCATTATAAAATACTCGAAATATACATTTTGACATAGTATGAAAATTTAGATTTAATCCACAATACATAAGGAAAACGTAAATTGACGGGTGGAACAGACGACATCGAATCATTCTAATCACGCTACCATCAAAAATTGGCCGACAAAAGGCGACCCTAGCTAATGGCCAGACAGATAAGCGACACAAACAACAATATCTCGTCAGCACAACTTCTGTACACAAGAGAAATATCTGTTTCTGACTCGGCAAAGCTGCCTTTTATTTTGCACGATAACATATTAATTGTAATAAAAAATTATATCTCTCTTTGTTGTAAACGGACAGCTAAGGACCACACTAGGGCCAAATTAAGATAATATATTTTACCTACTATCGCTAAACTCGTTACATATTTTATACAATAGAATTTGGTAAATTAATTAAATTCCCAGGCTACATAGCCAGACTCTGTTGACCGCGCTAAAATTCGGTAATGGATAAAAATTTATTGATATTGAACCTTCATAATATATGGCAACATAATACAAAAAATATGTTAAATCATGTTTTTCAAGTCGATATAATTGTTGCGCTGATGTGATTATAGTCTAAATAACAACAATAATAATTTGAAAACAATAAGATGAGTCTTGAAGATTTGAATGAGACATCCAAGTGGGGCTTTCGCGTCAGAACTTCAGCTGTTCTACTTTTGTTCCATGTTAACTGTTATTACAAAACTTCGTTTTAGGGTTATCTCAATGTAGTTCAACGTTGCAATAAAAATGCTAATTCAACGAGCCCCGAGGCAAACATATCTGCTAATATTAGTGACCTAAGACCTCTTCTGATTTGATCAGGTTTTATATTAAAGAGGTTTTAAACGGACGCAGTTAAAAGCTATGTATATTTAATAATATTCTTTGAACGTAAAATTCATCTAAAATTAAATTTGGGCAATCTTAATAGATCACAGTTTATTAGAAGCCGTTTAATAGATTTCTTCCGAACTTCTTATGTAGGTATATACTTTGGACAAAAATAAAGGATATCACCATCGATTGCGTATTAAATTTTTATGTCCATTTATGCATATACTGTAGGGAATTACTGTATCAACAACTTATAATGCCTACATGAAGTCCACTTTTAATTTATCCGATTTTGGGGTGTAAATATTTTCCTGAACATAATAAACGATATTTTTAAACATATGTGAGGATGTAATTTTGTACATCCAATAAAAATTAACATGTCCAATATTATGTTATATGTCCACTTAGTATTAATCTATATATTAAAACGTGAAACAACTGTTTTGTACACCTTTTTACGAAAATTATGAGATCGGAGGAGTACAAAATTCGATTAACAAAAAAAATATAAATACGGTTAAAAAAAAAAACAATAAAAAAAGTTAATGTTCGTTTAAAGGAGCAGGGCAAGTAGCTAAAAATATTCAAAAATATTTAAAAATATTATTGTTGAATTTCGGACCACTAGTATACATAAATTGTGAAGTCAGTAGGTACACTTCAAAAACTCGAATAGCTCTTCAGATGTAGAGATCAAATTTTGACACACAACGATATACAACGTTTCAAAGATCGTTTTCATCTAATTTTGCAACTAACATGTTCCACAGCGAAACATGGCAAGGTACAATCAGTTATTAATGATTTTTATTCATTTACTGCGCAGGTAAACTATAATTTTTATTAAGATTTTCTGTACCTCAAATTCCAAACCAAATTTACTTTTGGATTTGACAATATTTCATTGATTTGCGACTATTAAAAAGAAACCAAATGAGTCATAGATAGGCATAATGCGCATATTATTTTAATTTTAAATGTTTCACGAGACTTTCATCCATAAAAGATTTTTTGTACTAGTAACATACGAGTACCACGCTGGTATATTGCTTAGCGGCCCTACATCACAATATACAGAGTTTTATTCAGTAAGCCGTCTTTATGAATCGAACATCTCAGGCCCAAGTTTGCTTATATGGGTCGGCACACTCGGATAGCAATTCCTCAGGGCAAACTTCCTATACGCTCAACATTTGAGATTTGCAGACAATCTTTGAAAGCATCCTTTGATGTTCCGACAGCGCTCGATTTAGGCTGAATAGTAGGTAATTTACTGTAATGGCATATATTCTGTACATTTTCATTTTATTCCAGAATAAAATTCTTTTGAGTAAACCACAAAGTGTTCTGTGAGTAATTATAGTGAATATAACTTAATCCGGTAACCTATTTTCTGTTTCAATAGTAACGAGCGCTTTCACAAAACTTAGAGTGTAATAAAAATGTGGATTTTTACTGAGTAGGTATTTCAACTTATTTTCTTTGCACTCTGGAAACATTTGAAATGGTATAAAACCTGAAATATTTGCAAGTTGTTCATACGTGAATAAAATATAGCTTTACATTTATAATATTTTCTTGTCTAATAGGTAGATTTTGACTTTTTATGCAAAGACAATAACGCGTAAATTGTATTACTATCATTTACAAATGCCAGAATGATTTTTTTTATAATTAGAAAAAAAAATGTTGGAAAAAACCGTATTTTATAAATATAAAAGTAGATTTTCTGTTGATTACTGCACCAATGAATTGTCTAGCACAGTAACTATTATATGTTTTTTTCATGATAGTTTTAGACTGTCACTAATGACTCTTATCGTATTAGACGACACACGGATGTGGTATGTTTTTATTATGAACTGTAACGTTAATTTGTGATGAGTAGGTACTGCTTATTTAAGCAATAACAAAAGAAACTATAACCAGACTACATAAACACTTTTGATGATATTTATATAGACTATATCATTATTATCTACAAGTCTATTGATACCTAATTCATTACATTCCATCGGTTCAGTATCAGTAGTTTAGGTGCTATGATGGGACATACAAACTTGCATAGACTGCAAAACTGTTACCCCTAATTTTTATTTTTTGTAATCGGATAATAAAATATATACCAAGAAGTTCAGATATAAAATGTAGACATGAATTGTAATTGTTAATTAATTTGTATTGAGCACAAATGAATAGATCTGACTAGAGCCGGCCGTGTACAAATGGAATTCAAGAGTTTAGGAGTTGTTGGCTTTAGGGGGTGTCTTCTTAAGTAAAATGTTAGGGCCTAGGCGCGTGGGTGAGCCATACTTCGTTATATATGGGACGGTAAGCGAAAAGCACTCAAAAGTTGACAACACATGCAAAGAGCGGTAGCGCAGTGATACAGCGGCGTGATACAAAAACAGCTAGAGTTGTAGGCTCATGAGCAGCTAAGTCAGGTGACCTGGCTACTCATTAGACTCCTGTGCCATACAATAAAAGTATAAAGAACCTCTGGCAATAGCTTATTAATCTATCTTAGCACAAAGGCCACTCAATTAGATTGCCAATAATTATAATATAAGCACCGCACCGTAACAAAATTTAACCTTTATATAATAACGTTATTCAACTTTCCTGAACCTAAACCTTGCCTTGACCTATATCCACCCTTATTTAACCCTCGAGTGACGTTTTGTGAACATAAATATTTCTAGTATAGACTACGAAGACATCAGTCAAAATTTTCATGTAATTTTGAACTGTAACGGACACTTTTAAGGTTTATTTTGGTTTGTTTTTGTCGGGCGGGAAAACTACCATTGTAATTACATTTTGAAGAAACTGTGATTTGGATAAGAAGGTAAGACTCTTAATAGGTTATACTTTATTAACTTGAAGTAAATTAGCGTTTCTTTCCGAATAACGCTTTTCGAAGTTAAATATGTTTACATTATTATAGAAAAAATATAGATTTTAATCTAGTCTATGTTTTGAACTAGTCCTTTGAACGCAACTTAAATAAGAATGGAATGTGTCTAGAAGGTTTATATATAACGCTAAGGTGGCAACATAATTTTTAGAAGTTGTTGTTGCGTAATTGTTATGGTCAGCCGTGAGCTTTCTGAAAACCCCCCACGGGTCGTCACCCCAGACCAGTCCCGACCCACGTCGCTGCCTCCTTCTGCGAGATGACGTCTTCGCAGAAGGCTGAAATCGCGATAACAGCTGTTACTACCGGCCATGGAGCGTATGACAGTCGGTTGTGAGAGATCTCCTCTGACTCCACCCAAATTAGGCAAAAGTCGCCCAAGGGAGAGGCAGTGGCGACCAGCTTTAAAGTAAGCAGTTGGAAGTGGTCGTTGAAGAGCCACCTGCCCTAAAGGATCAGGCTCAGATACTTTATCTGGGCCCGAACCGGTAAGAGGACCCAATTGACCACGATGAAGGTGCCAGGGGGCGGACCACGATGGGCTCATAAAATAGCAGGGGCTCCGTCTTATCCAGTGCCACCCGTAAGCCCAGAAGAAACTAAGAATCAATTCCTCATAGTAAACGAATATGCTTTGGAGAATAAATATCTGTGAAAAGAATTTAATGGAGGCAAAATGTTTTTAATTCTACATTTTGGCTTAACTACTTGAGACAGAAGAAGTGGAGATAACTTATATCAATTTTTACAATTATATGATTATAAGAACCTAAAGGGGGTCTTTACAATGAAAGCTAAAAAATATAATTAAATTTAACAAAATATACGATAAATACAACATAACAATGTATGTTTTTATGTAAGAATAAATAAATATTAACATAATTGTTCAGCATTATTAAAACTTTGGGCCTAACGATAATCGTCTTCAACAGCAAAAGGAATAATAAATAAAGATTAGTTTGAATGGGCAATTAAAAAAATTTAAAATTTAGATTACATATTTTGCCAGCAGCTTTAAAAATACGCAAACCCATTTACTTGCTTAAAAGTTAACAGTGTTTGCAATACAAATCTCTGATATTAATGAACATGAAAAATTTATTTAGAGTGCTTATTTTGAAATAGTATGGCTTGTCGTGATATTGATTTATTTTCAGGTATAAATAAATGAGTGCATGTAAATCATTACATTTTTTTTCAATTTAATAACGACAGTATCAGGATTCGTTTACTGACTTTAAATATTTAAACAATTTTTGACCAAAATTCAAGATAAAATAGTTATAGAAAAAAGGTAGCTCAAATTGTACCAGCATGAAAATTGGAATTTCCCAGAGGACAACGCAAACTAAATTGCCCGAAGGCTGTAAAAATAAAGAATAAAATCGCACAGATAATGCGAGAACAGAAATCTCTCAAACAATATAGAATTGTTTTCAGTTTGGCATTTGCAAAGTTTCGCGGAAACACCAGATGTTATTTATTGTCAAAAACCACGAAGACGAGTGTGCTGAAACTGTCGTAAACGTACAATTCATAACCCACATTGAGTTTGTAATGATATTAGAGTTGAATATGGCTGGATAATGTGCATTTCCGCTTTTGTATGTGCTTCTATAACTATGTTCAGCTAATCTTTATTTATGAGTGGACTTTGATTGCTTTTAATTTTGTCAGTGACCCTTGCTGGGTGTTTTTCGGCTCAACATGTTTGTGTCTGCCTGACTTCATGCTGTATGAGTTTTGTTGTCTATAAATTTAGTGTATTTTATGTAAAGAGAAACTGAAATATTATAGTGTACTAAATATTTTAAAAAGTAAATAATTAATTGGAAGTGAAGGGCACATTTCGAAGAAACAGTTCTCCGTATTATTTTGGTAACTGGTAAGTTCCTATTCAATGAAAGACGACATTTATAAAAGCTCACTTTCAAAATTGAATTTGAATATGAAACGAAAATCTTCAGTCATTATATGTTGTTATATTGGTAGAAATGTTACTACTAAAGGTATTCGTTTAATATTTAGAATTCAATTCTTACAACAATGTTATTCGTTTTTTTAACATAGCAATACATTTCAGTAGCTGACCAGTTTTATATTTACGTAACCACTTGCCAAATTTAGTTTGAAGTCCTCAATAGATTTTGAAATATAAAAGTCAATAGCCAACAACCAACAGCCGTATTTTGTTTAACAGAGCGTTCAGAAAAAAATAAAAACTATGAAATAAATGTGTTTACATTAATATTCGTTTATAACTTTTTAATATGGACAGTTCACATTTGCCTGACAGTGAACCGAGTTGTTGCTCTTCTTGAATATAATATTTTTTACTCTTTAAAGGAATTCTTGTGAAGTCAAGTTTCCAAAAAAAAAACCGTACAATCCGTTAGGGAATTCCAAAGAATGACTTAGAAATAATCCTTTGACTTACACGTGACTGATTACAAACAAAAAAGATTTGACTCGCCTTATCTAGAAGAACTTGAAGTTGTCCCGTATTGGAAATTTCCCGGCTGCCCTCCGTTAAACAAACTTCGATGAAGGATTATACTAAATTCCAATGCTGATTAGTATTAAATTCCCGATACTAGCTGATGACAGTGTTCAGAAGAACGATGCCTTGAGATCGTAAACTTTTACGTTCTTAAAGTTTAGGTAAGGATAGAGAGAGGAATAAAGTGTTCGTTACAGTATTAGACATCACCGTCTCTGTAAAATATTCTGAATAACATTTTACTTATTTATGTTTTATTCCAGTTCGTAGGGCTGATAATCTTAAGATATATAGAGACAATTTTAAAACTAAGAAGAATGGTGAAATAAACACAAAATAAAATAATATTAAAACTGCCAAAAAGGCGGGATGTCAATTGGGTTTTGAATCATTTTCTATGTCACACAGAATGTATTTATGTGTGCGTAAAATTCTGAATGTTTTGTTTTTATTGTTATGTGTAAGTTCGTAGTGACAAGCAATTGTTATTGATGGATTTTTAAAATGTGTATGATCCTTCATCCATACTCCCCTCCCCCCCTTATAGGTACTCCCTTCCGTTTGGTAGCCCGTGTTTGTCTATGGCGAAAATTAACAAAAAATAAATACTTAGGTACTTACCTACGGTTAAAAATCTAATAATCGTTTCCTGTTTTAATTATATCTGACCAATTATGACTAGTGAGCTAGTAACTTATACTTGATTAGATAACCGCAAAATTCAATTAGATACGAATAAAATAATAGCTACGGTACAACTATAAATCTTTAATAACATTCGTGGTCTTATATTTTTTTATGTACCTATATTCAAAATTTCATTCAAGAGATTTAACAATGTAAAAAGTAATATCTAACACAAGAATAAGTAGGTTTATGTTAAGATCTTTATTTACTATGACACAACAACACATTTTAACTCATTAGAGATTCATTAAACAACTTCGTATTTGAAATCTTTCGCAATCAAGTTGTCTTCAAACATGAAACATATATTTGACTTTTGCTGAAATTTTCTGATTTAAATTCTTATCATCGTGAAATAAAGCCGTTTATGTACATTTTCATTTTTATAATAATCAAACGTTAATGCGTTCAAAAGCAATTTATTTATACAACTCATGGTCTGTATTTTACCTTTAATTTAATTGTTTGTAGCAGTTAATTTAAGCAATGTATTAAAAATTATCAACATTATAACGTGCCATTAGTCACAAGAAATTGGTTCATAAATATTAAGAACCGTTTTGGAGGCTTAATAATGTAAGCGGTCGGTTTTATGCAAAGAGGGCCAAATAATTCCTAAAGTAATTTTTATATCGTATATCTTTATTGTACCTAATGGATGGTTTTTATTGTATAATTTCAGTAATAATGAATATGCTTAAGTATCCCATCCTCTAACCATATCGGAACTTCTAATGCAAATTTTTAAAACCGTTTTCTTTTTATATTGTTGACAATGGTATGCGGTAAGTGCTTTATACGTACCTCGTAGCATACTAGGAAGAATGACATAACATTTTATGGAATGTTACACGTTTTTTTTTCTATAAAACCATCCACCATTAACATATTGTCTTGAACAAAGCGACTAGAGTATTAGGACTGTTTGAAAGCCTGTAGAAAACTAGCTGACCCCTACATGTTTTGTTGCCCATCGTGTGATGTTATAACAGCGTATATATATATATATATATATACTGTCAAGGATTTGTTTTAGAACATTAAAAGGGAAACAAATCTCTTATACATTTAGTTTGTTAAACTTCAACAGTTTACACAGCGCACGCAATGGAAGCAAAAGACATTATTTTCCCCCGTTTTCGCAATATTATTAATTGATACTCCGCTTGTTTTTGTTAAAGCGTCGTGATATATAGTCTTCCTCAATATTCTATCCAAAACGATATTTTTTTTTAATCGGAACATTAGTTTCTGAGATTTGCATGTTCAACTGAACAAAGAAACTCTTTAAGAAGAAAGTAAATGGTACCTTTGCAAGAACGCATACACAAAATACAGTAATACAACTGCTGTAATTGAAAACCGAGTGAAAGTGCAGGTTTACTATTCACTTCGTCACAATAACGTCTCCTAGATACGACGTCATAACATGTAATAGGAGTTAAAAAAAAGTTTTATAAACACTTAAAACGAAGCTACTATTTAAATTAAATCACTACAAAATTTCAAGTAAAGTTCTTAAAAGTAGGCTTGAACCTAGTTTTAATTTTGATATTGCAAATAAACATCCAAAGCAGTCCCTCCAATACTTCTATTACGCGATTCAGGATTGATGGTTCTTTCTTAGGTTACTGTTGTGTTGTATGTGGAAGTCGCCATAGTTCTAAAGAAGAGACAAGAATGTCTCTGAACAAACAAAGATTTATTGTTTATAGAAATAAACAATAAATCTTAAAGAATTTTTGTCATTTAAGTAAGTTAATAAACGTGACATTTGGATTGATAATATTAATTCCTAGACGAGCCTAATAAAATTTTACATTACATTTGTTTGTAATAAAACTATATACTTACTTTGAATAAGACATAAAACTACAACTGGAATAATAGTTTTGTTTACTACATACTAGATTATTTGTGTTCTAGACCGAGTGATAACGCTATTTATTTAGAACACACTGAGAAAATAAAGCTTTTTGTAGGTTGTCTGGAGACTAAAACTTATTACACATAAAATAACATTTCTTTAAACATCACGACGTCACAAGACGTATGATTATACATTTTATTTACTTTTTACTTTGCTTTGTTGGTACCATCAGTTATCTAGTCCCAGTTGGGTAATCATTCAATTTGAAAAGCTACAGTAAAATCTAAAGATTAAAAGTGACAGTCAAAATCCTCAAGGAAATATGGATTTTTTAAATGTTTTGTTTTATATTTTACAGAACTAATAGTAGTTCTGTATTAATTAATCAATACAGTAAATACAGTTAATCAACATTGGTTTATTACAACACTCTAGCTAGATTAATGTGAACTAATATCAACTTTGGAAACTTATATTAGAAATCGTATCAGCAGTTACTACTAAGTACAAAGTTGTAAATACTTTCTTGTTTCTCAATAACGAAAACAGTAACTGATAACTATTACTCGTAAATATGTAGTTGTAGGGGGGTCCGTAGCTGTAGAGGAAACTGGTGTTGACGATGAGCCGGTCTAAGTCCCCGTCAGCTGACAGTTCAGTCTTAAGAGTCTATAATCTAGTATGATCTAAATGACTTACAAGAAGAGATGTACTTGTAATGTATTTTAATTATAGAATTATGTTGAGTAACACACACATAAGTACAGTCTCAAACAGTATTCTTTGAAATGTTATATTTTCATACCATTATTATAAATTAGAAAGTAACTCAGTCTATCTGTCTGTTACGTATTCACAGCTAAACCGTTGAACAGTTTTTTTATGGAATAGGTTACAAACGAGCAAACGTATCACCTGATAGTAAGCGATTACCGCCGCCCATAGACACCCGCAACACTAGAGGCGTCACAAGTGCGTTGCCGGCCTTTGGGGGATGAGGATGGGGAAGGAGTTGGGGATGGAGGGAGGGGTTGGGGTATGGGCCTCCATTATCTTTCCATTATCTTCATCACGCGGTGAAACACAGTGCAAGCGCTATTTCACACCGGTTTTCTGTGAGGCGCTGGTATCACTCTGGTTGAACCGGCCCATTAGTGCCGAAGCGTGGCTCTGCCTTGGTATAAGCGGATTTCAATTATTTTTGTACATGAAAATAGTTTAATTGTTGAAAATGACTTAAGGCTACTTTTTATCGCAGTAATCAACATACAGGCGGGCTGAGCCACGGAAAAAGTTAGTAGTCTTATAAAACACGTGGACAAATGTGATAAAATCTTTCACAAAAGTATGGTTTAGTGTGCCTTAATAATAAATGTGTTACAGAATTTCACAGAGTAGAAAGTTGGAAAACTTTTTCAGCTTCTACCAGACATCGTGTAATCCCTGTTATGTACCTATACATTTACGGAGGGTTATAAAAATATTTCTGAGTAAGTTCTTTTTCTTTAAGCCATTTATAGCCAGTTCATATTTCTGTCTTAGTGACTGGAAAGACTACGTTTAACCTACGACGAATAGTAATTTTAAGTTCATCATTATTATAATTTTTAGGAATTAGTCAACATAAATATCGATAACAATAGAATTCTTTACAATTACTTCGTTGTTGTTTTACGTTTAGTAAACTTTTATATTTACTTTCTTATAAAGTAATCGGACCACATGCTACTACTACGTACTACTATACTAGTAAGAATAAAATAATTTATGCCAATTATTTTATTGATTCTTAAAATCTTTACACTTTTAAAACTATTCATCAATTGCTGTAAACATAGTCATTTAACTAACTGTAACAATATATTATTAGAACAATAATCTGATGTTCGTAAGTAGAATAGTAGATTATAACAAAAAATACAAACTTGTGAATAAAATCTCAAAATCGCTCAACAACTTAGCTACACAAAAGGCGACGCTATAACAATGTACGCTTGGGTTTATATACCTCATAAAAGTTCACACTGGAGCGACAGTGTGTATTTTAAACTTGCCTACTTGCCAGGATTACTCGCTTACCATGTTGGACGGAGTTAGCTAGAATTGTATTAACTAAAATACTGTTAAACTAAACGGCTTAGTTAGAAATAATGTTTTCAAGTTTCTCCTAGTAACGGCTCACTTTAAGAATTTTTAATTTAATCCTAATTGCTTTCAACGGACTCAAAATTACTAAATAACTTAGTTTTCTGTAACACAACAATACTAAGTTACAAAATATACTTTAACAGAAAATGTCACAGATTTTGTCTATGAAAACCTTCAAATAGTATTCTGAATTTACGATTTGATATGAAGAAATAACATAACATTATTATTTGAAAACAGCAAATGTTTAATAAAATTTGAAACAAATAAATTTTATATAATTTTCAGACACACCTAGTTCAGATTCTTGAAAATTATCTTAGTGACCACAGGTTCATTGTAAAAAAAATATATTTTAAATTTAAACTATCATTTACATTACGCAAACAAAGATACTTTGAAGTATACGCAATTAATAAAACAGTTAATAATAATTAATATTGAATTAAGCAATTTAAAGCCCCGTAGCACATAAAATTCAGTAGGATTCCTTTATTGTCCAATCCACGGAAAAATAGGGCAACTCATCTGGAAGACGAATAGCCCACTTTGGGGTATATGATAAAATATTGGCCACTAACAATAAGCTGTAGGCATTGTACACAACACGACTTTGTTTTTAGACAGAACGCCATCCAATCTAGTGCTGAAACAAATAAAGCGCCAACCTACACACATATTTCTTTGTTAGGGTTTACGTACGATATTTGCATATAGTTTTAAATTTACCCTGCATCGCATCCCTCGTAAATATCGATTCGATTCGATGCGATGACGTTGGAGCGCAACAGGCAGGTCAGGGATGTACCAAATAGTTTATTACACGCGTATTATTACAGCGATAAAGTCTAGATTGGTTTGCACTGATTTTATGAAATATGTTGTATTCGTGCACTAGGAATTCAGGTTTCCCCGGGACCTGATGAAAGAGACAGATAGCTCAAAAGAGAGACGCAAATTGACGCGCTCTGGGACGCATTCTGACCTTTCGTAGAATTTCAAAATTGGATACAATGTTTTGTACTGTATAATAAATTAACGTTTCGCGAGGGCTACTCATTGTTTTTTTTACTTTGATATATGTTTGCTTTATTGTACTAAGCTTACAACAGGGGATGTCCTGTGATTTTTTATCTTATTCAGTAAGTAGGTAAGTACTTTAATAGTCAGTAAAAATGGAACTGTGTTTTAGAAAATCTAAAATCGACGTTGGTCGTTAAGAGCAGAACAATCTATACTCTATACTTATATTATAAATTCGAACTGTCTGTTTGTCCCGGTTTCACAGCTAAACCACTGCTTCGATTATAATGAAATTTGGCATGGAGTTAATGTGATTCCTGAAGAAGCCTATGTAGGTTACTTTATATCGTGATTACCAAGAGTCACGCGGAATTAAAAAAAAAAATCCCTTGATATCCCTTCTTCATCATCCGTAGAGACAAAATTTTCTCGCTACAGAGATAGATTGGAATTTGATAATTAGAAGGTCTAAGGTCTACTACTGCGCTTACCGACACACATGCGGTCACAGTCGCGGGCAATAAGGCATTTTGACATAACGGTTAACTCAACAATGTCGTAGGTATATCCCAGTTTTGTGTTTTAATTTAAACTAGCTAAGCCCCGTGGATATTGACGTACCGCGGGTAACACCGCGGAACGAAACTAGTCTAAAAAAGTAGCCTAAGTTACTCCTTATATCATTAGCAACCTCTTAGTTAAAGCCCCGTCAAAATCAGATTAATATTAATATAATTATTAATAGAGAGACAGATTTAAATTTTGATGTAAATATCGTACCTATTTTCCGTGGGAGAGCCACGCTTCGGCATGAATGGACCAGCTCGACCGGAGTGATACCACGGCCTTACAGAAAACCGGTGTGAAATAGCGCTTGTGTTGTGTTTCACCGAGTGAGTGAGGATACCGGAGGCCCATACCCCAACCCCTCCCCCATTCCCTCTCCCAATCCCCCAAAGGTGGCAAAGCACTTGTGACACTTTTGGTGTTGCGGGTGTCCAAGGGCGACGGTAATCGCTTACCATCAAGTGATGCGTCTGCTCGTTTGCCACCTATTCAATAAAAAAAAGGAAAAAAAAAACCTAAATGCTTTCAGATGCAGATAAAAAACCTGTTCATTTGAAATAACAAACAGACATTTTTATTTTATTTATATTACCATATAGCATTTGTATCTGTTGTATACTAGCTGACACACGCAACTGTTTTTTCAATCATCTTAGATTCCTATGAGTCTAAGCATGACGTTAACTATCCTATCTTAGGCCCGCCTGCAAAGTACACATTAAGGAAAAAAACGTGAAATCGTATCAGAGTTCATCGTGAGCTACAGTGACACGAGTATTATATAGCCATAATATATTTCTTCTATAACTATGTTTTAGAAATACGAAAAACAAAATTCCACCAAATAATCACAAAATTTTCTGGATTAGAGACAAGCACGTACCAGTGAGCTTTATGAAATACGCACAAAGAAAACATATGTGACATTACTACGGAACTAAATTACGAGAATAGGTATAATAATATTAGTATGTAGGTACGTATTCAGGTCACTTTGTCAGTGAAATGGTTCGTTGGGACAATTGATTGCCTGGCTTGTAAAGGCTGGTAAATATTAATGAGGAGCTTTATTGTGGTAAGATCTGCGGGTTCGATACATATAATGTAATTATTGTATATGTTCAATCATATATAATAACTAGCTGACCGACGCAACCTCGTTTGCGTCTTTTATTGCCCGTAGCGAAAAATTTTCCCCCGTATAGGGTTGATTTTTTACACCTTTTGTCCGAAAAACCCCAATATCTTACGGAACCCTATTTTTTTCCAAAATAAAATATAGCCTATAGATTTACCATAGCAGCGCCATCTATTGATTACTTACTCAACCCAGTCGAAAGGTATCGACATCTGTTAGAATCATTTGGAGTTAACAGATAATTGTGACTGTCAAATAATAACAGACAAATAATTAGCAATAAATTAAAATTGCGACTATAATTTGAGATTTAAACTATCCTATCTCTCAAGTTGGATCGAACTGCACATGGTGTGCGAATTTTATTATAATCGGTTAAGTGGTTTAGGAGTCCATTGAGGACAAACATTGTGACACGAGATTTATATATATTAAGATTAAGAAATGACTAAATATACGGAATTAACATTCTATTATAAATATACTGAGAGTAAATTTATGAAAACTTAAATAAAGTTCAAATGTGCATCAATATGCGTATTGTGTTAGTAATAAGCATATTTATGACAGCTCTACGTATCATATATCTCAAAAGTTGATGGTGTATATTGTGAAAAGTAAATTGCTTTAAATAAATCAATAAACTTGACCTGCCTGAACGCCAATGAAACAGCCCATAAAAGGTTTATTAAAGCTCAACTCAATAGCGAGAAAGTTATAAATTCCTTTACGCACACCCCTGTTTTAGTAGTGTTGGAGAAACATTAAGCTGGTGAGTAAAATATAAATAGGGTAGTGTGACGTAGCGATGATATTGTAAGCTCCGTGATGGAGGCAGGTAGTTCGGAGCGGAGGCTGCGTGCTGCCCCGGCTGACGTCTACGTCGCGCGCGTGTGCGTACTTAGTGTATGTGTGTGTGCCCTACATTTTGTAGGGCTGTCAGCTCCCGTATAACGGTAGATAATACCGACATTAAAAGTTTATATGGAGCTAGAGTTAACGTTACATCTGAGCACTCGCGTTTGGAACAGAGAGGTTGGAATTTACTTACATTTTATTCATGTGCTTTATGGAAGGCAATAAACACTAGCGAGAACATTTATGCATTTTAGATTCAAGTAAGAAGTAAAACTAACTTGTACTGCATATCTAGTGTTATATTTTTAAAATATTACATAACAATGTACATTGTACGAGTATTTACAGTGAATTCACGGTTGGCATGCCGGCGTGGTCACATAAAGAGAAGCTTACGGTAGCGACCGGATTCTGTGCGTACGTTCTGTCTTTCATTTAATGTCAGGGGTCACGATCGATGTAGCGCCACCTACGCTCGCGTCCGCATCCCTAGTTAGACGGTACGAGTAATAGGAGTTAGCGGAAAGTAATAATTAGAGGATAAACCAAAACCTTTAGACATTGAAAATTCTTTACAAAATTTATAGTAAAACATAAAATCCATTTTATTAACTTCCGTTAAATAGTTTTTATAATCTTCATCTTGGTGTCAAGGAAAGTAAGTAGAAATAATACAATAAAACAATTGTTGTTTCGAGAGAAGTTCTTGGGAGAACCATGCTTCGAGAGTTTAGCTATTTTTTGATTGTTTTATACTGAGTAACATAAACAAATCTTTAAAGGATAGGTAAATAAATACATTTCTTCAATACTATTGGTATTACACTTCTCAATATTTTTGGGAACACACATATCACTAAAAATTAAGTAGAAACAATACTGAGATTTTTGTTACATTTACATGATACGAGTATGTTTGAAAGCTTGTTTTAAATATATTTTGTATGAATATAAGTACCACACGTTTTTAATTGTAAATTATTAAGAAAAACATTCACTATTGTAACTTCAGTCAGAAGTTTGTTCCTCCGGTAAGCTAATTTACTCAGATGTGTAATACTAATAGTAGCGAAGAAATTTATTTATATATCAATAATCTTAAACGCAAACAATGCTTGACAATGCTTATTCATATATGCATGATAAAACATGATTATTTTAAGACTATTAAGTCTGCCTTAAATCTGGTTGATATGAAGATGAATAGAGGGAAAAGATGTTATTTACCATTAACAGTATATAACCTATACTACTAATAAAGCTGAAGAGTTTGTTTGTTTGTTTGAACGTGCTAATCTCAGGAACCGCGGGTCCGATTTGAAAAATTCTTTTGATGTTGGATAGTCCATTTATTGAGAAAGGCTACAGGCTATATATCATCACGCTACTACTAATAGGAGCGGAGCACCAATGAAGAATGTTTCAAAAACGGGGGAAAGTTTGCAAGATACGGGCAATATACGACGCAAACGAGGTTGCGTGGGTCAGCTGTTTTGTTTTAACGTTATATCACCTATACCTACCAGGTACTAAAATCCATTGTATAAGGAAGGTGATTTAAAACGTAGTTAAACGTGATTTCATACTAATAATTTTAAAGATTGATAAAAATGTAGGTACAGGTGTAATTTATCTGTTATTAAAAATTAAGGAGAATCAGAGCGTAGCGATTAGTTTAACTTTATTGTGTTATAAATCTTCTAATTATTTACTTTTGTCACCCAAATGTGGCAAAGTCGAAAGATTAGTTTTGTGAGTCTATGTATTCGCATTCTCCATTGCAGCGCTTAAACTGTTATACCGATTTTAATAAATGAGTTGTCTATATGTTCGTAATAAAAGCCCAGTAGATATTGCACTGATACTGCACGGTTGGCCGAGTGGTGTCAGCGGTCGCCATGCCGCTTGCTACTGCGCCAAGTGTCGTGGGTTCAAATCCCACGCGGTACCTACAACACTTTGTGTGAGCCACGAATTGTTGTCCCGAGTCTGGATGTTCTTTGTGTCCGTTTCATGTATGTTTGTAAAGTCCCCCACGACACAGGATGTTTATTCCTAATGTGGGAGTTGTCTTTTTTAAAAAAAAAAAAAAAAAGATATATGTAGGCTACATAAATTTTGTCACGATTTTTATCGACTCTTCATTTCTTAGTCTTGAGTTAACAATAAAAAATATTTAAGATTGTTTCTATACCTAAGGTATGAATATCATCAGCCTATTGCAGTTCACTGTTGCACATTGGCCTCTTCCATTCCACGCCACTCTGTTTGATTTTAGAATACTCACATCCACTTTCTGTCAGGTTGTTGTCATCGCTCAGGTGAATGTCTTTTAAATATATTTCGGATATCTGACACATAACGCCATCTAGCTTCAAGCTAAGCAGAGCTTGTACTATGATAGCTAGATTAAATAACAGAATATTTATATAGGTACTTTTTTGTAAACACACACATAATATTCGTTTAAACTTGAAACAAATATTTGCTCCGGCTCGAAAATCGAACCGGAGAGCTCAGACAAACCACTTACATGTGTTACCACTGCACTGCCGAGGTAGGCGACATCACTATTTATAACAATCTAAAATAACTTGATGACTTATAATTTTTGGTTTCTAAATACGAATAATATGTATTTAATACCCTAATTCTGTTCCAATTATCTTCTTAAATAACACATAAGATGAGTTTTAAAGTATTTTAAAAGTAATGTCGCTCTCCAAATACGTTTGGAAAATATTAAAGTTGATGTCACCGGTGGATTTTATGTGTTCAACACTTTAGAACCGCAGTAAAACTTAGTCACCTACCTGTTAGCTCAATATTATATTAAAATATTTTCTTAATCTACAATCTTTTTATTATAAACTAAAATCTACAAAATTTTCATTAATTTTTAATAATTTTCAAGGAAGGAAACAGCAACAAAAACTTTTTCTAAATTTACAGCCAAAGTGACTCTTCTCTATCTCAAGTTCTCAAGCTCTGTTATCCAAGGCCACCATACTCGTTTAGAATGCCCCATGGAGACCTATACTATAGCGGCCTAGTGAGATGCATTTTCATGCCTCGCTTAAATAACTCGGGGTCATAGCAGTAGGGAAACACTTGCGCTGGTTATTTATGTTTACATGGCTTTTAAGGTAGTAGTAACTACTTTAGAAATATATCAATGATATAAGTTTATTATTATAACAGATCGACTATCAATCCACACTTCCATACTTATATTATAAAAGTAACTCTGTCTGTCTGTCCTGCTTTCACGGCCAAACCGCTGCACTGATTTAATGAAATTTGGCATGGAGATACTGAACAATTCTTGAGGAAGTATATTGACTTTTTAACTTAATAAAACAGCTTTAAGTTCAAACCAATGCGTTTATTATTTCATTAATTATGATTAACGATTATTTTTTCAGAAGCTATTGTGAACAATAGTTATAGATGTTTGACATACACCTAATGGCCATTTCTTGTGATACTATTGTTCATTACGGTTTACCTGTCTTTAATTTTTTTAATCAATGTGAAGAATGAATGCAAGAAGTATATTTTTCTTGAAAATAATTGGAATCATGCACAGGCTGTGTGTTCATTAAAGGAATGGTAGTTAATTATTTTTAAAAATGTAAAAAGTTGACTTACAGACATTTTAATCTTTCTCATTCGATTTTTAAATGAATCAAGTGAGTAAGGGATTATTGAGAACTTTGAGTGTAAGTGTAATTTATTTATTATCCCTGGTATATAACAAGAATGATTGTATTCAAAATTTTGGAGACGAAATCTATAAACACTAAAAATATATTTTTTAGCTTTTCTCCCCTCTTTGGCATTTTGCTACTCCAGAGAAGTGCGAAGTCAGATTTGTTAAAAATATCACAGAATTATATAGTATACATATATATTTATTAACTCTATAAATGAAATTAAATTAAACTACGAATAACAACACCCATTTATTTCAACTAATTATAAAGTAGTTAAAGAACAACCCATAACTTAAAAAGTCGCAACAAACAAGTTTTGGTGTCCTCGAAGTCGAGCAAACTTGGTCGCAATGATTTTGAGTGTAACACGATTTATTTGTTTGCTCCTAAACTTGCGTAATACTGAATAATACTGAAAGTGGGACGCACTTTGTTAGGTAAAGAGAAAACTCCTTAAAGACATCCAATTAAAAGCGAGAGACGCAAAATTAATGAGTGCTCGGCGTTTTCTCTTCAAAGCTTTTTTTGTATTGCTCTATCTTACAGAGAGTTTTATAGACAAAGTTCTTTCAAAAGACCAGTTCTTGTCTCTATTTATTTCTGGCACATTGCAAGTGAGGAACGATTCGATTATATTTTGTCGAATAACATATTTGATTTATTACTATACAACGATAGACGGGTATATATATATTCTGTAATTCCTTGTGCATTTCGGCAATACTCAAATAGTTTCAGGTACAGCACTTAACACCGATACAAGCTGTCCCTCCACTATTAATGAGGGCTTTTATTGAGTTTAAGGCCCGTTAAATGTCCTAAGATATACCCTTGTTGTTGTCGTTATTAGTAAACCTATCTAGTTCAAACTTAAAAAATATATTATTCCCATGTCACAATGTATAAAATAACAGTAAAAAATATGTAAAAAGATCAGTAATTGCTTAGCATTTTCTAGTACCTAAATAATGTATGTAAGTACATTATTGTACGTTATGTCACTTTCACATAGCGTATACATTAATTTAATTTTGAATACAAAGATAAGATGAATCTTGTCTGTCAAATCGAATAATACCAGTAATGGGGTAGAGAATACAATATTTTTACACGTACCTTTGTACTGTGTAACATGTAGACTGGCTCAACTTACGACATGTTGATTATAAATTTAAGTATTATCATTCAAAAACATACTCTGTATTTTCGTAACTCTTTTTTATTCTAATTACAAACCTTTATTGAATTCTGTTCAAGATACTTTGTTTTAAAGTTAATCACTACCTCGTGCTATAGGTATTTATAATAAGCCAATGTTGATCGCAGAATTATGTTATTAAAACTAATATAAAAACCAGCAGGATGCGTGTTAAGCTTCCTGGAGTATACGGTCCTGTAGTTTAGTGGGGCATGTTGTATAAGGTTTTTGTAAGGGTCAGCAAACACCTGCGCAGGGTAGCTACGAGTATATTTGAAATTCACGACGACGTTTTCTACTGCGTCAAGTGTCGTGGGTTCAAATCCCACAGTAGACAAAACTTAATATTATCTACAAATTGTTGTTCTGAGTCTGGGTGTTCTTTGTCTATGTTTGTAAAGCCCCACATGAACGACACAGGATGTGTATTACTAATGCGGGAGTAGTCTTTAAAAAAATACATACTAAAACATTATAATTATCATTTTAATGTAGTGCTTACCGATTTATTTGCTGTTAATGTTATTTCTGGCGCCGCGCCGCGTAGAATGCTAGAGATCTTCTGCACTGTGTTTAAATATCACTGATCTTTCTCTTTTTCTTCAGAAATCAGAAAGAGACTTTAACTGGCATACGCTGTGCGTAAAAGTTCAAAAAAAGGTCTCATATGTCCAATAGTGAACTAGAAAAAGCTTTTGATGATTTCGAGCATCGGCCAAACGAATACATCGAATACGACTGAGTCTCATATACGGATTAGACTGACATGGGACTTAAATTCAATAAAAGGTACTTTTAACCGTGGGAACAATTTCAATGTAGGAGTTACAAGAAGTTGTGGAAACCTCGGGTGCACTTCCCGCATTTAGCTCTTCCTAATTAGTGAGAACCGCTGCCAACGCTTGTTAACCTAGTTAGAAACCCGCTGGCGAACGCTCAACATCCATGTTTTCTTTCAAATTCTTATTTATAAAATGAATACCCAGTTTGCCTATTAAATTTTCCAAAATAAGTTCTAGAAAAAAAATTATGGTTAAAAAAATCATAAAAAGGTGTTCACCGGGTTCTTAAATTCTCTTTACGTAGAAAAAACTCTTTGATGATATTATAATTGATTTAAGGCCTGCGTTTGAGTACTATTGAATGTGTTTAAACTTTTTCGTTTTCTTACTAAAAAACAACTTTGGGGTTTACGAGACATGACACTTTGAAGATATTTAAATATTATCATTTACGAAACAGCCTAAACGTAATAATGGCCTGTAATATAAAAATAACCGTTATCATACATACTTATATGTAAACTTATATGTACTAAGTTCTCAGCCTTTTTTTATAACTTTTACGAAGCTAATGATATCGCTGAAACCTTTCAAGTCTGCAAGAAATTTAAACATAAAATACCATACCATACATGAGAGTCACCATGTGAAATGGGCTGAAACCGTAGCGTGAATTTCCCGTCGGTAAATTTTACATGAATGAAATAAATTACATCAGTCGTTACCTACCTCCCTAGGGTCAAATACAGCTTTCGTTATTTATACACATAAATTAATTTTATATTAATATCCTTTTCGTACATGAAATCATAACAAAAATTAATTTGCCTGATATTATAATAATATAATAATAACCATTTATTCAGATCATACATATCCATATTTGAAGTAGGTATGCATGCAATTACAAATTAAAATGAAATGAAACTAAAACATAAAATAAAATTAATATTAAGTTAAGTTAAAAACATTGGAGTCGAAAACCAAAATAAAAAAAGTTGCGTGTACTAGCGTACACTCGTAAGAAGTGAAACTTCTTTATGACGTTATTTTTCAAAAAATAAATATCATATGTCGACGTAAGGTATAACGACAAAAGACTTATAAACCAGCAATATTCGTGACAATTCTTATTTCAAGTGCAATAAAAGTTAAGGAGCGAGACCTGAGTAAATATTTCGCGATCTGTGGTGTGAATGAAGTAAGTTTGTGGAATGTGATGTGTGTAGTTATTTACATTGTGGACTAAATAAAATAATATTGTTTGTAATGTGATATTTCATTGTAGTATTAATTTGGTCCTGTTTGTGTTTGAAAATGTTTTTTGTTTTATTTTATAAATTTTTTTTGAAGGATTGTATATAACTACTCTCAATAATGATAAAACATTTTATCATGGCCGAAAAACGTCAACGTCCACCATCGATTTACAAGCAGAATTTAAACGATTGTCTCTGAATAAAGTAGAGACTATAAATGAACAATTGTTTCAGTTTATAAATAACAGGAAAAAAACTCAAACGTAACTACTCAAAACGGGCCGCAAAATACATTGGAGACATTTACCAATCCCTACTCCGCTGGAGAAAGTATACTTCGAATCACGCGCGGTAGGGATAAAAAAAAGATGGCGCGTAACGGATAAATGTGACGCGTAACGAAAAAATGTTACACTAAATTTTTTGACAACCCCGATAAAGAAGTTTCACTTCAAAAATAATTGTATTCATATCATTGAGAAAAAATACATATTCAAGGAACTAACAATGTTTATTAATATAAATCCTAATTAATATTATTTAAATACTAATTAAGAAAATAATTATAGAATTGAGATAATATTCAGTCCATCACCGTCGCTTGAGTTAAATTATTATAATAGGTAATTGTATATGTGATTAGGTAAAACAATGAAAAGTGTAAGTATGCTTACATAAATCAAACATTTAAAAAAAGTTTCTTTAAAGTGAATATAAAGTAAGCTAAGGGGACCATTTATCACAATCGTTACAACACTTTTTTGTCTCCAGAAATTCAAATAACTTTGCGGTTTCTCATAAGCTGTTCCGTTTACAAAACTTGTCTTTATAATTCACAGAGTAAGTTGGCTTTAATACAGGTACTAAAGTCTTTGTGATTATAAAAAATGGTTTAAAAACTTATAAGTTCCATCCAACTTAAGAGGATTGGTGGTGGAAGTTTAAAAATACATAAAAAAAACTTTATTTGCATTTGTATAAGGTTTTCTTTTCGTCGTTTACTAAGTAACTGGGTAAAAGATTCTAGGTTAACATATTTTTTTATTTGCAAAGCTATACTGCTATTTCTCGTTTTTTTGTGTTGGTTTTTCTTGCGTTGCTTTTAACTAAGTGAGTGTAGTGTAGCCCAATATATTTATATTTTGGTAGCTCTAGAGGGTGATCTCAAAGGACATCAACCCACTTTTGTTTTTCTACCTGCAGGGGAGAGTAGGTGGCTAACCATACGCCGCCTATGTCATAAATCAACAGTTAAGTTATAGGGGAAGTTGGCATAGTGGCATTGCAACACGTATGGGGCTGAAAGTTTCTGAAATGAATATCACGCGCCGTATCACCGATTTTTTTATCAATTACTAACGAATAGGACGACTATGAGTAATAATATATCTGAAATTTATTAACCCAGCTACGGAAGCAGAAAAGCAAGAATTAAAATGGTAGATTATAAATAAACTGTCTAAGGTTATTCTTCCATCACTACTTCCATTATCTACCCCTACTATCTGTATATAATTCTCTCGTTTAAGGTAAATAGGCCTTCGTAGGAAGACGTGAGCGTGACCAAATTATGGTTGCCAAAACATAGGTGTTTAAACGACTGCTGCCTAGGAAAGAATCGTAAGTATTAGCAGTATCTATGCAACATCGATTTAAAATGAACTAATGAAAGACTTGTGAAATACGAGGTTTTAACATACTATTAATGTGAGTGAAGCTAGTTTCAGTGACGAATTTGGTTAGTTTTTTTTTCTTGTTTATTGTATAATAGCTATTACTTACGACTCTGTCCGCGTGTATATCGGTTATGGCGGTAAAAAGTGGTGTCCTTCCTCATGAATTAAAAAATCTCCAAACCAAATGCCATTGAAATCCGCGCAACGATTTAGCCGTAAAAATGTTACAGATACACAAACAGACAGAGTTTCTTTCGAATTTATAATATTAGTTTCTATATACGTCATAGTACATTACCACCTGTGCAACTCAAACAACAATTACGTTTGCCATTATACTCAAACTCATTTCATTTTATTACAGCCAATAAAAGAGACGCCATTAATACGAACTGAAATTAAAATCAAAGAGAACTGAATATCTTTCATTCCTTCATAAATAGGCTTCTATTGTCGTCATCGACAATCGATTGGGCCATTGATAACGTTATCTGTGACGTCATAAATATCAAGTTTGAGCCCCACAGGCTCAGCCCAGGTGGGAGTTATTGAGGAAAAACAGGCAGTTTTGGGGGCACCTCCATTTATCTCAGCTATTGTGCTCGAATTGGGGACATTTGGCGAAAATGCTTTTATACTTTGTAATCTCGACCCAGTTATTTCACTTCCCTACCAAAGTAGTAGGTAGGCACTCTTTGTTTTCAAAAAAATACTCTTGAGTTATGATTCTTTTTTATGTAATATACTAAAAAAACTACTGAATCGTTTTGACAACACTTGGCAACAAAAAAATATTTTTAAATCTAACTTAAACACTTTAGAATCTAAGGGGATGATTGAAAAAATCTTCTTTTCAAGGTGAGATCTCTTGAAATATCTACAGGAATTTGCTAACAATTTACTGTTTTATATACAGTTTAAAATATGGTCCATACAAATATAGAGAGAATACTCATATTTGTACGTGTTTATCAGCATGATGTCAGTATGTATATTACTACATTAAAAATGATGATGATCTGATATACGATAAAGCAGAAGGGTTCTTAGGCAAAAACGATGAAAATAGTTTTCATTATCTCTAGAAGTCTGTACGATGTACGATACTTTCGAATTTAGAAGTATTTAAATTCTTCAAAATACTGTTTACATTATTAAGGATCATTAACTGACAATGAAAAATATATAACCACATATTCATCATTAATCAGGTGTTTTCTATGTATTGTATATTCGTATTTCCGAAACAAAAACATATAAGTATTGCATTAGTCAATCTAGGTAATTATATAAGTTCCACTTAGTTTTAAGCTAGATGATGTTGTGTATCTGAAATCCAAAAATATTAAATAAGCTAGTCTAAAAACCATAATCTATTCCAGATATTAGACGGAACAAAGAGACAGACAGACAGATTTAATTTTTAAATTAATAGTTTAATTAATATTTTCGGAGTTGCGATCCAAACTAAAGTCGTGGATGTGGGCAAGAAGACTGCCTGATTGAAATGGGATTGGGCCGGACACGTATGTCGGATGAATCCGGACCGGTGGGCCAAGGTCGTCGAACACTGGGTGCTTCAGGGTGGAAGCCGACGACGAGGCAGACCCCGTAAAAGATGGCGCGACGATCTTGACGCCTATCGCAGAGACATGTCGAAACTAGCTTTAAATAGAGAGAAGTGGCTTATTGCAGGAGAGGCTTTTGCCCAGCAGTGGGACACAACGGGCTCATAAAAAAATAAAAAATATATTTTGATATAAGTAGCATAATTATATACTTTTAGTGAAATGCTGTTAATTTGAAAGTATTAAAGGACACTTCAATTTTATTTGTATGTGTAAATTTTATACATGAGTAATCCTAAATTTAATAACAAATACCATTAAACACTAAAAAACATACACCAGAATAATATCCAAGTAATGAAATTGAAATTAAAGTTGTTCATATTAAATAATCTATATCTACTAACATTTATAAAAAAAATCTCTCAAATACACGTAATAGGCTACTAAGCACTCAAATTTACGTTACGAGGAAGGCCTTGTACGAGTATAGGTAACATATTTGTATAAAGAGTAAAAGAAAAAGAAAAGCGTCTCTCGAAATACTCTTTCTATAAGTAAGGCTGTGCTTCTCACCAATTATGGCTTGGGAGGATATTACCATATTTTCACCTGGTTCCCGGACTAATGTTTTCAAAAATGCACAATCATGTAAGCACACCTGAATTTTATTTCTTCGATATCAATATCAATCTTTAGGCAAAACCAAACACGAGTTTTAATTTATTTCGATACATTTTAATTGTATCTTATTTTGAGTTTTTATCTTTCAAAATTTTCTTCTTAATAATTGTATTACTGTCTCAGTGGCGTACTTGTAGCGTATACGACTGCTTGAGGTCTCGGGTTCGATTCCCGGACCCCGGATCAAATGTTTGTATGATCTACAAGTATTTGTCTAGATGGCGTTGTGTGTTAGATGTCAGAAATATTTATTATTATTATTATTATAATATTATATAGCTTGACATAGCACTTTAATTTTTTACGTGTTTTCAGTCTGGACGTGAAGTCAGCAGAAGGTCCAACAATGAGGAATTCTGGCTCTCCACATCTGAGACACGCGTGGGCGTGTTAAACGATCCGAAGAAAAATTATTAAAAAACTTTGATCAACGAGACGCCTGTCTGAAAACAATGACTTTTGAAGAAGTTTCAACATAAATAATTGAGGAAGTAATCTCCTTGAAACAATGAAAAATTTGAACTCACGAAAAGCCTTTTTTGATGGCCACGGAAATCGGATCTTTTACAAAAAAAAACTCAGCATTTTTATTATCTTCATAACAAAAGATATTATTTAAGGTCAATTAAACTTTTGCAAAATCCCTACCTTAGTTTTTTAATGTTAAAAAGCAATACCTAATTTTATTAATTTAGTAAAATATCAAATTCATCATATCTGATGATCTCACTAACTGAAGTTAAACATTGAGTCTTAGAAATACACTGTTTCTGAAACCATTTTAAATTCTCTATCAATTACTAATTATTTAAATATCTGACTGATTTTTGCTAAAATCTCCGTCTGTTTGGGAATGTTGATAGGTATATATTTATATTTATGTCAAAGTGATTGTTTCAACATTATTAGAGCTTTTCTGATACTTCATATTGAGGATTCCATACTCGATAGTTTATGGTTTCCACAATATTGGTTAAGTTGCAACAATTATAATTATTGTTAACCCTGTCGAGTACACAGTATAGTAGAGATGGAGGGAATTCATTTTTGATACGTTTCTTTTTAATTAACAAATGTCAAGATTTGTCTCAGCCTGTCTTGTGAATAATAGCCGTGAATATTTAAATATACTAACTAGAATATAATAATTCTTAATTTGAAACACAAGATTCATAGTTAAATTACATTAATACTAGTAGATAGAAAAAGCAATCCAAAATAAAGATTGATACTTACACCCAAAATTGATTTCAATTAGTAACGTGCTACACGATCTTATTTGATTATTAGTTTGTTGATATTTTAGATGCATTTTTGAGCCATTATTTGAGTTGATACATAATTAAAAATAAATAACTTATTATTATTTGTTATATAAAATATGAATTTCAATTCATAAAGCCAATTTAAATAGCTATGGTTTATAAAGCAAGTAATAATGTGTTAATACCCATTAAAATACGTATACAGTTCGAAAATATGATACTATCCTCTAATTTACATAAACTGACTAGACTCAAAAAGCACTTCTTTACCTTTCTCAGACGTCAATAAATGCCAAGTAATAAAAATATATTTCTATTCGAAACCAGTAGCGGAAAATATAAATGGAAATATTATTATAACCAAGATTTGTGGAATCGAATTCAGAACTTTATCAGATAGCCAGGCTAAGAAATTCCGTACCTGTTCCTATATAACTTTCGTTTTAAGTCAATTTTGCGCCAAAACCTTCTTTTATGTGAATAATATCGTTAGTAAAGAGGAAAAGATTTTCCCTTAGCATTTTTATCGCTAGGTGAAATGTTGGAAAATTCAATAAGGTGTTAATAAATGGATTTCTTGCTTAGCGGTGTTTTTTTTTATCGATTGCCTTGACGAAGGCTATTTTACAGCAGTCAAAAGAATGTTCAATATTTCTTCTCTTTCCGATGATGTTATCAGTCTCAAATCAATCAAGTAAATGAAAGTATCTTATAATTTTATTAATCTTTTAAGAGTAATTAACAGATATTAATTCCGTGACAAAGTGTGTAGAACACGTGTTACTTAGATTAAAGTCTCATAAACTTGCATAGATTTTTAGTATTTTGTAATAAGACTCGGGTTTTCTTTTGTTTTCTCAAAATGCTTAATCTCTAGAACTATTAAACCGATTTCAATAATTATCATTTTATTAAAGAAATAGAGTTTTATTTTTGGAAGATTACTGGTTAATATAATGTCGTGTTACGACTCTAAGAAGCGGTATAATGACCACGACGACAGTGTAGGAAACGGTCAGTGTCTTTTAGCACAATTCACTTTCTTGAAACATTTTAGTCCTCTTTTTTATTACCATTACCTATGTAGCATGTAGGTTTTTTGTTAGGACGTTTTGTAGTAATACAATTTTATTTTTTTTTTTTTTATACATGAGCTACCAAAATGACTCTGCCCTGCCTGATGGAAAGCACCAGCAGAATCCAAGAGTGGTGGTCACCATCCTCAATGCAAACAAGGACAGTGCAGCATGGTGACCAGAACTATGGCGGCCTAGTGAGATGCTTTTTCACGCCCCTCTTAAAGGACCCGGGATCATAGTGGGACGGAAACACGTGCGCTGGTAGTGAGTTCCAGGTCTTAACCGCTCGGCACAGGAAGGAAGAGCCAAATCGATGAGTGCGAGAGTGTATGTCTTCCACTCTGAAGCGGTGACTTCTGAGGCCAGCACGAGTTGTCCTGTAGAGGAAGGGAGAAGGGGGGACCAGTTGGAACAGCTCTTCAGAACACTCTCCATGGTAAAGGCGATAGAGGACTGCCATAGAGGCGATATCTCTACGCAACTGCAGAGGCTCAAGGGACTCGGTGGCCTGGGGACTGCCGACAATGCGAATGGCTCGCCGCTGCAACCGGTCGAGAGCGTCGAACAGATACTGCGCGGCTCCATCGCAAAGATGAGAACAGTACTCCACGCAGGAGCGAACCTGGGTCTTGTAAAGCAGACACAGATGCCCGGGCGAGAAGAACCGTCTCACCTTATTAAGGATTCCTAACTTCCGCGAGGCCGCCTTAGTGACACTCTCAACGTACTCGCGCGGGTTGAGGTCGCAGCAGATGTCCATGCCCAGGACACCGAGCCTGCCTCGTAATGGTAGTTGAGTGTTCTGAAAAGTCGGAAGGGGAAGGAATGGAGACTTTTTGGCAGAGAACGCGCACACCTGTGTTTTCTTGGCGCTAAACTCGACCAGATTCTCGCAGCCCCATTGTGAAATGCGGCCTAGAACATGGTCGAGCTGAGCGACAAGCTCCTGTCGATTTTTCTCTACATCTACCGGTTTTGCCGCAGGGCGCCCAATATATCGTCCATGAACTGTGCTGTCGTCTGCATAGCAATGAATGTTGCCAAGGTCTAACATGTAATTAATATGCAGAAGAAACAGCGTGGGCGACAGGACGGAACCCTGTGGTACTCCTGCGTTAATCGACTGAACGTCGGAGGCCGCGCCGTCACAAAGTACTCTGATGCGACGTTGGTGCAGGAATCCGGCAACCCAGTTGCAGAGTTTGGGGGGCAAGCCGAATGCCGGTAGCTTGGAGAGAAGCGAACGGTGCCAAACCCTATCAAAGGCCTTGGCCATGTCCAGGCTAATAGCCAAAGATTCCCCGTGCCTGTCAATAGCCTCACCCCAAAGGTGTGTGACATACGCTAGAAGATCACCCGTGGATCGGTTCGGCCTGAAACCATATTGACGATCATTAAGTAGGGTGTGATCCTCCAGGTAGTGAACCAGTTGCTTGTTTATGATCCGTTCGAATACTTTGCAGATAATGGAGGTGACAGCTATTGGGCGGTAGTTGGCCGGGTTTGAGCGGTCGCCTTTTTTGGGAATGGGTTGAACATTCGCCTCTCTCCAGGCCTCCGGAACAGTTCCCGAGGAATATGACAGGCGATACAGGCGCGTCAAAACCGGAGACAACTCTGGTGCACAGTTCTTAAGAACCACCGCCGGGATACCGTCGGGTCCACTGGCTTTCCGAACGTCGAGTGACCGAAGTTCCGCACGGACATCACTCAGCCGGATGCGAATATCCCGCATTGTTGCATCGCAGGCGGGAATGGTAGGCGGGTGCATGCCGCGGTCATCGACTCGGGAGTTAGCCGCAAAGAGATCGACAAGCAGTTTCGCTTTCTCCTGCGGCTGATGGGCAAGTGATCCGTCGGGATATTTAAGCGGTGGTAGCGTGGGCTGGCAGAAGTTGGACTGCACGGCTTTAGCCAATCGCCAGAACTTTCGGCTACCCGTAGGGTATGCGACGAGTTCGTGGCCAAGCCGCGCAATGCGCTGGGCATCCGCTGTGATGTAAGCCTTCTTGCATTCCCTAGTGGCTTTGTTGAACGCTGCTTTTAGTCGATCCACGTCGGGGTGGCCGTGAGCGCGGGCCCTGGTCCATGCGCGGTAGGCTGATTGCTTTTGGGCAACAGCATGGGCGCATTCGCGATTGAACCAGCGACGGGTTGTTGCGCCGGCGACCTCACTGTAGGGAATGTAGTATTCCATTCCGACAGTGATCTCGCCGGCCACAGCAACCGCACATTGCGACAGATCACTGTATTTAAAGCAGCGTTGTGCCCACGGGATAGATGCGAAGTAGTCCCGCATTCCATCCCAGTCTGCAGACGAGTAGTGCCATAACCGTCTTTTTGCTGCCACTGCTCGTGGGAGGGCAACAAGAGGCACAGTGGTGGACACCAGGCAGTGATCGGAGGATCCCAGAGGGGCGAGCACCGATACACTGTACTGCTCTGGGTGACTCGTCAGCAGAAGGTCCAGCAAGGAAGGCGCTTGACTCAGTATGTCTGGTATCCTGGTGGGCTGGAGTACCAACTGGGTGAGGTCATGCGTGAGAGCGAATGCGTGGACAGTCCGACCCGCGTGGTCAGTTCTGGAAGATCCCAACCAGGACTCATGGTGGGCGTTAAAGTCTCCCAGAAACACCAGTTCAGCGGTCGGGAACTGTTCCTGCGCTTTATCCACTGCCTGACTGAGATGTTCGAAAAGTTTAGTTGTCTCGTAGTCTCCAGAATGGGATCGGTATAGGCACACGTAGATTCGGCTCATGGAGCCGGTATCCACGTGTAGCCAAATAGTGGAGAAGGATGGGTCTTCAAGGCAACGTAATCGGCGACAACAAACATCCGCCCTGACGAAAAGACACACTCCAGCCTTAGCGAGGAAGCGCTCCTCAAGCACGTAGCCGGGGTAGAGAAGATATGTCGTGTCGGCAGGGCGGCGTATTTGTGTCTCCGTTAAGAAAAGCATGGCCGGCCGAGCCGTCTCAAGATGTTGGTGGACGGCATTGAGGTTTGCATGGAGTCCACGGATGTTAGTAAACTCCACCTCAAAAAGCGGGTTGGTGGGTGAATGGGGTGCCGCTGTTGAACGTTTATATCTTTTCTTTGCTGCCATGATTAAAATAGAGGGGGGGAAGTGGGAGCGTAAAAGGCGCGACAGTCATCGCGGCAGTGTAATACCGAGGCTCGGAATGCTGTATCGCCATACAATAGTGAGGCCTGACGGTGACCGAAACGTCGGACGGAAGGGCCCCCGTACCCTCCCGGAAGTGGTCGCCTGGTCCCACCGTCCGGTCACCAACGACGACGAGCCACTCCGTGGATTATGCGCGACCTGACGGGGCAGCCTCCCAGGGTGGTTAGCCTTGGTTGGGCCCCTCTCTATGCCGCGGGCGGCCAGCGGCACCACCGTTTCTACGGGTCTCCCTGGCCGACGGTTCGATCCACATCACCCTCAACATAACTCTACGAACATTCACTGCTCGCACACTACTACGATAACTGTCACCCCTGCATCATTGGGCTCCGGTCTCGCACTCACCAGCGAAATACGACAGCTCTAAAACTGTCATTTTAGGCTGGTCTTCTGTGCGAGGGTAGTACCGCCCCGGTCGAGCCCGCCCATTCATGCTGAAATCAGCATAGCTCTACTACCTAATAATTAATGACATAGTTAAAACGTCCAATTGCTTTAAAACATTCATGAATTGCATTAAGTATAAGTCAGTGTATTATTATCCTCAGTGTATTTTAAAATTTATTATAGTTCCATAAAAGCATGGTGTATATTTTTTTCTTTCTTCTTTAGCTTATAGCCGTCCACTGTTAAACGTAGACCCCCATAAAAATCGCCCTGAATCTTGAGCATAATCTTTACATAGTATAAAATGAAGTCGCTTTCGCTATCTGTTTACTTATATTTTTTTAAATACTCAACGGAGCTTAATGTCAATTTTTGCAATAGATAGAGTGATTCAAGAGGAAGATTTAAATGTGTAATACATGCATATGATATAAGAGGAAACCTGGTTTATAAAGACTTTCATGCGAAGCCGTATCAGGTCGCTAGTAATGTATAATTGCTCGAAAACTTTGATCCAAATAACGATGTCTGTCAGCAGAGAAATTAATATTAGATTCATGAAGTTTCAATTGGAGTGTTATTTGATATTCGTAAAAGCCTTTAATTACACGAAGCTGTAGAAAGATATGTAACAATTAAGAACAAAACATTTAATTAACATTTCCTCTTAAACGTAGGTGACGCAATTTGTGAACTTGCTCTATTAAAATATCAAATTACGTGTGTTTCTGTGAAGTTAGTCGTAATTTTGTTAATTAATAAAGGTCCCTAAGTAAACAATTTGAGTTGAGTGGTGCTGACCAAAGGATTGTATCGTCAACAACACGGATCAAGGGTAATGACCTCGACCTTTTTAGACCCTTGAGCAATGTTTGAGGTTAGAAACAATTATTTGTCTACCTGTGTTCGACCTTTCTTATATAATGCTTCTTAGTTCCTTTTTGGATATTTGTACATGTCTATAAAAGACTTCAATGGGCTGAAATTACGATAACTAATCAAAATTTTTCATTCCAATTTTCCCTGAATAGAACTGAACTTAATGTAACTAATATTGAGAACGTTAATAAAAATATTATCGAATTCAAATCACAAAGATTTCAGGTAATTTAAACTAAAAAAAAAACGATATTAAATTTTTGTTAATTAGGTGACAGTATGTGTATAACATCTATGAATTTGCCTATTATATTTATTTATATATATTATTTATGTATATATATATATACTAGCTGTTGACCGCGGCTCAGCCCGCGTTTATGTCGGTTTTTTCGTGTTTTTTCGCGGTCGCGGATATGTGACTGATGCAAAAAGTAGATAAAAACCTTAATATCCTTGATGCGGATTATATATCATTCTAAAATTTCAGCTCGATCGGTGCAGAATTTTTTGAGTTTTTGAAGCGTACACAAACCAACATAACATTTTGATATATATAGATATATATTTGTGACCACATCCACACTGTGTAAATGGTACTATTTTAATATAAAATATTTAATATAGGTAATTTAGATACATACATATCTAATATATAAAATTCTCGTGTCACGGGGTGCGTAATCGAACTACTCCGAAACGGCTTGACGGATTTTGATGAAATTTTTTGTGCTTATCCGGTATCTATGAGAATCGGCCAACATCTATTTTTCATCCCCCTAAATGTTAGGGGTAGTCCACCCCTAAATTTTTTTTTTTTTTTTTTTGACAAAAATTTAATTTCTATTTTTTTATGATACAGCATTAGTAAATACATACAACCCTAAGTTTTCAACCCTCTAAGATTAACCCCTATTTTTCCATCGCGATTTCACTGACCCACCTCTACAACATATATTCCCTTTTATGGCAAAGCAACGTTTGTCCGGTCAGCTAGTATATATATATAAATATACATACGCCTGCTTTATTTTCTCTTGCCCAACTACTTACTCTCGAATACACCAGACACTACCCTTTCCATCCTGTATTTATTTCCATACCACGGTTGCCTGGAAAAGATTGCATGTTGAACAAGTGACGTCACTAAGTCTTCCTTTCCTTCCTTTTAAAATACATTCATCCAGTTATTTATGCTAGTTATAAAGATACTAATACAACTACTATAAACAATACTAAATAATATATAAAATTCTTATTTCTACGCGACAACTAGAAGTGGGTTAAATTATCTTACAAGATCTATCACATATTTTATATATTTTGTATTTATTCTTAACTGTACACACTCAACACATAAATATAAAATGTACAAGGAAGTGTACAAAGGCGAGCTTAAACCAAAATTTTGTTTTCTTCTAGAAGATCCTGAAAGAATAGAGATGGACAGAGAAATGTAAGGACAAAGTCGTGCGTACTTAGAAATCATGAGAGAAACGACTATAATAAAAAAGTAATAATAAACGTGGATATAGTTATAAATAATACTAATTAAAACAAGTAATAAATACATTTACAATATTCAGGTTTAGTTGGATTTGCATTTACAAAACATTTATTTGCATGATTTTAGCGAGCTTTGTAGTCAAATGGAAGAATACGTATAATGCTTTGAGGTTTTTGAATTGCGGCTAACTTAAAATTGGTAAAGAATTATCTATGTCTTTTATTCGCTTATAACTTATGAACATATGGTTTGGAAAACACATATTATTTTTTATATTTCTTACAACTAGTTTTGTGAACTCATTGTTACTCATTATTAAAATAAACCTGTTTAACACAATTTTGCCCGTGGCTCCACCCGCGTGTATTTATGCCCTTCCTCAAGAATTAAAGTATCTCCTTGTAAATTTCCTTGAAATCAGTGAACCGGTATAGTCGTGAAAACACAATTGATAGACATACAGAGTTACTTTGGAATTTATAATAATATAATGTATGATAATAGTGATAATATAGTGTATGAATAAAATATATTAAAATACAAAGAATTCAATGACCTGATTCAAATAAAAATACTTCACATTCACAATTGGCTATTAATTAACTGAAGATAGGTCTGTTATGAAAATAACCGAAGCATATAAGTTATTACTACGTGTATTTACCAATGTTATCTCAGAAGCGATGAAATATTTGTTATTATTTCATTAAATGTAACAACGCATATAAGGATAGATTTTATTATTTATTCACAGAGAAAAGGCCACAATATTATATGGTTTCTTGTACAAAGAGGGATTTGATTGATGTGACCATTACGAGGTAAATACGGCGGTGGCTCTTTAGGAGAATTACTGCCCTTTGTGGGTTTTATGGGAATTTCACGGTTGATGCATGTTCCTGACATCCAGGTAAATACAGGAAGATAAATATATTCTACTCGACACTCGAAAAAGGTTTTAGTTGCTTTTTTGGGTCGACAAACATTTTATTAAAATATGTGCTACTTTCGCTTTGTGGTACATATTCCATATAACTAGGTAGTATTTGATATGTTATACAACAGACTAATATATGAATCTGGTACAGAATAAATTACGTTACTTCAGAGTAACGTATTTTTTTAGGGAAAGATCATTCATTCATACATTCATCATTCATTCATTCATCTATACTAATATTATAAAGAAGTAAAGTTTGTGTGTTTGTTAAATTGTAGGGGGTAATCTCGGGATCTACTAAACCGATTTTAAAAATTCTTTCACCCATAGAAAGGCACATTATTGCTGAGTGTCATAGGCTATATAAAAAACTAGCTTCGCCCCGCGGCGTTACCCACGATACGACAATAACCGCGGGTAACACCGCGGGGTTCAGCTAGTTACTTATAACTAGAGTTGAAAATAAACTTGAGGAAAAGAATGAATTCAAAAATGCAAGTCTTTAATATGTATATTTTTAAATATGAAAGAAACATAAAGACATTTAAGGTGATATTCATGTAATAGACATATTTAACTTAAGGACTACTTAAAACATGTAGAAAACTAAATGCAATTAAATAAATATTTAGGACCAAAAAACCGCTAAAAATACTTAAATTGTCAAAGTTTCTTAAGGTAAAAATTTTATACACTTTACGTTATTAGGTTCTTCGAAAAGAAATTTATAAAACAATTAATAAACTGTCTAAATCAGATACAGTAGACCGGACCTACTTATTCGTCGAAATATAATAATCAAAGAAAAACTACTTTCGAACTTTACATACACAAAACACGAAGAGAAAACTTACCAAGTTAGCGTTAAAAAGTAAAATGAAATTCACGCTGTCGGTGAAAATGAAATTGTTATAAATCTCAACTTATATGTCTTAATCTAGGTTTCTGTGTCCCTGGCAGGTCTCCAGCTTCAATCTTGATTGCGCTATAGAATCGACCTCGCAATAATTGTTGGTAACACTGACGCGTGTAACACTTTAAAAAGCCGCTTATTGTTACAAAGCCATATGACTTGTCGATTGACTTAATATCCATTTTTACTCCATATGTGTACGTATACTATTTAAATTAGAGGTTCAGATGTGTCCTTTAACTTGCTTGCTTGTTATTATTGCCAAACAATGATAGTTTAAACATTGTCAACACCTAAATCAAAGTGAAAACCGTAAAATGATTAAATATTTATTAAAAAAATATCTTATTTTAAATCCTCTAATCTACTATAGTACTAGTTACCTTATTTCAATTTGAGTCTTGTTAAAAGATTTTTTATAATTATTTATTACCATTCCAAAATTAAAACATTTATTCAAAGTGTATTTTTTTATTAATTTATCAATAAACTAACATATCAAGATTATGTTTAAGGCAATGGACTTTATCTAGACATCTTTCATTATCATTTTAGATCAGGCACTTTCAAGTAGTTCACTCGACTCAACAATTTAAGCTTTAAAATCACCAACCATCAAAAGAAAATCTGATCTTATAAGTTTGTGTTGATGATGTACTCTCATCTTATTATTTTATATTTTTAACTAAGGTCGACTAGACATTGCAATTTAATTTTAAAACTTCAAATACAGATTCTTATTTGTATTTGAAGTTTTAAAATTATATATATAACTAACAAAATTCCACAGCTCCGACCACGCTTATGTCGGTTATTGCGGCAAAGCGTTCCCTATATCCTTCCTCTAGAATTCGAATATTAATTTTATTCAAGATCCACTAAAATTAAGATTGGATTCATAAAGACTTAATTGAAGCTTGTAATAACTTATTTAAAAACAACAATTGTCAAGAAAAGTTGAAAAGTAATATGTATAATGAAGTTATTTATAAACACAATGTTATTCAGGGTAATTTTTGAATATTTAAATACATATGGATTTAGAAATCCTGAATATATATTATTGTACCTAAACGTTGTGTAACAAAATGTTAAGTAGTTACCTAACTGGCAGAAAAACACAATAAAACATATAAAACATTGTCTTCATGTAAGGACTGAATCGATTTACGAAAAAACACACCGTAATATAGAATTTAATAGGGCTATTTTGTGCCCGCGACCTTTTCTCTGTCCAACTTATTCATGCAAAATATTGCTTTTACTTGATCCCGGATTAGCTTACTTTTTCTTTATCCCGAATAAAGATGAAAGAACTTATAAGTAGACGAAACTACTATTAATCATTTAATACGTTCTACTGAACTATCGTGCAAAGAGTTAATTTATATATAAATAATATTTATATTTTTAAAAGACCACGCCCGCACTAAGAATAATTCCTGTGTCGTGAGGGACTTTACAAACATACATGAAACGGAAACAAAGAACACTCCGACTTAGAACAACAATTTGTGGATCACTCAAAGTGTTATTCCATGTTGGATTTAAACCCATAACACTTGGCGAAGTAGGGAACGGCGTGGCGACCGCTTCACCACTAGGCCAAACATGAAGTCAAATTTGCAGACTATTTCAGCATGATTTGGCTTCATTTTAATACTTTAGTAAAGTTTTAAAAACTATGTAGAAAATATAATGAGAAGTAGGATTACCTGGATGAACGGTTTTGTTTTGGTAAATTCGCTATAAGCCAATCCTATTTAGATCGATCTAACGTCCTCGAAACCCCTGCACACTACATTTCATGAAAATGTTTGGAACCGTTTCCGATATTCATGTTATATAGATATATACATGGGTTACTCGTTTAAAAATGACAGTTTTAAGTTAAATCTAAAATTTATAAATACTGTTTTGAGTTGCTAATACCCGAGAACGCTGAATATGTCACTTTTTTTCTTTCTTTCATCGTTGAAAATCGTCATATTTATTTTTATAACTCTGATATATTGATATATAAGTTAGTATTTGATTTTTAAACTGACTTTGTTGTGTGTTCCAATCCCATATTGGGACAACACTTAGTGTGATCCACTAATTGTTGGTCTGAGTCTTGGTGTTATTTTTATCCGTTTCTTGTGTTTTAATAAAGTCCTCCGCGACACAGAATGTATATTCCTAAGACGGTAGATGTCTTAAAAAAAAATTTTTCTAACAAAAGTAAGTATTAAGCTATTTTTTTATCACTGTAAGGACAAATAATAGCCATGCTAGTATTAATCCTAGTTGCAATGAAATTTAATAAAAAAATAAAAAGACTTCGGATTTTTCCGGTATTTTGTCCTCTTACTTAGGTACTTATTGCGCTCTAAGCTGTTAAAGTATTATGACATGACGTAAATCAAAAAGTTTAAAACACATGTTACACAGTTTCATAAAATGTTAACAAACATAGTACAAGATTTTACCCTGAAATCGATGCAGCACTTGGCATTAGTCCAAATATGTTTGTAGGTATAGGCAAATCGATTGGGAGTTTGCGGGGGCAACACTGAGCAAAATATAATTGTGAAGGCGGAAACTTCCCTACCGTTGAAATATTGGACAAATATGTTAGCTTTGTACGCAATTGGTTTTCGGAATGATCGACGGTGTTTTACAAAAGAACGTTATACGGCCTCCACGATTTATGAACTTAATAACAAGAGTGACCTAAAAATTCGAGTACAGATTTGGTTGAATTTTGATTTAACATCAACCTATTTACATTTCAAACTCAAACTCAAACTCAAATCATTTATTTCCATAGGCCCCAAAAGGCACTTGAACACGTCAAAAATACAAACATAAAAATATGAAACAAAACTCAAGTAATCAGTTCAGTAGTACCAATACTAAATGCACTGAGATGATTTGAATTACCGGAGCTTAGATTGATTTCGATTCAACTCAAAGGTTTAAATTGAAATCAATCCAAGTACCATCTCCGATGGGTATTGCATTCATGAGAAGAGCTGGTGAGAAACTCATGTGCACCATCTTTTCAAATAATTCATACAAAGCTTGTTTGTTTTTGACAACAGTATTTAACAGTAACATTTGAGAAAGAGCCGTAGGTATGGAGGAGAATGACTACCTGAACGTCACGGTGCTACCCGCGGTATGACAATTACCACGGGCAACGTCGCTTCGTCTTCATCTTTATACATTGTAGCCTATGTGTTATTTGACTGCCTCGATGGCGTAGTGGTAGCGTATGCGACTGCTAAGCTTGAGGTCTCGGGTTCGATTCCCGGGTCGGACCAAATGTTTGTATGATCTGCAAATATTTGTTTCGGAGTTTGAGTGTTTCCTATGTATAATTTGTATGTATTTACAAAAAAAAAGTATATAAGTATTTTTATCAGTTGCCTAGTACCCATGGCACAAGCTCTGCTTAGCTTGGGACTAGATGGCGTTGTGTGTTAGATGTCCGGAATATTTATTTATTTATTATTCTGATGTATAAGCTATATTACGCAATGTAATTGCAGTAAACTTAACTAAACAAATATTATTGTAAAGTTTCATCAAAATCCATTCAGTAAATTTTTTACGTTAAAGAGCACTAAACTGCACGGTTGGCCGAGTGGTTTCAGCGGTCGCCATGCTGCTTGCTACTGCGCCAAGTGTCGTGGGTTCAAATCCCGCGCGGTACAACACTTTGTGTGATCCACGAATTGTTGTCCTGAGTCTGGATGTTCTTTGTGTCCGTTTCGTGTATGTTTGTAAAGTCCCCCACGACACAGGATGTTTATTCCTAATGTGGGAGTTGTCTTTTTAAAAAAAAAAAATAATAATAAAATAAACATACTCAAATACATACTCACAAACTTTCGCGTTCATAATATTAGTAGGATACGTCAAAAACGTAATCGTAATTTACTGATTATGTTTATTTCTAAATTAGTAAATTTTACTTTCTAGTGCGATTTTATCTCGAAGTCACAAACAAATGGAACACATATTAAAATTGCTAAAATGATACAACTCTAGCATACACGTACAACAAAAAAAGTAAAAAAATTCTGTTTTTGAAAGCTAAACGATTTATGTGTTTATCCATGTCGTAAAAAGTTATTTCTTCACGTACAGTACAGCATCTGACCTAAAAAAATTTAAGTTCTCTGAACTCACTTACGTGTATTTTGCCTGCATTCTTTAGTAGGGTAAAATTACTTTACAGGTAAGTTCCATTTAAACAAATATTCTATCGTGTCCTACAAACAATTTACTACACGGAGTTTTATCAAAATAAAGAATCAGGGCCTACTTTTCTGTAATAAAATTGGCAAAATAACACGATAAAAAAGCAATAGCGAACGGTATCTCTAAGAACCGGGTGAGGCGGAGAATGGAACGTTGACTTATTTCCTTTAACTGAAATAAGGTTAACTTGTGTTTGTCTTTCTATTTAGGTTGGAATCTACTAAATTATCATGTAAATACACCCCAGCATTGTTTATTATACGCATGAACTATTCCACGACATAAACACACTTGGCTTGGTCCCAAATGTCGCTGGCCAGAAACCTTAGTGATGTATACTAAATTTGTCAACATGTCTCGCCTGTTTCAAACCTACTTTTTGTTAAATTATGTGAACATATTTTGACAAAAACTAGGTTTCAAACTAGATATCTTTTAAGCTATGTAAAAAATTCTCCAAGAACTAGACGGAGAATTTTCAAAACAAGTAGATTACAATAAATCGGAATTTAGGTCCATTGAAGTTATTGAAACCAATTTTAAAATTTAATAATTATGTTTTTCGATGTAATTGATAATTTGTTCAGAAAAGAAGTTTAATAATAAGAAGTTTTGGAGTAGGTACTTTGTACTTATATGTATTTTATATGAATAAAGGTCATAAAACTAGGATGGATGAAAAATAATAATGAATGATAAAATCCAGTGTAAAATAGTTTATTGCAACTAAACAAGTCAATTTCGTTAGAAATATATGTAAGGTAAACTAAAACCGTTTGGGTTTTAGTGCAAAACTAGTTTTGGGAAATGGATCAAAGTTATATGTATGTGCGAGCAGAACTAGAACAATGGCCAGTATATATCAATTTTACCCTTTAGGTGTATATTTACTTGCTGTTCACGTCGCAACACCCACATCCTACCCTCGCTCGTAAGTAACATTACATAGAATTTACGCGAACTTTTCGGCATGCTACGTAATGGGGATAAGTGCAGTTCACGAGAACCACAACTTTTCTATTCTCATAATCTATTTTTTCAAACAAAGAATACGACATTAATCCTCACCGATCTTAAAAAAAAACATTTTTGAAAGACATTTTTTAACATTCGAGTAACGAAAAGTAGAGTCTGCTTACATTCTACGAAAAAGATAGGTTACGTTACTTGTGCGTGGGCCGAATGGGAAAGGATTTATGTAAGTGTTCCAAATAGTTTGGAAAATGTAACTTCTTGTTTTTAAATTGAAAGAAAAGAATTGCTGACTGTCTACAACAAGGCCTAAATAAAGGTTCAGCTTTTTTACTAAACAAATTAAAGTTATATAACTCAAAGTGATGCACGTCAAAGATTTTTCAGCTATTGTGTTCCTAAATTGTAAAAAAAACCTATATGTGATTTTTAATTCATACAATCCTTTGACTATGCAATGGTGAGATTAGTTTCGCTCGCAAAATATAGTTCATGTCTTTTATACGCAACCCAATTTCCCTGGAATTGTCTGTAGTACCATTTCTTTTCAAATGTTTATACTAACGGAAGAGCTCTTAAGAGCTCTTCCAACTGGTCCCCCTTCTCTCTTCCTCTACAGGACAACACGTGCCGGCCTCGGAAGTCACCGCTTAAGAGTAGTAGACATACACTTTCACACTCATTGATTCGGTTCTGCCTTCCTGTGCTGAGCGGTTAAAACCTGGAACTCACTACCAGCGCACGTATTTCCGTCCCACTGTGATCCCGGGTCCTTTAAGCGGGGCGTGAAAAAGCATCTCACTAGGCCACCATAGTGCTGGTCACCATACTGCACTGTCCTTGTTCGTTCCTTGTTAAAGCACTAGCAGAATCCAAGGTTGGTGACCACCACTCTTGGATTCTGCTAGTGCTTTCCATCAGTCAGGGCAGAGTCTTTTTCTAGGTCAAGAATAAAAAAAAAATCTAACGTTATAAGTATATTTATATCGGCCACAACTCACTGTAGCACATCATGGTTGCTTAGATGAAAAATATCCATCGTGTCTAAGTTTGAGCTTAGTCAGGCTTTCTTAACAGTTTTTTTTTTAAATAATAAATAAAATAACTTAACATTTATAAATATTGGAAGGAATCTACCCATATTAGTAAGTATATTATGTATCTTATAAGTCCGGATAGTTTCAGAGGAGATATACTACACTAGTGAATTCAGTGATGTTTAACAAAGATACTCTGAACTACAGAGCAAGTACTGCAACTACTCTATAAAACTGTCAACATCGACCGTGGGGCTCCGGTCTGTAAACATGATAACCTCTTCTGTTCGTAGAATCCTTATCTCTTTGTACGATTGGGATTAGTTACACATTCCTCTATAAATCTTTTTTTTATACCAAGTGATACTTTTTGAACTGTATTGCCTCTTGACGAGATCCATTCAAAACGTAGTCTCTTAATATCATTTCATAATAAAGAAATAAGTTAAGATACGACAGTTATGATAACATGAATATACCACACAAATCTTTTCGTTGTTACTTGGAATGAAAGATACATAATAGCGTCAGAACAGACGCACATTGCCAATCAACTGCTAAAGGAAAAATATTGTTTAACTAATAACAGTTCTTTTGAAGTAGTTTTTTCTCAACTTGTACTGCATGAGCAACGAATGGAATATGACGCAAATGTAAAAGGTTTTTTTTAATTGATAACGTTAGTGAATATGCATTTTTGAAAAGCGCTAGATTAGATTATAGAGATAGATAGATCAGACGTGTATGTTTCACACATGTATGAACATCAACGGTTACGTGGCATCATTAATTTTTCATTGACTTTTCCCCTTTTATTTTCACATGGCATGGTTTCCTGTAAGTACATAATTGATTCGTTCATTTAAAATACATTAAGCAGGCCGGACACGATCAGTCCCAACAACGGAGGTACGAAGGTAATTTCCGTGGCTAGCCCGCTAACCGTAAAGCGAAAGTATTGCGGTTTCTGTTGTACCCTAGTTGTTGACGCTAATGACGTAGGAAATGGATCTAATTAATTTTGTGCGTCTACACGTGCTGTTCATATTTGATCATTTGATTTTATACCGACGCGTTTTTAATTAAACCGATGTAGACAGTCCCCTAATATATTCTGTGTATATTGTTAAGTCCCCTCACGGGTTTGTTATTTAAATAAGTTAATGAATATTTAAACAAGTAGGTATCTAGAACACCGATTGTGAGGCTGTAGTACAGTAGAAACTCTTCATTTTGTATTCTCTCTGGTAGTATTTATTGGATTGTAAACATTAAGTTTTCATAAATATTGTCTACGTAAGCAAAACAAAATACGAATGAGTAATTAGTACTACATTAATTTGAATAAAGTTTATTTAACTAAAACTGATAATAATTCTCTAAGAACCCGTTGCCTAACTTATTTAACCTACCAATCACGTTTCTTGAACTTTTCATTGTCTTACAAAATTATTAAACAAACACTAATATGTATATTGAACAAGATACCCCTAAATTTTTTAAAAGGCTGTCTCAAGGAAAGATATAAAAACCTTTCAAGATTGATTCCAATCCAATTGACTAGTTCTGTGCCTTTGTCCGTATAAGGTAATGCATTTTCTATTTCTAAATACTTACAAAAGTAGTATTAGTAGTTATTATTTTTAGTTAGTAAGTAAGCTATGCGCTTATGTGACGTCAATTGCTGAATTTAAATTCTTAAGCCTTACAAGAGACTTGCCTAGAGACTGTAATGAGGACTCTATCTAATACACTGGTCTCTATATAGCTATAAACGTAACATAATTTGTGTTTTTTTTATTTATTGACCAATGTTTTTGACAGTACTAAATATACATTTAGCCAATTCACGAAAACCTCTTAGGGTTTATTTTTAATCGTCGTACGTCGAGCCGTTCACATGCTTAGTACAATATGGTTAATATAAATTACAATCCACACTAATATACCTCATATGTAAAATACTTCTTAATTTATACTTGCCAGTTTTCCAACATGTTCTGTATAACATTTGCAAATTTTCAGGTAATCTATTTAAGTAGAACCTTATCAAACAATCTCCTACTCTTGTGCCGAATAGATTGTTTGTTTCTTTTCAATTATTGCCTCAGGCCTAATAATTTCTGTTAAAATCAAGTTTTTTACTTTATTGTACACATCCAATGGAATACTTTAACAGGTAGCCGTAATTATCTTTGTATTTTTTTGTGTCTTTAGGTGTGATGATTTTCAATATTTTTTATTGTCATTCATAAATATATGCCAAGTATGTTCGATACGTTTTTCCGTAGCTGCTTAGTCAATAACTGATCACAAAATCTGGTAAAGCCATATACAACATCCTAAGATATGGATGTTGTATATGGCTTTACCAGATTTTGTGATCAGTGGATATGGTTATATGGTGATGTACTTATACGGTAGTTTATATTTATTCAGAACGCTTAGTCTACTTATAATATATCTCAGCCTGCTGCATACGTAATATTTATGCGACTATACAGAAATACAAAACGTATTTAGTAAAAGGACTTCAGAAAAGTTTAACTCAAACCAAACAATAACAAAAAATCCGAACACATCAAGCGAAAACGTTTAAACCAAACGTTCATTTCACTGACATGAACACAATATGGCCGCCACTAAAAGCTTATTCACAGCCACTCGTTTAGATAATAACTGAAACAACAAAGCGGATTGTGGTGCATTGTGAAAACTTTTAACTATTTATAATTTACTAACGTCTGTAACAGTAGCTATAATAATAACTGCAACAAATATTGTAGAAAGCAAATTAAACGATCAAAATATGTAGTATGTAAAGGTCTTATTTTTTACGTTTAACTTTTGTTTAACATGCTTATGTGATACCCATTGAATTCGGTTAAGTCTGTCCATATTATTTCAAACTAATCTTAAGTCAATTTTAAAAATCGTATTATAATTACGAATACGATACGCATACGAATGCTTTTATCAAAATAACAATCAGTACCAACATTTACTGACATAACATTAGAAATCTGTGTCAGCTTGTTGTTTCTGACCAAACTGTCGTATTTGAACAAGCATCCCAGTTGAACACCTGCACCCAGTACAGCAAACACAAACTGCAAACTTAAATACAAGTGGAGAGGAGCTCGTTTCTGGGGATGTTTATGGATCAACATATGTGAGCACAACTGTCCTATGTTGTGTTGTACTTATTTGTGTATATTTATGGTAGTATAGTTTGTGTATTATATACTATACCTACTTCCATTTACAAGAGAAGCCCATGTCAACCGGTTGACTATCAATGACTATAGAAGTGTAGATGTAATATGATATGATTACATACTAATACTATGCTATACTATAACTAGTAAACTAACTACTATAATATTTAATATTATATTTTTACATATGACACAACCACTTATACTTTTTACGTAAAGAACAGCTCGGGCCGTCACCTCGTTGGGTTTTACGAATACAATATTCACTACAGTTAAACTTTGGCGCCACCAAGTAGATTAACTTCAATAATTAAACTTATTCATTTCTATTTCGAACATTTTACAAGTATCAGTTCATGATTAATACAAAATCTATTTACATCTTTGAGAATTTCTCGTAATAACTTTTACAAAACGTTGAATTAACATTTCCACAATTCTGAATAAAGAGGCGTCAAAATAAAATACAATACAATAATAAAGTTATAAGCTACCTCTTCAAGTGGAGTGTAATTAAATATTATTCTCGTTGGAAAATAATTTTGAAATTTCCATCTATAGCGATGAATGAGAAACAAGTTACCTTTAGGTTTAAATTAGACGTGAATTCTATTAAAAGCGATCCAATTGGCACCTTTCATGTAACTATAGTAAACCACCAGTATACCTACTTCACAATAAGGGAATCTAGATAAGGCTTTATATGTACACACATTCCTTAAGATCCCATAAATTTTATATCAAAATAAACACCTATTCTTACTGTGTTATTTAGTGGAATATTAAGTTCAATATTATAAGTAGGCCAGGATATAAGAGCAATCCTTATTAACTTGAAAGTTTTGAATTTAATGGACATACATAAAATAGGAAATACAGTACGTCAAAATAAATTAATATTATTTATATAAATGCACACGCAATGTATTTTTATTTGCACTCAAGGTGCCTTCGAGAATACCATTGATAATCATAGGAACTTATAATTTTAATAAATAATAAATAATAATAATTACGTTAACGTTTTATATTGGATATTCATCTAATAGGTTAAATTTATGAAATCTTATTTCTTGCTTACAATACTGATCCTATTTTTATTACTCCTTACAATTCTACTCTAATTTCTGCGGTGCCGAAATAACCTATAAGAAAAAAAAACTTATTATTAAAAACATCCTTAGTAATTTTATTCACTTTTCTCATGCAAAGTATCTTTTCTACTCCTCGAGAACAATATATTTTTTCTGAAAAGGCACCCTTGTCCTTTTTTGGGTAAGAGGGTTAAAGGTTAAGGGTGTAAGATCATGGATGTTGCTATTTTAGGTGAATAACAATAAAAAATCTAACATCAGTAAGTTTTTAAATTAATATAGGTATATATATATATATATATATATATATATATATATACTGCTTATCTTTAAACTTGACTGGCCTAGTGATTTAAGCTGACGCCACACCGCTTTCTACTTCGCCAAGTGTTGTGGGTGCAAATTCTACATGGGCCAACACTTTGTGTTGTATTGTGATTTGTTTTCATCGATTTCTCTTAATTCACTAGTGGTTCAATCATATTGCTACTATTGGGAACGTGCACGATAGTAGCGCCATCTCGCAAACGCAACTTTCAGGGCGTTAGTCAAATACTGAATGACAAATTCGTACTACTTTATGTACATATAATAACATATTGAGAAAGACAATAAACAGTATTTTTTGAGGCATTTGTTACAAACAATAATATAAAAATAGATGTTGTTAAATAAACTTGAGCTTGAGAGCGTAAATCACAAAATAAGTTTCCAACTCCAAACGCCGCTGAATCGAAATAAATTAGTTTTAGCAGAACATGTAAGGTATGTAGAAGAACTATAGCAATAGTCATTTAACACGAGTCAACATAATTCGGCAAACATCGATGACTCTTTTTTTTTCCAACGCTGAAATCCTTTCGAATACCACCTCCTGGTGGCATGTCGGACCCGAACCGACTAAAACCGCACGTCGTCTGTCTCAGGTACTAGGAGCCGTGCAATCAGGTGCACCCTAGTAAGGAAAACCGTGGAACCCCGACGTACCTCGGGCCACCTACAGTCCGTACGCGGCCCCATCTTAACACCCTATAAAACAAGTTTAAACGTAAGTACTCCCCTAACCAAAATCGAACACATATTTTAGTATTCTACAGTAGATGTAGTATATCTATTAACAACATATTAAATAATTTTAATATGTATTACAGATTACAGATCAGTAACTCTCGGGTTGTCTGGACTGCCGTATTGTATACAGAGCGGCAAGTGCAAATATATTTTGCTGCTTTATATCTATGCTTTATTATGTCAATTTAAATCTTTGATCTAAGTTCTAGGCCGCTTTAGGAAAAATATGAAATTCACGCTGACTATGTCTGCTGTTATATAGGCAGTTTACAATCCAATAACAATTTCTAAAGCAATTGTCAATTGTCAAATTTCACTAAGCCCCTATTGTTGTACATTTCTGCCACGATTATAAGCGCTGCTATCGTTTTCTATATCCCTTCCCTTCCTATCATACATTTCGCATGATCCCAATAGTGAGTAGCGGTATAGTATCCTATCTAAAGAGAGGCCTATGCACAGCAGTGAACAGTTTAAAAGGTTTCTCAAATCAAGATGGTTCTACCTGTTAGATTTAGCAGTAAGTACAAAGTCAGACTCGAGCACTGTCTGCGAGAATTCTATCTGTCAAGATTATCGATCACAAGAAATTATTCTAGCAAAATTTTTGTTGTTTCTTCTTAAAGGGAAACTTAGCTACTAAAATCATTTCCTAAGGATTCAAGTGGTCTTTTTGTAGTGGCAAACTTGCTGTTCTAAAAATACTCTTCTATACCAACCAATTTTCGAAGCGCAAAATATAAGTTTGTATTCACAAAAATGTTTTCGAAGTTCGTGTGATACTACAAATTTGTCTATTAGATATCATATGTTATTTTTGCTGTGAGAACTTTTATCAAATATCTTGTTCTTAAATTTTATGATTCTAGGTCAATTTAAAAATTTGAGACACACATGGCCGTATCTTTTGATTGTGAGAAATTAGAACCATGATGCTTACAATGGACATCTATCGTTTTGAATAGCAGGTCTGGACCAGCAGACATGCAGATAATAAATTCAATCATTTACATGTGATCATTTACATCATTTATTTGTGTATAGATTTTTAATTAGTCCTTGCGCACTTGCCTACTTAGTTACAGTCAGTTAGCTGCTATATATTTATAATAAAATTAATAATGGGCCTATGGTTATAAACTACGCTGATTGCCCAATAACGTTTTAGTTTTAGCTTTTATAAAGACTTTTAAGTGAAAGCTAACAACATCTTTTAGCTTTCATATTACTGCGCGTAGCTATAAAGCTTCACTACTTTAATTAAACAAAGTCGGTTCAAGTTTATTTATGTGATTTCTTTCGTTAGCACACCTATTTCTCTAAAACATATAATAAATTTCTGAACGTGAAATTATAGAAATACACACATCGATATTGATTTACCAGACAAACGTGAAATAATGAGAGCGAAACATATATATGGCCGTCAATCAGGTATTTTAGAACAACGGTAATAAAACTTCGCTCTTGTGATCCCTTTTTTTTTCCTCCTTCGTATATCTCCACGTATACCACCTCCTGGTGGCATGCCGTACCCTTATGACCCCTGAATTGCAGAAGTTCATGATCGGTGGCTATTACTTTCTATCAGGTGATGAACCTGCTTGTTCGCCTGATCTGTCATAAAAAAAGAAGAGAAGAGATGACAAGAAAGGGATTTGCTTATACAGGTGAACTGAGAAGTACTTAAAAACAATAGCAGGTCAGGGTCGCATATTTGTAATTTAAACAAACTGTTGCCGAACGAGACAAATCATTTTTTTTATCATTTAATAAGTACAAACTACTCGCTTAAACCGTAAAAGTAGGTATAGGAGAGGGCCTATTTTGGCTGTTTAATCATAAAAAGTAATTAAAACAAAAGAATAATAATAACGATCTCTTCCCGGTCGCGTCGGATGTCAGTCTCATCATGAAAGTGAGGGAAAAGAGACAGCACTTTTGTGCGCACACACTTGTGTGCACTTTATATAAGCCGGCAGTACTTTAACACACAAAACACAGTAGGTATATGTTAAAACTAGCTCTATATTCAACACTAGAAATGCCAGTGAAATTCAAGGCCTCATCAAAACACAGTGTGCACTTAAATCATGCGCGGCTATGTTTTGATTAGTATACATTGCTATATAGTCGCCACCGCCCAGTCCTACAAACCAGATTGCATCTATTTGCATAATTATGTTTATAAATGTGATATATGCTTTTTGTGGTTATGCATAAATGCATAAGAAATTTCTCGTGTTTTATGGAAGGTACCTGAACTATTATGGAAAACTTTGACTAAATTTATTAGTGATCAATATCAGCGTTTATAACTACCTACCTACGCTTCTACTACGGTTTTGAAGCTCTAAACACCGACGCTAATTTTGTAGCGCTGTTTTCTTATTTTAATTCATTTGAAAAACTAATAAAATTATTATATTTATGTATGTTTAATTCTAACATGTACATGTTAATAATAAGTTAGAGACTATACACTATTGTGTAAACCTCGTGGTGATTTTTTGATAATAATGATAATATATTTTATTGATGCTTCTTCTACGGTAGGACTGAAACAGTGAATGATCAATAATCCCAGAAAGTGCATAATATTACGTCATTCATTTTAATAATTAACCAAGTCAATTAATTTCAAAATAAAATTTAAAGAAACTGACTAAACAATTATCATAATTAATATTATTGACTACACGGTTTGCCTAGTGGCGTAAACGGCCCTCACGCCACTTTTTTGTTTTTTATTGTGTAGTGGGCAAACGAGCAGACGTATCGCCTAATGGTAACTGATTACCGCCGTCCATGGACACTCGAAACACCAGAGGCGTTACAAGTGCGTTGCCGGCCTTTCTACTGTGTCAAGTGTTGTGACTTCAAATCTCACATGGGACAACACTTTGTCCACAAACTGTTTGTCTCAGTCTAAGTCTTCTTTGTATTCGTTTCAGGTATGTTTGTAAAATCCCTCGTGACTTAAGATGTATATTCCTAATGCGGGCGTTGTATTTTTTTAAGCAAATGTAGCAAAATCTGATCCTTTCATTTATTAACTATGAGGGAGAATTCTTCTTCACAGCCGCTAAGTGAATTCTAAGTATTAATGAAATGAAAAGCTAAAAATAGAGCTAAAGAGTTATTTATAAATGCTTACAACATTTTATTATCGTCTTAATGAAAAAGATTCATTACTACGGCACTGACAAGTCAACCACTTCAACCTCGTTCGCTCAATTTAATTTCAGAGGCGAGTATTTATTACTTACCGTCATACTCCAATTTCATCAAAGAAAATAAATTATAATCGTGGTGCCGAAACTCAACACGTTATGACGTCAATGGCGAACGAATTCAGGTTTGCGGTATTAAAAAGCGCTTAGAAGGCAAACTTGGCGTATTTGGATATTCGGGCGTAGTGGCGTAGCTTCGTAGAGGGGCGAGGCCAACGTAGCGGGACGTAGCGCGGGCGTCGTGGCTGCATCGATCCGCCAGCCGTGACCTTGACCTGCCCGCGTTCCCGGATGTACCAGCACTCGCCTAGTTGCGCTATTGTCGCTTTATTCAGCTTCTGCTAGCTTTTATTAGCCCGGGGAGTAAGTCGGTTACCTCATACTTTGCTGTGTTGAACGTAACTTCGTCTAGACTGCTTAGTTGATTTTCTTATAAAAATAATGGATTATAATCACTTTCAAGGTTCTATTTTTGTCTTCTTATTTACGTTCTGACTATTGTATACCTACAATGTTTTCGTAAAGCCAAGTTTTTATATTAGGTACTAAGATTTTCTCACTTGTATTCTCAGTTTAAAAACAACCATTTTGTTCATGTCAGCTGTTCAATGAATAAAAGTTATTTTTCTTAGAATACTCTGCTCAATGAATTATTTATTTTGCAAATGTAAAATTCAAATTATGAATAGCTGCTTAAGTAATTCTTTGGACATTTCCATTTTAGTCTACTTATAAAAATCTTCTTGAGATAAGTACGGAGTGAAAATAGAAAGAAAAATGTAAAATATTTTCGCTTTTAAAATCTTATTAGCATAAATATTAAAGTAGTAATAATATCTTTGAGATATAAGGTAGTTGTCACAGTACATTTTAATAGAATATGTCAATTCACACATCAGAATAAAATCCTGGTATATTTTGCGGGAATCTCATTAACATACATTCATTGGCACCACACACTAGGAAGTAACCATCTGTCGCTATGCTAATATTTGTAGTGTATAGGAATGCCCAACTAGGTCTTTCGAACCACCATCCATTCGAAGACAAATAAACAAGAACGTCTGTGTTGTGTTTGTTCTATAGCACAGCGGCACTAGGTTACGGGTGTACTTTGCGTACATTCCATATGTTAGTATAGGTTTATGTAAATACAATGAGTAATACATACTATAGAATGCGTAATATCGGAGGCATATGTAGTTAATATGGGGGTGCATAAAAATTTATGATACGTTAATAACGATGGGGAAAAGAAAATTGATGCTGCTTTGTGACATATTATATAAATTATTTGGGCAGACAGATTCTCGCACTATGCATATATTAGATATATATGTTGATCATTTTAGGGATGTGTTACAGTTTTCATAATGAACAAATTACGGTAAAGAGAACGAATAAGGTAAGGCAGTTAATATAAGGAATACCACAAATCTCGTAGTAATATATACCAGACTTAACGCAAATTAATATAAATTTTAAGACGAACCTTTCACATAAGCTAAAAAAAAAACTTTCCATTACATACATTGTCGAATGGCCTTTATATTTTTGTCAGATGATTTAAAATTTTGAACATGCATGTATCAGAGTCAGATCTTTCTTTAAGCAAATCTATGGTGAATTCCAGTTTAATTTTATTTCGACCAATACTTGACTCTTTCTAGAATTGTATTAGATTTTGACCGCGTTATTGCAGCAAAGAGGCTATATCGTTCCTCAATAGTCCTATCTTTATACCAAATTTCTTTGAAATCAGTACCGCGGTTTAGCCGTAAAAGCGTAATAGACAGATAGACATAAATTTATAATATTAGTATGGATTGAGTTCAGACACAAATTTTTATTGAATATGCGTTGTATAAAAGTAAGGGTAATAATAATTAATTATATAAATTATTAAAATATGTACATAATCATTATATAAATTAATGCAAAGTAAGTTGGTATTAAAAAAAACTGGTTTTAAAGAACTTACCATAACCAAATCTTAATTAAATAATGAAATAATTTTTTATACTACTTTAGACTAAAATTTGTTTTTAAAAACAAAAGGATTCACAATAAATTAAATCTTTACGCGAATGAAACAAAATGTTCAGAAAAACATAGAAGGCTTGTAAAGTCTAAAGTCAATAAATTTAAATTTGAGTGATTTATGAAATAATTTGTAAATGAAATGCTCTGTATGAAATGAAAAATGGAATTTTCAGTTTTATAGTCGCTATAAATTATCCTATGAAAACAGGATTATTTGAACATATATTATAACTTTTCTGTAAGATAAAAAGTCTCAATCTAAGTAAACTTAATACAGGACATGTCAACTCTACGTCCGCAACCAAACTCAAGTTTTCAATTACAATACAATTATTTTATAATATTGGCTACACAATATTATAAAATGAATTTGCAAAGTTGCTACAATTTTTCACCAGAACTACTCAACCAAACATCGTGACCTTTTGTTTAAAATACGTTATCAGAGGAATGTATATCTTTCAAAAACTTGTAAAGAATTATCGGAATGCCTGACAAAAATAAATTTGCTGAGCAAAGATTTTGAGTGATATTTAAATTTTATTGTCTTTCCCTTGTTCGTTTTTAAAAGACAACTTCCGAACTAAGAGTTCAGCAGAAGTAAACCATTTGTGGATCAGACAAAGAGGTGTTCCATGCAGGGATCGAATTCACTACACAATGCAAGTATTCGTGTAGTCAAGTACTCTTGTAATTTATATGTTTATCACTCAAAATATATTACAAAATATATTGTATGATCTGTGACATAAAATATGCTTAGTAATGACAAGTGAACCGAAAACAAATGCTTCTTGATCCATACTATCGAAACGGCTGTCATAGCCGTGGAAAGCAGTGGAACAGGATATCTAAGATATATTTAATGCTTGGACGATCAATTTATGTTTAAATAGTATATATTTATATAAAACTAGCTTTTCCCGAAGCTCTGCCCGAGTGTCGGTTATAATATAACATCACATTAAGACGAACAAGATCGAGAATCAATTTAAAAATATGGTAAAGTTTAGGAAGTAAATCATATTAATACACACCAAAGATGGTGCGTGGGTCAACTAGTAATATTAAATATTATTGCGTTACCTACTTCTTCACGCTTTAATCAAAGAGTAACAGACAGAGAGCTTTCGTGTTTATATAGTCATAGTCAGGATGAATTAAAAAGTTTCCGATAAAAGTTCTTTTCAAAATGTTGACTTTTATCGAGATCCTACTTCTAATATTACACTCTACATAGGTATGTTTACCTATAGCGCCATTGTTTCAGAGCTTTATTATCCCTGGGAACACAAAAAACTTTTCAAAGATTACGAAGTAGGTACATCGGAGCGCTTCGAAGTAATTAAGCTGCGAGTTGATTGCTAATTTTAATATCAAAACATACAAAGAATCCATAACTTTGGCCGATATAAAAGTTAGTATATTTTAACGTATTGGCATTATTTAGAAACTAAAAGACTTATTCACTTGTTAATTTAATTCATATGAAATGTTAAATGTATGCCGAATGGAACTATTGGAAATGTTTTTCTACCTATTATAACTTACGCGAATTTTTATAAAAGCTATAACGATATATTACTACGTATGAACTAAATATTGGGATGCCTTAATGTCTGCATTAGAAATGTATACATATAAACTGAAAAACAATAATATATTTACACCTAAAGTCCTGCTGATTAAAAATAAATTCCCTTAAATAATGAATGAAAGCATTCACTTTGTGTGTACATTTCACAAAGAGCTGTCAGATGCTTTGTCAGGCTGTAATCTGGTTCTGTATTGCCAGATTGCTTTGAATAATACATCCAAGCTAAATGAGAACTAGTGAAAAATTTAAATTGATTAACAAATCTTACTTTACCCAGCCAATTTGCGTACTAAATTAATTTTAAGGAAGATATTTCGCTTATCACGTTAAATTAATGTTAACTTGATAAATTGGATCAGACTAAAACAAGTTTGTTATTTATTTTGTAACCTAATTAGATATTAAGCTTTATTAGCTAGTTAAAAGCGCTTAAAGTTCATCTAAGAACGCTATGGAATTTGAGTAATAAAATTATTTTAAGAGTACTTTATAAACCGAAACATATAAAATACTTTCAAAGCATACGGTATGTACCTACGTAGTATTTATACAGTCATGCAGACGGAAACGTACCTACTATTTTGCCACATTGGAAAAAAATATATAAGTAATGTTAAACCTACATATCCGCAAACAGAGGCAACAGAGTTATGAGGTTTACCTATTTGAATAGTGAAACAAATCAATGCTTGCTAATAATAGATATCTGTATCTAAAACTGTGTCACGTCAAATTTACACCATGGCCTTGAAAATTACTTTATTGTTTCTGCGAGCGACAACCCTCCTGTTTCCTACGGTCATGGTCGCGATGCGACCTCTGCATTATACAGAAGATATCCGCTCACCTCAGAAGCCGGCGCCCGAATGGCCTTCTACACGGTGAAGCTATCGAGGGTGAAGGGGGAATGTTTACCCACCCACTCGCCTCCGCCTGTGCCAGCTGAGCAGCGGCACGCTATATTTAGATTGCGCTGTAAATGTTCGGTCCAAGTACGGAAAGGCACCTCCCACCCCATTCGAAGTGTGGGGCGAGGAGGCGTAGGTATGTTCCCGCTACATAAGCGAGTAAAAGTTGAAAGTTCACCAACGCCCCGCACACGAGTTCGCGCTCGTGTTAGAGAACGCTTCTTTATTTAAATTCTATTGCAACTTGTTCGCCATTGTACTCTCAACAGAATTCGCAATGCCGACTCTAATTTGTCAATGTTGGTCGTACAGAGTTTTTTCTACTGTGAAAACTTGTGCAATTGTTTTCTGAAATTCAATTTGGAGGCGTTGTATTTTGACATGTTTCTGGATGGATTTTATTGTTATTACAATTGCGGTCCAATTCGGTCAAAACAAGCATTGCAAATTGTTATTACAATGACTATATTTCGTTGAACTGACTGGCGACGGGGTTAATATGAAATGGTCGCATCTCTTTAGCAAAATTAAAACGAATGACACATTTCGGTGATGGGCAGTTCGCGTGCTAATTTCATAATAGACATCATCATCATCATTTACATTGTCATATTCTAACAAGGTTGAAAGCTTTTAGCTCCGTTAGATGTTTAGTTAAATATTTATGTATCTATATTTAGAAGTAAAAAATGGGTATTGAAAGAAACAATATATTAATAAAAGACAAGGCAATTACCCTAAAAGTGTACATGTATTCTATGAAAGTTCAAGTAGAAGTATTATATTCTAATTTTGAACCAACATTTGAGGTACTTTACAGAGTAACAGACTTAGTCCCAGTTGTGGAATCATAGTCAGAGAAGTGCACTTCAGTTGAAGTATCCGTATCTAAAACAACGGGCTGCGGCTTCGTATAATCATAGTCAGGTGTGATATCAGGTTCATATAAAGCCTTCTCGTGCTTAGGATCATGGAACGAGACGATACAGAAAGCGGGATACGTTCCTCCAAAGGCAATTCGCTCTTGGTGACTTGCGACAGCGAGGACTGTGCCTATTGTTGGGTAAGAACAGCTTATATACCTATTATGGAGATTAATAACTTCCACACATTTCGTACCGCTCCCTCCGACGATGGCGTACTTGCCTTTGCGATTGTACTGAAAATAAATATAAAGTCGTCATTAAATACCACTAGTACATTATTATAACAAGAACAGATAGGTATAACAGACATCTACAGGAAGTACTCGTAGTTACTTAAACGTGCACCTGATTGTGATCTAGCTTCTTAGATAAAGCATAGGATACAGAGACATGACCAAAGTGCCTAGCTTTACACCCATACTTGTAATACAGCATTCCGGTAAACTTGTATTAGGGCAGGAAAGTGTAGCCTTTTCTAATTGTCTAGTTCTATGAATAAATATCAACCCTTCATATATAGACTGTAAAGTTAGAGAACATCGTTGTTGATATTCATTTGATGATTACATTTGATAATACCAGAGTTCGCTCATGTTATAAATTCCACCATTGATGAATATGACTGTAGTTTTCATATAACATTAAGTCTATGTTACATACAAACCAAATTATAAGTAGGTTTATAAAACCCTATTACTTTTTACTTTAAAACTAACCTACTAAAGAACCTATATCACAAAATATTTGTAGTAATAATAAAACAGTAAATTTTAAGTCTACTTAGTTCATACAATCGTTACGCCTACCGACACAATACAGAATAAATTCGGCTCTAAAAATGTACCTACTTCAACAAAACCCTCAAAGGAAGTGTCTAATGGGCTGTTCACTGATTTAGTACCTACTTCTAATATTTATCTATCTACCCCTTAAACGATGTTCAAGAAAATATCTCTTTTCAAGTGAAAATGAGTAAAATTGGCAAAATAATATTCAGTAAACTTTGCAGAGCTGGTAGTTTTATTTTTCTAATTTGATCTATTATTTATATACAGTTTTGATAAAAGATCTTTATTTTCATATTACATATAGTAGTTTAAAAAATGTACGATAACTTTAGATAATTTGTAATCCATAAAATCTGCCTCTTTTTCGTTACAGTTATCCTCAATGTATTTCGTAATTGAATTACAACAAAGATTGTCTTTGTGACGTATCTCAAATGATAATCATCTTCAACAGCCTTTAACAATTCACTACTGGACAAATACCTATCCTGATAAAGGATAAACTTTCCATATAAATGAATTAAAAGCATAGTTAAATATTATAACTCGTATTCGTACGAAAAAATAACTATATGGAGACTTCATACGCAATTTAATCAAACAATGAAATTATACCTAAATAATTAAAATTAGTAAATGAACTGGCGACCCGCATGTTTGTTAGGAACTTGGTAATTTACTTATGTCTGCTTTAGATGCAAAGCCAGAAGAGACAGAACGGTCCGGGTTTAGAAAATATTAACTATATCTCTCATTCAGTCACTCTCCTGGGATCCGTTATTGAATAAATATATGTAAACTATCTTTAAAGTTAATTTAAGAGACATTCAGAATGCTGCTGCCAACATTGTGAGATAAAATTGATACTAAGTTAAATTGTCAATTTTAAGGCTTTAGTTTTAGTGTGACATTAAATTTGTTAAACACATACTCTATACTACTACACACAATCTAAATACCTTAGATTGATTTTGATCTCATTTAAGTATTGTAATTTTTTTGTTAAATAAATGATAATTTTGTATAGAATTAAGTACCTTTAGTATATATTTTTCTTTTCCTTTTGAGGTGCAGTTGCGTTTTTTATTTTTGAAGTGAAACTTCTTTAGAATCGTTGTGATTTCAAACCGGATGCAACGGAAAAAACGACGGGTAAGAGACACAAATACAAAAAGTCGCCAGTAGCAAATATCGGTCTCATTCTTTTGTCGATTTACTGAAGTTTCACTTCTATCATGTGTGAATCGCACGCACACCTTATTTTTGTTTCTGTATAATTTTACCGTATTTAATAAAATAAAATAAATATTTTGTCAGCCGTGGGTTGGGCCTGGAGATCTGTGACACAGGTTTCGAGCCTAGTACGGACTCCAGCTCTCACTGAGGAAATTTTTAAAATATTTTTAGTTTTTAACTAGATATCCTGTACCTAAATTGTATTTTCCTTCTGAGAGAAATAAAGTTTATTTATTATTATTATTATATTTCACTTACCTACCAAAACAAATTAGCTACAACAAATTTATTAACTTAAACCAAAACAGTAACGCTTACGGTTAAAATAATTTTCATAGCAGTCACGAAAAACCCATAACACAACAATTTAGTAAAATATTAAGCTTTACCTCTTCTGGAAAAGTTTAATGTAAAAATAATTCTTACGCAGATCGAGTTAAGAATGACATGTCGTGCATGGCAACTGTTTCTGACAACCGCAAATACTCCTGCTAGTGAAGGTTTATTCTCATGTAATTGTATTTCTAACGTAAATACGCATTTTGTAAGACAAGGTATCTTTTTGTTTGTGTTTATCGAGATGTTAGGTGTTCCTTTATAAAGTTATATCGTAAACAAATGTAATTATGTCCAACTATCTTAATTTCTCTATTAATAGTCTAATATCTATGTATTTCCTAAATTAAAATTAATTTGGTTTAATGTTACCGTTAAGGTACCGTGGGAGTACCGGCATGCATGGGCCGGCTCGACCGGAGTGATACCACGGCCTCACAGAAAACCGGTTTGAAACAGCGTATATATATATATATATATATATATAAATGTATATGTAAAATGTTCATTGAAGTTCAAGGATGGTTTTTACGGCGAGAAAAAATGGAATAATGGCCGGAAAAGCCCTAAAAACAGCCCTTTTATTTTTCTAACTAAACATACAAACGTTTTCTAACTAAAACGTGAAGTCAATTTGAGCTTTATTGCTATTGTATAAAGTTCATATATTACAAACACTCACTGTTGTCTAAGCAATGTAGGTGTGTTCCTAACGTCAATGAGTCAATTTGCACTTTATTACCGCTGTGCAAAGTTCAAATTCAATCATATCTATCAAAACAGTGTGCATATGTGGTTGGAGTACATAATCGTTGGATAGTCCATTTATCGAGAAAGGCTATAGGCTATATGTCGTCACGCTAATACTAATAGGAGCGGAGCACAAATGAAGAATGTTTCAAAAACGGGGGAAAATTTTCACACTACGGGCAATAGAAGACGCAAAGGAGGTTGCGTGGGTCAGCTAGTATCAAAATAAAATGATCGTCTAAGATATATTTTCAGCCGAGTTTAATAAAGGCACCTGTCGATAGAATATGGTCCCAAGAGCACCAATTTTGTGGTGCGTAGTGACACGATATGCCATGGTGTGGAGAACAGTCCACCGCACATTACTTTTATCTGTGCGGTTGGTTCGACCGCTTGTACACTGACGAACCGTTTTAAACGTAAATATTTAACCATGCGCCCTAAATGCCGCATGGACTACCTACGTAGTCCATTTTCAAAACGAAATAAAAAATACATTTAAGTGGGATTTCTCTATTTTCTTTATTAAAATTTAATCAGTACACTTTCTTAACTGGATACAATCAACAAAACTAACTCACAACCTCTGGACTCTCTCTTTTATGATAGTTTGTTTAGACAAAACAACCAATGTGCTTTTGGATATAATAAGTTAGTAGCATTATAATTAGTAGTTTTATCTCATACACCACAGAACTCCTAATGTATTGATCAACAAATGTTTTTTTTTTATAGATATTGTCTCCGTGATAATGCAAATCAGCCTCTCAGATCTTTTATGTGATATAATCTAACTCGAAAAATGGAATGCAGATGAAACTCTATACTCTATTGATGCGATATGTAGTGCACACACGCACCGCACTGTGCGGTAGTGCGGCCACGCTATATTCGATTGTCTGTTAGGCCTTAAACGTTAACGTGGTAATATACTTCGAATTATGTTCAATTACAGTTTTATTAAACGTATGTTCAAGTGTTAGTAAAACCTTTTTAATAATCTGTTTCCTAACTTTCACAGTTTGAAAGAATAAATTAATACCGGTTAAGTAATTCTTTTGTTACAAGTTAGGTAACGGCGATATTTTAATTGAAAATAAATCTTGCCAGTGTAGGACAAGTTTAAGAATAATACGAGTACAATGAATTACGATGAATATTTAGAAAGGATTCTTGTTAGTTTTATATACTCTCAGTATCTAAAACTGAAGTTATGATCATAGGCATTGATAAAAATTATAAGTATTTAGTCGCGACGTAAATATAAGTATTTTAGAGGATAAAGTAATAGGTTTGTCCGTTTAAATTACTACACTGAAAAAGTAGCCAGTTAAAGGTTATCAAATATCACGCATTAATAAATTAGAAGGATAGACGCTCCCAGTTCTTTTATTATCGTAGCCGGTTCAAGGACAAGAACATAGTGACGAAAGCCTTTTTTTTTTACGTGTGGAAAACCCCTTGGGCCGTCACCCCACCGGGGTTTGCGGCGGGGCGGTGTGTCGGAATCGAACCGACAAAAACCACACGGTGTGCCAGCTCTGCGCCTGAGAAGGGAGGGGTCCGGGAACTGCTGACGACCGGACCCCTCCCAGCGCCTGCCCGCACTGAAGCGGACACCTTCTGCCATTAAAAATAATCTCAATTTAGGCGACGCACGGCACACGCGTACGTTGCCTCCTCGCGGTTGGCCTGTAAAGCGGATGGAGGGGAAAACCCGTCCCCACCATCCACAGCCACACTCAGGGCGGCATGAGGCGCAGATAGGCGCGCCTCCGCAGCCCGGTTCGCTGGCGGCGGATCGGGTCCGAGTGGACGTCGTCCTCCCGGGCCTTCTCCGCCGCCCCCTGCTGCGAAATTACGTCTTCGCAGAAGGATGCGACCGCGGTAAAACGGCAATCGCTACCGGCCATCATACGCTCCATGGCCGGTAGCGATTGCCGTTTTACCGCGGTCGCATCCTTCTGCGAAGACGTAATTTCGCAGCAGGGGGCGGCGGAGAAGGCCCGGGAGGACGACGTCCACTCGAGATCTCCTCCAATGACTGCAGTGAGGGCCCGACGCTGCGCCGCCCAAGCAGGGCAGATCTCCAGCGTGTGCTGGACCGAGTTCTCACTGCAGTCGCAGTGGTGGCAGGCGGGACTAAATTCCCTCGTAGCGACCGAGTGCAGGTACTTCCCGAAGCAACCGTGCCCGGAAAGCACCTGCGTCAGTCGGAAGGAAAGGGTCCCGTGCTGCCGCCCTGCCCACTCGAGGATGACCGGCTGGAGCGCCTCCACGACGGCAAAGCCAGCGCGTGGAGCCTCCAGCCGGGACGACGAACGAGCCATGGTGACTCGACGAGCGGCTTCACGCCATTCGCGTACCTCTTCGGGCGGAGGACGAAATCCGTTCTCCGCCCGGTATTCAGCCGCTCGTCGATAAACTTCGGCGAGCACTTCCGCCTCCAAATCCCACGGGGGTGTTCCGGCCAAGGCGCACGCCGCCTCCGTCGACACGGTGCGGTATCCGCGTATGGCTCTGACCGCCAATACCCTCTGAGGGCGATAGTGACGGAAGCCTGGTTTGACCTAAAGTAGAGCATTACCTCTGAGAGTACTATATAATGTATGTGGATGTACATAAACCCTCTCAATTCAGAATAAAGCTACTTTGATTTGAATACAGTACAATGGCTGTCTTGATACCCACTTCTTAAACAAAGAACCCGATTTAATGGAATTTCACGGAAGAGCGAAGAGGCCGCTTAAAAGCTCAAGAAACTACATTTCTATGCTGCAGGAACGTTAATTAATGAGTAGTGAATCTGGCAAGTTGTTCAATAAAGATTAACTGCTTCTACCGGTAAACAATGAAGACACGAAGATCTAATGATTTGTGCTCGTAAAAATTTGTGACGCGATATAGTTGTACAGATCTAACCTGCCTACTTACACTAGTTTTTTCTTGTTGCTCTTTCGGCGTCTATAACGGTTATCGCGGTAAATGTCCTACCTCTAGAGTATCTCCATACCAAATTTAATTTAAAAAACATATGCAGCGGTTAACAGTAACAGTAACTCCGTTTATCTGTGACGTATCATGGCTAACGTCACAGACATACAGAGTAACTTTTGAAATTTTAATAGTTGTATGGATTTCCAGGGGTGTGTTTTTTATCATGGTGGATATTAGTGGAAGAATAATAAGCAAAATATGAACTTATTAATAAAGACTTTCGTAATTTTATGAAATTGTTTAAATGTTTAACAGCTTTATTATGAGGTTTAATGCCTACTAACTATATTTAATATCCAAATATGAGAATGTGTATTACTTACATCAGTTGAATGCCAATAGCGACAGGCATATATATACTCCCCGTCCACATCAGGTCTTCGATTTTGAACTCTTATGACATTGAGCTTCTTCTTAGCAGTTAAATCCCATACAGCTAGAGCTTCCGTCGTTTGCCAGCTCCCAGTTATACATTGCTCCCTCTGTAAGTAAGTAATGCAGTAAATTTTAAGGTGAAATTGACTCAAGACAGATACTGAAACTAAAATATTTTTTTTTTAATTTCTTATAATTACCGAATCATTAGTAAAAATTATTCATTAAGAAAGAGTGTTACGGTAGTCGGCCCCAGTTGTCATACGAATTTCTATGTCGATGGTTACGGGAGCAGCAGTCGCATTCGTTACTATAGCACCACCGAGGTTTTTAAAAATCTTTATTTATTATTATGTTTAAATACTAAGAAAACATCTGTATCTTGTATTGTACGTACTAGTAGGAAAATCTCTACATTATTTAAGGTTAAAAACTTAGAAAAAGCCTTCCTTTTTCCTCTTCGCTTAGAAGGCAAATATATAGAGATAAAATACCATGTGTTGTTGCGGCCAACTTCTTACCACTAACACAATAAATACGTTAGCAGTGTCAAGGGGACATTTTACTGCTTTATTATCTCCTTTGTTTTGCTAGGGACTTATTATAGTGATGGAATTTATGAGGTCAATTAATCTTAGGCCTCTAATGCCCATCTCGACTAATATTATTAATGTTTGGGTTAGTAGAATGTTCCAGTAAAGTGTCCTTTACTATTTTATTTTGTTTAGCTTTTGTTTTTGTTGGAATAGGACTACGATTGTATGGAACAGCGTTGGCGTGATCAAAATGGCAGGAAACACTCGTACTGGAGAATAGTCTGAACAAATGAAAGAGAAACGAAGAAAAAAATCCTACTATTATCACTTACGGACCGTTCAAAATAATTTATTGGTTACTTATTTTTGTTATTTATTGCTTAGAGACTATATTTTTTTTTAAGGAGACATCAGAAACAGCATTTGAATTTTCTCTTTTATGTTATTATTTGTAACTCTAGTTACGGTATAATAATAGATAAGAAATAAACCCAAATTTATATTTCAATGTTGTGTTGTTTGAGGCACATATAAATCAAAGTTTTCGTGTCATATGACATTAACATCAGATAGCTATTTATAATAATAATAATAATAATAATAATAGCCTTTATTTCAGACATTACATATTTAACTTAAATTATCAAACTAATAACTAAACTATTTTACAATTTATATTTTAAGTTCTAAGCTATTGTGCAACGACAACCCTGTCTGTATGCCACTTATTGGCAAAGGCCTCCTCCAATTTCTTCCATTCCTCTCTATTACTAGCAGTTCTTGTCCACGTGCCTCCTGCTACGGCTTTGATGTCGTCTATCCATCTTCTAAGTGGTCTCCCTCTTGTTCTCTTCTTGTCACTTGTGAACCAGTTAATTATTAATTTTGACCATTTTTCCTTTCCTCTAATAGTGTGTCCAGCCCATCTCGATTTTAATTTTTTTATTGTTCTTGTAACATCTTGTGTTTTCGTGTGTTTCTTTATTGTTTCAGTTCTTATTCTATCGGATAGTCTTTTCCCCATCATACTCCTTTCCATTGAGTTTTGACATGTTTGCAATTTATTGATGTGTGTTTTATTGAGTGCCCAGTTTTGGCAGCCGTAAGTAAGTATTGGTAGTATGCTGGTATCAAAAACCTTCCGTTTCATGGATATGTTAACATATTTATTTTTCATAACATCTTTTAGCCTCCAATATTGTTTCCAAGCATTTCCGATGCGTCTGTCAATTTATTTATGATTTTATTTTAGATAGCTATTTATTTATGTATAATTTGGAGGACCTTTGTGAGGGAGGAAGCCTAGAAAAAAATGCTATACATAAAATATTGCATCAGTAGGCTAATTATAGATAATTACGTTTAGTTCAGTACATAATACATAACACAAACTCTGCTTAGCTTGGGCCTAAATGGCGTTGTGTATTAGATGTCCGGAATATTTATTTATTTATTTAATTATAATTTGTAAGTACATCTAATATTATAACTCTCGTGACACGTTGTTGCTTACGATGAACTCCGAAACTATCTAAGCGCTTTTTACTATGTTTGTTTGTGTTTTGCTAGAGCGTCTATGATAGTTAACATCACGCTTAGACTAATAAGAGTGGAACATAATTAAAAAGAGACACAAACGAAGTTGCATAAGTCAGCTACTAAATATAAAAACATCTCAGTACCTACATTTAAAAAAAGATCAAGTTATTAAATTAGCATATATAAGGAATGATAGACATTTTAAGGCTAGTATATAATTCCGTTTGAAGCTGAAGTATTTCTGCTTAGAATAATCCTCACCCATTCAATTCGTGCTCGAACATCAATATACAATAAAGACGTACGATTTCAATCCGAGTCCAATGTTGAATGAAACAGGAGCTGTTCAATCATTATATAAGTATAGACTGCTAAAACCAGACGTCTAGATGTTCTAGCTAAAATTTGAAATCCCCTCAAATCTCACGAAGGCTACTCACATTTGTCAAACTTCGTGTAAAGCGCTTTGAACTTAAATGTATAAAAACTAGACACGCCAATTAAAGTGGTGGGAAAATCAGTTGTATTTATTTTCTGAGATTACTTAAAAATGACAAAATATATATCTTTTTAGGAATTGAATCAAACAAAGTATTTTTTTCAATTGTATAATTAATATAACAAAGCTGAAGAGTTTGTTTGAACGCGGTAACCTCAGGAACCACTGGTCCATTTGAAAAAATATTTCAGTGTTGGATAGTCCATTTAGCGAGGAATGTTATAGGCTATATATCATCACCCTTATAATAATAGGAGCTGAGCACCAGTAAAGAATGTTTCAAAAACGGGGGAAAATTTTCACGCTACGGGCAATAGAAGACGCAAACAATGTTGCGTGGGTCAGCTACTATTTAATAAAAAGAAAATTCGTAATAAAGTTTTTGGTCTTTAGAAATATAAGTTATATTAAAGTAAACTTTAACTATATCAACAAAATAATTTAACATCATAAATAGTACAAAAGTTCTAAATTATCTCACTTTGGTCCGTATTACGAGTCACTTTTTAATTAAAAACTTGCCGTTGTAGTGCTAGAAGTTCGCGGTGTTTCATCTAGAGCGAGTCTTAGTCGAGCTCATACCTTGTTAGAAAGTTGGATGTTTGTCTATAGTTCTTCTTCGTCTTTGAAGAATATTGTTATTGTAAAGACCAATATATTTTTAATTTGTTAAGCGGAGTAACTTTCTCGGTATCACGTACCTGAGAGCTAATGTATTTCGCTTACGAATTTTTTATAGTGTATCGTCTGTACTGTATCTTGGTACGTGGAGAGTATACTATTTAACCACGATTTATTCGTTGTTATTTTGTTATTTTAGGCCTGAATTTGATATTATTTGAAGGGAAGATATATTCTTCTCTTCAAATAATATCAAATAGAAGAATATACTCGTTATGTTAGAACAGTACAAACATAAATTGAAATATTATTTGAAAATGTTTTATCAATAAGCGCCATCTAATAGTCTGCTAAGTCGTAAAAAGGAATGAAAACTATCAGTCAGAGGGTATTTAGTGTTTGATGATAGTATTAAAATAGAATAACAAAAGATTCATAATTATTAAATAATATTGTGTTACATTTTGATTGTAATATGTGCGAAGATTGTAGGAATAAATCAAATTATACCGACATTGATGAATTACTTTGTTCACGTAAATTAATTAACACATTGATACTAAAGCTCTTAGCCAAGGCTATGAGTAGTTTATGTAATTAGATTTGTACCTCATGATATAACTGAATATTGTGTAATATTTGATGCCACTTAGACTTAAGAAAGCAATAGTAGCTGACATTCCACATCGAAGTTTCCCTCCTAATCTCCAGTTATGCACTTCTTACTTTGAAGTTTAGTATATATGCATTAATAATTAGCTATCTATTAGCTTTATGATTAAGATACTATTGTGGAGGACAAACTATTGTACTCGAACGTACACGAGTCGCTTAACAAGCAGGATTTTGTCATTTTGCTGGATTATGCCCTAGGACATGTTTGGGTAGGCCGATCTTTGGAAAGCAGTGGTTTATTGCCGGATTAATACTAATATGTACCACGAAGGTAACAAAAAAATACTTTTCACAACTGAATCGGTTACCATCTATTACTTATTACAGCTAGATAATAATATCAACTCTATTTGGAGCAACGGCAAATTTAATCTGCTTGTAAAGTATATGAGCACTCAGCTCAGGGATTATTAAGTTTTAAGTTCAAACAGAGGTTCGTGGCAAATTAAAGTTTATTTTTACCACTGCAAAGCAAGGCAATCGTATATATATAGTCGGTCAATGATGGATGACCATTTGTAATATATTAAGGCCCCTATGCGCCTCAGTTGGCACGTTAAGCCGTCTATTTAGCCGGACGATTACCAAAGATGTGTATAGCGGGTTGCTATATGAACATCTTTGGTAATCATTACGAGTAGTCCTAAAACTCCGATCAAAATCTTTCTAGAACTTCAGTATATCCACTTGGGTGATAGAGATCTGACTTTACGTAAAAATAGGGGTACAGCCGTATCATTACGAACTTAAAGCCAATTCCGACTTAATTTATAAAAAAGAAATAATAAAACTATAAACGGTTACTTACGATCAAGTCGATACTATCATGACAAATATCAACGCCTTCAAAAGTCATAACACATCCAACTTTGCACCTCACGTCCCATACCTGAAAGTTGCCAAAGGTACACATAAAGAGGTTAGAAAAGATTTCTTTTATATTAAACAACCGCTGGAATTGCGATAAGGGAAAAATTGGGACAATGGCGAAACGCGGCAAAGGAAGGATTTTGTAATACGATTCTATTATTTTGTTCATTTCTATTTCCTTTCGTGGTTGGAGGTAAAAATAGCGTCCCATTTTTAACAGACTTGAAAAAAGCAAGCGGTTCTCAATTCGACTGTATTTTTATTTATGTTTGTTACCTCAGAGCTTGAGACTGGGTGAACCGATTTTGAGGATCCTATTTTTAATTAGAAAGCTGGTGCTTCCCGTTGGTTTGCTTTTAAATTGTGCCAGTTCTTGAAATCATTTTTTGTTAAAAATTTTCATTATGTTTCAACTGGTGTTTATTTTAGAATAAATATTTGGAAATTGAATTCAAATCCCGTTATAGATACTATTTCGTTAACTGAAAACACTGCCTTAAGAAAAGGTACACGTTTAAAAAGTAGATGTCATCAAGTTGTGTTTAATGTCTTAAACTAGTTTTATTTGTTATTAAAAGTGTACGTATCTTGTTCAAGTAATAACTAAATGAAATTGTTATCAATTTATAGGGAACTCTCCCTATAAATTGATATAAAGGTAATAAAAAACATGACACTTTGGCGGCAAGCTATGTACATCAATGAAACTTAGTTCATAATATTACCTTGGCACTAGAAATGAAGATTACCCGATCTCGCCTAATTTGTAAAATGTGTATGTTCAAAAATTTCTCCCCTGTCTATATTCCCCATTTTGTAGAACTCGGCAGATCAGTTTAGTTCACTCAATGCTAGGTTCTAGTGCGAAGTTAAAGTTGTAAACATAGTTTCATTGATGTGCATATTTCGCCGTCACAGTATACTATTTTTCTTATAGTACTATATTAGCTTAACAATCCACGTATACCGACACGACAACAGAAAAATAGTTTTATATCCTTTCTACAGAAACAGCAACATAAAGTATTCCCGAGAGACGTTTGAAGTTATTAAGAAAATGTACATAAACATTAGTGAACCCGAGCACAAAAGGTTTTTACACATTTTTAAAATACCTACCTTTGAATTTTGTCACTAGTAGTATAACGATGAGAAAACTATGAGAAAAAAATTCAACTCTAACAGCCGTTAACGTTCTCAAAGTTCCTTTTCATATTTTCCTCATTACCATTTTCTTATTCGACTTTTATGAGTTCTAACTTCAACTTATAACTTCTTTGAAAAGTTATAGCCGTTGTGTTCTTATTATAACAATTGTTTTTCTATTTTTATAAAGAGATGTGAAGTATGGTTAAAAATAAAACAATGTTTTGTAGTCTTGCTAATAGTAGTCTTGGCAGAAACTGACATCATATTACGCAAGCAATTCAAATTCGTTTAAAGTTTTCCTTTACGTATCAAACAACCTGATACCTATATAAATCTATTAGCTTTTCAATACCACAATTTCAAGTCCCAACTATTTCAATTACGTCAGTGTATAAATAATTTAAACTTTGAAACTCTAAAATTTGTGCAATCAAACATTCCAGACGAAATCATTTTAGAGCGACTATTATAACTTTTTGTTGTAAAATCCATATAAAAATTGTCTGTAAAATATTTGAATAGAATTTAAAAGCAGAACCCCTTCACTATGAACCTCGGTGATTTAACTAAGCAGTGAAGGTTCCTACACTATAAAAAGTGTAAGTATGATGCTTGCATGCATTTAAACTCCCAGTCAAATACGAAATATATGTGACTATTGAAAAGTCAAGAATTCGATTTTTTCCTCCAATAAATTATTTGAACATTAATATTGAAATCTTTAACTTTTTTATACTTAAGTATGGAACTTTTATCTAAACTTAAAAAGTATGTATATATTATTAAGTCTCCAATGACTTTTTCCACATATTTGTTCCTGTTACACTAACTGTTTAGTTACACAACAACTACTTCGATAACGCTTTTAAGGAATAACAACACTAGTTGCGTTTTTCGCTCGTTTATTGGCTAAAAATACTTTTTAATTTATTGTATTAGGTCTAATCAGTTATTGATGTAATTTATTAAACGCTATAGTAAATCACTGTCCGATATATCCATCAATCATGCATGCATGGGCCGGCTCGACCGAAGTAATACTACGACCTCACAGAAAACCGGTGTGAAACAGCGCCTGCGCCGTGTTTCACCAAGTGAGTGAGGATACCGGAAGTACATATCCCATCCCTTCTCCCCATTAAACTTAAACTCAAACTCAAATCATTTATTTCCATAGGCCCCAAAAGGCACTTGAACACGTCAAAAATACAAACATAAAAATATAAAACAAAACTCCTAATACTAAATGCACTGAGATGATTTGAATTACCGGAGCTTAGATTGATTTTGATTCAACTCAAAGGTTTAAATTGAAATCAATCCAAGTACCAGCTCCGATGGGTATTGCATTCATGAGAAGAGCTGGTGAGAAACTCATGTGCACCATCTTTTCAGATAATTCATACAAAGCTTGTTTGTTTTTGACAACAGTATTTCTATGTGCAAGTTAAGGCAACCAAAACACAAAGGCTAGAAAGCGGTTTAATAAGATATCAAAGCTATGAAAATAATTTTTTTGTCTAATAAAATAATAAAAATTAGTCCATAGCATATAAGGTTGCAATCACTTACACATCAAGGAGTAAAAGCAATGTGTGCATACATACTGGTCCCAGAGAAAAAGAAAAAAACGTTCAAAATGTAATAAAATAATAAATACAAATTATTTACGCTCCAACAATGTAAACACAGATCGCCTCAACTTAACAAAGTTCAAATGTCAGGTAATAAATGCAGAATAAGATGTCAAGAATTAATTACAATCAAATAAATTATTTCACTTTCACTCACATCCAAGGCACTGTATCAGTCAAGAAATCGTTTATCGTATAATAGCCCCTTTCCATAAGACGACCCTTAACGGTACTCTTGAACTTTTGTAGGGGTAAGTTCAAGATTTCGACAGGAATTTTGTTATAAAAACGCACACCAAGTCCTTCAAATGAATTGTGGACCCTGTTAAGGCGATAATATTGGCCTACTAATTTGTGCTTATTCCTTGTGTTTAGTGAATGATGATCACTGTTGCTACTATATTTATCTATGTTTTTTCGTACAAACATAATATTAGCAAATATATATTGAGATGCAACTGTTAAAATACCTATTTCCTTAAATCGTTCTTTCAGAGAATCTTGAACTTTAAGTTTGTATATCGCACGAATTGCCCGTTTTTGAATTACAAAAATGGTTTGAATATCAGCTGCCTTGCCCCATAGTAAAATACCATATGACATGACACTGTGAAAATAACTAAAATAAACTATTCGCGCAGTTTCAATATTAGTTAACTGGCGAACTTTCCAAACAGCGAATGCCGCGGAGCTTAGTTTCCCTGCTAGATACGATATATGGGCGCCCCACTGAAGCTTATGATCCAAGGTTATTCCTAAAAACATAGTTGACTCTACGAGATCAATCATTTCATTATTTATTATAATGTTCGTGTTGAGTTTCTTAACATTAGGCAAAGTGAACTTTATACATTTAGTTTTATTCGAGTTCAATAGTAAGTTGTTGCTTGTAAACCAATCTTGGACTAGTGTAAGTGACCTGTTAATATCATCAAAACTATTCTGATTACGATTAACTTTAAAAATAAGCGAAGTGTCATCTGCAAAAAGTACTACATCACAGAAATTTTGCACAAAGAAAGGTAAATCATTAATATACACTAGAAAGAGAAAAGGACCCAGAATTGAGCCCTGTGGCACGCCCATTGAGACAGGTAATACGGAGGACCTACTTCCATTTATATCCACTCGTTGAACTCTGTCCCCAAGGTACGAGGCAACCAGATCAAGTGCAGTATCCCTAATGCCATAGTGCCTGAGTTTTCGCAAAAGCGTTTGATGTTCAACGCAGTCAAATGCTTTGGATAAGTCACAGAAAACGCCAATAGCATCTTGCGCGTTTTCCCAGGCATTAAATATATGTTTTATAAGTGTTGAACCAGCATCAATGGTTGAGCGATCCTTTGTGAAACCATACTGCTCTTTATGAAATAAATTATTAATATTAAAATGAGTTTCTAATTGCTGAAGTATAAGTTTTTCAAAGACTTTACTGACTACTGGCAAGATTGAGATGGGTCTAAAATTACCAGGATCGCTCTTAGACCCACTCTTGAATAATGGTATTAACTTACTATGTTTCATTAAATCCGGAAATACACCATTTTCTACACACTTATTAAATATTACAGCTAAATGTAGTGCTATATCAATAATTATATTTTGCAATAATTTGACAGAAATACCCCACAAGTCGGTTGTTTTCTTTCATTCTCCAAAGGCCGGCATCGCACTTGTGACGTCTCTGGTGTTGCGGGTATCCATGGGCGGCGGTAATCGCTTATCACCAGGCGATACGTCTGCTCGTTTTGTTTTCGTTCTCATAGTCATCATCATCATCAAAACCTCAGTGTATAGTGAACGAACTGAGTTTACCTTTAGTTAACAACAATTTTCAATAAAACATAAGGTTGTGCAGGTTTCATTGTCAAGCGAACTATTCTAATAGAAAAATCTCTAGTGTACAAAATTTATTTATCCATTCTTCAGTACATCAAAGCACAAGCGACGTTTACAATTTAAAAAATGAATTTTATTTCTTAACGGGCAACAAACAGAGAACATAATACCTTGTACGGTAATTTGAAAGAAGTGCTTAATAAGTAATTTGAGCAGTTAACCGCCGAGAGAAATATTTTAATTTTGACAGAGATGCTTTTAGTCTGTCCCGCGGTCATTGTCCGAAATGTTTTATACAAGAGTTGTTTACAAGAGATAGTTACTCGCTCAACAAACTGACTGTCAATGAATCCGTATATCATAGAGAGGTTATAATAAACCTTTTAGCTAATGGATTCACACGATATTGGAAGCAAGCTAGGAACATTTTTATTTAATTTGTTTTTCAAGCAATCAAATATTGGACGACAACTACTTTTCAAATTAACTAAAAAAATTTAGCCGTGATATTTTCAGTTACAAACTTGTTGTTCTGCAACTATCTTTTTTTTTCAGTATTTAGTAGCCAGTAAATTAGTGGTGTGTCGTAATCGGACCGACTAAAACCACATAGTGTGCCACTCTGAGTCTGAGACGAAGGGCATGCGTGAACCGCTGCTATTAACACATCCGGACCCCTCCCAGCAACTTCAAATAAACCCTAAACCAACCTGTATGGCTAGCGTGATACAGTAAACCTAAACCTCCTTTCTAGAGGAGAGGCATATGTTCAACAGTGTATTAAATAATAATGATATTGTTTATTGATATACCTAAGTACATCCAATAAATCATAGGATTCCCTAACAGCTGCGCTAATGAAGACAATCTTAATAATAGCAGGTGTTACTATCTTCCTCAATATTATAGTGACAATAGCGTTACATCAGTTTGAATAAAAGGTATAATTTTAATATATTTAATAATAGGAATATTTTAGGCAAAACAGTAAACAGCAAAAAACTTGACAAACTATTACAGCAAAGCATGCATGCGTATATGTTTGTGTACGTGCGTGGACGCGCGCGCACGAGCTTTTGTGTGTGTGTGTGTGTGTGTGTGTGTGTGTGTGTGTGTGTGTGTGTGTGTGTGTGTGTGTGTGTGTGTGTGTGTGTATGTGTGTGTGAGTATGTGTGAGTATGTGTGTGCGTTAGTGCGTGAGCGTGTGTAAGCTTGCGTCACGTCACTTTTAGAAGATTCTCTGCTAAAGCTATTGATATAAATATATATAAAATAGCACTTGCCCGCGGCTTCACCCGCGTGTATGTCGGTTATCGTGATAATTTACGAATTGTACGCGGCCGTAGTCTATATAATGTCTTAAGAATCAAAGTATCTCCATGGCGAAATTCATTAAAATCGGTGCAGCCGTTTAGCCTTTAAAGTGTAACAAAGAGAGTTAATTACTTTCGAGTCTATACTGACATTTAACAATGGATTGACTACCGTTCCGCCCCCCACACCACTCACTTTCATAGTAGGCGCTTAATGACGCTTCATTCATTCAATCTTATCGAAATAACTTTAAAACTATTCGTCTAAACTATGTATTTACAAAAAAAAAGTTTTTTTTTTTTGTAAATACATATTATACATAATATATCAATTGACCTCGTTGGTTACGCCCTCCCCACCGGACTGACACCTCCGGAACTTTCAATAGGCCCAACTGGGCCCAATCCAGTGACCCGTCTACTGTTGCAGGCGGCGCGGAAACCCACTGTGACAGGCCGTAGACCTGGAGAAGTTACCCCGAGACTCCTAGTTGGGGTCTACGAGAAGAACCTGAATGACATAATATATACCACATATACGTAGAAAACACCCAAACTCCAAATATTTACAGATCATACAAACATTTGGTCCGACTCGGGATATCTCAAGCATAGCAGTCGCATACACTTTGACTGCGCCACCGAGACAGTTTATGATTTTAAAGATGTTCCTTCGAGTCAACCTTTATGTGATGCAGAACAGACTGTGTGTAGCAGGTGTACCTATCAAATTTCTATTTGCGCGTTTATAATTTGCCCAAATTACTTCAATTTTCGCAACGAATGTTTGCTTTAGTTACAAAAATAACATTCCTAAAAAGGAGATTCTACGAGTATCTTTGATACTTTAATCTTTTTTTAATGAGGTAGCTTTTTAGTGATAAACAAACGTCCATGTAATGCTGTTTATTACATAACTAGCTGACTAACGCAACCTCGTTTGCGTCTTCTATTGTCGGTAGCGTGTAATTTTTCTGACTGATGAAAACTGATTTAGTAACTAACTTATAACTGACATCTAAAGTTATCTTTAATCAATTATCATCAACGACATCAACCTATTACAGTCTTCTCCTATCGCACGCCATTCTGATCGATTTTAGGCTACTGGCTAGGCATACAGTTTCTGCTAGCTGTCTTGTACATTTATATTACATATAAATAATATATTATGAAATTTAAATATAATATAAATATTTACATTTCATAATAGACTTTATAATAAATAAACCAAAATAGTATCTACATTTTCTACAGTTCAAGCGGAGCATCAAAAACAGTCGTTCCTGTTTAGTAAGCGTGACAGCCACTAAACTACAACAAACTCCATATTTTCGCATCCTTTTTTGAGTCGCTTTTCACCCTCAGTAGAGAGAGACATAGCAGCGAGCAACAAATGTATTGCGGTTACATTGTACACTCATAATTCCCAAAGTTATTTTTTTTTGTTTCGCCACACACAGGTACAATAAACTTTTTCAACTATGTTTCGAGCAACTTCGTTACAAAATGTTAAATCTGTATAAAGACCAAACTTTGTAGTCATATCACACTTTGTTTATGTAGGTAGGTACTATAATTATATATAACATAGCTGACCCGGAGGCGGACAAAAATTGTGGAAAATTTTCACGCTATGGGCAATATAAGACGCAAACAAGGTTGCGTAACCTTGTTTGCGTCTTATATTGCCCATAGCGTGAAAATTTTCCACAATTTTTGAAACATTTTTCATTGGTGCTCCGCCTTCCTCGATAAATCGGACCAGCGGTTCCTGAGATTAGCGCGTTCAAACAAACAAACAAACTATTCAGCTTTATAATATTAATATAGATAATACCTAAGGTTCGTTATTAATCAGAGTCACCTGAACGGTTTTACCTGTCAGGTAAGTTAAGGCTGAGTAGAGTGTCTTCTTCTACCTTAACAGTTGTGCAACACACACGCACCGATTTACTAGTGAAGTGTAAAGAGCAACTTGTCAGGTATACCGTGATGTGTATGGTTATCATTTGGCATTTACGACTGCCTCAGTGGTCCGATTCCCGAGTCGGACCAAATGTTTGTATTGTCCACTAATATGTATGTATTTACAAAAAAAAGTATATATGTATTTTTATCAGTTGTCCAGTATCTATAACACAAGGTCTGTTTAGCTTGGGACTGGATGGCGTTATGTGTAAGATGTCCGAAATACAAGGTGTCTCAAAAGAAATTTCATATTTAGTGGATTGATTAAAAAAAAGGAAGCGGTATATAGAAAAAATGTTTATTTATTGTTAAAATACACTTTTAGGGAATTCATTTCTTAAAAATAATATCGTCTTAATGTAAACCCTCACGTTATTGGCACTCATTTAATCGAACAGTAAAATTACTTATGACTGCTCGACAGGTGGAGTGAGGGATGGCTGCCATTTCGTGACGGATATTTTCTTTCAAATGCGCCAGTGAAGTTGGTTTATTGGCGTAAACTTTAGATTTAAGATAACCCCATAGGAAAAAGTCCATAGGGGTTAAATCTGGGCTACGTGGAGGCCAATTTATGTCACCTCTCCGGGAGATCAATTTTCCTGAGAAAATTTCACGAACACGTGGCAGAGATATATTGGACGTGTGTGAAGTTGCTCCGTCCTGTTGAAACCATGTTCTTTGGTTATAGCCAGGAAAGTTTTGCAGTTCAGGTACCAAGAAGTTGTCTAACATCTCCACATAACGCTCTGAATTCACTGTAACTGTACGCCCCATTTCGTCTTCAAAAAAGTAAGGGCCGATAATTCCTCGCGCCGACATGGCAGCCCATACGGTCACTTTAGGCGAGTGTAGGGGTTTCTGATGTTTGCGTTTCGGATTAGCTGAACTCCAGTAGCGGCAGTTTTGCTTATTTACGTGGCCATTAAGATGAAAATGAGCTTCATCCGAAAACAAAATGTTGGTAAACGTTGAAAATCGCTCAATCATCTGATTTACGAAATTAAGCCTCTGACCGGCATCTTGGGGCTTTAATTCTTGCACCAATTGAATTTTGTAGGGGTGCAGCTTTAGATCTTTGTGCATAATGCGATGTAATGATGATCTATGCACATTTAAAGCACTCGCGCGCTTCCGAATTGAAAGGCTCGGATCGTCACGTACAGATTGATTAACACTCTCCACGTTTTCTACCGTTCTTGATGACCTAGGTCGCCCGGATTTTGATTTATCCAGCGTTGATCCAGTCTCTTCAAACTTTTTAACCCAATGTCGAATGAGAGGAAGGCTTGGCGCATCATTTAAGTGGCGAAAACCTCGAATACTGCAGAATTTTCTACGCGCGACAGTTGTCGAATCACCGTTCTTGTAAAACTCTCGCACGCACAACGCGCGGTCTGCTCCCGAGAAACGCTCCATAGCGACTGAATCCCCAAGAGCCAAGCTACCAATTGACATAACCCCCGCACCCCTCAAGTACGCAGCGTTCACGCAGTAAGCTAAACAAATATAAAATTTCTTTTGAGACACCCTGTACTTATTTATTTATTATTATTATTATTTAATACTGCTACAGTACCTATTAACTGTTTACAAGTTTATACTAAAAATGTTAAGAACTTTACTCACTCTGAACGTCTTGTCCCAAGATCCACTAATGAATGTAAATGGTTTCTGTGGATGTGTCCTTAATGCCACAACTTGTCCAAAATGCATGCGTTGCAGTTTTTTTGGTATAAATGCTAACCGACTCTTGAGCACTTTATAGTTTACTTCAACCTGAAGAAATATAATAAACAGTTTTGTATTAAGAGTGTCAGTAGAATAGCTTTGCAATCATTATAAACAGATGAATAAGATAAGATCAATGCACACATGGCTGACTACCTCGGTGGCACAGTGGTAGCGTATACGGCTGCTGAATCAAATTATTGTATGACCTGTAAATATGTATTTATATCAGTTGTCTAGTACCCATAATAAAAGCTCTGCTAGTTTGATATTAGTTGACATTGTGTTAGATGGCCGAAGTATTTGGTATTATTATTATATATCTATTGTTCACATGGTTACGGATTAAATTAGTATCGTTATTCATTCCGTTCCGTTCTACCATTTCCTTTAGCTAATGTGGTATAGCAGTGTAAAACCTTATTTCTAAGGAGTGCAGCAGTGGACCATTAAGGGCCGTTGATGATACACGTACTACTATACAATTGACTTGATAAAATCGATTTAAAATTTTGTAGTATATGTAATATATATATATATATAATATACATATAAGTTAATCGATTCAGTTTGTGACAATTATAAAGTTACTGTTTATAGACGCTGCCATGAATATTTACATTTTAATAGAAAAACTCCATTAATGATGTGGTGGGCCATTGCCATTAAATCTGGTAGAATAGACGACTATGATCAGGCCTACCATCCTTCATGAATTTGATTATATTATTGATCAACAATAGGAACATAATAAGACGACTTACGAACCTGAAGTCAAAATATTGAGATGAATTCTTGGTGTACCTTTTGATGTAAATACCTACCTTAAGTTTAGCGAATGAGAAGATTTAACATTTATTGTTATGTGGAATAAAGAAAACTCTAAGTATGGAAATTGATGGATTAAAAATGAAGGACAAGCTAAAAAAGATAGACGAGATCATGTCGTGAAAAAGGATATAGCTACAAGAGTTAATAACAAAATGTTGAATCATACAGTAGAATGGAAAATGAAAATACATAGCATCGAACCCAAATAAAATATGAATAAAGTCGATGACAATCGAAACGTTTTGAATTATTTTCGGACAATTTAACACACAACGCCGTCTAGTCCCACGCTAAGCAGAGCTTGTGTTATGGGTACTAGACAACTGATATAAATACTTATATACTTTTTATTGTAAATACATACATATTATACATAGAAAACACCCAAACTTCGAAACAAATATTTGCAGATCATACAAACATTTAGTCCGACCCGGGAATCGAACCCGAGACCTCAAGAACAGCAGTCGCTTACGCTACCACTCGCGCCACCGAGGCAGTCAAAGTGCTTTTTCAACATAACATACATTATAAAGTGTATGTTATGTTGAAAAAGCCTATATGGCTTAGATTGTAACGTTCGACACTGAATTAATATCCGGTCCAAAATGTTTAATATCAAAGACATCAAAGTATATAATAAAACCAATGCAACGATGTCAAATTTATTGCGGTAATAAACCGAGATTAAGCCGTAACCTTTTATTGAAGGTTACATTTTACGCATACCCGCAATACTTGGGCTTTAGATTAAATTATTTATCTTTTGAAATGGGTCTTTTGTCACACAAAACTCTTCAATTATCATCAAATTTCTGTGTCTAGCAATTTGTAAGATAAACCTTACAGTCTGCGGTACAATTTTATCTTACAGCTACTATTAAAGTGTAACGTAATATTGTTCACCCACTTAATGGCATCAAGTGATAGTCGACATTTGCGGCTCTCCCCAAAGACTTTTGATAGGTATTTATTGTCTTCGCGAAAGGGTTGTAATTTATAAGACATTTAAGATGGCTTGAAATGAAATAAGTAAGATATTTAAAATGATGTGTAAGGTATTAGGAGACCTATAAAAAACTTAATAGCAGAAAAGAGTAAAATGATTTGAACCTCGCATTAATATAAATTAACACTCGTTAATAAATCTAGTAAATATAGTTGTGTTGTACAGAAAAATATATAAGAAAGAATGTATTGTATCATCGTCAGGTCGGAAACTTTTCAAACCATCTACATAATATACCTATTAGAATCGAGAAAAGTGATAGCTTGTAAAACTTGAAAAAACGTGGTTCACATTGCACTTGTAATAAGATAAGTGAAGTGACCCTTACTTTATTGAACTCTGATGGATTAAAATTTATTCCGACAAGTACCTTTTTGCAACAAAAGAAAAGTTTTTATAAAATGGATTTATGTAAATTGTCATGCTGTGAGTACTATTTAGATGAAATCTATTTGTAAACATCGAGTGTGAAAGTGTTACAACTATATTTCAACAAAGTTTATTGAACACATTCGAGCATTAGAACAACAATAGTATTTCCGAGAGAGCAACCAATTATTTATGGCTGAGAAGTGTATTGCAGACCTCAAAGGTATACCACTAGTTCAGCTTTGTTATTTACGATGTCTTAGACTATATTTGAGTGGTTGTGATTTTCTATCCAATATACTAGTAATAGCTTTTGAATTTGTGATTTTAAATATAGAATTGCTTTATCCAACTATCACCTGATACATTGTGTATACTGTTTTAATTTAACCTTCTTATATACTTTTTAATACACCAGACACTATCCTTTATTTTTTCCTATCATATTTTCTCTCCATTCCATGTTGTTTGTAAGAGATTGCGTGCTACCTATATACATAGTAATTACCTTGTGTAGAATAAAGTCATTATCATTACTAAATTAACCTACCTCTTGCGTTTCCATATCGTAAACTTTAATCGATCCATCATCATAACCAACAGTCAACTTGGGTTGTTCAGCTAGAACCCCAAGAGAAAGCGCAGGTGTGCGTTCTAGAAAAATAAATTTAATTTATATAATTATTTACCCGTTTTCCCTTTAATTTTTTTTTATAAACAAAGGAAAACGGGTAGATACGTCGTATTAAGATAGGTACTTAAGTCTCTAAGGATCTCGGTCATGTCATGAGACGCCCTGAAGGCCATGTTGTGAAACAGACCCTGGCGCTGCCAAATATCAGGCAAGGTAGAGGACGCCCACTAGCCACCTGGTGGTCCACGGTGGCCAAGGACTTGGAGCTTGCCCAAACAAACGTTTCGACAACCCAGGATAGATTGTCCTGGCGCCGCAGAACGAGGAGAGCCGATCCCAAATAATGGGAAATGGCTAGGACAAAGACAAAGAGAAGAGAGATCTCTTCACATTTAAGATCTGTTTACCATAAGGCACGATAACGTGCCTTTAACAAATACAATAACTGAAAATTAAAACTAACGTGTCACAAATGGCGTTGAATAACCAGATATGCCAGGACTGCCATAAAACTGCGTATTCAAAGTCTCTATGATTGGATCGGCTCGAATAGAAGTCGCTGGTAGATCTGGCATCGGTGTATCTATCTGTTACAAATATACAACTATATTAATAAACACTATGTAGTTGAAAGCATGCAAATTTTCGGACTACACACTTAATAAATAAATTTTACGCAGGATTTATAATAACGTGTTGCTTTAGTAAGCACTATAAATATGCTTAAACAAATATGTTAACCCTTAAAACTAAACTCATTGATTAACTTACAAATTGAAATACTTTAAAATTTGTTTTGCAGATGTTTACGACTATTCAACAACAAATGAAATTTCAAAACAATAACATTGAAACGATTTCTCCTACGCCTATCTCTCACAGATATATAGAAACAACATCTGATGAACAGCTATCCACTCACGAACCGCCAGGCCGTTAATGCCTATGGGGATCGTGGATAACATTTTAATCTTGGTTATTCCCTATCGTTCTTTGCAATATCCCAAACAACAGAAATGAACTCGGCGTTGTGTCGCAATAAATAATTCCACTTGATGTATTTGAGCACGTTGAGGAGTTATGTAAATTTTAAAGCGTACAATGTAATATTTATATTGGTAGCTTATATAGATATTACTTTAACTCAATTTGTAACAATAACAAGGTTTTTCCAAGGTTCCGTGATCTTGTGTGATCATAGTCTATCTGTGAATAACTTCTATGAATCAACCCACATTTCACATAACACAAACACATAAGTTTCAAACATTGTACTAAAATATTATAGAAGTTATTGAGGTCTATAAACTTACAGATTTTTATGGTTCACATTATTAGGTTTAAGTCAAAGCTTTTCTAGAGATCTCTCAAAAAGGTTTAACAACTTCAATTCATTGAAGTTATAATTGCTATTATTATTTCAATACTACTTTCAAAATATTAATAAGTTTCATTTATACACATAAATAAAATCAAGTGTATGTTTGTAGTTTCAAATTACCAGCTTTTTACTAAATGAATATGAAAGTATAGAATTACTTATATGTGTACTCATATATTAAATTTAATTTAAAAAAAAATCGTCTTTCTGTCTGTTCGTTCTGATTAATCTCTGTAACGGCTGGACCAATTTTGATAAGGCTTTCACTGGCAGATACCTAATGTTATAAGGAGTAACATGGGCTGCCATTTTAAACTAGATAGACAACAATAACAGCGGGGTTCGTCTCTGTTTATATATAATCTTGAAACCTAATCTAACTATTGAAGATTAATTATTTAGCTTCATATTAGCTGAACTTTATATGTACGTAACGTCTTTGTAATCTAGACAAAGGTACACACATACATGAGGTATCTCAATACGATACACGGCTCCATCCATGCAAGCTGCGTAGCAAATATTCTCCTCAAAAGGACTGTAGTGCAGCGCGTACACAGGCTTTGGAGGGAACTGTATGTTTCTTAGTGTACAAAGAACAGCACCTGTGACACCATTTCGCATCTGAAATAATAGACTTACGGCTAAGAACTGAGATAAATAAGGAAAACCTACAGGAATCTATTAATGAACTGTTGTAATACACACATACAGATTTAGCACATGGCCCAGAACAAAAGATTTACGTGAAGCCACGTTACAGGTTTAAACATAGAGCAACACGTCAGTGAGTAGCCATAAGTAAGCGTTCTCCTCTGTCAGAACATAAGCCCAAATGAGCCATGAGTATGTGTGAAAATTTCCCCCTACCCCCAAAAAATGCAGACTGTTTTCTTTAGAATACTGGGGCTACTCCCTTTCGAGTGCTCTATGGTTTTAAATTACTGTTTAGATAAACATTAACTTTGTTTTAATATTAAAATGGAGGCAGATATAATTAAATTATGCTATAGAGATATTAACGAAAGGTACCTGTAAAGATTTTAACTCGTTATTTAAGTTAGTTATTTAGAATAATCATGATTAATGGTAAAGTGAAACGTATTTTAATAATACAATCAAAATACATAAGTGATATGTCACTGTTATATCAAATTAGTTAAGTAATTATGTTGGCGTAAAAGTTATCACGATTTGACGAGAAATTTTAATTGGTTTTTCAATTAAAACGTAAGGAAAGATTATGAAAACAGCTTCATAAAAACTATCCCGTTGGTCTAGTGGTTAACAATCTTGACTACTATACCAGAGGTCATGAATTCCCATCCCAATAGTGAGCAAATATTGTGAAATGTGTGACAGTGACAGTTTGCCTTCCTAGTTCACGTCTTTATCAATAGTCTCTTACTGTGTTTAAAATATTATTTTAGGCGTCTTGCACTAGCATTTTTTTATACAAATAATGTAGTTATCTACATAGAGACATGTGTTTGACTGGTTTGTAGGCTTAAACCTTAATCGTGGGTTTTGACATGCATAAACCACTTGCATAAATGATACCGACTCGATAATATAATTAAACAAAAACCATCTTTGAACCAATTTTCTATCGAGTCAAAACTGGAATCCAACCGGTATAGGAGAGGGAGAGGATTAATTTTGTAAGCGCACTTAAGCCATCTTAACATTTTTATATTTATAGATTACGAAAGATGGTCTATCATCCGCTATGGAAGTCAGGCCATTTTGGCCTAATGATCTAAAGCAAAACGGTCTATTTTCAACGGTTTCGAAATTAACTGCAGTATAAATTTTAATATAAACCCTAAGAAAATATTTTCACGATACAATATATTTTCTAGTGTTAATTTCGGTCTTTAGTTCAAGCATTTCATGATTTTACTTATCTTGGTAAAAGCAATTGGGTAGTACAATTTATTCAAAGGGACTACAGTTTATAAGACTAAGGTAATTGAAATATTGCTTAATGAACAGTTTAATTTAATTCAAATTTCTTAGCTATTATTACTGTTTTAAAATTGAGGTATTTTATTTGGTAAATGCCTGTTTTCGGAACTGTTGTAAACTAGCTTTTCTCCGTAGCTCCGCCCGCGTATATATTGGTTATCAGGGTAAAGAGTAGCATATGTAAGCAAAGTCTTCATCAAGAATGAAAGTAGCTACTTTAACAAATATAAAAGCAAAAGTGAGTTTGGTGCAAAAAAAATTTGACAAGACCTGAGTTACCCTGAACAAAAGTAGTCTAATATTCATATAATTAATTAATTCTTTTTGTAACTTTTAAAGCCAACTGTTGAGTAGGACGTTATTAAATTCTATTATCTTAGGTTACATTGCAATATCGTTGAAGTTTGCTTTACTACCTTCTGTTAACTTAGGATATATGGTTACTAAATACTGTTTGTAGAATGGAACAGGTGTAGGTACCTCAATCAGCCCGGAGGAATGGCCAACGATAACATAATTACCGTGCGGCGAGTATTCTATAGCAGTGATAGCTCCTGATTCCGAGAAAAACCATCTGTGGTACATTATCTGATTAGGAGAATTCTTTAAAAACTTTTCCTCGTTAGCAATTACCCAGTCATAATCCTGTTTAAAAGTGGTATTCGAGAACATAGGATACCAAATGTTAGGCTGGTTTTCATTATCGTAAAAATAGTTAAAACGCTTTTCCACATCGTCAAAAATAATTTTAGTGGATGACATTTCGAAGCCTACTTGACTATAATACGAGTATATAGCAAACATTTTGCACCACTTTATACGAAAATTGTGCGACAGAAGGAATATGAATAAGAGATATAAGTCAAAGATCACATGTACTATAAACGCAATTTTTTTCATATTTTCTGTAAATTATATTAATAAACCAGCTGACCCACGCAACCTCGTTTGCGTCTCCTATTGCTCGTAGCGTGATTTATACTCGTATTTATATTTATTACCTCAGAACTTTTGACTGGGGAACCGATATTGATGATTATTTTTATATTTGAAAACTGGTTCTTCCCGTGTGGTCCCATTTCCATTCGGTCCAGTTCTTGAAGTCGTTCTTTTTGGTAATATTTTTGTTATTTTTTCGGGATTCCATGACGAACACTCAATACTTCGAAGACAGCCATCGCTTAATTAGTTCGTTGCCATATAGCATCGGCTTGGGTCCTCTGGGTCTTCCTAGATTTAGGAACCACGTATAAAGCCATAGATCGTACTATACTCACAGGCAGTTTGGGCAACAGGAAAAAGAAGTAGAAATTGATTTACCTGTATCAGTCCACTTGAAAATCCCAAAAGAATAGTTTGTCCGTCTGGACTATTAAACCATTGAATAAATATGACCAAATTCGTTCTGGTAATGATCCGTCACCAAATTATCTTCGTTGGGAGTATCTTTAATGAATCTTTCAGTGTTATCTTGTATAAATGCCATTCTTGTAATGCTTATTTTCTTCTCAGCAAAAGATATGAATTCAGTTTTAACGTTAGCTAGATCACGTTGAAGCTGTGCATTTATTCGTTTCTTATAACTCTGCATAAATACTTGTACATCTGATACAGATTCTAATAAATTAAATTTGCTATAAGAACTAACAACATATGAAGGCTTCATAATTATACTATCTTTTAATACGGACTATAAATTAAATTCAAGTCTCAATAGATAGGTTATCTTCCTGATCTACTAAAAGCACATAAATTCAGATGTAGTTTTGAAAGAGAATTTCTTTCTCTCTGGTAATAGTTAGAAAGAGGCTTAATCTATTCGAACTTACGAATGAAAGCCAAATAAAACATTTTGGAGAAGAAATTTTAATGATAAATTGTTTTATATCGTTGTGATGTATTTATTTAATTTCTTTACCCTAGCTCTTCTACACACACGCACGCGTCTTATTATGTGTTTCCCACCTTTTCACCAAGAAGCTATAGACTCTTTTATAGTCTCTGCGCATCATATGTGCCCAAGACGGGTATTGGGCGAACCTGCATGCACTACATCCCTACCTTATTAAATAACTTCAGACCATATACTTTATCGATCTCCAATACCATAATTATTCAATGTAAACAAAATGATGATGTATGTTACTGTGCTGCCCGCATCCAACGGTCTCCTGCGATCCTCAGCAGTTCGACGGACCATCTTTTACTACTACCTACCCACGCTCCGTCTTCCAGTTAGAGGTCGCCGCTCCAGAACTTTTTTACCCCATCGGCCGCCTTGTTTGCGAGCGATGTGCCTTGTCCACTGCCACTTAAATCAGACAACTCTACGGGTAATGTCGGTGACTTTTGTTCGTCTGCGGATCTCCTCATTCCTGATTGAAATGAAATGAAATGAAATGAAATGAAATGATTTATTTCACATAAATAGAGTACATTTACAGGTGTTGTTACAGTTTGAACTTAAGAGACCGTCTATTTAGCCACTGGTGGCATGTGAAAATGTCCTTATTTAAAATTCTATTAATTACATAAATTTTAAAAGAGTAAAAAAATATAAATTGTCAAAAATGTCATTTAAATATTATTTATTATATTGCAAAATAGTCAAATTAAAAGTGAGTCAATTAAATATTACACATGTCAAGCTGTATTCTCATTTTCAATAAAAAATTCTTTGAGTGAATAATATGACTTTTCCAGAAGCCATCTCTTGAGATGGTTCCTAAAACGACACAGTGGTAAATCCCTTAGACAATTAGGAATCTCATTATACACTCTTATGCACATTGAGTAACAGTTATTTTTATATAAAGTTGTTCTTGGAGTACATTCTAAAACCAACCTATTTGGGTATCTGGTATTTCTTGGATACTTATCTCTTGCTTTGGTGAACAGGTTTGGATGTGTTTTTACAAAAATCGATATCTCGAAAATGTACATACAATAGAGAGTTAGTATACCTAAGTTTTTAAAATGCGGTTTGCACGTTTCGTCTGGTGCAATTCCAACTATGGCTCTAACACATCGTTTCTGTGCGATAAAGCATCTGTTTGCCTCCGAGGAGTTTCCCCAAAGTATCAAACCATATCTCAATACCGAACTCACGTAGCCATGATACGCTAATACAGTAGTGGCTTGTGATGAGGTATTCCTAAGATTGCTCAGAACATAAACAAATCTATTAATCTTACTACATGTAGCATCAATATGTGCTTTCCAGTTGACATGCTTGTCCAATGTTATACCTAAGAATTTTATATGTTCCTTTTCTTTAATTGTTGTTATTATTGGAATTTGATTTGGAAATCGTATGCTTTGAAATCGTATGTAACTAGTTTTACTTAAGTTTACATTCAAATTATTTAGCTCTAACCATTTTGTCACCATATGGATCGTCTCATTTACTTTATCGCTAAGATTAGTCAAATTATTACATGTCAAGATAATGGAGATGTCATCAGCAAATAAAACTGTTTTGTATTTTACAATGTCAGGAAGGTCATTAATATATAAAAGAAACAGCAACGGCCCGAGCACACTGCCTTGTGGGACCCCAAAGCTATTTATATTAAATGGTGAGCTACTGGTCGATAAGGTTGAGTTCTCTCCTATATGCCGTATGTCCACTCTTTGTAAACGATTGGATAAGTACGATTCGAGCCACGACAGAGCTGGTCCCCTGATTCCATACTGTTCCAATTTCTGCAACAGCAATTCGTGCGACACAAAGTCAAATGCTTTGGACATATCAAAAAATATCACCAGCGTTGTTAGTTTTTTATCAATACTTGTAACAACGTTATGAATTAAAGTAAAAGCCGCCAATGTTGTTGATTTTCCCCGCTGAAAACCATTTTGCTCAGGCTTTATAATAATAAATTTATTCAAAAAGGATGTTAAACGTAAGTGCATAGCTTTTTCAAAAATTTTTGATAGTATAGGAATAAGTGTGATCGGTCTGTAATTCGACATGTCCAATTTGTTATCTTTCTTATGTATAGGTTTTATGATTGATTTTTTTAATATTTCCGGAAATGATCCCTGTTCGAAGGACAGATTAATTAGATGTGTTAGGATAGGAGTAATAAATACAGCACTTTTTTTTATAGCCAAAGTAGATATTTCGTCATACCCCACAGAGTTGCTATTGTTTAGATCCATTATAATTTTACATACATCTGTATAATTTAGTGGCTCCAGAAATATACTATTTTGTATGACAGTTTTATTAGTGTTTTGTATATGTTTTCGTGTAATATTTAATTTTATGTAGTATTCATTGAATCTACATGCTATCTCAGTTGGGTTCCGAATAATCTGATTATTTACTTCAATATCTGTAATTAAGTTTTTTATTAAATGGTTTTCAGTTTCATTTTTTATAACTGACCATGCAGCTTTGCATATATTTTTTGAGGTACTAATAAATTTATGATTACAATTTTTTTGAGCCTTACATATGCAAAGTTTTAAAATTTTTGAATATTTTTGAAATATTATTTTATTTTGTAATGTCCTATTTCTGTAGAATCTATATCTTAGCATTCGCTTCGTATGACAACTACGCCGTATTCCTTTAGTGATCCACTTAACATTACGTCTTTTATGGGTAGTTTTAAATTTCAGAAGAGGAAAACATAAATCGAAGTACAACACTAAGTCATTGTGAAAGATAGTAAATGCTTTATTCAAATTATTTTCGTCATAAGCATCACTAAAACTGAGGCTGCCCAAACAGTCACAAAACTTTTTTATGCTATCCGTATTATAGACCCTTTTAGTAAAAAATATAGTACTATGCAATTTAGTTACTGTTTTAATAGGGACAAACAACATTTGGGCCGTTTCATGATCAGACAAGCCTAGTCCTATTACTTCGCTATGAGCGTTCTTGAATTTGTTTCCTATAATGTGATCAATACAAGAGTTCTGTCTAGTCGGTTCATTAATGTAGAATGTCAAATTATAGTTATAAACTATATCGGTTAATTGTTGGGTAATTTTCCCGTGTCTTAAAGTATTAATATTGATATCACCTACTAAAATAATATTACGTCTTTTTCTAAATAATAATTTAAAAAGAAGTAAATCTAATTGGTTGAAAAACATGTTAGTATTTGAGTGTGGTGTGCGATAAACACATACAATAACTATATTTTGCTCGCTTATCTCAATACCACAGCACTCAAAAGTGTCTTTACAAGCATAATCAGACAAGTTCAGTGGTTGAACCTTAGTTGTTGTGTCAGCATATATACATACCCCCCCTCGCGATTTATTTCTACAGTAGGTATTAACCAAACTATATCCACTGATTTTTGCATTAGCTTCGCAACCTTTTTTGATGAATGTTTCAGAAAAACATAGTATCGCCGGTAGTTTGTTACAGATGTTTAAGTCATGCAAAGCTACTTCTATTAAAGCTCTTTTTGATAAAAGACCAGCAATATTCTGATGAAGAATGACAAGCTTTGAATTAACTCCGAGCGGAGCGAAAGGAATGAGGCGAATCACAGTATGAATCTGAATTTACCAATAAAGACATTCCGTTTATATTTCTGTCGTATGATAAATGGTTTGAATGTATATTATTGTTCGTGCTAATTAAGTATTCAAGATTTTTAAAAATATTCCTCATACCATAATTATTTAATTGGCCATTACCTTTAAACATAGTATAATCACAAGAAAGGTCTAGGTTTGAATCGAACAGCGTTACATAATTGCACATCAGATTGTCTTGATATAATAAGTTATTAAACATTTCTATTCTAAAATTGTAAATTGTTGCATAGTAGCTGTATTTGTATGTGGGTAAACATAGTATAATGTTAGTATTATTAATAGCCGACAATACCTCACGCATATATGCAATCAAGTCGAAACAGTTAAGAGATTGCTTGAAGTCCTGTTCACCTATAAATATTATGCAATAGTCATTGAAATTATAATTATTAATCTTTGTAGCAATATTATCCAATAATTTTTTAATACCACAATTCTGTGAAAGATAATGACATATGTTGTAGTCTGGAAAGGTAGTTTCGGCCACAGACAATACCTTATTGGTTTTATTGCTACTTACGATGCACAATTTACTCCTCTTTTCTTGAATTTGGTCGTTCGTGTTGTTCTTCGTTGTGCTTGTATTATCTTGTGGAACAATTTCTGCATTGATTGATTTTGGAGTCATACATTTTGTTGGGTAGTCATTTTGTTGTTGTTTAGACGGTGTTTTCCTATGCGGAGTTGATATTTTATTATTCTTATGTGGAGTACTAATGGTACTTGTTAATTGTTTAGTCACTTTTTTTACTAAGCTATGTTTATTATTCATGTTTTCCATGGTTTTCTTAAGATCGTTGTTTTCAATCGAAAGATTATTTATTTCCTCATGTGCTGCCGATAATTGTGAGTTCAGTTCATTTATTTTGCATTTTAATTCTGCTATCTCTTCACTTTCAACATCTAGTATGTTTGGGACACTATTAGTGGTGCTATCTATTGACGAGTTATTAGAACTACACTCTTCTAGTGTTTCCGATAACGACTTTGAACGTGGTCTCCGAAATGTTATATTCTCCAGAAAATTCATTTTAAATGTGTAAATATTAGTTCTCGATTATGAGTTGGACGAACCGTTTTAATATTTTAGTATAATTTACAATCGTTGTCTGTTATGTATATGAGTTACTACTCGTATAATAGTTTTAGATTTGTATTTATTAATTAAATAAATATAAAAACATGTTGGCCTGTAACGCTTGATTTGTATACTATTTGCCTTTACACTTAACTTTTAGTCCTCATACACTTAACTTTTTGTTTCCATAGATCGATGATTATATAATCATTCGACTTATAACGCCATCTATTGTTGTTCTTTGGAAGTAATTTTAACAAATTTGAATTTTGATTTATTGCTAAAGTGACCGTTTTGATAATGAATTTATAACAATATTTCACAATGGTAATACAGTATAGTTATTTTTTGTATTATGTTGTCAGCCGTGAACTTCTTTTTTCCTTTTTTTGTGTTCAAAAGAATTTGCATGTGATTTATTTTTATCGAGGGTAGATACTGAGGCTCGCAATCTTTTTATGCATAGTGGATTTGTCTTCACTAAGTAACTTCACTTGATTAGTTAAAATAGTTCACTTTGGATTTAACATTCATTTGGATTTAATCATTATCATTGAGTAACACTGGTAAGTGTATCTCAGTTTAGTTCTTATTAAGTTTTTATAATTATTGTTTGTCTGCAACTGACTTCATTGCGTCTCTTGAGTCATTCGGTTTCAAATCACTTTTATCACTTTTTGCATCTTTAATCACTGTTTTAGCATTTATTTTCCTTGTTAAATTGCGGAGTTGATGCCAATCGTAGCACAGCTTTTTTTTTTTTTTTTTTTTTTTTTTTTTTTTTTTTTTTTTTTTTCATTTTTTTTTCATTTCATTTGATTCAAGCACGCAGAGAAACTCCGAGCATTGAGCCTTCTTTTTTATATAATAGGGGGCAAACGAGCAGACGTATCGCCTGATGGAAAGCGACCGCCACCCATGGACACCCGCAATACCAGAGGGGTCACAAGTACATTGCCGGCCTTTGGGGGATGGGAAGAGGTACGGGGGGAGGAGTTGGGGGTTGTTTCACACCAATTTTCTGTGAGACCGTGGTATCACTACGGTCGAGCCGGCCCGTGCGTGGCAAAAAGTCAAAAAGTGGTCAAAAAGTTTTGTCTTAAGACATTGTGGTAATTAGGGCGAGAAAATGTCACGCATCTTTCCGAACGGCGTTCAGCCGAGTTGGATTCGACGATTGACCTCTTTCTCAAAGTTGGCAACTCTCGTTACTGCGACAAGTACTGATTCTGTAGACGAACCGACATAGTGGTTAACTTTTTTTTGAGGTTCTCCAACGGGTTTTTAAAACCGGTTGTATCGACTGGCCTATGGATATCAATATACAAGTAAATTACAGTTCTGGAAAAGCTTCTGCTTTTGTTTTTTTTCTTCTGACATTAGATCTACGCTTTTAACTTCTTTATTTGGTTCTAATTTGTATTCCGTAATCTCTCTGTTTTCCTCTTTCTCAAAGAATATTTATATCCTTGTCCTAGGCCCTTAAAAACCCTTCTTTGCTTCAGCTGAATATTTTTATAATTTTCTCCGCGCAAACGACTTCCGCACTTTGTTAATATTTGCTTGTCATTAGTTTTATTCAGCATTTGCTTCAATTAGTATTCTATTTAGTCATCTCTTGTTTTGTCAGCAAAACGACGTCAGTTACTTCTGCCAATGTCAAGTATTACGCTAGACTTAGGCAGAGTGCAAACGTGGACACTTTTGTAACTTGTGTCAGATACAAGCTATCGATGAATATTTGATTTCTATGGAACTAGTATGAACTTTGCTTCCACTTAACACATACTCATGACGATCAAAAAATTGTCGGTGTCGGTAACTGGAAACTCGTAGCTAAGTAACTAAGCAACAGCCAAAAAAGTAGTTAGCCTACTGGCAATGTCGGTGGTAATTTTTGGATGACTTCGCTATCGATACATGTATGAATGATCAAACCATACATTTTCTAGGACAATTTTTTTTTACAATAACTTATTCCGTTTAATACAACATTTTATTTAATATTTGAAGAAGAAGAAACTTATGCAAAAAATTAATACAATTTCAAATTCTATTTCTATTTATTCTATTCTAATTATAAATGCATATGCAATATTTAACAATAATTTCTAAAGAAACAGTATCTAAGTAGACCAATATACCTTTTGAACTAGGTCGAGACGCATTTCAAATGATGGAGCTTAATTTATAAAACATACCTAAAATATTACGATGTATCATTTGTGTGTTACTATCATTTTCCTCTCAATCGTGTCATTAACTTTACAATGACTGACTCTGTGGCGTAGTGGTAGCGTATGCGACTGCTGTGCATGAGGTCTCGGGTTCGTTTCCCGGGTCGGACCAAATGTTTGTATGATCTGCAAATATTTGTTTCGGAGTTTGGGTGTTTTCTATGTATAATATGTATGTATTTACAAAAAAAAAAGTATATAAGTATTTATATCAGTGGTCTAGTACCCATAACACAAGCTCTGTTTAGCTTGGGACTAGATGGCGTTGTGTGTTAGATGTCCGAAATATTTATTTATTTATTTTAATATTTATATTTTGTCATGTCATTGCTTAAACGCATATGCGTTTCTATAGTAACGCCTATGTGGTTTTGTGTGCGTGCGTGTGTAGTATTGTGTAACCATGCTTATAATGCCGTATATGTTTACTTCATTGCAGTGATTTAGGGTTATTTATTAATAACTTTATTATAAAATATTTTACTTATATACATACAGGTATTAAAAATTGGCCTACTGATTTATACAGTCTCTGGCCTTGGGAATAACTGCCAAAACACTTTTACAAACGCTTACATATGGCTTATTTATCCTTGCTTACCCTCGTAACTTCGCCAGCGTCTCTATTCAATCAAACTCAGCGCCTATTGGTCTAAGTGTGGTGTTAATTATCCTATCTTAGGCACTTCAGCAAAACAGACATGTAAAAAAACGTGATAATCGGTTTTATAGCTTCGGAGTTCATCGTGAGCAACAACGTGACACTAAAATTATTAAATACTAACTGAGTTCAACATAATAATAATAATAAATAAATAAATATTTCGGACATCTAAGACACAACGCCATCTAGTCCCAAGCTAAGCAGAGCTTGTGTTATGGGTACAAGACAACTGATATGAATACATGTACACTTTTTTTTGTAAATACATACATATTATACATAGAAAACACTTAAACACCGAAACAAATATTTGTAGATTACATAAACATTTTGGTTCGACCCAGAATTTGAACCCGAGACCTCAAGCACAGCAGTCGCATTCACTACCACTGCGCCACCGAGGCAGGCAAACATCAACCGCGGGCAACACCTCGGGGCGAAGCTAGTCTAAAAAAGCTAAGCCTAAGTTACTCCTAGTATCATCAGCTACCTACCAGTGAAAGTCCCATCAAAATCAGTCTAGCCATTCCAGAGATTAGCTGAAACAAACGGACAGATAGACAGACAAAAAAAATGAATTTTGATGTCAGTATCGTATGTACTTTCATTTGCATTTAGTGAAATCTGTTAATTTAAAGTAACAAACAGACATTTCAATTTTATTTAAATGGATAAATAATATATATGCTTGCCTCATAAGTTTTATTACCTTTTTAAGTATTATAAGAATTGGTTTTTGGAAATTTCACCGAATTCATTAGTCTGTACATATTTATTATTTTAATGCATGTAAAACTCACATTGAGTAAAACAATAAAGAAAATAAAACCTAGAGTAGGTATTAGATTATTATTAGAACACAACTACAATATGAGTTTATATATATGTGTTTACAATATGGGTTTATATACATAAAGTACAATAATAACATTTTAAAGGAAGCGACAAGTCTTTTTGCTTATTTGATCTTCTATATATTTTTGTATTGAACCCGGCCGAGATCTTTTATAAAACTGACGATATTTGTTATACACTATTCTTTTGCATTTTAAAGACTTGTGTAACGGCGAACGTTGATACAGCTGGTCCAGATTGAACAAAGATGCGAGAGGATAAAACACGTCATATGACTTGCTTCTCTCTATACTGTCTGAGTAACTTGTATATGATGAGACAGTACATAAAAATAGAAAACCACAAATCACTGCAACATAAACAAAATCTCATTAGGTAATTTATTGAGCTGTTTTTCCTCGTTTTAAGGGACTTTTTCTATAAAGTTTGAAGACAGCAATGATGTCTTTTCATTTCTTTTACGTTTCAGCTTCTACTTTAGAGGCTATATCACATTTATAATCACTGAATGGATAGAAATCTAAAATAAGTATATTATAAGTCAATTTTATTTTATTTTTTTAATACACAACGCCATCTAGTGGGACTAAGCAGAACTTCCTCCTTCCACTTCCATCGTGGAGTTACATTGTCGGCATTTATCTGACATTATTGATAAATCTTTTATCATATACTTCTGATAGTTTCAGGTTTTGATAATTTGGCCTTGGATAGCCAACATATCTCCTTCAGTTTCATTATAAATATTACCTTTGGATAACCATGCGTTCCATGCCTCCATGTGTTTTCCATGTAATATTTTCTGTTCCCAGCTGTTTATTTTTGCTCATTTGTTATTGGTGGATCTATGGCACAACTAAGTACTGTCATTTAGTTTTATGGGTGTGCCAGATGTGGATATGGGAGTGTAAGAGCGTCATGTATAGGGCTATCATTGGACTTGTTGTACATGTACGTGCGAATGTTGTGAACCTGTCTGTCGTGTAAGTGTTTTACGTCTACTAGTCCCCTGCCTCTTAACTTGCTCTCAAGATTAAATCTTCAGCAACACTGAATGTATGTGGTGAATGTTATGTTTATTGCATGTAGTTCATGTTATTCTATTAAGTTTCATCTTCCTAGCCTTTATTATTCCCAATATTTTGGGGTCGGCTACCAGTTCAACCGGTTTTACCTGAATATCAGTTTTTACACAGAGCGACTGGCATCTGACCTCCGCAACCCTGAGGGCGAACTGAATTCGAAGGTTGAACTAGTTGTCAGTATATTTGAGGGCACTGACTTCCCAATAACGATTGCCATAGATGTTCATGACAACCGGGACCGACGGCTTAACGTGCTCTCCGAAGCACGGGCAGGAAACACCGCCATCTTCCATATTCCGGGCGGCTATTAGGAATTTCTTGTAAGAAAAACCCAACAGCAGTCCGACCCGGGAATTGAACCCGAGACCTCTTGATTTGCAGTCGCTTACGCTAACCACTAGACCAACGAGGCAGTATGTTATTCTATTAAGTTTGTCCAAATCAAATTAATAATGCCAAACGAGTAAGTCAGAACAGGGACTGTATATGTATTAACTGCTTTAACTGTATTTCTTTATGATAATTCTGTCTTTAATATTTTATTCAACCTATCTGTAGTTTGACTAAGTAGATTTTGTTCTGCCTTAAGTTCTTCCCTATCTGAAGGTGCTATTATTACGATGTATTACCCGTATCTGATCTGCTAATCATTATACCGATTTCATGTCAACGTCTGGGTATATTTTAATAAACTGGGCGATATCCCGTGAGTTTGGTTTGGTAATTAGTTACGGTGTTATAGCAGCGAAGTAATTGTTGGTTTACTTCGTTTGTCCACTTTATTCGCTGCCGGTTTCTGCTAGCAAGTGTGGTTGCAGGTAGCATGTCCTGCAAAACACTTCTTGCTGTAAAGTGTCTGGTGTAAGTATCGTTTGTGTTTCGGCTGTAGTAGATTGGTTAGTCGTGCGTGATCTGCCTGTTCAATCTATGACCACTGGCGGTCCGCATACTATCACGTCTAGCGTTAGCTCCAGACGTGCCCTGGCGACCCCCAGGCAGAGGCCCATACTTTTACTATTTAAATTCTTCTCCATGTTTAATGGGTTACCTTAACCTTGCTACCCACGTAATTTTTGATAGAATGTGTGTCGGTCCCGCACGTGATCTGGTGTTCGATACGGACGTAAGATTTGACTTTTAATAATCTAATACTGTACAAAGTAATCTACTTACATTTTATAAAATACATTATAATCTTCGTTTTTACTTTTAAGCTGTTTTCAGTTAGGTAAATATTTAATGAAGCATAACACTGAACGGTTTTAAATGAAATTAACAATTTTGTATTTTATATATCCTGACTAATGATAATTTCACGTCAGATTTTATAATTTCATGCATAATTGATCTTTAGTGTAAACTTAGTGGGATTGTACCTATTGAGTTTTAATTATAATTGTTATTAGAAAGTGCGGAAAGCCAATTGGAAACATAATTGTATGAACGTAAATAAAATCTATTTGAACATTAAACATGTTAGCCAGACATTAAGTAACGTTACTGTTACTAATTGATTATGAGTGGAATCGATTTAAGGGCGAAAAGTTGAAATCATTCCCAAAGTAGTGTATATAGCCTTTAATGGCTACTCCTGGCTCCTGGATACCGAAAGAGCCGTAGAAAGAAGTAACAAATTTTCGACATTCATTCGTTTGATATCTACATTTTAGGCTTTTTTTTATTAATTACCTTTACTAACGTCTATGACGTAAATGAATTTCATTTACATCATTCGACTGCCTCGATGGCACAGTTGTAGTGTATGCGATACATTTTTACGTAGGATTACATCCAGCGTGAAAATCATATTGGTATTACGTGCCTACACTTAATGTTTATCTTACAGAAGTACTTTCAAATGGGATCAGATACCTACCTACTTTATTGATGTATTTACTTGGAAGTAATAAAGGCGACTTTATACTACATCAATTAAATATAATTTTCGTGACACATTGTTGCTTGTTGTGATGTTATCTATCCTATCTCAATCTTAAAAAACGTTAAAATCTGTTAAATTGTTACCTAACCTATTTTCATGTTTTTAAGCAAACTAATTAGTTCACAAATTTAAACAAGTTTATGGTCTATCGTTGGTTTTTTTTTTCAAATTCTGTGTTGAGCTATCGTCAAGATCTGGGCAACCCAAAACGTAACCGCACACAAATTTTGCTGTTTGCTAACATTTTATACGTAACAAAATCTATCTTTTCATTTTCAACGACTTGATGAAAATAAATTATGCCAAGGGTGATGGTTCAAATGTTTCTGAAGCAAAAACTTTCTATCCCAAATAACTTTCAACCTACTATCTGCACAAATGTTGTTAATAGTAAACATATCTTATAATATAAAAATGAATCGCTAAATGTGTTGGTAAGCGCATAACTCAACAACGCCTGAACCAATTTAGCCAATTCTTTTTTTAAATGTTTGTTGAAGTTCAAGGATGGTTTTTACGGCGAGAAAAATTCGAATAATGGCCGGAAAAGCCCTAAAAACAGCCCTTTTTTTTACCATACAAACGTTTTCTAACTAAAACGTAAAGTTAATTTGAGCTTTATTGCTATTGTATAAACTTCATATATTACAAGCACTCACTGTTGTCTAAGCAATGTATATAGGTGTGTTCCTAACGTCAATGAGTCAATTTGCACTTTATTACCGCTATACAAAGTTCAAATTCAATCATATCTATCAAACCAGTGTGCGTATGTGCGTTGGGGTAGATAATAGTTGTTTAGTCAATTTATAGAGAAAGGCTATAGGCTATATGTCATCACGCTAATACTAATAGGAGCGGAGCACCAATGAAGAATGTTTCAAAAAACGGGGGAAAATTTTCACGCTACGGGCAATAGAAGACGCAAACGAGGTTGCGTGGGTCAGCTAGTTACTTATAACGATGCTCTAATTTTCTGTAATACCCTCACCTCTCGAAAACACATTTTTTTTTTTAATTTACTGAGGTACCTAACGCACAAGATGAACAGTAGTTTACATGAGTTAATCAATGATCTCACCTTATTCTTTACCTAATTCTATACATTTTTAGTTATCTCAATACTTAACATATTGTAGGTAATTTAAGGCGACTTCCACATACTAAATAATATAATAATATAATAATATTTTGCCGTGGGAGAGCTATGCTTCGGCATGAATGGGTCGGCTGGACCGGAGTGATACCACGGCCTCACAGTAAACCGGTCTGAAATAGCGTTTACGCTGTGTTTCACCGAGTGAGTGAGGATACCGGAGGCCCATACCCCAACCCCTCCCCCATCCCTTTTCCCATCCCCCAAAGGTCCCCAACGCACTTGTGACGCCTTTGGTGTTGCGGGTGTCCATGGGCGGCGGTAATCGCTTACCATCAGGTGATACGTCTGCTCGTTTGCCCACTATTCAATTTCAAAAAAAAAAAAAAAAACTAGAAGCGCAATAAAATGATGCTGCAGCGCCATCTATCAAAGACACTCCGCACTACGAGTAAATTTTAATTTCTCACGACTAATTTACTAATCCTGTATTGCGATATAGACATTATCTTTATTAGTTTAGCTGATTAGCTTATATACAACGTCCCAATATAAAGTATTAGGCCGCGACCGACCGGGCACGATCACCTTACGCCCCTGGTCAGAGGATCCTTCCTTTGTATTGAAGTGATATGAGACCCTTTCCTCCACATGAGCATTCTTGTTCATTCTTTTTTTCAACCATTACAATATATATTTAGTACGCCTGTCTATCGTTAATCCTTAGGCAAGTTTATCTATTTCATAAAAAGATCTATTCTTAACGCAAAGATATAGAAAGATCTGTATCTTTAATCTTTATATATCGTATGATGAAAACGTTAAAAAAAACTTTAACCAGCATAGAATTGTCATCATCTTCCTAGCCTTTGTTATTCCCAATATTATTTGGGGTCGACTATTAGTTCAACCGGTTGTACCTGAATATTAGTTTTTCCACGGAGCGACTCGCATCGGACCTCCGCAACCCTGAGGGCATTGTTGGGCAAATTTTAGTTGAATTAACAATTGATCAATTTGATTGTGTTAAATAATACTAACAATTAATTAGTTGTTAATCGTGGTTTAATACAGTTAACAATTGATCAATAATTGTTAGTTATTTTACGAAAAAAAAAAAAATAACAATTAATTTTTATACCGTGTATAAGTTTTAGTATTTGTGCACTTGCGTGTGTGGATTTCGCCAAGTCAAATATTTTACGATATTACGGTAGTAAATATATTTTCTTTGACCAAGTCTATGGCATAAAAAAATGAATAAAAGAAATTATAAATTGTGTTATTTTCGTCGTCGTAGTCACCTGATTGCCTTATTATGTTTACTTATATTTACTTTTATAGTAAGTGAATATGTAGGTGTTTAGAAATAAACTTAGTCAACAGTACAGAAGATAACGGAAACGAAAGTTTATTATAGAAATTATACGAGTACACCGCAATAAAGTATGAGTGATAGTATTTAGAGTATGAAAATATATATAGAACACATAAGGATAATCAAATATAAGCGCGGCGAAATATGTAAGGTAGCTAGTATAGGTCTACCTACTTATAAAGGGTGTAAAGGACTAATTTAACGTTAAACTTCCAGAACTAATTCAGACCATCGTTCTCAATAAAATTCCACATAAAGTTAATTGTTAGTTTTAATTGTAATACGCGATTAAATATTTAATGGCGACTTATTCAATTGCATTTAATTTAATCACAATATCTTTTTAATCAATTAATTAGTTAAATAAAAAAATATTGATTAATGCCCAACACTACCTGAAGGCAGTGTTGGGCAAATTTTAATTGCAAAAACAATTAATGACTAAAAATTAATTAATTGTGAAACGACACCATAATAACTTACAATTGATCAATTGTAATTGTGAAAAAGTAAAACTAACAATTAATTAGTTATTAATCGTGGTTTTACACAGTTAACAATTGATAAATTTTTGTTATTTTACGAAAAAAATTTAAAAATTATCAAATTTTTTTTTACTAAGTATCACTTTTATTATTGTGCACGTGTGTGCGGATTTCACCAATTCAAATATATTTACTACATTTACGGTAGTAAATATATTTTATAAAAACTTTAATTAAAGAAATTATAAATTGTTTTATTTTGTTGTCGTATTCGTACATCTGATTGCCTTATTATGTTGTTATATTTACTTTTGTAGCAAGTGAATATGTAGATGTTTAAAAATAAAGCTAGTCAACAGTACGAAAGAAATAAAACGAAAGTTTATTACAGAAATTATACACACAGAAACTACACTACGAAAAAGGAGTAATAGTATTCAGAGTATGACAATGACAAATCACCGTGGGAGAGCCGCGCCCACCGTGGGAGAGCCGCGCTCACCGTGGGAGAGCCGCGCTTCGGCATAAATGGGCCGGCTCGACCGGAGTGATACCACGGCCTCACAGAAAACCGGTGTGAAATAGCGCTTGCGCTGTGTTTCACCGAGTGAGTGAGGATACCGGAGGCCCATACCCCAACCCCTCCCCCATTCCCTCCCCCCATCCCCCAAAGGTCGGCAACGCACTTGTGACGCTTTTGGTGTTGCAGGTGTCCATGGGCGGCGGTAATCGCTTACCATCAGGTGATGCGTCTGCTCGTTTGCCTCCAATTCAATAAAAAAAAAAAAAAAAAAAAAACAATATATACAAAACACATACATAAGGATAATCAAATATTATCGCAGCGAAATATTGGTTTAAGTATAGGACAGGAAAGGTGCTGCCCGTCCTCATATGAACGAGCCGACGCACGGCGGGTGTGCGCGAGCGCAACACTAAGATAGTGCCATCTCGCCCACACTCACAGGATCGTGAACAGAGAAAAACGAAGTGCACATTTCACCGAGTGAGTGAGGATATCGAAGGCCCATATCCCAACCCCTCCTCCCATCCCTCTCCCCATCCTCAAAAGGTCGGCGAAGCGCCTCTGACGACCCTGGTGTTGCGGGTGTCCATGGGCGGCGGTAATCGCTTACCATCAGGCGATGCGTCTGCTCGTTTGCCCCATATTCAATAAAAAAAAAACTCTATTAATTCAATTGCAATTTATTTAATCACATTAATTTTTTAATGAACTAATTAGTTAATTGAAAAAATAATTGATTAATGCCTAACACTGCCTAAGGGTGATCTGAATTCGAAAGTTCTATTAGTTGTCAGTGAAGGTTAAATATTTAAGGGGACTGACCTCCCAATAACGATTGCCATAGATGTTCATGACAACCCAGACCGCCATCTACCATACTACGGGCTGCAATCAAGAATTTCTTATAAGAAAATTCCAACAACAGACCGACCCGGGAATCGAACCCGAGACCTCTTGACTTGCAGTCGCTTACGCTAACCACTAGACCAACGAGTCAGTCTTAGCATAGAGTTGTAAATCAACAACTTAATTAATTTTCAATAAAGGTACTTACATATATCATTACCTATATCTTTACCTAAAGTCCGCAGTTTTTTGAAAGGCAAGTGGATGTGCGCTAATAACCTTTATTCGATACAAGACAAACAATAATAAATATAAAGAAAATGGACACAAAACAACAGTGATATTCTCCACTGGCTACAGTAGGGATAAAGGTTTTACCACAGTCAACCCCAAATAACTGTTAGCCCAAATACAAAATATTTGCAGGTCATTAAAATTTTGGTCCGACCCGGAATCAATATTTCTAACCAGCAGTCCAATAATAAGCCACCATCGCACCACACACGTTCTAAACCACATCGTGTCGTTTTAATAGATTCCATTTTGACACCATTGCAAACACTAGTGGAGTGGAGTGACAGCCCGAATGGCTATTTAGTGTATACAAGCGCATTAAAATAAGTTTTTTGATTTACACAACCTTTTTATAAAGTTATGAGATTCTGTGTGATATGGAGCGTATTTCTTTTGAGGCTGGTATCCCTACGACCAACTGGATGGAAAGAGATGTAAATAGCTTTTTGTACGATAAAAAACGAGATGACATTAGAGACCACAACTTTTACGAGTATCCCCGGTACTGAACGGAACCTATCGAATGAATGGTCGCCATATTGTCATGTCAATTTTGTAATAGTGAGTTCATTGTGCGTTTCTACAATACATTTGTGAAAATATCGGTTTTATAAGTTCATTGGTGTTTACAGGTACTAAGGCAAGTATAATGTGTTTCTGAATGAAATATAAAACACATAACACCCTTAGAAAGTATGATAAATTGAATGCCAAACATTTTTATGAGGTCGGGTGTGGTATCGGTATTTAGTTCACAGAGATTTTGTTTGTTTTGTTGTAAACATTTCTAAGTTGTGTTAAAAGCATAAAACACAACATACACGGACTTATTTAAGTGATCTTAAGTGGTAAATCTATTTGTTTATCTATTCATAAAATCAATAGTAATGGCTGCGTAGCGATAGGTTTAATCCTAATGTTTTTTTTTCAACAGGCAGAGGGTGCATTGTTGCATCCTGTGTGTGAACCATGATACCATCATCTCGCACAAGTAAGTTTCTAACATGGCTTTGCAATTCAATAATACCTAATAAGACAATGAATCAATAATTCTATGTATGTTATTTCACATAACTATCATATGTATATATAAGTTAGTACTGTGAGTCATAGATTTATGTTTCACTTAGAACCATATAATTAATCTTAATGTGAACATTAAAACTTCCATTTACTATATTCTATACAGAAAAGAATAATGTTCAAAGTAGTTAACCATGTAAAAATTTGTTACATGGAGCTTAAGATAAACCCTAAGAAGTTATGGCTATATTTTGCTTTATATATTAGGAGAAAGTTGTGGCTGAAATAAAATACCTGTACACATAATTACAAACCCATTTTAATTAATACAAAGTCCTATGTACATAATATTATTTTTATATATCTTTAATACGTTATATTATATGTATAACATGTATTGTCAATTTTGGGTTTTACTCTTTTTTTTCTCATTGCATTATTAAAAATAAATATTGTACAATTTTTGTTAACTTGCAACATTTTTTAGACATGGTTTACTTAATCAATTTTCATGTTAATTTCCAGTGTCTCATAGCAACTATGCTGGATCAGATGTGCCAATGGCACCAAGTAAAGAGCAGCAGACGCTTATGTGGCAGCAGAACTCATACCTGGTTGATTCAGGTATCAACTCTGGGGCTGCAACTCAGGTAACAACACCAGTTATCACTTCTACATAACTTCTTGATAATAATCTTGTTTCTTGTAATGAATGTAATTACTTAAGTTCAGCAGTGGTTATGTAATTAAGAACAATTTCTAAGTATAGAAATTTAAAACTATTCTGTTATGATTGTTTTATGTTTCTCTTTTTTATTATCTAATACATTTTAATGAGCAATTCTTGTATATAAATATAATCTGAATCTTGGAAACGCCTCTAACAATTTATTATGCAGGGGGTTTTGGGGGCAATCAATTCATCTGGTCAAGATTCTTATTTTGTAAATTTACCCAAAATAATATCAAGCAATGCTCGGTTATGCAGGTGCTATTGTATGATGATGTTCGCCTTGCTAAATACGACCATGGCAGCCAGTCTCAACGGAGAGATATTATAGTGCACAAGTGTGTGAGCTAACACAGATGCACTCTCTGTTCCCTCTCTCTCTCATTCCGATGGGACGGTTAACCGAGATGACGGGGGAGAGATCAGGCAATTGACCGACAGCTTTACATGCTCTCCGAGGCACAGGGGTTCTGACTCCAATTTACAAAATCCGAGCTGTTATTAAGTTTTTCTATAAACAGAAAACTCAATAACACTTTTTGCCCGACTCGAGATTTGCATACATCAACCGCTCGACTAATGAGGCAGTTATTGTGTCATAAGATATTCACATGATCATAATGAAAAAATAAAAATAACTTATTTAAGATGAAAAAATATTATTTTCTTCAGAAATTCTGATTGTCTAAAAATGGTTTTTATTTCAAGAATAAAAAAATGACATCATTACATTTTAAATACTTATAATAAACGGAAAGTGTGTAGGTGTATTGTGCTACATAGAATAAATCTTATATCTTGGATAATCTTTTTTAATTATGTAACACCAAAGTATATTTCAGAGTTATAAAACACGTCGAAAAATATGTAATATTTAAGAAATAACTTACAGTTAATTGATTCTATTTTTATTCAATAATATTTGTTTAATGCCCTGTAGTTCATCTAATCTAAGAAGTACACATATGACCCAAATTAACAATACTATCAACAGTTAACAAAAGTTTGGTTAAATGTAGAAAAATAATAAAATCAAATTAACAAAGTAATTTGTTTTGTCTTGAAAAGTAACATTCTGTACCCGTAAGGTAATGTAAGACGGCTGGGCCGATTTAAATGATTTTGGTTTAGAAATTTTTGCCGTAATCCAGGGAAGGTGAAATATTAAAAAAATAACTGGATCCAATACAAGTTGTCGTTAACATGCTACTTAATGTGCTTTAGTTGAACAAAATGAAAGTGAGTGGAAAAGAAAATGAACTAATAAATATACCCATTTAAAGAGTACTTAACTACCATACAGCTCCTGATAATTACCTCAATTACTCCATGGTATAATTTCTAACATGTTAATGTCATCACTAATCATTAATAGTCTACAATAATACCATATAGACATAGCCTCTTTGTGTCCAACTATATCACTCTGGCATATCCAAGTTGGTTTACTTCTCTTTGAAGTCATGTTGTCCTGCATAAATTTTTTAGACATGAACATTCTACATGTGTGTATATGTAAGATGGATAAAATGAAACAATCATTTAGAGTTATTTTATTATTTAGGTTCCATCCCTTACGGGCAAGGAAGATGACGAAATGGAAGGGGACCAGCTCATGTTTGATTTGGACCAAGGCTTCGCCCAGGGTTTTACCCAGGAACAAGTGGATGGTGAGTACTCTTGGTTTACTTATCAATACTTATTGATATAGTATAATTTAAGTAGAATGTCCACCACTTTATTTAGAATCAATATTATAACATTAACTAGGGCACATTTTAAATAAAATAAATTACTTTTGAGTTAATTTAAATATAATTAAAACTTAAGCAATGAGAGTTATAAATATGTTAGTTATGAAAAATATTAATGAAAGTAAGTAAGACTAAGAACTTTTCATGAAGTATGTACTACTGCTATGTAAAAACTAAGGGAGTTCATTTTTATTTTTTATAGAATTTGTTAAAAAGCCCCTATTAATTTAGAAGGATAAATTTTAAGGTTTTCTGTTTCTTTTTTAGACATGAACCAACAGCTCTCCCAGACGCGTTCTCAGCGCGTCCGGGCTGCTATGTTCCCTGAGACCTTGGAGGAAGGCATTGAAATTCCTTCAACGCAACTGGACCCTGCTCAGCCTACCGCAGTCCAACGCCTCGCTGAACCATCGCAAATGCTTAAACATGCAGTAGTTAATTTAATCAACTACCAAGATGATGCCGATTTGGCTACTAGGTAAAAATATCACAATTTTTTTTGGACTACTAGACTTTAATTGCTCAGCTCCTATTGTAGTCATCAAAGAAGACTTGCAATATTATTTTACCAAGATGATGCCGATTTGGCTACTAGGTAAAAATATCACAATTTTTTTTGGACTACTAGACTTTAATTGCTCAGCTCCTATTGTAGTCATCAAAGAAGACTTGCAATATTATTTTACCAAGATGATGCCGATTTGGCTACTAGGTAAAAATATCACAATTTTTTTTGGACTACTAGACTTTAATTGCTCAGCTCCTATTGTAGTCATCAAAGAAGACTTGCAATATTATTTTACCAAGATGATGCCGATTTGGCTACTAGGTAAAAATATCACAATTTTTTTTGGACTACTAGACTTTAATTGCTCAGCTCCTATTGTAGTCATCAAAGAAGACTTGCAATATTATTTTACCAAGATGATGCCGATTTGGCTACTAGGTAAAAATATCACAATTTTTTTTGGACTACTAGACTTTAATTGCTCAGCTCCTATTGTAGTCATCAAAGAAGACTTGCAATATTATTTTACCAAGATGATGCCGATTTGGCTACTAGGTAAAAATATCACAATTTTTTTTGGACTCCTAGACTTTAATTACTCAGCTCCTATTGTAGTCATCAAAGAAGACTTGCAATATTATTTTAGCTGATTGAATTTCCTTGTTATTTACATATTTTTTTCGAAAAATACCTAAATATACTTTACTTAATTACAGGGCTATACCAGAGCTGATCAAGCTTTTGAATGATGAAGATCAGGTGGTGGTATCGCAAGCTGCTATGATGGTCCATCAGCTCTCCAAAAAGGAGGCTTCTCGCCATGCGATCATGAACTCACCGCAGATGGTCGCTGCTTTAGTACGTGCTATATCGAACAGCAACGATCTAGAGACGACCAAGGGTGCTGTTGGAACCTTGCATAATTTATCGCACCACCGTCAAGGACTACTCGCCATTTTCAAGAGTGGCGGTATACCTGCTCTTGTAAAACTGCTAAGTTCACCAGTTGAGTCAGTACTCTTCTACGCTATTACGACTCTTCATAACCTGCTTTTACATCAGGATGGCTCCAAGATGGCCGTCCGCCTTGCTGGAGGTCTCCAAAAAATGGTTGCATTGCTTCAGAGGAACAATGTGAAGTTCCTTGCAATTGTAACCGATTGCCTTCAGATTCTGGCCTATGGAAATCAGGAGTCGAAGTTGATTATTCTGGCCTCACAGGGTCCTATTGAACTCGTGCGCATCATGCGCTCATATGACTACGAAAAGTTACTGTGGACTACATCAAGAGTATTAAAGGTACTTATTTATTTTTATTTGAAGTGTTAATTAATAAAAACTAACACATTCTTGTTAACTTATATTTGTAACTTACTAAAAGATCTTCCAATTGTATTAAAATTAAACTTCAACGTAATGTATTGAAAAGATTTCGCAACTTGCAGTTGACCTGAAAATGAGGATATGATGCCACTTTTTTTTTTTAAGTTTTTAGTGAATTTAAAAGAAATAATAAAGCAACATAGTAGCAGTCGCAGTGTAAATATTATAATAAAATTATGCTGTAAATAACTATTTTTCGATCCATTTCAAGCGAAAAGCTCACTTTTTGTTACATAAATATTAATCTTCATCAACAAGAATTTTCACTACCTGTAAAATAATGTGTGAAAATTGTTTAATCCTTTCAGGTACTGTCTGTATGCTCGAGCAACAAGCCGGCGATTGTGGAGGCTGGTGGTATGCAGGCCTTGGCGATACACCTCGGTAATCCTAGCGGCCGCCTTGTTCAGAACTGCCTTTGGACCCTGAGGAATCTTTCCGACGCTGCTACTAAGGTAGATGTGAGGAATCAAGTGTTTTATACTATTTTTGCTTGGGTGGTATATAAAGGGATAATTTTGTGTGAAAATTAGGTGATGGTATTAAAGAAAGTTTCGAATTTATTATTAGAACATTGACAGCTTTGGTTGTGGTAAAAAATATATTTAAAATAATCAAAAATGCGATTTTTGAAAATTTACAACTGCTTTTATTTCTCGCCATGAACTAATTAGTATAAAAAAATGACAATATATTGTGAACTGTTCACAATTTATGCATTATTTTTATGTAAAACTGGCAAGTTTTTTTTTTACCTACCTCGTTTACGTTTCTTATTGCCCATAGTGTAATTATTTTTCCTCGGTTTTTATAACATTCTTCATTAGTTTACCGCTCCCAAAGTAGTCTTCCTACCAAAACCAGGCAGGGAGGACTACACTGTAGCCAAATCATTCAGGCCCATCAGTCTCACATCTTTCCTCCTGAAAACTTTGGAAAGATTAGTGGACAGACCTAAGGGATGGCGTTCTTAAGAACACTACACTACATCCCCAACAACATGCTTATAGAAAAGGCAGATCAACAGAGTCAGCCTTCATATTATGGTAGTACAGAAGATTGAGTCGGCTTTTGCAAACAAACAATCAACAATGGCGGCCTTCATAGACATAGAAGGTGCGGTGCCTTCGATAAAACTATACACAACAGCATTAATCGCGCCCTTCGAAAATTTAATGCCGAGCCAGCCATCACAGAATGGATCACTGAGCTGGTCAGCAAAAGGGCGGTTCACACAGCGGTGAATACTACTATGAGAGCAAGGGTAGTTAGAGGATGCCCACAAGGTGGAGTCCTATCACCGCTTCTATGGAACATAGTAGTAGACAGCCTCATAAAGGAACTAAATGACCGAGGATATACTACTATCGGTTATGCGGATGACCTAACAATTCTGATAAGCGGGAACGCGGAAAATATGCTGAGTGAGATCATGCGTTCGGCTTTTCAAATTGTAGAAGAATGGTGTGACGAACAGAAACTGTCAGTAAATCCGAAAAAAACAGAACTCATCCTCTTCACCAACAAAAGGAAGTTACCAGAACTAAAGCTACCAAAATTATTCAACACTGATCTCTCTCTATCAACTCAAGTAAAATATCTGGGCGTTATTCTTGACAACAAATTTAACTGGGCGAGTCACATCGAAACAAAGACAAGAAAGGCCTATATAACTTTCAATCAGTGCAGAAGACTAGTTGGTAAAAGATGGGGTCTTAACCCAAAGATCACACTTTGGTTATACACTACAGTTATCAGACCCTCGCATCACCTACGGATCAGTTGTATGGTGGCCCAGAACGCAACTATCCACAGTTAAAATGAAACTCCAGAGTCTACAACGTTTGGCCGCAGTTGCAACTACTGGATGTATGAAAACTACTCCATCAGCCGCATTAGAGTATCTCTTGAACTTGAGACCTCTAGATCTAGTCATCCAACAGGAAGCAATAGCAGCTGCCCTAAGACTAAGATCAAACGGACTGTGGAAGATAAACATAGAAACAACACACTCGAAAGTTCTACAGGGGATCCTAAAGGAAATTCCACTCCTCGAGGCACCCATGGACAGAACCTCATGCAAACATGTCTTCGATCGAAGTTATAATATCCAACTATCAGCAGAAACAAAAGATAGCTCTGGCGTCGGCGAAGTTAGGATATATACAGACGGCTCCAAAACACAAAAGGGTACAGGAGCTGGCTTTTTCTCGAACGACCTAAATATCATGATATCAACTACTCTAGACAAACTAAACACAATCTTCCAAGCAGAATGTGTTGGCATAATCAAAGCAGCACAAGCAGTTGCAGCCAGAGATGTGAGAGTCTTAAACATCAAAATTGTCTCTGACAGTGCATCCGTGCTTCAAGCCCTGCTAAACAACAAGATGACCTCTGCCTTCATCAAAGAATGTCATGACAATGTCCAGTCCATTGCAATTACAAATAAAATTACTCTGCAATGGATAAAGGGGCACAGTAACTCAATGGGTAACGACGCTGCGGACGAATTGGCTAAAAGGGGATCGGAAACGATAGTTTGTGGACCGGAACCACTACTACCCCTGCCCCAAAACCAAATTAAAATATGGCTGCTCGCCGATACCGAAAAAAAACACAAAACAGTATGGAAAAACATTGAAGGATGCAGGCAAACAAGAAGTGCAGTTCCGGTAGCACCTAAAAGACTTGCTCGCAACCTGATTAGACTAAAAAGGGACGATCTCAGGAAGGTCACAGGTATCCTGACAGGGCATTGTCCCCTGAACAAGCAACTATTCACTATAGGTGTAACAGACAGCCCTCTGTGCAGGGGATGCATGGAGGTAGAAGAAACGCCGCAGCATGTTCTTATAGAATGCAGAAGTGTGGCAGACCAACGGGCGGACATCCTCCAATCGGCATCACTCCCGGAAGCATGTAGCAACCTGAAAAGGCTGCTTAGCTTCTGGGATAAACTAGGTTGGCTGGAGTAGGAAGAGAATAAATTCACGTACAACGACCCAATCAAGAGGCTAAGTGCGGAAATGGCCCTGTAAAACAAACAAACAAACAAACAATAGTGCTCCGCTCCTATTGGTCTTAGCGTGATAATATATAGCCTATAGCCTTCCTCGATAAATGGTCTATCCAACACTGAAAGAAGATTTTTTCAAATTCAACGCTTCTGGGATTACTATGTTAAAACAAACAAACAAACTTTTCAGCTTTATATTATTAGTATAGAGTTTAACAATGTGCTGTCCTGTGAATTATTTTTGTGATTTTCTTTCTTTCCCAGGTTATGCTCTTTCCTTATCAGCGATTTTGTATTTTTTGTATTTTCAATTATAAGTATGTTTTGCTTCTGTGTTTTTTTATTTAATTACGTATTCTTAGGCTTTTCTTGATAGTTTTCGAAGTTGTAGTATGTCTGTACGTTAGGTATATATGAAAGGGTGTTTGTGCCTATTTTGTTTCAAGCTCTCATTGTTACCTTAGTAACTTCTTTGTCTGTTTTTAATGTTTCTGTTTAATTTTTTTTTGTTATGTTTAAGGTATTTTATTTGTGGGGTTACTCTCACTGCTCTTATTCTCTTTAGTATGGGTAGTAGTGGTAGTGTCATGAATTTGGTCTTATTGCACATCACAAAGTCTATTTCATTTTTGTCTTCTGGTTTGATGAAATCATAGTCCATATTTTTTCTTGAAATGTATGTTTATTATTAGATAGATAGATAGATAGATATTTCGGACATCTAACACACAACGCCATCTAGTCCCAAACTAAGCAGAGCTTGTACTATGGGTACTAGACAACTGATATTAATACATATATACTTTTTTTTCGTAAATACATACATATTATACATAGAAAACACCCAAACTCCGAAACAAATATTTGCAGAACATACAAACATTTGGTTCGACCCGGGAATCGAACCCGAGACCTCAAGCTTTGCAGTCGCATACGCTACCACTACGCCACCGAGGCAGTCAATTAAGAGTCTTCTGTTCAAGAAGGTCTCGGTTTCGATTTGTGGTCGCTTGTCGGTCAGTGTGATCGGGTGGAAGTTTGTTTGTGTTACCGCGCCGTGCCTCGGAGAGTACATTAACCTCTCGGGTGCGGCAACACGGATCCATGTTTGTGCCGTCGGTGCGGCACACACGGATCCATGTTTTCCGCAGTTAACTTGCATTTTAATTAATTTTGGGTATTAAAGTTATTATAATAAAGTCTAGAAAGGTTTGTTATGCATTTGCTTTATACGAACAACATTTTAAAACATTCGTTTGTCAAGTGCGCTTCAAGAGCCATTAAAAAAACGAGTTCCAATTTCAAAGTTGACGATGACGCAACGCGATCTTTCAAGTGCCTCTTAAAATTGATTTTTTGCCGATAAGGTGGTTTTGAAGGTAGTTTGTTGTTATATTTTACTTATTATACTTATTTTAGGAACCACTATCAATACGAATTGAGGCATAAATCATGCGTAATTTTGAATAGTGTTACTCAAAAAGTTACCGAGTCTATTACCTATTGAAAAGGGCTTACTCATTTGAAGGTTTTTACGCATTTATTCTTATGTTTTTATTGATAAAATGATATAATTGCGATGAGAATCTTATATAGAATATAGAATAGCAACAAAAATGTGCTAGAAAAGCTAAATATTTAAATAAACACTCATTTTTTGCCTGACGAGCGAAATTAGACGCACACATACACAGGGCTCCCACGCCATTACTGTTCTACATCATCATCAGCGTATCGTAGTCCACTGCTGGACATAGGCCTCTCCAATAGCACGCCACTTAAAATTGTATATCGCCGTTGATTCGTGTTTGCACGCAGCCTAGCGGGAAGTCCCGGAACTATTAACACCCACACATACACAGTAGTGACGGACAATGAACAAGACGTAAACTGATCTTTGTTTATGTTTTACTAAATTATTTTGTATTGACCATAGACTTTGTGTGTCATAATGGAACGATCAGTTTGTTCTCTTTAGCATTCAGTCATTTTCATAGAGTTTAGAGAATTCTCACAACTTAAAAATAATAAATGAAAACTGGTCTAGCAAACGAGTCCTTTTATTAAATAACTTGATAAATAGGTTGTTTTTTTTATGTATTGTTCCTGTCTTTTGCACTAGTTAACTAAAAAAATAAATTATTTAACTAAAAAACACTATTTCTTCATATAAATACTACGTAATTTGGTGTTCGGCGCAAATAATAGTTTGATTGTAAAGTGACAAAATGGCGAATATCTCGACAGCGAAATGTGATTTTTACAAATATGTTTCTCAATGAATTTTTACTGCAGTTATAGTGTTTTTTATATCAGTAGATAGCTTAGTTATCGAACTTTATGAGGATAATAAGTAAAATGAATAATAAACCACATAAAATATTAAAATCATGTTTATTAACACAATAGGTGCGTAAATTAATACTTGGCTCAATTGTGAGTAAATAATAAAGCGATAACATTAGTTTAGTAATAAAATATGGCATAACCATGTACGCTTGTTATCCATCTTTTGAAAAATAATCACTTTTATAACCACCGAGCATTGTTTTTGAAAAGATTTGATCATTTTCGTACACCATGCACCGTGTTGCAAAATTTTGCAATTTCGCCGCACGGTGCATGTAACCGGAAGTACCCGTTCGCGCATCCGAAAGATTAAGCAGTCTAGTTGGTCCTGTTTGTCAATCATCGTTATTGGGAAGTCAGTGCTCTCAAATATACAGAGAACCAGGGCGATATTCGACTTCAGTTCACTTTCAGTCCGTTGTCAGCCGCTCCGTGGAAAAACTAATAGGTATTCAGGTGAAATCGGTTAACTAGGTTAGTAACTAGGTTAACCGATTAAAGTCTACCTCAACTGATCTTGGGAATATTATTGTAGAATTCTTCTATTGTCTCTTATTTTTCTGAGTCTGAGGTTGGAGCATGAGTTTGGGTTACCAATAGCGATTCCCGTGAAGGTTAGGTTATGCAATTTAAGCGATGAGTTAATTTGTAAAAAAAATGGACGCCTGATTAGTACAGGATGTATATTATCTTTCGAAATACAACATGCTATTTGTAGCTAAGGTGTAATTTATATTGACGTCTACCTGAGCGATGATGGGTTTTCTTATTATTGTTAGTAGTGTCGGTGTTTTTATAGTATTGCGTTTCTTGATCCAGTACCGATAAACAACGAAACAACGACGAGGTCACATTGTTATTGGGGGCTTGTGCTTTCGTGAGAAATTTCTATAAAACATCGAGATAATCAACGAAACTCTCTCTCACGTAGTATTCTATCTTCGTTGTTATATTATTTGAAAATGTTGTGTTAAAACTTTTCTTTGAAATTCCATTTGTTGATAGAGTTATTATGTAAGCCTTTTAAATAATGAAGGTATTTGTTGCCCTAATTTTTTTACTTTATTGAAGAAGTAAATGTTTTCTACTAAATTTGTAGTATTTTTTTCTTAAGTGGCAACACTCGGAACTGTTCTGAAGTTGATTTATGACGTTTGCGCTATTTGACCACGTGCTATTTGTTTCTTTAAATGTTATGTTATGTTGGTCGCTCTGTTATTCGGAGCTTTTGTTTTTGTGAGAAATTTCAATAAAATATCGAGATAATCAGGCAAACGCACTTATTTTTTCAGTCGTCAACTTAAACTTTATGTTCGCCTCATGGTAAGTAAATTTTGCTTGATGTACTCATAGTCCAGCATTCAATATAGCGAATGTAGGTATTCGGTTCATAAATTTTGTTAGGTTGCGGGATTATTAAATATAAGAAATATATAAAAAAATCAGTCTTGAACTGAACCAGACTCTATTTTAAGTTATTTTGACAGTTTTAAGACTTAATGAAATCTATTCGAAAGTGATTAATTTGTAGGAGTTTGTTATATTGTTGTTAGTGTATTCTTTTTTCCATATCATGTCCACAAACGATTTATTTTATTGATGATGATCATATAATCACTACTAAGACAACAGTACACTTTCTCAAATGGACTAAATGTTATTATATATTTTGTATGTAAACAGGTCGAAGGTCTAGAAGGTTTGCTGCAGAGTCTGGTACAAGTTTTGGCCTCAACTGACGTCAACATAGTCACTTGCGCTGCCGGAATACTATCCAATTTAACTTGCAACAACCAACGTAATAAGGTAAGTGTAAGAAGAGAAAATGCAATTTAATTAGACATGAAGTTTCTCTTTTTGCTTTTTTTTTACATTGAGATAATGTTACTTTAAAAAAAAAAAAGACAAGATTTTTGTTATTTAAAATCAATATTTGTGTTTTACTTTCAAGGAAAATTTGTCCTGGACAATCGTTGATTCTGCATAAAAAATTATATTGAGTATATAGATGTATAGTATAAAAATATATAATGCTGTTTTCACCAACTATACTCAAAAACCTTATCCTGACTACGAGCCCCCTTAAGTAGGTAGCCCTTATGTACAAAACTTTATATGTATAATTTCGCTTTCACCATTCATAGTGACACCCAAGTGGGGTCTTGTATTTCGTGCGGATTTTCAAAACCATAAATTTTCCAGAAGTGTTTGCCGATTAATATTTTTCTTTGCAATTTTACGTGATTGAAGTGATATTTTTTTCTTAGTATGTAGTATATATACTACTAAGAAAAAGAAATAATAATAATGTATATATATATGCGATTTTTTTTGTATATTTTTAATAGAATTATAATTTTTGTAATTTGTGAAAATATAAGTTTTCAATGTTTCGAAATATCAAATTGACAACTGCCAAAATATATGCCACGTGGCACACCAAACGCGCATAATGTAGTTGAGGTCATTAAGTATTAATTAGCCTTAAAATAAATAGTGAAAATATTTATTTTAAGGCTAATTACAGTTACAATACAATTTACAATATACCTACATATTAGTTAAATTTTACTTAATCACTTTTAAGTGTTCAATTAACAAACAATATAAGATTAAATGGGCAAAGATAACACAACACTTAACCTAAATGTTGTAACGAAATCTTATCGTTTTATAGAATAAACTTGGTTCTTTTATTATCTTTAGTTTTAACAGCATTGAAAAAGCCTCAAAATTCCTACATGTCAATAATTTTAAACAGTTAAGGTTGGTGAAAACAAAAATATTAGCATGGGTTACACAAATATCTCTAAGTGGTACCTAAAATTTAGTGATGGTGGAAACGGGTATAAATAACATTAAAGTTTCTTTTTGTACTTTCAAATTAGCAACTTTTAACTTAATGCAAATGAAAGTATGTACGATACTTACATCAAAAAAATTATTTTTCCCTATCTTTCTGTTTGTTCCGGCATATCCCTGAAACGGCTGGAACGATTTTGGCAGGACTTTCACTGATAGGTTACTGATGATATAAGAAGTAATTTAGGCTAGCTTTTTTAGACTAGCTTCGCCCAGCGTTACTCGCGGTAATTGTCGTACCGCGGGGTCCAACTAGTATTAGAATATTATATAATGTGCTTGTTTTACAGGTGACGGTATGCCAGGCGGGCGGCGTGGACGCTCTGGTCCGTACGGTGGTGTCGGCCGGCGACCGCGAAGAGATCACCGAGCCGGCCGTGTGCGCTCTGCGACATCTCACCTCGCGCCACGTCGAGAGCGAGATGGCGCAGAATGCAGTGCGACTCCACTACGGGCTACCGGTAACACTCTTTCTTTTCATCATCAGCCTATTGCTGTCCTTTGCTGACCTATCTCCGTGTGGTTCTTTTCTTCATCAGCCTATCATCTTCCACTGCTGACTCATCTCTGTGTGGTGGTCTTCTTCATCAGCATATTGAATCCGTGACGGACTAAGAAGTGTCACTTTCGTAATAAACGGGTGTCGTAATATACTAACTATACTATACTATACTAACTATATGAGAGTGAATATGTAGTCATAGGACAACATCACTGTAAAAATGAAGGTTGAAAGTTTGAAACAATCTGTACTCGACAACAATTCAACAACTTGTCTGACTAGTGTGGTATAGTAGGTCAAAACCTCCTTTTTAAGGAGAGTGGATTGTTAGGTTGTGATTTGTTGATGTCATATGACCGAAGGCCTCTCCCAAGGGTCAAAGAAATAGAAAGAAATCACTGTTTTCGTCTTGCAATTTTTGGACATCTGATATTATCTTTAGTATTATAAACTGGCTAATTAGCAAATTTTCTTTGGTAACCATTCTCCTGTCGATACTCTTGACAATATTTTTTCAAAGGCAAATTAACTATGACAGTCCACACACCACTTTTTTTGATTATGACAGCATATTTTTCTCTTTTTAAGAATGATTGTTAGATGATAATGTAACGATAATGCGTTTTTGTTGCAGGTGATAGTGAAGCTGCTGCAGCCGCCGTCGCGCTGGCCGCTGGTGAAGGCTGTAGTGGGGCTGGTGCGCAACCTGGCGCTTTGCCCCGCCAACTACGCGCCGCTGCGCGAGCACGGCGCCGTGCACCACCTCGTGCGCCTGCTCATGCGCGCCTTCAACGACACGCAGAGGGTACGACCTCCATACTTGCACTACTTGTACACCTACTTGCTCACACATTGGCGCCGTGCACACCTTGTACGACACGCACACACCCTGTGGCGACTTCAGCATACAGCGTGTGTAAACCTACTTAAACGTTGACGCCTCACGCGTTTTCAACGACACACTTTCACATACAGTGCAATAAAACATAGAGTGCCATCTGCCGAACGCACACCGAACTAAGGAGTAACTGCTAATTCTTTATCGCGAATTCTCGCGCTGATTGGTAAATTTATTTATTTATACAAATTTATTGCAAACCATTACAGTATAAACGTTGTTCAGACATACATAATATATGGAGATTAACATTTGGTATTACATATATACAAACATCCTAACATCAGTCGTCGATCTGCGATTCGCCAGACATGATTACCTCGCCTGGTCAAAGGATCTTACCTTTATGTTAGAGGAACATGACACCCATCCTTTTTATACGGTACAAATACGCGTGAAGAAAAATATACAATCCGAATTAACATTCATATGGTTGTCGATTTATTGGTTGTCTACTTGATAATGTACATCGGCGTATAATGTTATGTAAGAAGTGAATACATCGATAAAAAGTGTAAACGTGTCGTGGCTTGCATGAGCAGTAAATGTAAGTGTATGGTGTATGGTGCATTGCAGCAGCGCACCTCGTCGGGCGGCGGTGCTGGGGGCGGGGCGGGGGGCGCTGCGGGCGCGGCGGGCGGCGCGTACGCAGACGGCGTGCGCATGGAGGAGATCGTAGAGGGCGCGGTGGGCGCGCTGCACATCCTCGCGCGGGAGGCGCTCAACCGGCAGCTCATCCGCCAGCAGAACGTCATCCCCATCTTTGTGCAGCTGCTCTTTAATGAGATCGAGAACATACAGGTACCCTCGCTTACTTGTCATTGCCTATTATTGGCTGTGTATGTGTTTGTATTTATTTAACATGAGCTTACATTTGTTACTAATTCATAATAAATAAATACGAAAACACTTATTTTCTTAAATTAATGGTATAATATTTCGCCGCGATTGAATCGCACGGGACTGTGCCAAAGGTAACACTGAACCCGGTCACCGTGACGATCGAGTCCTTCTTACGTTGATTATTTATATTCCAAGCAAATGTACAAGAACTTACCAGGGAATGAAAGTATTAATTCTAAGTTATAGATCTCAGTCACTCGGTCACATTGACGATTATCAATTTATGAAAACAGTAAATTATTTCGTGTTATCTGTTAAGTCGTAACAAATAGTTTTTGTGTTGTAGCGCGTCGCAGCAGGAGTGCTCTGCGAGTTGGCCGTGGAGAAGGAAGGCGCTGAGATGATAGAAGCCGAAGGAGCTACTGCTCCGCTCACTGAGCTGTTACACTCTCGAAACGAAGGTACATACTGGATATTTTATTAACATACATAGTAACCTCATTTTAAATCTGCACTTCTTCTTCGAGTGGATTTCAGTTTGTTCGTTAGTTATAAATAAATACAATCAAACACAATGCTTCGTCTTATGTTATCTCTATTTACAGGGGTAGCCACGTATGCAGCAGCTGTTCTATTCCGAATGTCCGAAGACAAGCCTCATGACTACAAGAAGAGACTCTCTATGGAGCTAACAAACTCACTGTTCCGCGATGACCATCAGATGTGGCCCAATGACTTAGCCATGCAGCCTGATCTGCAGGTAACACAGACTCACACATTTGTTAGTAGATCACATCAGATAAATTTAAATGTTAGTTAGGCAAATTGTATAAAGCAACTTGCATACAATATATACGGGATTATATAGTTAATTTGGCTATGGCTATGATGACTATGTGGTTAACTTATATGCGGTAGAAGTAGGAGCGAGAGGTATACCAGCTAAATCTCTCTATAATCTACTGAAAGACCTTGGCCTGTCGAGCAGTAAGTTCTAGTTTAGAACGAGTATCTAAGGCTGCACTAACAGGCCTACCAAATTTGGCTAGGTAGGGCGGGAAACTCGGGCAGTGAAGGTGAGCGTTGATGCGCATCTCAAAGGGGACCTCCTTAAACCTACACCTAGGTCGCAAGTCCTGGGAACTGCTCTGGGTTTCTCCCTCTACCACACTATGGACCCGGCACCCGCACGTTGAATCTATGGAATGCTAAGAAGTTTGTCTCTTTAGTCTTTAGTTTCCAATGATGCAGTAGTATATCAATAGGCCGCCATTGTGTTGGTCACCGTGCTGCATTGTCTCCATTCGCAATAAGTAATGTGACCACTCTTAGAGAGTAGTCACTTTGGCAGGCTCGTATATATGTATGTTTATGGTTCCATGTAGTAATTAGTAGCTTATATCAATTGTATCTTGTTCTGGACAACTATAACCTTGATGCACCTATCATACTAGGTCTCTAAACCCCCCCAAAGGTTGGCTGGTAGAGGATGTCTAAGGCATTAAGTTCACCGATGTATTCAAGTGCATAAAGTTGTAAATAAATAAGTAAATATTTATAAAGGTTATTTTCCAATAAATATTTTTATGTCATCAGTATTGTATGCAAGTTGATATCATAATTATGTTGTTGATTTAATATTAAAGTAAATTATGTCTGTTTCTTTTGAAACTGATAAGTTTCGTAAAATTTAGCTTGTTATGATTTTTAATCTATATAGATGTTGATTTGATTAACAACCTTGACTTTGAATAACAAAATAAATTAATTAAACAAATAATCTTATTTAATAACATTCAAAAATAGTCCTAAATGACATTAATTCATATAATTGATGAAGTGTACACGTACATTGTAAATTTAAAAAAATAAGAATTTAAATAAGAAGCCGAGGATCGAACCAAGCGTCGTGCAATTGTTGAGGCCTATGTTCAGCAGTGGACTGTGGTAGACTGATAGATAATAATGAAGAATCTATTGTTCTGATGTGTCTTTGAGTCAAATCAACATCTAAACTCTTAATGCACAAGAATTTAAACATTTCTATAACATGTTTCTCAGCATTTTAATATGAAATATTAATGTATTTCGTAAATGTGACATTTGTATATTGTGTTTGTCGCTTACACCCTTTTTACTTTGTTTTTTTTTTCTTAATTTATTTTTCGACATCCTCACTTTATTTGATTTTTGATCCTATTCCCCTTTATTAGGATATGCTTGGACCAGAACAGGGCTATGAAGGGCTGTACGGAACTCGACCGTCGTTTCACCAGCAAGGTAAGAGCTGTGATTGTTTGTAGCAAGTTTGAAAAACTAACACCCTATCACTTGTAGTACAGATATTACAAAACCTCACTCCGTACAAAGTAGTAATCTATATTTGAGTTAAACATAAGAGTATTTACACATTTTGAAAATTATATGTAGCTTTTGGTGTAATTAATGTTCACGATATGCGTAATTTTATTTATGCTCTTTGAGGCCGATTTTTATCTTAGTTAAAAGTTAAAGTAAACCAAGCTATATTGGTTTTAGTTTGCAATTTGTTATGTTCATGAAAAATATGTCATTATTTAAAATCATTACATTATATTACCATTACAACGGTTTCTTGATTTCTTACTCCCTTAGGTTTACTCACTCCTTTAGTGAATATTTGTCAAATTCTTAATATACATTCCTGTATCTATTTTAATCTATACAACACTCGCATTTGTTACCTGATAAATCGTTTCCTTGTAAATACTATTTAGTTGTCTTGCTACAATTGTTATCTTTCTAACACAGTGTACACTACACTAATTCATATTTATTTAAGAAAACTCTTTTATTCTTTAGACATTATACAATTCACATGTGTATGCTCTATTATGGTAGCTGTCTATAGTTGCAAACTTTTTAAACTTGCCCTATGCCTAATTAAATTAAAGTGTAGTTATCATTAAATTATCATATCTCTATAATTCTCTGTAGCCACCACAAGAAAATCTATTAGAACAATATTATTGTTGTCATTTGAGAATTGCTCCGTTTATTGAGTTTACGATTTTGATAAATTAAGATTGTAATCGAGTTTTGATGAAAACATCAAGCATAAATATATGCTTGAATATAGGATAATATACATTTACTTATACAGTTAGTGCACAGATAGCTTTACACAAATGACAGCAAGCTACAAGAAGTCTTTCATAATACTTAGTGCAATGACTTTGAACAGTAAGGTTGTGTAATATCTATATTTATATCTTAAAGCATTTTTGTTATATTTTCTATACAAAAATGCTGTTCAGTATTATTGTCTGTTAGCACTGTTATGTTCCTATCATACTATAAGGTTTTAAGGTGTCTGTATAAAAATTGTTTCTTCTCTTCTTTACACGCAGCTTAACCCGGGACCTATATATCACTAAACACAGGTGATGGGAATATTATTTCTATTGTTTTCGTGTTCTAACATTTTTATAACGTATTTGTGTTTTATATTGACGCGATGTAACAGGTTTGTGGTTTGTTAATTGCTATTTGCTTGTGAAATAAACGATTACATGTATTATATATACCTACTCATATTCATTACTAACTCTGGTAAGTATATCATAAAAATATTCATTATAATGTATATTTCCACATCACTGATATTATGTTTCAATTTTATCTGAATATAGCAAAGGGTAGGGTATTTACTATTAATTGCGTTGTGAATAAGAATTTATAGAGTACCTTTTCTATTTCTCTCTAATATATATATCGGAATATATATATTAGAGGGGAATGTATATATAGTAATAATAAACTTCTATCAATCTGACAATGTCCCCTTAATCAACTATTTAGTGTAAGAAAACCTATATAAAGTAAAAAAAAATATTGTCTAGGTTTAAACCATTTTCTAAAATAAATAATACAGATCAGTGCAATATGATGATGATGATGATGACCTATGACTTAAACTATGAAAGCTCTCTTACTGTTTATTTAGAATTCTAACATTAGTTTTTGCAACTTTTTTGCAAGTCTTGGAGCTATTTTCTATGTTTCTAGTGAACAGTAGGTATTTTACTTTCAAATGAAAATAGTTTCAATTTCTGTATACCTAACATCTTATATGGCAAGATCCGTTATAATAGAAGATCAGAAATTGCTAGGTAATCATGTTATTACTTGGTTGTGTCATTATCATTTAATGTACTTCTATAAAGAAACTCTCAAGCTTTTAATTTATAAAATATGGTGGTTCCTACACCTACGCTAAGTTCATACATATCTTATGAGATTTTGATTGTGGCTATAACTAAATGGCTTCATCCTCGTTTAAGCAAGGCGTAAATGTTAATGCCTGCTTTAATTTTATTCCATGCATTAACAGCTATGTTATGTGTGACCCTCTAAAACTTTTCGGCTCCTTCCCGTTGTTATTATTATTTAATCCACAAAAAATAACCTGATAGAATACTGTTATAGCTAATGCTTTACTGTCCATGGTTTACAGGCTACGATCAAATACCGATAGACTCAATGCAGGGACTGGAAATTGGCAGTGGTTTTGGGATGGACATGGATATTGGAGAGACAGAAGGGGCGGGAGCTGCGTCAGCTGATTTAGCGTTCCCTGAACCGCCTCACGACAACAACAATGTTGCCGCCTGGTACGACACCGACCTTTAGGTTAAGTTTTTAATTTTACAGTTTTTTTTTGTGTAACTTTTTTATTTGAGTAAAGAATTTAAAACCTAATTGCAATAGCATCAACGACTGATAAGAACAACATTGCAGCTAACGTTGCTATAATAGTATAGATATTTTATTTGTAACTATGAAAATTACATGCTATAGAGATTGATGCTTAACGGAAAGCTTACTTTCTGCTTAACTATAATGATTTACAAAAAGGAAATATTAAAGCAAACACATTTAGTAGCAATGAGATTGAACTGTAAATGCTCTTTTGAACTCTTTTAAACTGTGTTAATAGAGTAAAATGAGACTATGACAATGTTTTATTCTATTAATAAAGTGTGCCATTTTCAAGAGTTTTGATAATTATTTAAAACATACTCTATCTTTTGTTCAGTTTAATCTTGAATGCTTTATAATTTCTCTGTGAGGCTAACAATGGCAGCAGTAACCTATACATAAAACTACTTCAGTTTCTTAAAGTGTGAGGAAAAATTGAGTATACATAAATAATTTTTTAACACAATGTATTCTATTATGCATTGAAATTACTTTCTATTATACCACCGCCTCATACCCATGATAAATATCATATGTTAATAATAAAATTATACAGTTTCTTAGTCGTTCAGTTTCCATACTACACTAAGTCAGTCTTAGTCTAGTTTGGAGATAGTGAAAGCGACTAATTCAATTTCACAAAGAGTAGATCACAATTTCAATGCAATGTGAATTATGTGATCGAAGAGCAGCTAAAATGCATTTGCATCCTAATATACAGTACAAAGTCTATAACGTTACCAGATAAATTCCTACAGTTGAAAGTATAGTAAAGGCAATACTTATGAGTTTATTTATATTGGTGCTAAAATAACAACAATTTTATATTGATTGCGAAGATTTGAACAAGTTTTTTTGTTTTATAATTTGTTTATGTTTGAATGGAATACCTATCATAACGTGACCCTGCATTGATTATATCGTAATTTTATACGAGTACGTATAAAATGCGTTTAATCGGGAAATAGGGTATTTCTATGGTTAAGATTTTTATAGGCTTTAAAATCGTATTTCATAATACATGTAATTTGAATTACTCCTGCGCATTTAAAGTATTGGATTGATTTAAGAACGAGATTTTGATTTATTTTAGTTTGTTACAATTTTGAATGAATCAATTATTTAAGTAATTAATAAGACTGTTTGTTTGAGTGAGTCATGTATTGGATTTTTAATTTTAGTGTTTGACTGCCAATTAATCTGCTCTTCATAGTTAAACAAGGCCAAATCTTAGGGTTGTAGAGGTCGATATGTGTACGATTTTTTTTTTAATATCGTAGGGTAAGTTTGTAAGGGGCCTTTTATTGCCGCAGTTGTTATTAGTGTCGTGGTTGAGGGCCAATTTCGTAGTATATTGCTGCTTGAACTAGTCGACACCCACGAGGCTGGTAACAAATCCGCCGATGAATAGTCGCTGTTAGTATTTGTTTACGAGGATGCGATGTTCTCCGACGTAGAATAAGTAGTGAGATTAAGTATAACAAATGTATTTTATGTGGACTAATTACGAACCTTACTGATGTGAATGGCGAATGTATGATTTTGTTTTCGATTATGTTAAGAGCAGTACTTAGCGAAGTATATTTCAATATAGTATTTCCATAATAATTGCACCTCCTATCATAATCGGATAATTAGAAACGCACTACAGTTAGAAGAATGTAACTTAGAATAATGTAATCATTTAGTGTAAGGTTTATAATATTTTACTTCATTGTCCACTTAGAATCCTCTTATATTTTTTTTCTATATCATATTTTAATCGACTTTGCGCATGTTTTTATATTGACTCGACTAAGGAGACATTAGTAGTGTTACTATCTGTGTCCATTATGTATGGAAAATAAAGTAAATTTAAATAAGTGTCTGATATTTTCTTTAAAAATCTACCCTAACTCATTAATCCCATTATTCCTACTTAATCCGTGAGACCATTTTTAATTTTTTGTGAAACTGTATAACATTGAAACGAAAATTAGTTAAAAATAGTAAAACCTAAAGGTACGAGTATTGGTCATAAATTTCTTTAACGTGAAATAAAACACTTATGATCAATTAACTTAGGCCCTCAGTTCAGATGCTTACGTACGGGAGGTGCGTAGCTACTACGTAAACCGGTCTTGGCAGGGAGCCGGTCTAATTCCCAGTCATCAGATATGTTGATGCGTAAGCAATCATATAATGGTAATTTATAATGTCAAGAAAAATAAAGATTGATTTTACTGAAACGTTTGAAATGAGGGCCCAATGTTTTTCACCTTAATTGACTAAAGACATCCTCACATAACGCAAACAATACTAAGTTTTTTTGCTATTTATTAACTAAAACTTTACATTTGATCCGTTGTCCTCAATGCTAACAAACATTACAAATTTTGTCGGAAACAGCGAGATAGGCAAATGTTCTGCTCTTTACTTTTTCTGTGTATTGTTTGTTGTTTTTTACGGTATAAGGTACGTACATACTCTACAAGTATAAAAGTGTAAAAAATAGATACATGTAAATAAAATATTACTTAATTTTACATCTTGTATTTTTATTCTACATCTCGAATTTTGTCTCTCTAGTTTGCATGACGTCATTAAGTCAATTTCGCAGATATTTCTGCCGGGTTGTAGATTGGTGTGAATTATTTCTGCACTTTTCTTTGAGGACTGATTATTGAATTTAATTTGAAACCGGTTAGCAGAATTAGACCTTCATCTGAAACTATCAGAATCATTTCTTGCTATTAGACTGAGATCCCAGTCAGCTCAGACTTAGAAAATATATTTTTTTTAGAATCGGTAGTCTTACATGGATACTCGCTAAGCTGAAAGCGGGGACGTTTTACAGCTAGTAGGTATCAAAGGTGGAAAGAAACTATGCTAACTTACGCCATTTCAGGAAGCCTGAATTTTATATATTTCATTACCAGACTAATATGACGCGCCAAAATTCCTCTCAGACTCATTTCTTTATTGAAACTAACCCCACTGCTATATTTCCGTCAGACATACATACACGTCATGTGTATACTTCCGACGGCCCGAGGGGGTTTCCACACGTAAAAACGTTCATACTTCTCAACAGTAGGTATAGAGTAAAAACTAACAACACACTAACTCAGAGTAGCTAGGAGTTGTAACAGATAGAAAAGTGCATCTAACCTGTATATGCGTTCAAATAATGCTATATTACTCTCGCGCTTTTTCGCACAGCGACTGACTGGGATCTTTGATTATATGTAAGTATTTGGTATATTCGTTTTATGAAAAATGAAAACTAAACTTTGACCCTAGTAAATTATGAAACAAAGTATAAAGATTATAAGTAAATAACGAAGCTAATGTATATACTTAGACTGCAATTGGATGACTTAGGTAGTTTAGTGTTGCGTCATAAATATTTTATATCAAAATAATTAAAATGATCACAGCGAATTTTCAAAAAAGGGTTTTATTTGACATTATTTATGTGTTAAGTAATATTTTTCTGTCGACTCTACCAGCATAAAATTCAAATCGACACGGTTTAAAAATAATACGCGACAAAAGTACCGATGTAAAAAAAATAAAGATTACAAAATTAGCTTGTAGGTAGGTACATTTCTATTTAATTTTCTTCACTTCTGAGAAAGGCAACGTGTCTATGTATTTCGATATTTCTACGCACCCCTAAACTTTGAACAATACATGATCAGCAGTAGACACCAACATAACTCCGCCACGCCACAAATTGTTGTCGCGTAGTCGAACAACCACAGCCACGCAACTTGCGCTACCTTCGTCCTCGCATTATTATATGCAATTAGCATTTAGACCGAGGCGTGCGCCACTAATCTTGTACTAACTTCGAATTCTCGCTGTAGTTAGAAGCTGGTAATTGCGCAATTAGTAGAAGGTAAGACGTGTGGTGTATTTTGTATGGTTTGTATAAGATGTAGGTGCGCTAACAAAGCAAGTTAGCGCTCATGAGGCAATTCTAAAATATTTGTGTATTATGATGGTCAGTATGGATTAAAACACATATATTCAAGAAGTTCAGATTTTAAGAAGATTTCATAGAGTTACAATACGCTTGAAAAATCTTAACGCTTGCTACTGACAAATTGACTGCGAGCTGATGAAATATTGTGAATTGAGACATTGTAGACACAAATGATCTACTTTTAAAATATTTATAAAACATTAAAATGAGGTTAATATAAACATTCCACCTGGGTCATTCAACTTTGTCAGCGTCTCAATAGAAAGAGATGTTTACCGTTTTTATGATATTTTCCATTAATACTCGGCTTCTATCGTAACACGTAGCACGTTAAATAAGGCTTCCTCAATGAATGGGCTACCTAACAAAAAAAAAATAGGCAAATTAATTTAGCCATTCACGCATGATGCCGTGACCAAGGGCAATGCGATTCATTTTTAACCGATTTCATTATATATTTAGATTGCGTTGTAGGGAGAGTCTAATTAATCCACTTTTAAAAACTCTCTCAAGTTATCTATACTAGGTACTTACGAGAAGGTATATAGGTACAGACATATTATACATACCCATTATGCCTCGGTGGTGCAGTGGATGTATAATATGTGTGTACCTATTTAAAAAAATAAGTATAAATGTTGTCTAAAGTTGTCTAGTACCCATATTACACGTTCTGCTTAGTTTAGGACTAAATAGCGTTATTATTTTATTGTTTTTTAAAGACTACTTCTGCATTAGGAATATACATCCTGTGTCGCGGGGGACTTTACAAAAATACATGTAACGGACACAAAGTACACCCAGACTCAGGACAACATTTTTGTGGATCACACAAAGTGATGTCCCAAGTGGGATTTGAACCCACGGCACTTGGCGCAGTAGCAAGCGGCGTAGTGACCGCTTAAACCACTAGGCCAACCATGCAGTCAAGTTTTGTTTTCGATGTCTGAAATATTTATTGTAACTGTAAGTGACTCGTGTTTTTTTTGAAGTTTCTATTGAATTGATCGATCAATTATTAATTTATAACTATAATACTTATGTGAGGTAAGACAGTTTAAATACCTATTACTTCAAGTCAGTCAAGTAATGTATTGGAATATAGAGCTATATTCCAATACGTTCGGGAGTTTCCATATCACGACACATACCCTACAATCATCAACAAATTTACTCATGTATGTTTAATGTGAGCTAAATGCTTTTCGGTCTTTTCCCCTGTGACGATCACTGGTAATTTAACTAATAAGCGATGCACTTTATTACGTATCAATAAGCTTCATTTTCCCTTGCCGTCGTATGTGAACTTGTAATTATTAAGGAGTAAACTGTTGTCGATAATTATTGTTCGTGAACTCAGAGACTGCGTAGCGTATACTATTCACTTGAAATATGAAATTATCGGCTGTCTTAGTCAAATAAATGATAGGGTTAATTCTCTTGTACTCGGCAATTAGTTGTGATTTATAAATGCGATATAATTAGTTTAAGAGTTTTAATGTTATACCTACTGGTATGTAGGTATCACAGACACCTTAGATAACAAATAAATTACAATAGGACACAATAAATGCTCGTGCTCATATACAAGATTTTTTTCCTGCTTTTGTTGTTAATATGGACCATTACATTTTATAATATGCCTAGCTGATCTAGTAATCGTTGTTCTGTGTATATGCGATGAAGATAGAGAGTGGCGTAGGTATGTGAATCATACTTCACTAATATTTTTATATCTACCAAATATATAAAAAACGGTCGAGCCTTTTCGGAGGAGTGCGACCATAAATACAGAATTTGTGTATTTAGCTATTTGTCATCAAGTAAATTGCGAAAATGTTGTTTTTAGTGACGTTAGTGTAACTTGTAGGGAAGATTAAAAACAATACGTAAGTACGTTCGTTTGTGCATCTTTTCTTCGTTTCGACTTCATGAAATACTTGAAGGAACTCACGTATAAGGCATTAATTAGGCATGAGACTTAACAATAGACGTTTCCTTATTAACACGTGTAGGATGTACGTATTTATTAGATATGTAAAAATGTACTGCGTGTAAGTTGTAAAATGACTTATTTTTAGTGTAGGTATCTGTTTAACTGTGACAATATGTCGTCGCATACACGACTGCATTTAATAAATGCAAGTCAAACTTTTTTCATTAGTTGTAGCACAGGCATAATGTCCCTGTACGCTGTTCCCGTTTATTCCAGTTTGCTTATATGCAAAATTTCCAGCATCGTTTATGCTTGCTGTTAATTTTGTTTTTCAATATGTACTTTGTTTCGTTAGTAAGTGTGAGACCGGTTGCCCAATGATGAAGTATCTGAATAGACCGCCATAGTGTGGGTCACCATTCCAAACTGTTGCATTGTCCATGCATACTCTTCCATCATGCAGAGTAGAGTCACTTATAAAGTGTAAGGTATTTTTTTATTTTAAATATTATAATAGTAAAAGTAAGTTGCATTTTATTACGAATCGAAACATATGTGGCGACCTCCACATACAACATAACATACTACAACGCCATCTACCGAAGTTACACTGAACTACGGAGTAACCTACAATACGAAGAAACTACCAATCCTGAATCGCGCCCCACTGTGGGGGAACGGGTATCATGTTCCACCCAACACAAAGGAAGGATCCTCCGACCAGGCGAGGTGATCATGCCTGGCGGGCTACTGCCCAACAGTTGATGTTGGGATGTTGTATATATGATAATCGGCGCGAGAACTTTATTTGCGCGATTCAGGATTGGTAGTTTCTTCGTATTGTAGGTTACTCCGTAGTTCCGTGTAACTTCAGTAGATGGCGCTGTAGTATGTTATGTTGTATGTGGAGGTCGCCACACATACGAAACCCTTCGCTTCTTCTTAAATAGAATTGAAGTGAAAAAGTTATGTACCAAACGAAAGTCGTCCATCACAGAGGGGCAAAAAGCCAAATTATAAAGGACTATTTGCCACTAGGCTGCTGTTAAAAGATACTGGAAAAACCTTTCATTTAGTTAATGTAAATAAAGTAAAAATAAAAGGTAAGAAAAACAAAACCTGTCCAAGAATTACATGCAACATTAACATATTTTCTTAACGTTGATTATTCGTTAAAGTGTTATACAAACCAAATATTTTTAAGCAAATATTAGAGTTTGATCACTACTAGCTCTCGAGACTCATTACAGGTTACACAGTAAGTACAACCCCTGTTGTTTTCGTTTACGAGTGCTTAATAAACCTCAGTTTAGAGCACGGCTGGGATAATATATTTTTATGGTCTACAGAAAACAGCCATCTGTGCGACCATTTGGTTCATATATAAAGATGATGATTACCAGACCGAGCTGCAATTCTCTCATATTCTTTTTATCATGTTTATGCTAAAAAAAGGTATTTTTTAAAGATGTTACCTATTCTATATATATATACTCGTGCATGATAGATATACGCGTAATCAAGTACAGTTAATAAACATTATACGGACTATTTGGAGAGAAAAAATTGTAAATCGTTCTTCTCAAAGCACGAAACGTTTACGGTTTGAGAATGACTTACATTTTTGGACTATCCATACTAATATTATGAAGTCGAAAGTAATCCTATCTGTCCGTTACGCCTTCACGGGTAAACCGCTACATCGATTTTAATAAAACTTTACATGGAGATACTTTAATTGTTACCGACATACGTGCGGACGGAGCCGCGGCCAAAACTAATTCAATAATTTTTAATAAAATTAATATTTTCAATAAAGAATAGGAAAAAAGCTAAACTCTTAGCATCTAATTTTATTTACAGCTTCATAATTAGGCAGTAATATACCTTGATTGAGTTACATAACAGCAATTCATACAAAAAACTTATACGAGCATATTTGAATATTGAACACAGCCAGTGCAAGTTTCTTAATTATTTTAATAAGGCAAAGGCAGCAAGTATCGATCCAGTCTCACCTGCCAACTGTTACCGAATTAATGTTCGAGAGTTTTTACTACTTTTTAAAAGCCTCTATCCACTTTTTATGACCCAATCGGGATTATCTTTGGTCGGTTTATAACCGCATTTATGGACGGTACATGGTTTTGTTTTCTTTTTTCGTCAAATATGAATATTCTCTTGTTTTAAATCGGATAGCTTTGTTTTGTTAGTTAGCTACACATAATGTCAGTTTCATCCGTAGATTGTTTGTAGACAATTAAATATGTCCATGAGTCTTTGCGTTTCCAATATTTCTTGAAAAAAATACCCAGAATAAAATAAATATAGAGAATAATATAGTAAGTATTTCATAATGTATGTAAAATAAATAAATTAATGTTTCGGACATCTTACACACAACGCCACCTAGTCCCAAACTAAGCAGAGCTTGTGTTATGGGTGCCAGACAACTAGATATAAATATATATTTACTTTTTTTTGTAAATGCATACATATTATACATAGAAAACTCCCAAACTCCGAAACAAATATTTGTAGAGCATACAAAAGCAAAACTCATTGCTTCAATACACACAAAGTAGGTAAGTCTTACTTTTGTTCAATAGTATTCGTGCAAGAAGTTTAAATAAATAAACAATGACTCCTAGGTGTTGACAAGACCGAAACCATTTCGTTTAAATGCTATTGCAACGTTTTGACAGTAGTAACGTTGTAGCAAGGGTGACCGTGCCTGTAGCTGACGGGCCGCAATTAGGAGACCATGTCCACTCGCCACTCAGTCCGGAATTTTAATTAAATTCCTCCACGAACACTGAAGAAAGTTTAGTCATTCCAAATTTCTGTTTCTATCCCTTTTCTTTGATTACTTTCAGTTTTTATAGATAAAATTGTAAATCTGTAGCTAGTTATCTATACTTCTATCTATACTAATAGTAAAGCTGAACAGTTTGTTTGTTTGAACGCGCTAATCTCAGGAGCCGCTGGTCCGATTTGAAAAATTTTTTCAGTGTTGGATAGTCCATTTATCGAGGAAGGAGGAGGAAGATAAATAAAAAAAAAACCAAAAAACTGACTAAAATATTATTTAAAATAGATATTTGGGTATTTTTATTGAATCACAGTTGAAGTAAATTCGTGAACTGTCATTGTGAGTTCTAAATAAAAATAAATAAATAAATATTATCGGACATTAAACACACAATGCCATCTAGTCCCAAACTAAGCTGAGCTTGTACTATGGGTACTAAACAACTGATATTAATACATATATACTTTTTTTTTGTAAATACATGCATATTATACATAGAAAACACCTAACATTGAAAACACCTAAATGAATTATATGAAGTTCAGTTTTATCATACTACATTTCTTTAATTCATTTATTTGTAATTAAAACTGGTTTTACTGAGAAACAATCATAAGCTGATGAAGCCATTTCCAACTTTGTTCCGATGAAAAAAAACTTGTGAAAACGTTAAAAGCGTTTAAAGAGTTCCGTCGAAACTCGAGATTCAAATGACTCGTAATTAAAAAATAGACCGTCTTAAACTCTCAAAGTTTAAACGTCAATTAAAATTCTCTTTTTTCTTGATCATAAGCGGGCTTGATCATATGAAATACGATTTTCTAAGAACTAGAAAATATAAACTACTGGCTGACCCAAGCAAATTCGTTTGCGTCTTATATTGCCCGTAGCGTGAAAATTTGTCTCCGTTTTTGAAACATTCTTCATTGGTGATCCGCTCCTATTAGTAGTTGCGTGATGATATATAGCCTATAGCCTTCCTCGATAAATGGACTATCCAACACTGAAAGAATTTTTCAAATCGGATCAGCGGTTCCAGAGATTAGCGCGTTCAAACAAACAAACAAACTCTTTAGCTTTATTATTAGTATAGATTAAATTGTACTACGGTAAACTTCTGTAGGTTTAGTTATTTTTAGGTAAACATAATATGAACCCGGTGTTAGCCCGCAGTTTGTTGATGTACCTTCGTTTACAACAACAATCGCAAGTAACACCGGGGGCGAAGCTAATCTCAAATAAAAGTTGAATAAGTGCCTCCTTGTATCATCAGTTCTCTGCAAGTGAAAGTCCCGTAAAATAGGTCCAACCGTTCTAAACTAGTTGTAATAAACATGCAGACAGACAGACAAAAAGTAAAAATACCTATTTTGATGTAATGATCATACCTATCTACTTTTATATGTATTAAGTAAAAAACTGTTTATTTGAAATTACAAATAGACACTTTAATGATTTTAATGAAATACATAATTTCAACACAGTCTTCTCAAAAAGCCTTTGATATTTCTCTACAATTTTATCCTCAATTGCACTACAGAACCAAGTAATATTTTATTTATTTTTTATGGAATAGAGGTAAACGAGCAGACGTATCACCTGATGGTAAGTGATTACCGCCGCCCATGGGCCTCAGGTATCCTACCTCACTCGGTGAAACAGCGCAGGCGCTGTTTCACACCGGTTTTCTGTAAGGCCGTATCACTCCGGTCTAGCCGGCCCATTCATGCCAAAGCGTGGCTCTCTCTCAGTATTTTGTTTTTGGTTATTGCTTTGTTGAGGATCACTGCTTTAGGTGCCGTATCTGTCATATCTGGTGAAACAGGTGGTAATGTCTTCATACCTACTTGCATGTCTACAATCTTTATCTTTAACCTATCGCAGTCCACTGCTGACCGAAGTCCTACTCCAAGGAGCGCCAACTGTCCCGGTCTTGGGCAGTCCCTCCGCTGCCAGCTACTTCCTTCAAACCATCGGTACATCGTGCCACACTTCGACGCCAGCAACCGCCAGTTCGTTCATTCATTACCTGCTAGCGACATCAATAAAAATAATCGCTTTATTGTACACCAGATTACTTACAAAGGTAACTTAAAGCTAGGAGGTACAATTGGCGGCCTTATCACCCGAAAGCAATCTCTTACAGGCAACCATGACATCAATATTGACATTGAAACATTTTCGACCCTTCATTCTTTTAACTGTAAGTTTTTATGCTATGTTTTATTAAGAATTAATTATTTCATAATATAGTATTTGAGATGAATATAATAACCACTAAACTATGTATGACAAATCAACAAGCCGTTGTCCTAAACCAACTTTTTAATTACCGGTAAAAAGTAGTACAATGTATGTAAATTGATTGGAAAAAATACCTATCCCTGTTTTACTCACAGCGAACGTGTAGGTTTGTGAGTTGTATATAAACGTAATTTTATATTGAGATCTAAAAATATATATTCCTCTTATAAGTGGAAAGTTATTCTTAAAAAATGGTTCATCAAAAATGTTCCACTTGTATGAGCAATTTCTCATAACAAAAATCTTTGTGTTCCCCGTCTGGAACATGCTTATTTTTATTTATGCAAATATATTTGCTACTTATAATTTGTGGTAGGCACATTTTCCTGAAACATTTAAGTACATATTGCAAAGGAACTAGGCAAGCGTTATGATAATGGCGCCTCAAGCGAGTTCTTTCACAATAAAGAAATGGAAATTATGAATATTGTTCTGCCAAACTTTTTAGACTTAAATTATTTTGTGAATGTTTTAAAATATAATATTAGTATTTTGATAGATGTCTTTGGGTGCGTGTTGCACGTTTTTTTTTTTATTGAATAGTTGGCAAACGAGCAGACGTATCACCTGATGGTAAGCGATTACCGCCGCCCATGGACACCCGCAACACCAGAGGCGTCAAGTGCGTTGCCGGCCTTTTAGGAAGGAGTACGCTCTTCTCTTGAAGGTTTGAAGGTCGTATTGGTCCGGGAACACCGCAGGCGACAGCTCATTCCACAGTTTTGCTGTGTGTGGCAGAAAATTTCGGGAGAATCGCACAGTTGTGGACTGCCAACCATCTAGATGATGGGGGTGAAATTTCTGTCGCGTAGGACGATAGCGGAAAGATGCGGCAGGGATCAATCCGAACAATTCCTCGGAGCACTCCTCATGGTAAATGCGGTAGAAGATGCACAGTGAAGCCACATCTCTACGCAGCGCCAGAGGGTCTAGCCGAATTGAAAGATCCCGGCAATCGACGATACGAGTCGCCCTCCGCTGAATGCGGTCCAGAGGGAGGAGGTGGTATTGGGGTGCCCCTGCCCAGAGATGAGGACAGTATTCCATGTGAGGCTGAACCTGCGCTTTGTAAAGCCGAAGGCGGTGGGCCGGAGTGAAATACTGTCTCGATCTGTTGAGCACACCTAGCTTTTTTGAGGCCAATTTGGCCTTACCCTCCAAATGGCCACGAAACTGGACTTCGCTCGATACGTCGAGACCGAGTATCCCAATATTGGCTGAGGCAGATAGGGGAGTGTCTTCAAAACGAGGACATACGACCCACGGGAGGTTTTTTGCGGTGAACGCGCAAATTTGTGTCTTTGTCGGGTTGAATTGGACCAAATTAAGTCTACCCCAATTTGAGACCCTTTCCAAAGCGGTCTCAACTTCAGACACAAGTTTGTTTCGACTCTCAATGACGTTTTCCCGAGAAATATTGAGATAGAGATAGAGAGTATCGCCCGTACTGTCATCCGCATAACAATGAATGCCGGTAATTGGCAGCATGTCATTGATATGGAGGAGGAACAGAGTAGGCGACAGCACACAGCCTTGCGGGACACCAGCATTCACAGACATGGAATCAGAGCATTCACCGTCGACTACGACCTTTATGCTTCTACATGCCAGAAAGCTAGCGACCCAATCGCATAATTTCTCGGGAAGCCCATAGGAAGGGAGCTTCGAAAGAAGCGCTTTGTGTCAGACCCGATCGAACGCTTTCGCGATGTCAAAACTAACTGCCAATGCTTCCCCCTTAGTCTTAATCGCCTGAGCCCAGCGATGTGTCAGGTATGCCAGAAGATCACCAGCTGATCGACCCTTACGGAAACCGTACTGCCGGTCACTAAGCAGATGATGATCCTCTAGGTACCGCAGGAGTTGATGGTTAATGATGAACTCCATTATTTTCGAGAAGTCCAAAGTTCCTCGCGACACAGTATTTATGTCCAGCGCGGCAGTTGTCTTTTTAAAAAGATAGAAAAAGAACTTTACTAAATATCTGTGCTAGCATTTTTTATAACTCATGACAACTGATCAAAGTTAGTTTTATGTAGAAATCTGTTTTATAGTATCTCGAGGCTTAAATTTGGTACCCTTTAATGAAAATCTCTTGCTAACTAAAATATCTTCAGAAAATAAACCTACTTCACTGATGACTATCGAAGCACTAAGTTAAATTGACAACAAGATACCACAAAAAATGTAAAAAGAATTTAACACAAAACACGGCTCTATAGCCCTGTAGGAAATTTAAAAACATCGTGTTTCATTTTTGGAGCAGTTAGTTGTAGTTATTGCTTGTACCAATCTTCAGTTTTCAACTATAGTTTAGACTTAAAATTTCAATAAAATTACATAAATTAAGTTTTTAATTGACTATACCAAAATAAACTTTACTTAAAAGTTTATTTAAAGAATATCGGAGACAGAGTAATAAAAAATATCTAATCTATTATATAAAATTCTCGTGTCGTGTTGGTGCGTAATTGAACTCCTCCGAAACGGCTCGACCGATTTTGATGAAATTTTTTGTGATTATCGGATTTGTGATTATTTATGAGAATTGGTTCTTATCTATTTTTCATCCCCCTAAATGTTAGGGGTAGTCCACCCCTAAATTTTTTTTTTTTTTTTTTTGTCAAAATTTTTAATTTCTATTTTTTTATGATGCAGCATTAGAAAATACATACAACCCTAGATTTTCAACCCTCTACGATCAACCCCTATTTTTATATATTCCCTTTTATGGCAAAGCAACGTTTGTCCAGTCAGCTAGTTTATTTATACACGAAACGAAACAAAAACACATATAGTTAAGTCAGGAAAAGCAAATGTATAAATAGAGCTAGCTGTACACTTTGTTTACATCTCCCAAAGTTACTTAAAATCATCCACTCTGTTGGATCATAACTGCATAGCACTCAATTCAAATTAGGCTCTTGCAATAAAAGAAAATGAGACTTTTTTTTTACCGAGAGCGAAGTGTTGTTTTTATTGGGTAAGCGGAATTCGTGACCCTCCACCCCTGATTAGTTCATTTATTCTGCTCGGATTTATTATGATTTCTTCCTTATTATGATCTTAATAAGTTTTTTTATAATCGTGTGTTTGGGTCATGTTGAATAACTTAGTATGAAAGTGAAAGTTTTGTGTTGTGTTTTCAGCGATACAGTTAGGAGAAGATAGTTTCTAGGCTTGAGAATATAGACGTTATACTTTGTAAAAGAGAAACATTAAATTCAAGATAATCGATCACCGATTAATATATCATTAGGTGGGGTCGTGTGTAGGCCACAGGAGATGATTTTAATTTGATTTGTTAGTTAGATTCAGCAAGTGGCAAGTGAGTGATCTGATTTTTATATTATTATTATTATTTATTTACAAAAGAGAAAGAGGGACACAGAGAGAGAGTCACAATATATATTAAAAGAACACTAACATAAATTAAAAATGAAAATGTGATCTTTACATTTAGTACATACATTTTATTACATCGGAAAAGACCTTTTATTCACCTACTTGAGTGAATAAAACGAAGTTATCGTAGAACAATCGTAGCGTAAGCAAGCATTCGTGGCGCCCCACTTGAACCAATTTGCATGGCCTCCGTAGACCCTCAGGCGATGAGGAAAATAAAATAGCCAGGACACAGATTGGCCAAAATATTATTTTACCTTTCCAGAATATCCGACGTATTTTTTTTCCAAAAATGGTAATTTTCGTTAGATTCTATGAATAGTGGTATATTATTCCGTCATACGTACGAATAAAGTTTTCGTTGTTCAGCTTTATAATATCATTTTGTGTGTATTATTATATATTGAAATCAATAACGATATTTTTTGGATTTAATAAATACGTTTAAAAATGTAAAAATTAAGTATAGGCCATTCGTATAGATGGTGACGGTGCACCCGCACGCAATTGTGTTTATCGTTGTGAAAAACGAATATATTAATTCATACAACGTCGTAAACTGATAAATCATACTTACTTGTAGGTATAAGCCACTTAACGCACGTGCGACGGCGGCGCGATCAAGGTGGCTGTATCTAAGCGAATGGACTACATATTACAAGGATTCGATCAAAGTGGCGTGCAATCTGAGAGGCCTATGTCCAGCAGTGGACTGCGATAGACTGATGAGAAAATAAATAATAAATATTTCGGACATCTAACACACAACGCCATCTAGTCCCAAGCTTGTGTTATGTCTACTAGACAACTGATATGAATACATATATACTTTTTTTTGTAAATACATACATATTACACAGAAAACACCCAAACTTAAAAACAAAAATGTATAGATCACACAAACACTTGGTCCAACCCAGGGTTTGAACCCGGGACCTCAATTGCAGTCGCATTCACTACCACTGCGCCATCGAGGCGATGATGGTCATAAGAATTTACATGCTCAAAAATGCGAAATGAAAGTATCTTTTAAACAAAAAATAAATAAAATGAAATTATATTTCTTTATCTACGTGTATATTTTGATTTTGTATTACCACAGATGTATTAGGTCATAGGAGTCAGCATCTAACTGACTGGATAGTATTTTGGACATTTATATTTAAAACATAATGGTTCGTTAAATAACGGTTGTCAGACTAGCGTGTATTTAAACATGGATTAATTATATCCTAGGATAGAACGACAGGACTTATTAAATTCAATTTTAATAGGAAATAAAATTCTAAAAATAATTATTTCAAGCGTTTGTTAGTTTAATCGTTAGTGATAGTGATAAGTATCTAGTATTTTATGTGTAATTAATAATAGAATTGAATGAAAGTATTATAGAGCTCTTAAACGCGCTTCGATGGCCAGTGGTAGCTTATGCGACTGATGAACTTGAGATTTCGACTTCCATCTCTGGGTCAGATCAAATTTATGATCTACAAATATTTGTTTCGGACTTTGGGTGTTTTACATATATATATATATAAATATATAAATATGTAAAACACCCAAAGTATATATATATATTTATATACAAAAAAGTAGATGTGTATTGATATCAGTGGTTTAGTACCCATTGTAATAGCTCTGCTTCTTTTGGGACTAGATGACGCTGTGTGTCCGATATCTGAAATTTATTAATTAAACACCCTGATACTAACATGAAAATCTTACACGATATGAAATAGGTTACGGTAGATCAAATATGAATGAAACTATTTGAAGTTTTGTACTAATAATGTCTGATCACGTTATTGTATAAATAAACAATAGCTTTATGAAATCCAATGAACCCGCTATTCACGAAATCAAATAACAAAATACTCATATAAGACCCTCAATCAGCGAGTAATGAGCCACCAGATTAGATAAAACGTTACTCCGAAGTAAACTCTTCGAGACAAGGGCCAATAAATCTCTCAATACCAATTACTAGTATATGATTGTTCGAAATCCTCGGGAATGCTCGGTAATTCTCGGCTCCGTTCGGGAGCGGCCAGTCACAATAGCTCTACTGGGAAATAGAATAGTGACAATTGGGGTTGAGATCAACCAGTTACGGGTCACAAAATGCATTTGAAGCGGTGTCTTGGATGATATTGGATTTTGTATACAATTGTTATTTGAATATTACATTATAAAACTTTTACATTTCGTGTTTTGTTTATCCAGTGATAGTATTATTCCAACACGCTCCTTTTAAATACTAGTTCTTGTCGTAATAAATTTATTTCCCTGCGTAGTGAGCTCATGTAATTTGTGAAATAAGGAAAATTTTACAGGATACGTTAAAAGTAACTTAAGCTAGCTCACGGTTGCGATACTACAACAACCGCGGCGGGTAGCACTGCGCGGTTCAGCTAGTAATTAACATAAATTGACCTCACACGTCTTATACGCGCTTATCTAATCTCAAACCAGGTAGAACTTTTAAAGTGATTACTATACTGCTGACAAAAAAGCTTAACTACTTGAAAAAAAGGCTTATCTATACATCTATACAAATAATAAAACTGAAATATCTGTTTGTAATTTCAAATTAAAAGCTTTTCACTAAATGTTAATGAAAGTATATACGATACTTTAAACAATTATTTTTTTCTCTGTCTGTTTGTTCCGGCTAACCGCTGAAACGGATGGACCGATTTTGATGGAACTGTCACTGATAGCTGATGATATAAGGAATAGCTTAGGCAACTTTTTAGAGTTTCATACATCAAAATGGAAAAAACTTACCTTTTATAGGATCACTTTGTTGTCCGTCTGTCAAGATCCTTTTCTCAGGATCGCGTAAAGGTATCAAGCTGAAATTCATATCAATGGTGTTTCCCATATGTGGGAATCGTACCTACAACCTCTGGCGTTGCAGTCAAGACCACAAACCCATAGACCAACTGTTGAAGTCGTTCATGTTTAAATTATAACGTATGCATTAAGTTTAGTAAATATTTTTCCAGTAAATTGATTGAAAATGATGATGAAGAAAATGAAATTTTCTCTTTCTTCATTATCTCATATAACATTTATATAAAACTGTAAAATATGCCCCCAAAATACTTATCCATAGACAAAAATAAAGCCGACCACGTACCTGAGAAGATCGCCTAACCTGAGGGGGTAAAGCCAAGTTTTAAGTTATTCGTCACCCGCCCGGGGCTTTGTAAGTTACCTAAGTTGCGGTCGTACACCGCATCAAAAATATACCCTTTACAAAATGCGCAACGTCTTAATATAATAATGGAAGAAGTGATCTACTTGAGGTCGACCTGCGGTTTCAAAATAGCGTAATGTTTTTGAAATGTTAAGATTTTCCTTACTTTGATTTTAAGTTTTGACGTATAAAATTGTTGATGATTAAAATCAAAATGAAATAGCTTCTATTTCAAGAAGGCCTTTTCTGGTACTTTTGAAACGTTACACTGACTCAAGTTGCTCGGTACCTAATTATCATTCCTATGGATAAGAACCGATAATAAACTCCATAAAGGTTTATAGGTTCTTATAACTGTATTGCTGTTTTTATATATAAAATGATTTACTTCAACGTATTCTTATTTCAATTTTTTTTCGCATCTCAACCAGAATAAATTGAACGGGTTATGATTATTTTACGTCAGTTTAGACCAGGGTCTAAATATATATATAAATAAATGAATCACCATTTCCCTTGGTAGCTGGATTAATATCATTAATCATTTTTAGTTGATTAGGCCATTTATAGATTAAGGTGTTTGGTGGTTTTCTAATATCAGAAATGAAAAATGTTGTTCAAGTGGGAAAGGAAAATCCTTTCGAGATATGCAAAGTTAGCTAGCAATACATGTTAGGTATAATATTACAAAACAATAAATTAGATCATAAAACTGATTTGAATAAATCTGAATAGTGAACAAACAAAATATATTGTAGAAATTCAAATATAATTCACATTAAGTCCTCATATATTTTCCTCCTACGTAACTAAGTAGATATTTCAATATCGTCTTTGTATGAGTCCATCGACACGTAGACTATATCGCCATGTTGAAAAGGCGGCAATTTGTAAGAGACATTGTTCCTTATGACACCTCCGTAGCGAATATAACAATTGTTGTAGCAACAGAGTGTACCATAATTGGTGTGGGTACAATTAACTGTTATTAGTTTAATGTAAAATTTCGAGTTGTGAGACAGAAGTGTTGAGGGAGTTATGTTTTAGAAAGTTAAATTATTTATTTTAAAGCGACATGTTAGCTATGTGATGTGAACTACAGTCATACACGGCAGGTGTGTAATATGCCAACTCGGTATTGAGTTTTAATTAAAATAAAATTAATACCAGTAAAAACACCAAAGATAAATAGAAAATACTGTCTTTAGCCTACGCCAGTTTGTATCAAATACTAGCATAAAATAACATTCAAATATCTCAAAGTCGGGCTTTTTGTAAATTATTTAAAATTTTACATGTATTATTAAACAATAATACCTCGTTCCAACTTGTAACATATTCTTCCAATTTATTGTAACTTATACATAAACGAATGCTAACGTTTGATGGACTCTTGTTAGCCTAACGTAATTAAGGCCTTTTAAATTTATACATGACCTTTGATATTCTGTAATGGATACTTTTAATGCTTATAAATAAATAAACAAAGCCTTGTAAAAGGTAAGACAACGAAACTTGAATATAAGGAATTTTCCGAGAACAAATTAATTAAAGTTTTATCTTGTTAATACTTTAGACGAAGAATGTAATGTTTCTCCTGAATTTGTTAAAAAGGTAGTATCGCATGCCAAACTCAGATAAATATTAACTCTTGGATAAATATTAATTATGTCGAGACTAATTAGCTTTTCAGTGTACGTCAGAAAGTCGTGACCGCGCCGCTACACCTCATATTAAGAGTAAATCCTTTTAAATGCATAAATAATTTAGCTGACGGCGGATTACCAAAAGTTTTCTATTACACCGTTGCGTAACCGTTAAATATTACTTATTCGTACAAGATTTATTGATACATTTTATTAGCCTCGAAGTAATAAAGTAAGTACTATGTAAATTAACTTGAGACACTTCTAAAGCCTGCAAGTTTTATTATCAAGTTTATTTTTCCTGAGACCTACATAGGTACTGTACGTGATCTGAATCTAAAGGTGAACCTAATTTTGCTCTGTGTGTATATTTTATGACTCAAATCAAGTAGTGTAAATTGTAAATAGATTAGATTAACCCCTATACAATAATAAAAACAAATGATTTAAGAACCTGGATTTAGAAATAAACTAGAAATCATCGCATTTGCCATCATCCGTCTTTTATCTTTTTTTTTTCTTTTTGTTTTTATTATATAGGGTCAAACGAGCAGACGTATCACCTGATGATAAGCGATTACCGCCGCCCATGAACACCCGCAACATCAGAGGCGTTACAAGTGCGTCGCCGGCCTTTTAAGAAGGCGTACGCTCTTTTCTACCTGTACCTAAATGCCCATGACGACAGTGTGTCGTTATGAAAATTGCTTCACATACATTGTTAGAATAGTTGTATCATAGGTATTGAACTTACATGTTGTTATTTTATAATCTATCAAACATTATCTTTCATTATTCTTATTTCAGAAATCTTACTAATTTAATTTTATGTTCAGTAACTAATATTGAATTGCTATTAAAAATATTAACACAGCGGTGTAATAGAGAACTATAATTCATATGAGACGTGGATACGACCCTTGTCTTCCGTTTTGGCTGCATCGAGTAATCCTCTTAATAGATTCCGACGGACTGGCACTACGACATAGGTACCGATAACACCTTCTTAATATACCGATGCACGATGCTACATATTTCCACGTAGACGAGGAACTATTAAGTCAAGTAGAGCTTGGATTTGAAATTTATGATGCTTTTGCAATAAACATTAAGATAAGTATACACAATGTATTTGAGACTGTTAGAGGAGTACCAATTTGTTAATAACACTAACCTTGCTGCAAGTTCAAAGAGAGTCAATTATGTGGTTCAATTAAAATAGTTAAAACCTTGTAATTGAGATAGTTTATAAATAGTAACCACCCGAAGCTTTCTTAAAGATTTTGTTTTGTATTCTTTACAACTAACTGTTTCGATATTTAGAGCTGCGGTTGGGTCCACTTCCATAAATACGACATTGCAATGTTTACGAATAGGTAGGATAGAATACATTACTTGAGATATGTAATTCCTGCCATACGGTATGCATTTCAAACTTATTACATTTCATTCCTAACAGAAAACTTGACATTACTTTTTCGAAAAAAGTGCGTTAGAAACAATAGGAATATTTATTACTAAAAAAAATAATTGGTAATTTTCTACAGAGGGAATTTTTAAAAGGTTTATTGATATGAGTAAAATTATTAGAAATCGTTTAAAGCTGTTAGGTAATACTCCGTGATTTACGCCTACGCTCTGTCTGAATAACTTTCTTGGTATGTGGCATTTGAGATATTAATTTCAATCGGAATCAATACCGAGAGTTCTTAATATAGATGTGTGTAGGCGTCATCTATAGAAAACTTTCATCGAAGTCAAATATCGTGATCTAACTTGTTTTCTTGTTGATTTTATTTTCAGAAATTTAAGAGATACAAGTAGGTATATTTGGTAGATCTGATACTGAAATACTACTATTTCTTTTGAGTTAAGTAGTAACAATTCCTAGTGAGTTGAATTTTTATATACACCTATATCACGGCTTTGTAATGAAGATGTGGAAAAATCGACATTGATATCGTGCCGGCTAAAAAAGTTATAAAGGTCCAAAGGTCATGAAAATCAGTTTTTTGCAAATATCTCAAGACCTATTACTCAGAGGTTAGTAGAAGTCATTATAAAATTGTTTGTATAGAAATTATCAACAATAATGCCTCTTGAATTTTTCTGTGAAATTATCAGTTTTTGGAGTACAGCGTTGAGAAAGCGACTAAAATGTACTCACATACTGTATTTTATATCGTTCACCAAGACGTAAACACTTTTGCTTTTTGGAACGAAGTTTTTGGAACGAAGTTCCTTATCGCGCGTTGTGAAAGGGGGCTAGACGGAAAAAATTCATACGAAAAAGTTGTCACGACACTTTTTGTTGTCACAACACTTTTTGTTGTCACGACACTTTTTGTTGTCACGACACTTTTTGTTGTCACGACACTTTTTGCTATTTTAAATTATATTTGTTATTAGTTTATTTTTCATTGCTTGATTCACTATTTTTGTTATGGGAACGAAGTCTTAATATTTTTTTATTAAGAAAATATTGTTTTGTTATTATTTTTTAAAGAATTGGTGAAAAACATTTTTCAATTTTATATATAGCGCCATCTTTAGAATAGAAACTGAACTTACATTTACGTGTTATAGTTGTCGTTGCCAGTAGTTTAATATTAATAATATAGATGTCGCTGTAAATTAATGATTTTTAAAATTATGTATATCAAATATAAATACAAAATATATCAATAAATAAGTTTAGCAGTGAACTGCGATAGGCTGGTAACGACACTTTTTGTTAAAGTAAGCTATTGTAAGCCGTGCGGCGTGCGCATGTTTCTCTGTCTGTCTGTCTGTCTCTCTCTCTGTCTCTATCTCTCTTATAGAAAGCAAGCCAGATATTTTCGTTTCGTCTTTCTATTTCGAACTTCGTTCCATCCTGGTGTCCCTTGACACCTCTCAAGTTTTTTTTTTATTCATGTTTGTTTCTTCTATATTGATACTTGGGCGTTTTGAAATATACTTATATTAAGATACATGCTTGTAAACCTGTCTGAAAGTATATTCAAAATAAAGAACCAAATGGATTCTATTTCCGTAGCGGCCAAGTCCCATCCCAAATGATACATAATTAATTAACATTTTAAGAATATATTTTAAACGTAAAATTGAACCCGGTCAGTGAAAGGGTTAAGATTGTCACTTGTCACCAAATAAAAATAGGGGAAAGCGAAAGCGTGTTGAATTAAATAATTCATTGAATGAAATATAAATTCTCATTTGAATAATGAAATACCAGTACTCCGAATATCCAGTAGTTTATTATATAAATTACTTTTATGTGTCTCTTAAAAGAGTCGTTCTCTTTTAAAAGATATGTTCAAAGTAGTCGTTTCGACTAGTGTCAATTTTTATTAGTCAAGTCCAAGTCTTTTCTTTGGTACTAGATTCAAGTGGCATTCAGAATCATTTATTACGACTTGGTCTATGTGTATGTCGGTTATCGCGATAATGAGTAACCAATGACTGACTGCCTCGGTGGCGCAGTGGTAGTGAATGCGACTGCTGTGCTTGAGGTCTTGGGTTCAAATCCTGGGTCGGACCAAGTGTGTGATCTACAAATATTTGTCTCGGAGTTTGGGTGTTTTCTATGTATCATATGCATGTATTTACAAAAAAAAAGTATATATGTATTCATAACAGTTGTCTAGTACCCATAACACAAGCTCTGCTTAGCTTGGGACTAGATGGCGTTGTGTTAGATGTACGAAAAAAATAAAAAATAAATAAATGGGACCGACATTATTCTAGAAATAAAATATGTTTATGCAAAATTTTATTGAAATCGGTCCTGTGTTTTAGCCGTGGAAGCGTAAGACAGATAGACAGAAGATACTTCTGAATGTATAATATTAGTATAAATATATAATATAAACTAAAAACGTCAAAGCAATAACAAGAGCATGTTATACTTAATAATTTTCAGTCGGATTGTTGACTAAAAAAGGTAGAGTTTCCTATTTCTAGTATCATTATCAAATGTATTTTTTAACAGTTGGTAAATAAGTAGACAGAGAAGTCCTACTTAGAAATACTTTCACAATCATTTTCTTTTGTTGAGGTATTATCTAAGAATTTTATTTTTTACTTATTATGTTGTGTCTATTTTGATTTTGTCTAGTGTTTTTACGTTTTCTTTTAATAGTAAGCTTATAAAGACTTATATTAACATCAAGTTTTTTGAAATTTGAAATACTAAAATTGTTTCGTTTATATTTAGACTAGCTGACCCACGCAACCTCGTTTGCGTCTTATATTGCCCGTAGCGTGAAAATTATCCCCCGTTTTTGAAACATTCTCCATTGGTGCTCCCCTCCTATTAGTAGTAGCGTGATGGTATATAGCCTATAGCCTTCCTCGATAAATGGACTATCCAACACTGAAATATTTTTTTAAATCGGACCAGCCGTTCTTGAGATTAGCGCGTTCAAACAAACAAACTCTTCAGCTTTATTATTAGCATAGATATACAGTTGACATCTGATGTATTTATTAATATTCAAATATTGCATGATCTGGTTATTTATTTTAATACACATTCAATATTATCATTAAACTTTAATATTCCACTGCTGAACGTAAGCCTCTCTTTAGTAATAATTTTTAGCATACTGAAATACCCGCGTGTTGTTTTTATTTTGATGATTTCTAGTGTTTTCTACTTTACTTTTAAATAGTAGCTCTGTTTAGGAATAAGTTTTGGCATACTGTAATACCCGCGTGTTGTTCCTATTTTGATGTTATCTAGTGTTTTCTACTTTACTTTTAAATAGTAGCTCTCTTTAGGAATAAGTTTCGGCATACTGTAATACCCGCGTGTTGTTCCTATTTTGATGTTGTCTAGTGTTTTCTACTTTACTTTTAAATAGTAGCTCTGTTTAGGAATAAGTTTTGGCATACTGTAATACCCGCGTGTTGTTCCTATTTTGATGTTGTCTAGTGTTTTCTACTTTACTTTTAAATAGTAGCTCTGTTTAGGAATAAGTTTTGGCATACTGTAATACCCGCGTGTTGTTCCTATTTTGATGTTGTCTAGTGTTTTCTACTTTACTTTTAAATAGTAGCTCTCTTTAGGAATAAGTTTTGGCATACTGTAATACCCGCGTGTTGTTCCTATTTTGATGTTGTCTAGTGTTTTCTACTTTACTTTTAAATAGTAGCTCTGTTTAGGAATAAGTTTTGGCATACTGTAATACCCGCGTGTTGTTCCTATTTTGATGTTGTCTAGTGTTTTCTACTTTACTTTTAAATAGTAGCTCTCTTTAGGAATAAGTTTTGGCATACTGTAATACCCGTGTGTTGTTCCTATTTTGATGTTGTCTAGTGTTTTCTACTTTACTTGTAAATAGTAGCTCTCTTTAGGAATAGTATTTTATGTAGTAGCTTATTTCAAACACAACATAAGCTCTTCTTAGCTTGGGACAAGATAGCGTTGTGTGTTAAATGTCCGAAGTATTTATTATTATTATAAATTATTCAAAGAAAGTGAGTGATTTTTGGGATCTTAACTATTAAAAATGTCTTTGTTTAAACAAAGATATTCAATTGACATTTAATGTATTGATCAGTTATAAAAGTGTTTTTACTTTCAAGTATAGGATTGCAGGTTTATTACATGATCTAGCTATTTATTACATATTCATCAACAGATTTTAATAGTCCAATGCTGTACCTAGACCTTTAGAAAGAGGTTGTGGCTATAACATCTATTAATTACTTTTTATTTATTAGCATGCCAACGAGACACTACTCTCTACCTGACGGAAAGCATGAGCAGAATCCAAGAATGGGATAAGAATCCAAGATTTTACCGTGGGAGAGCCACGGTTCGGCATGCATAGGCCGGCTCGACCGGAGTTATCACTCCGGCACACATGGCCTCACATAAAACCGGTATGAAATAGCGCTTGCGCTGTGTTTCACCGAGTGAGTGAGGATACCGGAGGCCCATATTCCAACCCCTCACCATCCCTCTCTCCATCCCCAAAGGCCGGCAACGCACCTTTGATGCCCCCGGTGTTGCGGGTGTCCATGGGCGGCGGCAATCGCTTACCATCAGGCGATACGTCTGCTCGTGCCACATATTCCATAAAAAAAATGGTGGTTACCATACTCATTGCGAAAGTAGACACTTCAGCAGTGTAGCGTGTCGACCCACACTATAGTGGCCTCTTGAGATACTTCTATACATCGCTAATAAAACACGACAGCATGAATGCTGCCATTTTAAGTTGGTCTTCTGTGAGAGGGTAGTAGTTCCGGTCGATCCGTTCTCAAGTTCTACGTGAAAAAGATGCTTCTCTTAAGTAATCACTTACTTGAACATAGTTAATTACATATGATTTATTTATAAGTATTTAGAAACTAATTCTTGCCTGTAGTTCCGCAATTATGTGTGTCGATTATCGCGATTAAAAGTAGCCTTCTCTAAGGTATAATCTATCGGTTTAATGAAATTCATCCCAATCGATTTAGAGGTTTAGCCGTGAAAACGTATTAGATAGACTAAATTATATTGCAGATTATATCTAATAAATCGGTGTATCACTAACACTGTTTTTATTTCAAAACAAACTTTCAAACTTAACCTCAAACATAACTATTTATATAAATGCTTTAAACTACATCCGTACTTTACTTATGTACGCAATTATACTTCTACAGTATATCTTAGTTAATAACACATTTCATATTATACACAAAAACTTTATACAACACTAGCTGATCCACGCAACCTCGTTTGCGTCTTCAATTGCCCGTAGCGTGAAAATTTTCCCCGTTTTTGAAACATTTTTCATTGGTGCTCCGCTCCTATTAGTATTACCGTGATGATATATAGCCTATAGCCTTCCTCGATAAATGGACTATCCAACACTGAAAGAATTTTTAAAATCGGTTTAGTAGATCCCGAGATTACCCCCTACAATTTAACAAACACACAAACTTTACTTCTTTATAATATTAGTATAGATTAAATTTCTAGTCGACTGCTTTCATATGAAGTTATTTATGTCTCGTACAGATTGCGTTGTATTACAACGATGTATGTATGTAAAGATGTATTGTTACTGTAACTGTAATAGACGGTACAATACTTTTTTCTTTATTTTTTTTAAAGACAACTCCCGCATTAGGAATATACATCCTGTGTCGCGGGGGACTTTACAAACATACATGTGACGGACACAAAGAACATCCAGACTCAGGATAACACTTTTTGGATCACACAAAGTGATGTCCCACGTGGGATTTGAACCCACGGCACTTGGCGCAGTAGCAAGCGGCGTAGTGACCGCTTAAACCACTAGGCCAACAATCATTCCTATATTAACAGTAATGTAATTTATTTTCAAGAAGTTACTAGAATCCGTAAAAAATACGGTCGGGAATGATGGGTCTGGTTCGAATTCTGAATGATTTCTTTCCAGAAATGAATATTTTCAGTCTAATCGATCATGCTTGGATATACCTAAAAGAAACTTTGTGCACTAAATCTCAGACCATAAATTCCCAGTGATGACAAGCGTTTACACAATACACTGAAATTTGAAATTGTTGTACAATTTCTTTCGCTAAGAAAACTTTTCTCGATTTTCAATTATTTTTATGTGACCTGAATTCAATTATAGCACTGAAATTAATTGCTTTCGACACCATAAATCAGCTAGAGCCATTTGTTAAGTGAACTGAACTAAATTTTGAAAACGAATGGGAAACCTTTTACTCATAATATTGAAATAATACAGAACAGTTATTGATATTTGAGCAGAATGAAGGAGTGTTACTCGTGGCATCCCCAAGATTAATCGAATTGTATTCCAATTAATAGGAATTGATACTTGAAATTCTATTAAAATTGCCTGCATTCCCAATGAGAGACCACATTTGATTTTTAAGTTTGTAAAAGTACAATCGGCCATGTGCCAATGTGGTTAGTTGTGACTGATATACATTTAACCAACGTTGATAAGCAGACGCGTACGTAGAACAATAAACTTACATTAAAACTTAAACAAAACAAAGAAAACAATATTCTTTACTTCAAAACCAAACACAAAAGCGTTCGAAACATAAAGAAAGTTCATTCGAAACGGAATTATACCACAAACTTATACAAAATGGAAATATATTAATTCTAACAGTTTGTCCTCAAATCTTAAGAAGCTTACCACTTATTGATTCTCTTGCAATAGAACAGAATAAAGTGATATTTTTGGAACTGTATGATGAATAAATATATGAGTACAATCAACTTTTGTTTAATGCCCCACGTTATTATTATTATTTTATCGAATAGGGGGCAAACGAGCAGACGCATCATCTGATGGTAAGCGAGTACCGCCGCCCATGGACACCCGCAACACCAAACGCGTCACAAGTGCGTTGCCGACCTTTAGGGGATGGGGAGAGGGAATGGGGAGGGGTTGGGGTATGGGCCTCCGGTATCCTCACTCACTCGGTGAAACACAGCGCAAGCGCTATTTCACACCGGTTTTCTGTGAGGCCGTGGTATCACTCCGGTCGAGCCGGCCCATTCATGCCGAAGCGCGGCTCTCCCACGGAACAATTATGTTTGAAAGATTTCATAATATCACTACTGTAATGTCTCATTGTATTTGTTAAATAACAAAAATATACAAACATACACACACACTCATATCTCTATCCTTGGCTATGCAAGAAGACAGAGGCAAATTAAAAGCCCACATTATGCTTACTGTTATTTCAATCTCATATAGTAGACCTATTGACTTCAATCGGTTCAAGTTCTATGTGAAAAAAATGCTTCGTCGCTTCAACTCTCTTTAGTAATCACTTGTAATAATTTTTGTCTGTAGTTCCGCAATCGTGTGTGTCGATTATCGCTACTGCGACTAAAAGTAGCCTAAGTATGTCCTTCTACAAGGTATAAGCTATCGATATATCGAAATTCTTCTAAATCGATTAAGAGGTTTAGCCGTGAAAGCGTAATAGATAGACAAACAGATACGAGTTACCTTAGAATTTATAATAATAATATAAAAAAGTCATCACTCTTCTCAACATATTTCGGTTTTAGGGAGTGTCACTAGTTATTTGCAGAGGAGCTGTAATCAGCTTTCGCATAAACAAATATGTAACACGTAATATCTTACTTTAAAAAAAGTACTGCCAGACTTAGAATGAATGATTGTGCTCATCAAAGAATATACGAGTATGTCCCGGGTGGGAATAGAACTAACGTCCCCTGGCTCAGCATTAAAAAGAAAGTTTTATTAACATCTCGACAAAAATAAAACAAATTTACTTTTAAAATGTGAAAGTATAGATTCCGTTGGCAGTAGAAAATACATGTTAATATTAAAGTACCTACTCATAAAAACAACAGTAGTTATGTTTTCAATATAAAAAATCAATCAAATTAACGGCGAGAAACCAAGTAATCAATTTATACCTATTAAAGGCAATTGCTTCTACACATGTATGCAGATATTGTTTATGAAATCAATACATACTTATTACAATATTCACATAAAATAATCACTCAAGATTTCGCTTACGTGCATGTTAAATATTTCCGCAATCAAGAATTTGTAAATAATGAACTGAATACAAAATCTATGAAAATATAGATGTACAAGGTTTTCCCCGCAGCTGCGCCAGCGTTTAAATCGGTAATCACCATAAACAGTAGACTTTATCCAGCCTCAAGAATCAAAGGACCTTCATTGTTAATTTCATACAAATCGGTTCAGAGGTTTAACCGTGATAGCGTAACAGGCAGACAGAGTGACTTTCTAATTTATAATATTAGTATGAATATTATTAGTGCTTCGATATAGGTTTTACAATAAATAAGAATGATTTCAATAAGTCAAATAATCCATATCCAAGCAATTTATAACTTAAATCAAAATTATTTGCGCAACTCAGTGCAATATCTATTGAAGGTAAACTTGCAAAGGCTTCAGTTACTTAATCGTTCTGACTTGCGAATCACCTAAAGAATATAGGTTACCAAGGCGACGCAATGTAACCTAGTAACATTATTCTCTACAGTGTATTTTACTTTCTTCTCTCCTAAATATAAGGTCCAAATTAGATCGCATTAGCTTAACACCCGATGTTTAAAAATAATTAAGCTGTTCACAATCCATTTGGAACGTTAAATAACAATTGAACAGATCCACCATTCAGTACGAAGTAAGTGAAATAATATCCGAATAAACTAGTTGTATTTGAATTATAAAAATTATTTTGAAAGTTTGTTTTTAAAGGTGATCTAGTACTACCGGGATTATTAACAGAAAAACCGATACAATGCATTCTTAACCCGCTTGTACATAAGGTAAAATATCACTTGCTAGAATATCATTTTAATTTATGTTGTGGTGACGGATTAAGAAAACGGAGTGTCTCTATCCCTAATTGAGCCCATGGGTGTCGCAACAACATGACTGCAAAGAGAGGGAAAACCTAAAACAAACCCTCTACCAACCCGTCTGATCTGCATGATATAGTAGGCCAAAACCTCCTCTTTGGGAGAGTTCAGCAGTGATCAGTCAAGTTAACAAATTTATGAATAAATGTCAAAGATCATTCAATATATGCACATTATCGTAATAATAAACTATAAGTGTGGCGACGAAAAAGCACAAAATAATTGTAGGAATAATTGTCTCAGAACCGTTTTCAATTATTTCAAACTTCTTTCAACACTTTGTGGCAAACAAAGTTGTTAATTTTCCTTGTTACCTTGCTGCTTTTGTTGAAGGCGTCAAGGTAAAAAGGTAAAACGTCTTTGTTTAATTTTCTCCTGAAATAAAATGTCACTATTGTTGTTTTTGTGACTTCGCCAATAACCTTGAAAGGTTCCGAAAACTCGAGAAACACAAGACACAAGAATATCACTTTGTTAATCCTAGTGATCTTAGGGTGAAATGTGTTAACCACGGCGCCATCAACAGACTATTATTATTATTAGTTGTTTATGGACTCTATCTCGCGTGTAGACTCAACGCGGAATCTCTCCGCCAATGTCAAGTGTTTCGAAAGACTCAGCCTTTCGATGACTAGCTGTTGTTACATTTACGTCTAAAATAGTTCGTCAGTCAAAAAAGGAATACCTACACTGAGTTTGCGTAATCGATACAAAAAATTCGAAAGTTATTCTGTCTGTCTGTCTGTAATGCTTTCACGGCTAAACCGATGAACTGATTAGGATAAAATTACAAATGGTGATCCTTTGATTTATAACTATTTACGCGATTAACGCCATACACACGAGCAGAAAAGCAGGGAAAAGTTAGTATATTATTATTTGAATTATAAAAATAACACTAGAATGGCTCCAAAACCACAAACGCCTGTGGATAGTGTCTGATGTGCACTAAGTTGCTTATTTTCTCATTTGACACATTTTTTCAAATAATTTTAGAAGGAGGTCGGACGTCCTCGTAGCTTTGTAATAAATTGAACAATTATACGAATAAAAATAAGGTCTCGGTTTACTGGTATTTCTAAATAGCGGCTGTAAAATTCAGAACAATTTTCAGAGAGGCTTTGATAAAGACCTCAAGTATGTGAGATCTTTTATTCAACACGTTAAAAACCATTTACGATCCTACAAACTTGACTTTTTTATGAGAGTGATGAATATAAAAAAGGTCTATACACTTTCTAGATACTTTCAATAGAAATTTGAGATCAGTTTATAACTTCTAGAACTCAAACAAAGAGTACATATACATTCAAACATTATACCGTGGGAGAGCTATGCTTCGGCATGAATGGGTCAGCTCGACCGGAGTGATACCACGGCCTCACAGAAAACCGGTGTGAAATAGCATTTGCGCTGTGTTTCACCGAGTGAGTGAGGATACCGGAGGCCCATACCCCAACCCCTCCCCCCATCCCCTTTCCCATCCTCCAAAGGTCGGCAACGCACTTGTGACGCCTTTGATGTTGCGAGTGTCCATGGGCGGCGGTAATCGCTTACCATCAGGTGATACGTCTGCTCGTTTGCCAACTATTCAATAAAAAAAAAAAAAAAAAAATATATACACGGTTATATTATTCAGTATATTATAGAAAAATAACTCACATGGTTGATTAGCGATATTTATTCGTTGGTTAGCGTATATTATATATACTACCGATTTGGAAAGGTCTCGAGTTCAATTCACGGATCACGCCAAGATCTTGGGTTTTTCTTACTGGAAATGTTAAATCATATTCGAGAGTATTGTAGTGGGCGTACTCCACGCCCCTGCTTCGGAGAGTACATGTAGCCGTCGGTCCCAAATGTCATGAACATTTAAGGCAACCGTTATTGTTTCCCAACGCTCAATCAGTGCTCTCAAATATACTTACAAATATTTGATAGCAAATAAAAGTTTAACTTTCGAATTCAATTCGTCCTTAGGGTAGCGCGGAGGTAAGACGCCAGTCACTCCGTGGAAAAATTAATATTTAGGGAAAACCGGTTGAACTAGTAACCGACCGTAAACAATCTTTTGAAGTAGAAAGGCTAGAAAGATGATAATACAATAATAAATAGATATATTCCAGCATTAAGGTGGGATCGTGTTACTGTATGAATACCTTGCTTTAACACATAGTCTGCTCAACTGGAGTAATAGCACCACGCAGAATACCTATGACGTAACTCTTCGAGTGATCTTCACCGAACGAGTGGGCGAGTAAAGTCGGTAGTATTCAGAAAATTGAATATGTTTATCTGTATGATGTCACTGTTGTGACGTAATCTCATAATCAAAAGAGTCACCAACCCTATTCATCCGTAAGAGGCGTCTAAGGCAGTAAACTACGCAGGAAACATTACTGCAAAGAAGAAAAAAACCTGAAAATAAACAATATATCATTCCATCTGACCAGCATGGTATAGTGGGCCAAAGACCTGTTAATGAAGATGATGACCTGTATGACATTATTATTAGTATGTTTACGGCTTAGGAGAGCAAAGTGCGTTTTTAAAAATATGGTAGAAGGATAGTCAAGTAACTTACAATAAGTTTCTATCCCTGCCTATACTGCAACTCAAGACAATCATAACGCTCATTAAAGGGCCCATACGTGCATGACTGCCTTTAGACTTTCACGACTTTTACACATACTTTTTGTTGTATAATGGAACTTACACTTGCGGGAGTCAGAACTAAACTACTGGATCAAACTACACAAACACAACTACACATTTTGTAGACTAGTGCGTGAAGCGGCTGACATCAGGAAATATAAAATTTCAACCCACAAAACAGATAACGGCTATAAACATCTTGGAATCCTGTCATCCGCGGATGCAATCCTCACCGTGGGGAAGAGATAAAGTGTGCAGACGTCGGCATGTAGTGTGTTGAAGTATCGTTACGTTACAGACTTTCAACGCGACCAAGTACGGGTAGTCACACCTCACGTAACACGAAGACGTCGCTAAGCTCACACCAGTCTACCCGTGGCCAAGAGCGGTACAACCCGTTCGAAACGTCGAGATATAGAAGGTATTAACAATTTTATAGTGAATAAGCTCGTCTATACAAAAACTCATGCACCAAGACACTAATAAACTTTTCTAAAATTATCTTCTATTCTCTTATTGTAGTGAAGTAAATTATAAATTTATATTTTTATTTATATCAATGACATTTATATTTAGTGTGACATATCTAACTTTATTAAATCTTTGTCATTTAGAACGTCGTTTAACAGAGGAATATTCCTTTTTAATAAATTTAGCTTAGTTTAGAGAGTTTTCGAACAACAGAATTAGCACCATTGTGTAGTAGTTCTGTTTAGAGAAAGTTTCTAATTTGTAGTTTAAACTCTGCACAAGCGTACTATTTATATCAACGGTTTGCAAAGTTTTTGTTTTCGAAAGAGGCGCCGCTAAGCAAGCTATTAAAATAACATACAAATTTAAAAAAAAAATTGTGATGGTTTTTATAAGTGCATCTTCTATTTATCTTTTAATAATTACTAGTAAACATCACATAAATATCAAGAAGTTTATTTAAAAAAAAATCGGCCAAGTGCGAATCGGTCTCGCGTAGTAAACGTCTACCTATCGACGTTATTAATTTCGAGCAAAAACAACAAAAAATAACGTTAGTTGTATGGGAGCCATCTTACATATTAATTGCATTCCGTTTTTAGTATTTGTTTTATTAGCGGCAACAGAAATTCATCATCTGAGAAAATTTCAACTGTCTAGCTATCACGGTTCATGGATACAATATGGTAACAGACAGACGGGCGGATGGACAGACGGACCGACGGTAAGACAGAGACTTAATAATAGGCTCTTGTTTCAACCCTTTAGGCACGGGACCCTAACAGCCATTGGTATCATTCGCATATCTAATCGCAAACTAATTTCACTTCAAAATATTACGGTCGAATCATACGTACGTTTTTTATTTGAATTCGAATCGTTCAAGTAAAATAAAAATTATGGTAAGTATTTTTTATGAACCTCAGAAGCAAATATTTTAGAACAATTTATATTATAGCTCTCTAAGTCTGTATACACTTGTCTGTCTAGTCTATGTACGTAAACATTTTGTTGAACCCCTTTTTAAGTTAAATTACATTTATAAATCTGTACATATTTTTACACAATATATTTATTTGAATATTAAAAGTTTATAGGTAAGTATAGCACATTTTAATATTTTGACTAAAAAGTTTTAAAAAGTTTGTGGAAATCACTATGACAGACCACGAAAGTGGAACACCATGCGAACTTTTAACTGGCTTTTATCGTTGGCTTACCTTGCGCGTCCTTGTCCTTCTTCAACAATTGAAGTATTTCCACGCCAAATTTGATTTAAATCAGTGTAGTGGTTAAGTTGTAAAGGTTTAAATGTTAGACATACAGGGAGAGAGAGTTACCTTCGAGTTTACAATTTAGTATGGACATCGAAGTATGGATATGAATGGATTCGCGATGCTAAGGAACTTTCGCCTAACGCTGAAGAATCTCATTACTGAAAAGTTAGTACTGTTTCCTTTACACAATTCATAAACGTATTATTTTGTTGACGTTCCATCACAGTAATCTCGAAAGCGTAAAGACATTTCAACCATGTGGAATCAAATTCACAATGTGATACCATATTACTTACCCGAAAGCATTCTGAACTTCAACTTAGCAAGGAGTTCAAAACTAACAATAAAAATAGTCAAACAAATAATAAATATCCTTAAAGTACAAAAACAGTACGATTTGCTGACAGGTCGAAATGACCAGTCAAATTCAAAGTAGTCGGTTACAAAAAACAAGCCAACAAAAAACAAACCAACAAACAACTATATTATATAGCATATTAAAATACAGCGATATAATATAACACCAGAAATAATAAAAATAATTATGATAATCTTTGAAGAAAATAAAAGCAACCTCTCAATGTTAGAAAGGCTCATTAAAGTAAATAAATTTCAAAACAGTACTGTGTGACATCTGAAAAAAAACCTTAATATTAAATACATTAAGTCGTTACTTGTAACAACCATCAACAGTATCTCAAGCTAACTTATTTATCTCATAAAATACTTGTTAATACTCTACCCCTGCGAGCGTTCTGGCGAGTAGACGTCGGGTGTCTCCATCTACTAGCGAAACTCGACTTATCGCACAACTAGTTGGGTAAGTATAAAATCCAATTTATTAAGACCTTTGAATTTGTATTTCTTCACGTCAACTCAGTTCATTGTTACAATATTAAGCGGGGAAGAGAAGGTCAGGTAACATTAGACGTCAGATTTGTTTGTTCACAATTCGTTGGATAATTCGCATAAAAGGAGTGTCAGCGGGTGTGTGGGGTAGCGGGCATCATAGGACAGAACTTGTTTACATTACTTACAGAATTAAATCACTCAAGTGGGTGTTGGCTAAAGTAGTTCGGTGACTTTTCGACTTATGAACTATTTGTTTTCTTCTTAGATTTGTCTCTGTTGTCTTTTCGTAGTCAAATTGTGTAATTTGCAAATCAACTCCAAACATACTAAGACGTAACTAGTTATGAACAGTGAATTGTGTTTTAAAAGTAAAAAGTCTCATAACATGAATTAAAAAATTAAGAATAAAAGAATAAAATATTTTCTTAACTTATTTTAAAGTTATTTGAATTAGTTAAAAAAAAATAAAGGTGTTAGAACTTTGAAAACTTCGTGGGTTAGGTGAACACCGAGTTTAAAAAGAAATACAAACCTAATAAAGGGAATTAAAAGTTTGTATACACGCACAAACCCTAAAATAAACATAACTAAGAAAAAAATGTACCTTTGTACGTGGTAAGAACGAACAAACTTTTAATTTGGTCACTAATAACAATGCACCAAACTTCCGACAGTCTTCGGGTGTGGGGCGACACCGATCTTACTTACGTTGCAGTACACAACTGAACTTCTTTGTAAGAACACCTCGAAAAACTTTGTCTCAAAGTAAACTCCGCGAGCTACCAAACTGTAAATACGGTGACCACTACGCCGTCGCCGTCAGCTACGCTCTACGCTCCGCCATTCGCTCCACGCTCATTCCCCGCTCAAGCCGCTTCAAAACCGACAACGATCCGCCTCCAACAAACAAACGGACAAGTTTTAATGTTTTGCTCACAAAGTGTATGATTAAACGCGGAGAGCGGCGGAGAGAGTCGGCCGTAAGTTATTGATTTTCCCAGACCGAACCCCTGTCGACTACGCGGCTCGCGGTACGGTACGAGAGCTCTACGCGGTTTACCTACTTCTTAACTTTTATAAAACGCTATTAAAACTACTTTTATTTACTACTACATATTTAAAATGACTTTTGATTTGAAACAGATAACTTTTTGATTAGTCAAATATTAGTATACAAGTTATATGAGTGAGTTATCACAAGAAAAGTTAGTGTTTGCTCCTGAACTGCACCGCGCGCGACGCAAGCCGCGCACCCTACAACTTCACGTCGCTCTACGTTCCGAAGTTAACTCAAAGTACCGCCATTTTGGAACATGCTCACAACCCACTTGTTTTATAAAGAAACTTTTTATTAATTCCTGTGGGCCGCGGAGTGTCAGTAAGATGTTTTGAGGTTATATTAAAATACGAAAGACCGTATTCTGACTTGAAGGTGATGTTTCTGTGTGACGGTCACAGTGTTCAGGCTAGAAACGAGTGTTTGTGTTCATTTGATATATTGTTTTGAAGTGAAACTCAAGTGACTTTTCTTGGATGCTCTTACAATTTGTGTTTACTTCTGGGAACAGTGAGCAGGGACGCTGTGGACACTTTTTGACCTTGCTTCTATGGCCCAGGGACTCGTATAAGTGACAGGTGATAACTAATAAACTTTGTTTCGTTAGTTTGTAAGGCCGATAGAAAAGTTGTGTCAGTGAAAAGTTTCACTCAAAAAGTGTTTACGAGTTACTATAACTACTTATACCGTGTGTTAAGTCATTTGTTAGTGGCGCGATATTGGGAATTTCCTTCTGAAATCCGTACAAACGCCTTGATTCTTACTTTCTTTTGGTTGTTACGCTGTTATATTTAATAAACTAGAATTTATAGATACACGATATTATTGGGACTTCAGTGGCATTAATATTATACAGTAGTACTTTCAAATTAAAAAAACGGAAATCCCAAGAGATCTTAGTAGCAGATAAAGACAATCTTGTGAATTATTTGTTAGTAAAAAATCATTAACAACAATAATCTCATAACAGCAAAAAAGTTATGATTTCTTATAATTAATTTAAGTATGCGTAATCTATCTACCTTCTCGGAAAAGGAAATTTTAAATCAAATTTGCGCATGTCGTAACCTTGTTATGAGGTTTTGATTGCTCGGCAATAATAAAAACTGAATTAATTATTATAAAGTATTTAGTCTCTTGAAATTTTCTTTACTTTTCGAAACTAAAAATATTTTTTTTGTTTATTTAGTAAGTTAAATAGATGTTAAAATTATTATCAGCAAAACAGATATCAATCTTTTAAAAACTCGATTGAGATCGTTAAAAGTTTGTACGTCTAGAAAGTTGTACGAATGTATTTCCTAACGTTCCACAATGACCGCAAGCGATTTTATAATAACTTTAACCCTTAAAAATACATAATCTTGTACATATTTTACTACATTTACTTATAACTTTCAAGCATCATATGAAAATCCGTTTTGCGTATTTTATTTTGGAATAGTATATCAGAGAAGGTATTTGTAAACGATACGTAAACGTTTATTTAGTAACGAAAGTCCTGTCCAACTATCTCATAAATAAAGTAAGAAGCCCACGATATTGGCTCGTTTTATTGAGGACGCTATTACAAAGTCATTTCAGCGGCCGGTCCCAGTCTCAGTCCATTGTAGAAGGAAAATCTTTCTACAGTCACGGCTCTCGATGGGATAACGCAGATGGCTTTTAATTCCAAAATAGCTCACGTGCAGTGCTACGTACAAACGATAATTAACCAAATCACGTTCACTTAGAGCACAATCTCGCATCGCAGCAAAGACAGCTATGAAACTTTGTTAAATAACTTTTCAGATAACTTGAACTTGGCGTATTTGAGTAAAGTTGGAAGCGAAATTCCACCGCGGGCTAATTCAATCTGTACTCGGTTGTAATAAATGTTGTTTTCGCGTAATGCCAATTGGAGAGTTAGAGTATTTTGTTGAGTTGAAAGTTCTGGACTTCACGAAGCAAAACGCGAACTTTTGTAGAACATTTCAATGTAGTTAGTACAATGTTATAATGGAAATAAGCACTTCAAAATGGCGTCGTCTGCAGCTGTAGTTATGAATATATGAATCGATTGTCGGATATTTTCATATGATAGATGTCAGACAGAGTTTTAAATAGATCTTGCGAATTTCAATGGTACCCTTATATATTTGGGTTTGAATATAACCTAAACTTTACGTAATGTTATAGAATGTAGTTAACTGAGATTGTTAAGATTTTCACAGTAATACAGTACATATAATATAGGTATAAACTGCACCCACTAGTGAGGCGAGAATTTACTAAAAATAGAGACAACGAGGGCGGCAGTCACGCCTTTCATATAAATAAACTCCATTATGTTACATAACATACGTAGACGTTTCAACATCCATACATATTGTATACTAAGTTAAACGAAGTCTTAACGGTACAAACATTCACAACGGTAACAGCTACAAACATATTTATTATTACATAACGTATACAAGTTTCCCAGAAACCTGAAAGCACGTTTAGATATACTAGCTCTTGAATTAAACCCTAATAACTTTATTCGCTTGAAACGTAACAACTAACGTTGGAACATTTATTCTAAACTGAACTTTAAATCTTTACTTTTAAAGTGTGTATAGGTTTTCATTTCTATACTTTTCAGTTTGTGCTGAGCCATTTTGCTCTGTTTCTTTCTATTTGTGCGAATAATAAATGAGCGCTTGGCTCCAGAACTGTCTTTTACGTGACTTAGTGGTATTATACGAAAGTAAACAGACTGTCTTTGATTTTATTGAGGAGGTTGTTAAATTTCCATTTTGCATAAGATCAATATAGATAGAGCTGAATTAATTTTTGAATTAATTGAGTAATAAAATTATATTATACTTTACCTTTGATTAAATTCAAAGTGATTATTTTACTTACCAGTACTTCTATCCAAGAGTTCTTCCGTTCAAAGACAGGTAATGCACTTTTGTGTTGTTAAAAAGTTTGGAATTTAATTAGAAGACTGAGCGACGTGTGACTACTTGGCAAATTAGTTTATTTTTAAATTATGTAACATACATTGTTGTGGCCTTCTGTGATCTTTTAGCTGCTTTAAAATCGGCTATACTCAGTTCAACCCAATTAAGTTCTTTATTCTTATTAAAAACAATTAATCTACGTGCTTTCTAACAAACATCTAAATTATTGTATCGATCGATAACTCTTAAGAGAAGTACACATTTTGTCCCGGCAAAGTCTTTAAACGTTTGATAAAGTGTCATAACATTTTATTTTCAATCGTCCAATTACTTCGGCAAAATACGACTTAATAGAATATTCATTTTGGCTCTCTTTAGACAAGTTCTTGGAAAAAATGTGTGTCTCCGAGACTACTGCATTTAACTTGTGAATAAGAAATGTCTCATATAATTCATTCCGGGAAAATAATGAAAGAAATCATTTGGTACCATCATACCATATACATTGAACTATCGATTTGTGTTGTGTTACTTATTAATAATAATAATAATAATGGCGCTCCTAGGGGTCCCTACCTCCTTAGAGCTCGACCTCGCTAAGCACAGGTAGTGATATATTGCAAGACCTGAGTGTAACTGGCAAGTTGGTCACCCCGCAATTGACCTCGTTGGTTACGCCCTCCCCACCGGACTGACACCTCCGGCACTTTCAATAGGCCCAACTGGGCCCAATCCAGTGACCCGTCTGCTGTTGCAGGCGGCGCGGCAAACCACTGTGAGGAGAAGTCACCCCGAGACTCCTAGTTGGGGTCTGCGAGAAGAACCTGAATGAATGACTTATTAATACAATACAAAATTGATATGAATAAATTCGATTCAATGTCATATCTTCGTTTTATCACTATTAGTCTGGTATAGACTAAAGCGAAAGTTCCCTATCACTACTTAAATAGAACCAATATATCCGCGAATATATTTACGGATATGCTATTTAAGTAAATCGAAACGACCTTCACAAACATGTTTAATAGTCGAATATGGCTTGTCTTTGAGCTTAGTCTGCTTTTGCTTCAAGCTAGTTTCTATGTACAAGCCGTGGTTGTAAACACGACGTCGTCTCTTTACACAGACCAAGTTACAATCTGTGTGCTTCCCAATCATTCAAGCACGTTGTATATATATATATATTTTACCACTATTAATAAATCATACATAATGACGCAGCCTCAATACGAGTTAATTTCTGGTAAATCACATTTATGTTAATATTATTTCTTGTAAAAATAACAATTCTAACCCTCAAATCTGGTTCAATACTGTTTTCTCTCTGTAGTCTTAAGTCCGAATAACAACGCAAAATTTGGTATCAGAAAATAATTCAAATATTTTTTCCGATAAAATATCTTGAACAAAAAAAAAACGTATATTTATTTCTTGGTAAACTATTAGTCGTTCTACTGTTTCGACGAAATTCCAAAATTCAACTCGATGTCTATAATATTTTCCTTGTTATTATAGATATAGTATAACAATATTAGCTTTACCTAATTCATCATCTTCATCTTCCTAGCCTTTATTATTCCCAATATTATTTGGGGTCGGCTACCAGTTCAACCGATTTTACCTGAATATCAGTTTTTACACAGAGCGACTGGCATCTGACCTCCGCAACCCTGAGGGCGAACTGAATTCGAAGGTTGAACTAGTTGTCAGTATATTTGAGGGCACTGACTTCCCAATAACGATTGCCATAGCTGTTCATGACAACCGGGACCGACGGCTTAACGTGCCCTCCGAAGCACGGGCGGGAAACACCGCCATATTCCGTACTCCGGGCTGCTATTAAGAATTTCTTGTAGGAAAAACCCAACAGCAGTCCGACCCGGGAATTGAACCCGAGACCTCTTGATCTGCAGTCGCTTACGCTAACCACTAGACTTGTTGATTTCTTTTGTTTTATTTATTGACATATGAATATAGTTTTTATTATGTATATGAAATATTATTTATTAAGGCAGTAGAGTAACGCTGATTTCACTACAAACCAACTGATCATCTGTGCGGATCAACCTAAAATGACAGCATTCGTGTTGTCGTGTTTGGTTGATGATTGCGAGATCGGCGGCCCAATGATGCAGAAGTTTCTCAATAGGCTGCTATGGTATGGGTCACCATGCTGCATTGTTACATTATCGCCATTTGCAATGAGTATGGTGATCATTACTCTTTTATTCTGCTTACGTTTTCCTTTTTTAAACAGATTAACATCGCTTTGGCAGGTTCATAAAAAAGAATTTTTATGTTTTATTATTCTTTCAAAAAGTGAGAATCTGAATATTCAAGACGTTTTACGTAAATATGATGAACTTGATTATTGTATTTTACTAGCTGTTGCCCGCGGCTCCGCCCGCGTTTATGTCGGTTTCTTCGTATTTTTTTTGCGATCGCGGATATGTGACTGATGCAAAAATTTGTTAAAAACAAACCTTGATTCGGATTATATATCATTCTAAAATTTCAGCTCGATCGGTGCAGAACTTTTTGAGTTTTTGCGTACACAAACCAACATAACATTTATATATATATAGATTTATGAATACGTTTAGTTCTCAGTTTAAAGAGGATCAAATATTTTTCATTTTATAAATTTTTGGGATGTTTTGTCAATTAATCTAATATACCTATTAAGTTTTTATTAATATAGTGAACTGAAATTATTTTTTTATTTGGTAGTTTAAGAATCGTTTACATTAACTTCTTAAATTATTTAGAAAAAGTACTGTTATTTGACGAAGGCACACAACAAAAGTAAACCTTATCTTCTTAACGTTAAGGTCTATTTATTTATGTAACGACTATTAGGCCGTGGTGTGTTAATTTCCTTCAGATTAACGTTTTGTAAGTAGACTGATCGCTTGTCGCTGATTTTCAAAGCGTTTACATTGTTTAATTAGATAATGTATAGGTATTTTAATTAGGACACTTACTTATTTTTCTTTCTTTCTTTCTTATGAACAAATTACTAGTTAAGGTACTGAGCATGATATTTGTATTGTAAGTACATTCATATTATTTTACACTTAAATAAAATTATATAATCTATACAAATAAATAAAGTTAGTGTCTATTTGTAATATTAAAATAACCGCTTTTTACGCGGTACATAAACCGAAATATTATTTTTTGTAAATTTGTCTTTCTGTCTGTTTGTTCCGACTAATCTCTGGAACGGCTGGACCGATATTGACGCAACTTTCACTGATATGTAGTTGAAGATACAAGAAGTAACTTACGAAAAAAGGCGCAGGTAACACCGCTGACCTCAAATAGTGTGTAGTGTAGCTTACACCTAGATAGACATGTACCTCAAATTATGTATATTGGTTTTTAATATGGCCTATTCAAACGTTGTCTGTAAAAGATTGCCAGGCCACGTTAAGGCGCCAATATAGACTACTGGCCCGTGTAGAAAAATGATGGGTCATGTGAACCACCAGGTGACCTATCTAGAACGATAGAAGAGCATAAAATAATAAGATTCAGCACTATGCCGCCACTTGTAAGCTGTCCAACTGAGTGCAGGTGAGAATTCAAAAGTACCGGTAGAGTGGGTACATTTTGGTCATATATTTTTGTACGGCATTCTTACCATCGAAAGATCCATGAAAAATAATAAGAAAACGCGCAGTGCCGTAAAAAAATGGTGCGCCGTAAAGTCGGGATTTTATTTTTATTTTCCGACAATTTCGAGGGTAAATTTGGTCATTTGATTTTGTACGGCATCAGTTTCATACTATTTCAATACTGCTTCTAATCCATTATTCCGCAACGCCGTACAAAAATCATGCGACAAGGGGAAAAAATCGAGGGTTGCAACCCCCTCTCTTTCCATGGTCCAGGGGGTGATTTGACACAACATAAAATTAATTTATTTTGTAAGTATTTTATGCATAGATAATATTTTTTCATATGCCGTACATTTTCGTTGGTCCAAAGGGGAAAAAAACTGAAAAAGAAAAAATCAAAAAGAAATAATCCATATAACGAAATTTAAGGTGAAATTCATCACGATATACGATAAGACAACTATGAAATTGGAAGCAACGTCGTTTCCCCCTTGTTTCCGGGAGTTAAAACAACATATGAAGAGAAGTGCCTACATAGCACAGATTTGGTGTAATGCCTACAAACAAATAACGTCGACCTTGTTACCAATAAGCTATGAATGGATTGTCAATGACGGTCGGTACGATTTCGACTGGTTCCACGGCGATGAATGCCCCCAAAAAGTCTGTGACATAACGGAACCGGATGAGGAATCAGGCGAAGATGAAGACGTCATAGGTAAATAAATAAATCTTTAATCTGTAAGTATTTTATTTATGTTTATGTTTTGACAAAAATATATTTATGTTTCAGAAAATGATAGAGAAGATAATTCGAATGTCGATCAAGACGTTGATTCCGATAACAACTTAGCGGCTGATTCCGATACTGAATAATTTAAAGAAAAACATATTTTTTATTATCATCATTAAATATATCGATTTTTTTTAAAAAATGATTGTTTTATTTATTCACATCATTACAATGAAACAAATCAATTATATAAATGTATCATTAATGTTTGAAGTATATATTAAACCAAAAAGTATACAAAACTGTTGATACTGGGATTGACAGTTTCAATTCTTGGATATAATATACACACCGTTTCAGTTCAGTTAGAGGTCATAGTGATTTTATCATATTATCAATTGTTCTCTTTAAAAATATGTTAATGCCGTACTGTATCAGATGGCCATAAAGTACCCTTAAAATGGTAGTGTCACTTTCATCAGCCTAAAAGATATGGTCTGCATTAAAATGTACGGCATCATTTTTTCCTAATTTATTTATGTTAATACTATTTAAAACAAGTTATAAAATGTAGAAAACTGCTATATTTCATTAATTTATGATATTTAAACTTTTGCAATAATTAGCAAAATTTCAGTTTTTGTATTTCTCTATATTTTTTTTAGAACAGTTTCTTTTGAACGGCAATACTATATAACAATTGAGTTTTACAATATCATGTTAAAAAAAAAGTTCCCGTACAGGATCAAATGACTTTACAGCTTTATAAATCAAGGATACGATGAAATTAAGATAATTATTGATATATATTCAAATGAGCAATAATTTTTTGACGGCATTATTTTTAATAGTACTTTTGAGTGCTAGATAATGTTTTGGAACCGAAGCCGTACTTTTTCAAATTACCCCCTGGACCACGGTAAGAAAGGGGGTTGCAACCCTCGATTTTTTCCCCTTGTCGCATGATTTTTGTACGGCGTTGAGGAATAATGGATTAGAAGCAGTATTGAAATAGTATGAAACTGATGCCGTACAAAATCAAATGACCAAATTTACCCTCGAAATTGTCGGAAAATAAAAATAAAAACCCGACTTTGTGGCGCACCATTTTTTTACGGCACTGCGCGTTTTCTTATTATTTTTCATGGATCTATCGATGGTAAGAATGCCGTACAAAAATATATGACCAAAATGTACCCACTCTACCGGTACTTCTGAATTCTCACCTGCACTCAGTTGGACAGCTTACAAGTGACGGCATAGTGCTGAATCTTATTATTTTATGCTCTTCTATCGTTCTAGATAGGTCACCTGGTGGTTCACATGACCCATCATTTTTCTACACGGGCCAGTAGTCTAATAGGGTAGTTGACACCTAAGACAAATTAGTTACTTTTTATCATCTGTCAAAACGATTACTTTGTATAAAAAATGTACTAAATACATAGTTATGACGTCATTTGATTAAAATTTGGCATAGAATCAAAAAGATATGATATTTATATTTACCCATATGTTTTTAGTATTCGTTTTGATTACTTTTGATGAAGGAGTCATCGACATTTATTTACGATGCAGTCAACTACCCTATTATACTACTGGTTTTCCTATCTGGTATTCTGTTAATCATGAGGTGTCATTACACATACAAGAGAGTATTTATATGCAATCGTACAAACAACTCAAGACTTTTTAAGTAGATTAATTATTTTTTCTCAAATTTTATGATGATTTAATTCAAATATTAACCGTTCGCAGATCAGTAGCTACATTTAACATTTACAAGATTCTGTTAAGCCTCTATTTATTATTTATTCCAAACGTCATCTCAAGGTCATTCACTATCAGCTTAACCTTGTTTACGTGGTTTATTCCGCTCACACTGTTTCAGTGTATATTTCAAGGTCTTAAGATCGGCGGCATGAATATATTCACAATCAATCAATACATTAGAGTTGATAAATTATTGAATAGTATTTAATATTATAAGGGTTATTTTTTTCAATTTGACAGCCTGTCAATATGAATGTACTCAGCCTGATGGAAAGCTTGAGTAGAATTCAACAGTGAGGGCTACCACTCACTGTGAATGCAGACATTGCAGTATGGAGTCCCACAATATTGCGGCCTAGTGAGATGCTTATTCACAACCCGTTTATACGATTGAGTTGGAGGGCAACACGTGCGCTGGTAGTGAGTTGGGTTGATTTATACAATTTAATGATTATATCAAATCACATCAACATCCACATAAGTCTCTCTTTATTTAAAGATCATATTCTCATCATCTTCATCATGTATGTATCATCAATAAATATGTCTACAAAGAAATACCAGTAGTATAAGAATGTGACATCCAAATTCTGGCTAATTAATTTCTTGGATGTTTGTTTGGTGTATTGTTTTATTTAACGACCTCTTGTATAACGGTAAATGTTAAACAACCAATTAAGAAACACGAAGTACACCTAAAGTGGGATTAAACAGTCTATGTTGAGCACAAAATAACCCCGCAACATCCAACGCAATGATAGACTTCACTGGGTGAAATCTTTAAACACCGCCAACGTCGTCTCAATCGATCAATTAACGAATGTCAATTAGAACAATTAATTATAGGCATTAACAGATTGACTACAAGTTGTATTAAAATTGGAAAATGTAAGAATATAAGGATAAACAAACACATGGTATGTTAAATTTGTGGCAATTGATAAATTGATCTTAAAAACTATTCAAATGAAAGTAATATTTTTTGCATAGAAGTTTAATAATCTAATAATAAATAAAATAACCATAATATTACACTTAATTTATGCTTATATGTGTAATTAAAAAATAAAAAGTGTCCATAGCTTGGGTACTCATACATAGAAATCAAATAAAAACTTGTAAATTGTTGAAACTTAAAGTATCGACTTAAATAAAATTTTTGGCCCTAAACCAAAAGCCTCGTTCAAGAAAAAAAATTAAAACTGATATTTTCTATAAACTTATTTTTTACCCGACTACGAAAGAAGGAGAGTTATGTTTTTTGAGTATACGTATGTATAAATATTTCTTTGGCACGCCCTAGAGCCTAAACGACTTGTCGTATTTTTGTGTGAGTGGTGTCAATAAATTGCTCTTAGTTCTGAGTGTGACACTGAGTTCATTAAAATAAAAAAAAAATATGGCGGCTTCCACATATAACACAACAATAACCTACTGCAGCGCCATCTACCGAAGATACACTGAACTACGAAGTAACTACACGGAGTAACTATCAATCCTGAATCGCGCAATAGATGTTCTCGCGCCGATTATCATATATACAACATCCCAACATCAACTGTTGGGCAATGGCCCGCCAGGAATGATCATCTCGCCTGGTAGAGGATCCTCCCTTTGTGGTGGTGGAACATGATACCCGTTCCCCCACAAAAGTACAAAATAAAAAATATATTAAAAAACCTTTTTTTATCTGTTCTTTTTATATTATCAGCTCTTTAATGAATTTAATAAAAATGGCAGATATTGACTTAGTCAGGTTCTTTTTTTAATAATTCATTACTTGTTCCAGCTACAACACTCTTTTATTTTTGTAAAAGACCCTAAACTTTTTATCCAAACATTTAATGTTAAAACTTTAATAGCCCATTTTTAAACACAAAATCTCCTTTGATTAGAAAATCAAACAAAATCGAAAGCAAATTAACTGTCGACTTGGACAGCAAGTATTTGAAGTGATGACTTGACGTTGTTACATTACAATAACAAATTACCTGATTGATTACGTTACAATAGTTACGAAAACAAGTACTTAACTCAAATATAAATCCTTAATATTATTTCAAACTACAAGTCAAAGTCCATTTAAACCTTTTTCCCCAAACCGAGAGTTTATTTTCGATTACCGTAGAAAAGTTTGATTGAGTCAGTTGATACGACGAACCTTACGGTCTGAAATTGGATGTTCAATATCAGTCGATTAGGTTCACTTTTCAATGTAGGTTGGGGCCACTTCAGAATAGATCCGTAGTCTACTTTATATTTTATTAATGAATATAAACGATGGTAAATATTAGTCTTATATTTCCTTCTATATTCAATTATTTATAATTAGTTTGCCGCAGTTTATTTTAGCGTGTTTATCAATGAAAATGTTAATATTAGAAGTAACAGTTCAGAAATAACAGATTTTTAGAAAATGCAACATACAATTTTAAGGAGGTTACATAGGAATAGAATTAAAAGGAAAAAAAAATATGATTCCGAGAGAAGGAACTAGAAATCCATAGCACAGGGTGTATAGTTTGGCTTCTTCACCCTCAAACGATACGTCTGTGTGTTCGTTTGCCCTCTATTCCATCGTGGGCAGGCTCGACCGGAGTAATACCACGGCTACACAGAAAAATAGGGCTTGCGCTGTGTTTCACCGAGTGAGTGAGGATACCGGAGGCCCACACCCCAACCCGTCCCTTCATCTCCCTCCTCTTCCCCCAAAGGCCTCCAACGCACTTGTGACGCCTCTGGTGTTGCGGGAGTCCATGGGCGGCGGTAATTGCTTACCAAATGTTTGTATGATCTGCAAATATTTGGTTCGGAGTTTGGGTGTTTTCTATGTATAATATGTATGTATTTACAAAAAAAGTATATATCTATTAATCAGTTGTCTAGTACCCATAACAAGCTCTGCTTAGCTTGTGACTTGATGGCGTTGTGTCTTAATTGTCCGAAATATTTATTATTTATTATTATTCAATAAAAACAAAACCATAATAAAAACAGTACCATTTTTGTAGAAAGCGGCGTTCTCTAGAAATTTATTGATAAAATAACTAATATTCATACGTACAACAAAACAAAATTAGTTCGTTCACCGAGTAACACGAAACAAGTATGTAGGTAATATCTATAAATATGTTCTACCCTAACTCGGCTTACATGTATTAAATTCTACCCGTGAGCGTTTGTACTGTACTATAAGTTTATTTCTGGAGACCTTATTTTTGGATACATTATAGGACAAAACATCATTTTTGTATACAGAAATATACGTAAGCAAAAATGATAAAGTCTATTGTCCAATATTTCGTCACAGAGCGTTTCTTCGTTAATTTTCTACAACACGTACTCAAACAATCACATATCCTCCGTTTGTTATTTTTTATTGTAAAGAATGTTTCTTTCAAACTTCGCCTTTGAGCTAAATTGTTTAACAGAACATGTGATTTGTGTGGTGACGAATTAGGAATACAGGGTGTCACCACCTCTATTCATCCCATGGGTGTCGTAAAAGGTGACTAAAGGGGTAAATTACGTGTAGGATAACATCACTGCAAACAGAAAAAAAATTGGAATAAACTCAACACATACTTTTTTATTTTCATTGAAAATTAAATAAAGAATTAAAAGGAAAAAATATATGATTCCGAGAAGGAATCCATAGCATAGGATGTATCCTAGTTTGGCTTCCTGACTTCCACAAATGTATATTATAAGATAAAAGTAAATCGTTGTAACATTTTGTGGGAGAAAATTAAAATATTATATTGTAGGTCGATATCTTCTTTCATAGGAGATGCCTATATCCAGCAGTGGACAATTTAAGGCTGTTTATGATGTGAAGTGATACGAGTACATTGAGGTGTACCAGTACTGTGAGGCGAAAACCCGCGGCAGGCCAAAATAAAAGCTCTTTCATAGTGATCACTATACCATTGCATGTAAAATTTATCAATATTGCTACTAATAAATATGAAAGGATTTTTTGTCTGTAATCAAACTAGGCTTAAAGATACGTAGAAAGATATAATTTGTCTTTTATCACGAAAACAAATACAAACTTGTGCGGGGACACGGGAAAAGCACAGAAGTATATTTTAGAAGAACGCGGATACAATTACCTACCACTAACACACTTAATCTAAATCATTACATTTCAACAATCAACATTTATAAAAAAACATTTTTTAAGTTTGATACTCACAATTTAAATATTCACTGATGAATTGCAAAAATAAATAACGCAATAAATACAATAGGAGAGATACTAACAATACGTCTAAACGTGTCCAAAAATGTAATTTGAAACAGAGAAATCATAAAGAGAACTTTATTTTTCATTTCAATATATTTCATCTTCCAGTTCACTTATATTGCTCTATACTGTTAACTTTTTCTTCGTAATACTCATTACAACAAGTGGCGATCGTGCACAGGAAACCAGGTTCTTTTAAAAATAAAATATAAATATCAAGTTTCTTCGATAAATAAATTCTATCTTCAACTTAAAGGAAAATCTTAAGGTCGTAGAGAAAATAAATTATGAAAGTTTAAGATTAAACTCAAACGGTAGGCCACTTTTTAAAAACAAATATATACTACTAGTCCTTTATAGGTTATTTTTTATATTAATTTATTAATAATTTACTATTAATCGATTTGATTCTTTCTAGCCATACTGTTCAACTACTGTTATTTATTTTAAATTCTTAGTAATATAAAGACAAATAAAGTTGTTCTTATTCTAAATCTACACTAAACATTTTTTTGCGAGTTATTTAAATTGATAAAGGTTTATTTTCAAAAGCAGTATTCAGAAAGCATAACTAGTTTAATTTACAACTTATAACATTTTATGAGTTTCGTATCTAAAATTTTAAATTTTTTTAGAATAATAAGCCAAAATACTGTGACAAACGCTGAAAATATTACAAAACAGGACATCGCTATGGTAAAGGCCTCTACTTGTCTGAATACTTTTAAAAAGCAACGATATTTTTGTAGTGTGGTAGTATAAAATGAAAATAAGTTTTATATACGTAATCAATCAAAATGAAAACGTATAAGTACAGTCCCCAATCTACATAATTAACCAGCAGGCAGTCGTTACTTACTACTACAAAAACTTACTAAACTAAAACTACTATAAGTAAGTTCCCCGTGGGAGAGCCACGCTTCGGCATGAATGGGCCGGCTCGACCGGAGTGATACCACGGCCTCACAGAAAACCGGTGCGAAATAGCGCTTGCGCTGTGTTTCACCGAGTGAGTGAGGATACCGGAGGCCCATACCCCAACCCCCCCTCCCCATCCCCTTTCCCATCCCCCAAAGGTTGGCAACGCACTTGTGACGCCTTTGGTGTTGCGGGTGTCCATGGCCGGCGGTAATCGCTTACCATCAGGTGATACGTCAGCTCGTTTGCCCACTATTCAATAAAAAAAAAAAAAAAAAGTCAGTTTATTCTTGCAAATATTTTCTAAGAATTTAATATCATACAACCTCTTAACTTTATTCTTGCAAAGAAGATCAAGAGGTTTAGTCAAAAATTAAACTTGTAAAGATAATTTAAAAAAGTAGATTTTATTTTTATTTTATCAGACGTTATTTCTATGACGGACTTGGTTCTTGACTTCATAAATACATTAGTCAAAAATTAAAGCTTTTTTGAAAATTAACTCAAAATTAAAGTTTCCATGTATTTTATCTACACCCATGCTATAAATCCTCTATAAAAGTATCTGAAACAACTAGCTTATTGCTGACATTAAAACACCCTGTATCATAGTAACCATAATATCAATCAAATGAGTGTTATAATGTTGTATATTAGATTTCATAATGCAACTTCTTTAAAAAAAAAAAGAACTTTGTCAGGCACGCGCCTTTCACTACCACGCTACTATTTAAAAAAGAACTGTTATTAGAATTCACGTCGTATCCGGCCATTTTTATTAAAAATCAGTTTTGCAACAATGTATTACATTGTTGTTTACAAAAATGAGTGGTACAAGCTTTGATAACGCACCACCAGATATTGCCAAATAAATTATTACAATAAATAAGTCTATTATTACTATTGTATTAGATATTCATCAATAAATAAAAAAATTACATAGTTCTTAAAACACTTTACACCGCCCTATGGTTTCAGAACTTTCTATAGAAGATTCATATCATGTGTGTAAATAAAGTCTTGTATGCAACTGCACACAATTAGGTATTAAAACACTCATGTGATACTGTTATTGCACTCGGTTTCGACTCGTGTGAGAAACTTTATTATACAACAGTTGCATAAATTACTATTTTTTGTATCGACATAGTTTCAACGTATGCTATATCTACACGTTAATAAGGACGACTCGTACTAAGGCTTTATTTAGAAGGTAGGTAATAGATGGTCCAATTTATAATGTTGTATTTCAAGTTCATACTTCAACAAGGAAGCCGGTTTATAAATAACATTTTGTTTATTAAGTTTTCTAATATAATTTATTATAACTGATTGTTCAAAACAGTCTATTTTAACCGACTTAAAAAAAGGAGGAGGTTTCTCAATTCGACCGTATATATGCTTTTTTATGTTTGTCCGCGGATAGCTTCGTCGTTTATGAACCGATTTTGATGATGATGATTTAATTCATTTACATTGATGAGAACTAAGAAGACCCATAAGGGTCTGCAGTAGATCTGATGATGGAGACCATAGACAGTCGAAGGAATTCCTCAAAGATTTACAGCATGGAATTTTAATATAGGAAAACCACTACCTACATGCAGATGTGTCAATCAATGAAATCAAAAGACTGAATTTAAGTTGCGTGATCGCGTTTTCACTAGCAATGCTCGATCTTCGTGTGGCCTACTCAATAATTTGTTTGCATCTAAGTCAGACAACGCTATTCCTTCCACTTAAGCGACTTGACACTTGTCTTAGAAGGGCCAATCGACTGGCCCTTTCTTCTGGAGTTTCATTAAGCACTCTTTGTGCGGAATGGTTACGAAAGTAACTTAATCGTTGAGATTGCTGTCTAGGAGACTCATTTGATCGTCGCTCAATAATTAAACTGAGCCGATGAGCACTGGCTTCTTCGATTTCATTTCATAATCGCTCACGAATCAAAGTAAAGAGATGGTCACGACCTTCTTGAATTTCGTTAGTTAATATATTTGATATATAAGCTCTCATAGCCGGCAATCTATTTTTGCGCTTCTCTGGCGTTTGATTTTTTCTCTTCTTATTATCTTTTTAATTTTGTGTAACCGTTTCCGTCTATCATTTTCCGTCTCAAGTAACCGTCGTCTCCTCATTCGAGAAGCATCCTTGCTCGGTCTATATATATATCTAGAAATGTACTGTTTTATATAGGTATCTGTCGTCGCTTTTAACGGGAGAGTCAAAAATGGTCTACATTACATACATATATTTTCAAATGAGTGTCTACACTTCATTGTAAAGTGTTTTATATATTTTTACTTTAGCAGTTCACTACTGTACTGGTAGGCCCCTTTTTAGAAACCAAAACATTATTTACTGAATTCATACTAATATTATAAATTCTAAAGTAACTTTGTTTGTCAGCCTGTCACGCTTTTACAGTTAAACCGTTTTACCGATTTTAATGAAATTTGACATGGAAATACTTTGATTATTACTGCGGTAACCGAGATACACGCGGAAGAAGCTGTAGGCAAAAACTGGTATTATACACTATAAATTACTTATATACCATATTATAATAACATTTCGCTATTTGAAGCCATTTTTTTTATTTAAAAAGATTTTGTCGGCGAGTAAAATTTGCTTAAAACGTGTACTAAAAATCCTTTTAAAATATGGATAATATTCAAGTTCTTGAAAAATTGTTTCTTAAAAAAATATTTCATTATGTTCTTTCGAGAAAGCTTTGTCCAAATTACCGAACTTTATGGAGCGTCTGTTTTATTAGTTACTGAGGTACATTTTAGTACCTCAAAACTCTGATTCTATTGTGTGGTACGAGAACTGTACATACGCACTCATACGATGCGGTTACTTTCTCATTTTATTAAACAATACCTCTTAGTAAAGTAAACATAGGTATATGAATAGTATTTGTTTTGTAAATTTTTTTGGAAACAAATCATACTAAATTTCATTAAAATAGTTGGAGCAGTTACCGAGATTCAGATTATATATTTACAATAATTGCTGTGTAAATGATTAATGAAGGAAATTACAAATTAGGTAGAGCCTATGGTAACTAGTCTGCTAGTCTAGGACTCCTTCTGAAGAATAACGTCTTCACAGAAGGAGACCGTAGCCTCCCTTCCCTCACTACTTGCTAGCATTACCGCGATCAATGCTGGTGGTGACAGGTTTAGTCCGATCTGTCCGACCAGGACTCGACGCTTGGACTCCCACGAGGGCAGTCCTCCAGCGTGTGCTGGGCAAAGTCCCGGTCGGACCCGCAGTGGTGGCATTATGCCGTAGCCTCACGTTCGGTTCTGTTCAGATACTCTCCGAAGCAACCGTGCTCGGTGTGTATCTGAGTGAATCGGTAGGTAACACAGTCGGTTCTCTCTATCCAAGCTTCGAAGTTTGACAGAACGGCTCCGACAGGGCGTTGTCTGCTACAGCCCTGGATTTCGAGTCATGCTCGACAAGCCCGTATGGCCATCAACCGCTGCAGATTTTCGAGTTGAGCACTATAGCGGGAGGAACCCGCCAGGTTCTTAGACCAGACGGGTGCCCCATAGACGGTGGTGGATCGCAAGACGCCCATGTAAAGGCAGCGAACTTCTTTCCGTGGTCTCCCGTGATTGGGCAGCAGGCGTTGTAGCGCTCCTGCTACTCTTTGTACTCGTGGGACTACGAAGGTCTAGGTACGATAGGTACGATGAGGCTTAGTACTTCATGTACTGGCCCACCTGGGTTTCAGTATCATCCACCCGGAGTCATGAACTGGGTGGTTCCTGACGCTTACGTAGGTCGTGGAACCATATTGCCTCAGTTTTTAAGGCGCGAATTCAGTCCCAGCTCACGAATCCTATCCATGACACAGGCCACCCCTTGCGAGAAGCACCTGCTCGAAGCATGACCCTCTAGCCAGTATTAGGGTATCGACACTTAGGCCAAAACGCAGACTAGTAGCGAAGAACCGCATCGTATGCTAGGTTCTATAGCAATGAGTTCAATACAGAGCCCTGAGGAACCCCGCAACACACCTCCCTTCGATTTTCCACCCTGTTCCGATCGACAAACTTCACCGTCCTGTCGCGCAGATAGGCCTCACTCCCTGCTGATTCCGACAGGGAGCGATCACACCTAATGGCATACACTGTCAAGCGTCCCCGTCGAAATCCAAATTAACAGTCCGATAGATCAGGGCCCACTCGCGACAGGTGCCCTCTGATACGGTCAGAGATAAGTCTCTCAAAGAGTTTCCCCAACTCGTTTGGCAGGGATATCTGTTGGAACGCAGAGGGAGAATCTGCATCCATTCCTTTCTTTTTAAGGAGCACCAATCTCGCTTCCAGCCGAGGGGTAAGATACCGAGGCCAAAACACTCAGTAAGAATCTGCCTCAGTTTGTTTCCCAGCACTTACAGAGCTATCATACGCGCCCGACCTGGAACACCATCAGGTCCAGGCATGGTGTTGCGGGAAGCCAGCCGCCGTACGGCTCGATCCAGCTCTCCCTCCGAACCTCACACTTATCGGAACAGAATTTCCAGTTCGATTGTGTCGAAGGGATCGGGAACTGTCTTGGACCCTCGGAAAGAGCGTGTCTAGCACCCTTCCTAGAAACTCCGGACTAGGTTTTCCGTCCCTATCCAGTCCCTGGACGGTTGACTTCGTAGTTTATGCGGTCACCACGCCGCTTTCGACTGCGTCAAGTGTTGTGAATTCAAATCCTACACAGGACAACACTTTGTGTGAACCACAGATTGTTGTTCTGTGTCTGGGCGTTCTTTGTGTCCGCTTCATTCTAAAATCCCCCGCGACACAGGATTTATATTCCTAATGCGGGTGTTGTTTTTTAAAAGCAAGAAAAAATATTAAGTTTATCTTTTATTAAAAACTTTTAAAGCAACTATTATTCAACTATGTTTGTACATACATAGTTACTCAGTCAGTGGTTAATTTGAGAATTTACTCTTACTCTCTGTTAATATCTTATTCGACTGTAATGACTCTTTTATGGATATTGTATTCATTTTGTACTTTGAATTGTTTTATGAAGCCCCAGCATTGAATACAAATTCTTTGTCCTTCATCATTTCTCATTTCAACAGAATATAGTTGGCAGTTAATTTAGGGCTGTTAAATCGGAGAAATAAAGTAATCATTGAATACATGTTTGTTAAAAAACTGTGATGTGAAATTTTATATTTTGAGTATGGAACTGATCAAAGATAAATTAAGAATATGCAGAAAATATATATATATATATATATATCGCATTTTGAAGCGTATTGTATAACGTGTCAAAGTTCTGTCGGTGCAGAAAGCTAAAAAAATACCAATAATAAAGTCTAATTTCCACCACTAATTCGTATAAAATGTTAAAAACTCCACGAAATCTCTTATGTGATCGAGAACCCTAAGTCTAAGCTTATGTGGGTTGTTATATTGAAAATAACAATCTCTGTCTGTCACGAATGCTTTGTAGGTAGTATGCGGTCTCTTATTGTTGTTAAATGAATGAAATGAATGTTAGATCTTTCGACACTCAAAGGTAATATTTTATAGAAATAGAAACATTTTTCGCTAATAGTCAATAGAATGTAAAATCAAGTTAATTTAAAGCTCACAATTAATAATTTTCAAATTATGTTGGCCCGAAATAAAGATTCGAAATAAATTCGTTCAAAAATTGTTTCAAATTTGTTTTATTAACCGACTTCAAATAAAGAACTGAGAGTCTTCTCAGCAGATTGTATTTTCTTAACTTAACCCACGGATGTTGTTATATCTAAATGCTAATACAATTTCTTAAATTATATTTAAATGAACATAATTTAGTGCGTTACTTTGCTTACTCTTAAAAACTTATTCATATAGTCGGCATAAAGTTTTAACATATAAATGAATGAGTCTAATCCAGCCAGGACACAGGAGAAAGCATAGCAATCTCATAGCATTAATTACAAAATTTGCTGCTACGGCAAACGAAATGTTTTAGAGCTACGTCGTAGCCTGTTTGGTACGAAGTCTTGTGTTAATGTGTGCATATGTTATTTCTTATCAAAGCTATTCTTCCGCAGAATGTCACGCAAGTCCCGTCAGGGGTACAGCATACGGCACCTGCTACAGTTGCCAAATGCTCCCCGCAGTCCACCCGCCGCACCTCACCCCCCTACACCGAGTGTCAAGGTCAGTCTAGTGAACTAGAATGGTTACAGGTGTTTTGTGTTGTAGAAGCTACTTTATTACATAACACGCAAGGTTTTTTTAAATTATTTTTAATACCCTTTATTAAGAAAACTTCTGCACTTTAAAAATGTGAAATACCTATTTAGAAGTAGTGCAGAAAGCTAACATTTTTAAACATTTAGAAATGAAAAAAGTACAAAAAGCTGCACAAGTTCGGTATGAATAAACTTATTATGAAAAGTGAAGTACATACAATGAGAATTCAAGTTATATTGGTCAAGGATATGAAACAAAACTTTTAAACTCAATGATTTATGGTTGAAATCCGACCACCAAGCGACCTCTAGTTTATATTAAATTAACAAAGTTCGTTGTTTTAGCATTTGATTATATTGAACTGACGAAGACTAAAACGATTTAAATTCACGTATTTATGAAATAGTCCTTACGATGCCGGTTTTTGAGATTGTAGAGGGTAGCATTTTACTGAATGTGTATAAAATAATATGGTATGACAGTTGTTCTCGAATGTTTTCTTTTAATCGAATTCAAATATCTTTATGAAATCATAAATCTATACGAAGTAAACGTTCAGAAGTATATACGAACGCTCCTAACTAAACATTAAAATATTTGAGTCTCGAATGGGATCGTGTAAGTACATTTCTAAACCTCTGTTGGTATGTAAAAGTAGGATAAATTTTCGGTGTTCTAACACCAACAGTAAATCAAAAAGTTGTACAATTATGTAGTTACAAATGAAAGTATGGGAAAGTTACGATTTATTTATTACAAACTATCTTTACCCTGTCACACTAAGCAGTGGAACATCATAATTGTGTTAATTAGAAATGATGAACAAGATAAGTTATATTTAATATAACTTATATACTTACTTAAACAATAAAAAGACACATATGGCAATAAAGTTATATTATTCCTTGTAATAAAACGCTTTTAAAATAAAAGAGATATTCATAATTAAACAAATAAACTCGTAGGTAGGTAGCGCGCGATACATAACGACCCAACTTCTCGCAACATCCATAAATTATTAAGAAAAACAACCGATCTAAGTAATTGTGTTGCAAGTTTTATGCTACTGCAGCGCCTCTATCGGCAGTGAATAGAATCACATATTGAAATAAAAAAATTAAATGTATTTGTAAATTTAAAATATTTTATTTTTTTCCAGTAGAAGTTAAAATAATCATTTGTTTTGAGAAATAATTGTTCTCTTTGTTGTACTAGGTAACAATGTTATCAATAAAGCGAACCTGGCGGTAAAAATTTGACCTGCAATGTAGGAGTTTTTATACAATACAAAAAATACTACAGATATTTAAATATTTTTTTATATCTTGTGCTATATAATGTTACTAAAATATATCATTACCTAAAATTTTACATAACTTTAGTAAATATTTTTTGTGTCACACATTGTACAATTCTCAGACAAAGGAAACTGAACAAGGCATAAAACGTAAAACTCAACCCTCTGAGACAGGGAGGGTGCTTAAGCTTGTAACAGTTCATACATTAGTGGCTAGATGGCGCTTTTTTCAATATGTTTAACATCTTGTAATAAACAGTGATTTTAATAAATTATTCAATTATTATATGTTTTTATATAGTGACTTGAGATATAAATGTGATTGTTTTTATATCCATACTAATTATACATATATTTGAGAAAAACAGATTGTAATATTTGCGTAGGTCCAGATTTAAATTTATGTGTACGTTATATACCTACATAATCCATGTGAAATCTCTTCAATGTGTAATATTACATCTAATGAATAACAAGAAACCTTTAAAGTATTAAAGTTATTAGTAAGTCTTAATCCATATTGCTGCGCACTATAAAACTCACATATGTAGTCACTTAAATAATATAATATAATGCAATTTATTAATTTATTCGTTTTTATACGAAATATACACACCATAATATAAGTTTCATTTAATTTATTCATTTAAATACAAGATATATTGAAATGTAACAAGATAAACCTCTAAGGTTTGTGAAATTCTAGAAAGATAGTATCACATATTGACTATTATTTTTACATAAGTAGATATACGTCTATCTAGGTAATCTACAACATATTATATAATTACGAGAACTACCACCATGGGAGAGCCACGCTTCGGTATGCATGGGCCGGCTCGACAGGAGTGACACCACGGCCTCACAGAAAACCGATGTGAAACAGTGCCTGCACTGTGTTTCACCGAGTGATTAAGGATACTGGAGGCTTATACCCCAACCCCTCCCCCGCTCTTTTTCCCATTCACCCAAAGGCCGGCAATGCACTTGTGACGCCTCTGGTGTTGCGAGTGTCTATGGGTGGCGGTAATCGCTTACGATCAGGCGGTACGTCTGCTCGTTTGCCCCCAATTAAAAGAAACCTCTCGATTTTTCACCCCTTGTAACCTCTTTTAATAACTGCTACTAAACCACATAACGTCTTGTAAACACTTTTTAGATTACTAGTATGTACAATATAATTACTTTTTACAAATTTATTGGGCACACACACTTATACGTAAAACAAAAAGAATATTCGCCGATCATCAATATTGTTCATTTGCTCTTTTCTTTATTTTATCAAGGGATTTTCCCTTGCCCGATACCGACCCTCCTTGGTCTAGTAATCGTATTCAAGCGGTACAAAAGAAGATAAATAGGGGTAAAGAAAACAGATAGGGCGAGGGTATGGATACTCTTAAGTCCCAGGTGGGAGTCGAGTCTGCAGTAGATGCTGAAGTCAAATAGGTGCCTCCACTCTACTATGACCATCATCTCATTGGAGAGGAAACTAGGAACAGTATAACATTACAAATGAGAATTTTTGATAGATAGGTAGAAAACTCTTTATTTGTACCTACACCGTTTTATAGGTTTAAAAAAGAGTACAGAAAGTGACGAATGTATAATGTACAAAAGCGGTCTTATTGCCGAAAGCAATCTCTTCCAGGCAACCATAAATTGGATCAAAATATATCGTAGATACAGTAGTTGACTGTGTAATCAGTTTTGAAGAACTTTAATTTTGTAATGAATGTAACTAGAGATACACACACACATATATATATACACTCGTATTTACAAAAACATATATGAACACACATACTAATAACTAGGTTTAACTTTGTAGGTTGCGAATGAATAATAAAGTTGTGGTATTACTGTTAATCTAGAAACAATCATTACAAATGTGTAAAGTTCTTAAATGTATTCTATTTAAGGATTTTAGTACATTCAACGGTGAACAAAGTACATAAAATGTTAATGATTATAAAATCATTAACATTTTATGTACTTTAGTTAATAATAACTTTGACAACTCTTGTCTCTGAATTAGAAATAACTATGTATTTTGAGGAATTGAGGTACGGGATCACACTGACTACCTACTGTAGATTAATTGGGGTCGGCTATTAGTTAAGTCGGTTTCACCTGAATATCAGTTTTTCTACGGGCCGACTGGCACCGGACGAATTCGATATCAATTTGCATAGGTATTCGTGACCACCGGGACCCGATGGCTTAATGTGTTCTGCGAAGCACGAGCGTGAAACACCACCATTTTCCACACTCCGGTCTGCTTTTAAGAATTTGTGTAGCCCACTAGACCAACGAGGCAGTTGAACTGATTACTGTACCTCATTACAAAAAAGGAACCTCTTGGAAGGAAATGGTCAGTAATAAAAGCGTTTCTACAATAATTCTAGAGTAGAAAAGTGATAAATTTTAAGACGTTATTTTTTCTCAAAATTGAGGAGGCCTTTACAAAACTATACAAAGTTGAGTCGTAAACGTACCGAACTTAACTCAGCACACTAGGTATCCTAAGAAAATAAATCCAATAAATTTTCAGAGCAAACAAATAAATCAATCAAATCGCCAAATGGGGTAAACAGGATTCCTGTCCAAAGCAAACGTATTTTGTTCTCGTTAGTTAGGTTGACCCTACCACCCTCTGTCGAATTCCTATTGGAACTATTCAGAAGCCTTTTGGTATTTATTTACAAAGCAAATCAACTATTTATTTGCTGGCGTTCGCTTTGATCGGCGAATGACCTCGAACAAACGTGCAAACATACGATTGTCGTCAGAAAAGATACCATTAGATTAGTGTGGATATGCTTTGCTTGTATTACATAATTTGCTAGGTTTTGCTTTAGTCCTGCTGCACTAACATGAAAAATAGCTATGCTCTAGCTTCGTTAGTGAGAGTTAGTGAAAAACACGCCAAGGGCTGAGTTCGACTCTCATCTCATCTTCCTAGCCTTTATTATTTCCAAGATTATTTGAGGTCGGCTACTGGTTCAACCGGTTTTACCTTAATATCAGTTTTTCCAAGTTTCCAAGGAAATATTTTATTATTATTTAACAGTAGTATTAAGGGTACTTAAAAAACTCACATATTATCAAAATTAAAATATAGGTAAATATAGGTAAATAAACGGACAAACGTTACATTTGTATATCTGATAATAGTACAGCAAGAATCTACACTTTAAAGCTTAGTACGTAAAAATGAACTGAAATTTAAAAAAATGAATGATTATGTCACTGCATACATAAGCGACTTCCGATCAAGAGGTCTCGGGTTCGATTCCCCAGGCTGGTGAAAGATGGTGGTGTTACTTGCATGTACCTCGGCGAGCATTTTAAGCTGTCGGTCCCGGTTGTCATGGACATCTATGGTTAATTCAATTCGGCAATCGTTATTGGGAAGTCAGAGATCTCAAATACAACTATTTCAACCTTCAAATTCAGTTCACCCTTAAGGTAGCGGAAGTCCGATGCCAGTCTCTATTAGTATCTCTACTATAAACATGTAGGAATATTCACTGATAAAAGTCTTATCCAGATATAAGCCAACGTTTCATAAAAGGGTTTCTTTTCACGGGCCGGCGTCAGGGCAGCCCGGTCGTTTGTCTCATTCCTCATTCTTGTAAGAATTAATGTCTTTACAGGGGTCGAAGTCTCTTGTGTCTGATACCCCTTCGTATGTTTTACGAGATTTTAGGTATCCAATGAAAGAAAACGTGGGTCTAATGTAGGTGCATCCTAAAAACAACAATATGCTTCATGTTAAAAAATGCTGTTATATTATCGGATTGGTAGTATTGTTCTTAACATTGAGCTTAATATGTTTTTTTAGTAATAAAAAAAGCTGAAGAAGAAGAAGGTTTAACATATATGTATATAAAATGTTATGTTGATTTGTGTACGCTTAAAAACTCAAAAAGTTCTGCACCGATCGAGCTGAAATTTTAGAATGATATATAATCCGCATCAAGGATTGTTTTATCTAATTTTTGAATCAGTCACATATCCGCAACCGCGAAAAAACCTACATAAACGCGGGTGAAGCCGCGGGCAACAGCTAGTATTTTATATATACCCCTCTTTTGTATACTTTACTTTATTAAGTTGGTATAGAATATTAGGGCATTTAAGGAGCTTCTTAATAGATGATTTAGCTTACAAATTACAAGTTTCATTGTTTCTATTTCAGTTACGCTATTTGGGTTGAAAATTCATAAGATTGTTTAAAATATAGATTTTTAACAGTGTTAGGTTAAAAATAAAATAAAATAAAACTTTATTTACTCTCACCTTTGCACAAATTTTTTTTTTTTTTTTTTTTTTTTTTTTTTTTTTTTTTTTTTTTTTTAAAGACAACTCCCGCATTAGGAATATACATCCTGTGTCGCGGGGGACTTTACAAACATATATGTAACGGACACAAATAACACTAATAAATATTAAACTGTACTAACGAAACTTAACTATACTATATTAACTTAACTATTCCTATTTTTCTGTATATATTTATCTTAACTTTTAATACTAGTTACCAGGACAGGCTGTCTTGCGACATAAGCCGCCTCAACCCAACCTTCCTTCTCCAACCCTTGGGCAAATTGTATTCCCATCTTTTTTTTGCCTTTCTCTACTTCTTTTTCCGCTCCGCAGGTACCATTCTGTTACTATTTTGGTCCATTTTTCCGTTGTTGATCTTATCATGTGACCAGTCCATTTCCATTACAAGGTTCGTGTTTTTACTTTAACATCTGCTACTTTGGTGATGCTCCTAAAAATGTAGGTCAATGAGAAAGCACACAAAGTTACATATGGCTATTAGCATTTTGCTTTTTTCGCGAAGTTTACTGTGAAACCCTAAAATAAGAACACCCTTTTCTGTTACAGCCTTTTCTGTTTATTAGACTTTTCTGAAACTCTACTCATGTAGGTTGTCACGTAAATAGTTGACGCAGCTTAGAAACAGAGTTGATATTTCTTGTCTTCGGAATAAACATTTACCAAGTAAATATATAAAAAAAACAATAACACGTTCGTGAAAGTTAGAGCGTGAGGGTCACAGAGTGTACCAAAGCGATGGATCTTTATATAAACTCGAAATATATTAAAAATATTCTATCACAGTTCGGTTGAGATATATCACAATATACAAATCGACAGGTATACATAAGTACAAGTATTTATGGGTATGTTTGGAAAAACGTGTGTCCGTTAACTGTATTTGCTTGTACAGCTAGCTTAGCTTACTTAGCTAGCTACGAGTAGCTAGACACACAATAATATTGTCAATATCAAGGTTGTGAATAATCTACATCAATATATGTTCCACTGCAATACAAACCACATACACGAAATATTGTTGTAAATATGTATTTTAGATAGCCTTTAGATAATAGTATTGTGGCAACTTCTATTAAGAAGTTGCCACAATACTAGTAATGAGTACCGAATTGCTTTAACTGTATGCAATTATTAAAAAAATCTTAATTTTAGATAAATCAGCGTTATTTACGAGTAACATGAAAAAAGCCCTTCATATTGTTACTCTATATGTACATTTTGTACATGTATATTTGTATTTAGACAATAAATTCCCCGTTAATCCGCAGAGTGTTAAGTGATTAAGCGCTCGGCGGGTGGGCTGAGGGCCGGTCTCTTACACACCGATTTGTTAAAACACTTAGCAATCAAATAATGTTGTACGAAGTTGTATTTGTCGATAAAACTTCATTAAATTATTACATATTGTAGCAAAATGCCACAAGTGAAGGCAGACGTTAAGTCTACGCCTCGTAGCAAATTGCTACAAGATGTAGACACGATCAAATTATTTTGATCATAGTATATATTATTATACTCCTATTACATGACATAATTTAAAATAAAATAAAATTTTATGAAATACAAAAAAACAAAATACGAAAAAAAAGTACACAGCGCCGCTAAAGAAGTTTTCACTTCAAAAAATATATTATACGAAATAGGAAGTATTCAACAAATAATAGAAATGTATTCTAAATATTTCAGTCACTTTTTTCTAGTTCACGTGTATGTGAATGAGAAGTAATTTTAACAACATTTTTAATGTTCGTTTTCTTTTGTAAAGGTGGTTCGGTTAACTGGTCAAAAGAAGTCAAAACATATCGATAAATGTGTAGTGTTTATCCCAGCTCTTACTGGTGTGCCACAGAAGGCGTTGAAGGCGATATTTCTTTCGTCCGGTCTTGCTTGATAATTTACCGCCCGTTGGTCACCGGCAGATTGAAACCTCGATATTAACTATAATTTATTGCTGACCAAATAAAATTATGCACTTCAGTTATGTATAAACTTCTCTTAGTTTTGGGATATTTGAAACTTGGATGTGACTGTCCTTTGTTTTTTTTTCTTTGGAAATAAATAGACTCGTCGATTCGTCCCGTCAAACGACGAGTAGTCATTTCGTCCCACTGGAATTACAGAAAAAAACTACCTGTTATAATTTTATATATTATAATTTATTATGGTGTCGATTTATTGAAGTTAAAGATAGTTTAAGAAAAAAGTCATGAAGACAATTATTTCTGCTTAATATTTAAACCTGATTATTCAAATATATGGCATAAAGTATGAAAGTTTCTATTTCTACAGAAGGTGTTATTTAATGACTTTAAAAACTATGTGAAACTGCTAATTATTAAGAAGCTGTGGTCAAATTATAGAATCCCGTAGAAAGTCATGTTAGTTTTACAGAAGTCATATCTCAATTACAAAAGGTTTGGATCCATTATAGAGTAGTCTATCAGTTGACTTGGCAACAATAACTAAAAGCGCTATCACTTTATTGCTATTACTTCGAATGGTGGTACACGTACTACACGTGAATATTGAAAAAAAAAGTGTCAATCTGTTACATATGTAAATAAGGTACCCCGATACAAGGAGTAAGAAACTTAGATAGTTTAAAGAATTGTGGCGACTTCCACATAACATACTACAGCGCCATCTACCGATGATACACTGAACTACGAAGTAACGCACTACACGGAGTAACTACAAATCCTGAATCGCGAAATAAATAGTTCTCGCGCCGATTAGCTTATATACAACATCCCAACATCAACTGTTGGGCAGTAGCCCGCCAGGCATGATCACCTCGCCTGGTCGGAGGATCCTCCCTTTGTGTTGGGTGGAACATTATACCCGTTCCCCCACAGAATGAAACAATATATTCTAATGTGACGAATACTTGAATCTTCAAGAATAGCTGTTTCATTGCTAATAATTTCGTTTGTTATTCTTACCTATTTTTATCTTAACATAACCACTAGATACGTTAATTCATTACACTTCTTTCCCCCATATATTTCTACTACAAAACAGACCATGTATCTTGTTACACGAATACAATCAATTACACATCGGGCCATATAAAGTGCACAGATCGCAATATATTACAGTCGCGCGATTCAGGCGCGATATTGTTCCCGGGCGGGCACTTGGCTATAAACGACTCTAACGTTTGCCGATCACGACACTAACGCATTTGGCGATTGCCAATTTTTGTTGTTGATTGTGTAGATGTGTTGTCTAGGTACTTTCCACCATATTAAACATTCTTTTTTATGTTTAGCCCAGCGAAAATTACTCTACTCTGCCTGATGGAAAGCATAAGTAGAATCCAAGAGTAGTGATCATCATACGCATTGCGAATGGTTTCGTAAGAAGATTATGTTTTTTTGCACTTATGACATACAAATAGCATCGTGACCACTGACAATATTAAGAGAGAACAAAAAAAGAATTCAAGAGTGTGCCATGAAGCTTTTGGTGCAATGGATATTGTCTTCCAGATCATTAAGATGACGAGGGAGTACAGGAGAACTCGAATAAATTGCGACAAAATACTTTTTTAACTCCATGGTTATCAAATGCGTAAAAAATTGTTGCAATACATTAATTTTTTGGAGAACTAATTTGTATAGGCACAATCCAGGTGTACCCAAGATGGCGTGTGGTTTTAGTCGGTTCGTGTCTGACATGCCATCAGGAGGTGGTATCAGAAGGAATAGCCGCACGACAAAAAAAGAACAAAAGGGTTGTTCTATGTATAGGAATAGGTATAATAAGTAATCTTTCTATTTTAATCTGTCAATTACTTGTATACCTATTGAGGATTGACAATTTAAAAATTTGCAGAAATGTCTCAGTGGTACTTCTGATATTATAAAAATCTGAATACTACAATGTTTACTTTTTAGTGCTCTTCAAATACGAACAAATTAAATTTATTACTATTTTTAAATAGGTAAACAATCTATTTAAATTATTTCCTTAAACCGACGACACAAATAAGCTTTCTAAGGCCGTAAATTAAGTAAAGCGCGCCAGTACACGACAGCACACTACAAAGTTCCATGTAACATTTTGTCTCGAAGCAGCCGCGGCCTCGCGACGTGACCCACCACCGCAGAATGCCAACCTCCTAACGAGTTTTTGAAAGCACCCCCTGTCAGGCTACGCCATCTTAAAAGGATTTGCACTTTGTAACTAAATTGTCTTGGAGAAATGGATATGACCAGGATAGTAACACCAAAGTTGAAATACTTTTATATCAAGTATTGTGTGTTTGTTGCTTAAATTTAGTATACGAGTACTTACAGAAAATTAAAGTTTAATTTATTTTCTTTAATTTTCAAGCGATGTTGTAGTTAGTGATCCTAAGTACTGAGCTGATAGTGGGTTCAATTCTCATACCGGACAAATATTTTTATGGCGAGCACGATCATTAGTATGTGTCTGGTGATGTAATTTATCTGTAATTTGAATGTATTTTGAGCTAAATTTTAGTAGCAGTCTGGTAACAGTGGTACATTACTGCCTAGTCTTTATCAGATCAGTTAGTATCAAAGATCCGTCATCTTTGATACTAACTGATCGGAATAAATCAGGATCAGAGCAATATATTAGGCTATGAAAACTCCTTCAGTGTTGCGGCTGTGCTGATTCTTCATTTGTATACAATAAGGAATAAATGATTAAAATAAAATAAACGAATTAAATAAATAAATCGGACATATAACACACAACGTCATCTAGTCCCCAACTAAAGAAAAAGAGCTTTAATTATGGGTACTAGACAACTGAACCGGGTCGACCCAAAAAGTGATATGAAGTTTTTCTGATTATAGAAAAGCTTAATAACAGCTCAAAGTTTAGAAGTTGGTGGCTTGGGGTCACGAGATTGAGGGAACAGAGAGTGCACCCGTGTAAGCATATAATTGTACATTATAATATCTCCTGCGTAGTTGGTTGGTCTCCGTTGAGACTGACCGCCGTTTCCGAAATCGGCTAGGAGAACATCACTAGACAACTGATATAAATACATTTATACCTTTTTTGTAAATACATTTATATTGATCGTTGGATCGGGAATCAAACCCGAGACCTCAAGAACAGCCGTTGCATACTATACTGCTTGCTTTGCTCGGTATTTGTCCATTATATTATATGTACTCTATTGAAAACATGTAAAACGGTGTACAAATAAAAAGTTTTGTATCTATCTATCTATTTTTTGGTAAGTTTTTTCCGAGATACAGATTTTATATATGCGAAAATTGCACGTTTAAAGGTATTAGAGTTAAGATTCATTTTTGTCCATTTCGTTGTTGATGGGCAAAAACAGTTGTCAGCATTAGTTGTAGACTAAAATGTATCCGAAAAATATATGTCCATTACCTTTGGCATTATGCTTAAGAAAGCATTTTAAATAAATCCAATTATTTTTGGTTTGTTATGAACTGATCATTACTTCGTAACGTAATTCTCTGTCTATACGCTTTATTTAAAAAAAATACGAATTAAATATTTAATTATAACACAATCAAATATCAAAATTAACTCCTTTTTCACGTTTCTTTGATATTTTTTGTATCTAGTTTTTATTTAAAACAGTGAATAGTGTAAATAGTTAATTTAAACACAAGTGATTTTTTTTTTAAATAACTTTTTTTACTTTTTAATAAAAAAATAATTATAAGCTCTTTCATTTAATACCCTTATATAATGGCCGTATACATGTTTCTGAACAACCCACCCAGGGTTGTTCAGAAACATGTATACGGCCATTTTCTTACGGTGGCTATTTTGTTTCTTAGATATCTATAGTTGAGCAGACGTATCGCCTGATGGTAAGCGATTACCGCCGCCCATGGACTCCCACAACACCAGAGGCGTCACAAGTGCGTTGCCGGCCTTTTAGGAAGGAGTACACTCTTTTCTTGAAGGTTTGAAGGTCGTATTAGTCCGGGAACACCGCAGGCAACAGCTCATTCCACAGTTTTGCTGTGCGTGGCAGAAAATTTCGGGAAAATCGCACAGTTGTGGACTGCCAACCATCTAGGTGATGGGGATGAAATTTCTGTCGCGAAGGATGATGGCGGAAAGATGCGGCAGGGATCAATCCGAACAATTCCTCGGAGCACTCCCCATGGTAAATGCGGTAGAAGATGCACAGCGAAGCCACATCTCTACGCAGCACCAGAGAGTCTAGCCGAATTGAAAGATCCTGGCAATCGACGATACGAGTCGCCCTCCGCTGAATGCGGTCCAGAGGGAGGAGCTGGTATTGGGGTGCCCCTGCCCAAAGATGAGGACAGCATTCCATGTAAGGCCGAACCTGCGCCTTATAAAGCCGAAGGCGGTGGGCCCGAGTGAAATACTGCCTCGATCCCTGATGCCTGATGTTGAGCACACCTAGCTTTTTCGAGGCCAATTTGGCCTTACCCTCCAAATGGCCACGAAACTGGACTTCGCTCGATACGTCGAGACCAAGTATCCCAATATTGGCTGAGGCAGATATATGGGGGTGTCTTCAAAACGAGGACATACGACCCAAGGTAGTTTTGTTGCGGTGAACGCGCAAATTTTTAAAAATAATACCGATTATAGATAATTGCATTGTCTTCAGAACTAAAGGTATATTTAAAATTTCAGCTCAATCGGAACTCGGGAAGTGGATGAAATTTAACTTGCAAGATTTGATTACAGACAAACATCGAGACAGGTGAAACTAAATAAATAACAGCTTGTAAAATTTGAGCTGAGCAAAATCTTGTTAAGGAAGCTTTAAGTTTGAACGTCCACGGATATAAAAGTAGAGAGCAACCATAGAAAAGATGGACGGACAACATGTCTAAGAAAGTAGTACGGTACAAAAATATCCATTGCAACATTCGCAAACAAATTTAAGAATAAGCGATAGAATAACATGATAGAATTCGAGCAGAAATCTTCTGCACCCTATTTCTACATAAATTATATGCCTACATAGAAATAGAGGCCAGAAGATTTACACTTATCTATATGACACTAAAGACAGATTTTCTATTGCATAATTTTTATTATTCGAGAAATATAATTAGAACATTTTGCTTTAAGCAAAGTTCTATTACGGACAACATTGCAAGATATATCGCTCATGTATGTCGTGACCCTCACGGTTTATGCCAATGTATCTTTCATCAGCTTAGCATTGTGACATGTTATCTTACTCACGTCTGTTATTAGGCGCGTCAGCCTTTCCCAATCCATCTAAGTCCTCAATGATCCGTCCATTAAGTATTCATCTCGCGACATTAGTGGCTGCCGTTATTAAAACCACCTGTAAATCCCATACTTGCGACTTGTCGACGCTCCACACGTACGAGGGAGCGAGGGGGTACGGCGGTCGTCCCTTCCGCCCTTCTGACTTTTGTCTCGAATCTCAGCGCACGTCTTGGACATCGGGGACACGTCTTACAGAATTAATAATAAGCTAAGAAACCGGGTGCGGTTTGGGCCACAATGTGCCGAAATTTCTAACCCTCATTAAGGGCCCTCTGCACTCACCGCGCGCTCCAAACTTTAGACGTTCGCGCTCGCGTTCGCCCGTTGTTTATTGGTGTTGCTAACATTGAGACGCTTGTAACGGGTTTTAATAGTCAAATTAAGAATGTTCAAAGCATTCGTGATACGGTGTTGTCACCATTGAGGTGATTCGTTTTATTTTTGCACTTGAGTTTCCTAACATATGTTTTGTTTGTGAAGTTTTTAGCGAAGACATGAAATATATAAACTTTTATATTGTTAATGTTATTTTTATATATAAAATCCCTAACCCAGTAATCCGTTTCTTTTGAGAAACAACGTGGTTTATGAATTGTTAAAAGCCCATATTTGTGAACAAATATTTCAGTTGTCTGACGTTGTTACCAGAAGACATTTGGAAGGGTTTCGTTGACAATATCTTGTCACCTCAGGCCTCGGGCTATGATAGTTGAGCGAATAATAGTCGTAACATTGAATGATAGATAAGACTTCATGTAAATGGAAATATTAAGCCTAAGGACTGTTGTGAGTGTACTCGTATTTATTAGTTTGATGTACAAGCTCTGATAGTTTTATGATAGGTAAGTGTATATGATCGCTATGTTTGATTTGAAAAGTTGGCTATGAATAAGTTATTAGTGAAGTGACACTATTTTCGTAATATCTTTTTGCTGAGCTTCGAGTGACACACAGTGAGCACAGACAGACTGACAGTTAGCAATCACACCATTAAATGAAGGCGTAATAACGTAGGATGGGACTAATGTTATCAATATGAGAGTAAAATATAATATACTTAAATTAAAGTTGTTCTCAATGTAAAGCCCTCAGCAAATACTTTGGTCTCAGTAATCTTATTTGATACTGCTTCAGAAGTAGATACGGAAGTGTTTGAAAGGTCTTCAATACTCATACTTTTATACTTAATCTTTTATATGGAAGCCAACTTATAAATAAACAAAAAAAACTTGAGAGGTGTCAAGGGACACCCGGATGGAACGAAGTTCGAAATAGAAAGACGAAACGAAAATATCTGTGTGTGTCGTCGTCGTGTCGTGACAATAAATTGTGTCGTGACAACAAATTGTGTCGTGTAAACAAATTGTGTCGTGACAATTTTTCCGTCTAGCCCCCTTACACAACGCGCCATAAGGAACTTCGTTCCAATAAATATTTCGGACATTTAACACACAACGCCATTTAGTCAAGCTAAGCAGAGCTTGTGTTATGGGTACTAGCCTAGTGATATAAATACATATATACTTTTTTTTTGTACATATTATACATAGTAAACACCCAAACTCCGAAACAAATATTTGCAGATCAGACAAACATTTGGTCCGACCCGGGAATCGAACCTGAGACCTTAAGCACAGCACACGCATACGCTACCACTACGTCACTGAGGCAGTTTTTGTAAGTTTAATGTCAGCGTATGAAAAAAAAAACTGACAGGCTTATTCACTGACTGGTCGATCAACCCATAGCTAAGACCTCTGGTTCTAGAAACATGAAATTTTATACAAAAATCCCTTAGGTAACGTAGGTAGAGAACTACGAAAAAAAAAATCATATTAGTGTTGGGTTAGGTGTGTGACTTGATAATAATATATCTAGAAGAGATAAATTAATTGATTCAGTATATTTATGAAATCTATTTCAACACTCGTGTACAGTGCGACGTAACACTACTATGATGAAGCTCAATGATTGACTTTCGATTAGCTTTTCTATGAACTGATGTATTTGTTCATCAATATAGCTGGCTAATAACCATTGGCTGGCCATATAAGCCCTGGAACTGACAACCTGAGAATAATAGGGGTAGTGAAAATCGCTCCTCGGGAAACATAGTGTAGGATGCCCATAGGGTAGGTGGACAGACTACTTGCGCAAGGAGCTCCATACGAGAAGCCAAAAACCGATCAGAGTGGCATGCAATGACAGAAGCCTATATCCATCAGTGGACTGCAATAGACTGATGATGATGGTATATAGAGGGTCTGACTTCAAATTAAAGCTGACTTGAGGTCCCTAAAGTAAAATAAAACAATGTAATTGTAAATTGCATGATTCATATTTCTTAAACTATTACCAAAAAATTAAAAATTAAAATAATATACCGGACATCTAATACACAACGCTATCTAGTCCCAAGCTAAGCAGAGCTTGTGTTATGGGTTCTAGATAGCTGAAATAAATACTTAAATACTTTTTTTTGTAAATACATACATATTATACATAAAAAACATCCAAACTCCGAATAAAATATTTGCAGCTCATGCAAACATTTGGTCCGACCCGGGAATGGAACCCGAAACCTCAAGCTTAGCAGTCGCATACGCTACCACTACGCCAGAGGCAGCATTAGTTGAATTTATTTTGTTTACTACATTTTAGTGTTTAATTTCAAATTTCTGCGTGATATTTATGACATGCTTGTATTCAACGTGTACATAAAACTCCTAATAATAAGTTTCGATTCATGTTATCTATATTTACAAGGTAACATTACCAACAAAATCGTGGTCAACAAAAACCTTCATTAGTTTCGATATTTTAAAATATCACAAACTGATAGTCATAGTAACGATTTTGTTTCCTCAATCTCTGAGTGTAAAATATCACGATTCACTTAACATATGTACAGAAATTCACATGAAGAGTCCTCATATGATGTGTTTAACCCTTTCCATCCATTCGACTGCCTCGGTGGCGCGAGTGGTAGCGTAAGCGACTGCTGTCCTTGAGGTCTCGGGTTCGATTCCCGGGTCGGACCAAATGTTTGTATGATCTGCAAATATTTGTTTCGAAGTTTGGGTGTTTTCTATGTATAATATGTATGTATTTACAAAAAAAAAGTATATAAGTATTTATATCAGTTGTCTAGTACCCATAACACAAGCTCTGCTTAGCTTGGGACTAGATGGCGTTGTGTGTTAGATGTCCGGAATATTTATTTATTTATTTATTTATTTATTTATTTATTAATGTAATACGAAAATATTTTCTCTGCATCAAAAGACGTACATTAAGACGTTATCCCTCAAAAAGGAAATTCATAATCATTTCAGAAGGTATGGGGTCCGTAAAATCGAAAGTTCGTTTCAAATTTCAATTACTTATTCGTATGCGTGTGCGTAGGAAATGAAATAACACTTAAATTTGATTTACGGTAGAAAATATTCTAATATAAATGAGATATTGTTTTCTTGGGTAAATTAAGGCATTTTGTACTCTTACGCACGTGTTTCGTTGCTGTAATTCTATGGTAATAATTTCCGGTTGTAGGTATTCAATTTTCATATAATTTATTACAGAATTATGAAATAGTTAAAATACAAGTACCTACGTGGTTACTATATTTATTTATGATATATATGTAAATTATATAAATATGTACCTTTGTTTTATTTTAGGAATTAAATTATTTGCCATGAAGCATTAAAATACTTTCAGGGTGTATAAAACCAGTGTTATGCATTTTTTTAGTTCCCTTTGTTAGATGAAAAACTGATCCATCGCAGCAGTGGGGCAGAATTGTTATTACTTACAAAATATATTATCTTGAAAAATATTGAAAAACTATTCTTGCCAAGCTATCACCAATATGAACTTTGAAAGTACTATGAGATATGAGAAAGGCTTTTAAATATAAACAAAATTACGAGTTAAAATTAAATAACTTAGACTATGACGGCGGAAAATATAATTTTCATATTAAAATAGACGATTAATATGTATGGCTTATATTTATTTTGGACTCTACACACACACATACACAACTCTCATAAAAACACTTACACACATTCACACTAACAAACAAAATCACAACTACTCTCATTGTTTTTATAACTCTATTGAGTATAGCTACTTAGATAATTTGATTGTCATCAGAGTCGAGGACTGGATCTGTCACAAAGATTTAGTACCTAGCCCACTAACTCTAAGCTCTCAATAAGGTTCTGTTTATGTTGTACCTATACATAAATTTATGAATTTAAACTACCTTAAGAGAGAAATAAACAATAAGAATTATTAGTAAATAAACAACCGATTAAAAAGAAAACACTCATCTTTCACCAAAAGTTACTGTTAATTTTCCTCGCGAAATTCAAGAACTCTCGTCCTTATTAAGTTAACGTAATCTTTGAGTTATTATAAAGCACCTACGGCCCAAGCGGTTGCATAACAAATTTTATTTCCTCACCAAACGTCCTTACAAAAACAGAATACAAAACTTGGGCGTTCTTCCCGCGATCCTCCTGTGAATTTATATCGTCGGCCAACAAGAAAACAAAAGTGGAGTCGCGCCAAAGGTACATTATCTTAACAAAGTACAGCAATTAGGTACACGTTCTACATCTGACTCTAATAATTTAAATATGATAAAACAAAGTAAGACGAGGCGAAGAATAAGGCGGGCCCCGGTTAACTTATTTATAAATTCTTCCTGTTTCTTGAAACGTCACGGTAGAACCCTTCCCCTACGCTATAATGCAATGAAAGGGGCATTCATATAAGTATCGCGGTGATAAAGGCTAATCCGCCTTTAAGGAATCACTGATCCTTACTTGTTTGGTTATAACTAAGTTTAATAGTACACAAGGTCGCCGCAGATTGGAAAATGTAATTTGGTGCACATAGATTTAAATATAGTCAACGCTATTGTTTCACCTATTTACAACGATGAATTACTGTGTGTATACAGTATAATGTTACACATATAGATAAAAAAGAATGATAAAGATACCTATTGTTTTGTATACTCACATATCGTAAGGTATCAAGTGCAAAAAAACTAACTAAAATAATTGATAAAACTCCGTATAATTGTTTTTGATAAAGGTTGCCGAGACAGGAAACAAAGACAATTTTTTTTTTTTTTACATTTTTGCTATGAACTTTTACCGCGTGTTGATACTGCTTAATAATGCAGTTATGTAAATGCGTTTTAGTTCTTGTTTATCTTTCTGTAACATAAATCATTGTATACACTTTTTAAACCAATAGGAAAAATCCTAAGTAGGTACCATGAAATTTAAAAAAAGGGTTGGCGTCTAATTTATTTGAACACTAAATATCATCTATCTTTGTTGTTAAATTTTGCTATTTTGGGGGACAGAGAACTGTTTTAACCACTATAGATGGTAATTGAATGAATCAATTTATTAAATATATTTGAAATAACGCCTCGTGGTAACAAACACGGTGTTAGATATTGTGAAATTAAATAATTCATTTTCAATATTTTCAGTATTTTTAAGTAGACCGATGATTTTACAAAGATCGCGATATCGATAATGGATGGAGATCGCTTCAGAGCCGTCTTCTTCGCAAATACTAAGGACCTAAGTCCAGAAATATACGTATATCATAAATCAGTAAAAGTAAGCCGTGTCCTATTTTAAAATTTGAGCATGAAATTCACGAATAAAATTAAATGACTCTTGCTGTCTCTATTCCATTAAGTAATGATATGATCGCTTTGAACTAATATCTCCACAATTAGCCTGTATTTATCCGCGATTCAGAGAAAGTGGCTCAAACAGCTTTGTTCATAGTTCCACAATAATCGTGAACAAAAACAGTCAAGTAGAGATCAATAGGCCACAATCCTCGGAGTCGGTAGGGGCGGTTAGGTATAAAATTACAGATCAAAACTCGATCGAGACGTTGGCCTTTATTCGGAGTCAGCAGAGCGCGCTATCAAAGAAAGTCTACTTAGGAGTTAGCGTCTTGGGTCGTCAAGTTTGTTGGCAAGGGTTACGGATGCGGGCAAGGGCGTAAGGGTACGTTTTTGAATGTAAATAGTGGCGTTGGGTCTCGTATGAATTAAATTTAAGTAATTAATGGGTGCCGCGCGGTCGCTGTAAGGTCGTCTATGTACCATTTAGATAATGTATGAAGTTTTCTTTGGATGTCGCGGAGGAAATCTAATTTTTAATTGCGTTCATGTAGATAAGATCTCTGAAACATTTATTGGTATCATTTAAAGTTACCAAACATTAGCAGAGACACGTTATACTCAGGCTTTTTGCACGAATATTTTATTAGTTTGGGTGAATGTGTCAGTTTTATATTTATATTTTTATTTGCACGATCGTTTTGTTTTATGTCTGGGTCATTTATTTAAAATATATCAATCAACAACCCATATTGTCCCACTGCTGGGTTCGGGTCTCCTCTCAGGAGAGGGTGAAGGCCATACGTCCCCACGCTGGTCAAGTGCGTGTTGGGGATTGGCAAGACGACGTTGTGGCTATTCTTCTTGCTATTGGATGTTTTTAAGTCGCTCAAAGGCCTCTAACTAAATTTCGCGACTGTTATCCTACGATAACAACTGGGACCAACTACTTAACGTGACCTCCGAATCACGGAGACGCTTATGGTAACATGCCACCAGCGGTCATTTATCCAGTCCAGACCGCGCCGTCGTTGCTTATCCTCGGTGATTGTTTCACCGAGTGCAACTGGGCTATGAGCGCCTATAAAATAATATGTTTAAAAAAATAGTATGGTTTATCGACAGTGTGATTCACATCTCACCTCATCCTCATCAATCCCACATATGGAATCAGCGAGCCATATGTCCGATTGATGAGGTTAATATTATTTTTCTATCCACAAATCGAAAAACTGCCTCTTTGGTCCAGTGATTAATATAAGCGTGTACAGATCGAGACGTCCCGGGTTCGATTTCTGGGTCGGACTGCTGTTGGGTTTTTCTTGTAAGATTTTTTTTATATCAGCCCGGAGTATAGTGGATGGCAGCGTTTTCCGCCCGTTGAATACATTAAGCATTCTGATTGAATTTAAAAAAAATCTTATAACTGGTGTATATTTCATCCTATCTCTATGTAACACACATGTAAAGCACACATGAGGACAGTGTTACTCGTAAATTGTAATAGTTCACTTGGTGAAAACATGCTATCAAATGTTTTGTTTCATCACTATTCATTTAATACTGAAAAAACATCATTTGCCAAGAAATAACTAGTGTGTGTATTGTGTACTAATTTCATATTAATCTGCTTCGGTCCAAGGGGTCGTGTGGGTCATTTATTAATTATACCTTCAGGGTGAAGGGGTTCAAGAAGGGAGCCTATATTTTAAGACGCCGTCATCTGGCACGGTATGCGTTGTGTACACTCCGCTCAATATTTATTGCTATATGTAAGTACTCGGGACCCATTATCCTGTCCGCAAATGTGTTGTGTTTATTCTTAATAGACGTTTAGTGTTATTACACTTATTTAATTAGAAGGTATTAGTATATTACGCTGTTGTTAACAAGTTTTGAAGCTACGACTGCACTTTTAGAGCTTGATTACGTTTTTTGGAGTTTTACTACATTATTATGAAATGGCTATGTCATATTAATATTACTACGAGTATATGTCATATGTATACATATTGTTAGATTTACACATATGCATGGAATTTGAATCTTCAATGCGGTATATCTCATTTGCTCAGGCTTATGCCTTTTATAAACACTATAGGTAAATTTGGGAATTGTAGGTACACCGGTAGTAGTAATATTGCTTAAACAATGTAATGTCCTTTAAATTAACAACACACATGGTGCAGAAGAGTGGATACTTTTTTAAATAAGACCGATTTACAAAACATCGTTTAACTAGTTTAAAATCAAAGTCACTGCTCAGATGTAGAACGATGCAGGATAATAAATAAATATTTCGTACATTTCACACATATCGCCATCTAGCTTAAAAATAGACAGACCTATTATTTTGCACTTCCTTAGCAGTTATTTGTAAAAAGTACCAAATAAACATATCTACATATATCCACTAACAACCCATGAATGAAAAAAACACCACAAACTGGCTTATTAGTTTGAACTATGGTGAAACCGAAAGTCTTTTACACATAATTTCATAGGTTCTCACTGGACATACACAAACTTTCACAACTTGCACCATACACTCATCATACAACGCGACGCCAATAATTATAGTCGTTCAACTGCATTTAAACTCACATTTATTTTGCACAATTTACGTAAACCCACTCACACATACACACACACACACACACACACACACACACACACACACACACACACACACACACACACACACACACACACCCGCACGCACACACACACGCACACACGCACACACACACACACACACACACACACACACACACACACACACACACACACACACAAATATATATCTCCGATGTGCCCGTCCTGCCCGGGAGTTACTGAAGATGCAGAGCACGTATTCTTTACGTGTCCTCGTTTCGACCCGTTACGCAGTACCTGGGCAGAGGCTCTTACGAGGAAAATTCAGCCAGAATCCTTGATAGAAGCTATGCTATCATCGGAGGCAGCATGGCAGGCGACAAGCGTTTTTGCGATGGAAGTTCTTCAGGAACTCCGTCGATTGGAAAGAAAGCGGTCGGAATCTAAAATCCGTGACATTAGCACGACGGAAGAGCAGTAGCTAGAGCCTCCCTCCACGAAGTAATGCCTAGCGGCAGTTCCGTGGGGGAAGAAGAGGTTGACGCCAGAGGAGGTGGTTTTTTTAGTCGGTATGGGGTAATCATAACACCGAGACCGACATACCCAGGTTAGCCCCTGATAATCCGTAAGAGTATTTTTGTCCAAACCTCTGGAAAAAAAAAAAAAAACACACACAACACACACACACACACACACATACACACTACACACAACCAAAATACCTTAGAATTTTGATCTCATTTGAGTATTGATATTTTTGTTAAATTAGTGATCATTTTGTATAAAATTAAGTACCTAACTCAGTATTCATTTTTCTTGTCTTTGAAGGTGCAGCTGCTTTTTTTATTTTTTGTTTCTGTACAGTTTATTGAGCAGAGTTAATAAAATAAATAAGTATTTTGTCGGCCGATCTGTGACACAGGCTTCGAGCCTAGTACGGACTCCAGCTCTCACCAAGGAAATTTTAGAATCATTTAAATTTTAGAATCACTTTAATGTTAACAAGATATCCTGTAGCTAAATTGTACCTCCCTTGTGATAGAAATTAAGTTTATTATTACTTTATACTTGGATTCATGATACGTTAGGTGTAATATATATATGTATTTTTATAAAAGTAAATAAGTATTTTATCAGTCAATCTAGATATCAAAATAAAAAACTTTTGTATTTTCAGTTTCATAATAATACCAAGACCCGGTCAATTGTTTCAAATGCAGCTCAAATTATCAAACGGTGTACGGTAGCGCCTTGAGCAAGTCGATGGCTCTCAAAGCTAAAGATACGTCTATGGACGGTAACACGATCAAAGTGTGCCGTACTTCGACGTCTGTAATCGACAACGGTAAACGCCGCAAAGGCTTCTTCAGACTATTCGATCGCAAATTCAAAACACTTCGTTTAAAATTTGAGTAGATAATTTACTATTATAATTTGAGAGGTGTGTACCTGTTCTTGTTCACTCGACGAATAAGCTAGGAAATAATAATATGTGCTTAAGTATAGTTGTATCATTGTTGTTGTGTGTATAGAGTTATGTAAACTCTAAAGTTTAATAAAACGTGATAGAACATTTAATTTTGAAACTTTAATTTTATTCTGTCGTGTACTATTCTATCAAAGTCGCAGCGAATCACCTTAGTGGATGTGAAACACCATTTGTTACGCGTTAAATATTCAAAGAACAAGACGGGTCGGTCTCCAGGGTCGAAAAGACCCCGATGGGTTCCGGGTTAACCCGCCAGCGCTCATGCGTCCCTAATTTCCGATTTGTCGGCCGAAGGGTTGACTGATTAGCATCTGACTTGTCACCGAGCATCATGCACCTTTGTTCTTGTGTCCTCACATAAATGATTTGTGTCATTTCAGGTGTGAAACTAGTGATAAAGAGATCCTTAAGCTACAAGTTTTCTACGTATTCACACCATTTCACTATCTTTGATTATGTTACAATAGCTATAGCCTCTAATTGGAATATTATATGAATTATTTACGATAGTGAGCTAATGTCAGTCGCAAAATATTTGTATTTGCTTCTTTACTTTGATGATGATCTCCTAGCCAATTACGGCCACTGTGGCCGAAAAACTCAATAACACAATTTGACCCGACCCAGGATTCGAACCCGAGACCTCTTGATTGGCAGTCATATACCTCAACCGCTAGACCAATGAGGCAGTTCCTTACTTTACTGATACCTTAAATATGAAATTATTATTAAGGTTGTTTCAACAAGAAACATTTGAAAGGACATATTTGTGTTAGCATCAAATACTTCCCAGTAATTGGTAAATGGGTAAATTTCATTATAGCTTCGACAACGTGAGAAGTTATATAATATGATGTAACATTAAATAACTACTACAGCCCTTGATCTCTGTAACAGATAGCTGATAAAAAGGAAGAACAAGTTGAAACCATAGACATAAAAAAGCGGGGACTAGAGTACGGACGCATCCGTACTCGTGTATATTTTATAACTATAAATCACAATACATAATAAATATAAAAATAACATCTAAAATGAAGCTCATAAGTTCTAAAATAACACGTTTGACAATTGTTATAGAGGTAAAGCTATATTTTGAGCACTAGTAACTACTAACGGTTCTTAAAATATTATAATATAAGGCATTGTATATATTACTACACAGTACGTTTTGTGTCGTCCACTTAGGGTACATATCTATATATATAAAAATTAAACCCGTTTTCCGTTGTCACGACATAGCATGAAAACGGCTTGACCGATTTGGCTGATTTTTTTTTGTAGTTTTCTAATACTCTGTACGAGGTTCTTACGGAAAAAATATTAAGAAAATCTCTCAGAAAGATTGAAAAATATACATTTAATTTTGCATATTTTAATAAAAGCGCGTTACGAATGACATAAGATAGGTCAGCTATACAAAGTAGTGCATCAAATTTACGCTAAGGCGGTACCAAGTTCGCCGGGTCAGCTAGTCTTACATATAAAAATCAATTGCTGTTCGTTTGTCTCACTAAAACTTGGAAAAGGCTAGGCCGATTTAGCTGATTTTGGTTTTGAAATGTTTGTCGTAGTCCGGGGAAGATTTAAACGGTTAAAATTACTTGAAAATCCAACTGCCACGTGTACGAAGTAGCGGGTACAGCTAGTAGGGAATAAAAGTTGAAATCTTTAGACTCAAAACTTTATCTTTTATTACTATAAAATGAGTGCAAAAGATTTAAACACTTTTCCAAAGAATAAATATCAAGATTATATACATAATAACTTTGTAGCTAAATCCTGGACATATGCAGTGTTTGTAGTTGAAAACAAAGCTATTTTTCCAGGTATTTTCCTTTGGCAACACACGTACAAGTTGCGAAGTTATTAGCCATCTGATAGCGGGACAAGCAATTGAATATTTCAATGTATTAACTTGCTTTTGGGAAATACGACTTACTACGTTGTCTAGACATTTTTATACGGTGCGTAGATTTTATATTATACTATGACATTATTTTATACATTTTTATATTTTAGATAATTAGAATCATCATACTTAAGCATTTAACAACGGATTTATTACACACATATATACAAGACTTATGAAAAGACACTTCATTGTACTTCTAAGTGTAAGATTCAAAGTGTTAGTTAAGTTAAAGTTCTATATAGAAGTAAAAATAGGTATAGATATCAATAATCTTAATACACATGTGTCACAATGTTTTAAAAGACTACAAGACGCTACTTATATCCATTATTTCGTGATCAATTTGATCTAAGATAGTACGTAAAACTTTACAATGGTGGTCTAATCATACTGTTCATTAAAAATATAATGAAATATGACCGATTTAATCTACGAGGCGTTCTCTGCTTTAATTGAATACAATAACATCTAACAAACAGCAACTTGAGTTCATAACGCCTAGGAGAAAAAATAATACGTCGAATTGGCTGCGTCATAGAGGGTCCGAGACTTCCACGACATTAGCTGCCAACGACACATGTAATCCGAGATGAACACCTCATGAATCTATCATTTATCATCACGGCTTACACCGGGAGCTTTGACGTAGCTACTTATTTATGTTCAGCTCTTCAACAGTGATGGTCATTAAATGTTGTAGAAATTTCCAAGCATTCATTTTAGGATCACATACAGTTTCTACACCTCTATGTCCTTCTTCTTTTGATGAAATGGCAACCAGCCGGATCATTCGGATTAGCTATTTCTGCCAATGTCAAGTTTTTATAGTCTTCATTTCTAAGTCTTCATCGTGATGAAATTAGTTATTAAAATATATAAAATGTGGATGACATGAAATGGGTATCGTGTTTCGAAAAACCAGAAATCGATCCTCACCTCTATGTTGACATCACTTTTTCACGAAGACAGGTCAAGAAATCGATTTTTTGCTACCTAGCTAACAAATAAATATTATTGCTTCAATCAGTCGCCAGTGCGCGATTTCACTAGCATATAAAATCTTTATAAGAAAAATTAGTAGTCGATCAATTTTATACGTTTTATATTATACAACACTTTTCCTTCTTTTAATTTTTTGTTTATACCATAATTATCATAAGTTTTATAAAAATTTACAATTATATAACCTAAAATTTTTGAATTTAACAAGTATAGTTATTTTAGATATTGCGTGGCGTTGTGTAATATTTCAGAACGATCAAACAATGGATGTTCAAAATTTAAACAGCAGTGAGCTGTGGTGGGCTGGCGACGTATCGGCTGTCACATTACTGCGCGGCTGGTGTTATTATCAAACTTTTTGAAGGGTCTCCGGTCGCCGGCGCGACGCCGTGTGGCTGCTAGGGTACGCTCAGGAAGATAGGATATTTTGGAAGATGCTTCTTTTAACCAAGGAAAATAAAAGTTACTTTTTGAAATTCTACTCAACAAAAATAATATAAAAGATAACAATAGTTTTAACGACATTGTTGTGTAAACATTCCTTAACAACGTTCCTGTTTTCTATGTGTGAATCTTGCTCAAAATTAGATATGATCTATTAGTTCCATTTGCTTAAATTATTTCAAAGCCTATGTTGTAAAAAGTTAAACTTTTCTTTATTATCCGTTTTTCTTTGTTTCTTTTTTTTAAAACAACTCCTTTAGGAATAAACGTCCTCTGTCACGGGGGACTTTACAAACATACATAAAACGTACAAAGAACACCCAGACTCGGAACAACAATTTGTGTATCACATAAAGTGTTGTCACATGTGGGATTTGAACCCACAACATGTTGCTCAGTAGAAAACGGCGTGGCGACCGCTTAAACCACTCACTAGGCCAACCATGCAGTCAAAGAGTCTTTTGTTGATGACGAAAAATCTTGTTTGTTTGTGTGTTTTAAATGTCAGTGTTAAACGTTATTGTATATTAAACAACACATTTAAAACAAAATTGTTAACATACATATCTTTCTTAAATAATTTGCAAATGCGAGAGCCGTCTCTATATTTTCCGCCCACGTCCGGTCCTAGTCCGGGCGCATATGGTAATTTCTTATTCCAATAGGAAATAGAGGCGGTCACTGGCAATAATCCATCACTATGCGTTTGTTTGTCCGGCCGGACATGTTTTATGTCATTTTACGTATTCCTTACAGGTTTTGATAAATATTTGTTTCGTTACACTTCGGACAAGCCACGAATTGAATATCCGGAGTGGTGCGGAGGGTTAACTCGTTTTGTGATTGGCGTCGGGATGTGTTCATATTGCGCTTTTTTGCTTGAATTATATTAGAAACGTGTCTCGTCTGTATTTTATTTACGCAAGATATGTATGATATAATATATATATATATATATAACATATGTTATAAAGTCAGATAATATAATTTCACTATCTATGTGTAGGGAAGAAATTGACTCTATCGAAATGAATTAGAATTTCATATGCATACTAACATAACTATATGTTAGTATGCATATGAAATAATGCATAATAACATAGCAAGAGATTGATTTTAATTTAAGAATAAGACCTTCATCATCAAGTATAACGCGGGCACTTGTAACGCGTCTGGTGTTGCGGGCGTCCATGGGCGGCAGTAATCGCTTACTACGAGCCCCTATATAATAATAAAAAAAGGTAATATTATATATATAAGTAGTATATTTAATTAATAAAACTCACTTTAGAAAAGGGAGGAACTTTATAAACATACATGAAACGGACACAAAGAACAACCAGACCTAGATAAAAAAAAACAAAAAAAAAAACAATAAATATATAAATTAATAAAACTCGAAACTCGAAAAAGCTTCACCAATGTTAAATAATATATTAATAGTAAAGTATCTGTTTTTCTTCAGAAAAGACGATAACTTCATTGATTTTGTTGCCTTCGATATCGCTTAAAAAATATGAAAAAAATACCATTAAGTATAAACTGGCTATAACATAAAGTAGGTTACAGTAGCAAGCGTTGTTGCAGGCAGCACCTACGTTTTCAATGTTTATGTTTTCATAAGCTTACCAAAAATAACCTTGATATTATTCATCGTCACTGACAAGACTAAATATGATATAAACATAAGCTAAAAACTGGGTAGTATGCTCCCGCGGGTCTTGCGTCATTATACTCTCGCAGTCTGGCTAAGGATCGCATGCATACAAAATCGAGCCTTATCAGTTATGCATAATGTGGAGACCCCAAAGGTGGGCAAAATATTGCAGTGCCCGTAGACAACAACACTAGATAAAGGATGATTTATTTTGTCACTTTTAATTAAGTATTTCTTAGAAATTATTCTATAGCTAGACCTAGTTAACATATGTGTGTATATTTGTAAACACTCCTAACCGTCCTTGGTCAGAATAGTGACTAAATTTACACCAGCAAAAACATACCTTATGAGAGTTTTATTCTTTACTTTTTAAGACTTTTCGTAATGGTTATTTTCAAAACGTTTGTCATTTAAATCACAATTTTTTTCTTATTTTTTTAAACATTCACATCTTTATTGTTCTTCTTACTATAATCACAGCATAGTACTTGACACAGGAGAAAGAGAGTAGTTTGTGTTCGAGCCATTACTCGGAAAAAATGTTTAAAATATATTAAAATATTATTAGTAAACACAATTAACATGCCAGAAAACATATTCCTTTACAATCTTTCCATATATTGCTACTATGCTATTGTCTGTCCGTTTGTTAGGCTACCCGATAACCGATATAAACGGGAAAAGCCGCGGGAAAATCCAGTATCTTTATAAGTAGATTTATCATTGAAATTTCTTCATATATAAACGCTTATTTAATTCAAATTAAAATGGTATCATAGACGAGGATATTTTTCTTACAAACAATATAATATTTAAACTTTATATTACGCAACCATCCCGTAGATGCGAAGACCGCATGTATCTATGTCACGCATGTCACTCTGATGGATTTTGTTCTCTGATTCTATTACTGTTTTTTATTTGTTTTTATTTGGCGGCCGGTCATGCCCATGAATATGAATGTGGTTCTGAACAGAGTAAATAAATTTGACAGCATCAAATTTACACATTGTGACAATATTAACAAGATACAACTTTGCCAAGAAGAAATTGATCTAAGTGATAAGGTCACCCTTTGTTCATTATATTTACTTTTTAATACTTTATAATGTTTGATAACCTTGGAATACAAATAAAATATTATCTACAGATCTAACTTCAGAATTAAGCTTAGTAGTAATGTTCAGCTTAATATGTTATGTTAAATCTGCATACAATCATTGCACAACCCGGAATGGACTACTTTTATACTATATCTACCTTTACTTTGATGATTAAAATGAAAGTTTAAATAAATTTCTAAGTATATATATAACACAACATCTCTATATCAGGCCTATCCTAGTTGGGACATATACAGATTCCTCACATAAGACTATGTGTGCTTTATGAAGTTTATGAAGTTTATAGGTACAAAATATCAATTACGTGACCCCGTTAATACCAGATAAACACTTATAAGTCTGTTAGTATAAGTATATTGATTGATGTTATGTAACACTTTTTGAAGCTAGTTCAAAGGAAACACTATGTTTTTTTCTCATATTTATTTTTCAACATTTGCTAGACTCAACGCCTGAACGAAAAAGTAATTTGCGTTCAGAAGATAAGATAATCCTAAGTTTACAACACGAGACGTTACGTTTGAGGTCTGATAAATGAGTACGATTACTTATGCCGCGGTTTTGTGTCAAAGGCGTTGTCTAAAGATGTTACGGGGGGCTTAAAAATGGCAGGTGTGGATCTCAAAAAAAGAGGTAACAATTTTTTTTTGTATTAAATGACATTTTGAGAAATGACTTGTTAAGGGGAAAGAATGTAAAAATGTGTATAATTTTAAATATTACATGTATTGTCAAGCCTAACTTAGGTATTAACTTAAAAGGTTCCAATTGCGTAATATGCGAGGGGTTGAAGCTTTTTTTTGCTTTATAATTTGACATACATATGAAAAATATGCAAATCATATTATGCATATTTGGTAATAAGATTTAAACAACGCAGTTAATAGTTTGAACAAAGAATTAATCTCTTAATTTTGTTTTAGTTTTAACTCCTTTGCAAGATGGATTAAAAAAAACATATTTTACCTCTTCTCATTTTCTAATTTTCGTCAGAAAATACACTGACCAAATTCTTATAAATTTGTTAAATAATATTTAAACCGTATTTTTTCGCTGTTTTTTTCTTTTGGTTTCTTTTTAAATTTGTCACCAAATAACTGTAAAACAACAGCCTGTCTATCTTCCCTCTGAGATCGGTTTCCAATTAACACGGGTTCAGTTCAGTCTCATTATATTTTTAATTTGGGGGAGGAATCCTAAATTAAACAGGCCGCCGTCAAAGGACATCGTTGCCAACGATTAGAGCTAAATAATTAAAGTATTCGGCTCTCTTCTCAGTCGTTAGCAAGCTGAGAGACTCACCAACTTTGTAATTTTGATTTAGGTACTACGGTACCTTAAAGTTCTTTTAACTTTTGTTGCGACTTCCGCCAGTGTATTTTCAATTATATGTATTTGATTGAGAGCCGATTCCAAGGCTGTTGATATTTTTAGAACAGGTTTATTACATAACTAACTAACTAACAAACGTACCTTGTAACTTCTAATACCACCTTGAAATATACTTTACTACACTATTACAGGACACGCATAAATTACAGGTGTTTTCGAAATTGTTTTGCATGATTATGTTATAATAACTTAAAAATAAGCTATAACATGTTTAGTATTCTTGATAACTTTTAAGGGTAATCTTACGATACTGTGTACTTACACAAACTCACACATCGAAAAGTTATTCCTACTTGCAAACTACACTTCTCTTCAAAACAGTTTTCTTGCAGACTTTCGTGTGATAAATAATGTAAAATTAATCTTAACATAATTATCCCGTACAAAGTCAAGAATCCATCATCTTAAGTGAGGTAGCTAATAAACTAGGCAAGTTTATGAATGTAAATTTCAATTTAGTCTAGACGCGTGTAGCGAGCTGGTTTGCATGTAAACAAGATTTGTCACTACTACTAACTTATCATTCTAAGAGAATTTGAATAAACTAACAAGCAATATTTTAAACTGAAAGGAAATTCATATCATTTAGTATTAGTGTATAAATAACAACCAGACACCGTTTATTTATACATTAACACGAAATTGCCAACATTTGTGGTTTGATTCGTTAAGTATTTAAAGATTCATTACCGCATTTCTAGACTTTTTTAAGAGCACACACGGCTTTTTATGTCATCAAAGCAGGAATATTTGAAATACGCTTTTCAAATTGTAAACATAACTGTATTATTATTTGTCTTAGTCAAAAATGAAACCAATTAATCATACACCACTTAATTTACAAACCACTATAATATGTTAAAGTTTAATCTAATTTAACATCTTCACGGCAAATCATAAAACATTCAGTTCCATCGCAGAGGTGTCGTTTGCGACAGTGGGAATTCAGACGGAATAAATCCGGATTCCTGGGGTCTACGGGACCCCGGGGAGTGATCCCAACAGAGATGACCGCTCTGAGGTACTCGACACTTAGATTAGACGCTCTTATTATGAAGGACTTGCAGACGAGAAGTTGGTGGTGTGTCAAACCTGTTCTAGTGTAATGCGAAACTGTCTTTTTTATCGTTCTAGTCACTTTGTAAATTGTGGAACCTTGACTTTTTAGCATCTTAAAGGAGATCTAATAATCTATGCAGGATCTATAATTTACGATAGGTTTTGAACATGATATACAATAATATATATCGTTTTTTACGCTAATCTTGTTACTTAATTTATGGTTCGTTATATTTACCTCTTACTACATACTATCTGCCTCGGTGGCGTAGTGGTACGCGTATGCGACTGCTAAGCTTGAGGTCTCGGGTTCAAATCCTGGGTCGGACCAAATGTTTGTGGAATCTACAAATATTTGTTTCGGAGTGTGGGTGTTTTCTATGTATAATATGTATGTATTTACAAAAAAAAAAAGTATATATAAGTATTTATATCAGTTGTCTAGTACCCATAACACAAGCACTGCTTAGCTTGGGACTAGATGGCGTTGTGTGTTTGATGTCCGAAATATTTATTATTATTATTATACTATTTTTGGGCCGATTATTATATTGTCAACTTTTAGAAGACCATTATTATATTTCTTAAAACAATGATATTTTTTTAAGCCGAAAAATTTGAATATAACGAGGATAACCGTGTATTTAAGTTTTTACTAAGACTAAAAGTAAACTAAGGTACATTCTTTTATAATTTAAACTTTGACATGTGCTAACAAAAACCAGAAATAACAAATCCTTCATCTGTGTGTATGCATCTGTGCTCTAAAACTACCAAAGGTTTTCAGAACAGTATTTCTGTGATTACCTTTTAAATACGAAGTTTTTAAGCCTGGGCGTTCGGCACGCTCGTCTGTAGTCACATTTAATGTCACAGACAAATGACGATTCGGCCTCACGACGACTTAAGGGAAGGGGTAAGGCTAATGTTTACATTTTAATGTAAGAACACCGACACCGGTGGTGCTCGCTCGTTAAGGGGTTAATATCACGCGTTCGTAAAATTACTCTTTTTGCTTTCTCTATTAATGAACTGAGATTTCATCAAAGTTTACAAAACACTTTTAACTTTTTTATTTAAATGTTTTTTTTTGGTTAAAAATTATTCTCACAGGAGTATTTTATATTACTTATTTGTGTTAACTTTTGTTGAAGAGCGTTTAGACGACCCTCCTTTTATTCTGTTCAGCAGAATTTTGTTAATTTCATTGTACGTACTTAACCTACATAGGACGCATTTAACGATTGTAAATACTCACTTTCAAAAAATTCATAGCGTCAGATGTTTATATTATATCAATAACTAAACTAATATGAGGTAATAGGTTGCGTCATTGATATAGACGCTAGTGAGTACGGGTGCCGATCAAGAGATCTCTGATTAGATTCTTGGATCGGGCTGTTGTTGTTTAGTTATCTTAGCAAAAAAGTGTTAATAGTATTCAGGAGAATTGAAGATGACGATATTTCACGGCGGTGCCCGGTAATGGCAATCGTTATTGGGAGGTCAGTGCCCACAAATATACTGTCAACAAGTTCAAGCTTCGAATTCGGTTCACCTTCAGGGTTGCGGAGGTCCGATGCCAGTCACTCGGTGGAAAAACTGATATTCAGGTAAATCCAGTTGAACTAGTAGCCGATCCTAAATAATCTTGGAAGTAATAATGGCTGGGAAGATGTTGAGTATTGAACTTCATTTAGCCTTTAATTAAACATTAACCACTAATTAAGAAATTATAAATAATTAGTTTCTGAAATATTTTTAGGACTAATCATCGAGTGATTGATATTTGAAGGGTTAATTGGGAAAAAATAATATAACCGTAGTTGATGGACAACAACACTCTTTTATCGAAACGAATTTGAACCTAAACTAACACAGCAATAAAGAACACAATCAGCCTACTTAGGCAATTATAACCCTTATATTTTATCAAAAGAGAGCTTTCAAATTTTATTAGTATTGAATCCGACTGAACTCTTTCAGATAATAGCTGTAAAAATATTAAATTGTTAGCAATAAAGGGGCTATAACAGTTTCAGTTAATATTAATCGTTTTTCTTTGTGGACCCTTCCGGCATGGCGATTTGCTTTATTTTCCCTTTTATTTGTCCTTTGGGGATAACTATGATATATTTATTATTATTACAAGCCTTGGAAGACACTCACATAATGTATTAAGATGTGCTTATTGGAACAATAAATGTTAGGATTTGATTAATAAGTAATAATTTTGATATACGTTTTAATATTGCGAGATATTGTTTTATGTGTATATCGCAGTTAGGTGATTAATACAAATAACTTTAGTTACTGAGATCTTATCATTAGCAAGACGGAGTGAAAATCAAGAGTTCATAAAACTGTTTTTTTAAAGAGGTTATCGTGCACCGACAATTAAAAATAATCATTTATTGACACAACTGTCAACAAAAACAGCACGATGAGTCTGAGTGATGAGCAATTAATTATCTTGACAATGACAATATAATACAAAGAAATGTTTAGAAGAAGAAAATTCCACAACTTAAAGTTATTTGTATAGTTTGCTTGATGTTTGCAAAATTATAATATAGTTTAATTAATTTATATAATGTTGTCAGTTTATTAAAAAGTTTAAAATTTATTTTTATTATTACTTTAGTAAACAACGGCTTACGAGAATAGTTCACAACCAAGGAAACATCTGATAGTTGCTATGATAATCTTTAAATATTGAACAAAGGTAGGCTGATACAGAGAGAAAATACAGACGAACTCACACTTTACAATCGAGACATTTTACAAATAGAAGTGAGTCAAATCTCGTTTTGAAACACCGCTAACGACCAAACTGCGTTCTAATCACGCCACGTCAAAAATGGATATTGGAAATTGAATTCGCAAGCCGAATTTCTTTTTTTCACGAATGCAAAGGGCGAGGGCTGTACAAATGGCCAGATCAACTCAATAAGGGGTACGGTGACGTGTTTACCCGGTACCCGCAAACTGTGCTGGCACTTTTTTACATTTTTTCAAAACGTTATTTACCCCGTGTCGTAAAGGCATTGTGAGGCTGGACAATAGTAGGGGATATATCGTGTTTTTTTTTACGAATTTTTGTTCTTTCTCGGTGTCGGTTTTGTTCTATGTTCGATTTTTGAATACTATTGAGGTTAAAGTTAAGGGCTTCATTCATTCGGAATTTAAAGTTGATTCGTGATATTTTTATTTTGTGACACATTCTCTACTTTTTTTTTGGAACAGGAGAAACATAACTTTTTTTTATAAAAGGAAACCTTAATTAAGAAGAGGTCTCAATTCACTTACACATAGTTTTACTTATAAAGCGCTTACGATTAAGAAGTCCATAGATATGTCGCAGAAATATTGTCAAAGTCGTGATATTACAATTTCACTAGTGATATTATAATAAACCGGTAGATTATCAATAGAATTAATTTTACTTTTTTATTTTAATAAACAACTCCGTTAATTAGCGGTTAAGTAAGGTTTTTTTATTTATTTTATTTCTATTGAAAGAAAAATTAACTTGCTATCAAAACAAAATAAAATCGTATCCTTAACTTACAATGTCACTAAAACTAGGTCGTCAAATTGTAAGAAATGAAGTCGATTCATAATCTACCGATCTATTATAATATCACTAGTGAAATTGTAAAATCACGACGTTAATAATTTACCTGCGATAGATATAACTCATTCTGAGCGTCAGAAAAAGGAATGCATCGTAACCGTGAACGTAGCCTTTAAATAATTTTATCGCAGATAAGTCCCGTTTTATAATAATAAAACTATGTGTATGTATAAAAGTCGCGAAACTCTAATACAGTTATCACAATGCTTATTTTTTTAATACTTAAGAAATATAATTTCTAGCAAAACTGTTGAACTGGTGTACTGATATCAATACTAATTCATCGCACTACCGTTGTAAGAAACTATATATATATTTAATGTTCCGTTGCTATATATTTTTGTCCATTACCTATACAATTACATTCTAGAGATAGATTTGAGAGAGATAGAGATAAAAGTAATTAAATTATTAGTGGCCCAATATCCTTTATAATTAACGACATCACGAGATAGATGTCAGACTTCATTTAGTCGATTTGAAATTAGTGAATTAGAGATTTAATTATTCCAGATAGCAGGTCTACGGCATTCCTATGTCAAATGATTGAAAATGTTGAATTTAGTGATTTTATTATTCGAGATCATATGGCTCAAGGACGTGGATTTCAACGTTATATTTTTTGTAGTTCATGTAACGCATTCTAACTCCTTCCTAAAAGGCAACTTCCGGCAACGCACTTGTAACGCCTCTGGTGTTGCAGGTGTCAATGGGCAGCGGTAATCCTACCTTACCATCAGACGACACGTCTGCTCGTTTGCCCCTATACTCGTATAATAATAATAAAAAAAATAAAGTATAATTCTAAACTTGTTTATATATGTAATTATATACCTCTCAATTTTATATTTGATAAGGAAAATACAGTTAAATTGCGAATCTCCTCCTTTTTTTAAAATTTGGTTGATACCACACTAAAACATATGTATATAAATTTTGATACATTATAGTTTAATAAATTATAATATAAGCCGTGCTACGAATACCCATAGCTCGTCAGTGAAGGTAATCAGTCATTATTTCACGGCACATTAAGCACCTTGTACACGGGGTACGACGTACAAAACATCACGCCGCTTATGTCTCGTGGGGTATTCTTACCAGGGATAAGAGATGAGAGTCATTGCGTTAATTGTAATTAGTGTTTTGTTAGACGGCGATGTTTATAGACTAAATGAATATGAATAAAGTTTAAATTTGATTTATTGATCTCACGTACCATTGCTTACTTTTTTAATATCACACCTTTTAACCGACTTCAATAGTTTCTCAATTCAACTGTTTATTTATTAGGTTCACCTAAATATTTTTGTTTATTTCTGTGTTTGTTTCTAACCGACTTTTGTTTGCGTTTTTTTAAACAATATTTTTATATTACAATCACTCTTTTTCGTTTACTGTAGCACTCAGTAGATAATAAAAGATCATGAAAATGAATTTGTAAATTAAATTGAACGTTCCTGTTGCTCAAACAAAAGAGCTGAGCTTATAAATAGGTCAATAAATGAAATAAACTATGTTATTTTTCTTTTAACATATTTAGCTTTTATTTTTAGAAATTAATTCATTTAAATTACAAGCGTATGAAAACATTGTGCGAAAAGTGAAACAATTATATATTTTTATAAAATTTATTAGATAATCTTAACAGTCGGACAGTGTAGGTATTACTTGACTAATATTTTTGTGCATTGCATGTACACATTACAATATAATATGTAAACAAAATGAACAGTATAAAACACATTCCGAGGTAGGTACTGGTAATGAAACGATCCCTCAGCGACCTTGAATTCGGTACCTCAATAGGCCGCCATGGTGTGGGTCATCATACCTGCCTCGGTGGCGCAGTAATAGTGAATGCGACTGCTGTGCTTGAGGTCTCGGGTTAAAATCCTGGGTTGGACCAAATGTTTGTGTAATCTACAAATATTTGTTTCGGAGTTTAGGTGTTTTCTATGTATAATATTTATGTATTTACAAAAAATTAAAGTATATATGTACTCATATCAGTTGTCTAGTAGTAACACAAGCTCTGCTTAGCTTTGGGACTAGATGGCGTTGAGTGTAAGATGTCCGAAACATTTAGTTAATTAAAAAAAAAAAATCATGCTGCATTATTACATTTTTTGGTTTCACAATGAGTATGGCAACCATCGCTCTTGGATTCTGCTCATGCTTTAGTAACTTTGGCAGGCTGATATAACAGCTTGTAATTTATTACACAATAACAGCCTATTGGAATGTTTTCGCATCATTTCTCTTCCAGCCTCACACCCACAAACAAAACACGATGACAGCACGAATGCTGTTATTTTAGGTTGGTCTTCTGTGAGAGGGTAGTTCCGCCCCGGCTGAGCTAGCCCGTTCTCGCTGAAATCAGCGTGACTCTTAGTACCTTGTAAAAGTAGGTAGTATTGTAATTTATAAGCAAAATGTAGTGCTTTAAATCCAAGAAACAAGTGAAAAATGTGATGATAAGAAAACGCTAAAACAAACGTTCGTTAGTGTCTTTTTTTCTATATTTCAGCTGCCAAAATGACTGCCCTGCCTGATTGAAAGCACAAGCAGAATCAAAGAGTGGTAGTCACCATCCTCAATGCGAAAAAGGACAGTGCAGCATGTCACAGTAAACGATTTTTATTTTTCATTTCTTTTCATCGTGACATCCCTTTATGTTTAACAAGCTGACTGGTCATTGGTGCTCGGCGCTTTTTAGTATTAGCGCGATTATTTATGGCCTATAGCCTTCCTCGATAAATGGAAAGTCCAACAATAAATGATTTTTTCAAATCGGACTAGCGGTTCGTGAGATTAACGCGTTTAAACAAACAAACAAAGAAACTCTTCAGCTTTATAATATTAGTGTAGATTCAGTCTCATATGTTGCCTACGTAAGATATATCTATGATTAGATTCTGGGTTCGAAACCCAGTTCGAGTGGATAGGCTTTTTGAAGAAATTGTTATTGCATTCTTTGAGTTTGGTTTGCACTCAACACACATATCAAACAAAATAAGGCATGGAAAGTTAATTACGACAAGAAAAAACTTAAAAACAAACCTATGGCACCTATTTAATTAAAATCGGTATATTACTTTAGGCGCTACGATAAAACATACAAACATACATAAACTGGTAAAACTACTACCCCTTCAAATAGTCAGGTAAAAATATAAAACCTAACCTGAAGCTTGTTTAAATATTTATGTAAGTATTTCAGGGTATTGCTTTACGATGATGAGAACGATAAGCTTATTGTTTCATAAGAAATGATTACAAGCAAAAACTTAGGTCAATATTATGTGTTTTGATTGAGTCCTTACTTCATGGCATTATGTATTTATAACTTTTTTAAAATTTTTATGTGTTGGTAGTATTATAGGTTACAATGAGGCTGGCATAATCATTATTGATTAAAAGCCTCTACATTAATAATGTAAACAATAAAGATAAAAAAAAAAAAACTTAGGTAGATATTTATTTTTAATCTTTATTTACGGAGCTTAGCCACATAGGTAGGCAGGCATATCACCCCAATCACAGCACAGTATTCCCACGCTTATCTGCGTGTCTGTCTTTCATCATTTTGATTGCGTAGTCAATAAGTCACCCAAGTCTTATTTAATCTCGAAGCTCTGCGAAAATATCCAGTAGTCACAATGAGGTTGGCATCGTAGTGCAGGACAATTTTAGTTCTCGCTTTAATAATAAAGAAGCAATAAAGTGCTTCGTCCTTACCCGTTTTCAATAAACACCTTTATCGATTATTCAGCTTGCCGTCCATACTTACAGCCTCGGAGCTCCGCCATAGACAGAGAGTTTTCAAACTAATTCACGACACAGGCATAGCTTGCGCCGGGTGGTTGTAGGTGGTCGCCAGGCGATAGCCGGTGACCGCGGGGTGGGGGGCGCCTTGCTCCACGGGAGGGGGGCGAGGAGACGCGGGGCGTACTCACGGCTGGGCGGCGCCGACCAATCGTCGCGAACCACCCACCCGACCCCGCCTACCTCACCTGCGCCACACCATTAAGCCTGCTTTCCTCGTACTTTTTTCACGGACCTCGCATCCGTTCGCTGGCGCCGTCTTTATTTTATTTTCTCCTTTATGCCTCCTTCTCGGCTCGCCTCCTATTTTACGCCCGCCGCTGGTGTAGGTAGAAAAACCTTTGTGAATACGAATGCTGAGCAGGTATTACGCTCGTTAGTTACGGATGCTGATATGTAAAGTAAATAAAGGTTCTTTTTAGCTTTCGTGTTACAGCGTACAGGATATCACAATAAAGAGGCTGATAATAGTGCGTATGAAGCGCCTAATTAAAACACAAGGGTCTCGCCTGCTATTCGCGATGTTGAACGCGGGCACAGACAAAGTTTGGTTTACGAGTCGTGTCGCGGCGGTGCGGCTCGTAATAAACTTTTAACTTCTATATCGATCCGCAAAAAGTTCCCGACGAAAGTAATCTCGGCCAACCTTGCTCCACATTTTGTTTCAATGGCCCGACGCGCCTGGAGTCGTATGCAAGTGTCCCTACCAGGGTGAACGATCTCCACATCGATGAAGTTTAACTGAACTTGGAAAAAACTTGGTAGAACTTTGTTCGCGCCGCGTGATTAGGAAGACTTAGTTTTGAAGTGAGTTGAGAACTGTTTTTTCAGTTTTGAAAGTGGGTGGCTCAGTTTATGATCCGGGTGAAAGTCGCCTCGGATCGATGAACTCCGCCCGAGGTCAACTCACTTGATCAAAGTTTTGGAGACTAATAACCCAATTTAATACACGCCAGTTGCCGGCTGCACTTTGTGTATGTACAGTGTTGATATCGGTAATGGTAAAATTGTAATAGCAAGAATAATATTAGGGAGTGCATCAGAAATTTGAATCAAAGCGGGTAAGTTTTATATCATACGCCAAATCGCTGTATCGAAATACTTCTCCTATATTATATTCATCCCGTGGGTGTCGTAAGAACTGACTAAGGTAACAAACTTCGCAGGACACCTTCAAAGCAAAGGGAAGACTAACTTAAAACAAACTCTATACCAACCCGTCTGGTAGACCGTCTGTTGAGCAGTGGACTGATAAAGGCTCTTTTATGCCAAGTTCCTATATTTGAAAAACGATCCGTTCTAGGTACGAATAGTAGTATATTATTCAGGGCGTAAGCTAAAATCGTTCCTATAAAAAATAAATTGAGGGACAGTATTTACGACTCGTAGTCGGTTGTAGAAATTTTTTACACGATGACGATTCGTTAAATATAGGAACCGGGCAATGGTTAATCAGTTTCTAGGTGAGACTAGTATCTATTTTTAATCATATGAGGGCTAGGCTTCAGAAACCAGTAGGTACCCCACAGAAAACAAGTCGCAAGCAGTTCTATCGCTATTTTTCAACGAGTTGATCGAGTCAAGTTTCAATGCCTTAAGTTCCCCTTGTCACTTATTCTGCGGTAAAGAGACAAAAGGCTATTTAAAAAACAAAGCACTTGAAACTTGTTTTGCAGATATCCATGGGCAGTAGCAGTTAGGTACCTACTGTCAGCGCTTGTTTTCTTCTGTTTTGTATAGTACTATAGAAAGTTCAAAGCCATCTGAATACTCTTTGTTGAGTTCTTTTTAACTTCTACCAATGTCTTAATTTTATTTTTAACATAACAAATTATGTCATTACAGTATTATTAAAAATGAACAGTGGTTTCAATAAGTAATAGTTTATTAGACAATCATATCTGCTTTATGTTTTCAATCAATGCACATGAAGTTCTAAAGACTTTATTATTAGCTTTTATTTATAAACCACACGCCCTTGTACTCGTATTGTTATTCCAATATGCCGCCACTATACCGCATTTGTCCCTAAATATAAACAACGTTACATCAGACAAAAGTAAAACAAAATAAAGAAAACAAAGAGTGATGAACAAAATCGTTTGTCTGCGTATCGCCGCAAGATGTCACTGGAACATTATCGCTAACGAGCGATCGCAATAAATAGCAACGTACGGCACGCACCCATGAAGCTACGAAATAATAACAGGAGGTGGTATATACTTGTATGTTGTGTGTAATGGTTATGTATCTGTTAATAAAATTGTTTAACACAACAAACTACGAGTTAGTAACATATTATTAATCAGTAACAACTTTTAATAGTTCTCTAGTTCAAAAGTGGTTGGTACTCAGCTGTTATTGCATTTACTATAACTTTTATATTGCATTGTATGTGTAAAAAAAACTACATGCTTATTATATCTGAATTGAAGCATTGGTAATAAAAAAATACAAATACCTAGTTAAACCATTAACTTTATAATTAATTTTATTATAGTTAAGATTTACTTATGAATCAATTTTGAAAGGTTGTTAAGGCAAAATGCCACATCTAATATTATTATCTTCATACATAGCAACCAGCCGCCCCACAATAAGGCAAGTGCACCGTCCTTATGAAAAGTGTTGGGCAGATAAGAAAAGTTACGCGCCGCGTCAGTTGATTTGTGTCATTAGATTATAGATTACGTAGCATTCATATATTGCGTGATGAACACAACGTTTTGTTAGTGCTCAATTATCACTGCTTGCGACATATTTTCTGTTTTATGTAACCTATGACAATGCTATAGGATAAACCGGTCAGGATAAAAAGTACAAATGAGTTTGATTTCTAGATTTTATATATTTCTTTAAGTATTTGATAAAAAGGATTCTAGTGCACATAAAACTGTGAAATGAAATTTTATAATAATTGTGCTTATACTAAAATAAGATGAAAAATAACATGGCTAACCTAAACAGGAGCACAACAGCAGTAGACACCAATTAAACCATGGATATCACTTGAGTATTTCAAATTTCTTTGTCATTATCGTCGTGTATTACATTATTCTTCAAGGTACAATATTACGACTAAAATAATACATTAACAAAAGACATAATGGAGATGTCATAGAAATTATGAGACAAAATCCTTTTCTGGACACGACTAATTATAATAACACAATAATTCGTCAAATAATGTCTCTCAAAATAACGTTCATACATAAATTATATAACCTTGTAGTATAACACTTCTAAATACTTGTATTAATTTGAATAAACCGAAACTAGTTGCAAAGACGGACCTCACACAACCTCATAATGGCTGATCAATTATTAGGAATATATTTATGTGTGTACACTGCAAGTACAGGGATGTATTTAATATATTTCAGAGTAAATATATTTTAGTTAAGATACAATAGTTGCGTAGTGTACAGTAAGAGACCCATCCATTAAATAAAAGGGCCAGACCGGAATTGACCTTAGTGATATAGTGGTTTCTCAGAAAACTGATTGTTAAGCGAATTAGATGACTCACCTAGTTAGGTTACCGAAGCCCAAAACCTAATTCTGGGAGTTAATTAAAGGACGTTAATACCCTTAAACGATGGCAGTCACTTCAAACCAGATGAAACATCTGCTCGGTTGCTCTTATGCTTTAAGAAAATACGTTTATTACTATAAAATAATGTTTATATTTTCAACAGGCTTACTAACAACGGATACTATCATCCCATATAAGACTACTACCATCCCAAGATTTTTACCGTGTGTATTTTTACCGTGGGAGAGCTATGCTTCGGCATGAATGGGTCGGCTCGATCGGAGTGATACCACGGCCTCACAGAAAACCGGTGCGAAATAGCGTTTGCGCTGTGTTTCACCGAGTGAGTGAGGATATCGGAGGCTCATACCCCAACCCCTCCCCCATCCCCTTTCCCATCCCCCAAAGGTCGGCAACGCACTTGTGACGCCTTTGTTGTTGCGGGTGTCCATGGGCGGCGGTCCAATGTTTTTTTAAAAATCGTGTGTAATTAAATTTTAATAGACAGTCTGATGTTTTAATCACCTTAAATAGAATATCTCAAGTCTGTCCCTGTACGTCTAAGACGTTCGACCGCAAGCCCCACATCGCTACAACTGTTGTTTTGAATATATTTCAATCAATTAAGGGCTAGGTGAACCCGATAGTTCCTACATAATACCTCGTCAGTCCTTTGAATATTCAGCCAATATCTTTGATGTGCCGACTATGAAGTTGTTGGAAATTATACAGGCTGGAACTACTTTGTAAGTTACAGTAATGTATTTTTAAGGTATTTGGCCTTTGAAGATATTTAAAGAGTCGGTGGTATAGGACTACTAACGGTAACCCCTGATTGTAGTTTTATTTTATGATAAAGAAATTGAATTAAATATATAAAATTGTGATTCAGCTCTTTGTAATATAAATAGTTTTGAAAGAGAATATGGAACTACTTAAATGTTAATGTTTGATAATATTATTAGAAATCGTAGCTGACCCGCCAAACGTTGTTTTGCACTAAAAATAAAAATGTGAAGTTTTTTTTTTTTTAATAATAATAATAATTTATTTGCATAAAACATGTGTTATTAGGATGTTATAGTATAAATACAGTAGGTACTTAAAAACATGTTTTGCCATAGCTGGCGTGCAAAATTTTTTTATAATAGTTAATGTCATGTCACATAAATGTCAAATATTAAATAAAAAAAAAAACAATAATCAAAAATGAAGTAAACAAAACAGTCAAAAAAAATTTAAACATATGCACTAAACATTATGACAATTATGAGACTTAATTGATTGTATCTGCCAAATACTCTTCAATACTATAGTAGGCTTTCTGTATGAATATTTCTTTAAGCCTGTGTTTGAATTTATTTTTGTTGAGGTCTTTAAATGGTGCTGGTATTTTGTTAAAAAATTTAGGTGCCATGCTAAAGAGACTATTGCCCATTAAAGCAGTTTTAGCGGTCTGCATACAGAGCTTACTGTCATCACGCCTGTTACGCTTGACTACGTCTGCCAATCGGGGAAACAGTGCAGGGTTCGTTTTTACGAACATACATACTTCCAGAATATATAGGCTTGGGAGTGTCAAAATTTTATGCCTCATGAAGTAAGGCCTACAACTGTCCGTCACTCTTAGTCCAAACATAGCGCGGATACAGCGTTTCTGTAATTTAAAAGCAATGTCCTTGTTAGTGGAATTTCCCCAGAAAATCACACCATACCTTAAAACAGGTGCAACCAGGCCATGATATGCGGTGAGCAGTGTCTCGTTATTAACTGATGGCGAAAGTTTATATAGTGCATATGAGGATTTACTTATTCTATTACTGACATATTCTATATGAGCTTTCCAATTAAGTTTTTTATCTATCACAAGACCCAGAAACTTTGCCGTATTAACTTCCTCTATTTTATTATTGTCGTATTTTATGTCTAAAGGTGATGAGGGGATTATCCGTTGACAGAAATGCATTACATTAGTTTTATTCAAATTGATCTTTAAATTATTGGCAATTAACCAAGAGATCATTGTAGATATACAATTATTTATGTCATTTTCATATGAGTCAATATTTTTACAATCTATAGTCAATGTACTATCATCAGCGAAAAGCGTGATGGGATGTGTAGTGAAATTTGGTAAGTCATTAATATATATAATAAATAGAAGAGGGCCCAGTACGCTTCCTTGTGGTACCCCATATGTCACATAGCGTTCACTAGATAAGTGTGTTAATTCTTCTTTCCTCTTGATGTCTAATCTCGAGATTGCCGTTAATTGTTTTCTGTTTGATAAATAAGATTCAAACAGTTTCAATATGTTTCCTCTCACACCATAACATTCTAATTTTTTTTTTAGAATATTGTGATCAACATAGTCGAATGCCTGTGTCATATCACAGTACACAGCACATACGGGAGTCTTTTTATCAACATTTATCTTTATATTCCGAAGAAAGTCATAGATAGCCATATTTATTGTCATATTTTGTCTAAATCCCCTTTGTTCACGACAAAGAATAGATTTTCTTTCTAAATAAGTGTATGTCTGTTTGTAGATGTATTTTTCAAATATTTTGGATATGATCGATATTAGTGCAATAGGTCTGTAGTTCTGAATTTGTTCCTTATCGCATTTTTTGTATAGAGGTTTAATTATCGATATTTTCAGATTCTCAGGATATACACCGTTAACTATACACAAATTTAATATGAAACAAAGGTGTTCACATATCAAATGTCCAACCGATTTAATTATTTTAGTGGTTATTTCATCTTTGCCCACACTATTTGTGTTTTTAAGACCATTTATAATATTGAAGATATCGATTGGTAAACATGGCTGCATGAACATTGATTCTTTGCTGTGTTTCAAATTGGTAGTTATATTGTTCTTATCATGTTGTATTGGTACTACCTTGTCCACAAAATAATCATTGAATATATTTGCAATCATTTTGGGATTAGTTATATATTTATTGCCAACTTGTATTTTTTCTATATTCCTAGGTACATTCAATTTATTATTATTAATAATTTGCCATGCAGCTTTATTCTTATTAAGCGATGTTTTAATTTTGTAGCAGTTTTGGGCACGTTTAGTTAGTGCTATTATTTTTTTATATAGCTTTGCATAATTTTTATATTTATTATAATTTAATAGTGAACGTTTACACCTATATGTCCATAGAAGATGTCTTTTCTTCTTACTACAAATTTGTATACCACGTGATATCCAAGCTGGCTTTTTATTGGTGTGAATAGTAATATGTCGCAATGGAAAGCAAAGGTCGTAAAATAATTTAAATTCTCTCATAAATAAGTTATAAGCTAAGTTTGCATCATTGGTCTCATATATTTCCGAAAAAGTTAATTTTTCTAGACAACTAACAAACTTTTTGATGTTTTCCTTAGAGAAGTCTCTTTGTTTTTTACGCCAATATTTAATAATGCATTTATTTTCTAATGGGACTTCTAATAACTGCGCTGTGTGGTCGGATAAGTCAAATTCTATAATTTCTGTTCTACAAGATTTATGAAAATTGTGTGCTATATTATCTATGCATGTTTGGCTTTTAATTCGAGTTGGTTTATTTATTGCTAGTTTGAGGCCAAAGTTTGAGAGTATGGATTTAAATTGCAGAGTTGCACTGCCTTTCCCCAAAACATCAATATTGAAATCTCCAGCTATCAATATGTTTGTATACTTTTTTTTGTTTACATTAATTAGCAGCTGTTCCAATATTTCAAAAAATATGTTTAGCTTGTTTACTTTCGGCGTTCTATAAACACATACAATTACTATTTTATATTCAACGAGTTCTATTGCACAGCACTCGACAATACCTATTTTTGATAAAGAACTAATCTCCATTATTTCTTTGCACTTATGGCCCATCCGAACTAATATGCAAGCTCCACCTCTTTTACTGAGCTGCCGACTGTAACAAGCACCCAGGTAATAGTTTGGTACATCGAGGTGAGACTCATATCCTGACATAATAAAATGTTCAGTTACGCAAACCACGTCAACATTTTGTTTTCTATCTGAGAGTTCAGCAAGACAAACCGTAAGAGCCTCAGATTTCGATATTAAGCCTGCAATATTCTGGTGCAATACAAATAGGGGTTCATAGACGAAAAAACTCGCTGTGACTATCATTTGTATTACATTCATCATTGTCCATGTTAGTTTCATTAATAGTCATGTTATTAAAATTATATTTTTGTATGTCAACAATCATATTATAAATGTCATTAAAAATGGTTTGAAATCCAAAATTATTTATGACACCGTAGCGTCTATCAAACATACTATAATCACACTTTAAATTTTTATTGCTGTCTAAGAAATAAGCATGTTCGTTTGTTAAAATATCTAAATATAATAGGTTATTAAATGTTTCGACTCTTGAGTTATACACATTTGCGTAGTAGGCGTACTTATATGTTGGTGTACAGATAATTATGTTAGTGTGTTTTATTTCTAGCAATACTTTTCTCAGAAGTGAGACAATGTCGAAATATGTGTTAGTAGCTTTAAAATTTTCTTCTCCCAGCAATAATACACAGTAGTCCTTTAAAGTAAAATTCAGTAGCTTTTCTTTCAGTCCACTGAGTAGCTGCTGCGTACTGCCTTGAGGTATAATATAGTGACACACGTCAATGTTTATTAATGTATTTTCTGCTATGTTAAGTAAACTATTTGTATTGTTCGTGCTTAAGAGACATAATTTATTTCTTATAATCGGACTTTTTGGAGTATTTATTGTCTCGTTGCTGGTTTGATTTTTCGATGATTTTTTTGTTGCATTTATAGTGTTTCGATTCTCTGTTTGTGTCTGTTTATTGTTTACCTGTACCTGTGTTTTCTGATTTCTTTTTGTACTAATTTGTTTACGTTTAGCTGGACTCGTTGTGTTTTTCTTTAAAAGTAATTCATTTTTCTCTGTTAAAACTTCATTTTCTTTTTTAAGTTTGCTATTGTCCACAGACAAACTATCTATTTTGCTGTGGGCATTTTGTAATTCCTGCGTAAGTTTCCCGATTTGTTCTCTTAATTTAATCAATTCATCATCTTCGTCATCAGAAATACCAGGGAAATTTGTATCTGTATCATGTGTTTGTTGCGAAATTGCTATCTCGCTGTCATTCATACTTGCGGTTTGTGTTCGACGAAATGTGATATTATCAAAGAAACTCATTCTAAATAGTCAATTTTATGAAATAATATTTTGCGAATAGTACTTGTCCACTTTTATAAAGTCGTAGTATATCGAAATATAAATTACAAAAACTATAAATTGTATTTTTTTTTTACACAATGTAGGTACTAGGCAAAAACACTTTTTAATATTTATCACCGTTTTGGTCACTGATATGGTCTTACTTCGATTATTGTACATATAAATAAGTGTTTAAGAGTTGTGTTTGTAATATGTATGTGTTAATAATGATATAAGCACTACTTTTACACTTTCGATATCGTTATGTTATTTCGAGATTTAGATAGTAATTTATTTAGTTACATCACTTTACAATACTTTCACTAATAGTTCGTAGATTTATGAACAAAACTCGCACAATTGACTATTCAGAAACGTTGAATTCTATTTTTTATTTGTAAATAAATACGGAACCGATCTTAACGCAACGGCTAGCGCCATCTACTTTTTGGATCACCCTTATCATTTAGGGGTATGAAAAATAGATGTTGGCGGATTTTCAGTCCAGCCGTTTCGGAGGAGTTTAGTTGCAAACACTGCGACAGGAAAATATTATATACCTATTAGATTTAATAATCACGACTTGATAAAATTTTACAAGCTAGCCCTAAAGTTAATTATCTTTTAGTTAACTTATTTCTAAACATTGCATTCTTACACAATATCTAAATAAACTCATTACATACATCTAAGAATAATGGATAAAACTCGTAGTACACGAAAAAACATACAATTATAACCATAACTCACTGAAAAAACGATATAATTTAAACATAATTCTCATATTCAAACACAAAACGTACACAAACAATACAATCAATACAAATAAATCACATCCACACGAGTTATTTGTAGTTCATAATTCATCTAATCTCCTGTAGAAGTTGCAGAGAGAGCCTTTATAAAGTTCTATAAATCAAAGGGATAGTGGTAAGCTCTTCTTATTAACCATTGTCTCGGCGGTCGGGTAATTAAACGGCATACCCGATAACCATTATAGCGGGACGCTAGACCTTAGCTATATTGATCTAATAAATAATACGTACGCTGCAAGATTATTGAGAATAAGCTATTGAGGTGAACTGTTTACATTGTTTTGGGTAAGTAAAGGTGGAGCAATGACCGTTGAACTTATGTTTGTTATTTTACGTTGTTTGTTCGCCATGTTACAACAGTTAGTGATATAAGAATGTGATATAATTACGTTATAAAATAACAAGAAAGGTATTAACATTAAAACATTGTAATTTTGATTCGTACATATACCTGTCATCTAAACCATAAACTTTAAAGGGTATTAAGTTTTCAACAACAAGAAGTAGCGACACTTGTGAAATCTTTTCATTAAAATTGACGTTGAATATCATTAAAATTAAAACTTTTAACGGTGGTATTATCATTTGTTATAAATTATCCTACTTATACTATAAATGCATACATTTTTGAGGATGTATAGATGTTTGTTACTCTTTAAAACTACTGAAACGATTTATCTGATATATTTATATTTACAGTAATATAACTCACACATCTGAATAACCCACAGACTACTTGTTACCGCAATATCAGATATGCTAGTGGGCGGCGCCACGGCTAAAAAAAATCAGTTTTTTATAAATACATTGTTGTACTTAAGTTTTAGATTGAGTGAAGGTGAACACCTACTGTCCTACCCACCAATTATCTTGAAAAAGTACTCCTGTCTAATCTGAAAGAATTCTAGTATCCCCGAAATATATGGGAAGATAATACAGTATATCTTTAAAAAAAAAGTATTTTTGCATATATTATAGGTGACTCCACAACATTTCTTAACTTGATAACTAAGCAATTTATAAAATCCATATCCGTATCAATATAAATCACTCGCATTCTTAACATAATTTATATCTCACAAAGCTATCTGGTCAGAATTTCCAGTGGCTGCATATTTGCATGTTAGGTTCATCTACTGAGGCGATCCTTGCAATGCCGCAACCATAATACGGACCACAGAAGATGGTAAAATCTTGCAATAAAACTTACAAGACATTCTTGTTGTGGAATGCACTCCACCCGTTCTCGAGAATTTACACCACTAAACGCAAGACAACGTTGAAGGCATTACTTTAGCGTATTTTAATAGAAATCTCGTCCAGTAAATGTTTCAAATATTTATGTAGTTTACTTATGCATCAAGCTTCTGTTAAAAACCTACGAGTATAAGAGCTAAAAAAATTGAAGACTTGAAGATAAGAAAAGTGCAAAATATAGCTATTTTAAAGCCAACATCAAGATAATAAGCACTCGATTCACAAGCCTTTAATGTTTAGCAATTGGATATGTACACACTGAGTCCTCTTACCACCTTAAGGCTAAGTCACATTAGGCGCTAATTGCTTTACGCAAATGTCTGGTGGTGTGAACGAACACCGGACAAAGTGGACGTTACGATGTTTTCACAGACCCTTTCATGATACTTCAGGGTTGACAGAAAATATTGACTAAAATTAGTTTTGTGAGTTAGAATGGATTCACATAAAATTTTACCAAACGCTATCCGTTAACTACTTCCGAATAGCTATTTAAGTCTAACCTTTATTTTTCGAAATATACAGCCCAACATTGAAAACAGGATTTTTAAATATCTAAGATCACTTATCTTCCACCATTAAAGAGATTCCTTTACAATGTAGAAATAAAAACATGTTTATTTGTAGTCACGTTCTTGGAATTGTCCGATCCAATGATACGAGGATCATTGACAAGACAAAAACTTAATTTCACAACCCTAGCGGCCCCAAGACCCACACACTATAATGGGGTACAGATTAAATGCGTTGAAGTTAGTAATGCCCCTCTAAAAGCGAATTGTAGTCAGTGGCAATGGTTTATAATATCGTTATCGTGATGTCCAGCTTAGATTAAGAGATACTTTCGTTCAGGCGATGCTTTTGAGAAAGGGGGTGCTGTGAGGGAAGCGAGGTATTAATGGAATCACGAGCGACGCGGTCACTTCGGCGAGAAGGCTGGATCGCTTCGCTGATTTTAAAGGATTTCCAGGAATTTGCGACTCGCTTTAAAGTACATGTGGTGAGTTCGGACTTCGAAAAGCTTTTGGGGTAAACTTAATTTCATGCCTTTGGATTTCTGAGAGTGCATGTTTCCTTTCTACGTATTACTCTTGTGTCGTATTTAAACATTGCAAAATAAAAACTAATTTCATGTAAATACATTTTATTTTTATATTGTATAGTATTTTTGTAGTGTCAGATTTTAAATTTTGTTTGGAATGGAAAAACAAGTAATTAATTTAAAAAGTTTTTTTTAAAAAACAAGCTTTTATTACCGGTTAACAAAAAAAAATACCTTAAGCCCTTTCATTTGATACCCATATTGGGTGGTTGTTCAGCCATTGGTCGGAAGTGGATCAAATAAAAGTTACAAAATTTGATTACAGACAAACATCGGGACAAGTAAAACTAAATAAAAGCTTGTAAAATGCATTTTTAGGATATGTAATTGTGCAGTAATGAAGGTTTATATTCAATTTTGCATTATATTTTGGCGTGAAAAAGCATATCCCTATGCCGCCATGTTGCATTATCCACATTCGCAATGAAGATAGTATCCCTCTTCGAATCAGCTTATGGTTTCCATCAGGCACGGTAGACATTTTAACAGCATTTAATATATATAATAATGTGTCCAAGATTGAAAGCGGACATGACATACGCGTTAAACTCAACCAATATATTTATTTGCTTTGATACATCTTGTTCAACGATAGTCTTTGTATACACCTCAATATGTATATAGATTTTTTAAATAGAACACTGTGTATTTTGAATTTTGTTTAAGGTAAATTTGGTACAACACGCAAAAGTTTGAATGCACGAACTTAAATCTGCTAAAGTTCTTAGAAGGGTATATTTTTTTATAAAAGAGACCCATATCACTTTATAGTAAATAAAACTCCGTCGACACGTTATTTTAGTAAATGTAGTGCAAAGAGTAGAGTATGTGAAAGGTTTTTACTAGAGAGGCAAAGTTTTGAACGCAATTTGTTAGTGGGACGAGCAAGCGGGTCGAAATCAAACACATAGCTCCTTTGAGAGCACATTTCTAGTTATGTGGACACGCCACATCCCGTTCACTATTTGAATTGGATTCCAATGATTTTCTCTGATTGTATATTATGTTCAAAATGTTGTTAGATACCAATTTGTCCTATATACCATAGCGACCTAATATTCTATTATATTATTTCACTATGTCGAGAACATCGATCACTTTTCTGAATATACTTAGTAGGTAGGTACATGAGTGGATAATGATAGATTCAAGTATTTTTTGCCTTTAGTGTGTGTTATACCTACATGATATCTTCACTTATCAATTCTGTTCCTATTCATAATATTCATCTACAGTATAATTAATATTTCACGTAAAAAACTTAATATTTAAACTTATACATACATCATTGTAAATTAAAAAACAAAATTCTTAGCCAAGGACTACAGACTATCTTGGGCCACAGATTTTTTCATTAAACGCAAAGACACCAATATAAGTAACCCATGTATGTGCAAGAAATGTCTCGAATACAAATATTCGCGTGAAAGTTGTAGGCAGCATATGTGACGTCTTCGTTAGAAAACTTGCTTGGCAAGAGTGGGCGGTCTAACTCATTTCATTCATCGTCTTATACTGCCACCGACAAAGTTTGATACTGGCTTTAATTTAATGAATCATATTCACGACCTACTTACTTGAAGATTGTTTACATAATACAAAAAGGAAAATACAAATAATGATAGACTTATAAAATGTTTTGTTAGTTATTACTTAGGAAGTAAGTTTTTTAAAGCGTTATTAGATAATATGGAATTCATCAGTCAAGTAATTATCAGATGAAAGCTGAAGTTAAATTTAAAATATGACTAAATCCCGTTTATTTCGTGGCTGTTGTTTAAATATAAATTTATGGCCAAGAATGTTAAACTGCAGTACAAGTACAATCAGTCGGCGCATTACACGAGAAGATGTCCGATGCGGTGCGGCGTACGGGGGTGTCACGGCTTGCGGGGCCCGAGAGGGGGTGGGTTTCAAATATGACATATCTGGGAGCCGTCAGCACCGCAACACTGTACCAGAACTTGGTCTGCGGCCAGCACAGATGTGTACGACTGTACACAAGTACAAGCGACCAAAGTTTTACAGTAGCAAGGGAAAACGCCCCGGGTGAGACGCGCCTACTCTCCAACGTTATTAGCGGCCATTGAGACATGACTATTTACTTACTGGGAGCGCGATATCTCGTGTAAGGTATTGCCCAGTAGCTCTTTGCCGGTCTTTTTGAAAACGTATATATGCAAGTAGAGATTAATCTATCTGGGTACATAGTTCTGTTGTACTGTTCTATACATTATTTTATGTTCTATTACCAAACAATAGAAGGCCATTTCAATTTTTTTAAAGTAAATTATGTAGAATACTATTGAATGAAGGCTGACTTAAATTCAATGTAAGAACGAAGTGGACCCACTCCCTATATGACACCTTGTTTGAATAGAAAACATTCAATAGGTCCACCATCTTTTGTTATGCACCGAAACTTGGCCGCGTAGAATTTTCGTCACGTCACTATCCCGCACAATTTTCAATAGCAAACATTTGGCAAGTTCTCTGAAATCAAATTTAAAATATGGATATTTTTATGTAGATTCGACCCCTCGGTCCGGTGCGGGTGACAAGTGTGTATACTGTATATCTAAAGGCGACAATTCTATTGTGCATATGAAGTTATTCCATGTTTTTGTTTATGCGAAGAAATATTTTGCTTTGCAGACTGAAAGAAATGAATGTTAAAAAAATATTATATCTTGTTGCATTGCACTAAAAATTTGTTTGTTACAGTAATGTACAAATTCAATGTAAAGATTAATACTTAAATGTACACACGTGTGGGTCTAAACGAAATCAACAGTAAACTCCTTCAATATGTAATAACTAAACATAGCTAAATTCTTCGGAATTCCTCTCATAAGCAAAATATGTAAATGTATTTTCGGCCTAAGGACAGTTTAATTGAACTTTAGTTATTTAAAATACAAATGCATCCAAAACATGGCAAAATAAAACTGATGGCAACAAATCAAAGTTATCCTAATTCGTTCCATTAATGGAATCACATGTCCCATCCAAAACTAATCAGTTTTTACAATAAACACGGCCTACTGAAAAATGACAACATGCTTCACAAAATTCCTTTCTTACTTCTATTTTTCAAGTGTCCACATCTTCCAAAACTACATTATTTTATTTTGTTACCATTTCTTTGTAAACAACTAGTAAAAATCTTGTATATTTCTTTCCAAAGTTTTTGTATAGAACCCCTAAGGAAAGACCAATGATTCGAATTTATGCTTTATGCAGTGGAAAATGATAAATTTATGTTCGTCCAGTTCCTGCACCGATTCGACTGTAGTGGAAAATGTCTTGATTTTTATGGTTATTACCGTTACTGTGGCACGTTTGCATAATGCCTGTCATTGTCCGGCTCATTTATTGACACTTTTTAGAGCTTGACTGTTGTAATGAATGGGTTTTGTGGTCTCTTTATTCTGTAGAGTTACAAATAATACCATCATACCAATATATTGCTGGATCATTATTGGAAACATTACTAATAGTTTTTTTCAAATGTTATCTTGAGATGTGTGTTTTACATAAGGTTCACTCTTATTCTTTTTGTTTTTATTAAATAAAACTTTTTCTGTTCCATTTCAATATCGAAGAATACAATTTGTAATCTTCAAATACTTCGTATATACGAGATAAACAAATTCCAGTCGGCTGAAGACAGATGGCGCGGTGGATCACGTAGGACAAACGGCACTCGCCTTTGCCTCAACTCAACCCTTCTTGGATAATATCTTTAAAAGTTTGAGTCAGCCCGCATCCTCTCAAGGGGAAAGAGATCGCTTTAAATTATTCTACCAATCAAATGTTATCACAGTGAAATAAGTTGTATTTAGTATGTCCAGTGTTTGCGATGGAATGTAAATGGAATGGAATGGAATTTACAACATTGCCGAAATACCAAAAACTAATACTCGATTTTTTTTTTACTAAATAATGCCTTTTTAAAAACTTATTAAGTAAAATTTAAAGTTTGAATCAATAGATATAACATCTAAGTTGATCTAATGATGCTGTTACAGATCACTTGCTTGTTCCTCTTGTAAAATGAGGTGCACGAAGGAGCTATAATTTTAACACGAAAAAAATAAGGGAACATTGAAAGTTCTGCCTTACCAGGAACTTACATTCAAAATGTTCAAAATATACCGAAACCTGAATTTGCTTAGTTGCTTTCTACGAAATCCAATATAAGTTTAGATGATGCGAACTTCACAAACATCTCAAATTCTATTCCAAAAGGCTATCGAGTTCAAAGCTACGACTCAATTCGTTTAAGAGTATTTAATTCAAACTTAATTTCAGTGAAAAGATTATACACCACGGGGAGGATGATTGATTTAATTATTCTACTCCTTAGACGTGTCCTCTCTTATAATTACGCTTCATTACTTAAGCATCGCTTTATACTGACTAATTACTTAATAGAAGTAACGAGTTATTTCCATCTCAAAGTTGAACCTTGAAAGAGGAATGTAATCAACATTAAACGGGGTCGGAAACGAATTATAGAGGAGAAAATAAATAAGATCGAAGGACGGCTAAGGCTTGTTTGCCTGAGCTAATTTTCTCCGTCTCGACATGTCTACAGGTAGGTATTTCACTTGATTGATAAATGCCTTCATTAAGTTATTCTGTTATTAAACTTAGGTGCTGGATGTTGATGTAATGATTGCAATATTGTTTACATTGTAAATAACATTATACAAAATCAAATTAGAATATTTCTAAAATTATAAAATAAGTTGTCAAGCCATCATTACATCCAGGTTTCTAATTATTAAATGGGATTTATCTTCAATACGGGGATTCCTATATTTGAAATAAATCCTTGGCAGTAAGAATTTACACTAAAATGATCATAGATTTTCATTATCTAGTCGCCAAAATCATGTTACTTGATACTATCCATCGACGTCAAATTCGTTCCGAAGACAAAGGCATCGTTCGGACGCAATCACTCCATTTCACTTATTACCCGTGACATAAAACGATAAGGCGCTGTATCTCTCAGAGACATGTTCAATCGATAATATCGGAACAACTCTGATAACTCAATAAATGAGGACCGATGTTCTATATGTAATATGACTGTCGCCTTCGCTTAGATTTATATAGTCTGTGTGTAACTTATTCATGCTCTCCAAGACATAATTACATTACATATATCACTGATGTCAACCTAAAAAAAATCTTATTTTATAGGTAGAACATCCATGAGAAAAATATTTTTCATCATTCATCATTCATTCATCGTTTTTTTTTAATAGGGGGCAAACGAGCAGACGTTTCGCTTGACGCACCCCTTGGACACTTGCAACACCAGAGGCGTCACAAATGCGTTGTCGACCTTTTAAGAAGAAGTACGCTCTTTTATTTGGGTTTGAAGGTTTACTCAATAAATTAAATTAATTGATATTAATGAAAGATTAACTTTTAATTCGCAAAATAACATTTATGTCCCTTTTAACATTTAATAGGTATCATAACTGGTGACATCACGATCTTAAATACTCATTCTGAAACTAGAATGAACAATGAATGCAAATTCCAACAAGCTTATATTATTACACACTGAAATCAAATTAAAAATGATGTTGTTAAGTGAGGGCTCTCAAAATATATACTCGTATTTAACAGGTTCGTAAAATAAAGCAGCCTTAGCTACAGTTTCGGTGGATCATCTCGAAAAAATGGGTCAACGGACCCCTTCTTCCTTAGGGGGCGCCATGATAAAAGTTTTGCGAAACTTTTGTTTTGAGCACCTTAGATAGAACGCAATGTAACAAGGCGATTGGAAGAAAAATACGAAAAATAACAGAATTAAGAATGATTTTTATTTTCTGTAGTTTATACTTTTTAAGGAGTGCAACAAAAGTATAGACTAAAACAATCGACCATTACAAGTAACTTAAGCAAGTTCTGTGTCATTAATTTCTTTGTGATAATAAATTTTAAACATGTGAATATATTATGTAAGTATGGTGTAGTATTTCGTAAATGACGGGGAATTGAAGCAGCATATGTATTTCCATGTAGTGGCGGAATTCCACGGGGGTCTTTTGACGACTACGGAAAAGAAACTTGAAATGAACACACATGATACTAACCCGTCTGATCAGAGTGGTATTGTATTGTAATTCCTTCTTCTCGTCCAACACCTCTTCCAAGATTGTTGATAAGATAATGATCATGTAATTGCATTTAGTTTAGTAAAGATATTATTTTATAAAAAATACGAGAAAAGAGATTAAGACATAATTGAAGTCTTAAAAAACAGATAAGAGAGTACTTAATGTCGAAATTATATGAGAAATTACGAAAAACTTGAACCCAAAAATTTAAGTTTCTACATATCTATTTTTGTTTCAAATAGGTTCCGTATTTCTATTCACAGAGATCGTGAAGGGCAACCAGCAATCAGTTACTTTGTATCCCTTGGCCAGTGGTTGAGCGCAAATAGGGGGCATAAATGTGAATGGATGTTAACGTGTTTTTTATGACCCACGGTCAACATATCGTTCTGTTTGCGACCGCGACCATATCTTTATTTCCCCGTTTCACCCTAAAATTTGTAGTGGCTTTTTTGTATCAGAAAAGGGGAAAGTAAACATTTGCGAAGTAGAGGATTACATTCGGTTTATAACAGGATAATATAGAAGGAATTGTAGTGACAATGTCTGTTATCGCTTTGCTACGTTGCTATGTCAAATAGATGGAAAATATTAGGAAATAACAAATTAACATAATTTTACAGGTTTCAAATGACTCTAAATATCTCTATTTGTTTTCCTTAAGGCTAAACAGCCTCACCGATTGTAATGAAATTTGTCTAAAAGATTCTTTGATTATGAAAAATGACAAAGACTGCTCTTTGTCATTTGGCACCGCGATAACTAACGTACGTACGTGGCGGAATCGCGGGCAAAATCTAGTGTTAATAAAACGGTTTAAATGAAGACATTGAATAATTGATTTATGGAATCAAAATCTTATTTTATTCCTCTTATAAATAAGATCATAGGAGATCGACAAAGGCAATTTATTTATTGGATTTATTGTCGCTATGAGCTGGGGATCGGGTCGAGGCAAAGTCAACATTTGCTCTGATGTCGAACTGTTTGCACAGTGGTATGCATTCTTTTGAAGGATCAATTGAATGAGAGCAATTTTTCCGGCTTGATTTTGTCGCAATAGTTATACTTCTCATAGAAGTTTAAATTACTGATGAAACTATTTTTTATTAAAACAAAACTGCATTTATATACTTAACTAGCCGTAGCGTGAAACATTCTTCATTAGTGCTTATTAGCTTGATGATATATAGCCTATAGCCTTCCTATATAAATGGACTAAACACCACTGAAATAAATTTTCAAATAGGATCAGCGGTTCCTGAGATAAGCGCGTTCAAACACACAAAAAAAAAAAAAAAAAAAAAAAATGTAAACTCTTCAGCTTTATAATATTAGTATAGATACTAAGTACATATACTTATAAATATACTCTACTAATAAATATGTACTTAGTATACTTAATACTAAGTACATATTTATAAAAGTCAAACGTAACATGTAGTTATGACATTTGATGGCTAAAGTAAAAACATATTGAAAATATAATTACTGAATAAATACCCACACCATAGCGGCCTAGTGCTGCATCTGCATCATTGGACCTCCGGTCTTGCACTCACCAACGAAACACGACAGCATGAATGCTGTTAATTTAGGTTGTCCGTCCTAGCCGGTCCGTTCGTGCTGAAATCAACATGGCTCTCCTTTAATTAGCTTCCATTAATTTTATTGCAATTTAAATATAATTTTTTTCATGGTGGCATTGTAGTAATATACAAAACTATAGTAATTTAAATTATAGACAGTATCCCAATTCACGTTTTAGTTATTTATTTTTTGAAACCCAACCGGTACACTAAACTGTCAATGTGACACGTACCGTAATCATATCCTATTAGAATTGACAATTCTAATGTCCATAAAGAGGAATTATCCTCGTGCAAGAGATTATTTGCTTGGCTAAACTATTTTCCTTCCAAATGAAAGAAACCAATACTAAGTACACTAAACTGAAAATTTATTACACTAAATATACTATACAGCTCCGTATCATCTTTTGTCTCAAAATCACACACATATTTTTATCCCGAGAACACGATATTGGAACAGGATCAGGCCCCGGGGCCGTTGTCATGTCGCATTACCGTGAATCGCGTCATAACTCCCGATAATCTACGTTTATTGGCTCCACTCGCTGCTTTATTACCCCAAAATATAGCTAATAACATACATAGATTTCATACGTATATCTGTGTTTCTACAACTGTGTTTGTGTACCTATATAATTGTACGTAGATATATGTAGCTATATGTGTTTAATTAATGGTATACATTCTTATTTGTGTGTCTGTATTAATGTGTGTTTATACTTATGTGTTTAAAAAAAAAATTTGTACATACTTCCATACTAATATTATAAATTCGAAAGTAACTATGTCTGTCTCTTTATCTGTTACACTTTCATAGCTAAGCCTTTGAACCGCTTTACAAGGATTTACTTTGATTCTTGAGGAAGGGCATAGGTCACTATTTAATACGATAATCGACATCGCGGGCGGAGCTGGTAGTAAAAGCTAGTCGACTATAAATAATTACATATACCTAGTCAAAACAGAAACTTTTTACAAGACAGGGTGCAATGATTGGCATGTCACGACGCTATATCTTGTAGAACTCTTTTTTGCTATCATTACCTATATTACAAATTAGATACAAAGATACATAGAACTACCTACTCAAATAGATGTAAGGAGGAAGTTTGATGTTACAAGACCTAATTGCGAGGCACTTTAAGCGGCTTTACAGCTTCACCTAAGTCACAACCGATGTTCATCATGCAGATCCTCGGACGGTGCACTTTTGTTTTAGAATTATAACCACGGACAAATGTTGTACTTACACTATATCTTCCATTTGATTATAATATGCGCCAATAGTTAATAGTAATGATTAAATGCTACAGTTCCTTTTTTCATCTTGAAACAGCAAGATTTTTGTAGATGTGTGGTGACTTTCACATACAGCGCAACAGCAACATACAGCGCCATCTACCACCGCAGATACACTGAACTACGGAGCCATGTACAACACGAAGAAACTACTCGTACTAATCCTGAATCGCGCAGTAGAAGTTCTCACGCCGATTACTTTCAATTTCAATTTTCGCCAATTTCATAACTACGCAACCAATAGATAAATGTCCAAGTAACATATAACTTCTCAGACTTTGCGCAACAAGATAATTATAATTTATACATAACAATCATAATATATTAATTTAATATTCTTAAATTAATATTTTTTTTTTTATTTCTAATCAAATGCCGAAAATACGTCACTACCTTGGGAATGCAGTGTTTTGTAGCCGGTAACTAAACTCTACTGATTTTTTCTACTACTTAAAATAAATGTATACCATATAATGTTATTAAGTATATAAGACTGGCTTCTTTTTTTATTTATGTACGGTTTAATAAATATCGAATTTGAAATTAAATAAATCTCGAGAACAGAAATCAATATCAAATGATTGAATTCAACAATGCAATTATGAATTTAATCCTATTAATCTAAAACAAAAGCCTTATAGCTGGTAGTACAATCACGATCAGGCATTATACTAAAGACAATTCATTATTAGAGAGCCGTTACACAGGCCATAATCGGCCGTTATCGCCCTTTTATAGCGAATTTTATGAGCAAAACTATTCACCCAAGAAATGTACTTGTTCTTATCTGGTTCGATCCTTTGTTGGAGCTAATTGTGGATACTAGTAATATTAATGTCTAGTAAATGCCATAATTATACAAATAAAATTGAAAGTTGTAATACGGTTTTATTTCGAATAGCCTCCAAATTATGTTAAAAAAGTAAAAACCATGAGTTAGACTCGCGATTAGGAGGTTCAATACGAGAGTAAAAAAAAGAAATATGTGGTTTATTTTATTGTTATAATATTATATAGTTTTTTTTATTAATTACAAAATGTTGTTTTCAATCAAGCAATCAATAGTCTTTAAACTCCACTACAGGACACAGGCCTCTTTTAGAAAGGAGTTTTTGTAAGGTTATTAAAGATTCATAAATTTTACTAAGTTACTAAAGACCTTTTCCATTCAAATTGTAATACAAGTAATACTACTAATGCACAAAATTTTGTATAAAAAATGTATACTCATAATGGATACATAATAAAAACACAATAATTTACTAAAAAAACTAATAAAACACAGCCATGAACATTTACGGGGTTTCCCCATTAAGTTGTAATAGTTGTTTACAGCCGCCACTCGCTGTGCGTTTACAATATATTACGACGTTGTCGGCAATAAAAAAGGGGTAAGAAAAAAAATGAATAAAGAAAAAAAACGTTAAAATAAAGGCGGCTGGGAATATATACGACTTCCTGAAGGAAATAATAATGCTGTTTGCAATTCATTTGGCCCGCTACCTGGTTACCCCCGTCTTTAGAAAACAACGCGCGGTATTTCTTTTTTAGCAACCCCTCCTTGGCACGATATTTCGCGGGAGGGTCGCGATTTTTATTTTCTAACCCTTTGCTTTCCAAGAAATCAAAGCTTTAATAACAGTGAATTTGTAAATGGGAGTAAGTCGTTTTTTATTGTTGTTCCTGAAAAAACTGTGTTATGCGAAAAATACGTCAATTTCGTTTTGATTTTTATGAATTTAGATAGTGAGGTTTAGTTTTGCATTTCACCACAGATAGTAAAACATTTTGAAATTAATAACTGATGGATATTAATATTAATAAAAAGTAGGTTCCGAATAACAACAACAGTTTTTATGTACTCTTTTATTCCACGTAGGCAATAGATATCTTATAACGCTTTGTAACACGCACTCGTAGAAACATCTATAACAATACTTCAACGCCACTTTATACTACTAATGTTCCTAATTTCTGGCAACATGCTAGACTAGACATTGTCTGTGTAGAACGTTCGAAACATTTTGGTCTTAAAATTCTTAAAATTTGCATTTACACCCTTTTTCTTTTCGAGCTTAGGACGGACAAATGGCGTGTCGCACAAGAAAAATCAAGGCGCAACAAGGATCTGGCTTGCTTACATTTAAAAACGTAATTGTAACTAACCGCTCCCTTTTATTAATTTACCTCATTTATTCTCAGCAGCCCCATCGGCGACCTTGTCACGTAGAAAAAGTAAAACATGAAACCTTTCTTTTTAAAATAAAATATTCATGATTGCTACCAACTCCATTCCGTTTTCTTGTACCGCGATTGTTTATTTGATTTCAATTTATTCAAATTTAGAACGTTCTATCAAGTAATACAATCTGAGTAATATTCTTTTTTTAAATTATTGTATAAAAAGTTTGAATAAAAAAATATTATTACTGACATAATATATACCTTCAAGAGGATTGAGGTACCAACCTATATTTAAAGAAAGCATAGAAAATGTAAAAGGTTCAGGATCAGAGTAAATATAGGATTGAGCATCACGGTTAGTGAATATTTAAGAAGATCTCGAGTGAGTCTCGAGAGGCTCCTGAAGTCACTTAAAATACTTGATGAGCAATCGAGTTACAGACAGAAACAATTTATTGACGAGTTGTAGGGGATGGAAAATTAGGTACTGCTGTTAGATACGTTCAAGTTTATTTAAATTTCAGTATTATTTAAGTGTCATATAATAAATATATGACGTTCAAATTACGTTAAGTAGTAGGTACCTTGTTGCCCATATTTACCACAATGAAACTTAACCAAAAAAAAACAGTATTAACGAGCCATTGACATAGGTTTCTCTCTAGAAAAGAGATTGTTATAAATTTTACTTATTAAAAAATATATAATAACTATCCAAATCAATTAAAGTTTTCACTACATGGAATTCTCTAAAACCCTACAAATGAAACGTAACATCACGTTCGTAAAACAAAATGAGAAATTAAAGATAAAATAAAATGACAACAAACTGAACATCAGGGGTCCCAGTATCAAACCATCAAACGCGCGTTGAGAGCCGGAGTCGGGACGCATTCCTTCCTGTTCTGTCTGCGACGATCCTTTTTTTAAATCCCGGTAACAAGCCAATAAATCCTTGCGCATTTTTTCTCATCCCTGCAAACCCCACGCCGGAAAAAAGGCTCCGTCCGATTAAACCCAAATTTACTTAACACCTACACATTTAACCGGTTAATAAGGTATAATGTAATTTTCTTATCCGTCGGCTATTTGGATGTGCGGGACCCATTTTAATCAGATAATTTCGAAATTGGGTCTTGAAAATTTCGTTATGAAAATTGAATTTTGAATATGATTAATTGAAAATTAAGAATGGATTCCGTTGTTATTGTTACTATAGAGTAAAGTATCAACGTTTCCCTCATTTGGACAGTTGAAAGTTATTGTTCGCAATCGAATGAATGATGATTAAGTAGTTCGTTAGTTGTACAAACATGGGCGCAGGTAAACAGGAATGGCACGGAACTGACTCGAACTCGAGTACTCTTTTAATTAATTAAGTATATGGAATGAGTTGAGCAGTCGCACACATCTGCGCTGATTAGCAAAAGGGGTGTTTGAAAGTTAGCAAGCTCAAAAATGTCGTCATTCCTTAAATGCACAAATCAGAGTAGAAAATATAGTATATATGTATATATATAATATAAGTTTTAGTCTAGTTTCTTTCTAATCGTGTCAAACTATAGAAATAAATAAAATGTCTGTTTGTAATTTCAAATTAATAGCTCTTCACTTAACGATTTTTAAAATTTGCTGTCTATCTGTTTGTTCTGACTAATCTTTGAAACGCCTGGACCGACCTAAACGAAACTTTTACTGGCAGATAGCTAATGATACAAGGAGTAACTTAGACTACTTTTTTAAGGTTCCGTTCCTCAAAAGGAAAAACGGAATCCTTATAGGATCAATTTGTTGTACTTCCTGTATTTTGTACACAGGGTACTTCCCGTGATCTCTGAATCTTCAAATTTTGTACGAAGCAACGTCTTATAGCACAGATAAAGGAAAAATTGCGAAAAGCATACATTTTTAGTTACATCATATAATATAGGAACCTACAGGTTTGTACGGAAACCGACTCGCATTTAGCCGGTTTTTTAGACCAGCTTCTCCCCGCGACGTTACTCGTAGTTGTAAAGGAACTAAAACAACCGCTGGTAACACCGTGGGGCTCAACTAGTAAAATCATAGCAAATACACAAATACACATTCAAAGTACAACTTTAAGGGAGTTTTATGTGTCTCATGTACCTAGCTATATTGTATGAGTGACTAGTCGCTAATAAAGAGAGCGTTTAAAATATTTGATCTCTAAATTAATAAGCCTATATCGTAATATGCTTAGAGATTATTTAATATTAGATGAGCCCCGCGGTACAACAACAACCGAAGGTAAAACCGCGGATCAAAACTAGTTTAAAAAAGTAGCCTATGTTACTCCTTATATCATCAGCTACTTATCAGTGAAAGTCCCCTCAAAATCGGTGCAGCCGTTCCAGAGATTTGCCGAAACAAACAGACGGACAGAAAAAATTGAAAAAAAATTTTTTTTGGTATGTGTACCGTGTACACATAATGCATATGGCCTTAAGTAAAAAGCGGTTATTTTAATATTACAAACAGACACTCCAATTTTATTTACTTATCACTTACATAAGACACACTATTTTTTAATATAATTTATTATATTCTTGTACACCCTTTCAGTTTAATTATTCAGCTTGTACCGCATATGTATCTCCCAACCATGCAATCATTGTAAGAGATCCATCTGCACGTGAATGGTAGGTAAGGGATGCTTACTTTAAATACACAGACGACGCTCGCCCAGAAAATTTATTGCATCATTACAAAAAACATATTTTATTTGCTAATATTGTCTTGATATCTATTGTTAAAAATCAAATTATATTAATAAAATGAATTCGCAAGCAGAAAGAGCAATTCTTAATTTTGTAGAAAATAATTAAAATAAATTTGATAACAAGAAAATGTAAATTAATAATATTATTATTATATATACTTTATTAAAACAAAAAAAAATGTCGAAATGTGTCGTGGCAAAAGCCATGGAGAGAAAAAGGTGATAGTTATATATTTCAACGTTTTCCATTAGTAAAACGTTGAAATATGCATAACTTGTTGTTGTATAACTTGTTGTTGCCAAGTTGTTGTATAAATTGGCTAAAAATGGCAGATTAGCCATTTTTATCCAAGTGATACAAAGCAAAATATGTTAAAGAACTTCTACAAAAACGTCAACAATAATATAAGCGAGATATTTATTGTAAAAGCCCAAAGCGGAAAATTCTTCTAAATCATCTACATCAATAATTTTCAACGTCACCTATTTCAATCGTTCCAGACAATCCCAAACATAACCGAACCGAACTCGAAACTACCAAAATCATCAAAGTAAATAAATTATTGAGGCCAACACAAGTCTTAAGATTGTGGGGTCTTATTACAAATTCACTTTGGTCTTGTCGGATCTCAATAATCCTGGCCATTAGGAAAATGTACCTACAGAAGGTATAGTCGAGTCGAGTAATTACATTCCCGTAGTAAACTGTCATCGGTCACTCAGTTCGGTTAGTAATTAGGTTTTCGTGGTCAGTTGACCAACAACTACCATTCGATCCGAACGATTGATTAGACATGGAACGACGACGACCCAATTTCGGATGTTTTGAATACGTTATCAGACCTGCAAAGGATATATACATGTACGAGTATGTGTATATTTCTGTCTCAGATGTAGAATGAAGTCATACTGAGATAGTTTTAAAAAGAAAATATTTTAGGGTAATAATGTAATATTATATTTTCAATCTCAAGATAAGTTAAAACAGAACGCCCAAGATTTTTTTTATTATGTTCAATCGAGTTAGTATTTTAGAGTTTTTAAAGTTACAGCTGAAGAACTAATATCCTATTACTTATTATTTAGTGTATTTTCGACTTTACACAACAACTACAAATGTAAATAGATTTTGGTATAACAAAAAATGAAGTTTATATTAGTACATCAGTTTATTTATATTTGAATCGCATTTACCTATTCTAGCTAATTAACCTCAAGTTTCAATGTGTCCGTATAAAATTATTAGTGCATCAATCCCCTGTCGTGTTGGCACATGTGCTGCTTCTTCTTCACTTGATCCCTGTACCACTCACTAATAAATCACAAGTATAAATTATTCAAATTCGTCATCGGACAACCAGATTAATTATTACCACTACCAACACAAGGCGTCTGCGATTAGTAATATGTCACCAGTAAATATGGCAACACTTATTCTACGATTTATACGAGGGAGAGTGGGGTAATGGAGACAGTGGGTAATAAATTTACGAGAAGTGATTTGGTACAAAGCAGTGGGCCCACATAGTAAGCTCGGATCGGCCAGAAACATCCATTGTGGGTCGAGCTCTTGCGGAATCCGATAATGCCTCGGAGATTGTCCCGTCTTTCCTCTAACACCTTTCAATACTGCTGGTTAGGTATAGATCAGTTTCCAAGTTCTACATTGATTATAAGTTGTGAGAATTCTGTAATAAGCTTGTGATACTAGCTGTTTTATTTTATCACAATTTAAATTACCTAATATTTATCTTATAATTTTAAATTACTGAATGAATTTGTTTCTCAATGTTAATGTAAACAATTCCAAAAAAAATGTGCTGAATATATTCAGGACATCCTTACTTTTAAAATGATTTAGTAGATCTTACGTAAAATGTATACATCATATCATACATTTTTTTAAATTCATTACAATTGCTTCGTGATATTTATAGTTAAGTTAACATTAAAATTATGAATAAATATATTATTATACAATAGGATTTTAATATGTCAGCGGTGTACCAGTGTGCCGCGTGTGTGCGACCCACCCGCACTGAACTTAATCTATAAATCAAGAAGTGAAACTATTTAGTAATTAGATCGCATTTAGAACGGGGCACAACACCTTCCTCCGCTCCTTGAGAACGCTTCCCAAAGGGTCCGAAAGGTAGCTCCATTGCCTTTCAAGCACCTCTTTATCGGCTAATATCCTCAGTAAATGGATCTCAAATATTTTGCCCCATAACCATTACAGCTATGATGTTATCATGTTTATTGCTTTTCGGTACAACAACTCTGTGAGAGGTTTCATATTATTACGACTAATAAATCGTGTTTTATCAACAAAATTACTGCCCTAATGATAATAAACAATACGGCAACATATTTTTGCAGGAAAAAATGTTTTTCGTTTATTCAAAAATAGAATCCTCTTAGTGGAAGCGCCATTCTTTGTTCTACGAAAATGCTTTTGATGTTTGTATACTTAGTGTTTAATAAGTTGATCCTATTACAATGGGCAGGTAACATCACAATGGAGTCGCCGGGTCGCTAACAAGATTATAACTTTATTTCGTAAATTAATAAAAAGTACCGTGTGTTCCGTTTCGCCCCTGCCTCCGCGTGAGCGATATTGTTAATGATTTGTGAAGCATGTCTTATAAGCTTTTTGAGAAAAAAAATACAGTTGTACGGTATTATATCAATACCTTTGTAATTTTGCTTCTTGAAAGAACTTTACTTATCTATCTATCTAGAACCTACAAAAGTATATTTCGAATTTATAGTTTACATTTTGTTCGTATATCTCGTTTCAGTGTCTACTTGCACTTATTTATTAGATATTATTTCATTTTATTCAAATATTTAACTACATTACCATTCAATTCTCAAAATTAATTTTCCTATCATATATAAAGTGAAATTTAAATGAATGTATCAAAATTGACCTTATGGTTTAAAGTTTACTGCACAGTATTTTAAGATGATAAGAGGATTGTTGCACGTTTCATTTAAAAAAGTTTTTGTTGCAAACAGGCTACACCAACGATCCATAGTTTTAACATAAACCATTTAATTGTGTCATTATTCAAATATTCAACTATATATATTTGATAGACATTGTGCCGCCTACATAAATGCAATATAAAGGCCAATATATATTTTGTATTTGCCATCGTCGTATGTCATGTCATATTTAACACAGAGCAACATCAACAGAACACCCACATTTAGTGTGAAACATGTAAACAGATGTTCAGGCACCTAATCGATCAACACGTGTACATTATTAGATCCCCAGCACACGAGTCATGGAGGTAATGAGCGTAATGAGCGGACCCTCGCTCGTAGTCACGGGATTACGTGTTACTGTTGCTTCCGATGAACATTATTTCGTATATTAACACTCTTGTGTCAGTCATGTTGGATTATAATAAAGCTAATGTTTGAATGCTTCACAATTAGATTTTGAGACGTTAAAAAGCCTCGAGTCAAAAGCCAATTCATGTCTTTTGTTTAATTAAAAGGTTCAATAAAATACCGCCCATACGTTTTTAAACAAAACAATATGTTTTATTCAAGGACTACTTAGCATATATTAAACAGTTCCACATTTAGGAGTTTTTTTATATGTATGAGCCTGCCAAGTAACCAAAGTGACTCTCTCTGCCCGATGGACAGCATGAGCAGAATCCAAGAATGGTGGTCACCATATTTGAACCGCACGAATGCTGTCATTTTTGTTGGTTGAACTTCTGTGAGCTGGTTATTCTCACCATATATTTATAAAAAATAAAGCCAAACGTTGATTATAAACTGCTGTTTATTATAAGAAGTTTATTATAATATTAACGTACATTGTAAGTACAATATTGGTTCAATATGTTCTGAAAGTAACATTATATATTGCTCCTCGTTTCGACTTCACAAATGTTTTACTTAATATAACACACAATACCCGAGAATATTAACAGGACAGCTGCTTATATTCGTTACTGTTTCTTACTCCGAATATATTTCTGGCAGTCAGAAGAACTTATTCGCCACAAATGACCCCTAATGACCGAGCACAATAGAGCGTAGTATGTCGCAAGTTGAGGCCGCGTCCAATGCGACTGATTTCCGCCTTGGCCACGGACTCTCCTTGTCCCGTGGGATGCAACACTAACACTTGAGTAAGAGGGTTTACTTATGAGGAGTTATACTGCTTTGTATTCTAAAAGTAATATAACTGTACTTATTTATATTGGCATTTGTAGCCTTTAGTGTAAATAAAACAAGTTTTATCTTCAGATTTAATACATACTTCACACATGTACGACTTTTGCCTCTAAGGTAAAAGTAAATCAAGTAACGTTTTACTTAATAAAGTAACATTTATAAGCCAACGGCAATAACTTAGATTACAAATAAAGTATAAAATAAATGACAATATTCTACAACAGTATGTTGGTGCAATGGGCTTAAGTAAATTTTTATCTGACTCTAGTTCTCTTTATCTTCGTATGATTTACAACTACTTTTTTTACGAAACTAATCTATATTCGTTTCACATACAGTTACAAAAGCGACTTACCCAATTGATAGTAGTAATCGGAATGAAAGGCTGATAAGTCCAAAGGGTCACTAAATCGTGCATTAAGCATCAATTAAAATAGATAGAATCTACCTGGAGACTATCATCCTATTAGCAACCCTTGCCGAGTTATGATCACCAAATCGGCAAGATAACGCTGCGTATTTACTTTGATTCTCGTCGTTAAAAGTTCGGGGGCTGACGGGCCAGTCGTTAGGCCTCCTAATGGCCACCATTTGTCTTGTCCGGCCTGTAGTTGTGCCCTGCTAATGAAATTATTGCCGTAACTATACTAAAGGTTATAAATACAGCCGTAAGGCCGGACGCCACCTTGTTTCTCACTAATGGACCGGTCAAACTGTAAACTGTGTTATCAATGAAATTACAATTAGTGAGGGATAAAAATGACGAAGGGTCGGAAGTTGCATTTGCTGCTATTGTTTACATTTAGGAAAATTAAATACAGTATCGTGGTTTTAATCAAAATTAACATAGTTTTAGAAACAGAAATGTGGATTATAATGGTGTTATTCAATCACATAGGCAAAACGGCTGGCAAATTTAAATATTTATATTTTTGTATGTTACATTTTCTGTATGTGAGATTGGATGGAATTCAACAATTGTTGATAAGTTTCAACATTGTGAAATTCTTGAATTCTATTCCGGGATTAATATGTATTAATCTGTCAAAATTCTATTTGAATAAATCCAACTAAAATCTTTTCTTTTCGAAATTGAAAAACTGTAATCGGTTATCGCAGTAAACAGTAGCTGATGTCCTACCTCAAGTATTAAACTATGTCATTGCCAAATTTCTTGAAATCGATGCAGCAGTTTAGCTGTAAAAACGTAAAAGACAGACAGTTACTTTCGAATTTATAATATTAATTTGGATTTGTCAATTTTCTTACTCAGAAAGAAGCTTTTTAATTGTGGGGTTATAGACAATCACTACATATAAACAATATTCAAATCGCCGGACTCCTTTTATATAAGAAAATATATAAGCAGGATGCATATAAAAGTAATACTTCAACATAACGCAGAAAAATCAAAAAAGTAGCAACTAACATCCATCTTTGGTGGGTAACGCTGACCGCTCCCAAATGACGCTGGCTGTAAAGTTGTGTGATATGAACACAATAAAACCTACACTCTTCAGTGATTCGGAGAATGTGTCGACCAAGAATGCCAGCTGCCCGGGACAATCAAAACTTTAGCGCAATGGAATTTTCTGCTTAGTGTCCGTCGTATTGGTGCGGACAGCTCGCCTGTCTTGGATGTTAGCGGTCGGACGTACTCGTATATACTGAGAGGGTTTTGTTATGAGATAATTATATAAGTTTGGGATGATGGTGTTATGTTTTCACAGACATACAATTCTATACATGTTCACCAGTCTGATAAAATAGTAAATCCTTTACTTTGTAAAGCCAGTTTGTTCCGAACACTAATGACGATAAATGCTTTTTATCGATAAAATACCTAAATAATTTAAAATATACACAATTTAAAAGTAATATTTAAAAACGAGATCAGAATGAGTCAAACAATTTTTAAAGTGGTCGCATCAAAAAAGCCACTGCAAACAGTAGGCCCACCGCAAAGGGGATCCTTTGGTTATTGACGCTCCATTGTTCTTTTATTCCGGAGCAAAAATACTCATCTCAAATGGCCTAATCTTTCTACATCAAACGAATACAAACGCTGATATTACACGCGTCATTTGAAGTCTCAAAGACATTCCTATGCGGAGAAAAATTAAAAAAATAACAGAGCACAATGGTGGGCGGATGAGTGATTTGCGGGAAGCCACCGAAGATTGTACTTAGATTAAAAATTCTTTATCAAATACTACATTGGTGATGTGTTTAAAGAATGATATAAACAATTTGTTATATGTAATGTGCGTAAAGATTGATGAAAGTAAAATGAGTGAAAATATGTTTAAGACCCTAAAACTTTCTTATTGAAAACATAATAATATTCATGTTTCAACTACAGATTTTTTATTTTACTTTGAGAATGTCATATTTCAAAATAAAGCAAATATCAAAGTGTATTATTAGCAACGCAATGTACAAAGTCAAAATGTCACAATTCCAGCACAATATTGTGAATTTAGGATACGTGATGGATCAATCTCACGCTGGCTTTGTGCCTTTCCGGGCGGTTACCTTCGAATGCGTGCGAACACTCGCAGGTTTAAACACATTTCGTGGACCATTACTCCAAATGAAAGAATCTAAAAGAACCTGTGATTATGATTGATCGCACCCACAAAGCTTGACTTGTTGAATGGAAGCCCTCACATGTGCATCCGCATTATTTGTTGCAAAATATTCACGCTACATCACAGTAGATTAGTTGCAATATATTTTATTATTATATTTTATTGGTTTTTAATTGAATATTGTACAATTGGTAACTTGAAGAAGACACAAGTCATGCTATCAATGAACAATATTTGTGATAGCATGACTTGTAACTAATTTCTTTAAATAATCTTGAATTGTCGTTTTTGTATTTAAATAAAACACAACACCGTAGCGATATATGCAATCTTAATGTACCTAGACATATTTTATATCAATTTGAATTGCATTTTATTGATTACTTAATTAATCTACTCGAAGTATTTTGTGTAACCGTCAAAATAAATTCTACATTATAAAAACCAAACTATTAATGAACGTACTGTTTCATATTGGATATAAAATACGTTCGACAGCAGAACAAGGGACCGTTTTTATCAGAATATATAAAGGTTTATGTTCAGCAGTGGGCTGTAATGGGCTCATGATGATATAGGCATTTATAGTAAATAACTCCTAATATTAGTATTCATCTTAATGTATAATCTAATGTGTCACACTCTAATACCTGCATAAACATAATAATCAAAATGAATGAGAGTTGAAATAAACACTGAAGTTAAGGCAAGCCGATGTTAATATAAAACATTATGCTCTCGTATTGGAACTCGGTCCAATGCATCTATTGTCAACTGGCGGCCGATAGCGGCTGCATTCGGAGCAAATCGAGAATGAACGTAGATTAACTGGCTAGAACTTGCACTAAAGATGTTAAGTTCGTATTGTTAGTTAAGCTATTTTACGAAATATATTAAATGCTATTCGAATTTCGGTTGATTGAAATTTTGGAACAAATGAACTGCTTTTTGATATAATCGTTGAGACAACTGCTTTTAAGCTATTGTATATATGTGCATATTATGTTGTTTAAAATTCTACATTCGTACGATTACAAGAGACTGCGTTTAGAATCTAGTATCTAGTAATTTATTCTTTAGCCTATGTTTAAGAATGGATTTTAATATTTTGGTACTTTATACATATTATAAATATATTACACAGGAAAACACATAACTGTAGCTGAAAGACTTTTGTACTGAACAGATTATAAAATCAATAAATAAAGATAAAAATTCTAATTATTTATACAAAATATTAATTTTACAACCCAAGTCAACCACTCACAACTGTCAACTATAGTTATTGTGTACACTCACAAGAAATCACTACTTTATCCTCCCAAATCTGCCAAAAATAAAAATAAACAGTCGCACCTTACAAATAATAAATTATTCTAAGAAAACGGAGCTATTTGTATTGTAATTCAGGGTGACGGAAGCAATTATTTTTTATCGACACGCACGACAGCGCGGGGTTGCAGGGTGCGGGCCGCTGGTAGGCGAGCAGTGACACCGACGCATTGCACCCACGGGACCTCACAGATAGTGGAGACAAAAAAGTCCGTTTAAAAGGGAAAACTCTATCTGGGCGGTTAGAAACTAACTGTCAGATTGTTAACGACTTTCATGCATATGATAAGTATGAAAACATTTGCCTGAAATGTTGGAGTTGGAGCCTCTAAAAACAAGTCATTTATTTTCAAATTGAGAATAATACTGCAATTATATTTTGTCTTTTAAACGACGAACAGTAGAACAGATTAAACATTTATATAATTTACATAAAAAAATATTTTACAATATTATTATTGACACTTATTGACACTTTATTAACGACTTTTTAATTTGAAACTCAAGACCACCATCATATTATCAGAAGAAGGAAAAATCGTTTTAAAGAAGTGGCAGTTCGCGGTGTCGTGTGTATACAGCCTGAGGTCGTAGCGGGGACGCGATGTCTTTTTTATAAACTGTTTACTTGTTCCCGCTCTTACTAGATAATCTCTTTATACGTTACACCCGCTGATGTGTTTGCAAACGGTTTTAAAAATGGAACTGCGGATTTCTTTGTTGATAGAAGGGAACTCTGGTCTCTATTACATTGTATGAAGTTTTATTGTTAGGTGGCCGTGAATGCATTGTATTGTTTAGAATTTATCATGTTTAGTATTTGTGTTAAGAGAAAATGTACCACAATGGGAAATTCTTGATGTATTTATTTAGTTTTTGATGTGAAACACAAAATGCGGAAGACCAGACTTGGTGGAGTATCAGGTACCTACTTTAAAGGTATTTTCTTACTATCTTCATAAGCTTTAATTTTCGTAATAGCAATTAATAAAATAGTAAGAGATCGATGTCTGTACATTAAAGACACTGAAGAAAAACTTTTTTAAAGTAACAGAACTCAACACATCAGTTTTAACATTTTTGACGTTTTCTGTATACATGCTGGCTAATCAATTTTATTCCCATCGGTTGACGAAAAAAAAATTAGTTTAAATATAGAATCACGAAAAAGTATATATATATATACAGGGTGTAAAAAGACGACTACCGAAAACGAAAGGGGCTGATCCAGCACCCCAAAAGTTATCAAAAAAAAACAAACAGTTGTCTTTAAAAAAATTGTAACTTGAAAAAACAATGTGTCAAGGTTTTTATTAATTTCAGAAGCCAGTAATGTACAACTTAACGCGCCCGCGCGCTCTGTCGCGGTCGTTGCACTCACCCGGCCAGCTGTTTTGATATTAAAATACATTACTGTTTTATTGATTTTCTTTGTTTTTTGGTTTTCTAAATGAGATAATTTGGTAATTTGGGTCCTGTTATGTTTTACTATGTGTAAGTAAGCAGAAAAAAACATAAAACGACTTAGATAAATTAACATTTTTATTGAGTTTTTTTCGCTTAACCTATTCAGTATCATGGTCTGACTGCAACCCCCAAGTTTTCGGTAGTAGTCTTTTTACACCCTGTATATATATTTATATCAGTTATCTTGTACAAGCTTAATACAAGCTCTGTTTAGTTTGGGTCTAGATGACGTTGTGTAAAAAAAGCTAGTATTCAATAAGTTTTTACAAATCATTATGCCTAATGTTTAGAATTGGTTATTATATTACCATCGTCACTTTAATCACAGCGTTAAATGTACATAAAAATAAATGATACCTAATTTTACAGAGAAAAATACGAAGCGTTTAACAAAGTTTAACTGTACATAAAATTTTATTGACCCATATATGATATAGAGAGACAATCGGAACCGAGCCGAGTTCTCGAGTCATTAGACTCGTTTTTATTACTCAATGACAATAAACATGTCGTAAGCTATCGACTGAAAACATTCGTGGAATTAGTTCCCTCCGCTCTATTCGATTATTACGATTATTGTATTCGATTATCGTGTTCTACGTGTTTATTTTTTATTGGGCGATTATTTAGTTTACTGTTTAAGTTCTATTTTTAAAATGCGTCAATTAATAATAGTGTCTCATGTTTTTAAGGTTATAAATTGTATAGTACATAAATAAATATAAAAAAACACAAAGCAGTCATAAGCACTGCCGACAGAAGTGAAAACTCATAACTATAAACAAACGGTTGTTTTAACTTACCTGAAATGAACACCTATGCTTTTTTTAATAGTGTGCAATAAAAATAACTAAAAATTATTATGATTGTAAGTAGTAAATGTAAGTAAAGCTTTGATACTCCAATAGATGCCGCTGTTTTCAAAAAAAATGTAAACAATCTTTTTGATTTACAAAAGGTTTTGTGTAAGTAGAAAATCGTTATTTTAATTTATTGTAAATCACTTTAAGATACTGAAATATTAACATTAAGTATATGAAATCATATTGAGAAAGGACCACTATCTAGAAAAACGAATGCTACCACAGTATATCGGTAGATGGCGCTGTTAACAATAAACATCCGTCTTACGAATTTTTTCGATCAGGACACGTGACCTGACGCCCTGACGCGAGTTTATACATTTTTACCCATTCCAAAAAAGTACACAGCGCCGCTAAAGAAGTTTTCACTTCAAAAATATATTGCAAGATACTAGTGAAAGTTATGAAATTAGTAACAATAGGACAAAAAATAAGATTTAAATAATCCAATCAACTCTCTGTCATACATTTTCTTCACTTTCTTAAAAATCTTTCGCAAATAAACTTCGCTCAAACGACGCAAGAACAGCCGGATATTATTTATTGCTTACAATTTTGCTTACACAGGGAAAATATTGCTGTACATTTTTCCGTTGCCCGCGATTCTCGAGGAACTCCTAATTTCTAATGGGCCATTTGCCACTTTGTCAATTGCTCCAATAAATCTGAGCGAGTGGTTACGCTCGCCATCTGAGTTATAGCCCCGTCTCAACCTAAATGTCTCTACATTCTTTTGTTTTGTTTTACAACACTTCAATTAGACAACACGACTTTTGACAGACATATTTATAGCGAAAAACCGTTCATTTGAACAAAGAGGCTTTTTCATTCAAATGCTCTTACCACACAAATAGCATTTTATTGATAAAGTTTAAAAATCATACATGAAAAATCGTCTAGACTGCCACGAGTTTTATTGGCATTCGTTAAAAATGAATATCAACACTAGTGAAACTACAATAAATTTTAATTAGTAGAAAATTGAATCCAAAACATCAATTGGAAATGATTTTATTAGTTTGCCCCATTCGTTCTATAACAAATGGTTTTTACTCAAACTGGTTGAAAGCAAAGTTCGAACATCGTATTCTATATTTAAAATTCAACTCCTGTAACTTTTTAAATACTGCTCTCGTAGAGGCTGACGGCTGGCAGCAAATGTAAGTACACTCTTTTGCAAAAAAAACGGGCACTTAAGCAAAGAACTATTTTATAGTTACTATTAGTTTGTTTGACAATTTTAGTTATTGTTATCCTCAGAATTTCATAAATTAATTAGGAAGGAATAGGTATCATCAGTTTTATCATAACATTTTCATTAAATTATTGAGAAATAATGTTTAAGCTCAAAACACTATTATTGTACCTGCTCGCTAAATAAAAATGAAACGCGTTACTTTCTTTGTTTTCCTTGAATACATTAAAAGCAGATAAAAGTTTAGTATTGAGTGTGACCCCCTCTTGCTGAAATCACGGCTTGCATTCGTCTGGGCATGCTAGCGAGTATATCTTTTATGGTTTCTTGGGGAATACGTTCCCACTCCGCGGTAATCACATTCTTTAGCTCTCTGATGGTCTGCGGAGCCGGCTGCACTGATCTCACTCGTCGCTTCAGAACGTCCCAGACATGCTCTATGGGATTGAGGTCCGGACTTCTAGCTGGCCAGTCCAAATGACGAATTCCGACTTCTAGCATATACGCTTCCACATCGCCAGACCGGTGGGCGCGAGCGTTGTCGTCCATAAAAAATGAGTTTTCGCCAAGAGCGGTTAAAGCGGGTAGTGCATAAGGAATTAGAACTTCCGTTATGTATCGGTGTCCAGTCAGTGTACCGTTTTCGATGAAGACTAACTCCGTACGATCCATGGAATTTATTCCTGCCCAAAACATAACAGAGCCCCCTCCATAAGGTGTGATTTCTTCAAAACATGCCTCTGCAAAGCGTTCTCCTCGTCTACGTAGCACTCACCGACGTCGGTCTTCACCATGCAGAGATATCCTGGCTTCATCGCAGAACAATATCCTATCCCAGTCTTCATGAGTCCATGACACACAATTTCGAGCGAAGCTAAGCCTGGCAACTCGATGTCCACGGAGTAATTCAGGGTCGCGTGCCGGGCGATGACTGTGTATATTAGCAGCAAGAAGCCTCCACCTGACCGTCCATAGACTAATTTGCACATTTCTTACTTCTTCGAGGCTGTTCTTGAGGTCCACATAAGAAGATTTGCGATTTCTCAACGCTTGACTAACTAGAAAACCATCATCCCGTGGTTCAGTACATGTCTTTCTGCCAGAACCAGGCCTTCTCTTGACGGAACCGGTCTCTTGATAGCGCTGCCAGGTCCTTTGAACTGTCGACCGACTCACATTTAGCCTCTGAGCCACGAAGCATTGGCTGCAACCTTCTTCAAGCAGCGCAATAATTTTGCTCGCTTTTATCACTTTATCTACCATTTTCGAGATTGCTAAACAGCAATAACAATACTTTTAAATGTCAAGGACATCAGATAATTTAATAAAAATTGACAAAAAGTTAATTAGAGTCGATATTAACTATAGGGAATTCGCGCCACAAAATGTAGTTAAAAGCTGTTTTCTTTGAAAACCAGGCTCAGTCAAAAATTTGAATTTGGAATGTACTCTTATAAACATTATGGCACTTTTATAACTGGCCAGTAACATGTTCAAATGATTAAAACCTTTTTGGTATTTTATTTTTTTCAGCCAGGAGGAAATCGAAACCGCCCGTTTTTTTTGCAAATGAGTGTATAATAAATGGATTTAGTGATAGAATTTGAAATAACGCAATAACTTAAAAAGGACACAGTAGAGAATTTATCGAAATGATTTCGCTTGGTTGGTTGTGTTTATATTTTAATAAATATAATATAAAGTAAATACATTTAACAATAGGTACGTAATATATGTAGAAGACAAGAGTTATTATTTAATTATCAAATGGATAAGTGATAAATGTGTGATATTGTGATCAGGAATGGCTAGATAGAATACGTATGAATAGAAATGGTCATAAGGGTCTATAAACCAAGGGATAAGGTATTTTGTCTTCATACATTTTATCATATTGATATGCTAGAAGTCCTAGACTTATAGCTAAACATTAAAATAGATTATATATTTGTACATATAATAAAAATTCACTGTATAAATTAATCGAATCTAAATAAAATAGTTTGAAATAACTAGAACATGACTACAATAAAACGTTTGATAAATTTACATAGTCTATATTATAAGTCCATTGACACCTTATTCATTAAAATTGTTTCAGTACTTTTGGCACTCCTATGGAACATATAAATAGACATAGACTGCCAAAACTATTACCCTTCTTTTTGACTTCATTGCAGTCAAATAAAAACAATCTCGTTATTTCCGACTGATCTGAAATTGAAAATTAAGAGTTGCATGCATTCAGTAACATTATAATTATGACAAAAGCCTTTTCTATTCAACTTTTTTAGAATGTTTTAAACAATACTATTTATAGTAAATTACACATAAATCTACAGCAGGTCCATTAAAATTTCGTACACAAAACTCAGAACAAACACGCTTCACATAGAGGATGTTTATTTAAGGCCCGCTCGGCTTTAATATCCTGCTCTAATTCTGGCTCCGAAATCCTAGTCTTTGATTCGCACACATCAGAAACTGAGTACACATTATGTTAGACATGTGGACGTGCTACTTGTCTTTACTCCTTGAATTTTGGATGCGGCCAACGTCGGAGTTGGTCGGCGGTTTTCAGGTGGACAGAATACGCAACTACATTAGAATTGTAAAGTTTGTTTAACGTAAACTAAACGTACCTTAAATTAAGGCTGTCATTCCATTACCGAGGATGTGTTCAAAGTTTTTAATTGTGTATCTGAAATAAAACTATTTTGATGCATGATGAATTATCTATACTTTATTGTTACCAATTAAAATTAAAATTAATAGACGAGTATATCAAATAGAAAATATTCCGCAGTAAAGTTTAGTACCTAATTAGATTATATTATAATCGATGCATCTAAATGCATTACCTAGTATATGATGACCGTCGTCTTTTGTCATATAATAATACTAGCTGACCCACGCAACCTCGTTTGCGTCTTCTATTGCCCGTAGCGTGAAACTTTTCCCCCGTTTTTGAAACATTCTTCATTGGTGCTCCGCTCCTATAGTATTAGCGTGATATTATATAGCCTATAGCCTACCTCGATAAATGGACTATCCAACACAGAACGAATTTTTCAAATCGGACCAGCGGTTCTTGAGATTAGCGCGTTCAAACAAACAACAAACAAACAAACTCTTCAGCTTTATTATCGGTATAGATTAAAAAATTGCGTTATAATGTACGTATATTTCAACATACGTGAAAGATATCATTTAGTGACATTCGAGGTGATAAAAGATAAAAAAAAACATCAAAACTGTGTGATTTTCATCGTCGAAACCTGTTATTTTAATGTTTCGAAAAAATGAACTTCATTAAATAAAGGTATAATTTCTGTAAACAATTTCAAAGTTGTGTCTATTAAGTTGAAGTTAGGCTCCTAGAAGTAATTTCCTTCCAAAAATAATCTTATGATTGGCTGATGATTGAATCGAAGATTTCGTGGCACAACAGATGCTCAGACAAGGGAATTGAAACATGTACAAAAACGAATGACATAACATTGCAAGTATTTTTTGCACGCAAGACTAATAAAAATTGAACAGAAATATTTTGTTTTTCTTTAAATTTTACAACGGTACAACACCTATTTTAGTATATTTATCGTTTAAACAGTTTTACGACACTCACATATTGGATTGAATTAAGAAAATATGACGTTATAAATCCACTTTATAAGACAAGAATATTTCCTGGTATTTAGAAATCGACTCAGTTTATTTGACATTCTTGCAAACAACGTCGGCTCATATTGTGATGGTAAGGCCAGTTCATAAAATTTAATTAAGGCAAGTCATCAGTCACCAAGAGGTTTGGGTCTTGTCACTGCTCATGCAAGATAACGTGGGGTCAGACGTTGCACTCACCCGAGTCCGTACCCTGATGAATGTAGCGACGAACCTCAAATATGCTACCACTGTAGCCTCTCGTCTATTTAAACGCCGTTTCTCAAAGTGTTTGTACGCTAAGGGGTCATACATTTAGATAGGAGCAGAAATGTTAGTATGTTTTACTATTGTATATGTAAGTAGAGCCGCTTAAAGCAAAATAAGATTTGTACTGGTTAGCAGATTGGAGAAAAATCAACTAACTGCCTTATTTTCAATAAATCCATATAAATAAAATGAATCACTGAAATGTATGTATGTGCATAACTTCCAATTGGCTGCACCTAATTTAATAATTATTTTTTCTATGTGATTCTTATTGTTAGGGAAAAGTTTGTATAGAATAAAATTAAAAAATAACATTTAAAGCTTTGTTTCTCTACCTGTACGAAACTGAATCGGGCATAATTCCACATTTACGAAAGAAAATATGGCAGTACAAATTTGCCGGGTCAGCTAATTTGATATAAAAACAGCAAATTAAATATTAGTTTTGGTAGGAGGCTCAAAGTTTTTGTGTATAGACTAAAAACGTTTTGAGCGAAAAAGTTTTGTAGCCTTTGCTATCATCTAAAATTTGTTACAAGTTTTCCTAAGACACCACTCAGTTGAAAAACGCTGGTCTAAATAACCTATACAATTAATGGAGATGGTAGAAGATAGCGTTGGCCGTGTGACGACGGCTCAAGAAAATCGATTCATCCTCAAGTCACGCTCAACTTATGCGGCATATTATTCATAAGTTTGTTACTCTCGTCGACGGACGGTCCAAATGCAAACAAACCGCGATTCTAGTTATTAATCATTCAACGACGATCCTTGTTATCGAATAGTGGCTGTGATGAAATAGTTGTTGGGTCACCTAATTGTAATTAATGTTAACTAACTGGCCACTGGTCAACTGTGGCGTTCATTCAGTTAACCTTAGTAGACGCACACCTTTCATTTGTCGTCTTGACAAATGTAAGGTGTGCGTACAACTACTTAACATCTTGGAGAAGTAATAAATGAAATAACTTATATCAGAATTGACATTTTGATGAGCGACAACACCCTCATTATTAGATACGCGTTTTGTCAAATTGTACGCTTCGTGTATTAACATTGTGTGTATTGAAATATAACGTCCATACAAAGACCGTGATGCTCGTTACACGAAACAGCATTCACCTTCTCACTCCTCATTAAAATTTGTACGACAGCTTCTAAATTCTACTCTTTTCTCCGCACCTCCATTTCAATATACAGGAAAAAGTGGAAGAGCGATGTGTACGGAGTACCGAGCCGGGCTGGCAAAACTTTTGCCTCCCCAACCCATCGAAGGGGGCAAAAAGTGTTGCCGACGGGTGAGCGAGCTTACTTATAGCTATGTCGGGGAAAAGTTTTGCGTGTTGCGGGTTGGGGCTGAGGGGGGAGAGGGTTGACGCATGCGTGCCTCCACCATCGCAGGACCGACATGCCAGTCCTACACAGGACATGGTATATGACGCAAGGATGTAGCTACTTTTCATATGATATGCAGCGTTACGTAATAACATAACTGATTTTATTAAGAAGTCTTAATCTATAGGATAATTCTAATAGTATTTTTTATTATTAGTTTTTTAACTACTTTTTCAAATAAATAATTTTGTTTGTTGACACTTTAAACCAGTTATTATTATTGTATGACTAAAAATTACTTAGGTTAGGGTACAGGGAAGGCAATCAATACGATGCCCCACACCCTAACGTACTAAGCAGTGGCTAGCTTTTGGCACCCCCAACGCCGTAGTCTAACTCCGTGGCTACGACCCGTATAGCTTACGAACGTAGCAAAGAAACTATTTAAATGCAGTAAAGTTACATAAATTTGTCCTCCTGTACTACAGTGCGCAGCTAGGCTTCGTAGAAACAAGCTACTCACCTATGAATAAATACAACATATTATATTTGTACTGCTAAGTACTATTGTTACGATTTAAATAAATTTTTAAATATTTGACTGTCATGATAAAAGGAAAATATTTTTATAATTAAAAGATATAGTAGATATAGTGATATTTCTTGAAATCTGCGTATATTAAGTTTTAAATCATTGACTGAACCTAACTTTTAAGAAACCAGAAAGTTTGTTCAGAAAATAAATAGATTGCGTGTTATACATACATATGCACATGTAATGAGTTCCTACGTTGAACTTGAAAACGACTCTCGCGCAACTTCGAACGGGATTTGTTGCGACTTGTTGTTTGCTCCGTTTGTTACCAAACTAAATTTGAGTTGGTAAACTAAAGTTGTGGATATTTAAAGGGAACTTTTTCTCGGAGTCAACGCCCGAGCCGCTTAGTCCGTCACCCAGTTTCAGAGTACCGACAGAGTTATGGCAGTTGTTCGCAAACTACTTGGACCAGCGGGCAGAGGGCTGCAGTTGGAAGGTCATGGCGCTAATTTGACCTTGCCTTCAACTTGCGGACTGTTGTTGGGCAATACTGGGTCGTAGTTTGTAATTGCTCGATGACTGTGTTGATACTCATGAGGACGTGCCGGGGGACGGCAGGTTTCTTACATATTCTGTGACTTTTGAGATTTTTACAATGGATTGAAAGCTGTCACTAAAATTTAAAGGAAAATATCGATTTGTAGGTCTTAGGAAATATTTATGTTATAAAATTATATGCGACAATATAAGATACTTTTATTTTAAATTAACCAGAGAAAAATATGCATATGTTTATATTATTGTAAATGTATTATAAAAAGCATTTCTAGCAATGTAATCTGAAAAGCTTAAAAACCTCCTGCAAGATTTTCCAATCTCACGGTCGTCTTTGTACGTAACACGATATAAGTAGGTTGACCACATCCTTATTGGCTACCCTTATTTTATAAAAGATGCTATTTATTACACTTGAACTCAAGGGTTGTTAAATAACAACATCATAAAATAATGAGCTGTTTCAACTGGTCCCACCTTCTCCCTTCCTCTACAGGACAATACGTGCCGGTTTCGGAAGTCACCGCTTTAGAGTGGTAGACATACACTCTCGTACTCGCCACTTCGGTTCTTCCTTCCTGTGCCGAGCGGTCAAAACCTGGAACTCACTACCTGCGTACGTGGTTCCCTCCCACTATGAACCCGGGTCCTTTACGCGGAGCGTGAAAAAGCATCTCACTAGGCAGCCATAGTGTGGGTCACCATGCTGCATTGTCCCTATTAGCATTGAGGATGGATACCACCACTCATGGATTCTGCTCGTGCTTTCCATCAGGCAGAGAAGAGTCAAAAAAAAAAAATTTAATAAACCATTATTACTAAACGCATCCAGTTAAAAAAAAAAATATTTGCTTAAATTTATTATAGTCCCCTGAACCTGAAATTAACGGCCAATGTTATAAGTTACACACATATATGATGTTAGATAAGTTTCAATATTTATTACAAACTTATTTTTGAAGTGCAATTAGTAATTAATAGGATAAAGATAAAATTAAGACACAGCTGATCAATGATATATTAAGCAAAAATTAAACAAAGCTAAAGAATGTAAAATTATATAAAGTATCTGTTATCACTTAGTAAATTAACTATTTCTGGATTAGTTTCATTAAAGACAATAGACAGGAAATATGCGTTGTTACTACTGGTGATCTTAAGGGTTTTTAGACAAAATATTTTCCTATAAAAGTTTGCAATAAATACTGGCGTTGTAAAATTATTCAACTTCAAGAAATTAAATGTAAAACCTCAGGCTAGTCTTAAGACTTAATCACCTTTCGTTTTTCTGTATCCAAAAGGTAGCACAGTTGAAACACATGTAAATTCCACTAGTGTATGAGTTCCAGAATTCCGGAGTTCCGTCAAAATAACATTTAATGAAAGTAGAGATTGATTGATTTTTCTTAACATAAACTCATTATTTAAATAAATAAAATAATAAGATGAATTTACATTTTTGAGAACGAATAGACTACTCAGTTTAAGCCTGTACAATATTTATATTTACGTCACTTTATCTGATTCATAACAAAGCTCGTAATTAAATCCATTTTCTAAAATCCATTTTATAATCAAAAGCCATTCTTATCCCGCATAAAGAGTCCTGAAATCGTCTTAATTAACTGAACGTTTCGGCCGTCAAAGGCTTCAAACAAATTGGCCACGACAAAATAATACGGTAGATAATAGACGTTTATACGATACGAACGAGGCCGAACATTGGCGGACTACCGCTTGAGGGCTCCACCACCTCAGAGCACCTGGATAACAAAATTAATTACAGCCCAATAAGGAAATATTAACCGGACGGTTAATAAGCTTCGAGGATATACCACAATTAAATTGGGAGGGTCTAACAGTCATTATTTATAAACAATAATATATCAAAGCGATATTTTCAAGATGGTGCCTGCCGCAACGATGCGTCATGCCATACCATGGTTGGCTTTTAGGGAGTTCATTCTCAAGATATTTATAATGAAAGGGCTGTAATAAATAGATAGAAATAAATTCTTAGCTGTTAGTTGTATGTATGCGTAATCGTAATATTTAAAATGCCTCATATTCATGGTATACTTTAGTAACATTTACTCAGTAACTGCGAGTGCAATATTTTATTGTCTGTCAGTGTTTCTTCCTTGCAATTCTGAAAAACTTGTTGCCGAATTATCGTCGAACACTTAGGCTTATGTCCAGCAGTGGACTGCAATGGGCTGATGATGATGATGATGATGATGACGTGAACCTCTAACTTTCTGACACTTCCGTGTAGATTTAACGATACATTCATTAAGCCTTCGCTCAATTATATTATCAAGCGTATTTTGACAGGTAGATAATTTTAAGTTATATTACTTTCTAATATATATTGTTAGTACAATTTTTCTGGAGAAACAAAATACTAGACGGAAGAATGAGTTACGAAAATTTTAAATATAACAACATTTTTTTTGTTAATGGTCTGGCAGCAGTAGTGCTATCAAGTTTAGTTTATATGCAACTAGAGGTCGCTTTACGTAAACAAGGTTCCTGTATGTTTCAGGGCCATCACCGATTATCATACGACGTTTGTCCTCTATGTTTTCATATCATCGACACATTACCATCACATTGAAACTTTGTTAGAACATTTATAATAATGTGAATATTAATCCTAAACTTTACGACGGTTTTTGGAATTAGTGTTTTTATTTTCGACCAAATTTTATTAATATTAATTTTTACTACTTGCCAGCTTTACGTACAGTATTTGACCGCTCCGGTTTCTGTATGATGAAATGCTAAACGTATCGATTGACTTTGAAGTTTAGGTATCAGATTAACTTCTTAAATAGTTACTAGAATGAGTCGTACAGAGCGATATTTTTAATGTATGAGTCTACAAAAGTAATTCTACTCTGCGTGATGCAAATCATACTCGTAGTTCAAGAGTGGTGGTCACCAAACTCATTGCGATTGCTACAATGCAGCATGGTGACCAACACTATGGCGGCCTATTGAAATGCTCCGTTATTATTGGGCCTCCAGTCTCGTACTCCTCAACGAAACACGACAGCACGAATGCTTTCATTTTAGGTAGGTCTTCTGTGCGAGAGTAGTACCGCCCAGGCCGAGTCGGCCCGTGATATTAATAATTATAAATTAATGTAAATTATACCCCATCTATCAACAACTCATAACGTCCCACTGCTGGGGTCGGGTCTCGCTGGCCAAGTGCTAGTTAGGAACTGGCAAGACAACGTTGTGGCTACGTAATTTTACCGTTGCATGTTTTTAAGCCGCCCAAAGGTCTCCAACCAAGCTTCACAACTGTTATCCTATGATAACAACCGGGACCAACTGCTTAACATGACCTCCGGATCACGGAGACGCACATGATAATATGCCAGCAGCGGTCACCCATCCTGGTACTGACCACGCCGTCGTTGCTTAGCCTAGGTAATTGTTTATATTTAACGAGTGCAACTGGGCTATGAGCGCCTCTTATACCTCATGTTATATAAGAATTGTTTAAGTAACATTTCAAGTTAAAGAGACCAACGAAATACTCTACTTAAAACATTTAATAATTAAATTTATTTAAATTAAAAAAATTTATTTAAAAAATTAATTAAATTTGCCATGCTTACATATATACATTCATCTGCCTACTATGTTTATAAAAGTGTTTGTTATAATTTACATGTGTTATGTTATGTGTATGTACCTAAATATTTAAAAACCTCTAGACGAGCATTTCTTGTACATATTACCTGAATCTCGGAAACGGTTCCAACGATTTTCATGAAATTTAGTGGGCGCAGGAAGTTTCAGGAGCAATAAATTCATCTAGCTAGGATTCATTTTTAGAAAAATTACCAAAACAAAACCGAGCTAAACTCGGTCATAGATATTTAGTATTTATATAGGTATAACTTACTGGTCCTGTTTAAAAAAGCTGTTGCAGTGTTATATTACAGAAATAAGTTAAATACTTGTTAGTGTAAATCAGGCAACTTATTGAGTAGATTTTGAACAAAAAATAATTTTAAAAGTTGACAGATGACAAGGTTTTTACTGAAGGTTAAAGTCAGCTCCATCGAAAAAGTAAGGTTACCATATAGTTAATAAGTATAATAAGAATTAATATTATTTTTCTCTTACTTTTGAATCCAGAAACATTCATCTTATTTATAAATCCCTAATAATTACAACAATGTTTCATTGTTTAAAATAAGCAAATATTACCAGCCAAATACACAAAAATATATATTCCAGGAACTCTTTCATCAATGCAAGTAAAAAACATTTTTATATGTTCGTAATACAGTGAATTGGAAATTATTAGAAGAAAATAAGCAGTAGGTCGTCGTCTACAGCGAGCAAAACAGGGCGTACACCGTATTTATGGTTATATGACGCAAAACTTTCCAAGCGTAGGAGCTAAAGCCATCGATTTTCAAAACTTTTTCATGGAAATAAACCTACTTTCGTTGTGTACGCAGGAAGTTCTGTGTGTGCGTTAACCGAGGCCACTCACACAGACAAGCTGTGTTAGAGGTCACGTTTTGAATCGATTAAATTGAAATATGTCTTTTATCAATAATGATGCAAGTATTACTAAGTAGGTATCATATAAGGCAGTTTATTGTATAAAATAGCCTGCTCTTAATAATACCTTAAGAGCAGGCTATTTGTATAATTTATTTTAATTTGCAATGACTAACGAGTATTCCAACTTTATTTTACTACAAATTTTGATTTTGATAAGTATCACTGTTTATTTACCACAGATTTTAATTAGTCAAAGCGTAATGGACTCTTATTTTCTTCATTCATTCACTATTTACTGTAATAGTTTTTTGTGCTTTAAAATATTCTCTTGTTTTACATAGTATTCTTTATAAATGTGTCTTATAACATATCACAGGACCATCGACCGCTTGTATCTAGCGAACACACACATACAAAGTCGACGTACTTGTAATGGGTCCGCAAAGAAAACTTTTTAAAACTTTTCCACCGAGGCAATATGGCTCGTGTTCTCAGCCGTTATGTTTTATTTAGGCAACGTTGTACTGTCCCTCTCTTACCTACGAACACACTTACATGAACGAAAGAAATGGATATAAATTTCAGAGTACTTTTCAGTGGTACGGCTGCCTTGCCCGGGATACGAAGTAATTATTTCTATTCTGTCATTGCCGTGTATTTTTTATGTGCTGTTGTCATTTTGTAGGTTGCAACAGGGTCCTAGATGACTACAGTGTTCGTTAAATTAGACTCCTTTAAATAAATAATAATGTGCACGAAATTAGCTTTTGACAGCACAGCCTTCGAGAATTTTCGTTGGAGCGTGGGAACTCTAGTGCTATGCGAAATAATGATTAAGGTTCAAAGATTGAAGATGAATAATATAAATTAATGCTTAGTGTTATTAATAGAATAATTTACTACATTATTTTACAGTTCTGTGAGTTAAAAAGTTTATAAACAAATTTATAAATACGTATCAATTATTATCAACCATGAGGACTGCCGACAGAAGTGAAAACTCAAAACTATAAACAAACAGTTGTTTAAGCTCACCTGAAATGAACCTCTTTGATCTTTGAATAAACTGAACAAATAAAAATAATAAAAGAAAAAAATGCATGGAAAGCGTTCTGTGATGCTGAAACGAATTCCATGATTTTGTTCATCCAAAAAGCGCGAAATGCGCTCAATAGAAGTTTTCACTTCAAAAATTCTCATTGCATCCAGTTGCTGACGAGTACTGTTCATATTTAGTGGACCTAATTACCAAAACACAACATTTTATTCCAACTTATGAATTCTTTGACTTCTACTTCACAAAAAAAATTGTTTAAATTCAATTTATTTCGTAATTGTTTTCATATATACTATACGGCTGTTAGTGTACAGGCTTACAAAAAACGATCAGGTTTCAAGAGTGCAATCTCACGGTGGTCGTTTATCAAGATCGTCATCTGATTGGGGCGAGCTCAGCTGCGTTTTATTGTCGAAACACACGCCTATCCAAATTTTAATTTATATTTCCTTTCGTCTACCAAAATTGGAACACAATTTTCAATTGTTTTTTATATATTTCGCAAGAACATTAATATTTTTCAGTTTAGAAGATTATTTTATATTTGGTACACATAACAAATACACGGTACGATAAAAAATATTGTTATTCAAAATCGAATTGGTGACTTGTGGTACTTTATAATTTAATCATGGGGAAGAGATGCTCTCAGGCTTTTAGACAAATAAGGGAGAGCCATGTTTCCTTACAAGTCTACCATTTCGAATGAGTGAAACTGTAGTCTATCAGAAAACTAGTATAAGCTATGTTTTGTAAATAATTTAATTAAAATTACCGGAGTTCAAAAACCAACAACAACGACTCCCCCATTTCCATTCCTGGGGAGGGGACACTTAAACCGCTGCAACTGTCCCCGGCTGACGGTGGTCACTTATCACCAGGGGAACTGTCTGGTCATTTGTCCAGTAAATACTCACAAACAACTAGGAAGATCTTAAATGTAGAGTTTTAAATGTAAACTTAAAATGCGTTCTGAACCGTCAAGTTTCAATAACGGAGAATTTTTGAAACAACTTATAAATATAAAAAGCGACAAAAATTAGCTTTTTATATTTAACAGTTGTTTCAAAAAATTTAACCACATTTTCCATAAAATAAAATCTAAAATTCACTGCGATGAACACCGTAATAACGTTTCCCTTAATCTTAATGCTCATTTTAAAAGCTGGGGCATTATCAAATAGATGTAGAGATTCAAAGTGGGAGAGGTCCAAGGCGTTCGCCGTACCTCGTAAATTATAGACTTTCTTTGTTTTATACTCTCATTACATAGATCTTTCTAGAGGGTGCTTGATTTCGTATTATGGGTGTTTCTTATGATTTATATTTGAAATATATATACAGGTTGTTATATTCAAGATATTATTTTGTTAAGTATTTCGTCGAGAGCCTTTTATTTATAAATATGAGAAATTAGATATTTAAGAAAAAAATATTATTTACCTATAATGAAATATTACGCATTATTAAATTAGTCATTTTTAACTTCTCATTACTCAAAAAAGGTTTTTTTTTATTATATAGGGGGCTAACGAGCATACGTATCGCCTGATGGTAAGCGATTACCGCCGCCCATAGACACCCGCAACACCAGAGGCGTTACAAGTGCGTTGTCGGCCTTTTAGGAAGGTGTAGGTACGCTCTTTTCTTGAAGGTTTGAAGGATAAAAATTCTTAGAAAGTGTAGTATAAGGTCTATTCATTATTATTTCAAATTTTATTCTTATAATATTAGTTGCAGTACTTCATATTATATCTCTTTTAATAATTGACTCTGACTTTTATCTGACCTTTTAAAGAAAAAGGCACGTTTTCTAAGATATCATTACACATACGAGTAGTAGATAACAAGTTAAATCTTATCAAAATTTTGATGCATTTTTTTGTTAATGACGTTTTTATATTGTATTAGCTGACCCACGCAACCTCGTTTGCGTCTTATATTGCCTGTAGCGTGAGAATTTTCCTCCGTTTTTGAAACATTATTCATTAGTGCTCCGCTCCTATTAGTAGTAGCGTGATGATTTATAGCCTATAGCCTTTCTCGGTAAATGGACTAACAACACTGAAAGAACTTTTCAAATCGGACTAGCGGTTCCTGAGATTAGCGCGTTCAAACAAACAAACAAACTCTTCAACTTTATTATTAGTATAGATTTAATGTGATTTTTAGAATTTGGTCATTTGAGCACACGACTAGTCTATATATAATTGAACCCTTAATTTAACTATACGTCGCCAACGTAATATGGTTTCCAATAACATAATTGAATATTTACGTATATCTGCCATCAATTGCTTGCTGACCCTGGAAATTTACTTATCTTGATTCATTATTTCAAATGTACTTGTCATTGTATTACCGGCTCACGCAAAGTCAGTGATGCGTTAAATAACAGAAATCGCAATGTAAACAGAACACGGAGTGACATTCCAGTTTTATCTGGTGAATCAATTAATGCAGTGGGGCTGTCCGTGCCTGGTGCGGTGGGCACCGCTCGGAATGGTAGGCTTGGCAGACTTATTCATTACTTACTAAAACCATTTGATGACGTTGAGGACTTCAACAAAAAAAGATCTTCGGTTGAATCTTTGTAATACTGACCCAAATTTGTTTCTCTTTGATTTAAATACAGATAAATAAAAATTGGAACGTCGTGAGATAGAGTAGTTTATATACAAGTCTGATATCATGACTTACCATGTTTTACTAGGACTTTTTATTCTGAGACGATATTGAATCGGGTGAGACAGATCAGTGACATTCTTTTTTTCAAATATCTAAACAAATGGAAGCCTATTGATGTAACCAGTTGCCTATAATATAATGTATGTATTATTTACTCTGCGAGGCGGCACGGATGTGGCAATCGTGGCGCATCCGGCGCCGGACCGAACGCACGCCGCATCCGCCCGCCACGCCTCTGGCCTCCAAGCTTCCACATCTCTCGGAAATTCTATTTTGTTATTTTAGGGATTTTGCGCACGCTGAAAGCTTTACGATGTTGGTTTTGATTATAAAATTATTGTTTTACTAACTTCATAATGGAACTCATATTTTGCTTGTTCGACACAAAACTTGTTTAGGTTTTGTGTTAATTTTATATGGAAGAGTTTTATTTTGTATTTTTTGTTACAGGTACCGTGTATTAGCAGCATATTAGTAAGCGATAGTTTATTTGGAAATTCGAATTCGATAGATAATTCTCCTCTTATTAATTCGTGATTCCAAATTTTTCCAACCAAAACGGCAGGAGAAAACTGGAAGAGATCGCGCGAGCGGTTGTTTATAATGCTTCTCCTTATTAACAATCACAAAACTCGATGTTTTCCTCTTCTATGGTCAACTGTGGACAGTGAAAGTATGACGATATTTTTTTTAAATTTTAATAAATCAAACATTTCTTAATGAAATAACAGGTTTTGTACAAATTACTTATGAGGTACAAAACCCTGAAAAAACTGTAGGTAAACTAAAGTTTAGTCTATCATATTACTGCATGCGAGGACTGTTAGTTTGTTGATTGGCGAACGTGAGTCGTCATGAGATCAATTTCGAGTTCTAATGTGTGTTCAGAAACGCCTAGGTATATACTCAACAAATTCCCTTATTAAACAAAATTATATAATATATTTCTTCTATTCGTTCAATGAAACATTAAGCTACTAGCGATTTTGAATCCCAAAAATAATACAGTGTTATACTCAACTGGTTTTATTTACTGTTAATAAACACGTACGTAACATCATTTTATAGTTTATTTGTTGGTATAAAATATAGATGCTCTATAACACTAATCTGGTTAATAGAAATCCGCGCCATTGCTCCATCGTCACGTGCATCCGAATGGTGCATGTGCTTTATTGAAGTCTATGTAGGCGAGTTAGATACACTATCTCTTAGACTCCTGTAGACATTTTTATAAAGTAAAATTTACTAACGAGCTATAATATAGTTTTGCTATAATTGACTTTAATATAAAAGTAAACGGCACCAAGGTTGTGTACTTTGTCATTCCTATTTTGCAGTGTTATCTACGGTGACTACGTACATTATATGAAGGTGAGCTTACGATATTAAGATCCCTAAAATGATTTAAACCACAACTACAATTACTTAAGTACATATTTTCAAGTCGTCGTAAAATTAAGGTTTACCTTGCTTGTTCCTTCCATTTTCTAGAATATTACACCAAGATTTTAAGTAATTATATTCCTGTTTTTTACACTGAAACTGAAAGCCTGTATTACTACGTCAAATAAAATAAAGGTTTTTATGTGCAAATATAATAAAATGATTGAAAAGAAATATAAAAAAAGGATTAAAATACATACAAAATGTATGTATCCTTTATCATTTCTGTTTTAAGGTAGTAGAGCCACGCTGATTTCAGCACGAACAGCCGGCTGGACCGGGTCTTTGATACTACCTTTGCTCAGAAAATCAACTTAAATGACAGCGTTAGTGCTGTTGTTTGTATTTCGTTGGTGAGTGCGAGACTGGAGACCCAATGATGTAAAAGCATCACTAGGCCGGTGTGGGTCACCATGCTGCATTGTTGCATTGATTGAATTTCCAGTGAATATGGTGACCACCACTCTTAGATTCTGCTTATACTTTCCATCAGAAGAGTAGAGTCGTTTTGGCATGGCCAAACATAAAAAAAATTACAACATTGTATTTTTTATATAGATATTCGATCTATTTTATGGTATCAAATCCAGCTACAGTAACATAAATGCAACCGTGATATACTTGGTGGATGTCGCGGCAGTGTCACGGCACGGGTGCGGTAGCAGTCGCATAAATATCAATGGTAATTAGCATTCCACCACGCTTTCTTCATGGCGCAGCCTTAATTTTTGTATCACGTGATGTCTGACAGGTAACTAAAGGAAATGCAGCTTTTCTCTCAAAACGCTTGTTTGTCATGTTTTTGATTCTATATCTAAAGGATAGAATTTACGATTACATTTAATGTTTTTTCTTTCTTTTAGAATTCTTCTTGTTGTTTTTGATAACGTTTAATTTTTTTTCTTTCTTGTTGAATTCTTCTACAGCATTATTCATTTTAACACGCTTTTTTAGCTTCACTTTTATTTTTATTTGTTTGTAACCTGATTTTTGATATATTTATTGTTTTCTCTTCATTGATAATTGCCTTAGTTTTCTGTGAGATATCTTGATTATTATAAACTGCAGGCTTATTGAGGAAGAAAAACTTTTTAAGCATAATTAGCCTTACTGAAATTCGAATTAGATTACGTATCATGTGCATGATCATTGAAATTATGTTTCGTAGTTTCCTAAACTTTGATAGAGCCATAATTCTCTTTACATGATAAATACGCACAAATTACAATTAAATTACAGCAGGAAGTATGGCGACATTTAGCATCACGTGCGTTGTGTAACTGTCGTTCATTAGATAGTGTTGACAGTGCATGCGTGCGCGCCGCTCGCGCCTGGCACGGCCCTATCGCGCCACCATCGATGACTAATAAACCTCTACAATTATATACGTCCACTACAAATCGACCTTATCCTATCATACATAAAGCACAAATTAAACTTTCATACCGATAAACAAAAGTCGGTTGTGTTGTAATCGCGACCAGTTACTACCAACTTAACTTTGTACTAGATGACTGTCTTATCTCTTAAAACATAAGGGTCAATTTCGAAGAAAATAGCGTAAAAATAAAATGGTTTTAGTTATAATCGTGACCACTTCTAGCGAACACTTTAGAACTTCACCCCCAAATTGAGCGGTCCGTGTCAAAATTATGCACGTAGATAGGCAATACTATCGACGCACAATTTATATCTGCGTGGGAAATTATTATATCTTTCTTACTACTTCGATTTGGAGCTTTATCGTGACGATGTCATGTAAAATGTATTAAAAATAAGGGTTTATGAATCTTGTACCGAAATATAATTTATTTCATTATTTTTATTTTATAGTTACTTCTTTGGTTTTAAATAAACTCTCTGACTACTTATAACGATGTTTACGACAAATATATAATATAGAATAGCTGATTACTGTTTTACAAATTAATTTAAAAAACAGAGAAAATAAAAGTGGCTTAAAGATAAATTAAAAATGTATTGAGAATAGAGGTAGAATATTATTTCGTTTACCTTTCTCATTATATTTCCAATCTTTATCATAGTTAGGTACAGGGATGCGATTTTTATCTTTAACTTTTCTTTATTATTGCATTAATTTCAAATAATAAATAAAAGGGTCTTTGTCGTATTTCATCAAAACTAGAAAATTTAACTGTCTTTCATCATCTTAATCATCAATCTTTTGCAGTCCACTGCTGGACATCGGGCTCTCCCATTGAAATTGCCTTAGCGAATGAAAAATAAAATAATATCATATATCAAAGTCAGATGGCTAAAAAGTGAGGCTTTGAAGAAAACCCTTCAAAATTCTTGTAAAGTAAAACTAAACCATGGCGTTACGTGGCGTACTTATCTAGGCTACGTAAGATACTCAAAGTCTCCAAAGTTTTATCTCGAGTACCGGCCGAGCACCTTTAGATAACTCATTTCGCAATAGCCCGAGGCAATTAAAAAGGAAGGGTAGTACTATCATTAACCGGGAGAGGCCACCGTCTTAACAAGAATATAATGCAATTTTAAAATAATCCCCGCAAAAAAGAAATTAATGCAGGCACCTCGCTAGATTCCCTTTTTATCTCTTTAATTGGTTTTCACATCTTACAGTGTAAAAAATATCGTGTTCTTTGTAATCTCGGGCGATGTTTTAATAAATATAACGAAGTGAACCGAGTTGGAGGGTGGAAAAAATATTGTAGCCCTTAAATAAACGTTCACACTTGAGAGATCAACGGGACGGTGCGCACGCGATTTATTGGGAAATAATTAAGAAATGACTTTAGATGCTTTCGGTAAAAAAAGTGTTCATTAAGTTAGGTATGAACTTCACTTTTTTATATTTGGAAACATTAAATACGTACAAACGTACAGATTTATTCGTCTTTCTGGATTCTTTGCCAAAAGAATTTTACAACGATTTATTTTCTTACATTTGTAGACTTACGAATGACAATATTATGAACCGTTTCAAAACGCCCTCATAAAATACATTCGAGATACAATCAACTTGATTGTATTACAAATATATCTCATAAAAAACTTCATCTAAATGTGTAATACCTTTGTTAGCGGTTTTATCACTCCTCCAGAGATTCTCAACAGTTTTTATAGCGAAACTTCGCCTATTGCCGAATAATGCCAAATATTGAATAGTTTCTTTTTGTAACAAAGGGATATTAAGTATAATTATATTACATGTTTTTTATGTCAAATGTAAATTTCTTTGTTTATAGTTGTTGCTAAATTAAAGTACGAAGTACGAGTATTTGAATGTTGCTGCCAAGGTAAACAAATGAAAAATTCTTTATAATTTCACACAAGTCTTGGCAAAAATCATAGTGATGGCTTACAGGCATTTGCAATATTATGGAAACTTAGAATATATAAAAAAAATCACTATGCTCTCAATACGATATTTTAGAGAAGCAATGGGAGTATGAGACATATACAATATATCGTCAAAAAATATATAAGAGACAGTGATTATTTTTAATAACTTTATTGTTTTATATAAATAGAAATATAATAATCAAAGTGATAGTAACCTAAAAAAGATAATTGCACTCTTCTCAATATCGCCTTACTATTGTAAATACATATAAATAAAGAACAACTCATAACTAATGCACGCTAATATAAATAAATCAAACGTTTTCATATAAAACAAAACAATAAATCTGTATAAAACTATCAGTGTATCTTGACGAACTAAAACAAAGCTCGCCTCATCGTGACGTAACAAATGAAATCACAACACTTACAATGCCGTACGCAAAGTAATGTAATCCACTCATAAAGCCGGCATTAATCCTTCCACTCGGCAGTACTGTCGTGTCATCAACGGTAGTCGAAATTTTAATCACCGCCGGCTCGCCTCGCCCCGCGATAACCCTCCTTCGCCCTGGGGCTGCGGACGGTCGTTCCTTACACGATATTCCCATTACTTAGTCCAGGGCGATAATAAAATTTAATATAATGCCACGAAGAGGCGGATGCGGCCACACCGGAAGCTTCAGCCGTATGGACGGATGTAGATGACGAACGTGAAATTTTCTAAATAATTTTCTGTCATTTCATATTTTAATTTGTATAGAATTAAAATATTTGGCTCAGAATACTTACCAAAATAAAAAAAGTTATAATGCTTCCTCGCAAAAAGAAGCAGATCAAATATCTGCTTCTTTTTGCACATTTTTTAACACATTTTATCTAAATATCCGATTATGCCTTATGCATTATTAACTTTTTTACTTTCTTCGATTCTAAATAGGTTAGGGAATAGGTTTTGGCTGTTTAATTAAAATTTTATTTAAAGTTTATCGCGATAACCTTTTTTTGTTCACATATATTCATAAGAAAAAAAAATGACATAGATGAATTCAGGGCACATTAAAACCCTGAAAATATTGATAATTATATTGCTGTTAAATTAAACCTATTAAAATAAATTTTCATTTTTTTCCAATTATAGTAATAAAATTTGTTTTACACTTTACATAAAATTCATAAAAATAAAATTGTATTTAATTGCAGGTACTTTCTCAAGTATAACACTCGGGTTAAGTTTCAATTCATGAAAATAATAATTTAATATCTGACCTGAATCCACTGTCTAATAAATTAAAAACAAAATTTACGGTTAGTCACTTCACAAAGTAAAGTATAACACTAAGATATTGTAGTAAAGGGATTAAGTAGGTATACTAAACCACGTGAAACATAAATATAGAATAAATCCACCACCAATCCACTAACAAATTCCAGCAACCATAAATCGAGCAACCCATAAAACATAAAATTTGAAACATTTTAAAACCAAGAAATACTTCGGAAAGCAATAAAATAACGCGAGTGCCTTACACCGCTGCAGGCAGTCGAAGGGTTGCACCCGTTCACCAAATGCGTCCTGGGTCCAAGAATAAAGGGGTACAGGGCAAAATTGAGAAATGGACCGGCTAACGTCGTTACCTCACCCTGCAGAAGCGGGTTGAATGAAAAATGTTTTGTTATTGTTATGTTGGTAGTGAAATGTAGGATAGTTTTAATCTCTTTTATACATAAGTTTATTGTGGATTTCCACAATTAGGTGTTAGTATTATTATTTAATCGGATTCGTCAAAATCTTTTTTTTATATCATTATCATAAGACTAAGTCCTATGTTTAATGTGTTACGAAAAAAAAAGAATATTGCATGTATTTTTATCAGTTGTCTAGTACCCATAACACAAACTCTGCTTAGTTTTGGACTAGATAGCGTTGTGTTTTAGTTGTCCGAAATATTTTATCTGTTTTCTGATGTGTTAGTTGATGTGTAGGTTGCGTGAACCTCGTCTGCGTCGCTTATTGCCCGTAGCGTGATGTTAAAAACGCGTGAACAAAATTGTTTACCATAAAAATGGTAGCGCAGACTTTGTTTTAACTTTTTAAGGGATTCATTTTTTCATACATTGTTTTTGTGTACGCAATGAAAGCTCTCAGAAGGAATACCTGATTTTCTTCCGTTTTTGCAAGGTTTTTTATTGATATATATATATAGCCTATAATCTTCCTCGATAAATAAGCTATTTAACACTGAAATATTTTTTTAAATCGGAACATTATTCCCTGAGATTCAACCGAACAAACAGTCTTCAGCTTTATAATATTATATTAGAATTGATTTTGCTAATGTTGATATTAATAAACTACAAAATACTCCCAATCTTACAGTAATATAAAGTTTAATTTCAGCGATCACGAACAAAATTGTCAGAACAAACTCATTGAAGCGTGAAAACCAATTAAAATATTTTCTGTTTAAAATCGGCTAAGAAGCACGAAAGCGTGGCATTAATTGCCAACACCACGGCAAAAGGTTCGCCAGGCGCCACAACTCCTGCACTTTTAAGAACTTACCGACCTGAGGATGCAGTAAACTCATTAACGTGAGTGCGGGCACTTATTAGACAAGGTGTAGTACCCCTGAGTGAAGTGCGATACACACTGCTTTATACGAACTTTAACTTTATATATTAATAAAATTGGACTTACTTTTGTTCGCAATGCAGATAAATTTAACGCAAATCTAAAAGATAAGAACAAAAAAGATAAACACTGCGACGACTTATTATTAACCTAAAAAGCCAGTCTAGTCTAAATGAAATTCATACTTTTTTCCAAATTTGTAATCCAAAGTTATAATCATTTTAACAACCTACAATTTACATCACAAATACACACACTTATAAAAACATAATATACCTAACATATAGAAACACAAAACTGGTTTTAAAGTTTTACTTACTTTTTTACTTCTACTTTTATAAGAAAAAATATCATAAGAATTGTTCAAATTAAGTTATGGTTTTTTTTGAAGTGTTACTTTTTATAAAACTAACTAATATGCATAAGTAGGTATACATAAATGTTAGCCAGACCTAATTTCGTTTCATTATCTAAAAAAATACCGTAAGACTTCAAGGTAAGTTTCCAATACCCTCTAATTAAGATGTTTTGTATAAAGTACAAGAAAGTTACCAAGAAATTAAATTACCGTATGTCCCTTTGGTAACCGTACCCAACTTAAGAATTCGTTCCTCGCAAGTTGCCTTTAGCTAATACAGACGCGCCAACACTAACTTACCCGCGAGTAATGAGAATATATTTTAAAATCAACACCAGTTACCTACGTACTTACTTTGCTCACATAAGTACCAACAGAATATGTTTTCAGTACGTATACAATTAATAAGGTTTGGTAAAAGGTTTTGAGATTAGATAAATGTTATATCTGCAAATAACCTATCTTTAAAATAATCGGTTAGTGTGTAGAACGACATATGATAATTTAAAAAAAAAGTTTAAAAAACTATAACCCGACTACTTACAACAGGGGTCTAAAACAGACGAATTAAGAAAATGATTTAGATAAAAATTCAGAATTGCATGTACGTATATAAGTGGTTAGCTCTTTGGTTAAATTTTTTTTTGAGTATGGCTCATCCCATCATCATCATGGATCTAAGAATCCAGAATCTAAGAATGGTGGTCACCATACTCATTGCGAATGCAGACAATGCAACAATGCCGCATGGAGACCCATGCCATGGCGCCCTTGTGATGCATTTGTATCGTTGGGCACTCATTAAGGAAACACAACAACACGAACGCTGTCATTTTACTTTGATCTTCTGTACGAGGGTAGTACCGCCCCGGTCGTGCCGGCCCGTTCATGCTGAAATCAGCGTGGCTCTACTACCTTGAGGTGGTAATTTTAACCGTCTCTGTTTTTTATGGAATAGGGAGCAAACGAGCAGAAGTATCGCCTGATGGTAAGCGATTACCGCCGCCCATGGACACCCGCAACACCAGAGGCGTCACAAGTGCGTTGTCGGCCTTTGGTGAATAGGGAGAGGGGTGGGGGAGGGGTTGGGTATGGGCCTCTGGTATCCTCACTCACTCGATGAAACACAGCACATGCGCTGTTTCACACTGGTTTTCTTCTGTTGAGGCGGTCAAAATGACCGACAAATATTTCATAATACTCGTAGTTACCTTTTATTTGTTTTTATTTCATGTTCCCTCTCCCTGAACGTTAGTAATCATAAAGTATACATTACTCAAAGTTTTCTTACCAAACAACAACAAACCCAGCTGCGCTAATCAAAGTATCATTATAAATTTTAATACAACAACACATCGGTGGTGCAGTGGCGTATTTGCCTTCTTATGTCGTAAATCACCCCGGGTCGCTCATCCGGTAATTAACCGTATGACTAGGGGTTTTACTCCAAATCTCGCAGCACCACCCCTACACGTCACACGTTCCTTTCCAGAATAAAGGTGATTTAATAACTACTGCAGATGTTATTGCACTCAATTTTATCTAAATTGTAAGTATTGAATTTAAGATCATCTATACAAATATACAAAATTGAAGTGTCTGTTTGTAATTTCAAATTAACAGCTTTCTACTAAATACATATGAAAGTATATACGGTACATACATCAAAAAAAACAATTTTAAATTTTTTGTCTGTCTGTCCTTGTGTTTTGGCTAATCTCTGGAACGGTTGTACTGAATTTCACGAAACTTTCAATGGCAAATCCTACTAATACTATAAACGCGAAAGTTTGTGAGTATGTGATGATTGCTCTTTTACGCAAAAAGTACTCAATGGATCTTGATGAAACTTTACAATAATAAAGCTTATTCATCAGAATAACACATAGGCACATATTTATAAAGATACTAGCTTCGCCTCGCGGATTGCCCACAGTTATTGTCGTACCGCGGGTAGCACCGCGGGTTTCAGTAGCTGATAATTTAGTGAAGTTAGTCGTTGAAATCACCGCGGGTTTCCTCTCAGGAGAGGGTTAAGGCCATACGTCCCTAGGCTGGCCAAGTGCGGGTTGGGGACTGGCAAGACAACGTTGTGGCTACGTAATCTTGCAAAATTGTCAAATTACACAATATCCGTACAAAGGTTGTCTGGAAGGGATCGCCGTGAGCGATAAAGCCGCCAGTTGTTATATCAATTGCAGTTTTTCATGTCGACAAGTCTGTAATTTTTTTATACTTTAGTAGTATTCAACAAAGCTGTATAAATAAAAAAAAATATTTTTGAATAGCTTCGCGCCGCGAATGGTTGTTATTGTAAAGGTACAACAAAAATCGCGGGTAGCACCACGGGTTAACTAGTTTGTAATGTGTTTTGGGACTTGTTTTTCAAAATTTGTATTTTCGATGTCCGAAAAAAGTCATTGTGGATATATTTTATTTTATTTTATTTTACAACTTTATGCACAAAAAGTACAATGGCGGACTTAATACCATAGGCATTCTCTAACAGTCTACCTTCATATATAGATATATTAGTAACCATTTTCTTTTATTACAATAAAGAATTGTTTTTCAACATCCGAAGATTATTGAGATAAGCTTAATTTCATTTGTTAATCTATTGGTCTATGCTATGCGTTTTATTAGTGGTACTTTTGTAAATGTTCTACATTTGAAAAGTGTTTTAAGGAACGTTTTTTAATTTTGTAAATATTAAACACTATCGATATGTCTGTAGTAAATAAGTAAATAACGATGACTGAACTGAAATATTTTTCTTGTTCAAGTACGGGAAAAAACAGGGACTTTCTTACGTTATTTAGAAAAAAAAAATATTAATACGAAATAAAATTCAGAATTGTCACTAAACCATTTATTTCCTAAAATTTTATTTTCTCATTATAAATATTTGATTGTTATCAGTCATAATAAGAATAATATAAATTTTCAATAAGAGAAAATAATTTTAAATTCTAAGTGTAGAATATATACTCATTTAAGAATACGTAAGACAGAAGTATTCATCATTCTGCAACATTAATATAACATTGTAGATTAGTTCACCATATAGGTCCAGACGTTTAATAAACCAAAAGCTACACTGAATGAATAAAATTAAATGAATTTCACTGTGTGTTCAAATTTATTATGTTTCTGAGAATGAGATATACCGCTATATTCATGTAAGTGCGTGTGTACTTAATAGATACCTGTTGTAGATTTTCAACATGTTCTTTGGGTGTTAATTCAAATTAAATTTCATTATTAATACAATGCTTGTGATTAAGAAAAAATATGACTTATGCAGATAGACAGGAGTGCAATCGATAACTTGAGAAAGTCAAGGTCGCATATCTACTTTAATTCGTAACTTTAGTTTCATATAACTATGTGCCGATATCTCTAAAACTAAATAGTTGTATTATGCATTATGAAAGCCATTGCTGCAGTCAAGCCAGCGCAGTTGTGTTAGGAAAGGTTTGCTAACTTTCTGATAGCCAGAAAACTCCAACAAGAAGCGCGTATTAACTGTCAACCACACCAGTGTACCATCACTAATAGAGCTCTGAAGAAACGCAAACACCTCTCGGCTCCCGGCTAATCGCTTAATCAAAATTTATTCCGCACTTTGATTTTAAATTTGGAACGCAACATTTATTACTGGGCCCCTCGAAGCAACCCTTCGCGGGGCCGCTTCATTATCGCGGATTAAGGCTGCGGAATATTTTATCGATCGCATCGAAGCAGTATTCATTTTCAATTAAGCGCCAAGTATTTTATTAAGTTTGAGCGCGGAATTGATGAGTTTCGCGAACTAATATTTACAATGGGTGGCGTGCGTGGTGGGTGCTTCGTCGCGCCACCTGAGCTTGCGGTCGCTCATATTATTTCTCTCGTACACATCAAATGTAGCAATAGCGTTTATCAGTCTAGACGTGAATCAAAACCATATTGTGTGCGTAATAGCTGCCGCTACAATGGATTTGTATTTTACCTTAGGAAAATTCGAAATGAAGCCTTAATAATTATATGCTACTATATATTTCATGTAAACTATTTCATTAGCTTACTTTTACTGCAATGCGGTCATTTTCTAAGTTAGGCTCGAGAGTGACCTTCATGCTGTGGAAACCGTATAATGCGGCGGTTTACATGCAATCCAAAGATCCTTGACATGCATTTTTCTACTGCTTTGACAAATTACTTTCCTCACCATTTGCACACCGTTTGTTTATTTTTTTAAAAGATATTATTTTTAAAGGCTTCAATGGCAGTTTACACGCAATGATTCTGATGTTCAAAACTAAATCTGATATCTATCAGGTATTTATAAAGTTATGTTCTTGACGTTTTCATTTTGTAATGAGTTCACTTTAAATCTGAAATATAATAACTTCGAAAGACTCAAACAGTTCCAGTAAGACAATACAATATTGTTCAACAAATCGATATTCAATTTAAACGAAGCGATTCCTCAAAACAACTTGCAGATAAATTAGATGTTCTTTCACAAAGCATTGTTCGTACGTTGAATACGAGAGGTGACTTCAATTTCCTGGTAGCGACGGCGTTTCCGCAGCCCGCGTCGAACGCGGAACTTTTGAAGGCATCGTCATGGAATCCGATGCACCTATGCGCCTGTGTGCTTACACGCTCGTAAGCAAATAGGCTATCACTTTGTATTGGATCAGACGAGTAGGAAATAGAATTATCTTGAAACGTTTGACTGTATATTTCGATGTATAAAGTTGCCTTTGTTGCCTTTAGGCGATAAGGCCGCCAATTGTACTTCCTAGTTTTGTGTTACCTTTTTAAGTAATATGGTGTACAATAAAGAGATTATTATTATTATTATTATTATAAAGAATCCGTAAAATTATTTAGCACTTACAATATTTTAATATTTATTTATTAATATTTCTATCCTTGGACGATGTGTGTCTTCAGTAGATGGCAGTAATAGATATTTCTGTATAAGAAAGTGGGCACAGTTTCATACTTACACCAATGCAAACAGTTATATATTTTCAATCAAATACGATCGAATAAGAAGAAGATAAGTCTGATGATCCTACTCTGAATATAGTTATCAGACTATTATTATTAGATTTGATTACGATCAGAATATTATTGTGTTTTTATTTATGAAAAATTTTACCAACTCCGTTGTATAAAAAAGTAATAACAAATAACCACAGCGTTTTACCCGCCCGTTTGCACCTCTAATCGTGTGTGAATAACTAGGAGAGCTTTAAGTATGCCACAAGCGGTACTGACTGCATCTAATGTAATATTTGCCTGCAGGTATACACGATAATGCATCTGCGTCATTACACCTTACTGATAAAGCAGTTATTATTTCAAAATATGTTGCCTTTTTAGCACCTACCGTGGGAGATCCACGCTGCGGCATGAATGGACCGGCTCGACCGGAGTGATACCACGGCCTCACAGAAAACTGGTGTGAAATAGTGATTGCGCTATGTTTCATCGAGTGAGTGAGGATACCGGAGGCCCATACCCCATCCCCTCTCCCATCCCCCTCCCCATCCGCCAAAGGCCGGCAACGCACTTGTAACGTCTCTGGTGTTAATCGTCCATGGGTGGCGGTAATCGCTTACCATCAGGCGATACATCTGCTCGTTTGCCCCCTATTCCATAAAAAAAAACACAAGACATTTCACTATCCGTTTTTTTCTGACTATTTAATGTTTATAAAACGATAATAGTGGTTTATTAAACTCTACTACTCTCTCCAGTTTCCTTGTCTTGAACCTTTGTCGCCACATGTAACTATAATCTAAAAAACTGGCGAATGTATTTTCTAAGGTAGCTAGCTGCCACGACGTCTCCGACGTGATGGTAAATATCTGTTGTAAATACAACAGATATGTGCCATCACTATTGACTCATCATCATCGAATGAGACATCAATTTGTAAAATTCTATTGCTGGTAGTTTGTATATTGGTATTATGACCAATTTAGGATGTAATCTTATTATATTTGGCATGAGAAACTGCGTTATTCATTTTTTTTCAATAGAATTAAATATAAAACTTTCTAAAGTATTAAAATTAACAGAAATAAAACTGTTGTTATTACTTATGCAAAATACTGGCCAGATTAGGAACAAGACAAATGGAAACAACACCAGACTTCAAAAAGCCGGGAGCTCCTAGTGAGTTTAGATTAACCCGTCATACGTGCACGAATAAAAGCATGAACATTTTACATGCAGCTATTAGTCAAACGAAAATGCTTCAACTCAACTCGACTGGGGCTTAGCGGCCTCATTGTCGGCGCAATAGCGTCCGCCTTCGCGAAACGAAAACTTTTCGAAATGCCCCGTCGGTTGAGCCTTTATTAAAACCTACCGTGCATATTGCAGAACTGACGGCAATAAGTAAGGCGACCACCTCTCCTCACCGCAACGAATTCAATATTCAGAGAGAGTTGGAAAGTTTTATTATTGCGGCGTAAATATAATGAGTGCAGGTGAGGTAGTTTTGTCTGCCGAGATTTACGGGCAGCCATTATTCTACAGCTCGCTAGACAACTAACGCTGAAATTAACTTACGCCACAGCCACTCACTTAAAACTGCTTTTGTTTTATCACTGACTGTGTAAGTGTTAAGACAAATATAATAATATTAATAAATAACGAAATGATTAAGCTATCATAAGACCCGTAAGACTACAAGAAGTAATTAAATGCTACTGAGCTTAAAGTTAAAGAAAGATAGTGTTCGATTATTGAAACAGTTTTTTTTTAATATCAATGATATACATCTGCAGAAAGCCTAAAATACCAAAAATTTGTTGGTAACTACATTTTTGAATCATTAGAGGTCGAGATTAATGTCCATAGAGTCCGAGTACCCTGCTATGCCTAAACAACTCAAGTAATCGACATTTCTCGGACAGAAAAATAGCATTGCTATTCAACATGGCAATTCTGCTAGTGCTTTGTGAATGCTACCAGTACGCGATGATGTGGAGGGATTTTTAACGCTTGTATGAAAATATTGTAAAAATTTCATAGTTTTTTATGTCCGAAATATATGTTTCTAATGCTTATATCACTTTTCCTTCAAAAAACTTGCACTACTATTGCAATCTATACCTAAATTACTATCAATTTAGTGCAGTATTATAGGACTAAAGATAACAGCAAAATATTATTTTGATTATACTTTTGTTTATTCTTCAGTGAATGTAATAAACTCGTACTTGTAAGATAAGTAATTGCCATCTAATGGGCTTGTAGACCTTCACAGACCAATTACCTGCCACAAAGTCATGAAGTAATGAGTTTAGTGCATAACGAGCTTATAATAAAATTACTGTGGGGTCGCATGTGTGGCGTTCTGCGGGTTACCTTCATCACGTCTCGTAGCACCGACGTAACCGCCTGCTAAAAATTATCTACGAACAATTCTCGTACTCAGTTTGAAATTAATGTAAATTGTACTCATAATTTAATGTTTCATAATCATCATCTAAATTAAAGAAAAGTAGATGAAAACCTTTTTACCGATAGGCGTAGGGGTAGATAGGGGTTTATTCAAACATCTGTGACAATCGTTACGGGTATAGTAGGAGCGTAAATTCGGACGACAGTCTTTCTACAAAACTTTGATTTCGCTTAATATTTGGGTTATGGTCTGATGGTATTCGCTTCGTGTAAAAATTTGAAGTTCTATGTGTTCTATGTGTAAAAGTTGTATATGTGAAAATCAAAGTCTTTCTACAGAACTTCGATTTCGCTTAGTATTTGGATTGTGGTCTGATGGTATTCGCTTTAGGCAAAAATTTGAAGTTCTATGTGTTCTATGTGTAAAAGTTGTCTATGTGAATATCAAAGTCTTTCTACAGAACTTCGATTTCGCTTAGTATTTGGATTGTGGTCTGATGGTATTCGCTTTAGGCAAAAATTTTAAGTTCTATGTGTAAAAGATGTCTATGTGTGCTTCAAAGTGGTTTCTTCAACTGGTTAGAGGTCGCGATATAATTAAAATTCATAAAAGAGTTTTCGGTAAACGTTAATATTTTGTAACCTATGACTTTTGGGTCGTTTCCAACTCTGTGGGCATATATAGGTTTATGTACAACTTCTTCATTACAGTACGCTTTACTTTAAATTAAAAATAAGCACTGGCTCCAGCCAGGATTATATCATTTAAATACATCATCTTCTTGGCTATAGACAAACCACTACTTACTTAACCCTAGAACCTACAAAGATGCACCATTCATAATGGTGTCTACTATTGCTTATCTTTAAGTTTTAGATATACATAGTTACGACTAACAGTTCATCATTTCTCCTTACTTGCTTCTACTAAAAGTTCATCTGTTGTTTCGGCTTGTATTCCCCTGCATCTTACAAGACACTGAACAATATTTAATGCAGATCTCCGTCACATAAATCACGTAGGCCCACGGTAGCCATATTTCATACTTAATTCTTTCCAACACTTGCTGGCTCTTTGGTTTATGAGCCGTCACTCTTAACCAGCTTGTATTACACCTGTATTTTGTGTGCTGTATTTTACTTGTTTTTGAACCACAATTTTTATCATCAGTATAAAAGAATATTTCCTATTTCTTGAACGTACTATTCTATTCGTGTTCTTAATTTACAGGAAACAAATTAATAAAACTTTAAACACAATTGAAACATTGCAACATGACGCTTTTTATGATCTTGTTGTAAACTGACTCATATCATTCTCATTCACAAGTGGCTAGTTTGGTTTGTCCCTATTTCGATGAATCAATAATCAAATACACACACACTCTTTCGTCCCACCCGTCATCACCCATAGGTGTGAGTTTTTTTCTATTATACTATATACACACAAACAAAGTAATAATGACATGGTTTCGAGTTTTAACAAGACAATAGTACCTATAGGTAAGTCCTCCAAGCGTTTGTTTCTTATAGATCCGTTGTTTTAACAATAATATCCTTACAATGATCGAGCATGTAGAAACGCAACAGATAGAGGTATCAGTTATTCGTAGACGCAAGCCATAAATCTGTTTGTAGAATCTCAGCTGTACGGCACTCCCTAGACAGTCATATATCGCGATACCAAGACGCTAGACATTCCATTAGGGACGCACTTTTATGCTGGCAACCAGTTTCGACCTAAACAGAACTATAGTACCAAACTATACAGGACAACAGTGTCTTATCATTTGCAGAAACAATCCACCTCGCAAGTCACCGTATGATTTAAATTGAAACAGCCTCAGCTATAGTAACCATACTGACAAATACAATCCTGTCAATAATAATACGAGTATAAAGTCGTAGAGTCTGCTTGTTTGTTTGGTTGAACGCGCTAATCTCAAGAAGAATCAGTCCTATTTGAAAAATTATTTCAATGTTCGATAGCCCAGTTATCAAGGAAAGCTACAGTCAATAATCATCACGCTACGACGAAAAGGAACGGAGTATAAATAAAAAATGTTGCAAAAACGCGAGAAAATTATTCCATTCAAGAACTTCCAATGCATGCGCTGCGTAAACGGTTAAAGTTTCACAAAAACAATGTATGTAAGAATTGTTTATTTAAAAGTAAAATAAAGTTTGCGATGTTATTTGTGTATCTTTTAGTATTGGCTCACTATATTTTTTTTTCATGGTAAACCAATTTTTATAACATCACGCTACGAGCAAAAAGAGATGCAGACGAGGATTCGTAAGCCAGTTAGTTATTAATATACATTTGTTCACAAATATCTAGGTGCCCAATATAATTTAATGATTCTAACCTAAAATAAATAGTCCTAGCAAACATCGTCCAATCAATCAATGTATTCGATTTGACAGCTGGGTAATGTTAAAGGATCTTCTTTCTGCTCGGAAATTAAGATGTCAGAATATTGTAAGACTCGAAACATCTTCTTATATTAACAGCATTATTATCTATAGACTAGCTGACCCACGCAACGTCGTTTGCGTCTTCAATTGCCCGTAGCGTGAAAATTTTCCCTCGTTTTTGAAACGTTATTCGTTGATGCTTCGCTCCTATTAGTATTAGCGGGATGATATATACTCTATAGCCTTCCTCGATAAATAGACTATCAAACACTGAAAGAATTTTTCAAATCGGACCAGCGGTTCCCGAGATTAGCGCGTTCAAACAAACAAATAAACAAACTCTTCAGCTTTATTATATTAGTATAGATACAAAAAACTTTTTAACTGTTTAGTTAAAACAGTTTTCTCCCAGTACCTAATAAGAATAGAAAAATAAGACATAATTGTTAATTAAGAGAGAAAACACGCCTACACCTCAACTCCACGCGATTGCTACAATTGAGATCCAGTTACCACACGGTCTAATTAAGTGCCTCTAACTGTCCTTACTCCTCAAAAGCTCAAGTTGCGAATGAGTTATCAGCAAATTGTGTATAGGTGGCGTCCCATGTAAATGATGGACCATCACAATAGACTACGAACAAGTTCTCCAGGCTCTTTGATTTCCAAATTCACACCCCGTTTTACGCTCACTAATTTTCTTGTTCGGACACAATTTCGGCGGCCGTGGACCCCTTCACAATAATAATTCCAGCGGGAAACTATTATAGTCGATCCTCTCTAGCCAGTAATTAATTTTGCCATAAACTGGCTCAATTGAAGCGTAAAGATTTCGTGTAGGCTGACTCGGTCCCGAGTTTTGTGAATGATAATTAATTTTAACTCTCGACTCTCTTGTATTTTTAACAAAGTTTTGAATGCTGAATAAACTCAATGTTTTAGAATTAAAATTTGGTAATTGATCATACCTACTTTGTATGTCTATAAAATGTTAATGAGTTTGCCGTAAGTCATACGAGAATTAGTAATCATTTTCTAAAGAAAAAAATATGTGCATAAAGAGTACAACTTTCTATTACAAGTTAAAAAATATTTACTCATCCAGTATTAAAACTTAATGATGATTGTTTAGACTTACTTAAATAAATTATTTCTTAATTTACTTGGCAGCATTTATTAATACTACTACGCTTATTAACTATCATGTTGCAAATTATGTGTTTTTAGCACGCTTTTATTAACTTCATTTGTATGTATATAATGAAAACTTTGAACATTAATTTGACCCCTTCAAAACGTCAGATTAACTCGAAATTTGGCATGCTTATCAAGGACCAATATTTTAAACAGTTAGACCCGTTATCCTTACTAGGATAATCGGGAAACTCATATTGGATATTTAAACAAGACTAATTTTAGGAAATACAACAATATGTAGAAATATATTATAAAGCAAGTACCCTTACGATGCCATATGCAATAAGATACAACACAATACCGACGAAGTTTCGAGAACAAAGCCACAACTCGCGTCCTCCACTTATATCGTACAAGTACCTATTTCTGCATTGTCGAATTCACTTAAACGTCATCGACATACCGCTCTTTATTGTTACAAGCGAGCGAAATGTCTGTAACCGTTCCGTAAAATTTTTGATATGTTCTACATGTAATTAGTAAGATATCCTCGCACATTCTGCTGTTCTTACCAGTTGTTTCACAGGTACCCAAGTTTGCTGATTAGAGGTTAGAAAGAAATAATATATCAGTAGTATTTATTTACTAGTATTTTGTTGAGTTGTGTACGGGCTATATAAGGCAAGTTTATTATTAATCCGGCCTGTGAACCTAGAGATATTTACATACTTGAATGAATCAACAACTAAATAAATTTTGTAGCTCTACATTTTTATAAAAAAACTGAATTATACTAGCCAATATCTAAGTCCGCACCTTCTTTTTCTTTTTTTGAAAAGAAGACACTCCTACATTAGGAATATATATCCTGTGTCGTGAGGGACTTTACAAATATACATGAAACGGACGCAAAGAAGACTCAGACTCAGGACAATTATTTTTGAATCACACAAAGTGTTGTCCCATGTGAGATTTGAAGCCACTGAGCGGTGCTGGTTCGGATGAATGAAAAGAGTTTCTCAAGATAAACGTAGACGTGTTTATTTTCTTCTACACAAAAACTTTCAAATACAATAGCTCACTTAACAATAATAATAATAATAAACTTTATTAGATGGCATCTAGGCCCAATGTGTTAGTAACAATTTACTTACATCTAATATTAGTAACGTACGAGTAAAATACATTTTTTTTTTCACATAGTATTGTGCAGTCTGCTTAAAAGATAAAATTGCGCTCTCAGTGGATAGATTGGGTCTAAACCCAAACTGAGCATCATTTAATTTTATATATTTACTTAATTCATTATCAATCAGACTGTCCAACACCTTTGCCATTACTGTAGCTAGAGATATAGGTCTGTAGTTGGATGGATTAGAAATGTCACCTGTCCTGTCCTTCACAATCGGTACGACGATAGTCCTCATCATTTCTGAAGGTAAATAGGAATGACTAATACAGAGTGTGAAAAACATGGACAACAATCTAGGCAAATGCACACCTGCATGTTTTAGATGTTCGATACTTAGGTCGTCATGACCGGGTGACTTGCCTCTACTCATTTTGGCTATGGTATGGGCCACCTGTCTAGTTGAAAAGTATATTCGAGACTTACTTAAATACACTTAATATGATATAATTGGAACAATAGCTGCCTATTAGTATAGAAATAAAAGTCTAGTTATTTTAGTGACAATAGCTCACTGCGTTGGACAAAATTTCGAAAGTTAAAAGTGTGATATTTTTGTGGAGGGGTCAACTAACCTTTCTCTATAAGTTCGGACACATGTGTATATTGAACACCCACAACAGTTGGTGCAGTGAAAAGCGACGTAGCGACACCTTAAGCAACTAGGCCAACCCAGTCAAGCACAAAGGCATATAAACCACATATACTTTATTATGACTGTTCAAAGATTTTAGGACTTTGAGAAATAAAGTTGTAAAAAGGCAAAAAGATATGAAAACAAAGTGATATTGCTCACCAACATGCTGGCTATTGTCGTCTTCCTTGTGTATTGTAAGTTAGCATGCAGCATTATTGGCTCGCGGGCAGCTCACTCGTCTAGCTAGTTGGCGTCTAGCACATTCTCACCTGGGGCCTGGACTTGCTAAGACTTCGCAACTTTGACGTGAGCCTTAGAATTACCTACGTAAGACCACAAGGAGTTTCAAACGTTGCTAAGAGAATAAACTATCACTTTAACTTATTTTTAATTAATATAATAATTTGTGACCATACAGATAGATTAAGTCGGTTAAAAAGAGATGGTTACTTAAATTATATGACCAATTCACGAAACATATGAGGACCAAAAGAAAAAGTGAAGACTGTATAAGTAAATAACGATAATAACAAGCTGTTACTACAGCTTGTCATTATTATTATTGTACACACATTACACACACATTAACCTCTCGTGGTTTTTAAAAAAAAATCTCCGTGTTTAAATTTATTTAAATATACATTTCACCACCATCATCAGCTTATTGCAATACACTGCTAGACATGGGCCTCTCAAATTGCATTCAGCTGCTGCCAGCTATCTTGCGTAAATCATCATTCCACCTGGCCCATATGCCAACTGTCCTAAACTACGTTTGTCATCACTTACAAATGTCCTATTCTTAACTACGTTTGCTGAGACTCGATCTACACTCAAGAACATATGAATTACTCCAACGGTAATCGGTCTAAACAAAACTGTGTAAAAACATAATGCATATATACGCTTTCTTAATCGAACAATTTACTAAAATTCAACACTACAAGAGCTAACATCTAATAAACAAGAGTTGAACCAACGCCGACGTCACGTTGATCTGCAATACTTTCTCATCCTAATTAACTGCACAGCGATGCCGACACGTAAGAGCCACGTTCTACCATAAATACAGCAAGAAATCGGGACCATCCCTATAAATTCCTCTCGTAAAAGGCTCTGCGATTATGTTAGAGGGTGGTATTAGCAAAGTTTGTCCGATCGTAGGGGGGTACCCCCTCCCCCTCTTATAATACATTTTTCGTTGATGTAACACGATTTCTCGTCGAGTCTCGGTTACGTGATGGATTAAGGAGCGGCTTGCTCTTACCACCATCGGATTAAGACGAGGCTCCAATATTTAGGGCATCGCCAGCTAATATACAATGTTTGCTTGTCGATAGACTTAACTGTAATGCGATGATGTGATGGGCGAAGGAATCTGCAGGGGCCGTGTTTATAAGTTGTAACATGTGCAAGGGGTTCTGTTTTATTCTACCTACATACTTATCCTAATGAACGGTAGTTGCACTATAGAGCCTCGTGCTATGATGACTATATCTGAATATGTATATATCACAACCATTACAACGAAAAAATAAATATTTACTATTGTACCCCATACTACAAACACGACTGTAAACCATGTATGAAACATTTTCTTTTTTTATTTATAATTTTATACTTATGTATATTCCTCACTGAACTTAAAATGATATTTAATTGGATTAATACCAACGAAGAAATTATAATAAAACATGTATAAATATTTTAAGTTATATACTCACATGTACATACATCATTTCATCTTCATTTCAACCATTGACCTATGTTCAGCAAATCCATTTCTATTTGCTTCTGATAAAACAATTTTCCTGGTCTTTACTATAAGATACGTATTACCTTAAAGCTCTATCTTTTCTTTACACGAGTTTGAACAATAATCATAAATACATTACGCTCGATCAGAGATGTTATCCGCCCCGTAAACAAAGCACCTCGCCCTCGCACTCTTTCTAACTCTTTATTGCCTATCTAACTTCGTAGGATTTTAATAATGCCTCGATCTTCAAATTCGATTACTGTACGTTACGTATTGACAATCAATTTGTACATATTACTATACTATACTGATTCAAGATACTTTAGTTTCAATTCATATATTAATAAAATACTGTGGAATTCGTTAAAAGTATTTACAGATAGATATTAAAATTTTATAGTTTGATGTTACACAAATTTATTTCTGTATTTTCTCTTTCTATGCGTATGAAACGCATAGAAAGAGAAACAAATATCTCATATCTATATCCATAAGCACATAATACAATTATATCAATACTAAATACGTCATTATTTTCATATTTAAATAAGAAGGTGCTGTTACTACTAAAATATAATAATTTAAAGACCAACATTATTGTTTTGAGTTACAATGCTCATTAGTTCTGTATCAAAGGTACTTTTTCCTTTAATATATTTTACCGGTATAGGAAAGAAAACCACAACATTCGACACAGTACCAGTTGCCAATGACCTCTCTTAATTAAACCATTGCTGACCACCATTCAATCAACAAGTTCAAAGCCAGTTAATGAATTTTTAGAACACCTGTGGGCGTGAAAACATTTAATATTGTCCGTAGTTTTTATTCATCAGGTCACTTTTATATATTTATTTATGAGGCTGCCATAGTGACTATACTAATAGAAAGCATTAGTAGAATCTAAGAAGTGTGAAGAATAGTGGTCATCATATTCATTGTAAAACCACACAATGTAAATAAAACTTCCTTTCATAATCATTGTGCAAGTTATCATAACTTGCACAATGATTATGAAATGAAGTTTTATTGCCCTATACACCTGTGATTGTACATTGCGTTTTCTGAAATAAATGAAACTTGAATGCTGCTTGAATTTAATTGTTAGTATATTACAGTCAGTGAATACCTTTAAGAAACTCGTCAAGGATCACTATCTATTTATGTAATATCTATATTCTTTATGGACATGTATGTGTATGTGTGTATGTATTCATATTTATATGTGTATGTTAGTGTGTATATATTATGCATATGTGTTAGTGTGGATATATGTATGTAGTAAATATTAATTTTATACGTTATTTGTAAATGTGCACCACAAACTACAAATTACTCAGTATGGTTCATCTTAAGGTTGCCTGGAAGAGATCGCAGGCTGCGATAAGGCTGCCCATTGTACCACTGTTTTTTGTACTATTGTAATATTATTACTTTATATTAAGAGGTACAATAAAGCGTTCATCTATCTATCTATATATTTTATTTATTATATTACATGTGAATTAAATCAAAAGTTTTAAGCAAACACTATTACATACTACCTATGTTAAGGAGTGAAAATATAGCAAAAGTTGGCTTCAGTGATATAAAGCTATAAACCAAGAGTTTTTATACGTCAATTTGAACATAAGAACCTTTGGTATTAAATTATGTAGGTTTATTTCATTAGAAATGTATAGAATAGGCTCATATTGTTTATTGATGGGTACTAATTACAGCTAATTTTACAAATTTTCCCTGCATCGGCCGCCGTCTAAAGACGAGTGGCGGCCCCCCGAACGTATAAATACTGAATAAGCAGTAAACTGTATTACTTGCGCGAACCCTTTTCACTTGGCGAATTAGTAAAAAGCTACTGGGGAGTGAAAATTTTAACTTAAATGCGTCCGTAAGCTGGCGTACCTGCGAGTGTGTTTGACAGTCCGAAGTGATTACATTGCATACCCTTCCTTTTGTTTGTTTTGATTTTGCTTAATTTGATTCGTGACATTTTTCACTTATGCAGACCGTGAAACGATTAAACGGTGTTAATTATTCGCACACGTTAAACAGCAATTAGTGTAAACGAGATAGAAGTTTTCTATTTTCTTTGTTCACTTATCATGCTCAATAAAAACAGTCAGGTGAATGATGATAAATTTGTTTCGTGTAAATGTTCGTTAAGTGGCCCAGTGGCACAGCACAGCGATACGCCAGACAAAATTATGGGGCGTAATTAAAAATGCCAACATACTCGCAGACGTGCCCGAGGCCTGTCTAATTAGCAAAAAGTTAATAAACAGACGTACGGGCTTGACAGTGACAAGCTCCCGTGAAAATGCCAAGATGAAACAACACGTTTAATTTACATACTCGTACGCTATGTCGAGTTACGTGCCACGCGACATACGGCCAAATAAGCCCCATTCGCCTGTGATGACATCGTTTACTGCAATCTGTTATTGTATGAATTAATTTAACTATCGCGCATGTATAATTATAAATGTACATTATTAATATCGACATAAAACACAACTATGTTTCAAGTATTTATGTAGATATTTATTTTTGGGTTTAAAATTCAAAAGAATAACCAAAGGTCTATTATTTTCCGTTATTTATATTCAATTATATTCACTAAAAAAGTTTCAAGTAATATAGGATATCTGGATTTAGGAACAAAAAATTAGGGTATTTTTAATTTCTTGATAGCATACTGTTACCATGCACATTACACTAGACCTAAAATTCCAAAAAGTGGCAGTGTATCCGTGTTAAGATCATATTATTATCATAAATAAGTAGTAAATTATATATGATCGATATAATCGAAAGCACATCCACACACAAAGAGACACTTAAAAACACCTACACATTTATTAAGACAAACTTCTTAGCACTCCATGGATCCACCGTACGGGTGCCGGGTCCATCGTGTGGCAGAGGGAGAAACTCAAAGCAGTTCCCAGGACTTACGACCTAGGTGTAGGTTTAAGGAGGCCCCCTTTAATTAATCAATTTCTGAAGTAAAGTTAATAAACACATTACAAAGATCTAAACCAAAACTTAGTTCTAAATCATAATTTCATAAAAAAAAGAAAATATATTTCATTATATATTAGATCTTTGTTTTTACTATATGGTTACATGATTAATTAGACAGAATCTAATTATAAAAGTTAAGAACTTCCTTATAACACGTAATAAAACTTTGTGATGACTTTAAAGGACTTCATGATATTTGGTTCTAAATAAAGTAGATATTTATTCTCACCCGTCAGGTACCGTATGTTGCAAAATAGCGAAGTCAAATTATGTCCTCATAGAGGTTCAAAACTTAAAGGCTCAATAATGTATTCACCACCACGACCTGAACTGTGTTCATTAGGTCGGCTACCAGTCTTTTGTGAGTCAAAATAAAGGGTGATGCTCTGGGGTGAAGTACGTTTCATGTGTCTTGCTCCCACACCCATAAATTTGACGTTTCCCTATAATAATTAGCATGAAATCAAGCGTTTCGAAATTGTTATGTCATGTACTAAAATATTTAATATTTTTTTATTTGCATACATGTATTTTATTGCACAGTAGAAGTTTTCCTAATATTTTTTTTACAAAATAAACTAAATTGCAATCTTTTTCTGGTGTGTGGTCTGTTTAGTAACGGTTTTATTTAGCTTGCCCTGTTTGTTTATTATTTTGTTTATTTATTTCTTTGTGTCAAATCTAGTAATTGAAATTTAACCCACTTCCTGTTGACAAATTGATCTGAAATTTGGTGCACACTTTTAGTTCTGGTGACAATACAATTAAATAAATTCTGTTTCATTGTAAATTCTAAAGGGCCGCCGCTACAAAATGGCAGTATACAAATTTTGTCACGGCTATTCGGCCTCAATATAATATATCAAATGAAAGGACTTGACTAGTAGAACACAGTTCACTATAAAAAATATTAATATCCTTGATGGCTGTCTACGAAATGGCCAGTTACATATTTTCTCACAACCCCGTCAATATGGGTATCAAATGAAAGGGCTTCACTAGTAGAACAAGGATTATGTATTGAGGAATTAGATTGCAGCAAATTGGCAGGAACGACACTATGTAATAATGAGGTACTTAATGAACTTAACAGAATGAGAATTACTATGTAATGAAATTAAAAACTAAAAACTTTAATTAAAAAAATATGTTTTTTTTTTAATTTAAACGATTTTATTGTAAATAATGTACTAATGGTAATAGTTTTAGTAAAAATAAAACGGTTGGGTGTAGCGTAAACTGAGTTGACTGGATGGAAACACAGGCTCAACGATTTTATTTTTTTGTCTGATCAATGCCTTGGATTGATGAGGGAGAGGGGTGTGTGACTGGAACGTGGGACCTACCGAATTATTTTTTAGCTTTTAGTACATTATTTTCAATAAAACCGTTTAAATTAAAATATATATTTTTTTTTATTGAATAGATAATCACCCAAAATAAATCATTTTTCTTGTCATACTGACTTTCTTTTTATAATCTGGGTATATTACTTTTCCCTGAACTAAAGGTTTTCTATATCTTTATTTCTAATTTTGAATCACTTTTGAAAATCATGTATTGTGAAAATTGAATTGACTGATTCGGTGACGCAGTGGTAGCGTATGCAACTGCTGTGTTTGAGGTCTCGGTTTCGATTCCCGGGTCGGACCAAATGTTTGTATGATCTAGAAATATTTGTTTCGAAGTTTGAGTGTTTTCTAAATATTATATGTATATTTTCACAAAAAAAAATAGTAGTATATATGTATTCGTATCAGCTGTCTAGCACCCATAATACAGGCTCTGCTTAGCTTGGGACTAAATAGCGTTGTGTGTTAGTTGTCCGAAAGTATTTATAAAGAAAACGCATAACTCTCACTTCTATATCTACACTAATAATATTATAAAGAGGAAAACTTTGTTTGTATGTTTGTTTGTTTGTTTGTTTGTTTGTAATGAATAGGCTCAAAAACTACTGGACCGATTTTAAAAATTCTTTCACCATTCGAAAGCTACATTACCCACGAGTAACATAGTAACATTTTATTTTGGAAAGAATAGGGTTCCGTAAGATATTTGGGTTTTTCGGACCCAAAGTGTAAAAAATCAACCAGATAAGTTACTTATTTTGGGTACGCTGCCTAAACGGTAAAAGATAGAACCATAAAATGTTCTAATTAATCGTAGATCTTATAAATATCTACAAAAAAGTCTGCGACACACTATACCTATCTATGTCGAGTGAGGCACAACAACCATTTTTTTATTTAAAAATCTTGAATTTGGTTTGGACTACATTTAAACGCGTTTATTTTACTCATGCTATCAATCCTTATCAAAATAAATTATTTCATCACTAACTACAGTTTATGTACATAATATTTGGTCTTTGAATGATAAAAATTGGACGTTTGGTTTTGAAGTTATGGCAAAATTAAAATATTACTAATAGGAGCGGAGCACCAATGAAGAATGTTTAAAAAACGGGGGAAAATTTTCACGCTACGGGCAACATAAGACGCAAACGAGGTTGCGTGGGTCAGCTAGTAATATATAAAGCACATCAAAACTTTATATGTAACATAATATATATCTACGCAATACAAGACGGATCACAGATAAATCATTATTTTGTAGAATATCGCTAACTTCTGATGTCTCTGCAGATCATTAAGGTCATCTCACATTGGCAAAGACGGACCATCGATCTGTCAAATTAGTTGGCCGAGATAGAGGTCGCTCTCAGGTGCTAAAGACGAGCGTAACAAAGCCAATCAGAGACACACGTTGCCCTTACGGATAATCTATCATAATGACATCGATTTCCCATCCGTCGTGGTACGTGACAATGTGACTTGGATGCATCTTGAGGGTGCTTCAAAAGTACTTTACACGGGACATAAGTGATTTGATGTTATTGAAATTTGTAGTGGTTATGATTTGATGTATTATGATAATAATAATGTTTATTCAACAGATAGTTTTACAAACTTCTCTTAGGTATACTGATACTACATCGAAATCGTGGGAGAGCCACGCTTCGGCATGAATGGGTCGGCTCGACCAGAGTGATACCACGGTGTCACAGAAAACCGGTGTGAAATAGCGCTTGCGCTGTGTTTCACCGAGTGAGTGAGGATACCGGAGGCCCATACCCCAACCCCTCCCCGTTTCCCTCTACCCATCCCCCAAATGTCGGCAATGCACATGTGACGCTTTTGGTGTTGCGGGTGTCCATGGGCGGCGGTAATTGCTTACCATCAGGTGATACGTGTGCTCGTTTGCACATTATTCAATAAAGAAAAAAAATATGCTATGCTATGCACTACGTATGTTGCTGTTCTGAAAATAGATTTTGATTTTATTTAGTTATAAATATATGAGTAAGTGTATGTCGTTAAAGGAGCAAACTACGCAATACATCGTTGTAAAGAGAAGGAAAAACTTGACACAAACCCGGTCTGGACAGCGTGGTTATAGTAGACCAAAACGTTGTTTCTGCAGATGCTTACATCCAGCAGTAGACCATTAAAGGATGTGGATGTTATATATCTGAATACATAAATCTGCATATTCTCTATCAATTGGAACATACTCCTGCTTGTGGTTTATATTGCTTTCATTGTCTTTGTAAAGCTTCAAATAACACTCTATATTTTTATTACCAGAAAAATCTGATGACTAGTTCATCATCCTTTTAGTGCACATATTACTAATTCTATCTATAACGATTTTTTTCACAAATACCTTCTACACAGGTCATGTTAAATCTCATATGTGATATTCCGACATCACCGGAGGCACGCCTCGCTACGTGTCTAATAAGACGCTCTGTGGCCGCTCATGGCATCGCGACGGCAACGACGAAAATTAACGCGTGGGGCGTCCTTCAGGAGGGTGTCTAATAATTGTCCTAAATAATTACGATTTGAAATCTAGGATTTGCCTGTTGACTTGACTCTTGTTACTTATCAATTATGAGAACGAATGTAATTAATATTTTTATTATCTAATGTACGTATATCTTCTACTTTAAACTCATATTTAAAGGACTGACAAAAATTTCGCAGAAGGTGTAATTGTTAAAGCGGCCATCTTGCCATTTACTACTACGCTGATACTGGTACTGTTGTGGGTCCGATCCCCCAAATGGGACAATACTTTGTGAAGTTCACAAATTGTCGAATGATCAGAGAATGCTCCACTTCATTAAATCTGCCTTTGTACAAAATGTGGACTAAGTTTTAAATACATAAAAATATATCTGTATAAGGTTTATACCTTTACATGTCTAGGCAGCCTAAGGGCTCAGTATTTCAGACAGACAAAAATAATAACTTTAAAAATAATAACTTTGCCCAATATTAATTTAAAGTTTATACATCTCTGTCTATTCTTATTATTTCCTTTCCATGCCTTTCTGGACCCCTTTCCTTTCTAATTTTCTGGTATAGCTACTGACAAATTTCCCATTAGAAATGTCATAAACTAGTGAAATTAAACGATGTGAGTATTGGTATATGGTGACTAAAAATAAATCATGGTAAGCATAATAAGTTATTTACTTCAATATAGTGCAAAACTATGTTTATATATTGTTAACTTTTAAAATAGAGAGAAATATGGTAATTAAATGTGTCTCTAAGTCTGCAAACCAAATATTGTCGCTGTGAGCTCTAGGCAGCATTTACTGAAGTTATCGCAATGCGGGTACTTGGACTCGATCAACATCTCTCTCTAGTGACATAATCTCATTCTATGTGAACATAATTGTATTAAACAAACGGCCTCAAAAGCCTGATCTGTCACCCGAACTTTTTGAAGTCTGTCTATTTAGTAATATGATACGATAACTTTCAATATTTTATCAAACTGTTTTATGGAGACACAATAGCGTTTCAACTACAGGTTTTGTCAATATATTGTGCAGTGGACTGCAATTGACTGATAATGTGATATGATATTATGGATGGATGGATGTATAATATTAATGGATATGATATTTTATTAATTGTAGTAGTGCTAACAATGTTCACAATAATTTACAACATATTCACTCACTACATTTATGTGTGTACTCCGTAGGGCTATCGCTGAAAAATCTAACCAGTAACCAAAGACAATGAGTAACAGTGTGTAATAGCAATTTCATATCGTTTTTTTTTGTTTTATTACTGTATGTCTTGTTTTTTTAGTTTAAAAGAGTACCTTACAAAATAGCTAGTAGCTATGTAAAGAAATTTTTCAATTGTTTTTAGTTTCTTACTCCTGTCTAGAAATTTTATAGATACTTAAAGCCGTATCTTGAAAATAGCTAAAACAAGAGTGTCAGTGTTCCTTGTGATGGTAACTCTTGACTCTTTCTTGTCTAATGAAGCGTCCAAGGCGCGACGTCGAGTACCATAATGGTTTCCTCTCAAGGCCTTTGTCGAGCCAACTTTGCAACTCTTACAAGAATAACTAGGACTGATAAGGAAGCGGAGGCATGTGAACTCGAACAAATTTAATGTGAAAATTTTGTGTGCTTTTACTAATAGATGCACTCTTATGTAACTTGATTATGGATCTAGTTTGTGATACATTAACGTGTACAATAGGTGTCTAAATATGTAGGTATGTGATGTATGTATGTATGTATGTAATATGTCTTACATTACATTTCAGTGTCTTAAAATACTTATTATTTATTTGTTTCATTTTTTTTATTATTGAATAGGTGGCAAACGAGCAGACGCATCACCTGATGGTAAGCGATTACCGCCGCCCATCGACACCCGCAACACCAAAAGCGTCACAAGTGCGTTGCCAACCTTTGGGGGATGGGGAGAGGGAATGGGAGGAGGGGTTGGGGTATGGGCCTCCGGTATCCTCACTCACTCGGTGAAACACAGCACAAGCGCTATTTCACACCAGTTTTCTGTGAGGCCGTGGTATCACTCCGGTCGAGCCGGCCCATTCATGCCGAAGCGTAGCTCTCCCACGGTAAAGCTACGTAATAATTATTAAATTTTACAAAGCAATATCTGTAAACATAATTCTAAAAAATATTGTTGTTTGTTTTCAAATCACATTCTAAAATCAAAATGTAAATAGGCTCATAAACAAATACACTAGTAACCATTTAACATTTAGCATGTAACGATCAGTATCAGCGTTACAAATGATTAAAGAAACTACGTAGGTCGCCATTACTAGACAAGTCGATAGACGACAGTCAAACCTATACTCATTTTCCACCTTGCGTTTAAACATACTAAATACACTTTTTCATAACACCCTTGCCTTGAACTATTAATTTGTTGCTGATCACATATCTACCACCAACATGTTACTTACGAATAAGTAACACAAAATACGTCGTATGAATAGGTCCTTAATTCCGTAACAATAGCAATACTTTCAACCCTTCCCTATTGAAACACAACCCATTCACTCAAACCAACTTCCACGCCATCTCTTATTTATCTCCGTACACAAACATTAGCTGCTATAGTTCTGTACACTTCTTCAACTTTCATTGAAACGCATGCAAAGATACGTTCCCTCTTTAAACAAGACTGTTTGCTCGAGACGTAATTAAAGATCCCGCGACGTTTACAACTCGTCAAAAGAAACTCTGTATTTATTAATTTGTCAGTCAATATTTGGTTTTAATAATCAGCTCATTGAGCCTTTGAAATGTTACCAAAGCTAAAATTTTCTTCTTAAATGTTTTCGCTTGATTAAATTTTGCTCTATGTATAATATCTATAAACGCACTGTATCAATGCGTTTTGATATTAAATTAATACAACGACAATGAAACTGATATTACAACATACATACATAGAGAAAAAACATCTTTTAAAACCTAAGTGTTACGAGATCGTTATTCCGTTCTCGTTATATTATTTTCAAGCAACAATGTCGACGAAATCAAACCTCAAGAGCCAATACCTGTTATATGTATCTACTTATCTAATATCAGGTTGCTGTTATTAAATATCGTATCTTAAGGAACCCACTACACAATTTCCATAAACTTTCGTCTGAAACTTCCCGAATGTAATTACTTGGGCGTCACCTGTGAACGAAGCGTCTCTATGCAAATCGGAAAATTTCTGCACCTTATTATAAGAATACGAAAATGTAGGGGTTCTTTAGATAGGTTCCGTTTTCTACTGATAAATATGCCTCCCAATTTCCGCATGTTCATACATTCGAACGAAATAACGCCCACGTCGAAAATATTGGGCATAACTAATTTATTTGGTGGTTATATTATGGCTTCAAGGTGGAAGCGCAAGCGATATCCTTGGTTTGATATTATTTTATAGCTATTCTTGGTTTATTTTTGACAACTATCATAGTTATGACACAAATATTTTTTCCTTACAAAAAAAAATTGTCAGTGCCTACAGTGCGATAAAACAGTTGGGCCGCTTTCGGTTGATTTAACAATGTAAGAAAGATTTTATCACGATCTTCTAAATTAAATGTATCATGTACTCGTATGTAGATGAATAATATAGTACACCGAAATGTCTTATTTATAAAGGTCAAACTAAAATATTTATGTATTTTAATTATAAAATGTTTTATACCTGGGTGACAGAGCTTTGTTCGGTTTATTTAGATTTTTTTTCGCCAAATTTTCTAAAAATGAATCCTAACTAGTTAGATTTATCGCCCTCGATATCCCTTTCATACTAAATTTTATAAAAATCATTGGAGCCGTTGCCAAAATTTGGTTTGAATATATTATATATATTTACAAGAATTGTTCGTTTAAGGGTATTAGATAGATACAACAGTATCCGTATCTTACAAACAAAATCGCTACTCTTAAGCAGTGTACACACACGTTAACTCACTTAGCCTGGGATGTGAATATGAAGGCATGAGCACAATATATTTTAATAAAGCATTCTCGAGGGACGAACCCTGTGATACGGATAACGAAGATGTAAATGCGATTTTTTACTTACTCACCGACTGAGTGTTACCTAAATAACACCTTTGTGTTAAAAATTATAAAAATTTATTTATTATTTTACCATTACGCAGTTGTTCATTGGTAAAATAAACGTGAAAAATTGCTTTTAAGGATATCACTTCTGCAGTAATGCAATACAGTTTTTTAAATGTGTGATTTTGTAATCGATGTCATTCCTGCGAAAATATAACGACTCGCCACTTTAAACCCTTATTGTAATGAAAATGATATATTCTTGATTTTTGTACGTCTTTTACATCTATTTTTGTATCGTTTATGTATGATAAAGTTGAGTTTAAGTTTGGTTGTGGTTTTTGTATGCATTAATCTCGTTTTTATTTATATACCTGTTACAAATACTGTAATAGACAATAGACATACTATAATAGAGTATTTCATTTAAATTATAAATGCATACATTTACGTATAGATACTGAAATCTACACGTAAATGTCAGTCAATCTAAGTAGATTGATTGATCTTAAAAGTTTAGTTGAATATGACCATGAGTTCGACCTTCTGTAAAAGCAGACTAATACGAGTACAAGTTAGCTTACATACATGGCACACATATCTCAATGTCTTTAGCAAAAGTATGTGGAATGGCACATTTTCATTTTCCGATGATGTGGTGATGTCTTAAGAGCAACCCGACAACAAATAATTCAATATGATCTTCAGCCGATTGTCAGTATTAACCTTCACAGTCCTAATGGCAACAAACCCGTGACGGCGTTTGAGTTCTGAATGTATTTTATATCAGACGGAACAACATCTCCCGAACGTGACATTGAAGTAGCAACTTATTAGACAGGGAAGTTATTAAACAGGTAAAACAGGCGACCAAGTCTAACAATGTTTACGGAAAATTCCGAGAGTACAGTACTCTGTACTCTCCTATTACAAAAAAAAGAAAGATATTTCCGACACGTAGTGATGACCTTTGGAATGTAAGACAGTTTCTTTGCGACGACTAATTCATAACACTCGATTATCATGAGTAACGAATAATATTTACATCTTTCATTTTCACCATCCTTCTATGGTGAACCGCAACTTATATCATTGCTTGGACTTCCTATAACTCCCGAGGAAAGGAAATATGAGTTGCCATCGTGTATCAGTCGTGGGTCGCGAAGACGCGCGACACCGCAGATTGGATCGAGTTAATTTCGCTCCACAAACAAATTGACAAAGTTTAGAACGGAGCATATTTCTTCGAGGCGGCTACCTCCCTCTGCCCCGCTGACAGATTCCCGCGCAACGGAAATTAAATTTCACATCCGAACAAGAACGAGAACAGTCGCCGTGGCAAACACGTGTCGTGTGGTAGGTTGTGGTGACTGCTGTTACTCTGCCATAAAGATTGATTAGGAATATGGTTAGCTGAATGATTTGAGAGATATATTTTTAATTACATGTTTCAAATCAGCTATTGAATGTAGATTCACAGGTTATTGATTTGTTTTTTCCTCTTCTTTTATTCTGTTTTTATTCATTATTAAATGTATCCTAATTAAGTACTGCCTTGTAAATCATATTGGAAATATTTTAACTAATACATGTAGCCAGTAGGGTAAAGTACTATATACGACAATGAAAACTTACCTTTATTTTAAGATGAGCATCCTAAGCCTCATAACTAAACTACACACTACACAACAAAACTAATCCGTTGGTTCTATCAAAATTGCAATTAAAAGCCCATTTACGGCGGTGGCCTGAGACAGTACTAGGGGTCACCTCGAGAAGGACGCACGAATTGGCCATTAGCGGGCGCTTCGGACCTTGTTTACACCGCGCTTGCCCTAATGACGACCTTTACTCTGCTTCCCTTCGTTAAGGCGAACGAAAACCTCACACTAAAAGGCATGGGTCCCCGGACTGGACCCTCAGAGACGGCCGAAACAAAATATACAATACCCCGTAAGTGTGAAAAGGAGGATTGCCGATAGCTTTCGGATTAATGTCCATGTAGTCGGTTGTTAAAAGGCTAGCCAGGGTGCGCCAGGGTTAACAAGGTTATTACGGGATGATCCCGAGTAACCGCCATCGTAAAAGTGTTAATTATGTTTCACAAAACGGTGTTATTGTCTTTTGACAAGTGTAAAATGAGACAACATAATTGTACGAAACTAATTATAGTATGTCGACATTTATCAATTGCAATGGTTTGTTTTTAAATCTAATTATAAAGTTTAATATTGCGATGCTTTGTCTACTTAGCTGCATACAAGGTAATCATAAATTTATGTAGTACGTAAAATTATTTTTTTTATGTGAATCTAAAATAGTAATATGAGAATAATACCGAACAGGCAAAGCTAGATATAAATAGACACAAACACACAAGCTAGATATCATAGATATATAGACGGATACTGGACGTCCGGCTAACCCAAGAAGAGATTGCTCAGAGATTCGACCTGAAATCTGGAATCTGATTGATAACCTAGTTTTCCACGAATGAGAGAACGGCTAATAGAGACTGGAGCGGAGGTACTTCTATCTTCACGCATCTCAAGAGTTTGTTTTAATGTCATGAAAAATTTAATTTTCATGGATGCTTCTCCTTATAATAAAAGAATAGGTATTATTTATTTCAATCATGGTATTTTGTTAGAAGTCGACATCGACACAGACTTTGTTGTTAACGCCTTAAAAACCTTAAGAAATTTTGGTATTTGAGTGTTACTAAACTTACTGACTAAGGCTAGATAACACTGTAATTTAACCAATTTTCTCCATTTTCAAATTTATGAGAAAAGTAGGTAAATTCAATAGATATGTAGAGTTGACCTTGGTCATAAAAAAAATCAAAACCGAGTGATTACTGAAACTAGGCCAACCGTGCAATCAATTCATATTACTTTCACAATCATTATTAATATCGATGTAAATGAAAATATGATTATTAAACTTGGTATGTAGCTGTATCTAAGTGTAAAATATGGCCGACGGTAAATTACGGGATAAGCCGGATACCGGATAGTTGTCGGGTATCCGTTACATCTCTAGGCAATACATACCGACAAAAAAAGTTTGAAACTTCGACGAATCCTAATGGACTCAATTGACATAAATGTTTTATTCAATTGGAGCCAGCGCCAAAACAAAAGAAAGTATGTCCTCATCATTATGAGTAGGGAAAAGTTTTTGCATTTTTACTTGTTACTGGCCCTGTTAGAAGTAACTTAAAACAAATAAGTATTGAGCTGACAATTTACGTAATAAAATAAGTCACATTAATTTTTTTTTTTTTTTTTTTTTTTTATGTTATAGATGGCAAACGAGCAGGCGTATCACCTGATGGTAAGCAATTACCGCTGCCCATGGACACCCGCAGCACCAGAGGTGTCACAAGTGCGTTGCCGACCTTTGGGGGATGGGGAGGGGGAATGAGGGAGGGGTTGGGGTATGGGCCTCCGGTATCCTCACTCACTCGGTGAAACACAGCGCAAGCGCTATTTCACACCGGTTTTCTGTGAGGCCGTGGTATCACTCCGGTCGAGCCGGCCCATTCATGCCGAAGCGCGGCTCTCCCACGGCAACTTTGCTTTCTACACTTGTAACTTTGCTCAAAATGAATCGGGTACGGCGAATACATTACAGTACCCATACATAAACCGAGGCAACTACTACTCAGTTGATTACTTGCCGCGCACCACGTGTGCAAATTCACTATAAATCCAAGCATTAGGTAAAAGCGTTCATTACTTAAGTCCCGTAAAACCCTTATCCCATAACGTTAATAACACAATTACTATAAATCTATCATCGCTGAACAAACACGGTCCGAATCTCAGCCTAAGCTAATACATTTTGTCCACACCCGTATTCATACTTAACGACTAGGGAGTAGTATTTGCTAAGCACACACGCGGCGCCCGCACGAGCGCAATATAACCTGGAAGACGGCCGGGTCGAGCCCCAGGGTCCTTCCCCAACCCGAGAGGACAGTAATTACGGTAGGCAAATTAAGCAGTAAGGGGCCCGAGTATGCCACGCCACCCGTGTCCATCTTTGTATTGCGACTCGCTCGGCGGTTTATTTTAGGTTATTCCACGTCTTATTACAATGTAGCTCGCCTCCCCTGCGGCGCGCTCACCTCCGAAACTGATTTGGGCCCCGGCATCAGAGTTTCATTACGGTCTGTCGAAAACAATCCACTCTAAATATCTATTCTTGGGCGCGCGCACTGTGGAATTACATTAGTCTGAGGTGGCGAAGGCTCGACTCAATTTGTTTGGCCGTAATAACGCTACGCTATCAGGTTATAACAAATGAGCTATTGTGCGAGCAAATCGGAGGAAAACGGTTTCGCAGTGTCTGCTGGATTTTATAGTCGGGCGAGCGATAACGTATGACTCCAATTTTATATGTTTACATGTCGATAAAAATCATGATGTATTAGTTAGAAAATGGTTTAGTGTTTACCTTCGTAGTTCAGTCGTAAATTTTGGTAATTGAAAGCCATTCAATGAGTTTAAACCACTCAAGAAAGTTTTCTAAACACGTCGTCGATCTTATCCACAAAACACCTCACATCGCATGCGAATCTCGCGTGTCCCCTATGGCTTTAAAAGGCGAACCACTTTTTACAATAGAGTCGACCACGCGACTCCGTTGGGAATTCTGAGCAAATATAATTTGTCCATTAAAAAAATCAACAACTGTTGACCACACTCAGAGTGGAGATGGTCACAAAGCGTCTCGTTAGTGACCGTACGTGCCGCTTGTCACACACTTCAGCCCAGCGGCCCTTCGTAAATAATGAGAGAGGTCGGCCCTTACAGGCCAAAGATACACAATAAGTACTAAACTTGGAGAAGGTATATTCAATAGCTTAAACTGGTGTCTTTATAAAGATTGTAAAGTTCATGCTATACATCAATAAATCATAAATTCTACTTCTTTTTCTGAGTCAAATTACTCAAAACCAGCATAAACTTGTTAAAAATTATTGCGAAAGAAAAAAGTTCATCAATGGGCTTTAATAGGTATCTATAAAAGTTTCAAGGAAACCTTATAATCAACAACTTTAAGCTAAAGGTCAGTGTCGAAAAATATGTAGTCACCAAGGCAAATAGGTACTTACAAAGTTTCAAGGAAATCTCAAAGTAATAAATTTCAAAGTGAGTAACACTGTCCACTCCATACTTTCTTACAGCCAAACCCCCAGGGTACCTAAAACCTACGTGGACCGGGCACTGAGCCTTGACGTAAGTCAACACAAGACTGAATACCTCTTAGATTGCTCCGGTCTAAATATAGACCAAACAAACTGGATTATTCATCTGCCAATTCACATAGATTGGGATGAAATATCGAATGTGCCCTGTGGAAATAAGTGTATAATATGTATTATTTAGTACATTTTTTTAAGCAGAGTTTCTCAGGTTATGTTAACAAGCTCTACTTATCATTATAATCAGCGACATTCTTTTAATTATAACTTAGAGAAGGTCAGATAAAACTTACTCAATTTTACTATTACCACCAGGTGAACTGTTCACCTGGATATAAAAAATGTTACTAAATTTTAAGAACATCTTTACAAGTTACTCAACTTAAATTCGACAATTATGATCTCAGTCGCCTAGTACCTTAGGCACGTAATTCTAGAAGAATTTGTCTAGCGTATCGGGAAGCTATTTACATGAATTAGTCGACATTTATGCGTCTAGAGACAAACCACAGGCGCCACCTGGCGGCAGAGAATTATACGCTCGTTACTCGCTCCAGCGCGCACCGCCTTCAGACCTACTCGCTTGTACTTAGATAGACGTATTTTATTTGAGAGTAGAAGCAAAGGTTGCAGGTAATTTGCAATAAAAGTAATTGCGATAGAGTGTTACTATATGTAACTGTATTCCACTACCAATGTTGTTGCAGTATTTAAATAGGTAAAAATAGCCCACTACCAATGTAGTTGCAGTATTTAAATAGGTAAAAATAGTGAAATAAAATAAATGCCTTAGTGGCGCTGTGGTAGTGAATGCGACTGCTGTGCTTGAGGTCTCAGGTTCAAATCCTGGGTCGGATCAAGTGTTTGTGTGATCTACTAGTATTTGTTTCGCAATTTAGGTGTTTTCTACATATAATATGTATGTTTTTACAAAAAAAATGGAACATATGCATTCATATCAGTTGTCTAGTACCCATACCACAAGCTCTACTTAGCTTGGGACTAGATGGCGTTGTGTTAGATGTCCGAAATACTTATTATTATTATTGAAGTGAAAACTTCTTTAGCGGCGCTGTGTACCTTTTTGGAATGGGTAAAAATGTATAAACTCACGTCAGGTCACGTGACCATTAACTAGCGTCAGGTCACGTGTAACAGCGCCATCTACCGATATAGTTTGGTAGTATTCGTTTTTCTAGATAGTGGTCCTTTCTCAATATGATTTTATATACTTAAAGTTAATATTTCAGTATCTTAAAGTGATTTACAATAAATTAAAATAACGATTTTCTACTTACACAAAACCTTTTGTAAATCAAAAAGATTGTTTACAATTTTTTTGAAAACAGCGACATCTATTGGTGTATCAAAGCTTTATTTTAGTTCTTTTTATTGCATACTATTAAAAAAAGCATAGGTGTTCATTTCAGGTAAGTTAAAACAACCGTTTGTTTATAGTTATGAGTTTTCACTTCTGTCGGCAGTGCTTATGACTGCTTTGTGTTTTTTATTTATTAAATCAATCAACATTGCATCATTCACGTCACGTCATCTTCACTTTTAAAGACAGAATTCATAAAATTTGCAATGACCCAACGTGATAACAAGTTTTTGTTAATAGCTAGTCGTATACAAAATATTGCTATTCTAAATATATATTTTAAAATTTTGTAGTTCCTATCTATCTATCCTATCAAAATATCGTATGGAAACGATATTATCGTTTTCAATGTTTTATTTTTTATATCGAGCAATACTATTGAACTTATGATGCCCAGGGCCATATTGCTTGCATGTATCTCTCTCTTATTAATTAAATGGTTAAAACTATATTTTTCGACAAACTTTGTACAGAAGATTTTCTAAGAAATTTTAAGTTTAGAGTATAGGAACAATCTCGATTAAAACCAATAACGAAACCACAAAAATTCTCATACGTACACTTTGGTTCCAAACACGTGACTTCATAACGTTCGTTCAGAAACACCGGAGGGTCTTATCCCGCTATCTTTTAAATAGCTGCTCTGCGCAAAATCTATCGCTCCCAGCTCGGGGAGCCGGAGAGATGTATGCAAATCCGCAAATTTTAACTCCACCACTAACTTTCCAGTGGGTTAGTGAGAATGTGAATTTTATTATGTTACCTAGTTTAATGGTGACACGTTTAAAACCGTATTTTATATTGTGACATAGTAAGGATGGAAGAAAACTAAATGTGATGAAAATTTGTGTTTGATGATCAGAAATCGTACCTTTTCAAATCTAAATTGGAATGAATAGATCTAAAAAAAAAAAATAACTTTGTGCCTCTATTTACGTACAAAATTTAGTAAACCTATTTTTATTTACATACGGTACTAAATTAGTAAACAAAATATTTTGGCCCTAGTCCTTACACTACCCAAATAAGTACTTTCACACGTTATTTACTACTAAGTATATTTCTTCGGGTATTCACGTCATATTACGAGTATTACGTTGTTTAATGGAATTTTGATAAAACAAATTTAATTATTTTCACCAAGTTTATTGAAAAGAAAAAACATGATGTATATTAACCTAATAAAGTATAACAGTGTTACAAGCCTCCTTCCTATTCTCGTCCGGCGCCGTTTGTCTCCGGCGCACCTCGGCGCGTCCGATTTATGGCACAGTTTTGTGAACTCTTAACCGTTACGTGATCTGCTTCCGAATCCAATTTATGCCCTCCATGGGAAAACTTCGGCGACACCGCCTATTCTTTACGATTCATCGGGATGTCGCGCGCCAGAAGCCAGCGGTAATGGTATGGATATTGTTTTATTTGGCGGTTTAAATCCCACCCTGTTTTGGTAATGGAAAATGCGTTAGATCTATCTATCTATCTTCCACTTTGAGAGAAAAATATAGAAGTGAATTTTTAGAGCTGTTTGTATGTATAAAGTATTTGTTTTAAATTATGGTAATCAGACACGATCGTGCAAAAGCAAATGTTATAAATACTAGGTTAATTATTTTGTAACATTAGATTTGTCGTGTTTATGCCACATATCAACCTTAACTTTCACACTTTCAAATTATTGTAATAAAAAACATGTTGATCATTATGTTGCTTTTTTATTTATGACACAAAACACTTTTCCAACTGATTAAGTAGGTAAAATGTAATCAAAACGAATCACATAGTCCCATATTCACCCAAACAAATGCGGAGGGCTCTTTGTGTCCTAACAAAATAGACCCTAAATAATTACCATCGCAAATCCCGATTGAGACGTTCCATGTCCGGTCATTTGTTTATGCTTTGTTTAGTTTCGACCCTATAAATATATATATCCGTTGATTTGAAAAAAAGTAAAGAAAAGGAAGACTCATACTAGAGGCTGTTATTATTTTGTTGGACTGTCATTTATTTTAAAACTAGCTGAACCCCGCGGTCTTACCAGGGCGAAGCTAGTCTAAAAAAGGTAGGCTAGGTTTTCCTTATATCATCAGCTATCTATCAGTGAAAGTCCTGTCAAAACCGGTCCAGCCGCCAGACAGACAAAAATTTATTTGTAAAGATAATATTTAACCTACCTAGTACCTAACGTACTCACTACTATTTAATGTATTTTTGTGTAGTGTACAACATAAAGGATACACAAAACAAGGCTATTACATGTACAAAGGTGAGCTTAACCCAAAACTGAGTTTTCTTCCACAGAACCTTTACTAAAGCTATAAAAACATGTCTTAGCAAGGAGGGAATAATAGATACTTACATTGCCAATAACAATTCGATAAAACAAACTAACATAACCTAGTAACTGCCGAAACAAGATCACCCCGTATCGACCTCCGGTCAACATTGGGCATTTAGTATTATTATTTATTGAGACTCTTTGACCGGGCCTCACTTTTCATTGCGCCCCTCAATCCGGGCAAACAAAACGGAAGAAGTAATTATTAAGATACGGCAAATAGAGGGTATTGAACAATTTTATTAAACTTTTTGAAGGTTTATGTAAATAGTATCGTTGTAGTATAAAATATTGTGAATAATCAAATCATCAACTTCTGTGATGTTTTATCGCAGAATATTATAATTTATTAATTTTAAAAATACAATAAAGAAATGTGTTCCGTAGGTGATACTTGTTCAATCTATGGTCACATTTAAATTTTAAATTTAAGTTAAAATTACATTGTACTGCGCTTTCTACTACGATGAGTGTTGTCGGATCCACAGCTACATTAAACAACACTTTATGTATGTATTTACAAATTCTTTTCCCAGAACAGATCTGGATGTTGCTTATGTCAATTTCATGAACTTTAGTAAAATCCTATTCTGTTTTTTTTTATGTGTTACATAATCGTCAATTTCAGGCATATTTGAAACTTTACTAATTCAACATTCTGATAGGACTATTATATCCGGCTGTGTTTATATAGTATGTAGAAAAACTATAAGCTTTTCAAAGTTTTGATATATTGATATGTATTATTTATATTGAATTATTACTCCTATTGAGTGCATTCATCAAGACATTAGATAAAAAACTTAAATCAACCATTGTATCGATTTAAAAAACACGTAGAGGGTTTTGTAAAATCCCACGCGATACATAATGGGCATATTCTAAGTGGGTAAGTCGATTTTTTTTTTAAAAACAATATCTAATTCTAAAACCTGTTTTTTAGTGTATAACTTATACTTTGAAAGTAATACATAGAGTATAAATTTAACTCATTCCAACAGAATTGGTAGTTTTATTATTTCGCGTGAAATCTCCTTTTGTTGCATGGATTCACGTTCAATGAACGGGAAGTTAGTACAGGGAGGTGCGTTCAATCGGTCGAATGGAGCAATCTCTGTTTCCTAAGGCCATGTAACACTACCAGCCTTACAAGACACGTTTATCACTATTAAAACACCCCGATTCTTTCCAAAAAGAAATAGTCTCAAGACGCGGGGTGGCTCAGTTTGTTTTGGTACTGGCTATTCGAAACGGAAAGGCCTCGTCCACCCTACGAGGCTCCAACGCGAATAAATCAGAATCTAATACGGTGCGACAAGATTGCAAGAAATTTTCCGACTTATTAAACCTTTTCGCAATGACTAGAAAACACATTAATTCACTTGTCCATACTTTGGTCTGTAAGAAATCTGAGTCAACTGATTAGGTACTTACAGGCCAAAGTATGTGCTTGATATGCAACAATAATTTTCTGAACATCAACAGAATCAGATTTATATCATTAACTTGATTAGATATAACTTTTAGTAGTAAAATCTTAATAACTCTATAATTATTCTAATTAAGTTCTTATATATTGATATATTTAAATAAATATCCAATTTATTTTATAATTATATTATTTATCTACATAAATAAAAATGAATCGCTGAAATGGATGTACACGCATAACTTTGGATCGACTGCACCAAATTGGATAATAATTTTTATTATATGTTCAATATTGTAAGGACAAGGTTTGTATAGAAGGAGAAATAAAAGGGTATTTTTGGGAAACTATGGCGGGCATAACTACTAAAAAAAGTTATTTAAAAATTTAGAACATTCAAAAGAAAAATATGGAAGAATACGAAGTTCGTCAGGTCAGCTAGTATACTATACAGTCATCTGTTATAAAAAATAATACCTAATACTATTCCACTAATCATCAACAACCCATAATGTCCCACTGCCCAGGGCCCGAGTCTCCTCTCAGGAGAGTAACTATTTAAAATTATTTCTTAAGTTCATCCTGTTTAAGTTATTGAACACTGTTGTTATTGAATTTTAAAACTGACTGATCAGAAGACAGACAGACTGCTTTTTGAACCTAAATATTTAGAGTAAAAATAGCTATTAGTGAGGAACTCGTGCATTTTAGGTGAAGCCCGAGAGCGATGCTGTAATGTTTCTACGTCACCGGATATGAGATAGTTTGTCAGTGCCTAACTTGCATAGCACAGAACACACATACACACACACACACGCACACACATACACACACACACACGCACACACATACACACACACACACACACACACACACACACACACACACACACACATCATTACATGTTTAAGACTTCACCTATGAAAATAAAACCTTTCTTTTATATTTCATCCATATCTTGCAATTTTCCCATTACTTGGGCGAGAGGTAAAATTTTTGTTCTCTTCTTCATTTTTACTTTTATTAAAAAAACTCCTGCTCTAGGAATAATTCCTATGTCGCAGGGGATTTTACAAACATACATGAAATGGACACAAAGAACACCCAGACTCGGAACAATAATTGGTATATCATACAAAGCGTAACTCTCAACACTCAGCGCGTAGTAGTAGAAAACAGCGTGGAGATCGCTTAAAGTAACTGCAGGGTTGACCACACGGTTTAAGAGGTCGCCACGTGGCGTTCCACTACGCCAAGTGTTGTAGGTTCAAATACAGGACAATACTTTGAGTGATCCAAAAATTGTTGTTCTGAGTCTGGGTGTTCTTTGTGTTTCATGTGTGTTTATAAAATCTCCGCTACACAGAATGTATATACCTAATGCGGGAGTTATCTTAAAAAATACCTCTACACCACACCATCCATAAAGGCAGTTATTGCCAAGTCGAGGTAAGATCTTCAGGGACTTTCCTCTTTAGTCTGTTGAAACTTTTATTCCTCAGGATGCTCTTTAGCGCGTCTGGGTGAGCTTCATTACGTTCTGCGTAGGTCTTGAGTTGATACAGTACAAATATTGGTTAAAAGGGTAAACGCTCAAATATGATGAAACCCTCTAAACAACTTAGTTGGTCAGGCTTGTAGCCACTTCACTTACATCTAGACAAAAAAAAATATTAAGAATGTTTTTAATTCAGTTATACCCTTCATTCTACCCTTCGTAAAAAATACTCGTAAGTATCCACTCATATCTCTGCAGGAGGCAAAGGCATCTACAAGAGACGCATGAGTGACTTTGTATAGGCCAGCATGTTAAGCATACGTTCACAGGACGTGTGTGGAGAGCCTTATTTCATGCTTCGTGGCACATCATATCGCCTGAGGTCTGAGAGCTCTAATTATAATTACTGATGCTTGTGTGCTCAAAGTCGTTTTTGAGAAGGCTAATAAGACTGTTTTGATGGTAGGTCCACTGTTCTTGATTGAGTTACTCTGTTGAAATGTGTGCATATTCATTTTACCCGTTAGGGATTCTAATGCTGAAACATGCATAGCACGTGTCACCTAAAGTTTTTGGATAAAATATGGAAATTTCGATCAATTTGCTTTTAGTCTTTGTTATATTATTTATCTACGTATACTTTGTAATCATGTTAGATAGGTTTCTGTTGTACCTGAAACTGCTAAAGACACCGTCATGTAATATATGTGCATCAAGTAATTAATTTAATTTTATTTCCCTTCTCTCCCTCGCTGTTGCCATCGAAATTCTCCCAGTAATTGGGAAATTTATTGCAAGGTGTGCACCAACGGCGTGATGTTTCACTTTCCCGCCAATGATTTATAGGCTTTCGAAACAATTTTAATTGCTACCAGTGACACAATGTAAACAACTATTCGATTAACTTAATTCCATTATTTGAAACGCTAGTAATTAATTTAAAAGCGAGCTAAATACGGTTTAAACTTTGCATTATTGGAGATTTCAAGTGAATTAATGTACGAGTACCTTTGTTACTAAATGCTCAAAGGAAAAGCATTTTGGTTAAATTATTTAAGGTGAACTTAGCTAAATTTAAGATTCGTTTTTTTTCATTAAATATTTAAAGCTTTTTATTTAATAGCTGCTATGAGTATTTATAATCTTCGTAGCAAGCTAGAATTGTAGTGTCACTTTTGTAGTTAGCAATTACTACTCTTTGTTAAAAGTTGAAAATTGTTGTTACTACTCCCACACTAGGAATATCCTATGACGCCCAATATTTTACATACAAACCGTGGGATAGGCACGCTTCGGCAAAAATGGGCTTGCTCGACCGGGGTGATACCACGGCCTTTCAGAAAACCGGTGTAAAATAGCGCTGTGTTTTACGGAGTGAGTGAGGATACCGGAGGCCTATACCCCATCCCCCAAAGGCCGGCAACACACTTGTGATGCCTCTGGTGTTGTTGGTGTCCATGGGCGGCGGTAATGACCGTGGGAGAGCTATGCTTCGGCATGAATGGGTCGGCTCGACCGGAGTGATACCACAGCCTCACAGAAAACCGGTGTGAAATAGCGTTTGCGCTGTGTTTGTGTGTGACGGACACGGAGTGAGTGAGGATACCGGAGGCCCATACCCCAACCCCTCCCCCATCCCCTTTCCCATCCCCCAAAGGTCGGCAACGCACTTGTGACGCCTTTGGTGTTGCGGGTGTCCATGGGCGGCGGTAATCGCTTACCATCAGGTGATACGTCTGCTCGTTTGCCCACTATACAATAAAAAAAATCGCTTACCATCAGGCGATACGTCTGCTCGTTTGCCACCTATTGCATTAAAAAGACATACATGAAACAGACAAAAAACACCAAAACTTTAGAATGTGAATATGTGATTCACCTAAAGTGCAAACCCACAATACCGATGTGATGGCTACTTATACCACTACGCCATCCATGGTGGTCAGTACAGTCGCACTTGTTTAATGATAGTACATACAAAAAAAAGAAACAATTTAAGAGTTTACTACACGTTTTACTTTCTTTGCCCTAATTATTTGTTGATGCTAAATTTCATTTCATTTCATTTTTGAAAAGACAACTCTCGAATTGAGAATAACATAACATCCTGTGTGTGTCCTGTGTATCCTTTACAAACATGAAATGGGCACAAAGCACACCCAGACTTAGATCAGCAATTTGTGGATCACTATATCCTATGTGGGATTTGAACCCTCAACACTTGTCGTAGTAAAATATGGCGGGGTGACGCTTGAACCACTAGGCCAACAAAGCAGTGCACAATTTCGGTTGTTAACATGAAATTTATTGAAAACTTTTTTTTCATGAGTATAGTGACCATGAAAACGCATAAGCATGTATTTGAAGAATTCACAATATGTAATTTAAACTCTCAATTGTCGGCACTTGTTAATATACATTCTAGAATTAAACTCACTTATACATATTCCACTATACTTAAGTAACCTGTAATAATGCCATAGAACGAAACCAAGGGAGTTTAATTTTAAAATACAGAATATGTTAACGCAAAAATGAGGAAATTGAAACAAATTCAATTAAATTTTCGTAGTTTCAAGAGCATTTATTTTCTTCCGCTTTAGTTCCTAACAAGGTTTTAATGAAAATTAAAAAAAAACAATGTTTCTTATCTATTTTTAATGTTTCAAAAACCACACTGTCATTACAAATGTTAACTATTGCTTCCTCTATCAGCCTTATCCAACATTAACGAAAATGAAACCTAATGAAATTAAAAATAAGACAGAATGTTTTATTCTGTCTTGAAATATACGAACAGCGAACCGTATCTGAACATATATATTCTATCATTAATTTATATGGAGGTAATTTAGCGATAAACGAGCAATATTTCTTTTCAGATAATTTGTCCACTAGACAAGGCTGCAGCTTGAAAGGAACAAATTAAGATATAATTATAAGTATTTTAGCCCCACTGGTCTGTTTTCATCGCTATTTCTCATTAGACCTTATTGTCTCGGCTGATTTATACAGCAGTTATCAGCGTCCTTTCGTTGTAGATTATTTGAATTTATATCACTAAATGTCTACCTTATTATGATGTTGGTAAAACTTTATTTCACATAAAATAAGTTCAACGATTTCATGTTCTACATAGTCCCTGGTTTAAGTCATCAGGCGAAAAAAAATTATTTTATATTTTTAAATTTAGAACACAAATAAATGTGTAACGTTTTAAATTTAAAAAAACAGGTTCAAAATAAATGTGCTGCCTCATTCACATTAATCGACATACGAATTGTTTTCATAGCTATAAATATATCGAGAAATATCTGTAAAGTTCAGAATAAATTCATGTACATTATATAGTTTATTACACAGAAACAACCCCTAGAACATCTACTAAGCTATTATTAATTTCAATATGGTTGAATGTCACATCAGACGAGTACACATTTCGGCACTTAGCTGGGTGTTAATTTGACGATGACTGTCGCTCCATCCGTCATTGCAGACACGTCTTTATGACGGCTAATTTGAAGATCACCCTGTGAACTGAAGGGTTCTTATTGTAAGAACATGACGAGCGGTTTTGTCTCGAAGTTAAGTGTCAATGACACTAACTGTTGAATTTTTGATCTTAGTGATTTACGGTACAATAAAGATAAGAAAAACAGTCATCTGGATAAAAAAAATCTTTTGTGGCATGTGTGTGCAGATTTTATTTAAAAATATACTGGTCATCTATAGATTTATAATTAATGTATATGATAGTACCTATAACAGTATAAAACGACACCTTATTCTACAATAGCATTAATATATATTTTGTCAAAATCCACTCAGTGGTTTTTGCGTGAAAGAGCAACAAACATACTCACTTACATCCTCACAAAGTGACGGAAATGGAATAGCCAATACATCAAGTTTATTTAATTACTGTTCAAGAAATCCGATTCTTTCATGGGAAAATTCTAACAATTAGGAAAGAAAGATTTACTTTAAAGTATACACATTTTTACTAAACATCGCCTGAAATAAATCTCTTAATATAAAAAGAACTACTAATAAACACAATAGCACCTATAAAGATGTAAATCGATACTAACCAACTTCGAGGATACCGCTCTCGAACAATGTATCGAAAGCTATATTCGATACGGCCTCGGTCTGAAAATCGTAACAAAGCTTCCACCGCGATAATTGGATGTGGCCGTTCTGAATACGCGCTAGACGAGACTTAATTGAGGTTTTAGAGTTGGGCTAATTCGCCCACCTTCGATCAGTCCTGCTCCCTTGGTCCCTACGTTGAGGGGCTTCGTCTGCCGGTTAACAAGAATAATACGGCAGGTTAAGTGGGCTCTATCAATTGGTGTTATGTAGCTTTATGTTCATTCGTGAGAAATAAGTAGTTGTATTATTTTTGTGTTTTGTGATATAAAAGTTCACACACACACTCAAAAGAAAACTTAGTCGATATTCTTCACAAACAAATGGTGAAAATTATATCAGTGAAACTATTATTTACGGGATTTAAGTGTTAGAACGGATATCTACATGAAAACTTCTCTCACAAAAGATAAATACACAACTCACAATGATTAAGAATTCTCTCACGTTCTACACAACAAAAAGTAACAACTAAATATATCAGAGACGGGCCGATAGAGGTCGGGTGCGGGTAACAAAAAGTAGGGGCTGGCCCACGGGTACCCGTGCAGATATGATAATCCCCACTATGTAAAATAGTGAAATTTAAGGTCTCTCCATGTGAAGAATTGTACTCGCTCAGTGGGCAAATTATTCTAATGCGACCCTTTTATTCGAGACACACACCGCCTATGGGTTCCAGAGCTCCTCCACTACTCATTTGTATTTCAATAAAATACCACTAGCCCTATCTAAACAGAGCTATGATTTGGATATCGATTGCGGCCACAGTCAAACCAAAACCACGAAAGTGTATTACATTGTTATTACAATGTTTTCGGTCCGAGTACTTTCACAAGCCATCATCCATCAATGAATCAATTTGAATACATTGAACATTCATCGAAGTTTATATAAAGTTGGCGGTTGTGAATATATCTCGATACAGCAAACAAAAAAGTCACCCGGACTGGTTCACAATAAGTTCGCCCCCCAACATCCGTCCATGGTGCATTTGTGGACTCACCGATTCCTCTCTTTTTACATAAAACTGACATATATGTACGGTGTTATCCAGTTGTGTGTATATTTTACCCAGTAGATTTGCATAGCGTCGAAAAGTTCACAATCACATTTACCTCATCAGCCTGCGAGGGACGTAATTCTTCGTTCCATCTGCCATCTTCCTGTATCTACCCTTGTAGCTCTTTTTTGCAGGGGTCCGGCCGGTGGCGTTGTCCGCAATACATAAATTTTCACGATCGGTCATCCTTTAAAAACAAGTTTAGCTCTTTATCCGTAGAGGAGTAAGCTAAAGAATGGCTCAGTTGTACGTTACCCTCAATTCGTTACGTATTCAAATTTCGCTGCCTTGTTTTTGCTTTAATTTGTGTTAGAAGTTGTAAATAACATTTCTTAATATATGAACATATGCGAATTGTTATTTTTGTTGCTTTTAATATAAATATTAAACAAATTCATGGAGTTATCAGTCCCTAAGGCGTGCATATTATTATCTAAGTCTGCAAGTCTACACCAGCCTGCGTAATTAATAAAGTGCGTTGTGTGGCGAGACTTGGCGGCTGTCGGCTGCCCCTTGACGAGTCTTCAAACTGGTCGCCCTAGCTCAGAAGTCAGCACCGACTTGCAGCCCTCGTACGTCTCCCGCAGTATAATTAAATAATGAGGTTTAAATCCGTCCTTTTGTGTCACTAAAGTTTGCAAACGTGTGGTCTAGTGTATTTGGAAAGCTAAGACCAATTTACAAATGAGTGGGAAGCGTCTTAATAATTTTATTAAAAATAATATGTTTATCAGATGACAGAGAGAGAAGATTGTATAGCCCATTTCAAGAAAACTGTTTATATTATGATGTAAATATAACGATTACTATTTTCAATTTAAAAATAAAATGTTATGTAACAACTGCTTCAGTTCTGTGACAAGTAGAAAGAAACTAAGATTTAAGATATTAATATATATACTTATAATTGTTGCAATGTTCACTTAATATTAAATCAAAACACTGTTCAAAAAAGTGCCTCAATTCTTTTATAGTTTAATCACAATATTTTGTGTTTATAATTATATTAATATTACGTATTAAATTATTTGCTAATCTAATAGATAATAGTTTACCATCACCACTTTTAAGTGTAAGTTAATATTATTAGTAGTTATATGATATAAATGAACTGAATTTAATAGAGATAAAGGAGGGCCGGCTCGACCGGAGTGATACCACGGCCTCACAAAAAACCGGTGTGAAATAACGCTTACGCTGTGTTTCATCGAGTGAGTGTGGATACCTGAGGCCCATATCCCAACCCTTTCCCCATTCCTCTCCTCATCCCTCTTCCCATCCCTCTTCCCATCCCCCAAAGGCCGGTAACGCACCTGTGACGCCCCCGGCGTTGCGGGTGTCCATGGGCGGCGGCAATCGCTTACCATCAGCCGATACATCTGCTCGTTTGCCACCTACACTATAAAAAAAAACGTTACACTATAGATGTAAGTCTAATGTTCTGAGTTCACTATTTACACAATCCCAAATATATTTTTGTCAAGCCCATAACTTCTGATGGACTGCTTCAAATTGGATAATTATTTTTTTATGTATTTCTCATTGTAAGGCCAAGGCCACTATAGAAGAAATCAAAAAAGCCGGAAGTGTAATGTTTACATCTGCGACTGTACAAACCCCGCAGAAACTCAAGCGGACTTAAATGCTTTAACAAGTATTTTGAAAATTTTGAAAAATACCACGAAAAACAAAATGGTGGTACGAAGTTCGCCGTGTCAGCTAAGCTTATAAATGTTTTAATCAGGCTCGATCAATTATATTCGTAAAAACATTAATAACATTGTAACAATGTTTTTTATAGTGATTAAGAAATCATAGAGTCCTCACTATGATTTACCTATTATAGAACACACATACAGATATTTGTACTCGTATGTGAATATATTTTTAATTTAAAAAAAACGACCTTTAATTCGAAACGCAACAGTGCTAACTTGAACAAGGGATTCACAACTACGTCTATATCGTTTATTCCGCAAAAATAACGTCACTCCCGTCTCATACTCCGAACTGAACACGACAGCTGTAACTTTGAGTTGGTCTTCTGTGAGAGAGTAGTACCGCCCCGGTCGAGCCGGCGGGCGGTACCTGATGAAATCAGCGCGTCTTCACCATTATAATTAGACTTTAGATTTGGATAATTTACACACAATGATTTTGTTTTTAAAAGTTCAACACTTTATTATTGTGTACCCTCAATCTGTAAACATAGTAATAAAGTTAGGTAAAGTCCAGAAGTGGAGCTTGACAGAACCTTTGACGTCAACTCTTCCAATTCAGCTTAATCTACGTTCCGTTATGCAGCACACGGCATTCAGCGACCGCTGAAAACTTCAAGAGAAGTAAGATAAGGCGTGGTCATGCATGCGACACACGTCGACTCTTTACAAATTCTGTTCTGACGCGATCCATTCAACGGATAAGTTTCGTGTGCGCCCGGCTGAATGCAGTGATAACGCCACAATGACAATCGTGAGATGATTCTGTATAGCGAATTAGAATGAGCTTTCAAGTTGTTGTGTTGTGTTTTAGTAATTATAGTGCTGTGAATTTGATTCTTTATTTGAGCTAATATGAAAACAATTGCCGTGAGAATATATCTGTTCTTTTTTACTGCAATTTACATAATCTATGTGTTGAAAAGGGATATTATTTATTTACTGACTGTATTATTGTTTTTGTTTATTAAATAAGTCACGTTCTATAACTCTTTAAAGAAAAGTTTTTACGGGCTAAATAATAAAGCTTTCATCAACAACAATTTCAACACTTCAATATCCAAATCATAACGCTTTTCACTTAAAGGTTTATTGTTACATAATTAAGTAATAAGACGTTATTACACGACCTTTGTATGAAATTGTTGTCTTTAAGTTAAAATAAGTTCTCACATAAGTAGCTTATGTGACTTTATAAGAGTAAAGTATTGAAACTTTAACCTAAATGTAATATTTCTTACATCAAATCTTATTTTACTAATAGTTATTTTAAATTAAAAATATTTAGACTTTGTGGTGAAAAGGAATAAAAATATTACGCTTCTTAAAAAGCGAAAGAATTTCTAGAATATTTGACGACTATTAAACCGTAACACATCCCATTTAGACGCTAACAGATTTATCATAACAAAAGTATCACCGGACACATGTCGCCATGGCATTAGAGTAAAAAGCATCGAACCCGCAAGCGTTGAGCAGAAAGCCGAAACTCGGAAACATTTCGAACAAAACGTAGGGGGACCAGCGGAGCGTGGAACGGTGAATCATGCAGTTATTCAATAAGCCAAGAACGCTTGTTCGGATTTACGGTACCGTGAAACTTTGGAAATGCAACTGTAAATAGACGATAATATATTGATGAGTGGATTACATTGGTTTTATTTTATTGGTAAATATTTATAACGCTTATGGTATTGAAATAAAAAAGGATATTAGTAAACATTTGAGATATTAGTAAATGTTATTTCTATCAAAACAACTTTTCACTGAAATGTTTCAGAGTAAGCTCATGTTTATTAGATTAAACGAAAGTATTAACAAGGACCTCCTTTCTAGGGCACACTCAGTTTATGCTGTCATAATTAATTTATATATCTGTATATATACACTTTTTCGTTGGTCTAGTCTAGGTGAAGCGAGGGCCCGTAGAGGTTTCTACCATAATAGTATTTCTCAAGAACAACTTATTCTATTGATAAAAACAATACTCAATGTAGGGGGATCATGTTATAGATGTGAAGTTAGTTCATCATAAACAAAATTTTACATATCTATATTATTTAGCATAGGTATGAACACGTGGGAGAGCAATGCTTCGGCATGAATGGGTCGGCTCGACCGGAGTGATACCACGGCCTCACAGAAAACCGGTGTGAAATAGCGTTTGCGCTGTGTTTCACCGAGTGAGTGAGGATACCGGAGGTCCATACCCCAACCCCTCCCTCCATCCCCTTTCCCATCCCCCAAAGGTCGGCAACGCACTTGTGACGCTTTGGTGTTGCGGGTGTCCATGGGCGGCGGTAATCGTTTACCATCAGGTGATACGTGTGCTCGTTTGCCAAATATTCAAAAAAAATAAAAAAACCTTATTTTTGGTCAGCCCCATGTAGAACTTTCAGCTTAAATCTTTTAAATACTTTCTTAGATATTATAATAAATTCAAAAGAAGTATCTTGTACTGTAACAATCATTTTCGTATTACGTACAGTTGAACGTTGTTGTTTATTGGTACCTCATATTTTTGTTAAACAACCTTCAATTTCAATCGTACTTACTTGAAAAACAAAATCGTTTTTGCAAAACAGCAACTCTTTAATGTTTACGAAATCCCAGTAATTTACCGAACACTTATTTCCTTATCTTGCGAAATTGTTAAGTAAATATTTGTACGACTTCGGTACATAGAAAAGAGCAAGTTTTCCCTATACTAATGCTTGCGTAAGGCACAGCACGTGCAATCGACACGGGTCTCGACCCCCGATACCGGCGAGACGCACAAATCATGCGACATGCCGAAGTTTTGCGCACATACCTACACCGTGCCCACATATAGGTATGTTCAAAACATATATCATGATATTTTTTTTATCTTTAAGTGTATGTGCTTTCTGTCATCATATAGAACTTTATGCAGCTCAATTCAAGAACAAACTTTATAATCCAACGGCGTTATGTTAAAAATGATCAAAGCAAGTACGGCTGCACTCCCAATTTTACAGCGTAATAAAATATTGAAATAAAAATTTGAACCAGCAATAAAATAAAACGCTAAGTATTTTAACGGCGCCGACAATATAATGAAATAATCGTAAGGGCCATCTACGTCACCTTGAATTGCTCAATAAATCTTCCTCGGGTCATATTGTCGGCAGTCCTCTTCGCAACACTTTAATATCCAGAAATATCATCTCGATAATCGAACGCACTAGCCGCTTGGTATAAATCACTCCCCCGCATTCGTCTGTCGTTTATTTTTTAGACTTTCCATTTCCAAATAAAGTCCCTGAGCATCGGGCCAGTGCTTCCTCTTTCCGGGGCGGTTTTTATATGATTTGTCGGCTGTCGGCCATTTCCCTTAATATTGTCAATATTTCAAATATTAATTGTTATAAATCAGAAAAGTTTTCTCTTTCACTTTTTATAGCCATTTTCGGAATTGGATTTTTATTAAAACAAAATTAGCTGCGATACGTTTCTTTTGATATGGCGACTATAAGTCATAAACGCATTGTTTATGATAGCTAACTGAATCGATCAACGAGTCACACGTCCGAGGGGAAACGTGTTAAATTATTTAGGTACACTTAGCGCGTCAATCTACGCACTACTTTGAAAAAGTTCCGCCCATAAAACATTAACAAGCACTCAAGAAAATTCCCGTGCGTGCCCCGTTCGTTAAGTAGTGTCAGAAGGTAGTTTTTCCCACCTCGAGTTAGTGAGTGTCCACTGGAAGCCGGAGGGTCGCTGTCAACGCGATTGGCGAGCCGATATGTCCCAAGAGTACCGCCCTTCAGTTACCAAGGACTTCAGCACTAAGATCATCGCAAAGCCCTCAATTAATGACAAACAATGGAGTGGCCCTTGTGCGCCCAATTTTCACTTGTCGTTCTTGTTTTGCTCCGTGACAGTTGGCACGGGTCGACCTACTCACTCTATATTGTCTTATTCCCAATGCTTCAGCCTTCTGAGCCCTGAGGGTGGATAAAAATAAATACTCAAAAGACATGCCAAAGTATCATACATTCATTTCATTGCATTCTCAATAAATTTGAGACTTATTTTTATTTAATTTCAATACGGATTTTGATGTAAATAAGATTAATTGCTAAGTGGCAAGTAATATCAGTCTACAAACCAATAGCACTCACTAAAATTGTATAACGGTGTTCTCACCACAAAACACGTCATGGTAAATACTAAGGCAAAGTGTTGTCCGGTATTTTCATGAGGCTGAGAGAACAGCGCTCGCTCGACGCGCGCTATCGATCCACGGGCACGGGGGGTGAGATGCGGGGCGCGGGCGGCACAAATTTGGGAAAACTTTGAAAGTTTCGCGTCTAATTCAGGCGCACGCACACACTCACACAGACAGCTCCAATTCCAACATCGCCCACAGACTCTGTTTGTGTGCGTAACCTCGTAATTTTGTTTTGTACCCGTTGTTTTCGAAATGTCACGTGTCTTCGACCTACGTGCTTGGACAAGTCCTTGTAAAGGGTTCACACGCACAAATTACGCAACTGGCATTAAGAACTCTATTTACAAATATTAAAACTACATTTATGCGTTATAATTTATACAAGCAAACTTATTATAATCATAGTGAAATAAAAAAGAGTCCAGTAAATAGAAAATATAGTTTACCAAACTAGAACTCCTTACAAACTTCTGTCAAGTAGGAAACTTGTCCAGTCTATTAAGGTAATGTGGATAAAATTAACGCACATGATCACGCGATGATCAAAGCGGTCATTATCTATTGTGGTCTGAGTGCTTTGGAAGAAAACAATTAAGAAAATGAGAATGGGCACACAATGACACCGGAGACGGACAGTTCCGGCGGGATGATGAAAACACCTCTAGGTTCTGTCTTTTTCAACCATATGTCTTCTATAACAAGAGTCTATGTAATGTGTACATGTTATGTGGGTATATCTATACAACATTTTCACACACACACATTTCGATATTGTTTATTATATATCCATTAAAGTAATAACAAAAATCAAAAAAATAATTAAAGAACTTCACCTTTAATAACTTATATTACTAGCTTTTGCCTGCAGATCTGCCCGCATGTATATCGGTATACCTCTATAATATGTAGAATAAATTCACAACGCTAAGTTTGTCTAGGTACTTAACACATTGTAACCAATTAAAATAACAGGAGGATCTCAATTCAACGCGATCTTCTCCTTGTTATTTTAAAGATTACTTTGTTATTTGGAGATTAGCTAGACTTGATAAACCATTTTTACAAAAAGTGTATATTTTGACCCGCGTCTGCCTCGTCGGTTCCATTATCATCAGATTAGAACCTACAAAAGGCATATACTAGATAAAAAAATGGAAACATTGCAAACTAGTTGACATTAGACAAATTCAACCTTTGAGGATAAACCACAATCATTCTGAAGTACGAGTAGTTTATCGATTCCATAAACATAAATATCAAAAACAAACCACAGTTATTTCATTTATTGGGCAGCCCAAGTTTATAGTGCTCTCGCTTATCTAATGTCAAATTATTAATTTCATAAATCTGTCATCTTTAAAAGTAAATACATTTAATACAATAACAAGTCTACTGTGTAAAATGTTTTTCATTTTATCTTAAATTTATCGTTGGCATAATTTCTGAGTCCTTTGTAGTACGCGGTTATTAGTAAACAGGCTGTTTGTGGCCGAATAAAGGAATGCCATTGCCGCTTTTGCAAACAAAAAATGGGGCAGAAAATAAAAACAGAGCGCAATTAGCGTGATTTAACGACCATTTAATCAGATTATAATTAATGTGATATTTTCACAAGTCGCTTTCTTGTTTAGAACATTTTGTGTTGACATTTTTCTATTGAGTTATTGTTTAGGAATACGGGTCTAAATTATTCGTATTTTCCTTAGAAACGTTGAATGGTGCTATTATCTTTATTATTATTATATATTCTATTATATATTCTTAGATATTATTTTATAACTGCAGAAGTTATCAGTTTAACAAAACTTCTTTCATTCATTTAGTCTCAATACAACGGAAGTATTGTAGTAGGTCAATGAGCATTTATTGAATAGGATTTAAAAAGGACTTATCTCTAAAAGTTGGTGTTTACAAATTAAACTTGTATCTGGAAATAAATATGTATGATATTATCATGTATTGTAATGTGGAGGTCTTAAGGCAGACGGTTCAATAATAGTTTACTCGTATCGTAGTACGAGTATACTTAAAACCGACCTCAACCGAGAGAGGAAGAAGGACAAAAGGTACCTATTATTAAAATCCATAAGTTCTCTGTTCAATGTGTATATTATCAGAAGATTATGTTTACATAAACATTTCATTTAAAGAATATAATCTTCATAGCAAATGTCAAGAACATGTCCTCATTCAAATATGTACTGTGTAATCTATGTACTTAACATAGACCTTATACAAAGAGTGTAACTATTGAGACTGCGGCTAACGACTAGCAATAAATATTTATAATTATTTATGCAAATTATAAGTGTAAAATAAAATCGTCATAAAACAAAGGGAACATTCGAAACCGTCGTGGATCATAAACAAAGCACATAGATCAGAACTCGTAATATGCAGTGTCGCCCTCTAGTAATTACCATTCGACCCATTAGTTAATTACACGATCTCTTTTAGTAGAATATTATGATAGATGCGACTTGTAAGTTGTTCTATGGAAATGTTTTATCGTATTTGTAGCGTAATTACTACAATGTAGATTGATCTATTTGTACGAGAGACGTAGCTGAGCACTACGAGAATTATCAAGACTAGACGCTTAGGTTTTGTATATCAAAAAAGTAAATTATGAAATTCTTAGTTCAGTTGCATATGTTTTAATATATATTATAATAATTACAAAACAACAAGAATGTTTGGATGAAGCGGATTTAATCTTAGCAGATTTATTATTTTTTGATATGTGAGATCGTATTAGTCGTAGTGGACACAATTTTTTTTTTAATTTAACTTAAAGATGCAGTTGGTGAAAAGTTGATATTTCGCAGTCTATTGCAGTCTACTGCTGGATCCTCGGCTACAAACAAACAATAAAAACAAATAAACAAATTCGAGAATTCATAAAAATAAGAAAAACTTCGACCCTAACTCGATAACAATAAAATATTAAAAACCTTCAGGTGAAAATACACAATTTAGTGTTGTCTGCTAACATGATAGGTAAGGCACATTTCAATTTACCCGTCGGTTTTATCTTTAATGCTTGGCTGGTAATTATACCGCCAGACAGTGGGATTCCAACCCCTTTTTACTTGATATCAGCTACTATTTATATGTATTCGGTGTACTACACAGAAATTAATTTACCTGCCTTCAGCACTAGGAGGTTAGAAGTCTTAGGATATTCATAGGTATTATTTAACTGTAAGAAAGAGATATTTTCAGTGTTATCTGTTTCTATCCGGACCTATTGCTTTAATTTTAAATTAAAAAACAAGTCTTCATAAGCTTTTTTTTCATTCACAGAAACAAAACAACTAAAAATATTAGCAAAAGCATAGTTTCTTCCTTTCTACAATTTATTAGTTTATAGATTCCTTTTAGTAAAATCACTTTAGGTATATTTATAAATAACGGTTAATTATGAACGATATTTCTTTTGTTTTTAATACTAAAATGACAAATGTGTAAAAACTAAATCTCAACAAATAGAAACACGAGCTTTAATAAATAACAGATTCAATACCAAGAATAAAATAAATAATTTGGTTTGATTTAGTTCCTGTTTAAAGAAATGGCAACAAATAAAGCTGTTAGCTGTGAATTGGCAGTCGGGTCACGATACAGGATCAAGTGCACCCAAATAGCCGCTATACACGACAATGGAAGCGTTGGGATATTTAAGTGTCGGATATAAAATTGATTTGTTTTATTCGGAACATTATTATTTATTCTTGCGTACACAAGGTTTAATATTACATACTGATGAACTTTTGCGTACATATATTTAAGACTAAAGAAATGTTAGACTTTACAATAATATCCTACAACATATACACACACATAGACACTATAGTAAGTCGTATATTTTTCGACAACTTAGTTAATTTTAAACATAATAATATGTAATTGTAACGTAGCGTAATGAAAAAATCCATACATATATACAGTCACGCCTTTTCCCCAGAGGGGTAGGCAGAGACAATTGATCTCCACTAACTACGGTCCTGACACACCTCTTTTGCTTCGTCCACATTCATCAACCGCTGCATATATACTCGTCGGTTCCTGGGGCTCGTCACATTAGCTTTTTTAAGAACATCACCAATTTGGTCGGTAAATGTTTGCCGTGGATGACCTCTTCCGACACTTCTACACACATTCGCTATATGAATTCCTTTCATGAGTCTTCTATCATCCATCCTCTCTAAATGGTCAACCATCTCTCTCTCTTTCTCTCTCTCTCTCTCATCTTCTTTCAATCCACAACGTTCTCTTACAACTACATTCCTGATTTTGTCACTAATTTTCCCATCACCCATACTTCTAAGGGACCGCATCTCCATAGCATTTATTCTACTTTCGTGCTTCTTCTGCCATATCCAAGATTCGATTGCTATACATAAGAGTAATCATCATAAATATAATTAATCAAATGACTTTTTCCTCCAAAATGCTGTTTGACATATTGTAACCGTGTCGAAACCTTCAAAACAATATTAAATATCATTTTAACCAAAATAAAACATTTATCTAAAATTAACTTAGACTCAACTATGAATGTTATTTGAGAATGAGAATTCGTACCTTGCCATCCGACGATATATCTTGACTTATTCTCTCTTGTAAAGCAGTCGTCGTCTACCTCACAAGAAAACCGAAGTGAAGTAATAAGAAAAGGTAGAAGTGCCCCATTGAATGATAACTTCGGGCCCTTTGTCTCGCGTCCGTCTTGACGAATCGAATTAAAAGGCTTATTGTGTCTACGTGACAGCCTGGCCCCTCACAGGCGCCGACACTTTTTGTCTCAGCTAAACTAAAATATTACAGGCCATTCACTAAATCCTCCCACCCCAACTTTAGGGCAACTTGCTACTTGAATTTGTACTCAATTTTTAACAGGGACTGTTAATTAAGAGAGTTGCTCTTTATTGGCGAGAGTAGTCTTAATGCGTTAATTGTAGAAATGCAATCTCGGAAGAGGGCGTTTTTAATCATTCCAACGTCATATTTTAATTTAGAAGTTTCTTTTTGTGACGTAATTGATGAATTTTAATTAATGGCATTGTTTGATGGATATTTCTTATCCTTTTGATATTATATTTTTGTGTTTTATTTTCAGGCCTCCTTGCGACATCGGCTGCCTTCTCCATCTGATCAGGGTAAGATTTATTGTTTGTACTTTAAATTCTTTATTATTTTAAATATTACGCTACAATTATATTATGAAATAGAAAAATAAAAGTTAAAAATTATAAACATTTTGTCAATTTGATAAACTATGTATGAGTGTAGGAACTACTAGCGTGTTTTGTTGCCAAAATAATTATTTTTATTGCTTTTTTCTTTCTTTTCTTCTTTACTGCACATATTAGTCAACTCGACCAGAGTGACTAGAGTGACCAAAGTGACCGCGACCTTCAGATGAACGACTTTAAGCAAATCTTTATTAGCATTTTACCAATAATGTAAAGTTACAGGAGGTTCAATTCTCACCAGTTCTGCTAAGGGCACACAAACAAGTAATAACAAAATCTACTTTACAAATCTAAGTAATGGTTAGAAGTTGCCATTAATAAATTAATCTCTTTGTATAAGGCATTAGTTAATGATATCGTAATTTACTGATTTAGTTTTTAAAATAATTAGTAAATTAGCATATCAAACGTACGTTATATTATCGTACAGGAAAACTTCAACCGATTTCAAATTGAATACTATAAAATCTGTGTAAAGCAATATACTTTCGTAGATAAAAACACCCTCAGCTAATTTTTATAAAGTCGCCCAGTCGCATTACTCAAAGCCGCGATCATTTGTCGAACGAAGCCTTGAAGAAACGGCACTTCCCTTGTACAACATGTCTTAATTATTCATCACATCCCACAAGTCGCAGACGCCGACCAAAAAGCGTACCATAAAAATATATACTAAAACGAACACGCACATTAATGAGGGCCGTGCAATATTTATACACAAGGAACCCTAATTGCTAGGGTGGAGAGTGGAAAAAATGGGCAATTTCACGTAATGTAATATGTATATTTAAGGTGAGGTTCCCAAACGCAGTTCGCCCTGGAATTTTGTCGCCGTCGTACTTATTACACAAAACCACTTGAAACGTCTTTCTACGTTGATTTTAGTTGCACATTATGAAAGTTGCTCTACTTAGAAACAAGTTTCTGAAAATTATTTAGTAGAACAGAAGTGAGATGTTTTCGTCAATAATATTTAGATAAATAATTTATAATAGTTTTAGTGTTTTAACAATATTATGTACAATGGTGTACAATTATCTGAATCATAAGAAAGGATTAAATTCTAAATTTCTAGATTTTGGCTTACATTTGCTAGTAGAAATAAAATCATCATAATCCATTGGTTTAGAACAAGAGGAATATATATCTAATGATCTGTATATTATCAGTATATAAAAACTATTTACTGCTCTAGTGATCATAATAAAGATTTACAGTGAACGTTGTTTATTGGGATCTAAAAACGACTAGTTGTTTACGTATGTGATACTATTATAATATAGGGTGTTTTTTAAGCTAGATAGAACTTTAAATTGTAAAAAGTAACACAAAAAATTAAATTTTGATGAAACTTTTTTTTTATTTGTTTCAGTATACTCTGACAAATCATCATGAATAGACTCACGCTTGAACAACGCTACGAAATTATCCAAATTTACTTTGAAAATCAGCTCATTTTTGAAGAAATAAGGTCCGATGATGCCACCAGCGTGAAAACCGCACCATACGGTGCATTTTTCTGGATGTAATGGAGTCTGTAGGGTCTGTTGTGGATTGGTCTCACTCCATATGCGGCAATTTTGCTTATTAACAAACCCGTTAAGCCAAAAATGCGCCTCATCGCTGAACACAATTTTGCGATAAAACAGTCGTCTATAAGTTGCGCGAATCGACGACTGATTTTCAAAGTAAATTTGGATAATTTCGTAGCGTTGTTCAAGCGTGAGTCTATTCATGATGATTTGTCAGAGTATACTGAAACAAATAAAAAAAAAGTTTCATCAAAATTTAATTTTTTGTGTTACTTGTTACAATTTAAAGTTCTATCTAGCTTAAAAAAACACCCGTTACATACTACTATAATAAATGCCAATAGAGCTTCTTACACTTCCAAACTTTAACTACTCAATCGATTTTATCTTTCCACAATTGAAACAAAAATAAAGCAATTAAGAGTACACATTGACACAGTTAACTATGTCAATGTGTATCAAACTGGAAAAAGAATCACGAATTACTTAATAAAATTATTCATATTTTATGATTCTTAAACTTAAAATAATATAAGTAGAGTAACTTACTCAAACATAACGCAATAAGTAGCCGGGATTTTTATTTTTTCAATATGTTTAGGTGCTCAGCTTGCTCCCCTCGCCGCCACAATTTCCTCTTGACGGAAACCCTCAATCTAATGATATGGCTGTGTTAAAAAACACAAGGAAATTTAATAACGCCAAGAGCCCACAGCCCACAAGAGAAAACAAAGAAAATTTAATTTTGACGATTCCCACATGTTCAATAACATTGAGAAGTTATGCACTTGTACGAGACGTGCAAATTAAAATCAACCCAGTACAATAGCAGTAATATTTCAGTCAGGGTAAAGTGGTTATTATAAACTAAGATTGAGAAATCTATCTATATATATATAAATGTTATGTTGGTTTGTGTACGCTTCAAAAACTCAAAAAGTTCTGCACCAATCGAGCTGAAATTTTAGAATGATATATAATCCGCATCAAGGATTGTTTTTATCAAATTTTTGCATCAGTCACATATCCGCGACCGCGAAAAAATACGAAAAAACCGACATAAATGCGGGCGGTGGGAAACAGCTAGTGTCATCTAAATTTTATCTGTAAAAATTGCAAAAGCAGACAAATTTATACTATGATGATAATATTGTAAAAACACAAATACAATATCTTGTTCAGTTTAAACCATAAGCTCACAAAAATAAACTAAAATCAAACTCGTCAGTAATTAATCGTGTGGTCAGCAACAAGTAAATAAATTAGAGAAACACTCTTATTTACGTAGGTAAAATGTAATGGAGTGCAGGAAAAACCAACAGTTTGACCGTGCGCAAATCTGCATATCACGTTACAGGGTTACCCTACAATAATTATACGGGACAAAGCTTAAACATTTCAAAGGTAAGCAAATTAGTTCCGCACTTAATGATCCGACAAAGCGCGTAAATCTTTTTAAAATGCGCACCCGAAGTGTTTCCTCTTCCTGTGGGGTAAGTAAACAGTACGTTAAAAAATATATTTGCATAATCGCGGGGCACGTATGCAAATCTGTCCCGTGCAGGGAAAGGCGGTGAAAATTGTATCAAATTGTTCCACCGACACATAGGCTTTGCCGGCAATTTGTCAAGCGAGCAATAATTATTTTGAGCCCCCACTTCGTCGAATAGCTTACAATATGGGCTGGCATTAAGCGTGTCATTTGAGCTAAACATTATGACGTGTCGCCGATTCTACTTTATTTATGATCGCGATATCAATGTATATCTACGTGCGTATATCTTTTAAAAAAAATACATTGAAATGTACGTGTATCTTTTTTGCCTCAATTGACTGCCTCGGTGGCGTAGTGGTAGCGTATGCGACTGCTAAGCTTGAGGTCTTGGGTTCGATTCCCGGGTCTGACCAAATGTTTGTATGATCTGCAAATATTTGTTTTAGAGTTTGGGTGTTTTCTATGTATGATATATCTGTATTTAAATATTTATATCAGTTGTCTAGTACCCATAACACAAGCTCTGCTTAGCTTGGGACTAGATGGCGTTGTGTGTTAGATGTCCGGAATATTTATTTATTTATTTATCTGGCGTGTTGTATCCTAAAGCCATATTTGTATTTAATTAAATAAATATGTGGTTCAAAACATCCAATGAGCCTAATATAATTTATAGAACTACACAAGAAGTTCTATTTAAAGATAAAAAATCAATCAACAGATATTTCGTTTCACCCCAACAACCCTTTCGAAAAGCGAAATTGGTTCAATTGTCAATTTCCCACGGTTTTCAATAAAAACAAACCATAGCAAATGTGTGGGTTGGTCTCGAATTAAGCCGGTGGGCCATCAACGGCCGGTCGTGCAATGGCCCGTCCCGACTGAAAAATGTTATACGCCACCTGTGGCTCGACGTGTAATCGTATGCGTTTATCTCTGCCCGGAACGTATGCATGCACTGGGTTTCGCCGGATTATGCGAATAACAAGGATATAGAGAAATATTCCAAAATACCTTAAATTGGTTTAGAATAATTTTCGAATATTTTAAGTAATTGGCGGATCATATCTGTCCATAGATGCCTGTAACTCAAGAGACACGGATGTCTTAAAACTGAATTAGAAAATACTCGAAGCTCATTTCGTTCCAAAAATAATAAATAATAAATGGTAACTACACTTTTGTTTGAACTTAATGATAAATTTTTCACAATGTATTAAATATGTGGCGACTTCCACATACAACATAACCTACTACAGCGCCATCTACCGAAGATACACTGAACTACGAAGTAACGCACTGTACCTACAAACTACACTACACGGAGTAACTACCAATCCTGAATCGCGCAAATAAAGTTCCCGCGCCGATTATCATGTATACAACATCCCAACATCAACTGGGGGCAGTAGCCCGCCAGGCATGATCACCTCGCCTGGTCGGAGGATCCTCCCTTTGTGTTGGGTGGAACATTATACCCGACATTGGAATATAAAAAGGGATAGTATTATCCTAGTTAATGCACTATTAACTTTTGAGATGCCCGAAAATTCAAGATTTTAAGTAAACGTCAAACTTGATAAATTTGATTAACGTGGACACGTGAAACATCTAGATGGTTAGACATCAATGTAAACATCATTAATACCTCGTAAACCCCGTGTGCATCCATTCAATTCCACACCAATATTCAGAATTTATACGGCTCTCAACGCTCGAGCAATTATCATTCACGCAATGACTGGCCAGTGTCCACTCGTCGCTCCGGCCCCGAGCGTCAGCCCCGATACATTCCCGCACCCAGCCAATTAACACGCCCATTGCATCCTGCTCAATTGACCAAACGATTTATTGACTAACCTTTTTACCCAATATTTTTATCCCGTACATTTTGAGCATCGACAACAATTTTCCCACGGTTATGAGGTTCTAATAGTGAACCACGGTCCTTTATGAAGCCGAGCGAACACAATAACGATAAAGGTGAGTAGAAAATCCGAACAATAAAGCCTCGACAAAAACGCTGAGTGGGGGCTAGTGCAAGCCAAATAGTTCGTGAAAATTCGAAGGGTCCCGTAGTGGGGTACGCGCGCTGGACGGGACACTTTACGACGGTCCTTTCAGTAAACCTGCCCATTATGTTGGGTTAAAGGATCGACCTACTCGAGTTATAAAGATGCCGAACGCTAGGCTAAGATTTGTAGCCGGTTTATGGATGTAGAAGGGTTGTTAGACGCAGCGGAGGGTATTGCGATCATGTCGAGTCAAGAGGCTGTATCATATCCAGTAGTCAACACGGCGGATATAATTGAGGACTTTTAAAATTGCTGTACGTAAATATTGAAATATGATGCTGTTTTCTCTAGTTCGCGTATTTTACTCAGGTTTTTTAATGAGACCTAGCATTTTTTTCTCGATGTGCCTCTCGATTTACCTGTTTTTTCATAAAGTTTCTTCTACATCATAGCTATCAAAGTAACTGTTTGGTAGAAATACAATTTTAGGAATTAAAACCGGTTGAAGCGAACAAATTATTGTAACCACTACCAATTTATTTCTTTTAATGACGAAAATGTTTTAATAAGTTTAATGTGTATTGAATTCAGGTAATAATTTGAATTTGTAAGTGCTTTCCGGATATTTAACATTTCGCTAGCTGAGGAATACTTTAACGACATTCTAAATACAACACTAAATTCAAACGTACAAAGTTGCAACAAAACATTTTCCTGCTACCCTTAAATCTTACGCGATAGTAGTTCTTAGTGCCACGGTTTTAGGTTCAAAGTGCATTGTCTACCTAATAGTGGATGTAGACTATAAAGTGGTTTGTAGGTGAGACATCTGAGGCTAATTGTACAGGGCAATCGTGAGTCCAGTGCAAACAGAGATGAAGGTAAAGGCGTTTACAGGTGTTTGCTAACAACCCTCACGTAAACACCTCAGTGCCTACCTCCTTTTGAAAACGTTCTCTTGACGTACTGGTGCCTGGTTAAGTAACGCTTGTTTGTACTTAATGTGGATTTCAAACAGACGTGTATTTTAATGTAAAGAGTTTGAAACAAACAACTTTAGCCATGGTAAGCGCTTACCATTACTTTACTAAGTATACGCACCTAGTTGCTATTAAGCACCTACCTACCCACCTACCTTTAGACTTAATAGTCTATTATACTGTGAAAAACTAAAGGTAGTCTCCAGAATCAATGTAAAATTTGCCCAGATTAAACTTATATACTCCGTAAATATCCTATTGCCGTATTAGTAGTACCTTGCGTAGATATTAGACACGATTTATTATGGAGTAAGTGTTTGCAAATAATAAAATATTCATCAACATTAAAGGAAAACCAATGAAGATCGGTTTCAAATATTGGTAAACAACACAAAGGTTGGTATTCCTAACAAGGAAACCTGTAAAGTTTTACTCGAAATTAACCGCAATGGTGGAAATACTCTCCCAAAAAGCGGGTGTGGTTACTGAGCGACTAGGTTGTGGTATCACCGGCCAGCGGCCCAGACACGTCTCGGTCAATCCTTTTGACGCTCTAACCTGTCGTGTGAACCGGCCCTTTGAGCTCTCACCTATGACCGCAAACGTTTTGAGTATTCTCCTCTATGGTGAATTAATTTGGTAAGATTGGATGAAACGTGTTGTGGTCCTACTGACTGTTTTAGGCATATTCAGTTATGCTCGATTCCACATATTCAAAGTGTTATTGTAATATTTTCTAGAAAATCTTTGTTAAATCTTATAATATTCATTAATATTCTAACTACTACTGCTGTTCAAAGTGTTGCAGTTCCCGGAAACTGTTACTAAAAAAAAAATTCAGTTTACACGTTTCAATCAATCAAATTATATAGTAACAATAATTAAAAAAAAACAAAATAATACAAAATTTTAACAAGAAAAACCGACTTCAAGAACTGGACCAAGTAGAAATGGGACCACACGGGAAGCACCAGCTTTTATATAAAAAAGAACCATTAAAATCGGTTCACCCAGTCGAAAGTGCTGAGGTAACAAACAAAAAAACCTTCGAATTGAGAACCTCCTCCTCTTTTTTTGAAGTCGGTTCAAAATGCTTCTTCTCGTCTTTTGACGTTGATATAAAATATATTAATGAGATCCCATTCAAGTTTCTCTAGTAGGCCTTTTCTCTCAGGCTCTCTCTCTCCTGTTTAGCTAAACATGAATACAAAATAAAGATAAATCCACAACCTATTCAAAAAGAACAAACGCAGATGTTAAAATAAATAAATACTGATCGTAAAGCCGCAGTTTCTAAGCCAGATACTTAGAAGTTTGCTCGTAGAACCGCGAATCCAAGCCAGAGGTTCTTAGGTCGCAAAATATGCAATGCACCAGAGTAGGACCTGCTTACTGCATATTACATGAGACCAAGTTTTACCGATTTCTTCAATATTTTTCCGTTGAAAATCCTACACTCAGTTCTATATGAAATTGAATATGTTATGCCCCACTATGGATGCATGAATATAGTTCTATAAATATTTAGAGTCCTGGAGCAAATTAACATTTTTACAGATTCTTAAAAAAATATGTTGAAGTAATAATGAAGTAATGTTATTCGAGACTAATGAACCTAAAATATTATAAACACACATCCAAGTCTAAAATATCTCTAAAAGCGTAGGCGGGGATGTATTAAACGTGTGGGTATTAGCGTCCTTCTAAAACACAAATAAATCTCTTTATTTTATAAAATTGAAATGAGTAAGTTTATAAGCAAAAATGACTACTAATAGGAAGGAGAATGAGCTAATAATAGTAGTAAGAAATTGACTAAATCCTGTCTCTGTCTACTTTATATAGCATACATACACATGACCGCAGTCAGCCTGACGCGATCACCGAACCTGGTTGGAGTATCTTTACTTTGTATTACAGAATCATGATGCTCATTCATACTTAACATTTACAGAAATGAACACGAAGAAACAAGAAACTATAGAACCAACATCAACTGTAATATTCATTTAATATTGTTCGTATCGACTAGTTAATAGCAGCATTGTACTAACATACAATAGTTCCCACACCGACTGAGATTGCACTCGCTTTAATTTCATTGCCTAATACACGCTCGTATTTGCTATCCATCCGTGTTTGCACTGCACCTCATTCATTCTACCAGACGTCGCGATATTTTCCTTTTGTCTAGACGAAATCTTAACGAATATGTAAGTGGTAGTATAAATTAAATGTGAAGCGTAATGTACATCCAATATTTTTAAGGAAATATGTGAAACGATACGTAAATTTAGATCAAGTAAGTCATTTGACTTACATCACTTTTCTTGTAAATTTAAAGTTATCTCTTTACCAAACAAATGTGCTTTCGAATTTTTTAAAACCTTAGACGACCGAGCCATTATAATGAGTGGTAAAAGTAAAAGTGAGTATCTCAAATGATCATATAGTAACAACAAATATAAGTTGGGAACGAGGGCGGTATCTCCAAATTGCTCATGTAAGACAAAATTAACCCTCGCCCACATTAACACAGATAAGTCGGCGAGCTCATTTGCGAGCCTTCCGGCTGGTGCTCGTTACATCTTGATATTCTTTACCCCTTCACCGATACCCGCACCACACGAGCAATAAATGGCGCGGAAGGAGCCGCTATCGCACAGCCCGATATCTTCCATCCGAATTAATTTCACAACGTTCCTTCTCAGAAACGAACTAAGTTCGCGGACTTGTTATTTCGCCGCGCACCCGAGCGAGCGCGACTTCTAATCGCGAAGAGTCGCGAGATAAAATGGCGACCCATAATTACCATAACGCGCCTTTCGAAGATATGTGGAGAATCTTAATGGTACGGTGGCTCCGTAAATAATGGGCTCTTATGGGAAACTTGGTAAAGAGCACTGTTTCGTGTGTAATTTTAAGGGTTTCCTGCCTCACGTGCTTTTTGAATAATGTGCTAAATACGGAGCGAGCGCTAATGACGCTCGCGTTTGTTTTGATATAAACTTAGACAATAGATTCTCTTTATGTTCGCCCAAAGGCGCCCTTGTAACTCTGCATCATTTTAATTTTAGTGTGATAACAATCCAGCTGGAATCAGTGATTGTTGTTGCATTCTAGATAAAGTAAGCATTGCAATAGACCAGTAAGCATAGTACCAGGACTGTCGGATCTTTACTTCTGATCTTGTAATTCTTTAGGTTCCTTGTGAAATAGTATGTAACACTTATAAAATAAATATACTATGTCATAAAAAAAACACAAATCCTCTGTAGTTAGATGTGTAGTATATCTATCATCTTTGTTGATACCCAGTTAACAAGACGTTCATTTAGTGACGTTGGCAAATAGCAATGGTGGTTAATTATTGAGCTCAAATGCATATAAGAACGGGTGCACACAAAGCGTTCGGTTGCGCGCTATCAGCGGCAGGATGCGGCGGTGTCGTGCGCGCTCGCGATTACAAGTGAGTTATGAGCTATTTCTGAATTGCGGTCGCCCGCGGCGCGCCGTGTCGCGCGGTGTACCACCGTCTCCCAGCTTCTTTCAATGCCAGTAATTAGCCCTTTATTTTAAGCATACAAGAATAACCGTTATCTAAAGATTTACCTATTACAATTTATTTTACTGAATAGATACGTACACTCTTTTTTAAATTTAAAAGTAAAACTTGAAGTTTTTAAATTTAAAGCATAGGAAATTAAATTAAAAAAAATTGTGTAGAACTTAAATCATTCATAATTTTTTTTTCGCATATTTTTTTTACCGCGCTATATGTTTATAAAACATATTGATAGATGAGAAACCCACAAACTAACAGGTAGTAGAGCCACGCTAATTCAGCACGAACGGGCCGGCTCGACCGGGGCTTTACTACCCTCGCACTATGTGTCACCATGCTGAATTGTTGCATTGTCTGGTTCGTAATGAGTGTGGTGACCAACACTCTTGCATTCTGCTTATGCTTTCCATCAGGCAGAATAGAGTCATTTTGGCAAGATCGTGCATTAAAAAAAAATCTAGTGAAAATTATCACACGGAAAGTATTCTATAAAAATAATTTAGGTAAAATAAATACTTTAACCAGGTTGGTTTAAAAATGATCTTTAATGCTTTTCAATAGAAGTGGTTATTGATGAAAGTAAAACTGTGTTAGGCAAACTCAATATATCATTATGGTTAATTTCACCCTTAATCCTGCTTAACATAGTTCAAATACAAGTGAAAATTCATTTTAGTATTTTCTACGGTATTTCTCTGATTGTTAAACATACTCTTCATATGGTAGTGGCAACATTTGCTCACCGCGTTTCCATTGTTACTATAATAACTGAATGCATATTTACAAACTCATCTAATACGTTCCAAAATGTTCGCAGCATACACAAAACCATGTTCACCTCCACATACGGCACTCTGCACACCGAACGTGTTCGTTCAAATTACAAGCATTGTAAATTAGACACAAAAACAGTTTCATTTTCCACACGAGCGCTGCAGCTAATATTGTCTCACCCCTAAAATATGCAGACTTACCTGCAGGAATGGTCCGGATATAGTGTAATTGTTGAATATACCACATCGTTTAATCCTAGCTACGTCTTCTGGAATGTTCGAGAATGCAGCCAAGATTTGCAGGCAGTTTGCGGCAGACTTGGCCTCAGGCCTAGCACTTAATACATGGCTTAGTTGCACTCGAGATTTCTCAATGCGTCCCATTGCAAGCTGGCTTTTAGCAACATTACTAAGTACGTCTATAAACAAACATTAAAAACTCGTTTACCTTCGTAAACATTTTTAAAAGAGTTAAAGTTGTAATACCCCAGAAACGCCCTGAAACTCAAGGTGACTGCAAACAGCCGTCAGCGTCGTCGATGAAATTGCAAAAATGTAAAAGAGCTAATGTTTGCTCACCTTAAACCCCTTCCCGACCCCACGTACCGGCGTGACGAGCCGGATAAAAGGCTTTAATACACCCTCATCCCTTATTACGAAACTTGAAAAAGACAACAATATAGATCCAATGTGTCGCGGGCGCGGGCAATCATACGCGCATCAAAGGTGACGCGCCTAGGAGTTAGCCAAGTGTGGAGATGCCTTTATGTAACGACGTTTTGTATTACCATTCTGTATGGAAATGTCGAGTCAAAGGGCTACACGCGTTATGAGATTTGAAACAATATGGATTGTGACAATTCTGTTTCCCTTTGCACAGGAAATAGTATTGGGATGGTTAATGAGAAGCCTCAGTCGTGTGTCGTATATTTGAATGTCTAGAACATTAGTCAATCTTCGAATTAGGTTCTATTCTTATTCAATTGCGAAACAAATTTTACTTATAACTTATATACCAAATAGAATATGGGAAAACCGATACTGAGACGTAACAATGTACATACATAGTACGTGTAATAAATAAGTGTACATTTACCTATTTGTCTAGTAAATTAAAGTAATGATAAGTTAAAGCAAAGTTAAATACGTCTCTAATACCGTTGGGCTATTATGCGAAGTAAATCGGCCTTCTCCATTTAAAAAAAGTTGAAGATAGAGAGTATAGCTTGAAATTTCTTGATGGTATACTTTTTAAAATACGTCTTTCTTACGTTTATCAGGCCACCATAACTTAAGAACAAAACTTTGAGTAAAATCTGCTTCCACACACACCTTGCCTGAACACATCAAGTAGTCATTACCGCCCTCTGAAAAATCTCTGCGCACTGCTTTGCAAGTCAAAACTCCTTCGGGTACTCTTGGCTCCCGGGAGCTGTCGAGAGTGGAACGCGTGTGAACATTTTTCATATTGAGCTCCTAGATACAGGTGACGTGTTAAATGGCTCGATACTTAAGATTCAAACAAGGGGGTAACAGTTACATATGTGTTACAGAAATTTGCATTTGGTGAAGCATCTAGAATTAGAAATGTGTCTTTCAATGGAATGTAGTACACTATTTTATAGATAAAAGAATTAGTTTGTTATTTGCAATATTTACTGAATATATTTTATGTTACTAGTCCAAAAAGTTTTGATCTTTAAAAATATACTTCTCCCTTATTACAATGACTGCACGGTTGGCCGAGTGGTGTCAGCGGTCGCCATGCCGCTTGCTACTGCGCCAAGTGTCGTGGGTTCAAATCCCACGCGGTACCTACAACACTTTGTGTGATCCACGAATTGTTGTCCCGAGTCTGGATGTTCTTTGTGTCCGTTTCATGTATGTTTGTAAAGTCCCCCACGACACAGGATGTATATTCCTAATGTGGGAGGTGTCTTTTAAAAAAAAAAAAAAAAAAAAAAAAAAAAAAAAAAAAAAAAAAAAAAAAATGACTAAATCGGAAAACAAAAAGCAAATCTGTGGAATGAGCTGGTGCCTGCGATGTTCCCGGACCAATACGACCTTCAAACCTTCAAGAAAAGAGCGTACTCCTTCCTAAAAGGCTGGCCACGCACTTGTAACGCCTCTGGTGTTGCGGGTGTCCATGGGCGGCGGTAACCGCTTACCATCAGGCGAAACGTCTGCTCGTTTGCCCGCTATATATTAAAAAATGAAAGTAACATTTATGTCCCACTGAATTCAAATTTGCAAATTAATAATTAAAAATATGTGATATTTCCTAGAGTATATTATAAATGATAATGATAAATGATATTTATTTGTAAGTAAATCTTTACAGATGTTTTTACACGTCAGACTATAATTATTTCTTAGTAAGAAGTAACAGAGACAAATTGAATTAATGGCACCTAAAGTAAATCTCAATGATCAAAGTGAGAAAAAATTAGGTATTTTAAAATAGAATAGTTTCTCACGCTTACGTAATTGGTTACTTGCGTCCTCTAAGCTCACTACTAAACTCCAGACAAAGTTGATAGCGAAACAGCCCCTTTTTATACCTTAAGTCACTAATCATAGATATATATAGATATTATAGTAAATATATCTTAATATTTACTGTATAATAATAATAATAAAGCTTTGTCTCTGAATTTCTTGTATATTACGCATTGCAGTACAGATACCTCACAGGTGCACTTCAATTTATAGATTTGTATTTTATAACATAGATCAAATTTCATAGCAAGTTATTGGATACCACTTAAAATTTCTTAGACAAAATATAGAAATATCCATATATGTTAGTACCTAGTTACTTTGAGTATCATTACTGCTAGCTCTATTCTACTCTACACCAATATACACCACATTATTTAAATAAATGAAAAATTGTCGATTGAAAAAAGTCCCGAATACAAAAATCCAATAGATCCAACAGATGTTGCTAACACATCGTTAAGGCGACGTGTACACCATCACTAAAATTATTCCGTGTCGTCCGCATCTCGACAAATTGACATTCAATCAGTGTGGAGACATTGTTTCCCTATCAATCCTTATTGGAAGTTGGTACACGCGCCGATATGCCGCCATCAAAACGCAATTTGTTTATGAAAATTTATTGTATTCGCCATTACCGTGGATTCTTTTCCCTCGACGACCCCGCGGAACGAAATCACCTTATTCAATTCCCTTTTTGCATACATCACACACGGCGTCTTGGAGGGGAACATAGCCGGTTTTGTACTGAACATGTGAATCGCGTTTGGGACGCGTGTTCTCATCTTATTAGTCTGGATTGGATAAAGGTTTTTCTTATATCGCTTAAGGGGTAAGAATAAACATTGTTCGTAAAATGTTTTTCAAGAAACAGAGACGGAGGCCTTAAGAAATTATTAACGGTATCTATGAAATAATATTGTAAATTAAAATATAATTAATTTCCTCACAAATCTAATCATGAACTTTTAATAGGTACCGATTTTTGTGTTTTGTTATTCATGATATTTATTCATTTGGTGATTATGTCTTGTGTAGAAGATTGCGACTTCAAACTCAAATGTATATGGGTAATTTTCTTTCTGTGAATTACCTAATTCCCGGGCCTAAATGGACCGCAGTTTGCAGCGCTATAGTTCTTTCTATTGTAATTTTTCTTCATCACAAATCACACACAAACCTTTAAGAACAACGAAGTATACTATAGTCTTACTATTTTCTAATCTGATACTTTTGTTAATATTATAATTAAGTAACAATAAGATCTCATAGCTTTTGATAAAAACCCTTGGTAACTTCGAGAAGGACTTGTATACTCGTATTATAGGTAATCTTTTAAAACGTGCTGCAAAAAACTCTTTTTAATTTTTACCAACCTAATATTTGTTTATTTTACTTGTATGACTAAGCAAAAAAGATGTTAAATGTCAGAAGCAAAAAACAGATAAATATTTTTGCAGTCTTATCATTCTTACCTACAAAGCTTATTTGTACTTTTATCTAATCAGACACGGTGCCACGGATTACCAGACAATTTCCAGTTCCAGATTTGACAGAAAATCTTTTATCAGTATGGAATTAGCTCGTCACACGTGCCTAAGTAAGCAGCGTGAACGAAATGTCGCTCTTCCCTTCTGTCTCGAGGCTTTGCAAAAAGAATGGTCGCATATATCACACTTAATAGGGTGAGGAGAGAGCACTACTTATGCCTAATGCGACAAGGAAACATGCTACGCGCCCGTACGCTCGAATACATTTCCAAAAACTGGTTTTTCAATGGCAATAAATATGTAAGTGAACCGAGCGACTCCTGCTTTCCACAAAAATATGAAGATTATACCTATTCCATAATTCATTTGTCGTTTGTTGCATTGATTTCGTATTAGGGATGTTTTTGTCGCAGCCATTATTTATGACTTCTTGTTATTCTTGGTTTAAGCAGTCGAATTAAGATGGTACACCTGCAGCTTGACAAAAATGTGAGATTAACCCCTTTTCTTGTGATATAATAATAAAGTGATGATGTAGTCGTAAAAATGGTGAAACGCGACTTCGTAAAAAGCTACGATGTCGGTAAACATGGACAGACGATGTCTCCGGTTGGTAAAATGTTGGGAAAAACGACTTAACAGCCTTTTACCAGCTGACAAGAGGTCGTAAGCAAATTTTTATGGATGTAGTATCTGTAGTGAAACCGGTGCTTATAAAGACAAGCTTAAAATATTTCAAGCTAAAATAAATAAACCGCTACTGAAAGCTGTGTAATTTTACGTCAAAACATTGTCAAGAATTATGATTCTATAACTGTTATGCGTATTATTAGCCACGTGACATATTTAACATAATTCAGATTTTTTTACTAAAGAAATAAGAAATATATTGTGCAAAACTGATTGATGTTTTAATATTTCTTTCTTTTTTAGTATTGTAGATTACTCAGAATTTTAAGTAAATCGGTTAAGCCAAGTACCGTGCTTATTCTTTACAATTGGAATGATGACAGAGTTATTAAAATTAGTTAAACAATTTATACATACATTTCATTATATACAATAATGTAATTAACATAGTAATAGTAAAAACTAACATTTATTAAGTTATTCTACAAGTAAGTCATTAAATAACCCCAATGTAAATATAACTTTAATTTAGATACATCACCGAAGTTCATAACGCTTTAAAGATGTTCCTTAAGTCTATAAATTAAGACGAAAATGCACCGCGACCATAAAACCTAATATAAGTAATCTTTATTTCCTTACACGCCGCTAAATCAGCAGATTATGGTAAATACTGTAGATATTATTGCGCATACGACGTTCGCATACATAACTACAGTTTATCAACCGCCCTCGCTAAAAAGCTGTTATATTTTCAACACATGATTATGTAAAAGAATTCCAAGATTTCAACATACGAGGGAAAAGCAATGTGCGTCGTTAAGACGCGAGGTATCTAAGATTTGCATCTTTACCACACAAAAGTGTGGGGGTGTTGCCACACGATAATGCTAAATATTACTTTGTATGTGTATCTTGTAAGTACTTGCCTAATTCTAAATTTGTATTTACAGATTTAAAATTTAGATTATTTAATCGAAGGATATCAATATATTTTATGTGAATCACAAAAGGTGTTTTTAAAACATTGTTGTGGACGTAAATTAATAAATTATAAAATAAAGTAAATAAAAGTTAAATAAATACTTAAACTTTTAAATTTTGAAGTAGGTATTTTAAATGTGGAATAATTATAACCAATTTAAAATAATAGCGAAGTTTTGCGTAGTAGTTCTAATTTATTTCTTTATTTTTCGTGTTCATTAAATATGTTCATCAACTGTGGAATGAGCTGTCGCCTGCGGTGTTCCCGGACCAATACGACCTTCAAACCTTCAAGAAAAGAGCGTACCCCTTCTAAAAAGGCCGGCAACGCACTTGTGACGCCTCTGGTGTTGCGGGTGTCCATGGGCAGCGGAGATCTGCTCGTTTGCCCCTATATAATAAAAAAATCATTAATATTTTATTAATTTTTTACAAATTATAACCTACTTAAAATTAAATTAAAGTACTAGAAATTTTATTAAAAAAACACTTAAAATATTTCCAATTAAAGCGACAAAAAGTTCCTCCACATCATAGCCCATTGTTAGCGTAGTCACTTCCAATGGTATTATTTATTATCTGTACCAGAAAAATGCTGTCATTCTGAGCACGAGAAGTGGCGATCAGTTTCTTTTTTTTTTTTTTTTGTTTTTTTAAAAAGACAACTCCCACATTAGGAATAAACATCCTGTGTCGTGGGGGACTTTACAAACATACATGAAACGGACACAAAGAACATCCAGACTCGGGACAACAATTCGTGGATCACACAAAGTGATGTAGGTACCGCGTGGGATTTGAACCCACGACACTTGGCGCAGTAGCAAGCGGCATGGCGACCGCTGACACCACTCGGCCAACCGTGCAGTCAAACGTGCCGTGTCTTAACCCCAAACGGTTCAAAAATATATTTACTCACAATTTTTTTAATATATTCAATATTAATCAACAGATTCTTCTTATATTCTACAAATACTGTAAAAAGTCAGGCAATAGATAAATAAAATAAAAAAAAATCACTGAGCAGCAACTAAACAAAAAATAACGAATGAACTGTCCATTAACAATTTACCAGTTTTTTCCACTATCGCGATGACTGTGCCAGCTTAAACCTAACTAATTTTGTACGGTTGAATTAGAATATGACAGCCGCCTGTCACTCCCGGTTATGTTACGTCACCGAAACGTAGCATTCACAATATTATTTTTGGACATGACAGCACAGGTAGCGTGGTAGAGTATGCAGTAGCCATGTTAGGTTAAATCGACAATACTTTGTGTAATTGACAAACTGTTGTTCTCAATCTGGGTGTTATTTGTATCCGTTTTATGTATGTTTGAAAAGTCTTTTTTCTTTCTTTCTTTCTTTTTTAAAAAGACAACTCCCACATTAGGAATAAACATCCTGTGTCGTGGGGGACTTTACAAACATACATGAAACGGACACAAAGAACATCCAGACTCGGGACAACAATTCGTGGATCACACAAAGTGTTGTACCACGTGGGATTTGAACCCAAGACACTTGGCGCAGTAGCAAGCGGCATGGCGACCGCTGAAACCACTCGGCCAACCGTGCAGTCTCTCACGAAGTCGTCTTATAAAACCAAAATCTTAATTATTTATTTATCTATTTATTTGTTTTCAGAGTTTATAACAAAGGGGTTCTCAATTTGTTTATATATTTTTATGTGTGATTATATCTGTATGTGTGCAAATACCAGATTGAAATTTTTGCATTATAAGTAGGCCACCCTTTTTGTTTCTTTAACTCCACTGTATATATTATTTGTCTCTCAAAAAATGAAACATAAGTTGATTAATCTTAGTGCATCAAAAACTAATTTCAATTCTGTGAGATCATAATAAATGATTGTATCAAGGAAAGACTAATAATCTACAATCGTAAACGTAACAAAATAAAATCCAACGTCCCAAACGACTTCCTCGTCAAGTTAATAAAGCAAAACAAATTATGAACAGAATTTCCTTGCTCAAAACAATTAATCAAAACATTCGACCGTACAAAAAAAAATGAATAATCCTTCCGAGACTGAGTCATTATTATTATTTAAATCTTGAAAATTAGTCGACAAAACTGCGCAATATAGATATAAGTCTGCAATAACCCATTTGGGAGGATAAGAAAAAGGGATGGTAGTCATTAGCATATAATGACAGTAATTAAAATACACAAATAGAGCTATAAAGAAGGCCCGGCGTTGAAGGGTGGTTGGTTCATCATCCGCGTGAATTTATACATGGCAAATATTTTGGCTGCGGCTGAGGCTCAAGATTTAAGAAGCGTTGTTTAATTTATTAATTAATGGTGGCAGTATCGCGGAGATGACGAGCAATGCCGAGAGGAATGATTATTCTATATCAATTTAACGAATTTAAACGTTTTTTGAAGAATAATTGTTAAATACGTGTTGTACATAATTCGAAATGCATGAAACGTTATTAAATAGGAATAAATAAATAAAAAATAAGTTTCTAAATCTCTTTTAATGGATACTGAAGAGCTATAACGACAGTGCTTTTTTATGCTGGAGTTGACGAAGCTATTAGGTATAAGGCAACATGTTAAGTTTAGCTTTTCTAGCGTTTTCACAGCTAGTAGGTTTTACAAAGGAGCTAGTAGTATGATGAAGGTTGCAATTCTCTTACTTTCTTCAACAAAGCATGCTTAAGGAACTAAATTATGTTATTTGGTTATTTAAATTCAAAAATTAATATGAAGAAAACATCAATTAAATATTTTTAATATGACTTTCACGTTTATATTTTACAACGGACAATAAAAGAAATGATATATTTTCAAAATGCTTTTTAATTCAATTTTACTCCCTCGTTGGTCTAGTGGTTAGCGTAAGCAACTGGCGATCAAGAGGTCTCGGATTCGATTCCCGGGTTAGGTTTTTCTTACAAGAAAGGCTCTCTTCTTAATAGCAGCCCGGAGTATGGAAGATGGCGGTATTTCCCGCCTGTGCCTTGGAGAGCACGTTAAGCTGTCGGTCCCGGTTTTCATGAACATCTATGGCAATCTTTATTGGGAAATCAGTGCCCTTTAATAAACTGAAAACTAGTTCGATACCAGTGGAAAAACTGATATTCAGGTAAAAACGGTTGAACTAGTAGCCGACCTCAAATAATCTTGAGAATAATAAAAGATGAAGAAGCTATCTAATTCTATTTAACTTATTTTTTTTCTTGCGTTGTTTAATTTCATTTACAGTCCTCGCTCTGACGCCTCCGTAGACAATGGCGAGGCTAATTAGGAGATGTAAGGCTTTATTAACGCAATCGCGTGGTTATTAACATAAAAAAATAATATTTACTGGGCCCGAGCCGGCGAAAGTGCTTAATTTACGAATATTGCGGCATTACGCCATCCCAACCCTTCCGTCTTACAAATAATGGCAGCGATGTTACGCCTTGAGGAATGGAATAAGCGCCAAGATTAAAGCTCATCAGAGTTGTTACACTGAATAAGATTTAGCATCGTAATAACTGGCATTTGGGATTTCGTGCAACTTTATCAAATCTTACACTTTCATAAGTGAATCATATTGATATGCCCCTCGCATAGCCTAAATTTTAACTTCTTTGGTGCTAAATAGTCGCCTCCCAGATTACCTATTGATATTTTAATCAAGATCCCGTCCCTTCGATTCAGAAATGTCAATATTAGCATATAAATGGCTAGTAAATATGACATCAGCATTTTAATTTTTGTATATTACGAAGCGATTTACAAATTAGCGGGTAAGAAAAACGCTGTAGAAGCCTTAAGAGGGTCGACCTGCCCGCAGATGTTCTATTTAAATGTAAATTTTATACCGACACGCCGACGACAAGGATGAAAAAAATAATTTAGCATCGAAATATTCGACGGCACATCACAATGATTTGTAATATTAGCAACAAGAGCTTATTATTCAGAGATGTTGATTAAACTGTAACGATATTACTTTTCTTTTTTTAGCAAAAATAAAAATAAATTTACGTTTCAAACTTTGCTCCCAGGAAGGAAAAATTAACAAAATTTGACAGTGGTATTTAATCAACGCTCACAACAAACACTACGGGAGGGTGACAATTGCAGGCACCGGATGAAAGAAAAAAGTAAGTATTCTTTTCAAGAAAGGGCAACAATAAGAAAAAGAATTACGCGGAAAGGTCCGGAAGTGGAAGTGACAGATCGCCGACAATGATGGAAAGTCACACCTCTTGTTTACGGGACGTCGAGCACGGCGCTGAATTAGCTATCATTTACTTAAGCACTTTATATAATTAAGTGGGAAGGCCATTAGTGTCACGAGGGTCGCAATATTCTTTTCATTGCCATTTCTAATTGCAACTATTAGTGCGAGCATGACCGTGTACGTGTGTGGAAAGAAAATATTGTCAGGTGACTTTTATTTAAAGACCTATCTTTATACTCTATCCTGGTTCAATAAAAAAAATAAAGTTTCCGTGACATTACCAAAAGTATATATAGATAAGTTGTAAAAACAGGCCAATCATTAGAAATAAATCAATTTAAGAACACATTTTACAAATATTTCATTTAAGGGATTTCCAATTAATCTCTCTATCGAAATGTCGAAAGCCATATGAAAACCATGAAAACTGGTATGATGCAGCGCCTGCGCTGTGTTTTACCGAGTGAGTGAGAATACCGGAGGCCTTACCCCAACCCTTTCCCCCATCCCCTTCCTCATCCCCCAAAGGTCGGTAACGCACTTGTAACGTCTTTGGAGTAGCGGGTGTCCATGGGCAGCGGTGATCGCTTACCATCAGGAGATAAGTCTGCTAGTTTGCAAAAAAAAAAATCTGTTTATACATGTTTATTGTAATGGCTACTAAAGTCGCCCAGTAGTTGAAATTCGACCATCATTATTTTTTTTTAATTTAATTTTTCAGTCAGCCTATTGCCGTCCACTGCTGAACGAAGGCCTCCCCCAAAGAGCGCCAACCATCCCGGTCCTGGGCAATCCGCATCCACCTGCCGCCAGCCACTTTCCTCAAGTCGTCGGTCCATCGTGCCGCAGGGCGCCCTACACGGCGTTTGCCTATTCGTGGTCTCCACTCTAACACTTGTCGGCTCCAGCGACCATCAGTCCACCTGGAGACATCACCGACCCACTTCCACTTCAGAGTGCTTATCCTCCGTGCGACATCGGTAACTCCAGTTCTCTTCCGAATTGTCTCATTACGAATTCTATCGACAAGAGAAACACCCAACATCGCACGCTCCATCGCACGCTGAGCTACTTTAAACTTGTGGACCAGTCCAACGGTGAGTGTCCACGTCTCGGCTCCATACGTCATTACGGGCAGGACGCACTGGTTGAAAACCTTGACTTTCAGTGATTGCGGGATCGACGACTCGAAGATATGACGAAGCTTCCCATATGCCGCCCAGCCTAGACGAATTCTTCTATCGGCCTCCCGATCGAAGTTGTGCCGGCCGAGTTGGATGGTTTGGCCAAGATAACCGTATTCCTGCACAACCTCGATAATAACGCCATTAACGACTATGGGGCTCGGAGATACGTGCTTATTATGCATTATTTTGGTCAGACCGTTCAGCATTACCTCGATATCATGCAGAGACTCCGCAAGGATCACAATGTCGTCTGCAAATCGCAAGTGTGAGATGTATTGGCCGTTAATATTGATTCCCCGTCCGTTCCAATCGAGTGTTTTGAAGACATCTTCCAATGCATTGGGAAACAGTTTCGGAGAAATAATATCTCCTTGTCTAACCCCTCGATGCAAAGGAATTGGTCTTGTACCCTGTTCTTGTACTCGGACGGTCATCGTTGCGGCTTCGTATAGACATCTCAGCACTTGGATATATCGGCAGTCGACTAGGCACCTCTGCATGGATAATTTATAATTAATATATATTTTATTTAATTTAGCTTTCTGCAATTATCCTCAACATAAACTTTAACTGTATGAAACTTCATACTCCTTGGTTTGCATAATTTTTGTAAAAAGGGTACAAAGTTATTGTTTCACATATTAATATATAGATTACTTATGTTTTTTTAAATATATTTTAGCTGTCAAAATGACTCTGGTCTACCTGATTGAAAGCATAAGCAGAATCCAAGAGTGGTCGTCACCATCCTCAATGTGAATAAGGATAATGCAGCATGGTGACCAGCACTAGGGCATGGTATGGCACTATGGTATGTTTATCAGCAATTTGTTTACCATAGTACTGGCTTTGCCTAGTTTGATATCAGACAGCCGTGTGGTAGATGTGTGATATTTTGAAAAGAAACCATCTCCTCTTCTTTAAACATACTTACCTTTTAACCGACTTCAAAAAAGGAGGAGGTTCTCAATTCGACTGTATTTTTTATGTTTGTTACCTTATAACTTTCGACTGGTTGAACCGATTTTGATGATTCTTTTATATTTGAAAGCTGGTGCTTCTCGTGTCCCACTGGTCGGTTTTTTTTTGTAATATTTGTGATTTTATATCTCCTGGATGAAAGTACCATTAATAATAATAATAATAATAATAACGTCTTTATTGTACACCAGGTCAATTATAAAAGATCTTAATTTAAGTTAAGTAGGTACAATTGGCAGCCTTATCGCCCGGAGGCAATCTCTTACAGGCAACCTTAGGATGGAAACAAAACAATTAGGGAAATTAGAGGGTTGTGTCTGGTGCATAAATATTATACGTGAAGAAAAAATTAAAGCAGTATACACTATATATAGGGTGGAAGTTAGATAAAAATGACGATTAAATAATAAAAACTTAGAAGAGTATGAGTGAAATAAATATAAACTGACTACGCGAGAGAAATACGTAGGTTATGGGACCTAAATGTCTTCCAGGTAATGCTCTTTTACTAGTCTCTTGAAGACATTTACTGTTGGTGCACGTCTTATTGCGACTGGTAGGGCGTTCCAAAGTCGAGCTGCTTGAACAGAAAAAGAGAGGTCGGAAAATTTGGTAGAATGCGACGGTATTTTTAGTTTTAAGTTCTCAGACGATCTCAGTAGTTTGGGATGTGTATCGTGTAAAAAAGTAAACCGTGATTTAAGGTAAAGTGGGGTAAAAGGACTAAATAGGATGTTGTATAGAAGAGAAAGGATATGTATATTCCGGCGAAGGCGGATAGGTAACCATTTAAGCTTTTTACGATAGTCGGAGATGTGATCATATTTACGCAATCCGAATATGAATCTTATACAGAGATTTTGGAGTCTTTCAAGCTTATTCAATTGGTCTTCAGTGAGATCTAAATAACTGGCATCAGCATAATCAAGGATAGGGAAAAGAAGGGATTCTGTGAGAGCAGTCTTGGTAGAAGTAGGTAACAAATTGCGTAGCCTACGCAAAGACCCTGCAGCCGCGAACATTTTGCGACTCAGCTCCTGCAGCTGAGGACCCCAGGATAAGGTGCTGTCAATATAAATACCCAAGTTCTTTACTTTATCACTAAAGGGAATAGGTGTGTTATCGCAAGAGACTTGAGGCAGTATAGTCCAATCGATTTTGGAAATCAGTCTAGAACTACCTACAACTATGACTTGAGTCTTGAGAGGGTTAATCTTGAGGCCGTGGGAAATGCTCCACTTACAGATCTTTACCAAGTTTGCGTTAACTGTATCAATAGCATCAGCCAGGTTAACCGGTGGTGCTTTAAAATAAATCTGGAGATCGTCTGCATATAGGTGGTAGGAAGAAGTGAGATCATTAGTGATGGTGTTAATAAAAACGGAGAAAAGTAAAGGAGATAGCACGCCACCCTGAGGGACACCAGCTTTAGTACTACACCAAGAAGACACAGTGTTATCAATACTAATACGCTGCCGGCGACCAAACAGGTAGTTGTGAAACCAGTCAATCACGGTTGGAGATATGTTAAGAGAGCGTAATATACATAGCAGAATGTCAAAATCAACGGTGTTAAATGCGTTACTGAAGTCGAGGAGCGTTATGACAGTAAGTTCGCCGTTCTCCATAGCATCTCTGATGTCCTCGGTAATCTGAATTAGAGTAGTAGTGGTGCTATGGCCGGGTCTGAAACCAGACTGAAGAGGGTTGAGGAGCAGGTTTTTGGAAAGGAAATTGGAAAATTGAGCATGGACCAAACGTTCAAGAACTTTAGAGAGGAAGGGGAGGATAGAAATGGGGCGGTAATCGGAAAAGGATTCGGGGTTCTTCTTTTTAGGGATAGGTATAATTTCTGCATCCTTCCATGACTTAGGAAAAACGCTATAGGAGATCGAATAATTGAGGATATGGCAGATGACGGGAATAACTTCATCAAGGATTGGAAGGATCATATTGCGATTTAGACAATCAGAGCCCACTGCATTTGAGGTGATAGATACTATGCTCTTCTTAACATCACAATCAGAGAATTGACTAAAGAAGAAGGGAGAGCAGTCAGGAGTAGAGGCAGAAGTAAGATGTTTTAGAGTAGCATCTTTTGTCATTTTATCAAAACTTGTTGAGACGGAGAAGTGTTGATTGAGTAAAGTTAAGTCTATATTTTTAGGAGTAGAGTCATGAAGAGATTTGCCTACTCCGAATGACCTTAAAAATTTCCAGACCTTAGCTGGGTCTCCGTTTTCGACGGAGCTGTGAATGTAACGGCGCTGTGCATTCCTACACACCTTGCTGCAGTGATTCCGAATGGACACATATCGATCACGGTTGTAATCAGTTGGGCCCTTCTTAAATCTTGATTTAGCAATCACTTTCTTCCTGATTAGTGCTTTGATTTCTGCAGTTAACCATGGTGATGGAAGACGTTTGACCTTAACTTCCTGGAGGGGTGCATGCTTATCGTAAAGAGACAAAATTTTTGTGTTAAATAATGTAACTTTTTCATCTATGTTATCAGCACTGAAGAGCGATGTCCAGTCGATATTTTTGGCATCCCTTGTCAAGACATCAGCATCCATGGCCTTAAAATTTCGCTGCAAGATGATCTTAGCTTTAAGTTTAGGAGGACGGAGTCGGTAAGAAAGGTACAGCAAGTCGTGACAAGAAAACTCGTCAGCAGAGCACTGACCGTGTTTAACTGCGAGCTCAGGGGAAGAAACAAGGATAAGGTCTAGCAGAGAAGGAGTAGAGTGTGGGAAATAGTGCTTAGCATTTAAAGGGAGTATGGAAAGGTTGCAGGATTTGATGATGGATTGAAGGGATGACGAACGAGAATCATTTTTGAGGAGGCAGGTATTAAAATCACCCATGATTATGGTATGACTGTACGATGGAGTGAGTTGCTCTAAAAGCAGTTCAAAGGATGAAAAGAAATCGATACGTAAGGAGGGAAAATAAAAGACACCGAGCAGAATTTTAAAGTGAAGAAGTTCAACTTCCAGGAAAAGATGTTCGCCTGCATTAGATGGGGGGGGCTGTGGCGACAAACTAACAATGGAGTAACGAATATTGGAGCGTAGATAAATTGCAACGCCACCGCCGCCACCCACCGCACGATCGTTCCTGATGAGGTTGAAGCCAGGTAAGGAATATGCAAGAGAGGGTAAACAAGGCTTAAGCCATGACTCAGAGATAAGTAACGCGTGCAGGTTCGTACAGTCAAAACAAGCCAGCATTTCGGGGAAGTGAGCCGGAATACTTTGAGCGTTGATGTGTATAAGATTGAAATTTCTGGGAACGTCAGAGAACTGTGTGGAGAGAGTATCGGTAATAGTTGGATCACCCTGAGTACTAAAACTGCTGCAAGCAGAGAGAAAGTCGTCGCTATCGTCATTGTGGCTAAGTGAAGACATTTCAATCAGCCAAGTTAGTGATTTGAAAATTAGTGCTAGAAATAATTATATCAAAAATATAAGATAAAAGACAAGAAAGTCATAGAATAAATATAATATGTAAAAAAGAAAAATAATAATAATAATAAAAATACTAAATGGACTAAATACAAATTAATACGTATATATATATATATATATATATTCATAAATGTATCCGCTGTCTTTCATTCCATCTGCCGGTTGCCAGTTACAAAAAAAAAAAACCAATATCCAATTACAAAATAGTAAGCGGTCAAAGGTAAAAGAAATTAAGAAAAAGAAAAAAAAAAAGAGAAAATAATAAGAAACAAAAAACAATGATTAAATACGTTCACCTTTAGTTCAGGTACCAGAGATGAAAAGTACCAGATTCAGACATAGTATTAACATGCTATAATTGTTATTTTACCGTACAACGAAACGCAGTCAACCATCAATGACATGTGTCACATTCTTATTGTTAAAAGCTTGTCACCATTGTTATTCTTATAAGCATGTCACATTTTCAACAGCTTCTGGTAGTATATGCTTACTACACCACACTGACTAAACATGTAATAGTTGTTTCAAATTTTCCTCTTCTTTGCACTATTGAAACAAGGCCTACTCAAATGTAATGTTACTTTAAAACTGGCTTAAAATCTTGTAAGTGTAGGGTTTATGTTTTTATCCTTATTTATTAAGAGGTTTTTTTAAACAATAATTTGGTAGACTCATCGTGGCTAGTTAATACTTTTTTCTAACACTGTAGTTAAAGATTTTTGAATATATACTCGTATTATTATATTTGGTTAGTGAAAACTCTTACATTGTTTTTTTTCGGCGTATTAAAATACCTAGTCGTAATTTTAATCTAACTTAATTCCCTTTGCATCTCAAATTAACGAGTCGATCATAATTGATTAAGTACAACGTTGAGCCAAGGAATACCACAAAGGAGTTCATTCGGACCGCTGTGGAAAACAAAAACAAGAACCCCTCCCTTTTTTGACCGAATGGCGAAAGCGAAATCTCGCTTTGTTCATTTACTCGGTAAACCGATAATTTCATTAAACAACAAAGTGGGACTCGTTGGGAGCTTTGTAAACACGCCAAGAAGCCAATGTCCCCTAAGATGGGAAATTCATTTGGAGAAAAAATTCTTGTCTTAGCGCACCGCGGTGAATTGGGAATCCATGGACCCTTGCTTGTTTGCACGGTAAAAAGTGTTCAAATTTAATTAAAATCAGCGCTATGTTAAGTTTTAAAACATCCTGTTTAATTAAACGTGGTAAAAAGTTCTTGTAACGAGAAAAAAATGTATGGCAAATTAATTCACTATCGAAGTAAAAACGAAGTGCTTAACCCTTGTGAGCAATCCAGTTAATATCGTAAGCGTAACCTAAAACGGGTGCATTCCGCACGTTAAAAATATCGCGGAGTAATTTGGAGCATTCGGCCGGGCCTCACTCGCATTAAACTTCGGTAGCAGGGCAAATTAAGCCGAACCCCCGATATATTGCGTTTGTTCTTTTGATGCCGTCGGTGAAGGGTTAAAGCCAAGAATGCTTTGCTTTTTATAGTAAACTCAATAAACTGGGGTCCAAAGTTGTATATGAGTGCCCAGCCTATATGAGTTCGTTTGATGAGATAACTTGGCAAAAATTTAAAGTTACGATCGTAAATATATGTGTGGGTTATACGTACACAAATTTTGGTTTTATACGTGTATATTACTCGTATCGTCTTTATCATGATGTACTACAGAAGGTGGATATTTTGCCATACGGTAGTTGGTCTTAGATGTACTCATATGATATAAGATGATAGATCAATTATAATAGAAATTTAACAATGCTATTGTAGTTTATATTTGGTTCTAGTACTCTCACAGTGGACTTTTATCAGTACGTATTTTGATCGCGAAATTTTTGAAAAATGTGTACAAAACATATTTTCTAAGGACATGCCTGTATTCGACAGTGGTGTTTTATAAGCTATTGATGATGATATATTTTTTTTAATAACTTGATAGAAAAACTTCTTATCGTGTTGGTAGTAAATTTTATGTATATTGTTTTTGTTAACGTCATTGCTGCATGCTATAACTTTAACTTCAATTTAAAAATTCCTTTAAAAAAAAAAATTATAGTATGTATGAAAAAATAAATTAGGTACTCCTGTTTCATACTCTTTTTTTGAGGCGAAGCCTTCAGACCATTTTACTGAGACTATCTGAAGTATTTTATTTTCGGAATGATAAAATGCTTTTCATTTGCATCTGAAATTATTGCCAATAACATATTAACCCAATGTCATAAATACAAACAAACACCAAACATCTAAAATAATTGGCGCCAAAAAAGTATATTTGATTTTTATTTCTAAATATGAATTTTCCACACACGAGTATCCACAAATAAATACTCGTTACACAAAGCCAATGAATTATACCTCAGTCAGGTAATTAGACCGAAAATACCATTAAATTAATAAATAAAAAACAGGAACGGACCCCATCGGCTCTCGGAACGACGCGTGGGCCCCTCACTCGAATAAATTTATGTAAAAATTTTCATTAATATTTTGAGGCCGGCCGTCCGTTCGCCCTTGGGAGTGAAAATCGAGTTCGCGGTCGCGATGGAAAAATGCAAACCAAAAATTATGGGGTCCCTCGCCTTGTATTTGCTTATGAATACCGGTACCTGCCCCCACATCATGAAATATAAATATACGATACGATACGGGAAAATAAAATTAAAACAACAACAGTGCCACACGAGAACCGATTACATAAAGAGCCGACGACAAAATACAACTTACCTTTTCCCAAGTAGTTTTTTGTCGGCCTCCGACCTTTAAGGCTGTAAGTACACTATGAAAAACGCCCCTCGCGGGATCTTTCGAGATTATGAAAGACTTGTGAGTCCTGGAGTGGCGCCCGCGGCCGGTCGCAGTGAGCTTAAGAGATTTAAATCGCTCGCTGGCCCGGAATGCCAGATACAAACAGATTTCTTACTGCCCCGCGTTAGTAGAAATGATATCTTGGAACGAATGTACTCAAGTTTAGGGTAGATAAACGCATATCTGTGTGTTTTATTGCTCCTTTAAAGTCAGATATTTTCTACAAAATGTTCAATTTCTTACAACAAAACTTTTGTGTGGCTGGCACAAGATTTCTTGTGAGAAATTCAATATTATAATTTCAATGATTTATGATACAAATAAAGCAGTTACAAATAATTGGGCATTACATTTACCGATAGAGATTTCTTATACATTTTCCTTGAGTTAATAATAGTCCCTAGCATAATGCAAGCGAAATCTGTAAGCGATATCTTTCCACGAAACCTGTAAATCTTTCAGGCATTTTTATATTCGCCGAGTTCTCCCCAAGTCTGAGGGCTAAGCAGGTCGTACCACCATCCCAGAGATTATATCTTGACACTTGATGGATGAATGGTTATTGGATCTCAACATTTTTATCATTTTGATACAGTTGCGGGCCGAAGGTGCGCTGTTGAGTTTACCTCACTGCAGGGGACACAGTTTACTGATACATTTTTCAAAGTTAAGTTAGTTTCTCATGCGTCACGATTTATCGTTAGATCTCCTGTTTAAACTCTTTTGAAGGAGAAAACTGTAACTAAACTCTATTAGAAAAAATCTTTGACGGTGTGTTTATACAGCATAGATATTAATAACCATTATTCTTTTTGATTGTTTTTTTTTACTACAAACATTGATATAAATAAATAAAAAGAAATCGATAGTAGGTAGGTACAGTTTAAGTGTCTGTTTGTAGCCTTAATTTTAAACTGATAACTTTTCACATAATGCATGTGAAATTATATGCGGTACTAACACCAAAATATCGAGTTTTAAAATTTATGACTATCTGTATGTTTGTACCAGCTAATCTCTGGAACGGCTAGACTGATTTTGACGCATTGTAACTGTCAGTTAGTACTTTTTTACACTAGGTTTGCCTCGCGACGTTACCCGTGGTTGTTGCTTTACCTTTACAACAACACCGCGGAGTTCAGTAAATATTGTACACGTCACGGTATTTGTGGTCGCACTCCTCCAAACCGTCTCGTTGGCTGTTATTGTATTATTCTGTTTTTTCGGAAATATTAGAACAGTTCTTAAAAAAATGTAGCCTCCTGACACCACCCTTATTGTATTTGCGATTTGATTTCTTTGATAATTAATTCATAGTCAGACGATTGCTGGGGTAACTAGTAATATAACCAATAGACATTTCGAGTTTCAATAAAAACCAGTTAAGTCAATAACAAAGTATACAGTTCTCAAAACACTGCATTAATAAGACAGGTAATATAGTACTTTTATTAAAATCAATCTATAAATCATAGTGATATATTGGTCCGCTATCCAGAGCTTGTCTGGTGTGAAATATGTAAAATTGGCAATGTTCTTAGCGTGCAGTGGAGTGGCGGGCTGACACTGCGACCCGATCGTTTGCACTCTTTACTACACCCCTATCTCACACTTCATATCATGCGTACGGTGTGCAAAAGAGGGTGATGTGACATTTTACATTAAACGTTTCCTTTTTCAAGATGCTTTGAACCTAAACTTATTTACCAAAACTCAAAAACTGAACACTAAGAACCAGTTTCACCAGTTTTCGATAAAGCTATAGATAGATAGATAGATCTGTCATATAACTCTATTTGACAGATAAATTTGATGATAATTTTTTTTTTTTCTTAAGGGATAAGGGGCAAATGAGCAAACGTATCGCCTGATAATAAGCGACTACTACCGCCCATGGACATTCCCAACACCAGAGGCGTCACAAGTGCGTTGCCGGCCTTTGGGAGATGAGGAGGGGGATGAGGGGAAGGGTTGGGGTATGGGCCTCCGGTATCCTCACTCGCACACAACACAGCGCAAGGGCTATTTCACGCCGGTTTTCTACAGGTCCATTCATACCGAAGCGTGGCTCTCCCACGGCTTCTATTTGCTATAAAGTTACAAATACTTAAATGTCACTATCCCATATATATAGTTATTTGATAGATAAGTTAACATCCATCTGTCATAAATATTAAGAGCAGCTGGTGAAACTGGCTCTAAATATATAAACTTAATATTTATATTTACTATATATTTTAGCATAACCTAAAAGAAATAACATTGTTACCAAAAGTTCATTTTTGACAATCATTGCAGTAATGATTGACAAAAATGAACTTTTGGGAATCAAAATAACTTTATAGGAACCAAATGTTAACATTACGACCAGTCAGGCTGAAATATGTAAAATTGGCAATGTTCTTTTAGGAACCAAAAATAACTCCTGCCACACATATGTTTGGATAAAAAACTATTTGGCCTAACTGACTGACTGATTTGCCAATGCAGAGCCTAAACCACACTTGAATGTCGCCCTTAAGTGGGTAAAATAAGTAGAGAACGGTTGTATGGAAACTATTTACTTTGAAAATATCTTCAATTATAAATAAATATTGTAGAAAAGAAAAAACAGCTTTTACCAAGTCAAAATAGCTTTTTGTTAACTTATACAAAGAAATAGCAATAATCCTATTAGGTACTATAATAATATCCTATATATACACCTGCAAACATCCTCATAAAATTAAATATAGGTGATCATATTTTTCTGACCCTACACACACTTTTCCGAGCGCTTTGGCGCGCATCATAAGCGATATGTTCAGAAAAACGCCGACCGCTACCGTCACCGTACCGTTAGCGGAAACATATCAATTCAATTTGAGCCGAGGTGCTCTGAAATAGGGCTGCCACACGCTAAATCATGGCACCTACGCGCGATAAACATAGGGGCACGCTTTATAAGATATGACAGCGGATTTTTATTTCAATGCTCTACTGTTTATCACGCGTCATGTGTAGGTACATCAGTATTATAACGTAATATATGAGATTGGACGAGGCCGTGGTATCACTCCGGTCGAGCCGTCACATTCATGCCGAAGCATAGCTCTCCCACGGTAAAACAAATACAATAACAACAACAACATTAATAACGTCATTTTCAAACATAAATTTTATGTCAAGTGTTGTATTTTCAAATACATAGAAAGGAAATCAAGTTCAAAGTCGTAATGACTTTTCTCTGTTTTCTTAATGCTTTTCAATTTTGCAGTAGCAAACAAATAAGATTTTACATTTATACATTAAACATAAAAATTAGAATTGAATAACTAATTAAATGCAAGATTTCATGTCATATTTCTTCAAAAAAGTACACTACGTTAAAATAATAAAAATACTTTACATTAACTTTAAAAATTACCAACACACTTGTTACTAAAACTTTTTTATGTATATTTATTAAACTCTCAATACTGCATTAAAATTTTACAACCTAAATAAATCTTACAATACTTTATCACATTTTCCACATCATTTTGTAGCAATCTCATCTAAAAACAAGGCTACATTGTTATAAGCCTTGTAGTGCGATTAACCCTCTTGTTAATAAGACAGAGACCAGCTCAGTAAAAATTCATCGCGTCATCTACGCCTCACTGGATATAAAAATTAAAAATGCACACTCGCCCGCAATGCCTCAAGGAAAATATGTTCAACCGGCTGAATACTTCCTAAAAATTTAAAAGCATTGTCCTTTTTCTCTTAACAGGCTTCAGTTAAGATGTTTTTACTTACATTTTTATTTATTAAGTGCCATTCTTATAACGTAAATATTGTAAATAGTGTTACTAAGTAAGGCTTTGTAGGTGTTTAAAAGAGTTTTATTTTTGGTTTGACCAATATTATACACTTGTACAACCTAACAACCGCCTATTACTTTTTCGATAAGATCTTTAAAAAAATATTATAAAAGTCCCGACTGTTTTAAAGTAACGAATTAAAAAGAAAAAAACGAGTGTTACCATATACATCTACCTTTATAGTACTGCATGTGGTGACAAACGTATTTTTGGTAGATCTTTCTTTGCCCGTAGGTAACAAAGTACTATTTGATCTCGCCTGATGCATCATAAAGTATTTAGTTTTACTAATTTAAATAAACACTGCATATATAATGTATATGGTAATACTTATTTTTCTCTTTTCATTTCATTACTTTTAAGCGGTCGGGTTTTTTGTTTTTACAGTAATTTTTTATTTAAACTAAAAAGTTTATTTAACCGACAAGTTCTTCAAATATCAATTAAAAAATCTCGTAGCCGTTACACTCCTTCAAACAATTTTGGTCATGTTGCGTATCTAAATAATTTTTGAGTGTTATTTTACTAATTGACAATTTCTGTTAAAATAGTAATATAAAAGTGATATAATGTATATATATGTTTGAAATGGTGTTTTAATGATCTTTCATTGGACACCCATATTGCTAAGATTGAAAAAAACAAACCCTCCCCCTTTTTTACATTTGCAGGCGCCATTTTGAAAATGTATATGGCCTTTGTCACTACCACATCATCATCAGCCTATCGCAATCCACTGCTGGACATAATTTAACATAGTTTCACTACCACGATTCTGAAGAATTCAACGACACCACTCAAGCTAAGATTCATGAAGCCGTTCAGGCCGCACATACTCTCGAAAAACATAACCGTCTTTCTGGCGCACTTGGATAAAAATAAAAAATAATATTCGTTCCGATTTCTAAACTTTGTGAAGGAATCGGAACAGAGACAGTTTACTGTAACCTCTTAATAACAAATCTCATCTACTATTAACTTAACAAACCAAAACTATAATTCATAAAACGTTTTCGTTCTCCTGTCTTAATAACTGACTGAAACACATGTAACAATAGATAGCTCCCGATTTAATATCCCACTCATAATTGAAGCGAACGTTCTTCCAAACCCATTACCCGGAGCTCCTAGACTAGGCTGGCGAGGTAATGAACTCACATTATAAATGCAACGAAGCATCGCCGACGATGTTCCGATGTTCTGATGCACGGAACACTAGGATGCGAAGAATTAATTCATTTGCATGTAAAACTTCACCTACGGTACGCTACTTAAGATTAGGGAGACGCTGATGGAAATCAATATATAGGGCTGGTATGTGATGTAAGAATACGAATAGTGCTACACGTAATATCTGCTACACGTTTTATAGTGGTACCCAATATTATGACCAATAATGAGTCAAGGTGCTTCAGTTAACGATTTGTACAACTTTTCAACTATTGAAATTTCGCTAGAAATTAAGTTTCTTTTAAAGATTATAACTACTTGTTATTGTTTGATCCTTAACGCTGTCGATTTCATTATGAATTTGACAGTACGTATAAATGAAAGAATAAATATGTGTTATGGTATAATCTCATAAAATTAACACTTAAATATTAATATATTTCTTCATTTTATTCTAGAATTTTATTTCGGCTGATGGTAAGCCGAGAATTTATTACAAAAGTAAAGAGATTATAATTAAAAGGCCAATAAAAGTTTTCCCTATTCGCTTTCTAGATAGTTGCAGTACTTAGTTCGTTGACATTAACCGCCGCGGAGACACCTGCATTACTCGGTGACTCTTAATGGGATCTCAGGGCCCTCACGGCAGCTTCCTAATTCTACGTACTCGAGTCGAGCACTTTTTACAGACACTTCGAGTCTCTAGAGGACAATCCCATGTAACGGTGACGTGAATTTGTTTAAATGAGTTCGGTGATTGAAAGTCGGAAGAGACCTTTAATTTTTTCAAATTGTTTTGTTATTCACATTTTGTTTTTGGTTTGAAATATATAATTTTATTTTGATACTTTTTTTCTTCATATGATAAATATATCACTTATTATTACATTAAAACTTCATATTATATTAAAAATAACTAGTTTTCTTAGCCATATCAAAGAGCTTTCATTAACTTGTTGGATAAATTTAGTTTTGGGGATTTATTTATAGAAGGTTTAAAAATTTAATGGCATCAAATAAACTTCATAGTTGACGTAGTAATTCCTTATTTTTGTTTCTTTTTACCTATAAAGTTTGATGGCACCGAGAACAAGACTTCTATAATAACAAAATAAATTAAAGAGGGTAACACAATAGACAAGTACGCAAATAGAAGTTCTTCAATGAATAGCGTCAGAAAAAAAATAAGCGTGATCGTCCTCTTGGGGGCGCACTTATCATTGACATTAACTTTTTTGTTGTCCATAACATTTGCATAACTCTTAAACTCTGTATCGGTACAGCGCCTCAAAGCCTCGAGGCGACTTCGGGGAGAGCCTACACTTTGTAAGATCATTTTCAGACTTTGGTAAACTCAGTTTGAATCTTCTGGGCGCTATAAAAGCAGGGAAGTCATTTGTAAATTACCTTTAATGGCAAAGAGTGCTTATCTTAAAAATAAATATTACTATTGCCCTACGGTATCGTTAAAAGTCAAAAAATGAGTTAATACTTGATAATAACTACATTACATCACTAGGGTGCATATTTGGAATATAATGTTCAAATTTAACTCGGAATGTTCTGATCGTGCAAAAACAATTAAAACATTAATAGGTATCTTCAGGCAGTAAGAATAAATTTGACGAGGATATTTTGGCAGCTGTCATTCGCAGACAGCCCTTCGGCAAACGAAGCTAATTCAAACCCCACGATGTCTCACACGTAATAAGTAAAGAGCGTCATTTAAATTTCAGCTACATTTTTTGTTTTTAAATCATAGATTATGACTGCAGATGATGTAAAGAAACAAATTTAACTAAATAGAAACGCATATTGAATTTTAAACTTGTTAATGTCATTTGTTTTTTACCTAATTTTAATTACCAATATAGTACTACTAAAAACAACAATATCACTTACCCCAATAGAATTCCTTAATCTCCCTTAACATAGAAATGCGAGAAAATGTACCTAACTCATAACTTAGAAGGCTAAATAAATATTTTTCCTAACATCATGATTACGTAGTGTCACTTTAAGCATGGATAAGATAATTGGCATCCAAAATGGCTCCTTAATCCATCTTGAGATTATAATTTAAAAACATGAGCAAGTATAATGGCTCGGGACAAGAAAGAAGAGTGTACCTTTAGGTATTTGTAAGTAGACAGGTAGAGGTGCTTGTAGTGGGCTCGATGGCTTAATAAGTAGGTATCGCTGGCAGCAGCTGTTATGATACCGGCCGAGTGTTGCGCCACTCACCCTTAAAAGATTTTCATTCATGCTATGGAGAAGGCTTCTTTGAGAATATTAGTGTTATTATAAAATTGGACTGCGGTGTCATTTATATTGATTAATTGTTCGGTAAAAACGGTAACATATCACTTAAGGATCAATATCACCGTGGAATAGTTGGCGCAAAATAATTTACCAACATTATAAGTGTAAAGTAGTTATTGTTTTATGTATACAACCCGTATATTACATTAGCAGAACTCCATATATTTATTACTATGTTACAAAATAATATAATAAATATTTTACGACAGAAATATAACACTGTTTACACGTACCAACGTTGGAACAATATTATCCATGTCTTGTAAAATATCGACAGTGTGACTGAGTTTAAAACATTTTTGTGTGATGATAGTACAAATTTAATGTATGTACCAGTTAAAGCTATTAACTACGCTAATATTTTTTTATAAATCCCTAGTTCCTTCTTATTATATTTATATTGTGTCTATATTTACACAGCTCTACGTAAACTTATCGATCATCGTGTGGTGATTATAATATGCTAATCCTAATTCAAGTGTAATTTGTACTTCAAGTGTGTACGATGATAAGTGAAATCCAAATAATATCTATAATAATGATAGCAAACGAAGCACCAGTTTCAGACGCACATCGAACTGAGTATCGCGTGATGCAAACAATACGCAACACTAAAAACAAATACCCTTACGTAATTGCTTTACTGTCAGGTGACTACAGAATTGGTACTGGTACGTTATTAACACGGAGATGGGTTCTGACCTGTGCACATTGTGTAGAAGATCTTACTCATATACAGTATGGAAACATGTCAATTCCTGCAGAGTCAACAAACACAAAAAGCAAAGTAATTAAAAAAGTTAAGTATCCAGGATATCAAATTGGAGAATTGTCTCACGCGTGGTCGCATTAAGTAACATCCATATTTTCTTTCTATGTTTGTCAATTTTAAAAATGTTTTACTGAAACATCTGTAGTTTGAAGGAATGGTAGTCAAACGAGACATAATATATTAATTTTGTCGTTCTTTTGAAGTTTTAAAACTTAGTTGGGGTGAACCTAAAAGCCTAAATTTTCATTTAACTCTTATTCACTTAGCACTTAATGGTAATACTGTTTTAGTGTAAGAAATTTAATTCTTTGTAATTATAATATAATTATTCTTATGGTGCTATACCACTGCTGATTTATGCTACTTATAAATGAAATGTCAAATATTTATACGATCTTTGTCAAATTTTGTTAGTTAACCAATAAAGTCATGTTAGACCATAATATTTATTATTTAGATTTTCTTTTTCAGTTTTAACATATAATTCAATTAAAACATAATCAACATCTTTCATGTAAATGAAGTTCGAAAGGGGGTTTTGACCTATACTTCGCTGGCCACGCTGATTGGTGTAGGGTTTATGTTAAGTTTTCCTTTCTTTGCAGTGTTGTTGTCGTGCATACTCGTAGGCTGCTCCCTTAGGTTTTTTTATGGTTTATGTGGTAAACGAGCAGGCGTATCACCTGATGGTAAGCGATTACCGCCGCCCATGGACACCCGCAACACCAGAGGCGTCACAAGTGCGTTGCCGGCCTTTGGGGGGATGGGGAGGGGGATGGTGAGAGGAGTTAAGGTGTGGGCCTCCGGTAGTGAGGACTCTAATTCGGTAAAACACAGCGCAAGAGCTATTTCACACCGGTTTCCTGTGAGGCCGTACCTCTCCGGTCGAGCCGGCCCATCCATTCATGCTGAAGCATGGCTCTCCCACGTCAAAAAGTTGCTTAAAAAAAAAAAAAGCTCTTACGACACCTATGGAATGAATAGGGATACACACTCAATATTCTTGATCTGTCACCACATGGACAATTTCCAATCTGTATATAATATAATATTTAATAAAAAAATATATAATTATTTTCATGAATTAGTTTTCAACATTTTCCAGGTCTTGTGACAGTTTTCAAAGTTTGTTGTAGTGTAGGACGCCCCCAGGCCAAGTGGGGTGATGATTTGCGCAAGACGACTGGCAAGAGCTGGAAGCGAGAAGCCGAAGATCGAACTAATTGGCCTGCAATTTAAGAGGGCTATGTCCAGTAGTGGACTGCTTTAGGCTGATGATGATGATGTGATTGTTTTCTAATGAACTCATAGAAATTTATAAATCGTTTTCTATATGGTAAATTTATTCCAATTTTATATAATTGAAATGTGTGTTTGTAATAAATAATAGATGTATCTTAAGAAATTGGTAAAATAATTCGATGAAATCTGTCTCTACAGTTTCTTAACCAACACTCACTCTAAGGCGACCGCCTTTTTTCTCGCCCCAACCTTCGGCAAAAAAAATAGGGGAGATTCCTATCTTGTCGCTTCTAATTTACTTATTCCTCTTTTAAAGACTTATTTACCTTCAAAATCCCATTGTGTCCCGAGCGGGCCGGGCAGAGGCATAATAACGGCGTTCTACGTGTCAAACGAGGATTTTCTTAAAAAAGCAATAACAATTTACATAAACAGGCCGTGCTATTTAACAGTTAATAAAGTAAACGATGTCGCAATTGTCAGGCTCTCGTTAAATGCCTTTTAGCTATATTGTTTTTACAAGATCTGGGATTTCATTGTGAAAGGAAAATTCAAAAGTGCTTTGCCATTTTTTTGTATTCTATTCACGAAAGACTCATTGACTTGCATTATATTTTGAGATAAACTAGGATTATTGTAAAGTTTTTAGGTGACGTTCAATATTTTGTCCTACATTATAATCTCAGGTAACCATCTTTAACAACACATTCGAGCAGCAGCCTCCTATTTAGTATTCAGAGCGTCTACTTGTATCTCTGCTAATATCTGAAAGCAATCAAATGAAATCCGTGCCTCACGAGCGTTACGCGTAAGTGTTGTACACAATGACCCAAATCCACTCAAGTTACGGAATTGTTTCATTAAAACCGACCCAAAAGTTTGACGCCGACCGCGGCTGGGCGCTCTACTCATCTGCGATCGATCCCTGGTTCATCGCACTCTATTCACAAATACAAAATGTGAACTAGATATTAAACGAAATCAGGGGATAGCCCCCTAATCAAAAGCAAAATATCCCCGTCATATTCACCCTCAAGTTAATGACGCGAACTGTCCGCCGCATATCAACCCCTTCCCATTAAAAACTTCCAGCCTTCAACTCCACTAATAGTAATCTGAAACAAAGTTCAACCAGTTCAAGGTCGCAATTTAAAGTTTTTCCAAAACTTCTTTTCCCGTTCACTTTTTTATAAGTATATAAATCTTTTTGCCGGCAAAGTTCTACCAAGTTTTTGGCCCAGATTGTCATCGATTTTTGTTTAAAGAGTTTGTTTTTTCATTGTTTTTCTTTACTTGTTTGACGGTTAATTCATAAAAAACTTTCCCGCCGCACAATCAATAACAATTGTACAGGCGGCTTGTAAACAAAACCACGTTATCTCTTATTTGTAAATCTTGTATCTAAACAAAACTGTTTCTAGAAATAGTATCACGTGTTGTATCACGTGATACTACCTACCAATGATAAACTATAGTATAAAACAATAAACCACGTCATAGTTGAATACACCTAGATTTTCCTCAACAGGATAGCAACGTTATTTTCAGTCGGTCCATAAATATGCGTTTTCGCGCCGGCTGTAAATATTATCCCCATCATAAAGGCTATGCATAGTCACCCGGAGGGCTCTCATCACCTCTGTCCTGAATATTTTCATATGTATCGGGTCCCTCTGTCTCAACTTATGTAAATGCTGCCCTAACACTTTCTCCGTTTTTCTCGCGTTTGACTCACAATACTGCGCAATTTGATGGTGGATCTTTATATTATCCGCATAAGGGCTCACCTCTCGACTCGTACGGATTCGCAAATGGATATTGTGATTTAAAGTTTATTTCGGGATAAAGACGAAAGCTTTTGCTTACATTACCTGCTGTTTAGCAATTCGAACTGAATTGAAATTGTAGAAAAACACACAAAATAACGAAGAGTGTTTTTTTGCATTAATTGGTAGACTGGTAGACAAAGAGGAACATAATGAATAGCCGTCCCCACTGTCCGTCTTGGCTGATTTATTTCATGACTTTTCGGATATGCAAATAGCATTAACATTCAAAGATGTAGGTATCGTCGCCCCTTGGAAGGAATCTGCGCCGACCGCAGAATGATGCCAATCCAGGGTGAATCTTAATATTTTATGTTGTGTTATTTTCCTTTTCTTTTTCCTTCCTGATATTATTTATTTCTTCGCCGACAATGAGATTCCCACTTTGGCGCGTTATAAAAGAGAATTATTGTTCATCTTTTATAGCGTGGCATTTTGTTGAGTTTTATATTATCGTGATTGACAAAGTGCTACTTAACTCCCGTATCCATTGACTTTAGAAGCCTAGATTTTTTTGTTTTTATTTAATTATTAATCAGAAAAATGGGCTCTATGAATGTAACCTTTGAATTTTCGTCCTAAACTGAACAGTTACCTATGTTTCAAATAATTTTTAGGTTTAAGATTAAGATAACATCAAAAGCTTTACATTAGATATATGGAACAACACTCCACAATATAGATTACCTTCAATCGCAAAATAATAATCCATAGGACTTTTAAAGCTATATTACACAAGTGATTAACTAGTCCCATGAGGTTACAATGAAGAGTGGGAAAAAATCATCGCGGCCAGGGGAGTGATCGGCGCGATGATTGATCATACTACTAATTGGATGATCGATGATCCAGGGATAACACGGATGCGAGGATCTGTGACTTTTAAGATGCAACACATATAATGTTTGAAGATATTGAGCTTCTACGTTTTGCGTCTTTGTTATTTTGAATAAGTTTAATGGAAACGTTATATCTTGAACAAAAACTCTATCTACCTATAAATATCTGTTATTATTATATTACATTATACAATTTATTTATTTTTAAATTGAGTTCATTGAAATTCAGCTTTTTAAGATTTAATAGATAATAAGGTTGTTTATTATGTTATATAGATCACTTAGGTACTTATATGTGGAGGGTCTGCAGTTAATATAATTATATTTTAAAAATATATTTAAAATATAAAGTATGTTAGATACTTTGTTAATTTGATTTTCAAATCTTCTCAGTTTCAATTGAAGTTTTTTTTTTGTGCAAACCTAAAGAAAATAATTAATAATACTTAAAAAATTTGAAAATATTAAGAAGCATGTTTATATTAGAAAACGATTTACAATTTTAATTACATACTAAGGTAAGCACTGTAAGCAGAATATACTCGTATCTTTGACCGGATCGACAAGAAATAGTTCATTCGAATACTTAAATCGATTATTTAGAGTGGAGAAGGAGTATTACTAACAAGGAACAATGACTAATACGTCATGGGTCATAGTACTCTTCTTACTCGTAGTACTCATATTAATGGTCCTTCCTTTCGTACTACTCTTAGTACAAAAAAAATACTACTAGGTTTTGTGTATGTACTGTACTCAACACAACTAAATAATTCTCTTAATTATTAGATACCTAGGCTAATTCAGTCTCCGTATTATTATTCCTATTATTTTATTAAAAGGGTATTTAATATAAAAGAAATCGTTGTTACTATAATATTACACATTATTATCACATGCCAAACAAAATTCATTAAAACCAGTTGGGTACATCAAATATACGTATAACTAACGTACTCAATTTCAAATTAAACATCAAGAATGTCTCCTCTCATCCATCACAAGCTAATGTGATATTTGGCAATTGTAATTAAATTCTACATTAGCGTACAAAGCAGAAGATACGCAGCGGAACCTAATTTTCATAGCTGATTAGACATACCCCACATGGGATCACACGATTACTGCCGCTACTTATTCCGACACTCAGTATTTCAAATGTTTACTTTTACGATTCGGAATGTGTTTTAGCTTAGTGTATATCTATAAATATAATCGTCTGTGGGTCAATATTCAGACATAAATTAATTATTTTATAATTTTTTTGTTACTTAATGATAATATAACTTGAGGCATGCCTTTATAAAGTATTTCGTCAAAATGGTGACTATATTGTCATGTTGTAGTTCTTTATAGGATTCCGTAGTTCACGTCTCTAAACCCTTATAGTTTCATCAAATCTGTCCGGTTAATGCTAGAAACATAAAACTAAAATAAAATCCCGAAAACTACTTTTTTGGGTAGATACTCGTACCTCCCCTACACGTAAAGTGATGTTTCCTTTTTTCGTGTCTATCCCATAGTGTGGGGTATCATTAGATAGGTATTTTAGAAAGCATTGAGAGGTTGCTGAGATGGTTTTTTGGTTAAGGTATCCGTGTGCATAATATAAGAGCATTTATTTCATTAAATTTTAATAAAAATAAATGGAATGAAGTATTACCGTCGAATCAGTCTTGTATTTGTCTAGTCAATCAAATGAATGTGGGCTTCATAAATGTGTAAGCTAAAGATTTTTGGCAACCATACCAAATCGAACACAGCTAAGAGCTAGTAATCTGTTCAACCAATTATAAATAAAATTTGTGATAATACAATGGTTAGTAGAAATAATTAAAATTGTTATTACCCCTGTTACTACTATAAGCCGATCTAAAAGATAAACTGTGTGTCTTGTTAAATAACTTTCAATCATTTTACTTCAGCATAAGAAGTGATTTCAGTGACATTTTATAATCAGTTACATATATTTTATTATTATTATTTATTGAGGTAAATATACAATCACAAAATATTTAATTTTCAAATAGTTGACATACCTAACGAATGCAGCTATGATGACGCCACCGACATTTGCCACATTACAAATACATTTTATAGTTGAATCCTAAGAAACACAGTTACATATATACTGTGAACACAACATAAACTGTACAGCATGCAGGCAAAGTTTGAAACATTAATATATATTTCATTTAATTACAAAATAAATGCAAAGAAATTTGGCATTCCATATCTACATTTTAAACGACATCAACATCAGTACTACAATCTTAATGATTACTACTTAACAGACTGTAATAGGTTGTTCAGAATAAGACTGCGGTTCCTCACCGTGATGCTACCCCCATCAACTGTCTAATGCACGCACGTCACGGCTGACGTCATAGCTGACGTCTTACCAATGAAAAACAAACACCAAAAACGCACCCCGCTCATTTCTATAATTACCCTGTCAAATTTTGTTTACAATCATTCCTATTTAGCAATTTATAAATTGAAGACGTTTCGCTTTGTCTGGTTAATCCGTAATGTTGTTCAAATCAATGTTTGTTGATGAGACATTTTCTCTAATTTATGCGAGCCTAAGAAATTGTGTTATTAACTGCTTTTGTTATTATTATGTCAATTTTAGTTTCATTTAGATGTGAGTTTTTCTAAACTTAAGATGCAGAATGCAGAAGAGCAGTTTAACAATCTCAAAATAAGGACTGATAAATTCAGATACACTTGCACACACTAAGATTACTATTTGGTGCGTTGCAATACTTCCACAATGGTACAAATTAATGTGATTAAAGATAACAAACACATATTCGTCATACATAAGAGAACATACTTCGATTTTTAATTTTTTTTTTTTTTTTAGTGCCAACTGCTGCAATACTAAAATTTTACTTACTTATAACTGTCCGCGTGTATATCGGTTATCGCAGTAAGCCTATGGCCTTTCTTAAGAACCAAATTACCTTCATGCTAAATTTCAGTAAAATCCGTGCAGCGGTTTGACCGTTAAAGCATGATAGACAGATAGACAATGTACGCACTACATATTCACCGAGAAAACGATGTGAGATTTATATCTTACTAATCGTGCAGACTAACATAGTTAAAAGTAAAGTGCATCTTTTAACCCGTCAATCTTCACGTATACAACGCCGCGAACATAGTGTAAAACATTTCATCGAACGCTATACATACAGGGTAAAGAGTGGGTGCATATAAAAGCTGTCTAGAAAGTTTTCTGTCGCTCGACGCGGATCGATACCGCACTGAGGTACGTCCGGGAATTACACCGGGGTAATGAACGCAACAACAGCTAGTTCACTTGTTAATTTGGGTTATTATGTCATTTGTGGCGGTTGTTAGTTTTGACGTTCATAAGAATTCGAAATTCTTTAATGTGATTTTGAAAATTGAAACCACATATTTTAGAACTATGATAGTTAGTGTAGTTTATTTTATTTTACCAAAGTAAATATTTCAATTCATAAAGTCAACGGATGTAGTTTGGTCTTTTTATATTTATATTTCATCTGAGCACCTAATAAATTCTCACATAAAAGTGATCAATTTCTCTCAATCTCTCTGTTACGTGTGCACCTATTAGCTTAGGTAATTTATGACATATTGATGGATTAAAAGAATATAACATAAGAAATGAATGTCTATGTACATCTTGTAAACCTACCTCAGAATGTCTCTTGTTTGTTATTAGGCCTGACGTTTAATAAACTTGAGTTACTTAATAAATAAATACGCCACCCCATTTCTTCCCTTTGAGTTTACCTCGTATCGGTTAATTTCATTAATTTCGAACCGAACACGCACTAAGAATCCTGTCCTTGTATAGCGACCTCCAATGGGGATTTCGTCCCAATTATGTATTAGCAAAACTTGGTTATACCACCCGCATGCGATACCGCAAGGGATTATCAAACTTTTGTACATATAGTACGTATTACGTATGTACATTAATTTTTTTTAATATTTCAGACATCAAACACACAACGCCATCTAGTCCCAAGCTAAGCAGTGCTTGTGTTATGGGTAATAGACAACTGATATAAATACTTATATTTACTTTTTTTTTGTAAATACATACATATTATACATAGAAAACACCCAAACTCCGAAACAAATATTTGTAGATTCCACAAACATTTGGTCCGACCCAGGATTTGAACCCGAGACCTCAAGCTTAGCAGTCGCATACGCGTACCACTACGCCACCGAGGCAGATCAACATTAATATCACATTAATAGAGAAGTGTGAGAAAAAATGGACAACTTATTGTGTATTTGCTGATAAATCCATATTAATACTAGCTCTTACCAGCGGCTTGGCACGCATTTAATGAAAGTATCCTATGTTACTTCTAATACTTCCAAGAATATGTGTACAAAGTTTCAGGATGATCGGTTAAGTAGTTTTCGCTTGAAAGCTAATAAACTAACTTACATTACGCCCTCGGTGGCGTATGCAACTGCTGTGCTCGAGGTCACGAGTTCGATTAACGGGTCGGACCAAATGTTTGTATGATCTGCAAACATTTGTTTCAGAGTTTGGGTGATTTCTATGTATAATATGTATTTATTTACAAACAAAAAGCATATTTGTTTTTATATCAGTTGTCTAGTCCCCATAGACACAAGCTTTTTAACCCATAGCATAAGCTGCTTAGCTTGGGACTAGATGGCGATTGTGTATTACATATCCGAAATATTTATTTACTTATTTACATTCACATTTATAATATTAAGTATGATAGATGACCAAGAACACAACCTATGATTTGTGAATAATTAACTTTTCATAATTAGAAGTTAGCAGATATAATAAATATAATATACCTACCACTCTTGATACGAAACGAACGAATAACTAACCTATTCAACTTTAAATAATATTTTTGATGAACCAAATAGCCTAAAAATAAATAAACCTAGCTTAATAAACATTAATCATCATTCATTTGTACAGCTACTTACAATCGAAGTTAATAACTTATCTTATATTAATGTGATTATTTAAAACTTAGTTTAAAATATAATTCTTTATTTCAATAAACTAATTAGCAGTTTATTTATGTACATATAGATTGGATGATATATTAATTTAGCATGTTACAGCTCATTTGTTTTTTTAAAATTGATGATAGAGTCAAGAGGTGAACTTTCAGTGACTGTTAATACTCGAATCGATTCGAATATAGGTTTATATTATTATTATTTTTTTATTGAATAGCGGGCAAACGAGCAGACGTATCACCTGATGGCAAGCGATTACCGCCGCCCATGGACACCCGCAACACCAAAGGCGTCACAAGTGCGTTGCCGACCTTTGGGGGATGGGAAAGGGGATGGGGGAGGGGTATGGGCCTCCGGTATCCTCACTCACTCGGTGAAACACAGCGCAAACGCTATTTCATACCGGTTTTCTGTGAGGCCGTGGTATCACTCCGGTCGAGCCGACCCATTCATGCCGAAGCATAGCTCTCCCACGGTAATACTCATTATATAATTCCTTTTAACGATTGCAATAGATAGTAGTTTTGTGACGATAGTCAGATTATAAAGGCAGGTGACAGGGACTGTTTATTTCTTTTATTCGATAGATTATATTCGATTATATCGATAGATTGAACGCTAAAATAAATCTTTAAAAAGAAAAACCTAATAAAAACCAGGGACATGGTTATATATAATCTCGAATCCTATAGAAAACGAACATACCTATAGTGGTTCCAAATGTGAGAGTAATAAATGTAATAATTCAACATTATTTACATTTTACTGATAAAACAAATTGGAGATATTCGTACTTTAAGAGTAGAATGACATAGTAAAAATTGATTTTATTATGTAACTAGCTTATTCCTCCGGCGCCGCCCGCTTGTTATAAAGAGTAATCCTTTCTCAAGGATCAAAGTACCTCCGTACGAGATTTCATTGAAATCGATAATTCAGATTAAGCGCGAAAGCTTAACAGACATACATGGAAGTATGGATTACAATGCCCATAAAATTCTTTAACCACAATCATATAAACACATGCGTTTAAAAGGCGATAACGTTAATTGTAGTACTTGTTACTGACTATTGAAACTACCAACCACAATCTGCAATTAGGACTGGGGCACACACGTCACGTACCGCCGGATTAGCGTCGGTGCACGCACAGCCCGTGACTCGACCGGTGGTAATTTATAGCCAGGAGTGTGTCCGCACCTTTACCCCGCTCTGGTGATGACAAGCTCGATTTATGGACTTGTGTGAATGGTACCTAAATACCCGGAAGTGAGGTAGTGAAATTTTAATTTACGGGAAGACGAGGTACGTATGTATTTTATAAAAAATACCGTTTAGTACTTGTTTTTTTTAATCATAAATATAGCTATAATATAACATCAATACATATGATAAAAGTCTAACTAGTCGCTGTCAGTAGATGGAAGATTTATAAGAAAAACAATGATTTTTTAAATTTTCGTCTGTTTGTCTGTACGTTAGTGCACGCCAATCTTAGAAACGGCTTAACCGATTTGAATGCAGTTTTCAGTAATGTGTTGCGGTTTGCACTAAATAACTTGCACTAAATTGTTTGTTTCATTTCAATCGTATTGTAAATAAAAAAAATATATCAGTATAAAGAATCACCGCAATATCCGACCTTAACGCGGGCGAAGCCGCAGGCAAAACCTAGTTTTTAATCATTACAACTAATAATATTTAGTATAATTAATAATGTTTTTCCTTACATTGATTTTCTTTTACGTTTTCATCTAAATCAATAAAATATCCTCTCTTTGCAAGTGTAAATAAATAAAATTTGTTTGTTATAATAACTATTAAGTTCCTTTTTATTAACTGAACTTTAATTTATTTCGTTGCTGTAAAGAACACTGCACGACATTTCTCAATTTCAATAAACTTCAAACTCTAACGTAGCTTTGATTATGCTTGTTCACCTCCACAACCGACTAGGTTCTTTTCACTGGAGCGCGATTCTGTTTTCGCTTCGCAATTAAACTGCTGTTAAAGTTCTTGCAGCGATGTTTGCAGAGCACCTGAACGGTCTGTGAAAGTTGTGCGGGCACCCTGCTCCTTGTTTGCCTGCTAATTATCTCGGTTTCGGCGCTCAGTCAGCGCCCGATATGCTGACCCGTTCAAAATGGTCAAGCGAGGCTAAAAGCCTTTCACAGCTTCATTCAAATAAGGATTCGGTCCCACCCTGTAACCATAGTGACCGCCTACTCCACGCTATTATTGCATTGTATCAACATTCATATCGACATCACGTGTAACGTCAGCTCGATTAAACGAGGGGCGGCCCGAAGCCAGATTTGTCAAGTCTCCTTTCAAATTAGACGCTACGGTCCGGCGTTCGCACTTCACACGACGTTTAAAATCAAAAGCGCAAAAGGGTTACATAATCCAGACCTTTTTCGACGCGACTTGTGTTTGTGTGCATGTCTCGTCTTTTGTCACGTATTCTTAATTAATGCCCGCCAGCTGGCGAGTTACCCCACTCGTCACATTTTCATATCGATTGCGAGAGGGTTTTGTTTAGACACCGTATTCTGTATTGCACCGATAAATCTCTATCGGTTAGAGGTTTTCATTTTTTAATCGGCAGTGCGACATCGAAAACGAATCTGCTAACGCCCCTCTGTTTGCGAATCGGAAGTAAAGCCTAATAAACCGGCGCTTAACCTCTCGCGACAAAGCTGATACAAAGTGAGTGACATCCCGTCTCTAAAGAGATCTCGCGAAAAAATCCGGCGGCGGCGACGTGTCAAAGACACCGCATCGCGACGAGCAAGGGGCTCTTTGTTGCCTATCGAAATATTTTTTAAAGCTTAACTCCTTAGTGAATTGAGAGATTAAGTCCTTTTTGAAGAGGCAACCGGTCCCCGGGGTCGGGCGTGATCATTCCTTCAGATCTCATTTCCGTGGATGCTCTATTTGATTGTTATTTTTGTTACTTTTTCCCATTTTGTCCGGGCGCCGGCGGGATTTGAAGTGACAGTCGACGATTTGCACTCGAGCGCGATAAGTGTTTTCAAACGTTTTTTTATTTCATAAGCAGCTTTGTTAACGTTGCTGTTGTTTTCTGGACTTTTATTTTGTGTTTAATTAAAGAGTCGCCAATTATATTTTTTTACAATAGAACATTTTACAAACTTTGCAAGACACTTGTTTCACGGTTGCAATGTATTTTCAGAAATCCAGATACACAAACGCCTTCTCTTTTTTATGTAACAATATGCGCATATATTTTATTTGCTGAAAGCTTGAAATAAAAATAATTTTAAATTAATAAACGTTCAAAATAATTCGTGAATGAAAGATGACCTCTAGAAAACAGATTGTTTTAGGCGATCCTCTTAAAGCATCCTGTAGACATATTTAGTTTCCACACCAGCGAACATCGAGCATAAAGCCACAAGAAAATATGCAAATGACTGTAAGGCAGTAGGTAAGCGCTCATAAGCCATGTAATTATTCACATCGTATTTGCAAATCTCGCCCGAAGCGTTCCGTTTCCGCACTCGCGCATTAAACTGACCCTTAGAGCGCATTTAAATCAAAACACATGTGCTCGCAGGACCAGCTTAGCGGACGCTGATTTTCAGATGAGGGCTTCCCCTTTTTGTGGGTCCCTGCGTCGATTCCTTGGCGAGCGATGATCGATACCTCACCCCCGCCGCCGGCCGCGACCCTCCCTCCCTCGCTCTTAATTAGGACTCGGAATCTGCGGCGGACACACACACACACACGACGACTCCCGTATACAGTATAATGTTAATCAACTTTCATTATGCACTAAGGAATTATATGGGTACGCCTGAGGAGTGATTATCCGCGTTAAGGCCGCGTCCCCGACCAAGAAATCATACTTTATTATGATCATTCCGTATTCGGCGCGGCTTTACGGTGGCACCTCGCGGGGCGAACATCGCATTAGAATTTACTGCGCATATATCATAAGAGCTTGTTACTTGTGCACTATTGTCTACTATGTAAATACAGTGTAATTAACGATCGCTACTAAATCTCGAGGAAAACGTAGATATGTTTATCTAAAATCAAGACCAAGCTGCTCTAGAACACAACTAAATTTGCATCTGCAGACAAAACTTTAGTCCACATAGTTTCTTAACTAAGATAATAATCAAGCTATTAATCAGCCTATTGAAGTCCACCGTTCCTTCCCCAGTGTGTGCCATAATACAGTTTTTACATATAATACACGTTATTTGTATTTTATTTCGCTGTATTATTTGCGATTGTAAAACAAAAATAGAACAGACATTTGGTTTCGAACAGGGAAATATTAAGGATTCATTTTTTTTTATCAGGTTTTCTTAAAGGTAAGAGTATAAGGACAGAGCTCATATTATACTTTATATTACACATAAGTACATTACAAAACGTCTATATTTTACCGCGAAGTTATTATCATGTACAAAGTCTATGAGTACATCTAAGCTATCTACATATATTTACAATCAGCATCCATGCTTATAACGCGTGAGATTAGTCCCGTGTAGTGGACCCATAATATTCGCGCACTAAGCGCTTACATCGTGATTAATTTTACTGCGAACCTCGCTATAGACAGAGATCTTTGAATATATTAGAGTGAGATACCCACGGGAGTTCGTCCGGGTCTAATATACTGTATGACCATAAGATATTTGTCTATGTCTACCCATATATGAATATAATACTTTATTCGAGTCTTTGTATTTATTATCCAATAAACGTTATGCGGCCCTTAATGAAGTATGGTTACAAGTTTCATTTAAATATCCGATATGTTTAAAAAGTAACATTTGTTACTAGCTGACCCGGCAAACTTTGTTCTATCTAACAGCCAATGAAAGAGGAAGTTATGATTTTTAAATGATTTTTTTTTAATAATGAATATCGTATTTTAATATTTATTATCTTTTTCCGTGCGAAGACAAATATAAAAATTTAAAAATCATAAAAATTGCTCGAGCCGTTCTTGAGTTATATATATTGTAACTAATACGATTTAACAAAGGACCTCTTTTGTTAAATCGTATTAGTACTAAAACTAAGATATATCATTAACTGCTCCAAGTACAACTAACGAAGTTGTATTAAGAATCAATTCACTATCACTGAAATACAAAAATAATCTGTAAATTGGACAAGAATAAAACAAGCCGTCGTAGTCATGAAGATACAAATAAAAGTATCAATTAGTAAATTGCGTGGATTAATTTATGTATATATTTTTAATTTCTTCTTTCCTAAAACGAAACACAATCGTAAAGAATAGGTTTATATTTAAATGTGTATGTTTTAAATTCATCTTAAAAACATCCTAGAGGTTCGACAACATTAATCACTTTGCATGTTCGTGTAAGTGTCACATTCTTACAATACTTTACGTTCACGAGACATGCTTAAATTATATTACTAATTTTCATCACTGCAAGAAGTAAAATGTACAGTTCATTTCAAGGCACATCTGCTGTTACTGCGGAAAACATATTTCGAGTTCTATATCATATAGACACTCTCCATATACAGCTAAATATCTACACTCAGCAAAATAATTGTTTTGCATACCTCACATACTAAGGGCTTCTGAATAGGCCCATAATAGAACAGTACTCATCTTCCCGTCTACCCCAAGAACGGCCAACGAGTAGTATTGAGATCGCCCTTTAAGCTTCGGTTATGAGGATAAACCTCCAATAAATCTTTCACTTAGAGAACCGTTTAATTAACGCATGTAATAAAATTTAATTGATCAAAGCGAATAGTTTGGTAATAATTTACGGGATCACTTGGGCTACCTTTGTTTGCAGTGTTATGACGAAATGGTACAATTGTCTTTGTACTTTATAGTTTTAAAGTTATTAAAAATTCATAGTCTTAATAAAATAAGTATGCATTTCTATGTATAGATTTGATTACTTGCTTATCTAACAGCTAGATTAGAATCAGAAGGCTCGGTTTTTTAAAGTAACATGTACATTTTGTACAATGTATTAGGCTAATACATTGTACAAAATGTAAATGTTTTAAGAGCTCCTTTTCCTTAAAATCAATAAAGGATACGATATACGAGCATAATCTTTTCTTTGTCGTTAGCCTATCTGTTTATCTGAGTATCTATACTATTTTTCTGAGGAACACGTCGAAGTATCGAAGTTCAAAAAGCACACCAAATTCAAGTGTATTTGTGTTTTTTCAGAAACGGTTTTATTTTATTTTTTTATTATTGAATAGTGGGCCAACGAGCAGACGTATCATCTGATGGTAAGCGATTACCGCCGCCCATGGACACCCGCAACACCAGAGGCGTCACAAGTGTGTTGCCGACCTTTGGGGGATGGGATGGGAAGGATGATGGAGGAGGGGTTGGGGTATGGGCCTCCGGTATCCTCACTCACTAGGTGAACCACAGCGCAAACGTTATTTCACACCGGTTTTATGTGAGGCCGTGGTATCACTCCTTTCGAGCCGGCCCATTCATGCCGAAGCGTGGCTCTCCCACGGAAAGATAGATAAATAGAATATCATAATCAGACCTTATTAATTACTAATTACATTTTACATAATATAGCTTTAAATTAATCACATGAACGTGAACAATCGCGTTACCTTTTTGATAAATGTATTTTCTTGCTACATTTTCTTCACGGGCAATTTATTTATTCTGTTAAGACTATATGACAGTACACCCAAATAACGGAGATCCTGGAGTTGATTACATGTTGGTAAAATAAGTAAAGGTGTGATGGGCCTTTTTAGGTTGGTTAGTATGTACACACGTGTATTCACAGGTCCTTGTACTAATTTAATAGATGAGGTGTTCCCATTAATTACAAAGAACGTCGGTGGCAGCTCACCACCGGTAACGAGAACAAATTAATAAGATTATTAACTCCTTCCGACAAGTCATTCTTTCTCACACTTGATCACACTTATGTTATGTTATTTTCGTGCTTTAGGTGTACTTCCGACTTGGAAAGTAATTTTCGTGTTAAATTAATAAAGGAGCATGGAGAATGGGGGAACCATTAACTAAGTATACGCGGAGAGTCATGCTTAGGCACAAATATACCGGTTTAACCCGAGTGATGCTTCTCACCGATAAGTGAGGGCACTGGAACTCGTAACTGTCCTTCTCTGGTACTCACAGGTGTCTATGATCGGTAGTTGCCACTATCTCATGACTTTTCCACTCTTTTGTCTCCTTTTACCATATATTAAAACTGCAATCAGCACCATTCTTTATAACCTTAATTAACAATTATAAAAATAATTGTTGATTAAGAAACTTATTTATCATATTATTTGTTTTTATATTGTTTTCATATTTTTTAATTTAAATTTGTTTTGCATTATCATTATTAACCCTGTTCTAATTTAACATTCGGCTAAATCTAGTTTTTTTTTTTTCAAAATTAGTTGTTTTGAGTATCCTACTATTATTATAAACGCGAAAGTTTGTAAGTATGTAAGTGAGTAAGTTTGTTGTTCTTTCACGCAAAAGCTACCTAATGGATTTTGATAAAACTATACAATAATATAGCTTATACTTCAGAATAACACATAGGCTATTTATAAAAATACTAGCGTCGCCTCGCGGCGTTGCCCGCGTTTATTGTCGTACTGCGGGTAGGACCGCGGAGATCAGCTAGTTTTCTTAACTTTTAATAATCTTTTAGCTACTTAATAGTTGTTAGGAAGTTTAGAAAAGCACCTAATGCCTGGCAGTTGTATTGACACAATATACCTACCACTATTTTACGAACGTTACATAGACATGCGAAACTTAGATTTCAATTCTACTATATTTTATAGAATTCAGCTCGGTCTGACTAGAAGTTACTTATGTGTTTCCATTTCCTCAACTTTCAAACTCCAAAAATTGAAAAAAATATTTATTTGTGATAGAGCTTACTATCTTTAAAACTTTTTTGTTAACGTGATCAATAGATTATATCTTTGATTGTCTGACGATTCAAAGACACATCTAAGTCTCTACTTATTCCAGTCTAGGCCGAACATGGCAATTAGACTGCTGATAAACACAAACAACACCCAGGGTCAGAACAACAATTTGTGAATCACACAAAGTGTTGTCATTTGTGGGATTTGAACCCGCAACACTTGACACAGTAGAGAGCGGCGTGGCGAACGCTTAAACCACTAGGCCAAACGTGCAGTCATAGGTAAATTACACTCAGGCATATTATTTATTTATATACAGCCTGCCAGATTAACTCTACTCTGCCTAATGGAAAGCATAAGCAAAATCCAAGAAGAGTGGTCACCATACTCATTGCGAATGCAGACAATGCAGCACGGTGACCCACATTCACTTTGGCATGAGAATGAACACTGTAAAAATGATCATGTTCATCCCAAAGTAGAACTCATGACTACTAGCATGTAGGGTCAATAGACTCAACCAGGAGGTGGTACTCAAGGGGATTTCTGCACGAGGAAAAAAAAAGGTCAATGGACACAAGAATAACAACCGAGACAAATATTTCAGAATTAATTATTGCATTTCAGAAAATGCTCCACAGAAAACAATGCACTTGCCATCGTAAATATAGTGAAAGTTAACAAAAAAATCTTAAATCATCTTTCAACAAACATCCAACGCAACCCCTTATCGCAAAAACTTGTCCCAACATTAATGAAGACGAAAAAAAAATCGTCATCCAATGCAACAAGCTGTCTCTAACAAGGGCGGCCACATGTGATTGATTGTTAATGAAGTGGTGGGGCGATAGTTATTAATGACCCGCGGCTCCGCCCGGACCGAAACACTTCTTTATTTAACCACTAACACCTATTAGCGGTAACCGTCCGATACAGACCACGATATATCATCCCGACAGAAACGAATCAATCAATTTCCCGAGTCATAACATGTAACATATTACAACCTTTTATTTTGTGCGGTTTATATGTAGAGATATGATTGAAAGATATTTCTGGAATAAAGTGTTCAAAATTAACACTAGTACAATATGTTAATACTTTGTTATTTTGAGGGAAAGGTCGCATTTTTTATACAGAGTGATTAATTGGCGACTGCACGGTTGGCCGAGTGGTGTCAGCGGTCGCCATGCCGCCTGCTACTGCGCCGAGTGTCGTGGGTTCAAATCCCACGCGGTACCTACAACACTTTGTGTGATCCACGAATTGTTGTCCCGAGTCTGGATGTTCTTTGTGTCCGTTTCATGTATGTTTGTAAAGTCCCCCACGACACAGGATGTTTATTCCTAATGTGGGAGTTGTCTTTTTAAATTAAAAAAAAATAAAATAAAATTGTTGCAAAAAATATATAAATAAAAACTTGTATCATATATATATTCTGTATTATACTAAAAATATTGTTTACAAATAATTTGTCTTATAAATTCAGAGAAACCCATGGATTGAACATTTCATTTCTAAGTCCCCCAAATCATTACGTTTGTTTTATTTCAATTAAGTCGCAATCACAAAGAGTTGAAACCACGACAGTCACTCTATCGTCGACGATTAAAGCAGATTTCGTGTTAAGGAGGTCCTGTAGAATATTCGTTTGGAATTTAAATTGCAAATTTGTGCGGTGACAGGTGCAGGTCGTCCATTGTATATCCCTTTCTCTTTCTATTTCAAAGACAAACTATCCCCCATCTCTTTCACACATTTCTCAAAATCAAATTATAAAGAACATTAACAAATAAAACTTGAGCGTTACTAATTACTTGAACTGCTCAAACGAACGAAGGTAATTTTTGCAGTTTATTTGGAAAAGGAAATCTTGAAGCTAATGGCGTTAATTTAAAAGGAGGCCGATGACTGTGATTTTTCTTTCGACGCTGAAACTTCTCAACTCGTGATTTATTGATACTACGAGCCGGGCTTTTATCTCCGTCTATCCTCGGCTATTCTTTGAGGTTTAAATAAAGCCGTAAATAAAACGTCAGTCACACACTAGAGGTCCCGTTTCTCAATAAACAGAGGGTGAAGCGATTCATTATGAATGAGTGGTCGCAGGTACCGCGGCCTATATTAAAGTTTTGCTCATCGTGATGTGTACAATGTAGCTACTACTTCGGTAGGCCGATCACGAAGCTGTGGTGGCTTAATGAATGAAGAAATTCCGGAGAGCCCCTACACGTGCCCTCGGCTCTAACCACCCTCGCATAGATTGTAAACTTGTTCTAAGAAAACAGTCAGTGCATTCAAATCAATGGCTAGCACCTTAAATGAGTGGACTATTAAAAGTAACATATTGTAAAACGTAATACTGTTTTTGCGATTATATTCGTTCGATATCGGGATAATGCTAGTTTCTAGATCTTTGTTGACGTCAAAATCAAGATTTGTATCTCGAAAAATTACCTTATTGCGCTTTGTAATAATAATTCCTATAAAAATTAGCACTTCAGACTTCTGTAGCATTTCACCCACAATTTCGTAACTGAATAATTAGCTTTCCAATTTAAAGAGCGCCTTCTCGTCCTCCCATCAATCCGCGCCCCTGCCCGCATCGAATCGATAATAATTAATTATTTTTGACATAATCACAGCTAAAATCCATTCTCTTTTTGCTAATTCATGTCCCTATAATAAAACGGGAGGACGCTTTTAAAGCTCGCTTGAGTGAAATTTGTAAAAAATAAATAAGAGTGAGCGCAACTTTTCGCCTAGTCAAACAAAATTGGACGTTAGCTTACGACGCTGCTTGGTTTTTGATTAATAATCTATTTCTTATCTTGATCATACCGGGCTATAAAAGTAAATGTATCCGTTCCTTCAGGAGCGATGGATAACGTCAGTACGTAACGATAATATCAGACTGAGGCATCCGAAACCCATATTCATTGGTGGTGACGAGGGATCATTGTGAGATAGATACACCGCTACAATTGGCGAGACGTTGTGTCAATATTGGACACGTTACATAATAGACACAACATTTGAATGTGGGTAGTCACATACAATTCACTAATAGACCGAGGACCTTCGACTTGATACGTATGATGCGTTTGTTCCCGAGTTCGATGGACCAATCTAAATCGTCAAACATTGACGTCATACCTTCATGTTGTGATCCTTCACTGACTGTTCTATGAAGTTAAACCTTTTCATCGTGAAAAATATATGTGAACTTTTTTCTAATTGTCATAATAATAATAATAATAAATAAATATTTCGCACAATTTAACACACAACTTTTTACTATCGGAGACCTTTATCGATTCTTTAGAAAAAATCCAAACAACAGTAGTATCATTTGTGTATTACTGATCAGAGGAATGGTAGTAAAGAAGCAGATTAGACTTGGCTAATTATCTCTGCAATATGAATTGAATCATAGCCTATATTTGATTAGCAAAAACTGCCGAAGGAAAAAATATCGATCAATCAACACATTATTGATACCTACGGATATTGCGAGTAGGACAGAGTTTTGAATGTCAGTATAAGTACTTAAAAAATACATAGTGAAAACATTAGCTCCGCCCGAGGCGGGGTTGGGCCGTGATTAAACCCAGCGAAGCATGCATAACGAGCCCGGTATGTTTGAACGCTTACAAATACTTTCCAAGTTGGCCCGGACAGCGGTTGAGGTGGGCCCGCTACACCTGTGCTTGTTTATCGCTGCCAAGACTGCCGGCACCCACCCACAACTGCTGATATACTGTTTATTTAGGTTACTGAACAATCCAATTCGACCTACTTACTATATTTTAATAATATTCTATAATAAATCAATCCTATTTATAAGTTACGGTTAGAACATCACAAAATAGATACCAAATAGATTCTGCACCCTAGCTCTAAGTCCAGAATCTATTTAGCATCTATTTGGTTTATGTGTGTTTTATTTCCCTACTACAATACTAATAACACAATTAGCTCAATAAAAAAATGTTCCCAGTAACATCGTCATTTTCACAGTCCTAGAGATTGCCTAAATATAAATACTTTACGTAACAACATCCTGTATCAAATATACTTCTTAAAACCCATCCCAGATACCAGTCCCAACCGAAATTAAATAATATTTTGAAGGGATTAGTATCATGATTGGACAGACACATGCTAATGCAAGAAGTTTTTAATTAAAACCGTTCGCCGTTAAGAGGCTGCGTAATGGCTGATCCTCAGGAGGGATCCGATATTGGGTGTGTACTGGCAAAGCCAAAATACAAACATATTTAGGTCCGGTAAGCGTAGTGCGCACCGGCTAATCACTGGCCGGGAATATGAAGGATCCGTGTACACAAACCCCTTGCTACATAAAGATTATTGTTTGTTTCAGATGCACGTGGCTGCAATGACGGAGACGCAAACAAGGTAAATGAGAAAATAACGTTTAAAAAGTTAAAATAAAAAGCATTAAAGTCGGAGTGCTTCCCGCAAGCGCAATCCAAACTTTAGCGACGTTTTTATGGCTTCTGTGACCGCCAAAAGTCGCCAAGGAAAAGTGCAAGCTTGTTTACTCATATATCAGCGGGTCGACTCGACATTTCTTTCCGATAAGGCCAGTTCCCCCGCTGCCAATAAAGTGATTAAGTCACAAATCGCGGTGCGACGCTCTTTACCGGCCCTGCACTGTGATATACCGACACATCGAGCTAGCGGAATTGCTTTTTAATTTATATATTTTGTCAGTTATTTGGTGTTCTTCTCACAAATTCATTGTTTTATATCAGATATTAGGCAATTGGATATTCCGATAACGTTAACGAAACTTTTAGGTTTTATTTTAGTACGTTTTAGAGCTTATAATTAACCACATTATTTTATGAAGTAAACATACTTGTATAGTTCTAAATACGTATTTACTCATACATACATATTCAAGTAAGATAATAAAATTCAAATGGTGCAAAAAAGTCAATTTTTAGAATTCGTTTAGGATCACTTTGTTGTCCGTTTGTCTGTCTGTCAAGACCGGTTTCCTCAGGAACATGTGGAGGTATCAAGCTGAAACTCATATGAAATACTCAAGTCTACTGTCCTTTGGAGCTGTGAACTCGCAAGGAAATCAAAACCTACATGGTACTTCCCGTGAACTTAGAACCTTGAATGAAGCAACGTCTTATAACACAGGTAAAGGAAAAATTGCGATAACCATAAATTTTTAGTTACATCATTTAATGTAGCTACAGGTTTGTACGGAACTCTCGGAGCGCGAGTCCAACTTGCACTTAGCCGTGTATTTTAATACAAAGGTTTTAGTTTTAGTATTACTTTGGGGTCCCAAACGAACGATTGCCATACTTATATCATTCTAAATACACAGTTTTATTACAAAAAATAACAGACACGACAAAAACTAGCAAATGGTGTAAGGAAAGACAATTAGTAAATACAAAAAAAATGTTTCGCTAAGGCAAAGATTTTGGTTGTTCTATTACAGTGGGTCCCCCATCGAATGGTTCTATTACAAATAAATTGCCCTTCGAAAACGCTCCGCGTGTTATAAATTTCATACGTGCTGAGAAATGACATACGGTATTATTTATTACGAACAGTTTTTTCGGGGAAAATACAAAGAAGACATTGTGACGTAATTGAGCTACGTATTACAGTGGCACGCTACAATTCAACAGCAATTTTCTACGACAAAGGGAAATATGTTGTCATTTTTATATTTTACAAAAGAAGTTAACGAAATATAAAGTGGTTTTATTAACAGACTAGCTTTAGCCCGCGGCTTATGTCGTACACCGCAATAATCAATTTAAAATTTTCGGGTTAATATATTCCCTATGACACCGGTTTCCGATTGGAGAAAAAAAAATAAAAATTGATTCAGTACGTCCAGAGATAATCTTTACAACTTCACAAACTTTATCTATTTATGATCTTAGTGCACATAGGCGGACTGACCAGTCGGAATTAAAATTGTGCCCGTACCTGGGACCAAAAAAACGACTAAATCTCCGAGATATTCTAAAAATAAATCCTAGCTAGATCGATTTATCGCCCCTGAACCCCCTGCACACTAAATTTCATGAAAATCGTTGGAGCCGTTCCGAGATTCAGATTATATGAATAAATACAAGAATTCCTCGTTCAAAGATTTTATTAAATAGCTTAGAGACAGAAATAATAATAATATTTAAATTGTCTTCAAACTTTACTTTTTTCTTTATATCAGATAGGTGAGCTTTGATCTACCGTGGGAGAGCTATACTTCGGCATGAATGGGTCGGCTCGACCGGAGTGATACCACGGCCCCACAAAAAACCGGTGTGAAATAGCGTTTGCGCTGTGTTTCACCGAGTGAGTGAGGATACCGGAGGCCCATACCCCAACCCCTCCCCCCATCCCCTTTCCCATCCCCCAAAGGTCGGCAACGCACTTGTGACGCCTTTGGTGTTGCGGGTGTCCATGGGCGGCGGTAATCGCTTACCATCAGGTGATACGTCTGCTGGTTTGCCCACTATTCAATAATAAAAAAAAAATCTGTTTGTGATAATAATGATTGTATGATTATTTTGACAGACTCTTAAAAAATTAAAACCATATCATAAAAACATAACTAAATAACATCTAAGAGCTCATAGTAAATAACAATAATATTGTTGCATAACACATATTCCATAGAAATAATTACCTTTTGTCACTTTTTGAAACTATGTTTTAAGTAAATAAAAGGATAATAAGAAATAATTTTAAATGACAAAAATGCTAAAAGTACTTTATTCGGAACAGCTAACAAAATTAAAAATAATATTTTTGGTACAGCTTACAGATTTGCAAATAGTTTCATTTCCATTGCGTCAATAATATAATAGTTGTATCCACTCAATAAACGTTGAAAACCTCGAACTTAATTATAAACGAGTTAATCAATAAATAAATACATCTGTATGCGGTATCATTATCGTGTCAGGAAGGCTTCACTCCGCTCGATTCCGTGTTTACATGTTTTCAACACGGAATTAGGCTGGCGCCATTAGCTCTACAAATGACACTAAAATGAAATCTATTCATTTCCTTTGAGCCGAGTCAATCGACGGTTGATATTGTACGATTTCACGCGATCCGAGCATTATCCGTGTATCCTCGGTGACGACTCTCACCAGTCGACGTATAATTTGTAACGTGAACCTCTTAAAGTCACTGCTTTATTTTTTGTCGTTTGACTTACATGAACATATCTCCTAAATGATAATATTTTTTTATTAAAAAACCATAGATGAAACTTCGAATACAATCTTTTCCATAGAAAATTTAGTGTATACACTTGGTTAGATTCATCACCAACATCAAGAAAAGTGAAGAAATTAAAAGGGAAACTTATTGAAGACATTATTAAATGTAACTCCAACATATAATTCACGGCATATATGCCATCATTAAATTACAACTTAGGTAAACTAAAATTATGTGCTTAGAAAAAAAAGAAAAAAAAGTAGAAATTAAAACCCAACTACGACAAAAAACGATGCTGAAAAAGTATGAAACAAGTTTGAAAAGCTGTAGTCACACGTTGTTAAAGTGTTATGATACATTTCTATGTAACGTGTAACTCCAATTATACCAAAAACGAAAATAAATTAATTTTTTGACACAGTACTTTATGACCACTAGAGGGCGCGACATTAGATTCAGTGGCATGTCATATAGCCTATAACCAGCGGATGATTATGACGCTTCTAACGATATCTTATTTGTACAGTTCTAATTAGTAGTTGAGGAGCTATGTGGGAACAGATGAACAAACATACATACATAGCCTGTCAAATCATAAGTCTCCTTTGGCTTTGCCGTAGTCAGGTAAAAATAATGCTGAACAACTTCACTGCACTTGTCTGGAGATCCGGAGCCAGAAAGTTCCACCATAGTATCTTCGTAGTACCTCAATCTGTTGATGTCGTCAAAACGAACCAATAGGCCCAAACTCGAAAATTTTACAAGCAGATTCTAAAACTCTTTATTAACTTCTAGTTCAATCATCAGAACAACACAAAGATTATAAAAAGTTTTAATTTAGTTCGATAATCAGATTTATTACGATTTTTTTTTAAAGCAACCTAAAAGACAGAATGTATTGAGACAAATATAGTACTAGAAACCTTAAATACTCGTATTTGATGCGAATAAATGTATTGACTTGGAAAGCTTTTAGCTTGTAATTACAGTTTCCATATCCATATAGTCATTAATAAAGTCATTTAATCAATAAAGAAAAGTGACCAAATAGGACTAAGCTACTAGAGCAGTTATATGTGTCTCATGTCTGAAGAAGTATAAAAATGTGTAAGACTTTTAATTATTCATTGGTACATAATTTTAAAATAATGTAACATATTTTATAAGAAAGTACAATATTTTAATAATAAATTATTCCTTTAAGTAAAGATGAATAAGTGACTTATATTTTTCTAACTTTTAACTCGTGGGAGAGCCACGCTTCGGCATGAATGGGCCGGCTCGACCGAAGTGATATCATGGCCTCACAGAAAACCGGTTTGAAATAGCGATTGCGCTGTATTTCACCGAGTGAGTGAGGATACCGGAGGCCCATATCCCAACCCCTCCCCCCAATCCCCCTCCCCACCCCCCTAAGGCCGGCAACGCACTTGTGACGCCTCTGGCGTTGCGGGTTTCCAAGGGCGGCAGTAATCGCTTACCATCAGGTGATACGTATGCTCGTTTGCTCCCTATGCAATAAAAAAAAACCTGGGTAATGGTCCGAACTACTTTCATTTTTCATTTAACCCTTCCTCGCCTACTAGCGATCAAAGCCTTACAAAGTATTTTCTATTAAAGATGCATTGGTTAATTTTACTGCACGATTATAATTATAATGTTATATGTATCAAAAGTTAAGTTATTGTCACGTTGTTAAGAAGCCACGAAGCCTTGACACTCTTGGAACTTAAGCATATTTTTCAATCAAATTACATTTTTTCATAAGTAGCAAATAGGATGAAGCAAGTTATTATAATATAATAATGATTGACATCTATGTAAATTTAAATTTTATACCTTTTATAGCGATGTACGAGATAATATATTTGAGTAACACATTTTTATTTAATAAAACAATACAGTGTTGAATGAAAAGTCGTAGGTATAGGTAACCCTTCCCACGGTTCAGTGGAATCAGTTTAATCAATGTCGTTATGGCGCGTAGATGTCGCGATACGGGTGGTCTGTATCGAGGCCTACAGTTAATTTGTTACGATGTTTATCGGAAACAGCCGAACCCATTTGTTTGACACAGCCACGAGCATCAGAGGGTTAATTTTGACGTATGTCAATTTGTAGCAACATGAAATTTTAAATACAATTTCTAATCTAGTGTTTTAATATAGATACTTTTTTAATTTGTCTCAGTTAAATATACACAAAAATGTTTTTATTTTTCAATAAACATATTTATCATTTTATGTTATTAAAATTTAGAACGTTACAAGGCTGTATCCAATAATACAATAAAGTAAAATATTAGAACAACAAAATAAAAAGGTACTGATCCTAAATACATTCATACATGTATAATATGTATATGTATGAGTAACAAAGCCTTATAACATTTTTATCGGTATTTCGTAGAAATAAATAGCTACACTAGCGTTGATACTTAGCTAGTTTTCTTATTAACGAGACTAAGTAATTATATCTGTTGAAGTAGCATTACGTCTATATGTTGGTAGTGACTACCTCACTGATCTAGCGGTTCAAGTATGCGACTGCCAATCAAGAGGTCTCGGGTTCGAATCCTGGGTCGGACCGAAAGTGTTATTGAGTTTTTCTAATTATAGAAATACTTAATCGGAGGATTGCTCGGAGTTTGGAACTTAGGGTCTGAACCCCCGCGCTTCGGAGAGCACGTAAAGCTGTCGGTCCTGCGCCTGATCTCTCTCTAGTCGTGTCTGTTAACCGTCCCATCGGATTGTGAGAAAGACGGAACAGAGAGTGCGCCTGTGTTTTCGCACACACTAGTGCACTATAATATCTCCTGCGTAGTTGGCTGGTCTCCGTTGAGACTGGCCGCTATGGCCGTAATCGGCTTGGAGAACATTAGTAGTGAGCATATTGTTACGTGTTGGAGTTCGATGGGTTTGGGAAATAAACTTTATTAACAACACTCCTACAATCACAATGTCACTCCGAATAACAATCCTCGATGGTCGCCGAGGTTGCTAGGTTGATCACTGATATCACTTCGATTTTTATTAACTCAAACTGAACTAAACTGCGGCTCGCGAGAGTATGTATTTATGTATATTTTTACTATTAGGTTCTAGCGCTTTCGAGAAACGTCTCGAACATACGAGGGCATTCCCCGTACCAAGAACACACCCACCGGCGAACTCGTTGTAAACAATCGCACAACAACCAATCGATATTCGACGCTATGGTAATCGATATAACGTTCATTATTCCGTGCCTCAAAAATCAACTTTCTCGATCGTTATTCGCGAATAATCTTTCTTCGTAATAATATGTAATTGTAGTCACCTATCACATGACCTGTGTGACGTCACGTGACACATTTACTCGTTTGTAAAAAAATTTCAAGACATCACGACTGCGGTACCTTTAAACTGCTTAAATAATTTGAATAATTAAATATTCCTTACTTGTGTCATTACCAAGACATCATTCATAACCACAATGGCCGACACCAGGGGAGGTCCTTTCAGCCGTATGACCTTGGCAGAGAAGCAAGATTGATAATGCTTCAAGTCGCTCGTTAACATGCCTTTGTAGACGCCCATCGATTATCAATTTGAGGATTACTTTGCCCTGGAGACAAATTGCGGGTAACACCAACCGAAATGGACGATGACTGGACTCCTTCGTGAAATATAGCATCAAGTTTGCTAACAATTTATTAGGCTAGCATATTACATTTAATAATCACCAGAATAATATATCTATTGAAATTTCGGTTTACTTGTTTTAATTGCTTATGATTTTAGTAATGGCTGTTAGATTTTAATGATCCATTGTTATTTCAATTTTATTTTTGCTGCATCCAATGATCGGATGGAAAAGAATGCCCTAGACATTAAGTCCGTCGTTATAACTGGAGCATTGAATTCAAAAATAAAAGTATATCATATATGTGACATTCAATAATTTATTTCCTTTGGCCACTGTAAAAGTACAACAAAACCAACGAGCGATCCTAACTCCTAAGTCCTACTAAGTTAAGGATACTTTTATGAGCCATTTAAAAGCCTAAAATTAGCTGTAATTACACGAACTAATAAATTAAACCTTGAGATTCAATGAGAAATATAATAGAGCTAATTTTCTTTTTTAATAAGTCTCTAACTAAAAATCACAAAAAATTAAGTTCGTCCTGTCACACAACCTTCTAAATATCAAAAAATTACTAAAATTACATATGTCAAACTAAAAATATACGTCATTTAAATACACACATACAAAAAAAATATTTCGAAAATAACTTCACTGAAATAAGAGAATATAAACTTTAGTTTAGTGACGAAAAAACAAAATTAATATAATTAATTGTTTTATAATCAATACAAATATGTACTGCAATGTATACTAAGATCAGTTAAAACGTTATTCAAACTCTAAGTCGCTAAAAACTGAAAACAAACTGTTTTAAGTTCTCGCAAATCTACCGAACCCTCTTCAATTAAATGAAATTTACTTATAATGAAACGTAGTCCAGGTATATAATCAGTAGAATATAAATTCATAAAATGATGCAAGTACTACCACTTAATACCGACCAATCATTATTCAAATCAATACCTTAACAAGAAAATGAGATAAATGGAATCAAACGACTTTCAAATAGTCAACAAAATGACACGTCTACGTATATAATTTTCCCCTTACTTACAGAATAAACCAATCGAGTCCACCCCAAAAGCATGGTATTATAAAAAATTGGCTTTATTACAAAACTATTCGCCCACGGTAACTATCTTGATCAAATAAAAAATTAACATGCCTTGAGGGTACGAGGATAAATTGGTACAATCGCTCAACAGAACCCTGCTGTAAAATCACACAATACATACCACAAGTCTTGTTCTTCATGTCGTATTCAATACCGTATATTTATTTTACTGTATGAAATTTAACTGCACAGTCCGAAATGAAATCGGTTCAGTAAAATTATACAAAATTATGGAAATAAAATTGAACCGGGACATTTCTTTTTTGTAGCTCGTGTAGTTCTATTTTATACCTTATGCCTAAGTTTCTTTGAGCCATTTTATATAGGTTCAGATTTGTGCGGCCAACGCTTATAAATTGGTAACCGCGATCGGCGCATCGGTTGTTCCTACGTGTCGTCTGCGAGCTTCGAATGTAAATGTTCTCTTTCTGAATTTTCTTAAATTATAAAATCAATTAAGTGACACGATGTCGGGATCAGATCAATGTATTTTTTTCGATATCACTTTAGAGTTTGAGAAAATAAATAACAGGTGTGGTAAGATAATGTTATGACGGTTTAGGAGTATCAAATTTAACTTGTAGTGTCAAGATATTGAATTTTTGAAGTAACATAGAATTTTACGCTTCTGTTCTATATACTTTATTTACACACATAGTTTATGCAACATAGGCATATAAAATGTGTTTAGTTGGATTAATCAAATTAGTAGGAAATATAAATAAAACTTCGACGGATACTTGGGTATATAGGTATCTAATATAAATATTATTTTATGACACAAATACAGTTCTGTTATGATAGTATTAATGGAAAAAGGACCAACGCCAACGCCAATAAAACGTATGTAAATAACTACGTACGATTACCTGTTGACGTCAATAAATAGCTAATTTTATTCCAAAAGTTTATGTTGCTAATAATACAAAATAATGGTACTACATATTTCTAACGAAATTTATGACAATCAATAATAGATTCAATTAAGTTTGTTTCAACAAAATTATTCATCGTCGAGATTTTATAAAACTCGACGTCACGCTCGAGCAGTCAAAAACAATACTTATTCAAATGAAACAAAAAGCAATTAACGGTGGAGATATCCCTCCGTCCTCGGAGGATACACCAGAGGAGAGATTATTGAAAAAATAATTAATAAATATTTATGGCGGGCCACCTGAGGAACGACACTCGGAGGATTCCATTTTTATCCAGTACTCAAGTACGCATCTGCAGCGTTACAGGGAAAAGCGGTTTATTACAAATGCAAAATTTTCCATTCATATTCAAAATTTTATATCCCGATGTGGCCGGGAGAAAGCTAATTTATTCCGGGGGAGCGGCTAAGGAGACGTCCCAGCACCTCGCGTCTTGTGGGGGATTAAGGAAGGGTTGAGTGCTGCGAAATTGACAGGTGCCTGTCAAAAATTACAATTAATAATTGAGACAATTGCTACCGCGGCTGCCGTGCCACAACACTAAACAAGTCACGTATTAAATGCATTTCACTTTGACAATCTTAATCTTCATTTTTATTTATTTACCATTTTTATTTATGATCCAGTAATATCAGAATCTAAGATAAAATGTAATATTTTTACTTTTAGATAAGTAGGCGAGACTGGAGGCCCAATTGTTGAAGGAGCATCTCAATAGGCCGCTATAGTGTGGATCACCATGCTGCATTGTTTGCATTTGTAATTAGTATGGTGACTCTTTGAATCTACTCATGCTTTCAATCAGGCAGAGTAGAATCACTTTGAAAGGCTCAAACATAAGAAAACTATACTAGTCAGTCATGGTCGCCACTCTAACCGCATGTTATATCATTCAGGTTAAGGAAATTCACCTAAAAAAAATATTTTTTTTATTATATAAGGCGCAAACGAGCAAACGTATCGCCTGATGGTAAGCGATTACCGTCGCCCATGGACACCCGCAACACCAGAGGCGTCACAAGTGCGTTGCCGGCCTTTTAGGAAGGAGTACGCTCTTTTCTTGAAGGTTTGAAGGTCGTATTGGTCCGGGAACACCGCAGGCGACAGCTCATTCCACAGTTTTTCTGTGCGTGGTAGAAAATTTCGGGAAAATCGCACTGTTGTGGACTGCCAACCATTTAGATGATGGTTTGAGTTACACTACTTTTTTAGTACATTGGTCAATTTTGAAAGTAAAACTTCATTTGATCAAGTTATTTTCACTTTAAAGGTAAAAATTATTAACATTATTAGTAAACATCCGACTGCTTGCAATGTGAAGTCGCATATACATATTCGAGAGTAGACCACATCACTACTGTGTCCCTCCTCGTCCACATAATAGACAATAAACATCGGGGTGCGCATCGATCACTCGTTTTACAACCTCCGCAGCGGTTAATGGCGGTAATCCACCACTAAGAGTGGTTTACTATATTGTTATTGCCATCTAAATCCACTGGCATTGCCTATTATCCTGAAAACAATTTTACTCATTCCATTTTTAAAGTCGGCTAAAACTAACACACGCAAGAAAATTACTGTTAGGCCTCTCTTCTCTACTTTGACATAATAGAAAGGTTGCTTAAATACATATATGTGATACTCATATCTTAAACACTCATAGTTTATAACGCGAGTAATGTAAATTAGTATTCGAACTATTATTAAGTCAATATTGCGAAAATAAAATCAAATGAGGCAGAATGAATGAGCCTAATGAGCTACAAACATTACTCAAACAGGAGTCTGACGTTCACATCCCACAAATCCAACATCCGCAGTTAAAGTCCATGTTCACAGTTTACATCGCTATTTGGCAGCCACGCACTGCGTTTCAATGCAAGAGTTCGATTTGACAAATGACGCCCATCCGTCACGGGGTTCAAGCCAGTTCAGGCCAATGAATGTCCGACATGCCATTAGTTGCTAGTCTGTGATTGGTGGATATGCATTTTCAAATAACACACAGATAAAACATGGTAAAACTTTTGCTATAAATCATAGATGGAAATTACATTAAATACTTTCAAACCGATTACTTCCTGCAGAGAGATTGGTGAATAATTTTAATGATAATCTCTCCCAAGTGTTTTTTTTTCGCCTTTGTAACCAACAATATTTTATTAATCAATGAAAAAGACTAAATTTCTAACTAGAACAATCTCACATATGAAGCCACTCATCGTTGAAACTGGAGCCCAAAAGGCGAATAAATAATGTAATTGGACTTTTAGGTTAAGATTTCAAGTTTTTCCCATAAATTGTTTTATAAGAATTATTACTTCTGTTGTTTTCAATTTTTCTATTATGTCACGGTAAATTTTTAGAAGAACATTCTGGATATTTGAATTGGTATATTTTATTTTCACCTTTAGAACATTAAATAGTTTTGGAGAATTAGATGCGATCAAAACAAAGACGATCAAAACATTGAATATACAGAAAAGGAAAGAGAAAAATATTATATAGAATAGAGGACTAGCACATAAATTTAATAGACATAGGACGTGTGCAAGTTTGGTTGAAGAATAATAATAGTATAAGGAACTAGAATAAAGTAATAGCAATGAAGAAATCCAGATGAACTTGGGTATCTCTCTGTTTTTTCCACTGATTGGTCCTTCAGGTACTCATAATAGAATTACAACAGGTACACAATATAAACAAAGGAAACCACAAGCTAAACAATCAATCAGACATCGATAGGCAAAGGCACACGTCTGTTCTGACCGATAGCGAGTTATTGATGGGGACCGTTTTTCACACGCGGCCCCGGGCGGGCACTCTGTCTCTATTACACGAACCACTGATACGTTTGTAAGCACACTGAGTTATTTGTTCTACACGAGTATTTGTGGAGCATCCATGTCATTGTTGGTATGGAGCTAGTGAATTCTAGTGTTAACAAATGGCAAGAATTTTACTTTACTCGTGATATTTCTAAATTAAAAGCTGGCCGATGTGGGGACTTTTACACATTCACTACTTGTTTTTATAGTATTACTTAGACGTTATTTGGTTTAACTAAAATTTGATCAAATGAAATCAATTTTACATATTGGTCATTATTAAAATACGCATTATTGGCATACAAAAAGTATAAAATTATTATTATTATTACTTATAAAAATGAAAGTTAAATGAAAGTTGCCAACAATTTCTTAATCTTCACATCCTACTATTAAGAGAAATTTCAATTGTGCAATTTCATGGTGGAATTTTCATTGCGTCTAAGTCATAAATATTTTGTCCGATAAACCGTTCGTTCGACAGCCGCGAGGCGTAAGAAAATGTTAATTAACGAATCCATTGTTTTCCCGCCCGGCGGCTCCAAGATGGTGCCGCTTCCGTTTCCGGCGGGCCTCCTTCTTTATGTGCGTTTCCCGCTTATTTTTACGTCAGTCGGGTAGAGCGACGGTATTGTGGCGCGCGGGTGCGGTGCGCGCCGGAGTATAATGATTTTAATTTCCTCTAATCAAGAGCCTTCGGCTCAGCTTAAGAATTCTAATCATGCACTGAACGCCGCCGCCACCGCTGCCGCAGCCACAGCGGGTGACAGAAACATCAGCACTTATTCTGATTGCGTCGAGTGTGGCGCTGAATAATTAATACGCCTTTATTTTGCGTTATGCTCGCGTACCAAAACAAAAGAATCGTGGAGCAGTAATTTATGAAATTGTTCTTTACATCTCTTGCTACAAAAGATATAATTTCTGATGATGTAGAAAGTATGGAGCTCTCACGTTTGTACAAATACACGACCCACGTCCTCGTGCAATAGCCAATGTTACCGATGGCCTGCAAATATATAGCAGTGACACTAAAATTTATTTATACTATGTATTTCAACTCTACGTTATAGAGTAACGTAGAGTGTGGAAAAGAAATCTGCTGTGCCTAAAACACGTATAAGCCTCACGATCACGAGATCAGTCTTCAATGGAGATTCAACTTTTCATAAAGTTTCGGGAAGGTCATGAAAAGTCTGTCTGCTTTTTATTAAAGTCAATATTTACAAACAAATTGATAAACAGTCATACAAGGTATGGCTTCCTCTTCGCAATCGGGTAGACAAAAACGTGATCACGCCGTCATGGATGCGATTATACCAATGAAGTGACTTTGTACTTTATACTTAATTACAGCAATTTGTTGCTACACTGCATTCCAGGGTAAACTTTTTTTGGTTTTTACCAAATTACAAATTATAACCAAAAAGTAAAGTTTAATTACGTTGGGGTAGCTAAAGTCACCCTTTCGTTCAATTCGCACTAACGACCGCATTTCAGTCGCCTAAATCATGAGGACGCCACTTGCAATTAATTTTTTGACTATTAAAATGTCTCCGTCGTGATTGCTTTGCGCTTTATAGTAGGCAGGAAGGAACGTTCGTGTAATAAAGCTGCTTACATACTATCAAATACGTGTAAAGTGAGCGATATAAAATGTTGTGAGAAACTTTTGCTAAAAATAAATGTTTCGGATATCTGACATATCAAACAACCGAATAAGCAGCGATAGCGTCGCTGCACCACGGAACAAATCAATTTAAAAAATTATACGTTCATCAATCGAATACTATAGGTAATTAAATTCAAATGAGATTGTGGAAAAAATGCTTTCGTATTTTAGCTGTAAAACTGAGGTTGTAACTCCAAGCCGCACAGATGATCACGATTACTTGGGCTCGAGGTAATGATGTTTTTTTTTTCAAAATATTTAATACTAGTACGTTAGTGGTGTCGTGTATCGTTGCTGATTGCGAGACCGTGCTGTATTATTATATTGTCTGCATTTACAATGAATATGGTACCCACTACTCTTGGATTCTGCTTATGCTTTTCATTAGGCAGAGTAGAGTCACTTCGGTAGACCCAAACATAAAAAAAGAATATTTTTCAACAGATGAAAATTTGTGGTAAGGAAATGATAGTATTATTGTGTCGACATAGCGATATATTATCATATCACCTGATAGCGATATATCATCTTTATACATCCTCAGTATTAGATGGCTAGCAGTCCACAATTGTGCGGTTTTTTGGGAGCTTTCTGCATCGCACAATAAAACTGTGGAATGAACTGTCGCTGTAATCCCGGACCAATACGACCTTCAAACTTTCAAGAAAAGAGCTTACTCCTTCTTAAACGGCCGGCAACGCACTTGTGACGCCTCTGTTGTTACGGGTGTCTCTGGGCGGCGGTAATCGCTTAACACCAGGTGATACGTCTGATCGTTCAATTCAATAAAAAAATACAGTATTTTTTTAAATGTATTCTAACCTTACTTGTGTGCTCTTTTTTCTAATGAAATACTAAGATAGATAATTATAGTAACCACAATCTTTGTTGAAATCTTTTAGTAACCTAATATTCTTTAGTAAGCAAAAGCTTTACATCCAAGCATACAGATTACTATACCCATGACGCAAGAATATTTAAAAAATAAGTAAATTGTATTACTTTTACAATTTTCTTTCATTAGTAAAAAAAATACTCGTAACACAAACTGTGTTGCCACATTGAATAGAACGCGAATGGTTGGTGTTTGGCGGGTGCGGTCCACGAGGAACACCGCACAATTAAGGCAACCCTTTCAGGATGCGTACTTAGCATTCTAATCACACCGAGCAGACGTCTTGCGCCACAATACAACGCTTAACGCCGCGAAATTAAGTGCGAAAATAACAAGATTCCATCGCAAGCCCAACTGAATTATGTACCGAACAAGATTCTAATTTTATATTTTACGCTAACAAACGACTAATTTTCAACAAGGTTATACACTCAACCATACTCACGACCCTATACAGCAATAAAATGCGAAAAACGATTACAGATCAATGAAGCGTGCCTTCCCTCTCGGAGCGCAAATAAAGCCAAGTACACACTTCAAATATGCTTTTCTTAATCGTTCTCATAAAACAAAGATCAGCCGCTCGCGATCTCCCCTGTGCGGAAAATAATAAGAAAAAAATCTCCCGTTGCTCATATCGCGTCTATCAGTGCGGATTTTTAACGCAAATTGTTTCCCGTAAACGCAACCCTCGTGAATCAATATTGTTTGTATTGGCATTGTTGCTTCGGAAGTTATTATGCGTATCGCATTAAACTGAGAATAGAAATGAAATTATGGCTCATTCGGCACACTCCTCTCTCTGCGCCTGGCCACTGATTCGCGTAAATGTTTCCTAATATTTGCATCGCCAACAATTCTAACAGTACTTTATTGGTTTGCTTATAAAAATGATAATAAATATTAAAGATATTTGTACCAGATATTGTATTACTACGTATTGTACTACTATGTAAATATTTTAATACTATAAATGTCGAAGATAATTTATATTTTCGACATTGAAAAAGTGAAATCTATCCTACTAATATCATAAACGCGAAAGTTTGTAAGTATGGATGGATCGATGGATGGATGTTTGTTACTCTTTCACGCAAAAACTACTGAGTGGATTTTGATGAAACTTTACAATAATATAGCTTATACATCAAAATAACACATAGGCTACAATTTATAAGCTTCGCCTCGCGGCATTACCTCGTACCGCGGGTATCACCGCGGGGTTCAGCTAGTCTAAAATAATTCAATCAATTCCTACGGACCAGATTTACAAAGCATAACTTAACTACCTCGTGTTTGTAATATCTTTCAAGTTCAAATTTCATTACGACGTTCGAAATCCAGCTAATGCCTCGTAATTTATATTTTACCTTAAAATTTTCTCAAGGAAAAACCATTGCCCACGGTATCAGAAATCCTCAAAGTTGAATTGGCTTAAAACCTCCCGGCGGATGTGTCATTATAATTTGCAAGGGAGAGATGACGGATCCATCGCACCGAGCGCTCACAAATAATACCCTAAGCTATTTTAATCTTAACTTAGTTAAAAATCTTGCGTCCAACATTAGCATTAATCACTTTTGACAGACACCGTAATGGATAGTGTAATTAATGTGTTTTAAGCTATATTTCTTATACAGCTTTTAATTTTTTAGCATCTTAGGTAGTTACAAAAAGCATTTGAAAAAACAACAAATAATACCGAAATACGTGATTATAAGCATGTACTAAATGACCCGATGAACTTTTTACCACCTCCAAATAATGGTGTCTATTTTTTGCGAAATATATCAATTGAACTTTATTAAAAAAAATCAAGTGAAACACAAAATTAATGTAATGGAAATCCTCGCTACCTAAATTATTTATGAAATGATTTATAAAAATGGTAAGTGGTACTAAAATAAAGTGTTAAAGGAGCGGTAAAGAATTGTCATTTTTTTTTTATTCTTCCTTTCATGTTTATATCAATTCGTTTTTATATATATGAAATATGATACCTCAATAGATTGACTAAGTTACTTTATAAAATACAATCTTAACACAAAACTGATTTATTAAATTTCAAGAAACAAAGGATATGCCTTCATCAAGAGCGAAATCTAAAGCTTAATTGAACGTCGACATTGAAAGATTTCAATTCAATTACTAAACCATATTTAACGAAATCCAATCCCCCTTTCCCTCGAGAAATAATATTATTTATTCACAAAAAATAATACAAAACGCGGTTACGGCGAACGCTCTGTTGGTTCAGCGGAGATCATTCGATGTAAAAGTTGGAAGTAGAGGACGGAGGCAGGAAGAAAACTTGGATAAGCGAAACCCTCTAAAAATGATTGATGCCGTGCCGGGGCCGCATACCACCGCTTGCTTTTAAAACGAATAAACGTCGAACTGTTCGAAATTCGAAAATGAACATCATTAGCGCTATATTGGCACAGCAAAATCCCGCTGATTCATTATTACTCTGTGGAATTCTACATTTCCAGCTCGTTCATTTTTATCGACGTCTGTCATGTCGACTGAACCATAGAACGATTAGATTTCAACGTTTGAAGTTGTAGTGCAATCGACATTGCATAACAAAAGCTCTCGAACAACGATGGAATTGCAACTGCGTATAGCCAATTTCCTAATGTATTGAAAATGTCGTGCAATTGTTTGACGACATGTTATTACAGCGAGCGTTTAGCCTAGGACCAAGAGTTGATGTCATTTGTTTCTGCATCTCTTTGTTTGAAATATAACAATTAGAGAGACAAAGCGCCCGGCAGCGGTCGGCGTGTTATCACGGACGATTCGCGCCGGAACACAATGGTGTGCTCGACAATGCACGCTCAATATCTTTATGCTCCTTCGTGTTGAAGGCCGATGCACTCGCTTCTGAATCAGAAATCTTGGGTATGAATAAAGTACCAATGCATAGAATACGATAAAGTGTAGATGGCTAATGTTCATAAAGCTTTTTATATAAAAAATCAAGTTTCCTTTAATTCTCTCAGTCATTGATTTTCAAGTATATTAATGCTAATAAATTAATATTCTGGGTAGTAACAGTCTATATCTAGGTCTGGGAAGAAAGGTTTCACCCAGCATGCAGTAGACCACGTAACTTAAAAATACTCTGATAAAAGAAAGATATTTGTGACAAGTTAATCAAACCGCTCGTATAGAGTAATCAGTAAATCTAAAAGTTTTTATTTAAACTCAAATAACTTTAAGTTACTGGGTAATTTATAATTTTTTTTTCTTGTCCTGTGTTAGTGCTAGGTATAATAAGGTGTTACGGCCAACATAAAGTAAATAAGAAGTAATTTATTCTATGGTCAGCTTGCCGAGACATCCCGTGACGGGCCTTTGTGCTGTTTCCTTCTTCCTCCGGGCATCCCTCACACCCCACCTGAGTGAATGCACATTTTGACGTCCCACCTACACATCACGCTAAGATAACGACGCTTTGTGTGGTGTACGGTAATGCCATGTCGAGCTTCCTTTCAAGCATTTGTTATGAACCTTATTAATTAGTTGAGAATAAGTTGTGTGTCAGTTCTTATCGATTCTATTAAAACTGTGTTTATGAAATAATCTTTGTGACTTAGGATTAGAGATCCTAGTATTTATTAGAACAGTTTTTACTTAAATCAATTATTTCCATAACATCAGACTCTTCAAGCGACCAGTTAACACCTTCAGTACCTATTATAATAAGTGTGTATAAAAAGTATGTGAGATAAATTTTAAGTACCTATGCTTACAAAAGTTTATTAAGATGAAAATATAATTTCGTATATATAACTCAATGGGACGAACTACTATTTATTTGCTAAAATGATTTTTTCTCAGTACATAATTGTTAAACAATGCTTATTGTGTTTTTAAACTAAGTTGCCATCGCATATGATGATCAACAGTTACATTTGACTGCCTCGGTGGCGCGAGTGGTAGCGTAAGCGACTGCTGTGCTTGAGGTCTCGGGTTCGATTCCCGGGTCGGTCCAAGTGTTTGTATGATCTGCAAATATTTGTTTCGAAGTTTGGGTGTTTTCTATGTATAATATGTATGTATTTACAAAAAAAAAAGTATATATGTATTTATATCAGTTGTCTAGTACCCATAACACAAGCTCTGCTTAGCTTGGGACTAGACGGCGTTGTGTGTTAAATTGTCCGAAATATTTATTTATTTATTTATTTCAAAATGGGGACCAAAAACAACAGGAGTTGTCACTTATCACCTGCATAACGGTTCCCCTGGACAATACAGCCTTAAGTCTAAAATCAGAAGCAAAATAGTCACAAATTAGTAATACATTAGATGTTCAATAATGTGGTACTGACATTCTTTCCGTCGACAGTCTGTAATAGTCCCCGGCATTTCTGTTCAGTAAGTAATCTGGTATCTGAAATGTGTGGAAAAGACCTGATTGAATTTACAAATAGATTAAAGCCTACCTTTTCGACAAACCATTGAAGTGGTTAATAAGTGTAATTTAAATAATGAAACCCATTCTACACTAATAATGTGTGTCAACAGTATGGCACAATTCACGGAACAATTCACCCGCAAATCCTTACAAATCACGACGGTGACTAGTGACGTGTAAGAGCTCGACACGTCGACACGCCGCAGAGCGTTTAATCGCATAAAGAGCTAATTGTCTGTGTGGATTCCACAGGTAAACACTACACACCACTACTCACTACGCAAATACGCAACGGAGGTATAAATGCGGGTCTGTTTTTGGAGGTGATGATTGAATCAAAATTGAAATGTATATATTTTTCTGAATAAATCGGGATAGAGAATTATTGGTTTTTAATAATTTCTCGGTACTTTGCTTATTATTTATATATTGGGAGAAAAAATTGTTTTTTTTTTTTTGTGTATATTGTACGATTCTTAGTACACTATACACAAATAAGTGCAGTAAAGATACTGTTGTTTAAAATTTATTTTGAAAGAGTATCCAAATAAATTTTAAGGAACACATTTCTGTGTTATACTAATATTTTCTCTATACTTACAAAAACCATAGTATATCCAAATTGATACTAAGTTACTTAGTACATGGTAGTAAAATTATACCTAAAACAAAACACTAGATTCATAATTTTCTCGTAGACTACCGTAGCATTTTCGTAGCTTTACAAGCTACGCGTCAGTCGACGAGTGATTACATTAAACGTCGATCATGTAAATGTGTATTACACTGCTACTTGTTAAGAACCAATTGAATCAATTGACATGAGTTTTCATTCCTATCATTAGCTTTACAACCTGTAATTAAGTGGTTCTACATTACATTTCATGAATAATTTAATTCATAGCTTCGTACGTCACATGTGTGGTGATGTATCTATGTTTTAAACTTTCGCGTATATAGACGTAATATTCATAAGTAAATAAACGGCGTAATCTGTACATTTAATTCCATGACAATTTTTTCCGCTTCAGTGATACGTTTTTATTTTCTATGTTTCTTTTACGCCTAGATCAGTGTAAAATCACACCACACAGCGCTATAGTGTTATAAAATTATCATAGAACAATAAAACGCAGTTAAGTCAACACAGTATTTTACAACCGTTCGGGGTATTTTTATGTGACAAGGGGAGAGTTTAACAAAATGAAAACACAAGAGGTCTTGCATGGTTCTCTATGAAAATCTGAATTATGTTTTATAGTGGACGTGAGGAGAATAAGGGCGATTGGGGTAAGGTGCGGCTTCGATGTGACGAATTTTTCACGTAACATTCTTTTTTATACATTTATGTTTCTTTAATTTTTTTCTTTCTTTTTATTCTGGTAATAAGTATTCACAATTATTAGTATTGGCAAAACAGTACGAAGGAATTAAAAGCTAAATCACAAAATTATATTTAAAAATTTGTTAACTAAAACGTTGCTGTCAGTGTCATGAGCGTAATTGTGTTGACATTGTGATAGAGATTCCCAACACTGTTAATGGTTTTGAAAAATAAATAATTTATAATACTACTTTTCTCAAAGTATTAACAAATACCTGCAAATTAAAAATAGATTCGATTCTGAAAAACAAATAATTATGAGCAAAGGTCATGAGCATAATTGTGTTGACATTGTGATAGAGATTCCCAACACTTTTAATGGTTTTGAAAAATAAATGATTTATAATACTACTTTTCTCAAAGTATTAACAAATACCTGCAAATTAAAAATAGATTCGATTCTGAAAAACAAATAATTATGAGCAAAGGTCATGAGCATAATTGTGTTGACATTGTGATAGAGATTCCCAACACTTTTAATGGTTTTGAAAAATAAATGATTTATAATACTACTTTTCTCAAAGTATTAACAAATACCTGCAAATTAAAAATAGATTCGATTCTGAAAAACAAATAATTATGAGCAATGAGAACAATATTTTTTATGTAGGTATTTTGTTGAACACACATATGAAAATTAAAAAAAATGTATGTATTTGATTTCGCGATTAAATGAAGAAGTGGTGTAAAAGAGGATGTCGAGTGATCAAAACCCTACATTTACTATAAAAAACCTATAGTAAAACTGGCTGACGGCAATAGCCTAAAAAGTTTACTGACTAACTGCGACTACGACTGGTACGCATAAAATATTTTCTTAAGTTTAGCAAGATTTACTACGTGTCTCATGTTACACAATATCTTAATCTAGATTAAAAAAAATGTCGTACTAATAAATCATCCCCTTATTCAGCGTATACAATCCGCACTAGGTGTCGCGTCTCCTCGTCGGCGTTCGGCAATTCTTTATTATTCATGGGCCGATCTTGCTCGCGGAGTGTTTTATATGAGCGACGATCGAGTATCAATTTGTACCGAACGGGCCTCTATTAGCATTTCCCGTGTAAGGCCTACATTGTTTCACAGCGAGGGTGGCATACGTGATGGCATTTCTTTGTTACTTTTTTGTGGTTAAGGTTGTAATCTGCAAAGAAGATATACTAGTTACCCCTAATTTATAAGTAAGAACATATTTTGAATATTAAGAACTGTACACTATCTTACTTTTCATTTCTATAACCGTCCAAAAAGACATAAATTCCATTCAGAATAAGAAAAACTTTATTTGTTTTTATATTACATAAGTACTTAAAATTAGTTACAGTGCAGTTGTTGCTACTGAAAACATTGTGCAGTATATTACACATCATTCTACTACGTAGTAGTCATTACTAATGCGGTATTCAAAACAAATGCACAACCACTGCATACTAAACGTTACAAAAATTACTAAAGAAAAAATATGCAATAATTGAAAAAAAATAATTTAATATTGATATTCACCAAATCGTTAATGAACTGAAAAAAACTGTGTCTTAAGAAGCACAAATCTACAGAACTCCCTCAGCTCATTTGAGTATTACAAAGCTAGGCAGCGCTTACTAACGTCTCGCCAACACAATACGTTTAGTACTGCGCTTATGAGTGTTCATTAAAGATACGATAAAGACGGCGGAGGCGACGCTGACTAAATTGGCTGTTTCTGACTACACCGCCAAATGCCGACGTCACTTAATAGAGTTCTAAGTAAATAGATGCTCTTTGTAATAACTGTGCATGTGACAGACAAAAATACTTCGAATTAACTAAACATGCTAAATAATGCTGTTTTAAAATGAATATTTATAAGACGATATATTAACGAAAAATTTCATGTACAATTTTTTCATTAGACCATTTTTTTACTATCTTGCTTGCATTTATTCTTAGTCTTCTTAGTTTTGCTATTAACTTTGATATGATTTTTGGTTTTCCGTTAAAGGTTAAAAACGGGACCCTATTAGTAGTCTTAACTCCTCTGTCCATCTGTCTGTCACCAGACTGTATCGCATGAACCATGCCAGTTGAGATGCATTTCTGTTATCGCTATAACAATAAATAGTAAAAGCAGAGTAAAATAAACACTTGCTCGATATTAATAACGGCAACAATTAGGTATTCCCTTGGTGTGAGGGTTCAACTCGATTAATACAACTCTTTGTCTTTTAACCTTTCCTTTCCATTTATTTACTATGTATTATACTTCTAAATAGTGAATACTAATATTATTTGTATATTCATATCTGTAACCAAACACAGCTCGTTATTCCGCGTACGTTATTATGTCAAGAACTCAACAGCACGCGGAAATGCGACACTAGTCTACTCCGATTTTCGCTTACCAAATGAACATTCATTTCAGTGCAGATGTACATAGTTCAACTAACAAGGGGCTGTTAATTTAAATTTAGTATCTTAGCTCGCGTAATGAACGGGAAGGTGATTGTTATAATAGGATTGTAGATTTGTACTTGCGAACACGCGACTTACTCGCGATATGTATTATCAATGTATGTATGTAAGTACTGCTCTTGATGAGAACGAAGTAATTAAGTTATGAATGTGTAAATGCCAATAGTTTTGTATTGTTATGTTGGTGCATGTTTTGGCTTAGCATTTAGAGGTTTGTAAATATTGGTTCTATTTAGATACGAGTATGTACATAAACAACGAATTAATTATTGTTTGTATGTTCGGTTGCGTGAGTTACATGTGGCCCCATGATGGACACACTATTTCTATTTTATTTCGATACCCTTTGTTTCTATTTATAGTAGAGAAATTTATGTAATTTTATATTTCATACAAAAGTAATAATAGAGAAACTAGGATCAGTAATCAATATGGGTTACTTGTGGGTAGAATAAAAATGTTCTGTGCGTCTATTTGATACAATATTAATTTATTAGATGTTTTGCTTTATTCTATTCTTAAGCTTAATCAGACTAAACTTATTAGTACATTATAATGACATATATATCAATGTGAATGAAATTAAAATCAAACCTGTATTTACGGTAAATGAATAAACGAGAGCGTAGTGATAAAACATCGAGTCCTACAAATTTACTGCAACAGAAGCTATTGAACAAAGAATGCAACTGATCGTCCAAATTCAGTGAGTAATGTAAGTTTTTTTGCATTTATTACCTGATTGTACCCTAATCAATACTTCGCTCTAACAATAGATAGTTACGAAATCTAATTTGTAGTATAGAATATAAGTCCAAAAATAAATAGTTCACTTACTCAGAGGTACACACTCCGTAATCAAAAACGAAAGGCACTCACACCTGCGTATTAGCAGAGCGTCTTTAAGATGCGGTAGAAAATTTTTAATTACCAGTGTGTCTGAGCATCTGTCTGGAGCGGGATTGTAAGGAGGTGAGGACCAAGGAGGCGAGGCAGGTGACAACGCGAAGCGTCGGGAGCGGTTAAGTGTGGCATTTTACCGCTTTTATGCATATTTGATGACGCCGCCATAATCTCTGCCGAGGGGGAGCTTCACCTGTATTAGATATGAATTGCCTTTTGAGTATTATAAAAATTGTTTGTAGAGTGACTAAAATTGAGAGTGATATAGGAGTATGCTCTTTTTTTCTGGTACGTGGTTTGCATACATGGGTAAATCATTTAGATGGTTTGGCTTTAAAAATCTTTTATAAGGGGAATACCCTAAGTCACTTAGAACTTTAAAATTGCGAATGTAAAAGGCCTACACTCAGATGTTATTTTTTTATGTGATCTGGGGCAAACGAACTGACGTATCGCACGATGGTAAGCGATTACCGCCACCCATGGACACCCGCGACTACAGAACTTAACAACCATTTGTAACATTGTCCTTCAATTTTGCGAATTGGGAAAACTTAAAACAGTGCTTTTGTTTTTGACGTTGCAATCATCAGTTTACTGTTGGTACATGCATACGTATTTTAGATTCATATTATTTTCTCATTATTATTTTTTGTCTGCTATCTGCTTTTAGGTATATGCTTATGTTGACTAATTGGTGTTTTTTGCATTGTACATGCATCAACAGTATAAATAAAATATTGAAAATCTCTATTTACAAAAGGGTTACTTATAAAGTTTGGAACCACACAACTAGAGTCATTAATGTAACGTTTCGAAAGTGCCTGAAAAGGCTTATTTCAAATAAAAGCTTATTCATTTGAATTTTATATTGTTTACGCTCTTTAAAAGTATTTATGTTTTTCTGTATGTTTGCAAGACAACACCAAAAAAACTAAAATAACTTAGATAAGAATTAACTATGTTATCGCGTATGTATATCGAACTAAAAACACTCAATAATTGACGAAGTGAACACTTTAGCTGGCTTTACTGATATACAGTTTTATTTACTAGTAAATGTACATACACAAGTACACAACAAAGAACAAGCGAAATTGAACTTTAAAACGAATAGAGCTTAAATAATCCATCGTTTAAAAAGCAAAGCCGATGAATTTGAAAATAATGACAGGCATTAGAATCCTGCTAAGAGGGCTGTATCAATTACTGGGCAAAGCAAACAGGGTATTACACGCTCAATATTAAAATCAAATTTACGAACCGCCCCCGTCCGCGTCTAACATGGGATATGGTGACATGTGGAATGTAGGACCACAATGTAAGGATAGCAGAAAAAAAAGTTACACATTTTTTAAAAAAGAGTTTAAAGATAGTTCACATATTTTTCTTAACACAAGTAAAATAATGAGTTGTACATAATTTAAAACTTTTGAAGTTGATTCATGATTTTATAATGTTTTCTTTCGCCTTCTTTGACAATTGAACTCGTTATACCCTTTGTCTTATGAAATCTTATAAATAATAAATCTTACCATTCTTCGATGATGTTTATTACTTTTAGTGCATATTAATATTATTCTAATAACTCACTACATAAAGTTTTGTTTTATAATGTTTCTAATTCTATTAAATTAAATCCTAAATTTAAGTCAAAATACTTCTAATAATCTTAGAAAGGCCTATGTCCAGCAGTGGACATCTTTTAGCTGAAACTATGATGATAAATTTAACCTATATTAGTTACTTATTGATTATATTTTTATTTTTTTGTGGTTGAAGTATGACAAAATAACTCTACACTGCTTGATGGAAAACATAAGCAGAACCCAAGAGTGGTGATTATCATACTCATTGCGAATATAAACAACGCGGCATGGTGACGCTCACTAAAATATCCTCGTAAGATACTTTTAAACTTTGCTTTTCTGTGTTTTATAAGGTTTCGTTGAAACATTTTGTTGTATTAAATTAAAATAAGAAATAAATATTTTTGGACATCTAGCACACAACGCCATCCAGTCCTAGCTTAAGCAGAGCTTGTGTTATGGGTACTAGACAACTGATATAAATACATATAAACTTTCTTTTTTTGTAAATATAATAAAAAATATACATAGAAAACACCCAAACTCCGAAATAAACATTTGCACATCATACAAATATTTGATCCGACCCAGAAATCAAACCCGAGACCACTTACGCTACCACTCGCACCACCGAGGCAATTAAATTTAAAGTATCTAAGGTAAATTTTTAACTAGGTGTAGGAATATTGAATAAACCTTAATAATATTCTTGTAGGTATCTGTCGTAATAGTGAGCAATTAAAAAGACGTAAAAAGAAATGTCAATATAATAATACGATTATAATACTCATAAATACGACAGTTTTAATGTTGTCGGTACCAGTCAAAGTGTTTGTTAAGCAACATCAATTAAAGTCACATTTTGATACGCCTCGGACACGTAATGTCGTCATTTCCATACAAGTACCTATCTGATACTAAAACAGGGATTATTTCACAATTTCACCCTTCCACCAACAAATACGTAATAGTTACACAACTTAAACGTATAATTACGGGTGTTATTTGTAATTTAATTCGAAATTCATTGCCTTTCAGTACTTTATAACAAGTGACACTTTTGTTATATTTTTATCTATACTCTATAATACAAATAAATTAAATTAGAGTCGCTATTTGTTTAAAATAACTGCTTTTTACTCAATGCATATGTAGGTATACACATGCATACACGGTACATATAAAATATCCTTTTTTACAATTTTTGTCTGTCCGTCTGTCTGTTTGTGCCGACTAATCTCTGGAACAGCTTTACCGATTTTGACAGGACTTTTACTTTTAGATAGCTGATGATATAAGGAGTAACTTAGGCTACCTTTTTTGCCCCGTGGCGTTACCCGCGGTTGTTGTTGTACCGCGGGTAACACCACGAGCCTCAGCTAGTTCTAAATATTATCAGTAGTAAGTAATATTTAATACCGATAATAATACATAATCGAGTATGTTTAACTTCAATAAAATAATAACACAAAAACTAATTTAACTTAGATGTAAGGAGGCAAAAAAATATTTTTATCTGCAAACCGGAGAATTTCAGAGATGTGTTAAATGAATTTTTTCTATTATTTTATTTATAATATATATAAAAGTTGTTTATACTAATAAAATTTTAAAATAACGTTATAGAAATAAAATCAAGATTTAAAAAAGATAATTGATTAAATTAATCATATATGAATAAAGTTCGTAGAACTATGACATTACCTGCAGACAGAGCGCAATCTTAAATTAATCTATACTAATATTATAAAGAGGAAAACTTTGTTTGTATGTTTGTTTGTTTGTTTGTAATGAATAGGCTCTAAAACTACTGGGCCGATTTTAAAAATTCTTTCATCATTCGAAGGCTACATTATCCACGAGTAACATAGGCTATATTTTATTTTGGAAAAAAATAGGGTTTCGTAAGATATTGGGGTTTTTCGGACACAAGGTGTAAAAAATCAACCCTATACGGGGGAAAATTTTTCGCTACGGGCAATAAAAGACGCAAACGAAGTTGCGTCGGTCAGCTAGTTAATTAATAATATTAATTACCCAATTTTTCTTATAAACTTATAACACCTATACTTAATACATCATCAGGCAGACAAAATTTATTTTAATTTTCAGGTAATTTGAGGTATCTCAATAATTTAGGGGACACCTTAATGTAGATACTGCTGCCCATTCATATTTAAGCAAGTACGTACGGACTATGGCCTTTACCCTTTCCTGAGAGGAGACCCGAAACCAGCAGTGGAACATTATGGGGCGTTGATGATATTTAAGCAAGAAATAGTTAAAACCAAATCCCCAACTACTTAAAAACTTTGATATAAGTTATGTAGCCTTTGTTATTAGGGCTATTATTACTAATCTATTAACACCCCATTCATTGTAATCGGTTCAGTGTTTTAGGTGCTACGGTGGAAAACATAAACATACGTTTACTGACAAACCTATTTATGACCTATTTCTCTTGACCTCATAGTCGGGTAAAACACATTAGTATGAGAAATAAGTATGTGTGTGTAACTTAAGTAATACTCTAAAGATCGACACTCGTATTTCTCTCAATATTTCTTATTATTTTATATATGAGCCTTTCAAAGTGACTTTACTCTGCCTGATGGAAAGCATGAGCAGAATCCAGAAGTGGTGGCCGCCCTATTAATTTTGAATGCAGACAATGCAGCATAGTGACCCACACTACGGCGGCCTATTAGGATGCAGGTGCTGCATCATTGAGCCTTCGTTCTTAAACTCAGCAACGAAACTTGACTGCAAGAAAACTGTCATGTTACTGAACTAAAGATTAACTATGACGTCAAGTGTATAATAAAATAAAATGTAAATATTAATTTGACCTACAGCTACCCTAAATCTTTTAGGGCCTTTTAAATCAGCTAAAATAAAACCCTTTTTTCTTTGTTACAGAACCACGACGAACAGATAACGCACAAATTATTTAGACCATCCACGTCCAAACTGTAAGTATTTATTCTAAATAATTATTTTTCCATAAAATTAGACACAAAAACTCAAGGGCTTACACACCAAAAAAATTACAAGAAAAGACCAAAAAGTAATTTCGTAACAAGTTAAAATTAGAAAGTAAATACATTAGTAACTCTATGAGACCCATACGGAGGCACTTCGTTCATCATTTCCATTTTTGGTAGATAAAATAATGACTTGGAAACAAAAACTACTATAAAAAACCCATTTCAAAGGATATAAAAAGCTAAACTAATCTTTATATATATAAATCGCGTGTCACAATGTTTGTCCTCAATGGACTCCTAAACCACTTAACCGATTATAATAAAATTCGCACAACATGTGCAGTTCAATACAACTTGAGAGATAGGATAGTTTAAATCTCAAATTATAGTCGCAATTTTAATTTATTGCTAATTATTTGTCTGTTATTATTTGACAGTCACAATTATCTGTTAACTCCAAATGATTCTAACAGATGTCGATACCTTTCGACTGGGTTGAGTAAGTAATCAATAGATGGCGCTGCTATGGTAAATCTATAGGCTATATTTTATTTTGGAAAAAAATAGGGTTCCGTAAGATATTGGGGTTTTTCGGACACAAGGTGTAAAAAATCAACCCTATACGGGGGAAAATTTTTCGCTACGGGCAATAAAAGACGCAAACGAGGTTGCGTCGGTCAGCTAGTTAGACTATAAAATAAATAACAATCAACAACAATATGTGGATTCATCACACGCTGTCATATCAAAGCCGCAACCACAATTAGGTAATAAATACGCAATCACAAAGCGGTAAACCAAACCAGTACTATAAAGTAACAGCACGATGCCCTGCAGCAATGCTATAAACCGTACAATTGTCGCGTACCATATTTCCTTAATTTACGTGTACATATTTATGCGTCGAACATAAATATGTGCGGGGGAGCGTGATCCTCCGTTCGCGGTAATTATTGCGTGACTTATTTGCAAAGGAAGATAACACGTACTTCGCGACCAGATTATACAGACCTATTCACAATTCTATAAGTACACCACAGAACTCAGTTTCTACTTAAAGTTCGAGGGTTGCAATCGCTCTTAATATAATGGTGGTAACGGCTACCGCTCCGAGGGCTGTGGCAGCTTTATCTCGCGTTTGACTGTTGATCGTGACTTTCCGACAGAGATTTTGGTAATTATACTGATTATAAACGTACGTATCGGGTTGTTTTTCTTAACGAAACATAAGGGCTAAAATAAATAAAGCAGTAAAAGAAGAGAGTTTAGATAGAGATGAAAATATATCTTCTAATATAGATCTTATAATAAAGTAGGACAATTTATTAATTCGTTATTATCATCATATTGATAATTATAGGTACTGAATTATTTATACGAAATTAAAATTTAATGAACCTACTCTTAAGTTCGAATCTCTGTTGCGTACACACGCACAACTGTATGTATATTATAATCAACATATAAATCATAATCAAAAATCTTATTACCTAGCTTATACGAAAGCCAAGTCCAAATCTGAACAAAACTGTAAATGAAAACAAAAAAAGGTAAGGCTCTACATTTTTGGACAGATAGACAGTAACCCTTTTTAAAAAGATAAATGTTTGTAACTACAGTTACAGGCTAGATTAAAAAAATAATATGTATCCTATTGGCCTATTAAAGTGATTCTACTCTGCCTGATAAATCATAAGCAGAATCCAAGAGTGGTGGTCACCATACTCAATGGAAATGTACCTACCGGTTGAACTAGTAGCCGAAATGTGCTAAAAACCATAAGTTTACCAATGATATACCTATATATCTATGAAATTGTTGTCCCGTTTCATTTATAGCTTCTCGTTCTTTGTTTGTTAATTTTTAATTAAATTTTGTTATCTAATTTAAATCAAAATGATACTTCTAGCTAACAACTGCAACAGATAACAGTTGCAATTGTAATAGGCATCAGACAAACATTGATCTTGTTAGTTGTTGTAGTGGTATTGCATCACTCAATTCCCATTTATTCGATACTTTTAATAAACACTCTCTTCAGATTCACATCTAAACAAATATAGGATTGCACTTAACAATTCATGCAACTCATAAATATTGATTTTTTTATTTTTGACATGAAACCTTAAGAGGTAACCTGTTTATTATTACACAAATCTGGATATAATTAAACATTTTCACTAGGTATTTGTATTGACTGCAGCTACGACGCATATTCACGTTGATTCCGGATTAAATTTCAGATTAAAGATAAAATTTTATACCCATTATTTATTAAACTTGTTCGCAAGAACTTTTTTGAAACGTCTAATTTCGATTTGAATTGTCTATCCTATTAATTTCTAGATGTTAAATGACAAACAAAATTGAAATATGTACCTGAGCCATACCGTGCATTGTATACCTATTAACTAAAGTCAGTGATGACTGAGATATCTAAAAAAACCCGAGTTCTAACCGTCTACACTCCGTCTTTGCTTGTTCCGGTCCACAAATTAAACAATAATGCTTATTTAATCTTGTTGCAAAGTTTGATCGAATAAAACAAAGTTGAAAACAAACGAATGCAATGAAGTCACCCGCAAACTGATCCAATCGTAATATCGCACACCCAGACATCGAAAGTTAGTATGCATTGACTTTGAAAAGTCGTCCAAAACTAAGTTGGGTTATGTTTATGAAACTATTCGGATGCGGGTGTGTGGCGCCGATACACATGCAAGAACTCGCGCTCAACTCGAGGCATAGTTCGCTAAGTGGAACAGCTGTAAAACAAAGTAGCGAAGGGTCTAGGAACTTAGTGTGTACGTTGGCAACTATTCGGCGCTGCGAACACATGTCGTTGCGCGGCGGCGGTAGGCGCGGCGGCGTTCCGCACTCCTCGATCTCATCTTCGGAACTTTGACAGTTTAATTCGTGAAGTAGGCGCGCCCGGCCGACGACCGTCGCCGATTTATAAATAAGTTAAACTAGGTTTTAACTAAAGTATTGCGGTGGGATGATAACGAACTCAGCGCCTACACTCCACCCCGCGGCCCCCCTGACGGGCCCGCGTGCAGATAAACTTTTAAAATGACTTTGGAAGCTTTTGAGCTTTTAATCGGTAAAGTTGTACAGACAGACAGTTCGGGCACAATCCTTGAACCGCTTGCGCCGGCGACGGCGGCCGCAAAACTTTGTTTTACAGGACTACTTTTCTTCTTGTTTCAAGGTTGGACTCTTAAAACAAACTCCGGTTCGACGGAGTTCGCGAACTCGGGCGCGAACAATTTACAAATTTCTCTCTTTCATAACAACTAACTGCCGCTCGGCGCGCCGGCGAAAGTTGTCCTGCGTAGATCTTAATCGCATTGTCTGTTGCGCTCGCGGCGCGAACAGCTGATTGTGACGACACAGTTTATCGAACTTTTGCTTTAATTCACGTACCCAACGTAACAAAACAACAAACTGCCGGCTATAATAACGGCAAGGGAGATCATATCTACGCACAGATACAAGATGAATGAAGAGTAACGAGAATGGGGGACGGTGGATAACAGGCAGCCGTTTTGGAATATGTCGAATGGACCATCAAATCGGACAGTCGTGTTGATGCAAAAAGACACCAGTCGCCCTCCGACGCGTTTATTCAATTCGATCAAGTGACATCGATAGCATCAGCTGCGGTCAAAAAAACTCGTCTGCCAAATTTGACGGCGAGTCCCCCTGGCGACCGGCGGCATGTTCTTTTTTCAGTTTACGCCTCACCTGCCTGGGGCCAGAAGTGGCCTCGCGTGAAATACACTGATTGGTGTTTAATGTTGAACCGTCCACCTTTTTATTCGACGAGTATCGAAACTCTTAAAAGCTTTTTATTCGACAACGCGTGGGTTTCTTTATATACCTTCGTTTATATGCCTTTCGTATCTTTTTTCTTGCAGGAACAACGTAGTACAGTAATAATCAAAGGATTTTCGTGCAAATGGATTCAAAATGCCTCATTTTCATTAGTGCTTATGTACTGTGGCATACGAAGTAGTAACATAAGCTAAATGCAGTATCGGGTATTGCGCGTAAATTTTACGTAACTAGAAATAAATAGGTTGCGGGTGTGTGGGGCGGGGCGTCGTGGGCGGCGGCGTGCGCGCGCACCACCTCCCCTCCCGCCCCCTCCCCGCGAGCCCAGCCTGCGAGCGACCTCCGCATAGTCCGCGAATAGCGCCCCGCGAGCCACCCGTACCGTGCTGCGAGCTCTGACGTTCGCTGCCTGCCGCTACGGCCTACGGGTAAACTTTTACGAACGTAGACGTGCTACGGACTGCGATATGCTACGTATCGAAAACCGCTAGTCTAAGTGCGTTTTTGTGGAGTGTATTTTTTTTATTCCTAGTGAACTCGTGTGTAGATAAATAAAAAATATTAAATAAACAATCTTAAGTGCGCGATGAGGAATCGCCCCTCCGTGTTATAGCGATGTCGGCTCTCGTCCGACCCATGTGGTAAGTCGCTGTTTAATTACCAAAGTTTTATTTTAATGCAATTATTCTATTTTCAAGGTGAATATTTGGACACGCGTTTTTTCGCTTTCGATTGCGTGATTAGTGATTACGTGTTTAAATATGCGGTATTATTATTTCAGCGGTGTATTCGTCGGTGAATTTGAAGAAGTGTTCAAGAGTGTTAACAATTAAAAAAAACGGTTTACGCACAAATCCCACGCTCGTAAAACCATTTCACTAAATGCTTTCATAATGCGTCTTGTATTAAATTTTAATATAATATTATTAAGTTGGTATGATTGAGGGTAATCGGATGTTTGAATGTGTGTTGTGAGGTTGATTATTCCTCCCTCGTTTGGCATATCTGCGGTAATAGAATCACCTCAATGAGATGAGCGAGTAGGCAAATAACCGCGACATTAGTTCGGAGACGGAATACGTAATCGCGCGACGCTAAATACATTAACAACCCTTAGATATATACACAAGCCACTGTTCAAATAGTTACCGAATGTTATTTAATTACTGATAATAACCCAAATCAAGAAACTGGAAATTTTGAACTATTTATTTTTAATTGACCTTAGAAGACTTAGATACTGTTTCAAAGTTTTTTCTTTATTGTTGTTTGTTTCATTTTGTTTTCAGTCCAAAGTAATCCTTTATCATACGTAAAGAGGAAATGATAACGGAGGAATAAAAAAAAATCACAATTAAAGTTCATATGAAAGAAGAGTGCAGAAAGATAAAAAATATAATTTATATATTAATACGAGAAGCAAAAACTTTGTACCCCTTTTTACGAAATTTAAGCAAAAGAAGGAGTATGAAATTTTGCACAGCTAAAGTTTACATGGATTAGGAATGCAGAAAGCTAAAAAACTGAATAATAATCGAATTTTATAATAAATATTTACTGAACATGTTTAGATTTAGTTCTAATAAATAATTGACATTCATTTCAACAGAATATTTTTTTAATCGTGTGTAAAGTTGTTAAACACACGCTGATTGCTCCGCGTAACAGAAAGACTTCGAGATTTTTATTGTAATTTTGAAAGGAAGGAAATTTAGCTCCGATTTTAAAAATATACTCTTATAATTTTTTTAAAAAAAGGTCAGTGATTATTTATATAAGTTAAGTGAATCAGAGTGGCGTACATAGGCTTTTTACAAAGTGAAAGCCCTATATCTGGCATTGGACTGCAATGATGATGATGAAGATAATATTATAATACAGTTACAATAGTTGAGATACTTGCTTGAGAAAAAAAAATACAAAAATATACTAAATTACTTTTTAAAAAAGATGTGATTGACAAGACTTACACTTCTACCATTTTCTATTAAATAAAACAAATGCACAAAAAAACATGAAATTTAGAAAAACATTAATTTTAAAAATAATCACATAAATAAAATCAAAATCACACCTCCCTAATTCGTTAACATCATTACATTAACGCAAACCAGCAAGGCGGTAAACGTCAACGGCATAATAACTCGCATTAAAAACGTTAACCGTACCGTGTAATTAACGTAAACGTTTAATTCAGGCGAGGTGAGGCCGGTTTCACGTGTAGCGCCTCCGCCCGCCCATCTGATAACAGCTAAATTGTTTCCACTCTGCCTATCTGATAGGTCGGCAATGGGCCGCACTTTACCTCCTATTTTATTTAGCAGGATTTATTCGATATTAGGTTTTTCGTATTGGATTCATGGATCATCTATTTATTATACATATTTTGTTTATCTATGCTGACCGTTTATGTAACACTGTAAGAATCTACATAACCTTCATTTTTTTAAGTTATGTAACAACTGTAGTTAATTTTCAAATACTTCAATATGAACTATTTTACATAATTAAATGGCACAATCTAATTATAAAAAAAATATTTTGCGCAATTTATCTGTTCATAAGAAACGTAGTTCTGGGGTGACAAATAAAATAAACACAGACGAAGAATTAAGAGCCTTGAGACACGTTTAAAAAATTAAATTTGAATAGGATTGCATTTGTGAAAAAAAATTACATGTACCCAAGTGTTAAAAAAAAAAGATTTATAAATTAAAACGATAAAATACAAATATTCACATTATTTCAATTACCAATGCAATTAAAAATATAAAATTCGAACCTTATCTGTGCCAGCAAACCTGGTCACAACCTCTCAAACCTTCAAATGTCAATATTTAAAACGTCAGAAGAAATATTTCACAAACTTTATAAAGCTTTTGAAATATGCAAAAAATATTTTCTCTAAACAATTTGGAACGCCACTGAATGCAACACATCTCAAACGTATTGCGAAGGGTCCCATACTCTGCATGATAACCCTCCGAAAGCAAACCCTTAACATAGGGCTGTCACTAAGAAGATTCAGAATTTTTATCAACTGACATTTTATATTAGATATTATTTAAACTATTTTTAATTATTACTACATATATTTAAGACCTACTATTTTATTCATAATGTTATTACTATGACGTGAAACATGTTATAAAGTTATTTTGGTATCATACAAGTGCTGACTTTAAAATTTTAAATTTTTTTTTGTGTAGTCTTACGTTACTAAGAAATAGTCAAGCGATAAAGAAAATTTCAAATTATAGTATTTATTTTCTTAGAAAGCTGCTTGTATTTATTATAAATGCTAGGTAGGGGCGCACGTTCGCATGCACGAGGGTTTGGTACACCACGCGATGACCCTCGATACGGTTGAGCTCTTGACATAGGGTTAACACACGCGAATTCGTATAAATTGTGATGATTATTCTACTAATATAAATGATAAAATTACAACAATACTTTTACCTTAAGTGACTATTCCTATATGTTAAAATTTTACTGATCACAAAACGTGGATTTAACTTAAGTTTTTTTCTCTAGATTATCTTCGTACAATTTTTACATTCTAAAAATAATATTAATAGATATTAGCATATCTAATAGCTAGTAAAAGGTTGATAGAAAACCTTAAACTAAAATTTATCACTATATTTTATGACTAGATTCGTGCACCTATTGGTATTAGCAAATATTCATAGGGAAGAGTAACATAAATGCTTGTGTGGACAACTCCTAATCATGCGGATAAAAGCGGACAAATATTGGATTACTGTACTCGTGGCGTAATTCGTGACCGGAACATCAGTCATGATTATTTTATTATTTTTAGTTCTGTTACTACTGCAGAACATTATCTATATCATACCAAAATTTAACAATGATCGAAAAATACCTTAACCTATAATCCTAATTTGCAAAATAGAATAGAATATAATGGGTGGGTGTTCTTTGTGTCTATTTCATTATATTTGTAAAGTCCTCCGCGAAACAGGATTTATTCGTTGTCTTTTTAAAAAAGAAAGTAGAATTAATGTCTGTAGTATGTCTGTTACATACAAGTATTTATTTGAATGTTTTTTTTATTTAAATTGGTAAAAAATATATTCGAATAAAGTTCTGTTGTACCTGGTCGACAGCCCTATTCCCCAACTGGCCGGGGTTAGGGAGCGCGCGAGGCTGCCAGTTACAATGCACCGCGCAATGCTATTACCCCACTTATTTAGTCACTTTAACTATTGAAATATTGATTTTTACACTCATATGTTCTGTTCCGTGCACTTTCTGGAGTAAATCAATAAACATATTTATAAAACAATTTTCATTTTGACATACATAGCAGATTTTTATTGTTTTAATCTATGTTGTTATGTTAAATTGACTTAACATAAATATGGATTTGGATTGGGATTATGAAGTACTATTATGTTAATACCTGGAGGTTTTTTTCTTAATCAAGTCATAACAGTTCAATTTACCAAAAAAATACATTGAGTTAAATAGCCTGGTATAATACATAAAATACTATTTGTTTCTAATTAATGGCAAAATTTACAATAATGTGAGCGAAACTACGCGCAAAAGTAAAGCAAATTTTGAGAAAGATAAAAAATTATAACACGTTAAATGCATTAAGTTAATCTCTTTACCTTAGTATTGATGAAATTTTCAAAAGACGCGAAACGACAATAAATTAATGAAATGATGATCCTTTGAAACTAAATAACACATGTTTTGTTGTAATATAAGACAGTTTTTGTTTACGCAATTAATAATATCTTAATTGAATTTAGAATATTTCATAAACTGTATTTCCAATTACTCAAGAATAGAGATCATAAAAGACGCATTACACAAAAGTAACGTTTAATCACTCAGTCATTATTCATTCCTAAAATGGTTTTTTATAACTACGCGCGATGTGTTTTTCGATGCACGGAAACTCGATGTCACACCTACACCTAATGATAGTATAGATTTGGATAAAATCAACAAATTTGGATGATTTAAAACTAATTGAGACTGCTGAACTTGACAGTTATTATAATTAAATTACCGTTTTCGTTATTTCTGAAACCCTAACAAATAAAAAGATCAAGGAAATATGATAGTTTTTTTTTTAAATGCGGCTATTTACAAATAACGGACAGCAATTAGTAAATTGTTTTAAAAAGGCTAGGCCTGGATTTCTTCTATGCTATAATTATCAAATGTTTTCCATAAACAGTTTTCATCAAAGTAATGAAGTCGTCAGAGACCATTTAAATTCAGAAAAAAAAATGTTTATCTGTAATAACCGTTTATTTTACTACGATAAATATGACTTTTAAAAAAGGGCCGTTCCATTTTTACGTACTCTGCCCGTGTGTGTCGTAAAAGGAGACGACAACATATATAGTCTTACTAACGGCAAGTAACAGCATTCAGTACAGTATGATATATTTTATTCATGGCTCTATTCACGAATTATTTTACAACGTAAGAAACAAATAGAGTACTGTACCGGGATTCGAAGATATTTTCAGTATTTTTTTCAATGTTACAAGTACAAATTTAAACAAAATAAGGAATCAACTGTGATTATGCCAGTTTCTTTGAGATATTGATATGGTAATAGTAACTGAACAAATAACTTTTATTTAATATTGAAGTTGAAATAATGACTTCCAAAGGTAAAAGTTGAAATAATGACTTCCAAAGGTAACCAACCAGGTTTCAGAATTAAACGACGTAAAATGCCAAAATATTATGTTTAACGATAATATATTTTCCATCCGCTAAACCAAAAGAGTTGTTTATTCAAATTAATCGTAAAAATTCTATTAATAAAACAATAAAACAATAAAAAAAAACAATAAAAAGACTTGATAAATCTCAGCCTAGTTTTGAAACAGAATAATTGCAATCAAACTGAATGTATGTTTGAGACATATGACAATAGTAATTATTACTTGTTCAATAATAAAATATTTTTATGTATGAAATTAAATATTTCAAAATAGGTAGGTACGTTTCTACAGAAACATATCTTTTACAGATGAAGTCTGCTATCAAATCTCAAGGGTTTCGACAAAACATTCATTATTGGGTTCCCGTTGTTTAACAGTATATACTATCTATATATTGTATCTCTATATGATTATGTTGGAATAGACTAGAAAAGAAAGATATTTAATAATTGTATTTACAAAAAATAGTTTATATTTATTATCCATAATCTGCTTAGTTCGTTGTTTGTGTTGTGTGTTAGACGTTTTTTTTTAGGTATGAGTCTGCTAAAATGACTCTACTCTGCCTGATAGAAAGCAAAAGCAGAATCCAAGAGTGGTGATCACCATACTCATTGCGAATGGAGACAATGCAACAATGCAGCATGTTGAACCATATGGCGGCCTTGTGATGCTTTTGCATCGCTGGGCTTTCGGTCTCGCACTCACCAACGAAACACGACAGTAAGAACGCTGTCATTTTACATTGATGTTCTGTGTGAGGGTAGTACCGCGCCGGTCCAACCGGCCCGTTCGTGCTGAAAAGCGTGACTCTACTACCCTACCTACTACAAAATATTTTATTGTCTAGGACTCTGTCAATTTTCATATAGTTATTCTCAAGTAACTGTTTTTTCTATTGAGATTTTTAAATAAACAAAAACTCCACAACAATAAATCTCATAATTTCTCAATGTACGTGTATATTTTAGGAATTTTGAAAACATGCATAATAATTTTATCATCAGCATTGATCACCATTAATATGCCTATCGAAATAAACAAGGTTGAAAGGTTTCTATTATTAGGTATATTAATATCTAAAACCCAATAGAAGTTAATGTCATATGCACCGGCATATAACATTAACTAAACGTAAGCTACCTATTCAAAGACAGTACTACTGCCCGTCGTTCCGTCCCGTTCCGTTCCGTGACCCTATAGGTACAAATATTGACGTATTTACAATGTTTTTCTTCGTTTTCTTTATTTATTATGTGAAAAAAAGTCTCTTCTCTCTCGCTCTCTTTAACTAAATTCTTTGTGCAGTAATTTATACAAAATAAGGTTCAATATTCAACACTTAGATAAAACTTTATGGAATAAAACATTTTTAACAGCAGACATTTTAAGCGGGCGTATGTTGTTTTTCGTGAGATTTTAATGCATACCTACTTAATGGTCTAGATCTGTAATTAATAAGCGGTTCTCCTATACCGCTGATTATTACTTAATATGTCAGAAGAAATCATATCTATTAAAGAAAGTTATACGAAAACAATGTATTACAATTCTAAACCTCTGTTTTGTAGGTTACATATAAGTTTCGAATAACTTATGTGCCAGATAATTTTACGTATCTTTAACATAAACCATCTGTTAGATAAGCTAGCCAGCACTTATCTATATCTGGTGAAATAGGGCCTAAAAATATCTGTTAAACATAACAGGTAATACAGTACTATATTTGCTTTGCTACCATTGCTGTCACGTATATATAGTCTCGCTAGTATAATTTTGTTTTAAACGACTTTTTTCTTATAATTTTGTTTAAAAAAGAGGAGGTTTTCAATTCGACTATATTTTAATTTATGTTTGTTACCTCATAAGTTTCGACAGGGTGAATCGATTTTGACGATCTTTTTTTAATTGAATACTGACCAGCTTTTAAAGTCTTATATTTATTTTTGTTTCTAAATAATGTCCTAATAACTAACAATTGCTTTTTTGAGTATAATAACTTATACTCAAAAAAAATTAATTATAATAGAAATAAAAAGTTGTTTTTGCTGTTGTCTTTCATGTTTCTTGACGTGAATAATTATAATGAATTCTGTCGATAAACACATACAGAATAGAACTGTATAGTTTTCTTTAAATTATTTAACATTTATTTTTAAGGAAGTGAAAATTGACAAGAAATATGTAAACACTAACATCAGACCTTCCCAAACCACGGGCTGCGGACGTCTTAAATTCATGCAGCCCACAAATGTTTATCTTCTGCTTTTAAAAAGAAAATATTTATTACTAGCAGACCCACACAACCTCGTTTGCGTCTTCTATTGCCCGTAGCGTGAAAATTTTCCCCCGTTTTTGAAATATTCTTAATTGGTGCTCCGCTCCTATTAGTATTAGCGTGATGATATATAGCTAATAGCCTTCCTCGATAAACGGACTATCCAACACTGAAATAATTTTTCAAATCGGACCAGCAGTTCCTGAAATTAGCGCGTTCAAACAAAAAACAAACTCTTCAGCTTTATGATATTAGTATAGATTTTCGGATCGTAAACGAAAATGCATATTTTTATTTCCAATCCCATATCAATGAATAAGCAATTATTGTCTCTTTTGACCACAAATTTTCCATCCCTATTTGAGGCTACGTTCTCAGACAACTCTGAGAGATGGACCACTGCCTCGAGAACTCGGGGAATTCCCGAACAACGTATTTAGATGTGAACGTTTTGTTAATTTACTAGGCGTTGTTGGTTGCTTAACTTGTCATTCAAGTTTATTGAAATTTAGATTACGGGAACTTATATCTCTAGTTACTAAAGAATGATTATTATTACGTTTATCACTTTATGTTTTTGGAACTTTTAAACGAAAGTCTTATCATGGTGGCAAAAAAGCCAAAGATTACACAACTTTAATCTATATAACTAATAAATAATAAATAATTTTTTTCGGACTTTTAACACTCAATGCCATCTAATCCCAAACTAAGCAGAGCTTGTACAATGGGTACTAGACGACTGATATTAATACATACATACTTTTATTTTGTTAATACATACACATTATACATAGAAAACACCCAAACGCCGAAACAAATATTTGCAGATCATACAAACATTTGGTACGACACGGGAATCGAACCTGAGATCTCAAGCACAGCAGTCGCATAAGCTACTACTGCGCCACCGAGGCAAAAACTATAAGAAAATTGTACATTGCAAGAATATAATGTAAATTTTTTGGATTTCGTGTATTTTGTATCTTTGTTGTCTGGTTTAAAGAGCCCTCTACTAAATAATTGTTTACATATTAAGAAAATATATTAAAAGCGCGGTCAATGTCGAATATATTTGTCGTTCCTCTCAGTAATAAGATTTCTTGTTGAAATATTGTGTTCTGTTGATTATACACAACATTTATGTGTATTTTTTGTACAACGAGCCTTCTGATAAAGTTTTCTATTCACATAAATCTGTCACTAAGTTACCTGAACATACATCGAATAATAAATCTTAAGAAGTTTTTTCTCGATTTTCCCGAAACTTTCTGCCGCGCACAGCAAAACTGTGGAATGAGCTGTCGCCAGCGGTGTTCCCGGACCATTACGACCTTCAAATCTTCAAGAAAAGAGCATACTTCTTCCTAAAACGCCGGCAACGCACCTGTAACGCCTCTGGTGTTGCGGGTGTCCATGGGCGGCGGTAATCGTTTACCATCAGGCGATACGTCTGCTCGTTTGCCCCCTATATAATAATTTAAAAAAAAGAGAGACGATCTCAATGGTTACTTTCTCATGCAAAGAAAAACGATATAGAACAAATGATTAAATTCTTTTTGTATACGATAAGGAGCGTCACAATAACTATAAGAAAAGAAAAGGTATTTAAAATTGTTTTAATGAAATATTGAAGGTACGAGTAGGCGTTAATTACTGGCCGTAGTACTATTTTATCAATTGCAATTAAATAATTAATTTATTTAATAAAATACATTTATTTGTACCTATATTTTATGATTAAGTAGGTTTAAATTAAATAATAATAAAACTTCTGGACAGATATCAAAGCTCTGACATTAACGCAAAATGCTTAGCAATATAAAGAAAAGATTCATCACGTATTAATTTCTTCTCGACATTTATTTTTATCGAAGTCATGTCTATCCTGTCAAGTTGTCATTCTCCAAACGTAAACGTTATTAGAAAACTAAGAAATGTAAGATAATGACATCATCTCAACACTAAATCACGTGGTCAAAACAAAATATTAGCCAATTATACAAGAGAATAGAGGCATTAGCGATTGTAGAAAGATACCACAGCCTCACAGAAAACCGGTGTGAAATAGCGCTTGCGGTGTGTTTCATCGAGTGAGGATACCGGAGGCCCATACCCCCAACCCCTCCCTCCATCCCCCTTCCCATCCCTCAAAGGTCGGTAACGCACTTGTGACGCCTCTGGTGTCGCGGGTGTCCATGGGCGGCGGTAATATAGTCGTACAAAAAAGAAAAAAACACTTGCAACTAGGCTAAAAAGACTTGCGAGGTCTCTACAAACAGCCAAAAAAAATTACTTGCAATAACGTTACCAATATAAGGTAATTGAGGAAATGTGTAAGCTGATGTATGTGTATGAAATAGAAAATGAGGAAATAAAACAACTATAAGAAAAAATAAAGCTGAGAGGAATGTATCTGATAACACTAAAATAGTTTTACGGTACACCGAAAAGTATACAATATAAATTTTGGCTTGAATTGCGGTTTGTTATGGATAAGATAAGGACACGTACATCAATCAGGCCTCACCAATGATAAAAAATGGTTAAGATTTATTTTTATTAACCTTAGTAGGTAATGGTTTTTTTTTACTTTAACATACTTAAGTTAAGTTGATGAGAAAATACTGAAACCACTTCTTAATGCTTATCTTATTTTATTTATGTAAGTTTTTGACCTATTAAATTCGATTTACTTTTATGATTTGAAAGAAAAAATAAAAATCAGCTATCAAATGAACTAGTAATATACATGTACAAATTAAAAATCATTGCTATCTAACGATAAACAAGACTATAAACGCATTATCCTGTTTGAAAAATAATAGATCGATCCTACTGATATATCTCGATACACAAATATCGCACCCCCGCGATACAACCATACAACACAATATACACACACCATGCAATAAGGAATTCAACACAGAAAAACACAGGACAGGTCTTTCAGTCAACTTTTAGTCAGGCACATATAACCTGTCCAAGACCTAGGCCACTAACTTCCTAGTACTTACTATCATTAATCTACTGGCAAATAATAGAAAAAGACGATATCTTTAAAACCATACAGATATATGTATTCTTTAGATATATGTATTCTTTTGAATACAGACATACCGTGGGAGAGCTATGCTTCGGCATGAATGGGTCGGCTCGACCGGAGTGATACCACGGCCTCACAGAAAACCGGTGTGAAATAGCGTTTGCGCTGTGTTTCACCGAGTGAGTGAGGATACCAGAGGCCCATACCCCAACCCCTCCCCCCATCCTCTTTCCCATCCCCCAAAAGTCGGCAACGCACTTGTGACGCCTTTGGTGTTGCGGGTATCCATGGGCGGCGGTAATCGCTTACCATCAGGTGATACGTCTGCTCGTTTGCCCACTATTCAATAAAAAATATATATATATATATCTGTCAAATGTGTCTGTAAAACAACTAATATAAATATTATTACAACTCTGAATATACGTATTAATTAATTAGCCGTATACTTCAAAATTAACACAAAACATTGTTATATAAATACGATAACTAGCTTTATTGTTTTTTGGTTCATAATAATATTTATGTTCACTCCAAACAATTCAATGTCCAGTTATATTATCAGTCAGTCTCAGTCGTTAGCTATAAACTTCAACCGAGTTCCGCTAAATCCATTTCAACACGAACTTCAAATTGGGAGTATATTTATCTTGCCGAGTCGATTTAAAGGCAAAATCACGCGAGCACAAGACACCATTATCGCTGGCTCCCGATCCACAGGCCGCGGCAAGTCTATGAATCTAATCCAGAGGATTTACCCGCTGATTTACAGTCGAGAGAGGTCGAGGAGGGCGCGACTGCTCGAAAGAAAAGTGATAATGTCTTAATCCTACCACACTCGAGCTTTGCCAAGATCCCCCCCCCCCCTTACAATTTTATGGTCGCCCGCACAGACGGCACGTTTTGATTTATGATTTCAATAATTAAGAATTCTAAGGTGCAATTTGAATTTGGAAGCAGTTACGTTAGAGGGGCCCGCGGGAGGCCGACGCGTGTTTGTTATTGCTCCAGGGCGGGAAAGGGTCTTAAGTCGTACCGCTTACCTCACGTTTTCGAAGGAATTACAATAGAATTTCCAAGGAATTATGAGAAATTATGAAATTGTGATTCTCGGCAATGGACATATTCTGTAAGAGCGTACGTGAATTTAAATGACAAAGAACATGTGAGCAATTAAAGTTCATAGTTACTATTGATTTCTTTCTTTATTCATTTATAGATGTTAAAGTTTGATCGGCTTTTGGGGTAATTATCAATGATGATTAATGACAATTCATCAATGTTTTTGAAGAGGGAATTAAGTACCAGTTTGTTATTTGTTAATAATAAATTTTAGGAATAGAATATAAAATTTACAGAAGTTGCCTAAAGACGGAAAAAACGTGTCTAAGATATTGAAGGGGTCAATTGCAGTTTAAGTTGGATCACAAATATAGATTTAATAATTAAATTTCAATAAATTATATTATTAAAATTAGACAACTTGATCAATTTACTGAAATGACATTGTAAAGTATTTCCACAGACACCTGGCTGCCAAATAAAATCTCATAACCAACTAGAATTATAATAAACAAAGATAAACATAGAGTTGTGTTGAACAGTGTCAGTTCACCATATAAACCAGTCACGTCCCACGTTGGCATCGTCCCTAATCCACACGAGCTCGGCGCCGCACATTCGCGCCGCGGCTTCCTTTATCTCGCGCCCTAATCTCTAGGCATTACAATTAACGCGGCCCCGAGATAACCCGCCACTCGCCACCCGCTGATAAAGGTCCGCACGAGCACTAGTTTAAACCGGCTAAGCATCCACCGCCCTCAGGGTTTATCTAATTACCCTACGCCAACATACGAACGTTACCCCGAACGCGAAAATAGACGTTTCGGACCAATCCCAACGCCTCGAAACGTTTCACGTTTACGTAATTTTGGTTTACATTGGTACCGACTAGAGGGTACGGCACGTACGTAAATGTTTGCCGGGCGTCGTACTATCGGTATTTTGGCCTTCCGGTGGGCGCCCTCGAAGGTACTTACGTCAAGGACCATCGATTGCTATCTCGAGTTGAGTCGGGCGCATATTGCACAACTTTGAGAGAGAATATAGCCGATCAATAAATCAGTCCCGATTACTTTATGGAGTTATGGTTCTAAGTTTGTTTTAGGGTTCGGGAACACAATAATATTGACGATGATATTGTCTGTTGACCTTAGAGCACAGCGCTTTTTTCGATGTACGTCCGATACTACCCTTTAAAATTATTTTTTGTAGTAAACGATGTGTTTGGCCTGTGTGCGTGTGTGTGTTTTTATGTGTGTGCGTTGTTTACCAGGAGGAATATTATTCAAATTATAAATGCCTAATTTAGGATTTATATAAAAATATTAACTTGATTCATGTACGCTTTGAGAATCTAATTAAGCTCAAATTTTGATACGACGTTCAAACCTATTCAAAGATAATTTAATTTATTTTTTCTATCATTTTTGTAATTCATGTCTCATTAATACGACCAAAATGTGCCACAGCGTATCATAGTACAACTAGTAATTTTAAAATGATTAAATAATTATAAGGAACTTTAACAATCTACTTAACACATTATTTACTAAATAAGACTTAGTTAAAACCAACTAACTATAAACTTTCTTCTTATTTAAATAACGTTTTAATAAAAATTAAATAAATTTATTAACAAAATTTGTTTCTTTACAATATATTTCTATACAACCTCAAAACAACAGTCAACTTGAAAACCATTAACTAATGACATAAAAGTTTATACAAAAATAGTCACGTTGACATGCCCACTTCAGAAACTTTTCTGGAAAAGTTTTACTTAAAGTTTCAATTTACCAACAAAGTTTGAAAACCAGAAAATATGAAAACAAAACGTGAAAATTGATTGCGTAATGCGTGGTGCGGCACTTCTCGGACATATCGATACTAGTAATCTTGTTTCGAAAATTATAAAAACTAACCAAACCATCCGGGAACATAAGCAATGCAAATCTATAAAAGAATATGTTTAATATAGCTTACGAAGTTTTTAAGACAATACCCTGGTGTCGTACCATCGGCGGTTTCTACTATTTGGTCATTCTCACCTTCAACAATGTCAAAACTATTTTTGGTCTGAAAGCCCTTGAGTGAAATGGTTTTTACGTGGGAACGATTTTTGTGCAAATAATTATAACACCAAAGTGCTTCTAATGTGATACGTCGATTGGAAACGCCGAGAATCATTTCCGCGTAAAAATATTCTGATTGTGGATGGAAAATCGAATCGCAAGTACAATATACAATTTATTATTGATGTCTTTGCTTGTGTTTTTTCATATAGGCGCGGAAAAAAATTTGACAACAGTATTTGTTTCAGGACGGCGCCATTGACTGTGCAGTCTTCATTGTCACAAATTAACAAAAGAAGACTGGAGTTTGGAGTGGATGTAGAAACATTTAGATCAAACGAGAGGCGCTTAGAGCGAATGAGTGGTGAGGGTTCCATGGACGAAGAAGAGATTACCGGTAAAAGAAGACGACGACTCCTGGACGACGAGAGACGTGATGATCTGGATGTTCGCCGTCGCCCACTTCCAATGCACCGACCTCAGGCAGCACGACAGTTAGACGAGGATGACGAGACTCTCATCCGAGAAACACAGGCGGCATTAAAAACGCTTTCTGGCAACTGGACACGAGACCAAGCGACTCACAGTGGAGACGAACATGATGAACCTAATGGCTTTGAGAATCTTTTCGAAGAGAAACAATCGGAAAAAATGCTACAGTCTTCCCCTTCACCATCATCTGAGAGCGCTACTTCACATAAAAGTTATACCACGCGTCATCACGACGAACACAACATGAACGGAACCATTGAATTCGACGCGAAACGAATTCGATCAGAACGAGAAAGGACCAGCGACTACGACAGACACAGTAGACATTCCAATCAGTATGATACCCCAAACTTTGATGAACTGGTTGACTCGTCTTCCAATGATTTAGAAATAGATATATCCGATAGATGTGATGAAAGGTATGGTGACGGCAAAGAATTTAAACATAAACGTAAAGGCGAAATACATTCCGTTAACAAACAATCGTTATATAACGCTTACAAGGCAGCAACAGCGGCCTTACCGTATTCAACACAATCAGCCTTCAAGCCCCCAGCAGAAGTAAAGCATAGACTACATAATTCATCTCTTCCGAGCGAACCTTTCGGAGGGTATTCAAACGATCACGAAAGGAGTTCGATACACAAAGGATCGAAGCAGTACACTGTGTTGCAACCTGCTGGTGCGGGATCACGCGCGGCGACAGTACTGCAAGAGGCACGTGCGGTGCCGTCCGCACAACCGGCGCGCGACTCTCGGCCACTCAACCCTCTCTCCCCGCCGTCTGCACGAGGTACCAGCCATACTTACCTCCGACAACGATAGCCAAACTTTCTTAACGACCAGCCCATAACCTACAACTCCGCTCTCAACTAACTTCGAGTTTGTTTCAAGGTCGTCTTGAAATATCTCATAACCAAGCTACCGGGTCGATCTTCTGTACAACTGTCAGGACTATTCATAATTATGTATTTATATTAACTCGTAATAAAGCTAATCCACGTAGTCGTTCGACAGGATTACCTAGCTATAATCCGGCATTATCATTCCAAACATTCCTCGTCTGCTTATAAGTACAGCTTTGAGTTTGTTACAAAAGCTGACAACAAATCATCTCTCATTTATAAGACGTCTCCATAATTTAGTAGGAGACGGTCACAATAAGGTTATACTCCCACCTAGGTCGATAACGTATATAAGATACCTAAACGTTTTCCTCTTTTGTTGCTGGGTGATAGCTGGGTTTATGCCAGGGCGACGAGCAATAAAAACGGGTCAGGCCAAGCAAGGGGCGGGGCGTTGGCGCGCCGCCTACCATTCCTGAAAGAAAAATGTGAAGTCCACGCGCAGCCGCTCGTCGTTCTTTATTTTTTCTTTTAAGTTGTGCGTGGGGTGGGTCGGGCGTAAGGCGGGGCCGCGCAGGTACGCCCCGGCAGCGGCACGCCCGCCGTTATCGATCGCCTGCTCACGCCCCCACCCGCTCATCACGAAAACACTAATTTGTGCACCGCTCGATTTGTTCACAGAAGGCAACAAGTGTCCTACACCCGGATGCAATGGGCAGGGCCACGTCACCGGCCTTTACACTCACCATAGGAGGTGAGTCATGAGTACCATGATTTTCAGTTCTACCAAAGAGTCGACATAAACAAGCTTGGTATATAAAACTTCCTATATAAAACTACACAGAGAATGTTAATAAATGTTAGTCACACACTCCTTTACAAAGTTATAGGGAACAAATTGGTATTAGAACCTTATAAATGATAAGTAATACATTGTATTGGTTCTATTACTGATTGCTATATAGTAATTTATTATGCAATTACATAAAATACTGATAATAATTTATTCCTTCAGTCTGTCAGGATGTCCAAGAAAGGATAAAGTCACACCCGAGAGTAAGTAACGTAAAAGAATTCCTAAATAAGGCTTTTTTACCTTATGTTTTGCATTCAGTTTTATTTTTTGTTAAATCGGTTATAAAATTTTAAGTTTTATGTTTGAACTAGTGAACCCCGCGGTGCTACCCGCGGTACGACAATAACCGCGGGCAACGCCGCGAGGCGAAGCTAGTATATTTATAAATTGTAACCTAGGTGTTATTCTGATGTATGAGCTATATTATTGTAAAGTTTCATCAAAATTCATTCATTAGTTTTTGCGTGAAAGAGCAACAAACACTCACTTAAATACTCACAAACTTTCGCGTTTATAATATTAGTAGGATTATCATAATTTCTTTAGTTGTACTTAATTATGTTGCGTAGCCATATTTGCCTGCCTCCTGTTGCGTAGATATAGGTCGGTATCCTTACTTTATAATTAGAAATTTAGAATACAATAACAGCCGTAACAAATATTCAATGATAATTATTAATTTTAAAAAGCTTACAATATAACGAACATTAAAAGCTTTAAGTTTTAAAATGTTACCGTTTTAAAACAAGTTTTATTGTTAAATGTTTATTTACAGTTTTTTAACATATTTAATTTGCTTATTTTATGATATGAATATAATATATTTCATAGTGAGCCCATATTAATGAATGTATATGTACAGTATTGGCGTTGCACGAGACAATCTTGAAGTGCCCCACTCCGGGGTGCAACGGACGCGGCCACGTCAGCTCCAATCGAAGCACGCACCGCTCCCTCTCAGGCTGTCCTGCCGCCGCGGCACGCAAAGCCGCAGCCAGATCACAAAGAGCTAGACCTACTTGTAAGTAACCGGGATTAATATACGATGTACTTCTAGCCGATTTTGGCCACGACGACCAATGTTAACGAAGACCAGGATTTCTATAAAAAAAAACTTAATAACACTATTTTGTCCTAACTTGGGAATTGAACCCGGGACCTCTTGATCGGCAGTGTCATACGCTAACCGGTAGACCAAAAAGTCAGTTGTTAACTAGCATTATGTAACGTAACTGTTACGTCTTAGTGTCTCAATCTACTGTTGTACTACATAAAATTCAAATCTCACGACTCTTTTATTACGGTTTCAAGAAGTAAGTTTTAAATTCAAACTTAAAAAGTTAACAGACTTTTGGTTAGTTACGTATAAAATGATAATTTAGTTAATGTGCTAACAGTGCCCCACGGCTCTCTCACAACGTCCTCAATCGCGGCATCAGAAAGTGCAGCAAGTTCCACGACCAGCATATCAATCCGCGAGGCTTCGCCTCGCAGCCCCGGCGTGAAGCGCGAGTCGACCGAACTGCTGGTGCCAAAGCGAGAGGCCGCCGAGCCCGAGCGCGACTCCCCCACCATGGAGACGCGCCACGCCGGCTATGGCGCGCCACCGGACCAACGATCCCCTTACGAAAGACCGCCTGACGATCACGTTCGGTCCTACAGGTGAGTCACTTACCTGATTTAGCAATTTCATTCTAACAGTGGCTTGTCAAACACCTGTCGTTGCCGTTAGTAATGCTAGAAGTCAAAGCCACGTAAACTGTGAAAGGCGTTTATCAAAAGACTATATTGTAGTTTGAAAACTGTTTTAGTTTGTCCTTTTATATTAGGTAGAGAAAAGAAAATTGTTTTGACTGCTATCAAATGACATATAGTGTACCTAAATTGTTTAGTTAAAACATTGAAAGATATTTATATTTTGTTTTTTTAAGATTACCATATTCCCGTATTATCAAGTTCTCATCTCATCTGCGTTATACGAGTATATTAGTTATAATGAACTTCCTAGCATCGTGTTTGTGCTTATATAGCTACTGAGAACAAGCTAGTTATGCAAACAGAAATATGTAATGTAATAATTTATTTAACGTAAATTCAGATAGATGTAGTAATTAAAATATATGACCAGAGTCTCTCCAGTCACATATTATAACAATGAAGATACGTTTTAAAATAAATAAATTTTGATTTTACCAGAGTACAACTTTAAGATAACAAGTTAGATAATTTCGTTCGAAAGAAAATCATAGTATTCTTGTGTATAATTACAGTTTTAAATAAATGTTCTAGTGGTATAAAAATAAAGCTTTGTTTTGTTTTTCTTTGTAATTTATGTATGTAGGTTTTGTCAATAGTGGTTTTGTTAGAAATATAGCTAAATAATGTAGATATATTACATACTACATTATTTGTAATGTTCGTTCGATGTATGGTATAAATACAATCGAAAATTACTACGGCATTTAGTACACATTAGACACAATTTAAATGCATTAAGTAAAAATTAAATAATAAAAATAAGTTTTGCACCTTTTAAGACAATTTTATGTATAGCTCAGTTTTCAAATAAAATTTAAATTAGGTATAGGAAGTTGTAACAGGTATAAAGTAAAAGCCTTGGTCCGTAGCCAAATGAACGAAACGCGGTACGGCTACGAGGCGAGGTGCTACGAAGGCGCGCCAGCCTTCGAACGCTACGACCCGCAGTGCCCGCAGAGACCCTACGGCTGGGAGGAAGAGCGCTACCATGATCCTCACCTACCCACTCCCATGAAAACAGACCAGTCCGAACAAGAGACAAGCTCTGGCCCCATATACCCTAGGTAGGTTTTAGAAATAGTTCTGTGCCGTCTAACACAAGAATATGTGGTAAACGGGATGCTTAGATCCTTGGTTGGCTGGTTAAGTCCGATTTAGTTCTTTCATGTACCGAAAGTATGATGGAACCGCGTTGTCCTCTCAGACCAATGTACCACTACGAAGCCAGTAGCGGAGTAGGCGGCGTCACCGCGATGGGCCCCAGCGTCCCCCCGGGCTTCTCGGCTATCAACTTGTCAGTGAAGATCGCCGCGGCACAGGCGCAGCGACCACGCAGCCCGACCCCAAGAGACCCACGCGACCCACGCCCGGCCATAGATCTTTCCACATCTAGTGGTAGCCCACAGGTGAGAACACGAAACGGGAGTAGGCTGACAAAATATACATAGGCCCTTTTAGTATAAAACATTAAAATAAATTTTGATAACAGGGTCCATACGCATCGCCGGTGTACACAAGCGCCGGTGGTGGAGGCGGGGGCGGAGCCCGTGGCAGCCCACAGCCGGGAGCTTCGCCCCAACTCACAGCCAGCCCCCAGGTGCCCAGTCCACAGGGTCAAACACTCGACCTTAGCGTATCCCGTTTACCACATAGGTGAGGCACTGTACAATAGGTTATATTTAAATTATGTTCATATTTCAATGGAACTACAATAGGTTTATTTGGTAGTCGCAGTTTTCCTGGAGGAGTATCGTACAGTCGAGAATCAACTCCAGACAGCGGCGGCAGCCATCCCTATCTAGAAGCATACCATCGAGATACGGCCGGTAAGTTGAGACTTGACTTAATTATCTCGTATGCTTTAATGTAATCCTTTATATGGAGGAGTAATGTTCTATATTCGAGGTACACGTAAGGATGCATACACGGTGGTGTGATAAAACACGTCGTACAAATTAAAAGGCGACCGCGGTAATGACTCCCGCGCGCGTCGGTAGCGTCGCTTGAAGCGCCCCGTTCGCCCTATTCCCGCCCGGTGCGGTTACATGCCACATCGCGGTTTTTGTGGATCACTGTGTACGAAGCTTTAATTAAAATTTATAATAGCTACTGAATTCTCACGGTGCTCAACGTGTATTATGTATCGTGGTAGAAACAGGATGGGATAATTTCATAATGTGCTTGTACCTTGTGTAACGGAAAAGTTTTGAAAACAAGTAATATGCTCTCATATTATTGAAGTAACATTTTGGTAACACGTTTGTTTTAGTATTTGTAACATCTGAATATATACTGATAGGTTTTTTTTTGTTTGTGCTTTATACTTATTACAAGCTATAGCCTAATGAACCTAACATACCTAGTTTTGTTAACTTAAACATGAATAAGTCTTCCACTTGCATGATAGAGATGCATATTTGATACTTATATCTCAATTGTACATGGAAATAAATGTGAGAGAGGCATTCTTAGGCACGAATGGCCCTCTTAACTGGAGTAATACCAAAGGCTCGTAGAAAACCGGTTTTAGCATGAGTTTTTTTTTAAATCCTAAGACGGCACTTGTGACTATCTAGTGATCTATCTGGTCGTTTTTGCCCCTTATAACAACTCGCCCCAACAAAGAAATATTCTTTAAATACAAACAGTTGTGGGCAATTAAAAATCCATTATCTATAGGGGAGAGTGGGGTAAACACGAACGCGGGGTAAATCCGAACGCAACGGTTCTAATGTGTTAGAAAGAGATAGGCATATTTCACTTGTCGCCATCTCGGAGATCACGCCACCACTAGTGCCAGTCAACGACTCGAGCGACGCGGACGCACGTACTTATCAAGGTATGCATTTTGTTATATTTTGCAAGATTTTGATGTAATTTTTTTCGTGAATTCAACTTGGTGTTACTTGATTGCTATTAACAATATTTTTTTAACTTTTACTTACTGGAATACTTACATATTAAGCTGCTAAATAGCAATGACGCAGTCGGCAAAAGTAATATAACCTAAAATATTTGTTTCAATTTTGTTTTTTTCTATGCGACGGGGTAAAGGCGAACACTCCATGTCGGGTAATCCCGAACGTTCGTCATTACCCCATCATTTTGTTCGTTCTCAGTTAATCTATTTTTTATTATTGTTCCAGATGCCTCGTAATTACAAAAGAAAAACAGTGACGAAATACAGTTTAGAAGATCTCAAAAAGGCTATAGATGATGTTCAAACAAATAAACTTAGCATCGGTAAAGCTGCAGTAACTTATAATGTTCCAAAAACTACCATTTTTGCTCACCTAAAGAAGCCAGTGATTAGATTGCCAAGAGCTGGTCGAAAAAGTTTATTCACAGACGAGCAAGAAGCGGAACTCGTGGATTATATCATAAAATGCAGTAAACTTTATTACGGCCTAACCATAAAAAAAATCCGCCGAATTGCGTACCAATATGCTGAGAAGAACAAAATTCTTCACAATTTCGACCGAGTAAAACAGCTAGCCGGGAAAGACTGGTATTACAGCTTCATGAAAAGACATCCCAGCCTATCTCTGAGGACACCTGAGGCGACTTCACTTCATCGTATCACAGCATTCAATGAAACTGACGTTCAAGTTTTTTATGATAATTTGAAGGCCATACAAGAGAAATATCATATTCAACCTGATAAAATTTTTAACGTCGATGAGACAGGTATATCAACAGTCCAGAAAAATAAAAAAATAGTCGCAGTAAGAGGTCAGAAACAAGTCGGTAAGGCAACGAGTGCCGAAAGGGGGTCTACAACAACAGTGGTTTGTGCATTTAGTGCAGCCGGTCAATACATTCCACCATTTTTTATTTTTAAAAGAAAGCGCTTGAATCCACAATTACTAAAAGGTAGTAACCCTAACATGATTGGAGCTGTGTCAGACTCTGGATGGATTAACGAAAGCCTTTTTGTTGATTGGCTACACCACTTCTTTTCGTATGCAAAGCCTTCAAAAGAAGATCCAGTGTTGCTTATATTGGATAACCATCAAAGCCACATAAGTCTTGATGCTTATTTACTATGCAGAGAACATGGAATCATTATGCTGACTTTGCCACCACACACCTCACATAAACTCCAACCTTTGGACTTGACATATTTTGGCCTTGTCAAGACAGCATACAATCAAGAATGTGAGAATCACATGGCAGATCGATTTGGACAGCCCATCACACAATACGACATAGTAGAATTATTTACGAATGCTTTTAACCGATGCAGTAACCTTCAAAAAGCAGCAAGTGGTTTTAGATCTGCAGGAATATATCCTATGCGCCCCATTGAGTTCGATTCAATTGAGCCAAACATATCCCACAATAACGCCGTACAGACAACAATGAACCCACCACAAACCATTGATACGAATACCCAACTCTCAAATGACCAAACAACTGAATTTCAACAACTTCCCAATGCTGAAACGACTGCAGTAACTCAAGTTCACAGTGTTAAAGATTTTAATGTCCAGACATCCGATACATGTCTTGCTACTTCACAAAGCGAAAATACAAGCACACATGAAGTTCATCTATCCGATATTGTTGAATTGCCTGTGATTCCACCAAAAGTATCAAAACGCAATATTAGGAAGAGAAAATCTATTATTCTGACGAGCACACCTATGAAAGAGCAGTTAGAAGAAAAGGAAAACAGAAAAAGAGCAAAAGCAGAAGAAAGCAAGAAAAAACCAAATAAAGGATCTCAAATAAAAAGACTGAAATGTAGTGATAAGAAACCTTTGAATAAAGAAATTAGACGAGTATTAAAGAATTTCAATAATATAAAAGAATTTAATGATTCTAGTCAAAATACAAAAAAAAAAGAAAAAAGGAAGGGAAATGAAGACTTCTTTTGTATTTTTTGTGAAGAAAAATATATAGATCCCCCCGTTGAAGACTGGATATTGTGTTACGTGTGTGGAAAATGGGCTCACGAGAATTGTACCGATGGACAGTCAACATCGCAGGGTTATAAATGTGATCACTGTCGTTATTAATGTTACGTAATTACGTACGTAATTACCCCACTTGGTGTTCGTGTTTACCCGACTAATGTCGGGGAAAGCCGAACACTAAGAGTTTTGTTTTTTATTCATATTTTCATATTTTATTAAAAAAATATAAATGTTGTCTAGTTAATTCGTTACATAGATTAGTAAACTTTATAATTAAACAATTAAAGAAGCTCTGTGATTAAATTTCACTGTTTTATTTGAGTTTTCCCTTAGGTGTTCGTATTTCCCCCACTTTCCCCTATACCTTTTTAGATATTTATATTTCCATACTCTTGTAATATTAGTATGTTTACAATAGCTTCTTTTGTTTCTCGGGACTTATTCGTGATAAAGTTATTTAAAAGGTTATGATGCCTTTTATATCCTGAGGTTTCGAATGGTTTATATGGTCAGGAGTAAACTATACAGTATGTATAGAAGACGTGAAAGTCTAAAAGCAGTTCCATATGTTCACAATGCAAGAAACTTAAAATAAAGAGATCTCAGGATGATCTTGGGTCCGTTTGTTCTTATAACGACGAATAAGTATGTGGTATTTCACAAATTTTTAAACCGCGTATAACCTAAAATTTACATACATACCTACGGTTAGATATAAAACTGTTAAGAGCTACAGTATTGTCTTATCGTCTAATACAAACAACGTGCATTGAGCACATTTTCTAGTTGATAAAACGAAACGTGGATTATATAACAGATAGGTCACACAAATCATTGCGTATCTCGTTTTCTTACGAAATTTAATACTTACAGTACTTAATGAATTAATATGTATGATGATTATTTCTTATTACTGTTACTACTCGTATATCGTAACTTACGTTAATATAATTATGTTGGAAGATTTAAACAAATAGAAAAAAAGATTTGTAGATTTTTTTATGTAATAGGAGGCAAACGAGCAGAGGTATCGCCTGATGATAAGTGATTACCGCTGCCCATGGACACCCGCAATACCTGAAACGTCACAAGTGCATTGCCGGTCTTTGGAGGATGGGGAGAGGGATGGAAGGATTATATAATTCTGCTTACTTTGTTCAGCTTACGGCGGTGTAAGTCCGCATCCTGTAGCAGGCTACGGTCTCGGCCAGCCGGACTACGCGGCGGCTGCAGCAGCAGCTGGCTACGGCGGTTACCAGTACCAATGCGGCGCGTACCCCCCGCCACCTGCATACCCACCTCATGCCCCTCCGTACTCACCACCCTGTTATATGCCACCACCGCACGCGCCGCACGACAAACCAAAGGATAGCAGGTGAATATACATATTTAATCATGCATTTTTTTTATTAAAATGGCATTTATTATGATTGGCTCCGCCTGCCTGTATATCGATTATCGCCAAAAAAGTTAGCCTGTATCTGGATACAGGAACCCATAGTCCAATTTATATTTATACCTTCAAATTCGTTCAGCGGGGTAACCGTGAGAGCGTTACTTTCAAATTGATAACATTAGTATAGAAGTATGATTTCGCCACCGATCGAACAACACCAGCCAAGTAATTTAGGCTGTCTTCAAAGACAAGTGGAACACTGGATTTCAAAACTTTATAAATTGGTTATAGTTAAAGATCTTCTGCTTATGTGATGGTGATTTTATCTGGTTCCGCATTGAGCGAAGCTTTATCCAATGACATTCAAAGTAACGAATATATATATATTTTTAAATCAGATGGTAGTAGTCGCTATGCGACGATCATATTTATCTACTTTCATATTGGCAACTTTTGTTTAATATTTTTACAATAATACAAATTAAGAGCAGGTGGAAATGAAATATGTCTTAGAATTTTAATCACCACCGGCCAATCAATTTCTGAACGTGTCTCTCGAAACACTTGACATTGGCGGAATCTCTGCGTTGACTCTACACGCGAGATAGAGTCCATAAACAACTAATAATAATAACATATTGATAACAAGTGGCCAACCCTATTTTTTTTTATTTTTTTTTTTTATTATATAGGGGTCAAACGAGCAGACGTATCACCTGATGGTAAGCGATTACCGCCGCCCATGGACACCCGCAACACCAGAGGCGTCACAAGTGCGTTGCCTGCCTTTTAGGAAGGAGTACGCTCTTTTCTTGAAGGTTTGAAGGTCGTATTGGTCCGGAAACACCGCAGACGACAGCTCATTCCACAGTTTTGCTGTGCGTGGCGGAAAATCGCACAGTTGTGGACTGCCAACCATCTAGATGATGGGGATGAAATTTCTGTCGCGTAGGACGATGGCGGAAAGATGCGGCAGGTATCAATCCGAACAATAAAATATTATTATTATTTAAACTATTATATCTCTGATGGCTCTACGCGACGGCAGAAAACGGTTTTAGTTATCATCGCATCGCTGTTTTTATGAACGTTAGTGCTAACCATATTTATTACATAATTAGTGTAATTTGATAAGAAAAGAATAAATATCTCTCTCGTTCTATATTTATTACTTCATTATACTGTGATGTTTTTGAAGCATGTGTTTTGATCGAGGTCATTGGAAACAGAGCTTGTGTTGTGGTACATGACAACAGATATAAATACATTTATACTTTTTTTGTAAATATATACAAATTGTACAAAGAAAACAACCAAATTTCGAAACAAATGTTTGCAAATCATACAAACATTTGGACCGACCGAGCAATCGAACCCGAGACCTCACGCGCAGCAGTCGCATTCACTACCACTGAGCCACCGAGGCAGTACAACTTATTGCTTGCTTCAATATACTTCTACGTCAATGAATAAAACTGAACGCCTGGAGAAACCTTACAGGCAACAAAAACGGTAGAGTTGTCATGTGCTATTTCGTTACACACACACACACAATGTTAATATTTTAAAAATATGTACCTACTCTCGAATTTTGTGATCAGGTACAATGTTTCCTATGATACAGTAGATAATAACTACGTATTAATTGACCAAGAATGCTTCAATTATTTTAAAAATAGTACAGGTCAGTGAACAATCATCAAGAACATTTTATTAAAACCATGAATGTTTAAAAAATTCAAAATAAGTGTAAACCCATATAGACGTAATTAGGGATTTATGTTAATTATCAGTACCTTGCCTAATTTTACCTTCTAAAATGATTACCGGCCTAAGTATCCTAATTATCAAAAAATACACTAAGTGATTTATATTGCTTCAAGAAAAATTGAATCAACTTTTATTTATACTGATGCAAGTGTATTGCTTTGCCCAAAATTATTTATTTATTTATTTATAAAGTGAATTATATAAAGTAGAAGTAGAATTATAGTAAGTGGGCAAGAAAACGCACTTTCTCTACCATTATATATTTTTTCACTTATTGTCCAAATACTAACTTTATATAGATATGCTAACTAGACTATGTCACATCCACGCCACCAGTGTTTTTTAAACGTTTTTTTCTTAATATAGCCTCGTTGGTTTAGCGGTTAGCGTAAGCAACTGCCGAACAAGAGGTCTCTTACAGTGTGTCCCGCCCGTGCCTCGGAGAGCACGGAGAACACACATTAAGCCGTCGGTCATGGTTGCCATAAACATATATGGCAATCGTCATCGGGGAGTCAGTGACCTCAAATATACTAACAACTAGTTCAACCTTCGAATTCAGTTCACCCTCAGGGTTGCGGAGGTCCGATGCCAGTCGCTCTCCGTGGAAAAAAATATATTCATGTAATAACGATTGAACTAGTAGCTGACCCTAATTAATCTTGGGAATAATAAAGGCTAGAAAGATAATATATTAGTCACTTGTAAAGACCTAAGTTGTCAAGTAATATTGGTATTGGTGCTGGGCTTTATTTCCAAATTAAGACTTATAGACAAACATGAGCTAGGTTTATGATAGGACTTCTTTGTTGACCGTTATGGACTGTCTCACACTTTAAAATACGAGTACCTACGTATACGTAACGGGAGGCCGTTTAAAAACATTCAAACATCACTGGAATTGATCAAATTGTTTGATAAATAAAATTACTTGACAACTAAGTTGTATATTCGTATTGTTATCGTACAGATTTTATGATACTATTTACATAATACTATGAAGATAATATACGAAAAAGACGTAATTATCTAAATTAACATACTAAAGTAATACAATTATCAATATGTCAGACGATCCAAGATTAGTTGATTACTGTTTCAAGCCGAGGAACCACGCTCGCGGAGACTGCAAATACGTTTGTAGGTAGGTACTTATCAAATTCAATAAATGAAGTCCTAAATATAAGACTTAGTTAAGAGAATATAGTATGTAGTAACTTGCACATTTATATAAAAGGGCTCGCAGTTCTTTTACAGCTGTTTCGCAAGTGTACTGGGTCGTATTGAATTCTCATAATGTGTTTTCATTGTTGATCGACATAAATGTCTGACGTAACTACTAAGTGAAAACAGACCACACGTTCTGTTTGCTTTAGGTGTAGTCTTCATGAAGTTGATTAGGTTATGCTTTTTTGTCTACCTAAGTTCTTATAAACCTTTTCTAACAAAATAGATATAGGGTAAAACCGGGATAGATGCCCCACTTTTTGAAAAACTTTCATAATTTTAAAAATATTAATTTTAAATGAATAATTTCTGTGCATGTAGCTAGCTAAGTTATTTAAGTTTGATTATTATTTGTTTTTGCTGACCTATCAATTACAGATTTTGTAACATGTAGGTTTCTGTGAAACCCTTTTTTTTGGGATAGACGCCTACCTGTATGGATAGTTGCCCCACCATGAAAATAACAAGGAGGATAGATGCCTGCAGTGCGGGATAGATGCCCTTCATACTGTGTAAAACAGCAATTCTCCAAGAAACATGGTTTCAATTACGAAAAACATCTATTTTTAATATGACACAAACAACCATAAATAAATTTTAAAACTATTTGTTCAACAAAAGTATTAAACCTTAGTTTGAATAACTGAATATCAGCTATTATATGGAGCGGCTGGCATCAGACCTTCGCAATCCTGCGGGTGAACTGAATTTGAAGGTCGAACTATACTACTTCGACCTTCAATGTTCGACCCCATTATATTTGAGGGCACTGACATCTCAATAACGATAGTCCTAAGGTGTTCATGACAACCGGTACCGACGGCCTAAAGTGTTCCGAGGCACGGGTGGGAAACCCGCCATCTTCCGTAAAACTTTTATAAGAAAAACCCAACAGCAGTCGGACCCGAATTTCGCACCCGTGACCACTTGATCGGCAGTCGCTTACGCAAACTGCTAGATCAACGAGGCAGGTCCAAAATGTGAAGTTTTTCTACATAAAAATACCTAACGAGCTAAATCAAATCTCGTAATAACCTGTATTTCGTAATGACGTTATATTTTAGCAACAAAACGCCTGCGCATGACTCTAGATGGAATACCAAATCATCAGAATATTTCGTTTATCCCCAAGGATTTTTTATTAATTTCATCGAAAACTGACTGTAATTGTACAAGAACATATATGGGTACACATGGTGTATGGAGGGATAGATGCCCCTAGGGGCATCTATCCGTTCTTAGGGGCATCTATCCCTCCAAAAAATCAGGGCAACTATCCTTTTTGATAGGGATAGATGCCCAGCTATTTTTTTAAATAAATTAAAAACAAAATAGCAACTATTTACATTTAGACGCATCCTTAATGAACCAGTGCATTGACGTAATAAAAAATATAACATAATTTATTACTACTTATAAAGTTATACAGAGTTAAAATAGTAACTTTGAAAATTTCTACGTGTTAGTGAAGCTCATTTCGGATATAAATATACACATGAGCAAAACAAATCCTCAAAGCACGACAGCTCGTGGATAAATTAGGTACAGGGTGACAGCGGCTCCTATTTATACTATTAATTCTTAGTTGCGATTTTGGGAAGTTAGGTTTCCTGGATGTGAGGCATCTATCCCGTTGCGGCATCTATCCCGGTTTTACTCTATGCATAATAGGTATTACTCATTTAAAAAATATATACTTAGGGAATTGACTTTTTTATTATTTAAAGTTTGTAGTAGAGCCTTTAATTAGTAAGTACATAATCTTAAAGCATTGTTGTTGTTCAACTTATTTTTCAAAGATTTATAGGTAATTGAATATGAATCAGGTGAATATTTTTTAAACGTCATTGTGACAAATACTTATTTACCTTTTATATTTGTATCGAAACACAATCTACTATTTATGTAGTTACATAAAGCAGTATTTATGCAGTTACCGAGACGGAAACATTGCTTAATCCTCATTCATTGTAAACAATGTGCTCGACAAGCTGGCTCGCTCTGATACCACATGCAGTGATGTGTTTTTTCATAACAAACAATGGCGACAACGTGAAGTTATTTTAGGTTAGAATAGAGCAAGTTTTCGAACGAAATACAAGTCACACTCAGTGAATCAGTCTAAATATACCGGCAGCAGGCGCGCAGGCGCGCTGTGCCGAGCTGCCCGCGCACACGCTACATAACTAACTACACACACACACGATAAGATACATATATAATTTTAATTATATTCGTGCCACATTCCTGACGTAAATACAACGAAGACTCAGATATGCGGCGAAATAGGTAAGAAAATAATTCTTTTAATTTATTCGTGTTCTTAAAAAAAAGTTTTAAATGTTTTTTTCATCATTTTAGTCGTAAACACAACAATGAGTAGCTAATAATATCAACTTTGTAAACATTCAAAAACTTCGTTCCAAGGAGATAACGTTTGTGATGGCGGTAAAGTTTTTAGTTTACAAATTAAACTTGGTTGCTCTGCCTTGACTAGGTTTAATGACATTTCAACAATTACAAGAACGTTCCGTTTATGATGATGACATTTTTATATTTTTTTTTTGTTTCGAAGTTAAACCATTACGTATGTATTTATTCATGCTAGCTATCACCGCGACGACTTTTATGGAAAACTGAGTTACCGGATACGGGAGTCGAGGGAGCTAATCCAGTGTCCAGTGGAGTGCTGCGACGGCTCCGGCCACATATCTGGCAACTTCGCGACGCACCGCAGGCAAGCGGGAAACATAACATCGACGTATCGCATCGAATGTGCGGTCTCGCGGTGCATTGCCCGGCTGTGCAAATCATAAACATCGAACATTACGTTTTAAATTATGATTCGTTAAATTGATAAAACGGTGACTTTTAAATTGTTTATACTTCTGTATAAGCAAGTGTACCTATTTAGTACGAGTTTGCAAATTAACGATACGAGATATCGTTTAAAAGAGAAAACAAAAAGAACGAAATATATAAAAATGGCAATATTACTTTAAAGTATGTTTTTTTATTTGAAATTACAAACTATAGTCGTTTTGTGGACTGTAGTAAAAACTCGTACTACAGCTGTAAACAGACGAAGTTAATAACTTTTAATTCATGCTTTTAATTAACTCGCGCTTTTTGGACCATTAATATTTAATGACTTATGGAAACTAAAAAAAAAATATTTTAACATGTTATAAATGTAGATTTTAAGTAGTATCTAAATTTTAACTTTAATTAAACAGCTAAGTGTTCGGTGTTTTACGTTTGTGCAGCTATATAGAGCGTCCATGATTTGCCTCTGTGTGACTATTTGCGCGTCTCCACGCCAATTGGCGGCGTCCCACGAGATTTTGATGCAAACTAACCGCATGCTTTCAAAAATATTCGTCGTCATTGACAGTAATATAACATTGTTTTATTCTTGTGGCCTAACAAGATGCGTGTTATTTGTCTGTGTGTGCAAATATTTGTACCTAATAATACTAAACAACGAGCAGAATTGTTAGTCTTTTATTCTTATTGAATCTTAAATCTACTAATACTTATAAAATCTATTATCGCCCACCTGATAAAATTGATATACGTACTAGACGCACAAGTTAACCCCTGTTTCAATAAAGTTTAAACCTTTCATCAAGAGTATAAAGTACATTTTTGTATAACAAACTTTTATGTTATGCTGCGTGTGGAGGACACTTGCATCTTTATTTATACCGTTTGTATGATGTACAGCTTCGTGAATTCGTTACTTCACTGTTTTCCATAGTTTACTAAAGAAACAATAAGAAAACAAGGTTGGTGTTGTATGTAAATACAGCATTTATGAATACAAAACTAACACCGTTTGTTGTAAATAACATTCTGTTTTATACTTTATTTAATCAGTAGGTAATATCATTTTGCTAGTAACTGTAGCAGAGATCGTTAAGTTTTATAGGTTCAGACAATCGACTGACGGCCATACTATTCTGCACATAACGGGACATGTTCAGACTTTACTCAATATTTTCCAATCTTGATATGTAAGTCTTTCGTCTTTCGTAAATATGAACGTCAATTTTAAAACTTAACAAATATAGACAGTTTATAACATTTATGAAATATGTAAATTAATTACTACACTTCTTAAAATTAAACTTTATAGTCGTAAATATAAAGCACACAATTGGTGTATCAGTTATTCATGTACTAACCAATATCTATAAAATCAAAGATGTGTGAACCCAAATTACAGTGGTATATATAGAACAGAATATGGAGAACAAAGATACTTAAAGAATCTTCAAACTTCGTGTTGGAACAGTTGTCAGTGGTAGTATTCGTTAAAGTTAAGCCAGGCGTCCTGGGTTCAATTCCCAACCAGTATAAAGAATTGTGTGACGAGCACTATCGTTTTTTCTGTGTCTGGAAGTAATTTATTTATCAATAACTAGCTGATCCGTGCCCACTTCGTTGGGCGTTAACTGCCCGCTTTTCTTCGACTTGATTTACAAATACTATTATTTTTAACTAAATATTTTGTTCAATAATAATAAAATATTACATTACACTATTCAGGAGTGACATAGGGCTCTCCTAAATAGTGTTGCTTTCTGTTAGTGAAAGAATTTTCAGAATCCGATCAGTACTGCCGAAGATTATCCCATACAACCATACAAACAAATTTAGAAACTTTAACTCTTTATAATAATTATTAGTACAGATATGTGTGTGTTTAGGAAAATATATAAATACGGTTATGAGTAGTTTGGTTATCTTAACACAAGCTTTACCCACTTATTAAAAAAAATCACAGTTCGCTAGCTAATCCAAAATGAAAAGATTTAAAATAGGCATTAATTTTGTTCTTATCAGAATCGATAATGTTGCTTTAGCTCCCGTCAAGATATTGCTCTAGATACCAATATCTTGACGAAGTAACAACATTTTAAATTTTTTTTTAACATTTTTTTATTACTTGAGAGTATTTCATTATTTTCAAAATTCAGTACTTTTAAGTAATGAAACATATAACTACAAAACTACATATTGTAGGTATGTTATTTTCCCATATTACCTTTATCAATATAGTACCTAATATGTATCTAACGGGAAAAATAAATAAACTATTCACCTCTTATCCGGCACAAATTAAATTTAAAGTACTTTGAATATAGAATAACGGTATAGTTATGATGTAGTTTGATATCATTATATTTAGAAGACGTGATAATTCATAATAATATTACAAATTCGAAAGTAGCTGTCTGTCTCTCTGTTACGCTTTCACCAATTTCAATAAAATGTATCCTGGAGATACTTTGATTCTTGGGGAAGGACATAGGCTACAATATCGCAATAACCAACATATACGCAGGCGGAGACCCGGCCAAAAGCTACTGTTATATATAGAGAGATGCGAGGATCATTATCAATTAATATAATTATCATACTGCAATATACTATCGTCAACATCAACAAAAGCCGTTAAGGGCCACGGCGGCCAGTCTCAACGGAGACCAGCCAACTTCAAACATAGGTGCGCTCTCTGGTCCCTCTCTGGTCCCTCTCTCTCTCGTAATCCAATGGGACGGTTAACCGACACGATCGCGGAGAGATCAGGCGCAGGACCGACAGCTTTACGTGCTATTCGAGGCTTGGGGTTATATACACTGTGTGAAAAGGCCTCTCCTTAGGAATGAGGTATTGGCATATTGTACCACGTTGGCAAGATGTGTTAGTATAGAATTTGTTTCTAGTTTTCCTTCTCTTTGCGGCGCTGTTATTCTCCGTAGTTTATTTCCTTAGTCAGCTCTTATGACACCCACGAGATGGATAGTTACAGGTGGTGACGCTTCGCTTTTTAATTCGTCCGTTAATAATAATTATGTATCCAACAACGATTAAATTACCAAAAACTTAAATGTTCGATGAATTTTAACGTTGTTTGTTTGTGAGTCAACGATTAATAGAAAGTACAAAATAAATTCAGTTACTGGTACAGAGTGTAATATTGTTTATAGTTTCAGTTTTAGGTCAGTTAATATAGTCTTATTGTTATGAATATGTATTAAATAGTTTTGACCTATTTTCCTTTTCACTTGAATGACTATCTCATATGTACCAATTAGCACTAGATTTGCTTGACCATGACCGAGTTCCGAAGTTTGTGTATTTACATGAGAATATTTAAAAGCCGTACTAAGATTACAAAAAGAAGTTACGCGATAAGGCGGACATTGTATGCACCTTTCATTAGAGTTAATCATGACAACTGGGAAATATGCGGAACATCTACTCTTAGTGTAAATGTCTGACAAACATGACGTTTGCGTCATAAAGTACGGTAATTAAAATAATGATTAGTAATATGTGTGTGTTGTAGGTATGTGTGTACAAATCAACATTCTACCTCGTACTGTTACAAGATGTGACATATTTAAAGTCTTGTTTCATTTCATTTTAAATAAATTATTTTTCGTAAACGTTTTGAACACAACCATTTTAGAAATTTGCATTTCGAAGTTTAACAAACTCCTCACTCCTCTCAACTACAGCAGAGAAGAGAAAGCCAGCATCAGGCACGTTAGAGACCCTATTCGAATGCAATTACAAGGGTGTATAAATTTATCTAGCTCTGTAAACAATTTCTAGAGCGACATAACTGATCTAGTTTGGAGCTGATTGTTGCCAATTTGATTAGTCTGTCAATTAATCGATAGACTAATCAAATCGGCAACTACAAATCCTCGACATGCTTTGCTAAAAATATTACAGTACATGCACAATTGAGCTGTGTTGTAAATCATTTTGTCTCACTAATAAGCAAAATGGTCCATGTAAATTATTACGAGCTACGATATGGTACACCCACACTCCATTGTAAGCAGTCTATTTATGTGCAGCCTGTCTGGATGTCCGCGCGCCGACCGCTCGCAACTACAACCTCACTCCCAGGAGCTCAAGTGTCCAACACCAGGCTGCGACGGATCTGGCCACGTCACTGGCAACTACTCCTCACACCGGTCACTATCTGGCTGTCCGAGAGCCAACAAGCCAAAGAGCAAGCCCAGAGATGGGCAGGATTCTGAACCTTTAAGGTGAGAATGGTTTTCTGTAATATATGCAAAGAATGATATGAAAATATATATGTTATTGCTGCTGCTTTCTAAGAAACAGAATATTCGCCTTATAATTTGAATAGTTTTGCTTTAGAAAATTTTCAATTGAATAAATAGATGGTTAGGAAAAAATAACAAAATATATATTGATAGCAAGATAAATATTATAACACTTGTAACTAACAACATCAATCGATTTCTAAGTTGTATAACCCTACTCCATATCTCGTAACTCTTATACCTTTTACATACACTATTTAGAAAAAGTCAAATTGTTCTGTAATACAATAAGTTTCATGGTTATTTCCACGCTGCTTAGATGCCCTATACCGGGCTGTGACGGATCTGGACACGCTACAGGGAAATTCTTGTCACATCGAAGGTAAGATCGATTCTCTGTGGAAGTAGATGTTTGCTGTGTAGATATAATTGTAGACAGTATTACAGCCAAAAGTGTCAGTATAGAATAATTACTGATTATGTGTTTGTTTCCTATTCAACAGTGCATCGGGATGCCCGATTGCGAATCGCAACAAAATGCGAGTTTTAGAGAGCGGTGGAACTGTGGAGCAGCATAAGGCAGCGGTAGCAGCAGCGGCATCAGCTATTAAATTTGATGGAGTAAATTGTCCTACACCCGGATGTGACGGCTCCGGACACTTAAACGGGTCTTTTTTGACCCATCGTTCCTTATCCGGCTGTCCAATAGCGGGTGCTGCGACACCTACACCACAGCCCAAAAAACCGAAATACCCTGATGATATCACGCCACTGTACCCAAAGCCCGGTTATACAGGTTAGTATTAATTTCTTGAAACTAAACCATTAATAATGCAGAGAATAAATTAAGCAATCTGATACACACTGCCAGCCGTGTGGTCGGCTATGAATAGAAATAGATCCATGGGTAGATGGATCAATCAAGCAAAATCAAACAATAGATGATAAACATTATGTTAATAACCATAATGTTTATTTCTGTATAATAATTCTAATTACGAATACATATTGAACTTTATAGTGCTAAAAATTCTTAAAAATATAAATATATTAAGTACCTATGAAGAGGATATTCACCGAAACTTAGCACAAAATGTATCTCAATACTGAAATAGATAAACTGCAATGGCGTATATAATACGTCCTATTTTAAGGACATTTGTTGGTACAATAGTACAACATTTGTTGGTACAGTAGTATAGTAAGTAAAATATGTAAATACAACTATTTTAATTAATGTAGCAAAATATTGCTACATTAATTAAAATAGTTGTATTTACATATTTTACTAACTTGGTACCATTATAAGTTAAAAATAAAGCGTCATATTTAAGAAAATAAGTGTGAGAAGAAGATGATACCAGATGGCTTGATGAAATGTTTTCATAAATATTCCTCAAATCATATTACGAGTATCAAAACGTTGCACTTTTGCTTACCATTTCATACATATTTTGTTGCAAAGTTCACGTGACCAATGTTTATCAGGGAAATGTAATGGAACAGAATGGTATTTTAGGTATGGAAATGAACATGCAGACGGGGAATGGTGAGGATCTTATGACACTGGAACAGGAAATTACGGAGCTCCAGCGCGAGAATGCGCGTGTCGAGTCACAGATGATACGCCTCAAATCAGATATCAACGCCATGGAAACACATCTATCGCACGGAGAAAGGGTAAGAATGTTAATCTAAATAGCTTTAATTTTGACGTCGAGGTGAAAAATTTCACAAGAAAATACCTATCTACTCCAAATAAATACTTTCTTAGCTTTGGCGTTCAGTAGTAGGTATTCTCGTCCTTTATATGGAGGTATCGTAATTACAGCACTTAAGTCAGTATCAGAATTCGTTTATTTTGTTCGAATATTAAACCTTGACTTCAAAGTGATCCCTAGTTTTTAATAACCCAATATTTTTGTTCGACAACTTAGATGGTACAGTCATGGCTTGAAACATCCAACTGTGAGTGCTACTAACACATCAGTCATTTGTGAGTACCGAATCTTTTACTTACTTGGTACCACTGTTGTTCTTAGTAGCCACTCAAGTCCTAAAAAATCTTTGTACGTAATTCCGTGTTTAATGTCTTGCAATATTGTTCCAGGAGACACAAACGATGATTACGCGTAATAACAATTTGAATGAGTACTACGAAAGTTTGCGTAATAATGTAATTACGCTGTTAGAGCATGTAAGAATCCCGGGTGGAGGAACAGCACCAGGCACTACTGCAGGCGGAACTCCTGGTGCCCCTCCACCTCCGGGGCCAGGGGAGAAACCCACCCACGACAACTTTGATTCATACCTCACCAAACTTCAAACGTTGTGCTCCCCTGACGGATACTGCCCCGACGAAAACCGGCCAATCTACGAAACAGTGAAAAACGCGCTTCAGGACTTTACAGTGCTCCCTACTCCTATTTAAGGTTCACAGAGCGCCGCCGATTCTGAGCGACAGTGAACTATAGTGACGGACAGGACAATCGGCGGAGCTTATAGTGAAAAAGACTGCATGACTCTAGTTTAATTCATAGTGATCGTTGTGTCCGGATAAAGATGGAGATGCTACTAACCAAAGAAATAAATAAAAGAAAGACTGTACTAGTTCTGTGGAGTGACAAATAGTTCGTGATATTCGCAGTGTAGCGGATCCTGTGCCGGGCATGTTCGGAATCGTATTTGTGTTCTATTAGGTAACGATGTCTGTTTTGTAAACCGTTGTATACGATGTGTGATTTCTTTATGGCATCATGTTAACACTCGAAGATTCATTCGACTCTTAATGTGTAAGATGGACTATATAGAAATAAAATAAATTTTAAACACTGTTACTCGTATGCTTAAATTAATGTAATTGTTAGGTGAGAAATTTTTACTATTATATGTAAGCGATTTTAGCCACACAAACGCATAAAAATCGATTGTGTAAATATTGTATCTACATTTCTATATAAATAATAAAATTATTATTTAAATCACCGGCCACGATTATGGCTGTTATAGGGTTTTATAATTTTAAATGCAATCACAGATTTTTATTAAACAGAAGAAAATAAAATAGTAAATAAGGAAACTGTTATACTGTCATAAAACTGATAACGCTGGGAATGTGCCAAATGCTTCAGATACACAGCAGCTCCCGAACGCTGACCTATTAAGACTAAAATAATGAGATAGAAATATTAAATGAAGTAAACAAATAAATGAACTCTTTATAGGACTTTCTAGTCAGTTTGTAAATAAATTGTGAATAACGATAGTTGTAACGTCAAATAGAGACGTTTTTATTTGTTTTAGTGAATAATGAGATCTCATTAGATCGTGTAAGTTAATAATTCAGTCACTAATTGATAATCGATTTTAGGGATAAATGAATACCTACTTTCTTTGTTAGCCAATGTTCACATTGCTGTGATTATGTTACGTGTTATTTATTGTTGACATTACGAACTATGTGATAGATTAGTTAATTCAAGTTACTGTTAATTTGCAATTACTTTAGTTGAAACGCTTTAACAAAATTGTGCAATTATTAAACGTCAAATCGTTTTAGTTAATGGAAGTGATTGAAATGTATTACGACAAAATATTTTACTTTTACGGGACATCACGTTGATACGCTGGAGTTAATAATATTCGCAATTAAATACTAAAACCTATTACTATGTTACTACTCTGATTGTCATATACGTTTCTGTAAAATATTGAGTATGTGTTGTTAAAGAGAATAAAAATAATAAATACCAAGATTATTTAATCTTTTTAATTTTTCGTATCAGTCCTTTCCTTGCCAGTCCTGACCTCACTCCCCAACTCAGGACAAAAATTTGTGGATCACACAGTTTTGTCCTACGTTGGATTTGCACCCACGACCACTTAGCGCAGACGCGTGGCGACCGCTTAAACCACTAGGCCAACTGCGCAGTCAATAAGGCCGGTCTTTATAGGTACATGACATAGCTGTCATTTTTATTGTGTCTTGTAACTCTGTAACTATTTTAAATTGACTGTTTAGGTAAAAAAAAAAGGTAGATACACTAACATTTCCTACGAGTACGAGGGGTAGCAGGGGCGTTACATCGTCTGCTGCCCAATCTCGGGGGACCACGGGAAGAAAGTCCCTGCTTCTACATGGGTGTCATACGATCCACGGCCCTCTATGGGGTCTTGCTGGGTTCCTCCCGCGTTTTGAAACAATTTTGAAATCCTGCGTTTCAGATATGGAGGGTAGAGATAAGGAGTATCATCTGTGTACATGAAAAGTGTCCGTTGAAATGCATTAAATTAGGGTGGCGCCACATTAGCATCAGAGTAAACTTCTTAAAATCAATACACACACTTTTTAATAAAATTTAATGATAAAAAATCAATAAACGTACTATTCACAGTTCAGAAAATAAAATATATTTACTACATTATTTTGTAATACGCAAGTAGTGACAATAATGTTAAATTTTTTACCTCGGCGTACTTCAATTCGTTCACAATTGCTACATTCATCCATAACCTGTGTCTACACCAGCGCCATTCTGGAAGGTTTTTGAACTGTTATTTACAGCTTATGCTGGACACTTTTTTAAATTTTCTTCCATATAAGATAACACTCCTTGTCTCTACCCTCCATAGTTTCAGAGAAAAAATAATATTACTTTGAGTTGGTAGAAAATTTATTGGATGATGGCAATACTAAATATACTGTCTAATTTTTTTCACAAGTTTAATAGATATATGGAGGGTAGAGATAAGGAGTGTTATCTCATATGGTAGAAAATTGAAAAAAGTGTCCAGCATACGCTGTAAATAACAGTTCAAAAACCTTCCAGAATGGCGCTGGTGTAGACACAGGGTATGGTATGAATGTAACAATTGTGAACGAATTGAAGTACGCTGAGTTAAAAAATTTAACATTATTGTCACTACTTGCGTATTACAAAATAATGTAGTAAATATATTTTATTTTCTGAACTGTGAATAGTACGTTTATTGATTTTTTATCATTCAATTTTATGAAAAAGTGTGTGTATTGATTTTAAGAAGTTTACTCTGATGCTAATGTGGCGCCACCCTAATTTAATGCATATTGCATTTCAACGGACACTTTTCATGTACACAGATGATACTCCTTATCTCTACCCTCCATAAATAGATAGTAAATTACGCTTTCACCTAAATAAGACGTAGCCTATCAATTTCTTTTTACATTTCTTGAAATTTCTCAATGGAAAGCTCAAGTAAACTAAACCATCATTTATTCTTCTTTTGATGATGAGATGGCAACTAGTTTTTCGATAAACAAAAAACGATCTCCCATCATTCCAGTGTTGCCAACCGAGTCTTTTCAGAAGTTACCTAATATATTCAAAAAGTTACCTTTTGTGTAAAAAATATCTTCCATTTTTTTTATTCTGAAATAATCTAATTTTGATTTTCTGATATATAAATTCTCTGAATCGATTTAGTGCCACATTTTGATGTAGAAGAAAAGAAAATTACCATACAAATTGATTTTAGATTGCCATCCTTGCTGGTTTGACTAAAAAACTCTTAGAATATTTACCTAGCCAAACCAGATCGGCGCTAGGTAAGTAGTTTCAAGTAGCAACAATAATAAAAACGTAAAAATTTAAAACCTTGTGAAATAATGATACTAATTAAAAATAAACCAGAAAGTAAACGGCAGAAACCTTAAACAGGCTCGGGCCCAAGTCGTTAGTTTTAGTAGGTATAAATAATTACATAACGGACGCACCGGTCAGGACTAATCACGTAGCCATGATTCGTTTTCTACTATTGTAAGAGTAATACTGATTAGTTTTCATAATTTTTATGATTATTGTTCCTTGATTTAAAAAAAGGGAATAAAGACAAACTCACTAATTCACAGTAATGTGTAGGTAAGTGTATCTACACAGGTAAGCGTATCAAGCTTTCAATAAATATCTATATACAAAATATGTATTATGTTTTCAACAAACAATGAAACTAACGAATCCCGTTCTCTAGGAAATTCGGAGGGAATCTTAAGTTTTGTTGTCTATAACTTGTAACTATCACTGCAGGCATATAACAATGGGTTAGACGGCTGATACATATTTTCAAGTCCCTAAGAGAGGTCCTTCCGATAGATAAATTGACATCAGTGTATCTCGCGCTGTGCCAATCTGTAATTAATTACTGCATTGTGCTATGGGGAGGGGCAGCAAAAACACACCTCAATTAATTAGAGAGAGCACAGAGAGCAGTGTTAAAAGTGATGACAAAAAAACCGATAAGATACCCTACCACGTCCCTGTATGCAAACACTAATGTTCTCACAGTTCGACAACTGTACATACTGAGAACAATTTTGAGAAAACATCGGACCGTGCCTCTTCCTGACCCAAAAAAACGCTTCACGTCATTGGTCTGCCGTTCAGTTAGGTGCAGAACTGCCTTTGCAAAAAAACAAACTTCCAACGTGAGCACTAAATTATACAATACCCTAAATAAAGAATTTAACATCGTAGGCCTAAATAGAGAAGAAATAAAATCTAAAATTGTTGGCTGGCTTCAGGGACTTGATTATATGACTACTGAAGACCTCCTTACTCATAGTGTATAAGTACGTGGAACATAAGAATAATAAAAGTATATACATAATAAATTGCTCCAAAAACTTACATACACAAAAATACACACACACACACACATATATACACAAACGCACGCACACACGCACACACATATACACAAACTCACACACACACACACACTCACGAATATACACAAACACACACATACACACACTTACACATGTTAACATGCACAGCAAGGCAACAGATATGGAAAGCAAATTTTGCCACTAGCAGCGATCAGCACGTCGAAACACACTGGTTCTCAAAACGCAGGCCTTGCTTAGCTTGAGAATCAGCAATGTACAATTACTTAGTTTTTCTTTTTCTATATCATTCTTTCTAATCTATTATCTTATTTTTAAGGAAAAATTTAACATTTTGTGAAATAAACGTTATTATTATTATTATTATACCGACATTAATGACGTCTTAAAATTGTTGGTTCAACGCTACTTGATTTTATTAAGAATAAAAATGATAGGAAATCTTTAAAAACTACTTCAGAATTTATTAATCTTGTAACACTTTTGGTGAATAGAATAGAAAGCACAACGACTGGCTTAAAAAAGCTAGAACCCAGAGCCGTAAAACCCAGTGAAAAAAATAAAAACAAGAATTGACAAATAACATTTGTCAAAGTCAAACTGAAAATCGGTGTGGACTTTCGCACGTGTTGTTTGTTTTTGTTAATTAAAACATTTAATAATAACTTAACATTATCATTCTATGCCAGAATGAAGAATCAAGTAAAGGTAATATCATAAAAGTGCACATAACTGTTAAATCTGCTAAAGATTTTTCTATAGAAAGTAAAAAGTAACCAATTTTAATTTACAGAAAACCAAACGGTATTTCGATACAGAAACTCAAGATTCGAAGGAAAATGCAAAAGAAGGTGATCAAAAAGTAGAAGTATATAACATTAAAATTACACCAAATCTATTAAAAGCCCACAAATTCAAGGTACAGTACAAGAAACTACAAAGTTTAAAAGTGTGACATTACAATTGAATTATTCTCATTCAACTGATATCTATACTATCTATACTAATATTATAAGGAGGAAAACTTTGTTTGTATGTTTGTTTGTTTGTTTGTTTGTTTGTTTGTTTGTTTGTTTGTTTGTTTGTTTGTTTGTTTGTAATGAATAGCCTCTAAAACTACTGGACCGATTTTAAAAATTCTTTCACCATTCGAAGGCTACATTATCCACGAGTAACATAGGTTATATTTTATTTTGGAAAAAAATAGGGTTCCGTAAGATATTGGGGTTTTTCGGACACAAGGTGTAAAAAATCAACCCTATACGAGGGAAAATTTTTCGCTACGGGCAATAAAAGATGCAAACGAGGTTGCGTCGGTCAAGTGTAATATAAACTTATATGTTAACTGTATTAACTGATGTATAAAATGTTTATTCTTATGTCAAAATTACTATTAAAATCATTACACCATCTTAAATAAAAAAAATACTCATTTCAGAAAAATAAAGACAATGCTTTCAAAAAACCCACACAAAATAATAATAGGAACAAATTCAAAGGTAAAGCACCTATAGACAAAAGTAAACTAGAAGTGCATTCCCGTGGAGAAGGTATTGGCAAAGGTGTGAAGCATCCCTTACATGCTGCAAAATTACGGAAGAAGGAGAGTAAAATTAATTATGCCCAAGAACAAGCAGCTAGGGCTGAAATCTTATTGACTGAGGACCATGGGTAAGTTTAATACATATATACACTACTAATTTAAAGCGTTCATCAGCATCGGCTTATCATAGTCCAATGCTGGAAGTGGGCGCGGCAAACTACACACCATTTGATTTGATTTTTTACAAAATATTGTTGTTATCAGAGATGAATCTCAAAACGTTATAAACATATAATTTATCTTTAATATGTGTGTATTTTCAAATACATTGAAACCTGGTTAATAGAGACGTTGAGAATTTTGTACCATTTAAAGAGATTTTAACTCTGTTTATCATATAAAAAGTGCCAGGGCCTCACAAGAAGTCTCAATAATAGAAGTGTCTCACTTAACCAGGTCCCATATAACAATCCAGGTTTCATTGTATTTAGGTTTTTTTATTAACTGTCTGGTTTCCATAGCACAGGCTCAGTTTGAAATATGACAGTTGTCCGTGAGATGTGTTAGGTTAGGTTAGTTTGTATGTTACAGTTTGCAGGTAGTTGCCACCTGTATTACAGTGGTTATATACTTATGGTCATAAACTTAGATATAGTATCTATTGTTTGTATAATACAGGATTAGAAATGTAAAATATCAACACCCCTATTCTTTTCATGGGTATCATAGAGCTTATTATGAGAGTAAACTAGGCAGATTAATAGTACCTACTGTAATGAGAACCAAAACTTAAAATAAGCTTATACCTACCTATCTGGCTAGTGTGGTATAGTATAGGCAAAACTTACTTTCTAAATAGAGGCTTGTGTCTAGCAGTGGACATTAAACGGTGTTAATGTTGATGAGAGTGTGTAGTAAATAAGGTATATTAGTAATCATAGGTACAAATTGTTAACATAGGTTTTCATTGAAATAAATAAATAATAAATATTCCGGACATCTAAACATACAACGCCATTTAGTCCCAAACTAAGCAGAGCTTGTGTTATGGGTACTAGACAACTGATATAATTACTTATATACTTTTTTTTTGTAAATACATACATATTATACATAGAAAACACCCAAACTCCGAAACAAATATTTGCAGATCATACAAACATTTAGTCCGACCCGGGAATCGAACCCCAGACCTCAAGCTTAGCAGTCGCATACGCTACCACTACGCCACCTAGGCAGTCTAAATTCAACACAAACATTTAAGTATTTAGTGTTTATTCTGTGCATAGAGTACCATAGGCCACCGGGCAATAGCCATGGCGTCTATTTCCAATACATAACAGTTTCGTGGGGGAAATCTTCACACATACACATTTTAAACTCAAATTCAAAAACAATTACCTCTCACTATGAACTCACGCATAACAATTAAAACAAAACATTCAGAATTTCACACACACACACACACACACACATATATACATTCTGTGTCATATCAGTGTAATGCATAGGCCCATTTAGGCCTACACTTAGACATTAGTGAGGAACACCTGCATACAATTACTCCAGACTGTATCTTCTTTCTATATATATAAAACAAAGTCGTGTTAGTTACACTACTTATAACTTAAGAAAGACTAAATAAATTTTTATGATTTTTGTATTTTTGAATTTTTCTTCGTCCCAAATAGGATAATAAGTATTAAAATATAGTATTAATCAATAAAAAATTCTAAAAAGACATGATTTCTGCACGCATTCGTCAACTGTTAGGCGGAGCGAAGTTTGCCAGGTCAGCTAGTTTATTATAAATATAGATTTACATACTAAATATAAATATTTTACAGATCCTTGGAAGTAGATGAAGACAGCAAAACAACAGCCATATCACAGAAGATAATAGCAGAGAATGTAGACATCACTGCCGCTTCAAAAATATTTGAACTTAATTTAGATTTTGGACCATATAGAGCTAAATATTCAAGGAATGGCCGACATTTGCTGTTGGGCAGTAATAAAGGACATTTAGCAGCTTTTGATTGGCTCACAAAGAAGTTACATTTTGAAATCAATGTCATGGAATCTATTCACGATATTAGGTAAGTTTTGAGATAAGATTTAGTTTTCGTTCAACTATTTGCCTTCTTTCTATATAGATATTGCTTCACCACCAGACAGATTAAGAATACAGGGTGTCTACCATCCCGTCTGACCAGTGTGGTTTAGAGAGCCTATGATCAGTCATGAACTGTTAAAGTCACATATTTGTAAGAGAAAAGTTTTGACCGACCACAGCTAGCCGAACATAGACATGATTGTAGATTTCTTTAAAAAAGTTTTGAATCTATACATCTATATCATCATCTTCCTAGCCTTTATTATTCCCAAGATTTTTTGGGTCGAGTTCAACCGGTTTTACCTGAATATCAGTTTTTCCATGGAGCGACTGGCATCGGACCTCCGTAACCCTGAGGGTGAACTAAATTTGAAGATTGAACTAGTTGTCACTATATTTGAGGGCACTGACTTCCCAATAACGATTGTCATAGATGTTCATGACAACTATAACGATATAAATAAATTAAATTGAAGTGTCTGTTTGTAATTTAAAATTAACAGCTTTACACTAAAACCGAATGAAAGTGTATATAGCTGATAATATAAGAAGTAACTTGTTCCACTTTTTTAGTCTAGTTTCGTCTCGCGGCGTTCCTCGCCGTAGTTATTGTACCGCGGGTAACGACGCGGAATTCAGCTACTGTAAACTAATATTCTTGTTTCAGTTGGTTGCATGTGGAGACTATGCTAGCAGCTGCTCAAAAGGAATGGCTGTATATATACGATAATACTGGTACTGAAATACACTGTGTCAAGAAAATGGATAAAATATTAAGAATGGAGTTTCTACCGTACCACTTTTTGCTAGCTGCTGTTGTAAGTACTTTGCTATTTTAAGACTAACTTGGGCGAGTCAGCTAGTCTACAGTATTTACACTTAATATTATAAAGAAGCAAGATATGATTTTTTGTTTGTTTGAAATGAATAGGCTCCAAAATAACTGCATCAATTTGAAAACTTCACCATACGAATCCTACATCCTACTACTATTATAAAGGCGAAAGTTTGTAAGTATGGATGTATGTATGTATGGATGTTTGTTACTCTTTCACGTAAAAACTACTGAATGGATTTGAATGAAACTTTACCACAATATAGCTTATACATCAGAATAACACATAGGCTACTATTTATAAAGATATAGCTTCGCCTCGCGGCGTTGCCCGCAGTTATCATCGTACCGCGGGGTTCAGCTAGTTATAAAATATTCTAGCCTATGTTCAGCGGGGAACATAGGCTAAAGAATATTTTCTAAACATCCATTCATGCGAAGCCGGGCCGGGCCGCTTGTATTATATATCTCATTAAGACATGGCAAACAAGATTCAACATGGTTGTTAAAGTGGAAGATCTAAAAGAATTGTAATCATGGTGACATGCATATATTCAAAATTGAAACATGCTTTAACATTTTATATCTTATGTTGCAGAATGAATTCGGCTTCATGACATGGCTGGATATATCTATGGGTGAGATTGTGGGACATTACAACAACCACCTAGGAAGAACATCTGTAATGACACATAATCCATACAATGCTACACTATGTCTGGGAAATTCCAAAGGTGTAGTGTCTTTATGGTCACCAAGTATAAAGGAACCTCTAGCCAAAATATTATGCCACAAAACGCCATTGACGGCCATAGCTGTTGATAATAGGGGAATGTAAGTTGAAGTTGTAATTATTTTACTAATATTATAAAGGCAAAAGTTTGTATGAATGTTTGTTACTCTTTGATTCAAAAAGGACCTATTGGATCCGGATGAAATTTGGCTCAGAGATGGATTATAGTCTGGAATAGCACAAAAGCCACTATTTAACTAAAACTAAAGAGCATGAATAATGTTAAATATCTATACTAATATAATAAAGCTGAAGAGTTTGTTTCTTTCAATGGGCTAATCTCAGGTATTGCTGGCCCGATTTGAAAAATTATTTCAGTGTTGGATAGTCCATTTATCGAGGAAGGCTATAGGCTATATATCATCACGCTTCTACTAATAGGAGCGGAGCACCAATGAAAAATGTTTCAAAAACGGTGGAAAATTTTCGCGCTACGGGCAATATAAGATGCAAACGAGGTTGCATGGGTCAGCTAGTCATAAATAAACACCATTGTAAATATTTGTAACAGGTACATGGCCACATCTGGTGTGGATCGCAGTATGAAGATATGGGACATCAGAAACTTAGATGGTCCAGTACAACACTACAAACTGAGGAGTGCCCCAGTAGAATTGGAGTTCTCACAGAAAGATATGCTTGCTGTTGGCCTAGATGGTGTTGTCGAGATATACAAGTAAGTTTATTGGTTCTAACAACACCACAGGAAATATTGATTACTAATAGCTTACTGATCATTAGGCTTGATCGCATAAATGATTTGTTTTAAAGACAATAGAAGTAAAATATTTCTGCTATGTTACACTTTTAACAACTCTACCTTAGTTTTTGTATATGGTTTTTTCAAAGTATAAAAACTGAACACAAATCTTTATTTCAGTAATTGCTGCTCTCAAACAACAGAGAAACCCTACTTGAGGCATAGAATGGGTAAAACAATAAATAACTTTAAGTTCTGCCCCTATGAAGATGTTTTGGGTATTGGAACCAGGAATGGTTTTACTAGCATTTTAGTACCAGGTAAGAAACTCAAAGCAAAACTAGTTCCTTTATTTTATTACTTACAAGCGACCCGCCCCAGCTTCGCATGAAAATTTATAAAATTCATTTTTTTTTTCTTAATTGTAATATACATGTATTATACATATAAATCTTCCTCATCAATCACTCCATTTACTGTTGAAAACTGCATTAAAATCATTTGTGTATATATGTAAAGATGTTGTTCACTTAATTTTTGATGTTATTTTCAGGCAGTGGTGAGCCTAACTTTGACGCCTTGGAAAGTAATCCATTCCAAACTAAGAAACAAAGAAAAGAAGCTGAAGTCAAAGCATTGTTGGACAAAATACCTCCAGAACTTATTACACTCAATCCATTTGATATTACTGAAGTGGATGTGCCATCTCTGCAAGAACGGATGGAGGCTAAGAAGAAATTACTGGTAAGTGTTATCATCAAATCCTTTTATGTACCACTTACTTAGAAATGAGGTATTGCTCAACAATACTATGCTAACCAGAGGAGTTGGTATAGTCCAGTCGTTTAAATAGTGTCGGTACACCCGCACGCAATTGTGGTAATTGTTGTGAAATACGAATATGTTAATTCATACAAGTTAGACGCTTGCCTAGGTAGTAAAGACAAATTACATGAAAAATAAAAACATCTCATCTTCCTAGCCTCTATTAAAACATTTTTAGTTTATACGTTAGAAGATTCAACAAACAACCATTCACTACACTGCTTCGGCGTAAAATGACAAATCATATTTTACTTATGGGTGTACTCGGCAGGCGGCTCCTTTGATTTTAGTTTGTCATAAAGCCGCACGTGCGATGGCGGCGCCATCAAAGCCACCGTATCTAAGCGAATGGACTATATAAGATTTATTTCCAGTTCCCCCTTGCATCACTGTTGTCCTGACACCCACTGGTTGAATAGGAGTGGCGACACTCCACATTCTTATCATGTCACACTGATAAACCGTCTGAAGTGTATTCTTCAGACATAGGATCTTTCCTTAGAATGTATTTGTACTTGTGTAAATTATTAAAAATAATTTATTGTTACAGTATTTAAGACCAAAGAAAATAGACTTGACACCAAGAAATAAGAAGAAACTTAAAGGAAAGTCCTTGGTAGCAAGAAAGAAGATTATTAAAGATGTTGCTAGAAAGGTAATATTTATTTTTTATTGATTTGTGGGCAAACGAGCAAACATATCACCTGATGGTAAGCGACACCCGCAACACCAGAGGCGTCACAAGTGCGTTGCCAACCTTTGGGGATGGGAAGGGGGAGGGGTTATATGGGCCTCCAGTATCCTCACTCACTCGGTGAAACACAGCGCAAGCGCTATTTCACACCGGTTTTCTGTGAGGCCGTGGTATCACTCCGGTCGAGCCGGCCCATTCATGTCGAAGCGTAGCTCTCCCACGAATAGAAAAATTATCAGATTCAAGTCAGTTTTTAACAGACATACACAATTAAGACAGACACAATTAACTTGGGCCCTCAGTTGAGATGCTTACCAAAATGTCAATGCTTTTTATTTAAGAATTTAGGTAGATGTACATATGACAGTAAATTAACCTGTTTTACTTTTGAATGTTTTAGGAATTCAATGATCAAGCAAAGGAAGCAAGAAAATTACTGGACTTACCAGAAGCACAGGCTGCAAAGAAACCATCATTTGGTGTACTAGATCGATTTGTTTCAAACCCTAAACCCAATAAATAAAACTAGTATATTGTATACATAGATCTTATTATTTATTTCCTTTCTTAATTTTGATATTATTTCTAATATTTACATATTTATTTACAAAAAGTAAAATAAACAACAACATGATTAAAATATCCGAGTAATAGAAATGTCTTTCTTATCAATATTAAATTTAAAAAGTCAATAGACTATAAGCTAATGTGGAAAATCGAATAAGTCACACAGTCCCTCTGTCCCATGTAGAGAAAATGAGAAATCGTATTTACTAGCTGGCGGGCTGAGTCTCAATAAATAATCTGAAACAAGAAAAAAATTATCATTATTTGTAGAAGCTGAAGCTTTGCCAGTAATAACTTGCGTAACCACGTATTACTTCTTAGATTAACATATAAAAGAAGTACTCTACTGCTCCAAAAAGTATACTATATTACATGAATTATTATTATTAGTTGTTTATGGACTATTTCGCGTGTAGAGTCAACGCAGATATTCCGCCAATGTTTTTTTTTTTTATTGTATTGCGGGCAAACAAGCAGACGTATCGCCTGATGGTAAGCGATTACCGCCGCCCATGGACACCCGCAACACCACAGGCGTCACAAGTGCGTTGGCGGCCTTTGGGGGATGGAGGACGTGGTTGGGGTATGGGCCTCCGGTATCCTCACTCACTCGGTGAAACACAGCGCAAGCGCTATTTCACACCGGTTTTCTGTGAGGCCTGGTATCACACCGGTTTTCTGTGAGGCCTGGTATCACTCCGGTCGAGCCGGCCCATTCATGCCGAAGCTTGGCTCTCCCACGGTGAGTATGTCAAGTGATATTACATGAATCTATTCTAATATTATAAATTAAAATGTAACTCTGTATGTCACGCTTTCACGGCTAAACAACTGCATCGATTTCAATGAAATTAGCATGAAGATGCTTAGATTCCTCAGGAAGGACAATACACGCAGGCGGAGCCGTGGACAAAAGCTAGTTATGTTTAGTATTGAAAGTGGTTAAAACTAAAATAAGACATCTGGATCACTCTCAGTGCCTACCCATAATGTCATTGAGCGCAACTCAGGTGAACCCTATATTTAGGCGACTTACGGCACACGCGGACGTCCACTTAAATCAGACAGGTTTATTGGCTACCGTAGTTAAAAGAATTACTTACTGCTAGGCTCTTTCATAGTCTCACATGATTTATTTGTATAGCTCTCTACTTCGCTGTCTTCCACGCTATCCTCATCCATGGCCTGAAAACAATAGTGAAACAAAGTGAATGAATGAAAATATATCCTTAGAGGTTGGCGAAATGCTTGTAACTCCTGTTTTCCAGTTGCTCATGGGCTGTGTCACTTTTTATAACGTGGGTGTATAGGCACAAAATAATTAGTATATGGCAGTCAACAGCTCGACAGTTGCGTTTAGTCTAGTGTGAAAAACCTAGTGTTAGTGGCACTCATATTTAGTTGTTCGATTGCTGAGAATAAAACAAGAGGAACCAAATAAATATCTAAAGTAACAATTTTACCCTGTAACAAATTTGTCATAGTCATGTCAATTTCAACAGTATGTTAATTCGACTTTTTAGGTATGTACACATTTTTAGCAGTAAGGTAGTAGGGACCACTAGCCAGGTATTGTTATTAATTTAAAAATCTATGAACAGTTATGATAACTCCTTTTTGTTTCTTTATATTTGCACAAAAAACATCACACATCAAACATGTTGAACATACTCGCATTGTTCCAAAATGTTTCAAGAAATATTATGGTGTTTGTGGCCAATGTATATGTATGTGTTCATTGAACGCTCATTGTATGTAGCTTGACTTCTGTACACTATATTTAGGCACATCCATTATTATCATAATGATTAGGAATGGACTATATTTGTACTAATATTTCATTAATTTAGAAATTCCAAAAGAATCTCACCTTTTCACTTTCACTATCACATAATAATATAACTCCAATGGATTCATTTGATTTCACATGAAAAAAATATTTCTGTTCTTTATCCTGAAAAAAATAAAGTTTAATTATTAACACTTGATTAACGGACTACTTTTGTCACTTCAATTAAATAGGAAGTGCTAATATAAGGTTTATAACAAATATTGGCAAAAAGTACATTATTCATCAACAGCTCTTAAAAGCACATAAAATTTCATTTCAGTGGGTATCGTAATTGTAATACATGTTATACTTTTTACATGAGAGAGCCCATGCTTCGGTACAAATAGGCAGGCCCGACCAGTGCCAGTTATTAGCAATTCCCTATCTTATTTCATCAAATGAATTTATTTTCATAAGCCCATTCTCTCCACATATAAAAGTGTCATTAAATAATAGAGTACTGCTTTTGTGTAAAAATATTCTAACAATTATATCATTACTAAAAGCAAATCGACAAGCAGATCAAACGTCGCAAGTGGAACTGGATTGGTCACACACTCCGTAGGGATTCCGATCATATCGCCAAACAGACGCTCAATTGGAATCCTCGAGGAAAACGAAAATGTGGCCGACCCAATCAGACCTGGCGGCGTACAGTTGCAAACGTGATGTAGAAATTCGGGGAGACGTGGAGCGAGCTAAAACGCGATGGCGGAATGCTGTGTATGCCATCTGTCCCATCTAAGGGACATAGGACTATAAGTCGTAAATCATTAAAAGCAAAATATATTAAGTTACCGTTTCAGGCAAAGTTCCCCCTGATATTGCAGCCCCTAAAGGAGCTTCTATTACTAAAACTTGATCATCTTCAAAACAGCTATGTATATCTTTGTCTGATACAAAACAAACATCTTGATTGTCCAGGTCATCCATTACATTCTTTATACTTTGTTCAATCCAATGTAATTGCCTGAAACATTTAATTTGTTTATTAGTTACTCACAACGCAGCCAAGCTAAGTTTGCACCTCGCATTGATTACGTCACACTAATGCTTAGGTACGGTGTGCTAAAAAGGAATTGGCTATTATAATTCGACTTTAGAAAATTAAATTTGTGTTACAAAATGTCAGCTAAATCAATTTTCTGTGATAGAAGAGAAGAGAGCAACAGGGTGAAAGGTGAGCGGGGAAGTGAGGGGGGCGCCGCATTCCAACAATGAGGAAACTTAGCTTGGCTGCATAGTAGTCTCTCATGTACCAATCATTCAATTCAATCAAAATTATTAAAAAGATTGTTATTTAACATAATTAAATATTTATTCATACATGATGCACATTTGTTGCATTCGCGAACCATTTAACATGATTATATTTTACAAGATTATATTTTCTTAAATAATTAAAATTCCAAGAAGTGTTTTTATCTAAATCACCTATGCTATATCAGTAAACAATTTTTAGTGAACAAATTAAGTGAAATTGTCACAGATAAGGTACATTAATAGACATGAGATGAAAAAGAATAATAGTAGCATCCTACAAAGGGTAAAAAACAGAAGAAACTATTATAGGAGACCTTGACAAGAGGGACAATTAACTCCGAAGCAGTTTACAGAAACAATACAATGAAGTAGCAATATTAAAGAAATGAAGAGTTTAGGGATATAAAAGCTACTTTATTATTATACATCAGATCTGCATTTAATTATATAGATATAGATATATATATATATATATATATATATATATATATATATATATATATAGTTATACTCACTTATCAAGTAATCTTTCATGTTCATCTAAACGGCTAACCTGCTTTCTTAATTGTGTTACTTTTTCACCAATATCATTTGTATTACAATCTGGGCCTGCTCCTCTGAAACCATTATAGTACGAAGCATAAATACAAATATAATACAAATATTATTTGGAAATCACACAAAAACAATCACTGTTATCACTCACTTCCATTGTATACTGTTTTTACTCCTTTTTTCTATGAGGCCAATCCCTTCTAAAACATTCGTTATATCGTATATTCTCCTTTTCTGTCTCACCGCCAACAAATTGGTTGCCTAACAAAATTTACACAAGGAATGTTATGTTATTCAAAAATAATGTTTTCGTGCCTAAATTATTTTGACATGGGTGGCATTTGAAACAATACTTACAATTTTCAAATCCAAAACACCATCCTTCGCCTTTTGAAGCAAAGAAACAAATTTTGTTGTAAGCAAACCCAAGGATTTTTCGTATCGTTTATATTTCAAGTCCGTCATTGTGGAATTTTACAGTTAATTTCGTATAATTTAAAAAGAATAAATGAAAATTCCTACTCAATTTTGCGTCGCGGCGGGATATTATGTTGGTAGCATTGGTTACACAAACTTTTTAATATTTACCAACGACTAGTGATGTGTTCGCTTATTCGACTAAAGTTTGATTTCAATTACATGCAGATACAGCGGAGCCTACGAATGTACAGATCGGCTCGGAAACTCAAACGCTTGAATTTCATTTAAGCTTAAAATCTTTGTAATTTTAAGTTATCCTACTACTATTATAAAGGCGAAAGTTTGTAAGTATGGATGTATGTATGTATGGATGTTTGTTACTCTTTCACGTAAAAACTACTGAATGGATTTGAATGAAACTTTACCACAATATAGCTTATACATCAGAATAACACATAGGCTACTATTTATAAAGATATAGCTTCGCCTCGCGGCGTTGCCCGCAGTTATCATCGTACCGCGGGTAGCACCGCGGGGTTCAGCTAGTAAATAAATAAAAAAAAACATTATTGTCAAATTCATTCAAATAAAAAAAAACTATTTATAAAATATTTACGACCATTGAGAATATAATTTAAATACTTGCATTTCAATGACGCGACGCCCCAGTAGAGAAATATATTGTTCTGTTGTAGCTTGTGTAAAACTAGCTGACCCTTGCAACCTCGTTTACGTATACGCCCGTAGTGTAATAATTTTCCCCAGTTTTTTAAACATTCTTCATTGGGGCTTCGCTCCTATTGATCTTAGCTTGATGATATATAGCCTTCCTCGATAAATGAACTATCCAATACTGAAAGAAATTTTCAAATTTTACCAGCTGTTCCTGAGATTAGCGAGTTCAAACAAACAAACAAACTCTTCAGCTTTATAATATTTTATTAATAATTTAAAAACTTTATTACAAATTTTCAATGGTACTGATATTGTCATCTAAATCAGATTGTCTACTATCTGAGGTTTCGTTACTCTCTGAGTCCGCCACCACGGTTGACAGCCATCCGTGGTATTTAAAATAAAGCTAAAATTATCGCTGTCTTCAAACATCTTTTTCCCAATATTCTTTTTCTATTCTTGACTTCTCGCCGCGAACCATCAGAGGTACTTTGATTTGCTTCGTAGGTCAATCATTCTATTTTGCTCTCTAGCTGAGTCACGTTTGTATCTGCTACTCTCCTTTTTATGATGTGCCGAATGTACTCAATCAGGTTCCAGTTGTATCAATTGTAGAGTGGCAGTGTTAATATTTCATGCCCGTGGCTTCTGAATAAATTATCTACCATGCAATTTATCGGCGTTTTTTTATTATTTTATATAATTCTGACTTTGTCATATTAGGTAGGTATACTGTTCGAAATGAATAAGAAAATCGATTAATGACTTCAAACTTTAAAAAAATATAAATGCTAACATATTCTCTGACACTGACCGACGCTTTTCAGAAAACAAAACAAACTAAGTATAGTTTTGAAGTGAAACTTCTTTATCGGGGTTGTCAAAAAATTTAGTGTAACATTTTTTCGTTACGCGTCACATTTATCCGTTTTTTTTTATCCCTACCACGCGTGATTCGAAGTATACTTTCTCCAGCGGAGTAGGGATTGGTAAATGTCTCCAATGTATTTTGCGGCCCGTTTTGAGTAGTTACGTTTGAGTTTTTTTCCTGTTATTTATAAACTGAAACAATTGTTCATTTATAGTCTCTACTTTATTCAGAGACAATCGTTTAAATTCTGCTTGTAAATCGATGGTGTACGTTGACGGTTTTCGGCCATGATAAAATGTTTTATCATTATTGAGAGTAGTTATATACAATCCTTCAAAAAAAATTTATAAAATAAAACAAGAAACATTTTTAAACACAAACAGGACCAAATTAATACTACAATGAAATATCACATTACAAACAATATTATTTTATTTAGTCCACAATGTAAATAACTACACACATTCCACAAAGTTACTTCATTCACACCACAGATCGCGAAATATTTACTCAGGTCTCGCTCCTTAACTTTTATTGCACTTGAAATAAGAATTGTCACGAATATTGCTGGTTTATAAGTCTTTTGTCGTTATACCTTACGTCGACATATGATATTTATTTTTTGAAAAATAACGTCATAAAGAAGTTTCACTTCTTACGAGTGTACGGTAGTACACGCAACTTTTTTTTATTATTATTATTTGATGTTTATGCCAACGCTACATTTCCACTGAAATTAGTCACAAATCTAGTCCTATTCTTATTTAAAACGGATTGTATAATAAAATACCAGAAAACATAAAAAATCAAAACATATATAAATTCAAAAAGAGTTTGTCTTCATTTTTACTTGAAAAATGCTATTATAAATTAATGACCAATTTAAATTTATTTTCTACTATTTAAGGCTCTGATTTTCAAATTTAAAAATGGTATTGAACTTGCATTAATTTAATTTATAAATAATCAATCGTTATGACTTTGGAATTCATTTGATTCAATTGTATTTTAGTATTAATTATATTATTTAATGTTGACATGTAATATTTTATACGATAATAATTTGTGAATGCCTACATGACAGAATGTACTGAATATCAGTACATTCTGCAACACAGTACTAAAAACCTTATTCAATAACTACATACATTCGATGCGAATAAATGATTTGATTTGGTTTCTAATAACAGTAAACAGCGTCCTACTGCAACTATATTATTGTTCCTTAATGGCTTTATATTTCTGCAGTGCAGGAAAGAGATCTGACTAGTGTACTCTACAGTTACACTGTATTATATTTAAAGTATATCAAAGCCACTACATTATTAATTTAAAATTGTCATCTCTTAGTAACAATCTCTTGAAGTAGATCACATTTTCTTCTTTCAATCTGCAGCACATCATCAATTTCTTTCTCCATGAGTTGGATTTTCTTAAGTTCTAAAGTTTCTTTAATTTCCAGTTCCCTCTTCCTCAATTCTAATTCCTCCTCCCGTAATCTTAAATTTCTTTCATAAATGTCATCTCTCCATTGTTTTTGTTCTTCTTGTTTTCTTAAGTATTCAAGCCATTGTTTTTCCAATTGTATTTTACCTTGAAATCTGTCAGATTCTATTCTATTAGCTAGTCTCATTTTTCTCATTTCAATCATGACCCTTGCTTCGTGCTTAAATTGGTGACTTGACAATTTATTAGATCTGTGAGGATATTTTTTCTTTTGTAAAAGTTCTGGAACTGTGTTAGGGTCACCATCAATATTATATTGCAAATATATATTATCCATTGCTTTAAAGTACTTAAACTTTTCATGTTGTCCAGTGTCCAAACATTGTTTATATTTCTTTGTTAATGCATTTATTTTCCATCTTACCTGGTCAGGAGTCATCTGCAAAGTTTTAACAAGTTGTTACATTAAACAACACTAAACTATTAATCAATAATTGTGTATTATATTGTCTTGGCAAACGTAGTGTGGGACGCCCTCTGGCCAGATGGCGGGACGACTTACGTAGGAGGGCTGGCAGCAACTGGATGCAAAAAGCAACAGACCAGGCTCTGTGGTGTTCCTTGGGAGAGGCTTATGTCCAGCAGTGGACTGCAATGGGCTGATGGTGATGATGATATTATAGAGAATATTGGAAATTGCTATTTTTTTTTGGTTATTTACAATTATTATTAGTACACATATAGTTAGTAAATTATGAATATGATCATCATCAACCTATAATAGTCCAATGATAAACATATGCCAAAAGAAACTTGGCCTCCTAGACCATTCTGGCCAATAGGTTTGGTGTAGGGTTTGTGTCATGTTTTTCCTTCTCTTTGCCATGATGTTTTTCTGCATAGTTTGATTGATGCTTGAGGTATATTATTATTATTTTTATGGGGGCAAACGAGCAGACGTGTCACCTGATCGCAACACCAAAGGAGTCATAAGTGCGTTGCCGGCTTTTCAGGGATGGGGAGAGGGATAGGGGGAGGGCCTAAGGTATGAGCTCACTTACTTGGTGAAACACAGTACAGGTGCTGTTTCACACTGGTTTTCTTTGAGGCTGTGGTATCACTACAGTAAAAATATAAATATATCATCATCAGCCTATTGCAGTCCACTGCTGTACAAGTGTATTCACAACTAACAATTTTTCTAAATTCATAACAGCATCAACTTAAATTTCACATATTTATGGTTAGCTATGTCTTTACTTTAAGAAGACTACCGTGTTCTTACAGTTTATTCAGAGTCTGTACCCTTTTTTGTACTTGTATTTAATCCCTTCACCGCTTGAGATAAAGATTACCACACAACACTAAATAAATAATAAAAAAATTATTAAAGTTAATAAAGGTTAATACCTCAAATCAAAATAAGTTGAAAAAGTTATACAAAGCGACATCTAATAAAACAAAGCCTGACAGTTTTATTATAATTTTAAATAATCTATATTAATATATCTTAAGTAAAATTTTTACCCAAATAAAGATTTAAAAAAATTTAAGTAAGTTTATATGGAGGAAGAGTTCAAAAAGTAAAAAAATTTTGAAAAATGTTCATATTTCGACAACCAGTAAATATATATATATACCAGATGATGTCAGGGAGTTCATAAGTTAATTAAAGGAGTAAGTTCAATGATATACATACTTCAATGTTATAATCCCTTAAGCTTTCCGCTATTGCTATCCAAATTCTTGTTTTCTTTTTAGGTGTTTCTATCATCTCCAGTTTTTCTTCGTACAACTTTAACAATATCGAAGTAGCTCTAGCATTCCAAATTGCACCTGAAAGTTTAATTATTGATGAAAACTTGAAAATAATTTTAAGTTCACATTGATGATACTTACAATGCTTTTCTGTGCTCTCATTTATTTTAATTTCACTATTAAGTGGAACTTCATCAGTGGTACTCTCGCAAATTTCTAAGTGATCTTGGGAAGCTTGAAAACATCAACATAGAACAACCATCAATAAATATTTACTGTTTAAAATAAAAAATATATTTGGTTTCATTACTTATGTATAAAAGTACTTACGTTCTTCTAAAATACTGTAAACTTCATTAATTTCGCATACATTCATTTTTGTCACAACAGTAACACAGTAACAGCATTTAAATTATTCAAAAATTTGCGAATGATTAAGAATTCTCATTCTCAGATGATAGTGGAGTGGTGTAGTAGTGGTGTGGAGATATTATCTACCAACCCCGGCCTATTTATAAATGTGCTTCATATTCATTTATTATTTATTAACTTCAGTAGTTTTAGTAAATTTATATTATATTATTAAATATTTATTTAGTTTAAAGTACACTCATGATAGACGATGCAGTTGACTTATATCTGTCCGCCGATGACTTTTCAGATGACAGTTACGCGTCTCTGACGGATACTCTGGGTGACCAACTGCGGCAAGCTTTTACTATCAAATCTTCTTATCTCCTAAATGTTTGCCACATCAATGCACAAAGTGTCCCCAGTCACTTCAGCGATTTAACTGAAACTTTCACAAACAATGACGTTCATGCCATCCTGATTTCTGAGACCTGGCTCAAGCCTCACCTACCCTCCTCCTCCTATTCACTCACCGGCTTTGTCCTTATTCGCAATGACCGTTTGGACAAAAGAGGTGGTGGTGTTGCTATCTACCTCCGTAGCGATTTACCGTATAAAATACTTGCCTCGTCCTCTTCCAATATTTCCTCAAATGCTGAATATCTTTTCCTCGAGGTTTGTGTCAGAGGAGTTATCGTTATTCTTGGTGTAGTCTATTGCCCCCCTGCTGTCAACTACTTCTCTAGTCTGGAATCAGTTCTGGAATCTTTAGGGTCGGAACACTCGCATCACATCATCATGGGAGATTTTAACACTGACCTCTTAGCCTTAATGTCCCCCCGTACACACAATCTCCTTCAGATCATCCATTCAACCAGCCTCCATGTTCTACCCCTTCAAGCCACACACCACAATATTCACGGTCAGGATACCTGGCTTGATTTAATGCTTACATCCTCCCCAAACCTTGTCTCCTCCCATGGTCAACTACCTGCCCCTGGTTTCTCCCATCACGACCTGATCTATCTACTGTATACCCTGAAACCTCCTAAATTACCGCCCAAAATTGTACAGATTCGCAGTTTTTGTCACATAGATCTCGAGAAATTACACACAGATGCTGCGAATATAGACTGGACAAGTGTGACAGCTGTTACGAACGTGGACACCAAAGTCAATATTTTTAATAACACTATTATGAAACTATACGACGTCCACGCTCCTATAAAGTCAATAAAAATAAAACGTGCCCCGGCACCTTGGATGACCGAGGAGGTCCGTACAGCGATGAGGCGCAGGGATCAGTTCTTCCTCCGTTACAGGAAAGATCGATGCGAAGACAAATGGAATCGCTATAAGACTGCGAGGAATCGATGTAATCAGGTGATACGTATCGCTAAACGCCGACATATTCTACAAAACATTGAGTCCTCTTCTCCTTCCAGTATCTGGAAGTTTCTCGGTACTTTAGGTATTGGCAATAGGCAGCAACCCGAGTTTAAGAATATAATCAGTTTAAATGACATCAATCAGTAAGTACTTCTCATCCACAACCACGTTAGATCTTCATACCAAGAATCAAACGATGAGCTACATAACTAGTCTCACCAGTCCCAGTACCGACTCATTCGACTTTTCTCCGGTGTCTTCTGGGGATATCAAGAAGATAATATTATCTATCAGCTCCAATGCCGTGGGGTATGATGGCATTAGTCGCCGCATGATCACAACTATCATGGATCAAACACTCTCTATAATTACGCACATTATTAACTTCTCACTTGACTCAGGTAGCTTCCCTTCTATTTGGCGTAAATCTTATATTATCCCTCTTCCTAAAAAAAATAACCCGTCACTTCCTGAACATTTTCGACCTATCTCTATTCTTCCCTTTCTATCTAAAGTGCTCGAGGCCTGTGTACACAAGCAGCTTTCAGAATTTGTACTCGGACAGAAGCTGCTCAGTCCTCTACAGTCAGGCTTCAGGCCCGGTCACAGCACTACTACTGCCCTTCTTAAAGTAACTGGCGATATTCGAAAGGGCATGGAGGATACCAAAGTTACAGTTTTAGTCCTGGTTGATTTCTCCAATGCCTTCAATACAGTTAGTTACGAAATTCTACTATCTATCCTTACGTATCTTAAAATTACCCCAGATGCACTGGAATGGTTCTCCTCATATCTTCAAGGACGTCAGCAGTGTGTTCGTGTTCAAGACTCCACTTCGAGCTGGTGTGACCTCAGCGCTGGCGTCCCTCAAGGCGGTATTCTATCTCCCCTATTATTCTCTATATTTATCAACCTCTTAACCCAACATCTTCAGTGTGCGTATCACCTGTATGCCGATGACCTGCAGATCTATTCACAGGAAAGAGTGGAGGAAATATCACGAGCCATCGACAGTATCAACAAGGACCTAGATTGCATAAACTCGTGGTCGATGAGGTTTGGATTGTCAATCAATCCTACTAAATGTCAGGCAATCGTAGTGGGTAGCAAAAATATGATGCGCAAAGTAGACACAACTTCACTCCCACCAATCGTCCTCCACGGCGCAATTATACCTTGGAGCCCTGTAGTCAAAGACCTAGGACTGCTCATCGACTCAACGCTCGATTGGAGAGCTCAAGTGACTAGTGTGAGTCAAAATGTGACAGGACATTTGCGAACACTATACCGTTTAAAAAATTTCCTGCCTCCCAAAACAAAAATCTCACTCATGCAAACCTTAATTATTCCTTTAATCGACTATGGTGATGTGTGTTATTTCGACCTGAATGCAGACCTCCTAAATAAACTAGACCGTCTTCTCAATAACTGCATTCGATTCATATTTAATCTTCGCAAGTATGATCACGTATCTGCTTTACGTTCCCAATTAAAATGGTTACCCATTCGTCTACGTCGTAATCAGCGAGCGCTGACCTCTCTCTTTTCGTTCCTTAATTCCCCATTCTCACCTACTTATTTTGATCCCGATTTACATTTTCTTTCCTCGAATCACGACAGAAACCTCCGCTCTACGAATAATCTGCTCCTCTTATGTCCTTCCCACACCACCGATTTCGTTCACGCCTCATTCTTTGTGCAAGCAGTGCTGCTTTGGAATGCGCTCCCACTCGAAATCAGGATGTCCACAAACCGTTACATTTTTAAAAAGAGCGTACACAATCACCTTCTTCAAATCGCGGAATAACATATTTAAATGTACTCCTACTTAAAGTCTACTTTCCAGTGTATGATTAGTAAGTATATGTATTATGTATCTATATATTTATATATATATTTATTTTTGTATGGATGTATGTATGTATTTAAGTATATGAATTTTTGTGTTGGTTAGATTAGTTTAGGTTACAACATTAACCTCGATGCACCTACCTTACTAGATCTCTACACCCCCCAAAGGTTGGCTGGTAGAGAATGCCCTTGGCATTAAGTCCGCCGATGTACATGTGCATGAAGTTATAAATAAATAAATAAATAAATAGTGTCAACTGTCTAATGTTATGTCAATAGAGAGGTACTACACTATTCTACAGTACAGTCGACAGTGAAATTATTATTTTGATATAATAGGTCTTTACCTATGAAATTGCGTTTCTTCAGTACTGGTCATTTCAAATAAAAAAAAGTTTGTAATGGCTCTGTATTCTAAATTCAAATTAATTTTGTTTTAAAACCATGACATTCTATTTACAAACTCAGTCTTTTGTTTTTTGAAGTGAAACTTCTTTATCGGGGTTGTCAAAAAATTTAGTGTAACATTTTTTCGTTACGCGTAACATTTATCCGTTACGTTACGTGTAACATTTATTCGTTACGTTACGCGTCAAATTTATAAAATAAAACAAAAAACATTTTCAAACACAAACAGGACCAAATTAATACTACAATGAAATATCACATTACAAAAAATATTATTTTATTTAGTCCACAATGTAAATAACTACTCACATCACATTCCACAAACTTACTTCATTCACACCACAGATCGCGAAATATTTACTCAGGTCTCGCTCCTTAACTTTTATTGCACTTGAAATAAGAATTGTCACGAATATTGCTGATTTATAAGTCTTTTGTCGTTATACCTTACGTCGACATATGATATTTATTTTTTGAAAAATAACGTCATAAAGAAGTTTCACTTCTTACGAGTGTACGCTAGTACACGCACACATATTTTTTGATTAGCGTTGTATTTTCATTACATTTGAACATTTTTCGTCATAATGGATACTTTAAAAATTCGTGTAATTATGGAATATGAGTTCCGTCGTGGCACCAACGCGACACAAACGGCACGTAATATCAAAAACGTTTACGGAGAGAACTGTACAAACAAACGCACAACCCTTTATTGGTTTTCCCGGTTCCGTTCTGAAAATTTTGACTTGAAAAATGAAGCTCGTGGTCGTCCGGAGACTTTGGTTAACAATAATGAATTAAAGGCGATTGTGGAAGCTGACGAAACTCAATCTACAGCTGAGCTAGCAGCAGCTTTTAATGTAAGCATCAAAACAATATTGATCCATTTGCGACAAATTGGCAAGGTAAAAAAGCTTGATAGATGGGTGCCCCACGACCTTAACGATCGCCAGCGCAACGTACGCGTCGAGACCTGCTTTTCGCTGCTCAACAGGCAAAGAAATGAAGGAATTTTGAAACGAATAGTTACGTGCGACGAAAACTGGATTCTGTTCGACAATCGAAAGCGCTCAGCAAGTTGGTTAGACCCTGGTTCAGCACCAAAGCAATGCCCTAAACCAAAAATGACCCCTAAAAAGGTGATGGTCACTGTTTGGTGGTCTAGTGCGGGTGTGATTCACCACAGCTTTTTACAAAACGGCATGAGCATTAATGCAGATGTGTACTGTGAAGAACTGGAGAGAATGATGGAGAAGCTTGCACATCTGCAACCAGCTTTGGTCAATCGGTCGTCCCTACTGCTCCTTCACGACAACGCGCGACCCCATACTGCGCAACAAACAGTCTCCAAGCTGCAAGAGCTGGGGTTGGAAGCTCTCCCTCATACTCACCAGACCTTGCACCTACCGACTATTACTTTTTCCAAAATTTAGACAACTTCTTTGTGGATAAAAAATTCAATTCCCGAGAGGCAGTACAAAATGCCTTTGAAGAGTTTGTTGCCTCCCGTCCAGCTGATTTTTACAAGAAGGGCATCAATAAACTGCCAATGCGTTGGCAAAGATGCGTCGATTGCATGGGTGATTACTTCGAATAACAGAAATAAAAAAGTTTGAAAAAATAAGTACTTTCACTTATTGCATACAAAACGGCAATTTCATAGGTAAAGACCTAATATTTACTCTCTTCAAGTATTATTGAACAAATAAAATCAAACTAATGATTTTTGCTTAAAGAAATTTATTTATCACTAAATAATTATGCAATACATATACTCCAAAGCAAATATTTTTTTACGTGAAATAGTAGTTATAAAAGTGTGTTATTTATAAGATTGCAGATAAAGGAAAAAAAAAATTTAAGACTTTATACTAAAACGGCTTCGTATTTTTTTTTTCTGTTTTATGTAGAACTACAATGTGTAATTTTGGTAAATACAACTTATATATTGTACGTCGGTACGTTAAGTTTTCAAATCTAAACAGATTTTATTTAATTTTTAAAAGACCACTCCAGCACTAGGCATAAATTCTGTGTGGCGGGGGACTTTACAAACATACATGATACGGACACAAAGAATACCCAGACTCAGAACAATAATTCGTGGATCACACAAAGTGTTGTCCTATGTGGGACACTGCTGACGGCGTGGTGACCGCTAACGGCTAAACCACTAGGCCAAACGTACAGTCAGTCACGAAAAACCCGAATATCTTACGGAACCCTATTTTTTTCCATAATAAAATATAGCCTATGTTACTCGTGGATAATGTGGCTTTCGAATGGTGAAAGAATTTTTAAAATCGGTCTAATAGTTTCTGAGCCTATTCATTACAAACAAACATACAAAATTACAAACAAAGTTTTCCTGTTTATAATATTAGTGTAGAGTAGTGTTGGGCGATATAAATCGATATTTCAAAAAATATCGATACATGTACGCGATATATCGCTTCAATCCGATATTATCGAATCATCTAGTATCGAATGTAATATCGATATATTTCATCCGATATACCAAATATCGTGTCCCATTCCATTTTTTCTTTATATCTACTTATTCCTTTAAATCTGCAACATTGTCAATTTGAGTAAAAATAAAACGAAAATCCCCGGATTATTGAAAATTCTAATTTTGACTAAAAAAAAAGCTAATTTTATGGGCGGCCCACTAGAGACAGCGACCAAGGAAATATCTGGCGATAAGTATTGCTCAAGCAGCAAAGTCATTCTATTAGTGCATTGTATGATATCAAAACTCAAAAACTTAGTAATTGAAGAATCTAGGAGGTACAAAAATGCATTCTTACTGAAATTAATAAACGAATGGACGCCATTGAACAGGTATCGTCATTAGCTATCGCTACTATATTGGACCCTTAAACTTTGGATTTTTAAATATTTGACTATGGTGGCTAGCTCATTCCATCCGAATGACTATTCTCAAAAGCCGCACAAGTTCTTACACAGCAGAGATGTCGATTGCAAGCCAAAAGGTTAAATAAAATTTTGTTTATGCAAGGTTTAGAAAAAAGTAGTAAAGTGGGATTTATAAATCTTTCAGATTGGTATGGTAGAAAAGAAAAACCTGCTATTCTTTACGCTATGCTAAACATGGGTCGTGTGATCTTGGATTCTTTTTCGTATGATTTAAAAATAAAGTTGATTTGTTTCTTCTCTCTTGTGTTTTTACTCATAATTAACCTGATCCCTATTTAATATTATAGACTAGTTAAATACAAGTAATTACTTACAATATTTTTAAAATATCGATATATTTGTTCGATATATCGCAAAGTATCGATACAACACTACGATATATTATATCAAAAAAGTATCGATATTTTTTTTACATGTACATCCCTAGTGTAGAGTCTACACTGTAGACTAGTAGACTGTAGATAAAACAATTAAGACATGACAGTGACACAGCCTTTGCCATAGCACGAAACTATGACTAGACTTCTAAAAATAGGTTTATTTCAAGATTTCCTTCTTAGGAATAGAATGCGACTAGTTAATTGGTTTTATACTGATTACGGTAACGAAACCATACCGTGACTTATTTTTTTGGTGTAACGCCATCTATCGAGGGAGTGGTAAAAGTTTTGCGAGAAAATTGAGTTTAAAACAATAATTTTACAATCTTGAAAATTCCGTTATTTAGAATATATACATTTTTATGTATACTTTCTAAATAACGGCCAAAACTTTTAAACGGATAGCTTAATTTCCAAATATTATTAGTGTTATCTATACTAATTTTATAATAAAGCTGATGAGTTTGTTCGTTTAAAGCCATGCTTTTGCTTAATGAGTTAAACATGAATACAAATCATTTCATTGGGATGATTTCGTACCTATCTTATCTTAAAAAAATCAAGAGCAAAATCAATCTGAGTCCAGCTGATACTACTATTACTGATCAAGTAAAAACACTCTTCTAAAAAATATTTCTATGTTCATAATAGGTGAAATTGTACATTCAAATTTATAAGAATTATCTATTATTACACAGTGAATTCTTAATTTCGATTTATAGAATTTATAGAATTGTCACGCGAACGGGAGCCGGATCTTTGTATCGACGCCTGAGGTCCGTGTTGGCGGGCTTTTGTTATTGTTGTTTAACATATAAAATAAATGTTTACATTTGTAAATATTTGTATGGAATGGAAGTTATTTAAGAAAAACTATTATAGGGGTGTTTTATGAACGCAATGGATCCCAAAACAATGTTCTTTTTAAAACTGTGTGACGACAGCGCGAGCGCGCCGGCTCTGTTCTGTCTGGTCCTATCGAACCGGCCGCTCAATTTCCACACAATTTTTCCGATTAGTAAAAAGCGGTACAACAATAAACGCGAGGTTAAGCTATATTTAATAAAGGGTTAATTAAAAGCAAGTACGTAAGTAAGTAAGCACAAACTGTACAGATACTGTGAAAAAAGTAGACAGAAACAGATTTCTGCCTACTTTTTTCACACCATTTCTGACAATGTTATGGATATTGTTTTTGATGAGGAAAAGTCCAAAAGAAGGTGCCATGAAAAAGGATGGTGCCAGAGCCTATTTGGTACTCAAAACGGGAAAGATGAACGGTGAAAGGTCCATTGTCAGTAAATGTGTATTTATCACGTTCGATCTGGCTTCTCATCTGCTTAGTAGGGTGAATAACACTCATCTCATCGTCGACAGCTTGAAGTAAGTGAGATATTGTTTTCTTGCTCCGTTGCATTGCAGATCACGTTGGCAAACTTGGATCAGTTTGCCATCGTGACGATTAGAAGGAGTTGACGGATTTTCAGGAAAGAATGGATGAAGTAGGAATGAAAGGGGGAGTCACGAGGGATGGTTTATCGGGAGGTTTGTTATGCGTCACGAGTTCATGACCTAACTATTGTTAATTAAAAATACACAAACAACACGCCTTTACCAATAGGACAGCATAAAATAACAAAAAAAATAGAAAGTCAAAAAATCACTCAAGCTTTTTAAAAATTCTAGACACGTGCTAATTAACCGGAAGACGCGGCAAGAATCCAAATTACAGAAACAATTGTTAAACGTACTAACAACTGTCAATGTCAGATATTTCAGAAAACGTTATGTCAAATATGTCAGCTAGTGACAGCTAGTGTTGTAAAAATATTTAGATTGTTATGTACGCGTAATGTTTAATTTACTATTATTTAATTTATAAGTGTTAAAATGTAGTAATAAAGTAAGAGTTACCAATTTCTGGAGAATCGGATTACCAGTACTACAGCAGTGACGTTAATTTATACAATGAATTCAAAAGAACTCGTAATCTTTTTAACTGAAACAGTTCAAAGCAGCAGTGAGAGTGAGTCCAGCGGTTGGAGCGATGTTTGTAGCATCAAACCCGAGAGTTCAGAAGACGAAGATGAACGTGGCGATGACGATGATGATACACTGTTCTTCCCTCTAATGCAATATCTTATACGACTTAGACGCAAAAGAGTGGATGATTATTTGCACATAATAGATTCATGGACAGATTCTAAATTCAAAAATAAAATGAGAGTATCTAGAAAAACTGCCTTTCGGCTTATTGGTAATACTTTCAATAAATACATTAATAACTCTGTAGCTATAATGTACTCATATTAAACAAAATGTTTTATTATTTCAGATGAATTAGAAGAGTCTGGATTTATTGCCTCACATAAATTTGGATTAAAACCCCTGGAGCCTAAGTTATGCTTTTACATATTTTTATCATTTATTGCTAATACAGAACCATTGACTCCTATTGCAACTAGATTTGATATTTCCATTTCGTCAACATTTAGAGTAATCAGAAGAGTTGTTGCTTGGATTTTAACTAAACTGAATGATGCCATAAAATGGCCACAGAACTTGGAAGAAATACAGTACATATGTGAAGCATTTCACACTAAAACTGGTATTGCAAACATGGTGGGAGTTATTGACTGTACTCATATTAAGATAGAGAAGCCTAAAAATCCAAGAGACTATTGTAACCCTAAAGGATACTTTTCAATTATATTACAAACTACAATCGACGCAAATCTAAGATTCACTAACGTGTTTTGCGGAGAACCGGGCTCTTCAAACAGCTCTAGAGTACTAAAGAAGTCACCTCTGTATCACACAGCTACACAAAACAAAGACTCGTTATTCCCGCATAACACATTCCTTGTGGGGCATTCGGGATATCCTTCATTGCCTTGGCTTTTACCACCGTTTCGGGAAAACAAGAGACTAACACCACAGCAAAGAGAATTTAATTCATTACATATAACTACTAGAAAATTAAGTGATAAAGCGTTCAGTCTTTTAAAGGGAAGATTTAGAAGAATAAAACTATTTACAGTGTATAGAAATATAGCTTTTATAACTGATACAATTGTTGCTGCATGTGTTCTTCACAACTATTGTCTTGATGAAAATGATCATTTAGATGAACATGACTAAGCCAAATATTGTATTTATCAGAACTCTCGATGGCATTAACAACTAGTTCTGAGATAGACATTTAAGGTCTACCTAGGTCCTAGAATCAAAAGAGAAATGGCAATTCCAGTTTCCTCAGTTTAATATTATTTCATGACTTATAAAATTATGTTACACAACGGTTCTGTGTTATTTTCAACTTTAAACTTACAGACTTAAAGTTAAATAGCTTTTTTGAATAAGTGGGATAATGCAGCAGAATTCTATTACTTTGTAAATATTGTTTTCTAGACTGTACTTGTCTGATATTATGTGCACAATACCATTTTGGCCCATTAAAATAATGCCTACTGTGACATTATATCTTGTATTCCTAACAATTTTCTAAGAAGAGCACATTTCTCATTTTCAATCTTTAGCATTTCTTCTTGTTTTTTTTCCTTTAATTGCAATTTCTTTAATGCTAGTGTTTGTTTGATTTCTAATTCTTTTTTTCTTAGTTGTAATTCTTCTTCCCGTAACCTTAAATTTCTTTCATATCTTTTATCTCTTATATGTTTTTGTTCTTCTTGCCTCTGTAAATAGTCCATCCATTGATTATCTAGTTCTACTTTAGCTCTCCTTTCGACTCTCAACTTTCTAAATGGTGTTGAAGATTTTAATGATACATTTTTTTTACTTTTATCTGTATCTAACTCATCTTGGCCATGCATCACACCTGATGCTAGTCTGTATGTACCAGAATTATCATTATATTGCCCCAGTATCTGATGCATTTCATTAAAAAATTTGAATGCCATGGTTCCTTGTCCATTGTCAATACAATCTTTATATTTTTTCGTTAGTGCATTTATTTTCCACCTTACTTGATCTGGAGTTACCTATAAGAATATAATGAATAATTTTTAAAATCTGTAAATATAAAAGAATATCAAAGATACTAAAATACTAGAACAATAGCTCTCTCTGTCCCTAGCATTTTATAATAGCCATGAAAGGTATTGTATTTGGGTAAATCAATTGACAATGTAAGAAAAAAATATTACAAGTACATTATTGAGTTCTTACTGTACCTATTCATGCACAATCTTCTAGTTAAATTAGAAACTTAATGCGAGTACATATGTTTATAAATTTCATTGTCAGTTCTAAGTACTATATCTAAGTACCTCAACATTTAGCGCTTTTAATTCTTCTGCCATTGATATCCACATTTTAGATTTCTTTTTTGGGTTGTCCAACATATGCATTTTTGTTTCATACAAGCTCAAAAGCATAAGGGTTGCATTTTTAGTCCAAATTACATCTATAAATAAAAAAACAGTTCTTATTTTAAACACTTTGCACATATATATACTAATGTTAGGAACAGTATATTCAAAACATACTTTGTTTATTAGTCTCATTTACTTCGGTTTCCTCTCGAGTCATTGTGTGACTGTGATTATAGTTAGTTATAGGCAAATTCGGTTTGTATGTGGTTGCTGTAAAAATAGGAACATATTATCACATTTATATTCATTTTTCACATTTATTTCCTAGGTCTATAGTAGTACTAAATAGGCTTTTTATGCTAAAGGCTGTCTATCCCAGATACCTTGACACTTCTTTGTTTGTTTACTTACATTGATTGTCCAACATAGCGAGAACGGCAACATTGTTTTCAATGTTTTCATCCATTTTGTGTCATAAATTAGGCGTTTTCCAACTAACAAAGTGATCGTGCACAGAGATGTCTCACAGTCTCATAAATAAAAACTGAAGCATTGTGTAGTGGCATTTGTTAATAATTGCAAAATGTAACTTAATTCAGGAAAAGCTATTAGATGGTAAACTCAAGAAGTCTTCAAATTATTTCTTTATACATAATATTTTCATACTCTGCGTTTACATTTACATCCTTGGATGTGTTTGACATCTTAAATTCATAACACACTAAAAGATTTTGAAAGCTGGCAATGTAATTGTGAGCAACGTTTAGTTAACATATAGTGCGTATGCGAAATTCTCTCTCTCTTGACTCTCTATTGAGACACTTGAATTTCGCATACGCACGCATAGCAATGATTATTTCCGATACGATACGGTTTCCCTAAATCTAGTCATGCCTGCATGTCTTCAGATAAAATAATATTAAGACTGTAAATAAAAAAAATCATATTCACATCACAATCACAATATAATACATCAACTCAATAATCTTAACAGTTAAATGCTAGACATGGGCCTCTACTCATAGTTTTTTTTCTCCCAGTTAGGCAGGAGAACTTCACTCGCACTTCTGGCTATTGCCAGCGTCAAGTTTTATTTAGTTAGTATTTAAATGACAAAAAGTGAAAGGTAAGGAAACATTTAATCGCAAAAAGGCAATATATCAAAGGATTTTTTTTTTTTAACATTTTTCGGGTAGGTGTGTAAAACCTAAACACTTGTGCTTGTGAATATAAGTATATAATTAATTAAAAGTAACAACTTGTTGGCAATTTACAATAGTGAATTGAGTGTTAACTTTACCAATTTGCCTGTACTTATGTTGGTGAAACTATTAATGTGACTTTACAACCGCCTGTCAGCTGTTCACTAGGACCATAACAAAACTTGCTTGTTTTCAACTGACAAGAACACTAACATCAAGATGTCTCAACTGGCAGTCATTGAATCAGCACAAAGGAGCCTGGAGGATATCTTTACAAAGCGAATGGGCGAACTTGAGGCACAGATACAATGCAACGCACCAGCCAAGGACACCGTCGGTAGGCTTGCTGAGGAATTTAGAACCTTCCGCGAGCTTATGTTTAGTATGTTGGGTTTGATACGGAGGCAGATAGATGAATGCTCTAAAACTGTTGATATAATTGAAACCAGACATAGACGGAAAGCACTTGTCTTCTTTGGAGTTCCTGAGGTTGACAATGAGAACTGCACTGAATCTGTCCTGGGCCTTCTTTGTAGTAAACTGGATGTACAGTATACAGCATCTTCCATCAAAAGTTGCCACAGACTTGGTAGTCCCAAGAATGATCAAAAGAGGCCTATACTGGTTTGGTTTTCCTCCCTAGAATTGAGGTCTGCTATTTGGAGGGTGAAGACTAAGTTCAAGGGTACGAACATCACAGTCAAGGAGTATCTAACCAAGGCCAGACAGACTGCATTTGCCCGAGCCCGCCTCCATTTTGGTGTTAAAGGTTGTTGGACCCGGGACGGCGTTATAGTTGTCAGGGTTGCGGATGGAAGCCGGGTTAAGATTACGTCGCTAGCTGAATTGGAACCATTGATGCAGAAACATCCAAAAGCATCCAGCCAGGACCGCGTAACGAAGAGCAGCAGTTCATTAGCTGCCAGCGGGACGACCAATATTGCCAGGAACGCCACCCGCAAGAACTAATTTTCGCGTTCTCAGTGGTCTACATATGTGTTCTTATCAGTCATCCATTATAAATTTACCTTTTGTTTACCTTACCGACATTATTGCCAATATTATATTACCTACTAAAATGACAAACAATAATATCTTGAGGACTGTCATGTCATTCAATCAAAATGTCAAACTTTGACGGACGTGGTTTGTCAGTTGACGTTTAGTACGTTTACGAGGGGGGCTTTGTGGTTGTTGCGTTATGCGTTTACGCATACTCTCTTATTAACCATCGACGCCTCTGTAAAATTGTTCATTACTTTATTTACTTTATAACACTAACTTACCTTGATTATTGTAGTATTTTTTATTTTTTTTGTTATTTTTTTGTCTGTGATTTTGGATGACTGTTTATCTACTAACTTGTATTGTTCTTGTTACTTTTCCTCAAATACTAGTGTACGCCGACGGGTGGTGCATTGACGTGAGTACTGAACTCCTTAATTTTACCTTAAAGATTATATTATTTATACATAAATATATATATATCCTTTTTTTTATTATTATTATTTATTTATTTTTTGTTTTTTTTTAATTTATTAATATTTAGAACTATGTCTGATATTGACTCCTATTACTCCGCTAACGACTCTGGTGAATCATTAACGAATGAGAGTTTCTCCTCGGTAACTGAAAGCCTTGGGGATTTGTTACGCAGCACTTTTAACCAGAAGTGTAGTGATATGCTTAATGTCTGTCACATAAATGCCCAAAGCATACCAAGCCACTATAGCGACATATGGGAGACCTTCAGTGATTCAAACGTGGACGCCGTTTTGGTTTCTGAGACATGGCTCAAGCCTCAACTACCTTCCACCTCTTACCCTTTGCCTGGTTTTATCCTCATCAGAAACGATAGATTAAATAAAAGAGGCGGTGGCGTCGCGATATATCTACGTGCCGACTTTACATATAACGTTTCCTCCATGTCACCCCCTGACTCCGTTGTCGAATACCTCTTCTTGGAGGTTTGTGTCAGGGGAGCTAAACTTATACTAGGGGTCGTATACTGTCCCCCAGCCTTAGATTACTTCACCGCATTCGAATCGGTTTTAGAATCTCTAGGGTCTGAGTACGAACATCACATCATCATGGGTGACTTTAATACTGACCTTCTGTCTCACAACTCGGCCCGTTGTCGTAAACTCTTAAGCATACTAGAATCTGCATGCCTACATAAATTAACGCTTCAAGCCACACACCACAACCCACATGGAGAAGATACCTTACTGGACCTCATATTCACGTCGTCTCTTGAAAGGGTTTCATCGTATGGCCAGTACCCAGCTCCAGGTTTCTCACATCACGACCTAATTTATGTCTCATACAGAATTAAAACGCCAAAGCCAAAGCCAAAAATAATGGCCCGACGCTGCTTTGGACGCATGAATCTGGAAAAGCTTCGGGAGGATGCTTCACGAATAAACTGGGAATCCTTAGCGGCAGCAATCACCGTCGACGAAAAGGTTCAAATACTGAACGAAAACATAATGGAACTATACGATGTTCATGCGCCGTTGAGGAATATCAAACTAAAACATCCACCTGCACCCTGGTTGACGGACAGCATCCGCGACGCAATGCGGAGAAGGGATGGGGCTTTCCGGCGTTTTAAAAGAACTCGAAGTGATGATTCCTGGCTCGCTTACAAAACCGCTAGAAACAAGTGCAATCAGATGATACGTAATGCTAAACGCCGTTATATTCTCGATAACATCTCTACATCTTCCTCTGCCGATATTTGGAAGTTTCTAAGGACTCTCGGTATTGGTAGTGAGCGCCACGCGGATCTTCCGATGGGCATTGCTTTAGATGATATCAATCGTCATTTCACCACTTCCACTACCTTGGATCATCAAAGCAAGGCCCAAACCATCGATTATGTGGCCCGACTGCCTAGACCTAATATAAACCCCTTCGATTTTTCTCCGGTTGTGTCAGAGGAAGTCATGCAAATGGTTATCTCTATAAAATCCAAAGCTACTGGGAACGATAACATTAGTCGTTTCATGGTAATCACTATTTTGGAACAACTCTTACCCGCTATAACACACATAATTAATTATTCTTTAGACTCCAATTGTTTCCCATCCCTATGGCGCAAAGCTTATGTACGTCCATTGGCCAAAGTATCTAGCCCCACCCTCCCTAGCCATTTTCGTCCCATATCTATACTCCCATTCCTATCCAAAGTCCTTGAAGCCTGTGTACATAAGCAACTATCTCAATTTATTTACCAGAACAACTTGCTCAATGTCTACCAGTCAGGATTCCGACCTGGTCATAGTACAGGGACAGCTTTACTCAAGGTGACACTTGACATTAAGGCGGCTATAGAGGATGGAAAGATAACTGTACTAGCCCTAATTGACTTTTCAAATGCCTTCAATGCAGTGAACCATGAGATTTTGCTTACAATACTTTCCCACTTTATGATTTCCGACGATGCACTGGAATGGTTCTCATCCTATCTTCGAGGACGCCAGCAGGCTGTTCGCACTGATGAGTCGTCATCGCTATGGGCTGAACTTGACTCTGGTGTTCCTCAAGGCGGCATTCTTTCTCCACTTCTTTTTTCGTTATTTATTGACTTTGTAACTCACAAACTTCAGTGTTCGTATCATCTGTATGCAGATGACCTACAGATTTACTCACATGCAAGAGTAGAAAATATTGGCGACGCGATCAACAGCATCAACCATGACCTAGACACCATTAAAAATTGGTCCAGCAAGTTCGGGTTAGACGTGAATCCGACCAAATGTCAGGCGATCTTCATGGGGAGCCCAAGAATGGTACATAGAATTGACTACGACACTATCTCAGACATAATTTTTGATGGCACAGTATTGCCTATTAGTCAGTCGGTCAGGGACCTCGGCCTCCACATAGACACAACTCTGAATTGGCAAACTCAGGTAACCAGTGTTAGTCAAAAGGTTACGAATACTCTGCGTGTCCTCTATCGACTAAAAAATTTTCTCCCAGTAAAGACCAAGACCATGCTGGTACAGACGTTGATTTTCCCAGTCATTGACTATGGTGATGTATGTTACCTCGACCTGAATGCAGATCTCCTCAATAAACTAGACCGGCTTCTCAACAATTGCATTCGATTCATATTCAACTTACGAAAATACGACCATGTATCTGCTTACCGGACGGAACTGTCATGGTTACCTATCAGACAACGCCGCAGTATACGGGCGTTGACAACGTTGCACTCTCTTCTACATTCTCCCAACTCACCCAGTTACCTAACATCCCACTTACAATATCTCTGCTCTAACCATGACAGAAATCTTCGCTCCTCCGATAATCTCCTCCTTCTTTGTCCTGCACATTGTTCCCGCGTTATTCATTCTTCCTTCACCGTCCAAGCAGTAAAACTCTGGAACGCCCTCCCGTTAGAAATTAGGTCGTGTGCCAGCCGATTGAGCTTTAAGATTAGAGTACGCAAGCACTACGGAGACTTGTTGACGGAGTCATCGGAATGATCTTTTATTTGTTTACAACTGCGTTTGGACGTATGCTTATGTATGTATGTTTTATTTTCTATATCTTATATATGTATGTATGTGTGTGTATATGTATATGTGTGTATGTATGTATGTATATGTATGAGTGTATATATATATCTATGATTATTGTATTTATAATATTAATGTCGCGTAATAGTATTTTTATGTTTAATTCTCACATATGATTCAATAATACACCTGCTACACACAGCTCTGCACCACCCAAAGGTTGACTGGAAGATAATGCCTATGGCATTAAGTCCGCCTTGCGCAATGTAATTGCAGGAAGCTTAAATAAATAAATAAATAAATATCGGAATTTGGAACAAAGGAAACCGGATCGGGAATGTGTATCAATTATAATACTTACACGCGTAAAATAAATATTTTAAATAAATAGCAGGCACTGCCTGTTGTTAATATTAATTTATTTGTGTGTAACATGTCCGAAATATTTATTTATTAAATGTATATAAATACTAGCTGACTCGGCACGTTGTTATGCAATGAAAATAAAATAAAAATTAAGGGTGGGTAACTTAAAATTTAGGGGGACGAATAATAGATGTTGTCCGATTCTCAAAGCTTGCCGATATGCACGCTAAGATTCACAAAAATCGGTCGAGCCGTTTCGAAGTAGGTCAATTACGCATACCGTAACACGAGAATTTTCTACATTAGACTAGCTGTTCCGGCACACGTTGCATTGCCATGAAAAAAAATTAATAAGGGTGGGTCACCCTTAACATTTAGGGGGATGAAAAATAGATGTTGTCCGATTCTCAACCCTTGCCGATATGCACGCTATGATTCACAAAAATCGGTCGAGCCGTTTCGGAGTAGTTCAATTACGCACACCGTGACATAATAATAATATGATAATAATAATAATAATTTATTCAGTTTCAGAAAATTTACAATGTATTGGTTTAACAAGCCCTGGAACCCCACACTAGGATCCCCTGTGTTGTGAGGCCCAGTCTGAACATGAGAATTTTCTATATTAGATTTATAGTTTTCAACGACGAATGTTATTATTATAAATATAATTCGAAAGAACACTATATATGGTGGGGTTAAAAGAAAAAAGAAGCCTTATGGAAGTGGGGAAAGGAACACGTCAGTACGGTCATGAATCGGACAGTAAAAGAATATATGGTTCAGATCTCCAAAGTCATATCCACATTCACACTGAGGACTATCTATAATATGGAAGAAATAGTATCAAATATGCTGAACAAGTGGTGTGACCTAATCTTATTCTTATTAGAATCTTGCCAAGTTTGAGGACAGAGAACCAAGGTTTACGAGGAATTTTCGATTGTATACTAAAGTAGTACGTCCCTTTTGAACGGACACTTTCTTCCCAAACTCTATCCCATGAATCCTCAAGATACGTCTAGGGAGAGTAGCCAAGTCCTGAGTATAATTTTTAAACGGCACAGTGTCGCTACATACCACAGCCTCCACATCTCAAATCTCACATTCCATAATGACTCGGAATTCAGATAAAAACTATCCCCCTTATGGCCACTCCGATTTGACACTTTTGCTCACCCAAACTGGGCATTCGCCAGCGTGAGGAGCGTGGTGTCCACAATCTGGCAATTGCATGATATCAAAAGTATCTAGTTCTGGACATCACCTGGAATCCTCCATAAAGGGTTTTATCGCTGCTTTTATATAAAACCAGCAGCATGCGAGGGTCAAATGGCTATGTCATACTTTTACCGACCTATTGCTATCGCTCAATATGGGAGATATGGGTATCCTTTCACGCGCTCCTGTCTTGAGTGTTTCAAATTGTCCATGAGAGACATAATGATATTTGTGGCTAAGCTAAGTAAAGAATAAATGTACCAAAGTTTTATATGGTAATATAAAGGTTCCGCATTGGTAACTAACCACGATAAATTTGTTATCTACGATAGGATCTTGATCTGAGCTCTCTGATATTTACAGTGGAGTCTTTGTGGAGTCCCACAATTGAATGCCATACATCCAGATGGTTTAATTATCGTCTGAAATATCAGAAGTTTGTTGTCCAGTGATAATTTGGAGTTTCGTCATAGTATGCAGAACAGATTTTTGTACCGATCGGACTCAAATAAAGTATCTGGGTTTGATCCTTACTAGGGTGGGAGGGTTTCTGTTTGACAAGCACATCAGACAGCTTGCTCAAAATTTGGTTAGCACTGCGTCTCCTCTTGGACGATGTTTGCGAAATTTGAGAGAAACTAGCGTCGCTACATGGCTGTAAGCAGAATTATCTGCACAGAGACACTTTATGGTACACCGGTGTGGACGTCGGCTTTGATCACCTAGAATAGGACTCATCTCTGGCGACCTCAGAGTATATTGTCGGTGAGAGCTATACGTGGAAGGGCTCACTGAAGTATATCGACGGAGGACTAAGTTCTAGGTGGTAAGCGGTAATCGGCTCGGCTAAAACAGTATATTTTTGTTAAATTGACAATTTTATCCGTGTAAATAATACTGTTTTTAATTTCAGTAAGTTTCAAAAAAATGTTAAATTTTTAGCCCTCTTACATTCGGCGCCTTAGGCTCCAGCCTACTCAGACAAGTGATAAATCTACCACTAGTAAAGGAAGGTGCCGAATGCCGTGCCGTTGATGATATCAAGGCTAACCGCCAACGCCACTCCCTTAATCGGACTGTCGACTCCAACAGGGATCGAACGCATCTGACAGCATCCACTGTGCAACGTCCCCGTCGGAATCTAAACTGGCATTTCGATAGATTTTTCAGAATACAGAGGGGAATTTGCAGCCCTTCCTTCCTTTTTTAGGAGCACCAGTCTTGCTTCTTCTATCCAGCCGAGGGGAAAGATACCGAGGCCTATATTTAGGATAGAGCTATCACCAGCGCCTGACCTAGAATACCGTCAGGTCCAAGTGCCTTAAGGCCTAGGATAACGATTGTGTGAACTACGGCGTACGAGTTAATTTCCTAATGGTCAAGGCCCTTTCCTTCCTTACAACAGATTCAGCCAGTAAGCAAAATGGAGAAGGAACTGGAAAGTTACTATAAGGCGTTTTAAACAAGTTTATATTTGCATATTTAATTATCTATGTAGCTTAAAGTACACTTTGATGTATCAAGTATTTAATATAGGCTGCAAAAGAAGCAAGTAAAAAGCTGTAAAATAATCCAAAAGCACAAGATTTTAGTTTTTTCTTTTACTTTTCGAACCGAATGTGAATAGGCAAAATGATTGGTAACTAAAAATAGTTGTCATTAATTTGACATAAAGTTCTGGTTCTGACTTCTGACATTTGTTCGTTCGTTGATGTGACGTGACGTGACACCGAACGATTAGTGCTATAACATTTTTCATAATAATAAATGTTATTTGCAATAATTAATCATTATTTATACTGATTAAATAAAAATGGCACAATGTGGTGACTTTATTAAAAGTCAATTTCCACTGATAGATGAAGAACTGAAGAAATATGTTGAAGGTATGGTTTCTGTAGGTTATAAAAAGGGTTTTTTTATTTGTATTTTTTGTTGTCAGATTAATTCGTTTTCTTATTTTTTCACTTTAGTGATCCTCGATCCTTTATAAATTATTTATATTGTAATATGCCTGTTACAAGGTATTTTAAATCATGGTAAATATTACTATGTTTTAAGGGTACCATTTTAACCAGTATGTGGTTTTTTAGATATTTTGGACGGTAGCGCTGGAGAGTTTGAGGATACGGAAGAAGTTTATGAAGCAGTCGGTGAAGTGCTTCAGGGTATCTCTGAAAAATCAGAAAAAGATATAAGGTTTGATTTCTTTAATTTCTTATAAGAAAATAAGTGATAATAAAACTAAACTAGCTAAGTCTTTCACTGTGCAAGCTGTAAGATTATGGAACAACTTGCCTGAGATAATTCGACAAGCCAAAAATTTGTCTACTTTTAAAAAGCTGGTGAAGGACCATTATTTGTCATTATGATTTCATTTCTTTTTAACTTTCTTTAGCATATTATATTTAGTCTGTGTATGAATTGTATATAAATACATGTGTATGAGTGTTGGTATATTGATATATATAGGTAGATGTGTGTGTGTTGTTACATATTTAGTAACTCATCCTATGTTTTGTTTTGTAATTTTATATGTATACAATAAAGATATATAAATAAATAAATATATAAACTAATATTTGTGTTATTATTACAGAGATATATGTGGCCAGCTGTTGCATATGCTACAGCCAGATAAACCGGAAAACAGTAATGGCCCTAGAAAAGTGCTGGATGCACCAATACGTTTAGCTTCCATGACAACTACCAGTAATGAATCAGAAGAACTTAAAAGTATATGGATACAATCTAGGGATGAGAATTTCGTATGTTACTATTATTAAATAAATAAATAAATAAATATTTCAGACATCTAACACACAACGCCATCTAGTCTCAAGCTAAGCAGTGCTTGTGTTATGGGTACTAGACAACTGATATAAATACTTAAACATACTTTTTTTTTTGTAAATACATACATATTATACATAGTAAACACCCAAACTCCGAAACAAATATTTGTAGATTCCACAAACAATTGGTCCGACCCAGGATTTGAACCCGAGACCTCAAGCTTAGCAGTCGCATACGCGTACCACTACGCCACGAGCATATATCAGCTCATAGTTATGTGATTGTCTGTGTAAATCCTTGAATCATTAAAAAAAACTCATCAAATTGTTTAAATGTTATAGGAATTACTTTATCTCAGACATTAGTAGAATCTGTAGAGATTGTAACACATTCATTTTAATTTTTAAGATACTTTTTAGAAGTGGGCAAGGTTTCACTCAAAACTAAAAAATAAATACTAGGCATTTTAGGGTTAAAAATGCCCAATATTTTGAAGAATAACTTCATAAAATGTGCCCAAAATTATTAAAAGGAGTTATTTTATTTTTTACTTTAAACCAACATCTACCAAAAATAATGTAATTAGTTTAATATGCAACATCAAGTCAATTGAAAGATTTTAATGGATTGAAATAAAATAAATCAACAGATGTTCTGAAACACTAAGCTACATTGACACTAGACCTCTAAAAAAAATAATAACCATGTCTTTTATAGAAAGTAGATGCGAAAAAGTTAGAGAAAGCTGAAGCAAAACTACAACAGAAACAACAAAAGCAAAAGGATGCTAAGGTACCAATATCAGTACCAATTCTACAGACCGCAACAGCATCACAAGTAACATCTAAGAAGGATAGCAAGTTAGAAGCTAAGGGAACAAATAGGACACAGGATATTAGGATAGAGAACTTTGACATTGCTTATGGTGACAGGTATGTATATGTATGTGTTCACGGACAAAGGGAATCCTCGGAATCTCTTTAGGTTTTAAATAATAACGTCACCTACTCATGGCAGTCTGGAACCAAAGTTTTTTTTTGTCTGTTTGGTTGAACTCGCCAACTTTAGGAGCTACATGATCTGATTCGAAAAAATTCTTTCATTGTTAGGTAGCCCAGTTATAGCTTGCTTTGCGTCCATTGCTTAAACGGTTGCAGGCCGCAGCAATATATTTATGAAAGAATTGTTCTGCTTTAAAAGTTCCAAAAAAGCTCACAACAGTATATATCTAACTTTTCCTTATATATTTCTAAATACATACATGTAATTACATCCAGTAAAATCTATCCAATTTATGCAAATGAATAAAATTAGAGCGTCTGTTTGTAATATTAAAATAACCACTTTTTACTAAGTGCTACATATACATATACCAAAATAACATTTTTTACAATTTTTGTCTGCCTGTCCGTTTGTTTCGGCTAATCTCTGGAACGGCTGTACCGATTTTCACTGGCGGATAGCTGAGGATATAATGAGTAACTTTTTATTAGACCACATTCGTCCAGCGTCGTTACCTGGGGTTACTGTTATACCATGGGTAACATTACAGGGCTCAGCTACTATTAAATAATTCTAAATGGATATTAATAATATCATTATAAACAGTGGTACGCTTGTTAATCACGTAAATGGCTTTTACAGAGTGTTATTACAAGGCGCTGACCTAGTGCTAGCATGTGGACGACGTTACGGTCTCGTAGGACGAAATGGACTTGGTAAAACCACTCTTCTCAGAATGATCTCTGCAAAACAGCTAAAGATTCCTTCACATATATCAATATTGCATGTAGAACAAGAAGTTGTTGGTGATGACACAATAGCACTACAGAGTGTGTTAGAATGTGATACTGTTAGGGAAAATTTATTGAAACGCGAAAAAGAAATTACTTCAGCTATTAATAATGGGTAAGTGTTTTGTCCATAAATGATAAATTGTATAGTTTTCTAAGTACTTAAAACTTTCACTAGCCGGATTTTAAAGATAGAAGGCGCCGGCATTTCCCAAAAGCTCATTCCGGGAAGAAAGAAATTCCATTAAAAAAGAAAATGCAGAAACAATTTTTTTTTTCCACAGACGCATTTTTTTAAGTCTGTGAACATTGGTTTAATAAAAACTCGTACAGTATAGGATCTAGGTTGGTCTTTTGAAGAAAGAACCAAAATTGTTAGTTGGCCTCTACATACAGTCATTTTTCTTATTTTTATTTATGTATTACAACAGTTTACAAGTTCAAATTAACCTTATGAGTTCTATTGTACTACTAAAATGCTTTACTAGCATAGTAGTTAACGCGATCGCCTCACTATTTTGTGCTGCCGTAAGTGTTGTGGGTTCAATCCCCATATGGGACTAAGTGTTGTTCTGAGGACTCAAACGGATGTTTCATGTATGTGGATTTGAGTTTTAAAAGACACAAAAATGCAGTCTAACATGAAAAAAATACTGCAAACCATTACATTCCTGAAAAAAAAGCTTGCTCGTGATTGTGTATTTAAGAGATGAAAAAAAAGAGGTACTTATCTGCCCCAAATGGAATAGGTACATTAGGAAATATGAATTCATTACCAATGAATTGCATCATCAATTGCAATTTGATGATGCATCTTATTGTATGTATATAATATCCGTCTTATTGTAACTATATTGCACAAGGTATACTAACTTACATAAATGTATTGTTATTTCCTTATTCCATGTGAAAACTTTCCTCAACATGTTCCCTTTTAAAGTGATTTAATTTCCTTGATTATTTCTCAGATCAACAGACCCAAGCATGTCAAATGAACTATCTGAGATATACGCGCAATTGGAGAACATTGAAGCAGACAAGGCACCCGCTAAGGCTTCAATTATCCTGAGTGGTTTAGGTTTCACGCCAGATATGCAAGCACGAGCAACTAGGACATTCTCTGGTGGTTGGAGGATGAGACTGGCCCTCGCTAGAGCTCTGTTCTCAAAGTGAGTATACTTTGAAACACTTTGAAATTGATTCATATGTTAAGTTTTTCACATATAGTTGTAAAAATATTTTTCAAGTTCACATATAGATGACATATAATAATTTAAGTTTTATTCTATACACAAACTTTCTATCTCGCACAACAAAACTGTGGAATGAACTGTCGACTGCGGTGTTCCCGGACCAATACGACCTTCAAACCTTCAAGAAAAGAGCGTACTCCTTAAAAGGCCGGCAACGCAATTGTAACGCTAACCATCAGCATAAAAACTATTTGAGAATAGTGAGTTTTTTTTTACACAATACACCGGTTTTTTGTGAGGCCGTGCTATCACTTCGGTCGAGCCGGCCCACGCATGCCAAAGCGTCTCCCACGGTAAAGGTTTAATATGGTTTAAAAATATGATCAAAAAAATCTTACGGGAATGATATTGATTTCTTCTTGAAATGATATGATTTTGATTTGAGCTCTTGTTGACAATTATGACAATTCATTTATTTCATTGAAATCTAAAAACTAAATTAACTTTTAACGCAATTTTGTAAAAATCTGGGCATTGAAAATGTTATTGTCGGTGATATTTGAAGCCAAATAAATTCTAATACAAAAACAATCCCTACCATGGTAATCTGTGAACAATGATGTTGGTTACACGTTCATAAATTTTGTGTACACATTTTATCTAGTTATAATCTAACATGCATAACATAATCTTCATCCGTGGGAGAGCCACGCTTCGGCATGAATGGGCCGGCTCGACCGGAGTGATACCACGGCCTCACAGAAAACCGGTGTGAAATAGCGCTTGCGCTGTGTTTCACCGAGTGAGTGAGGATACCGGAGGCCCATACTTCAACCCCCCTCATCCCCCAAAGGTCGGCAAAGCACTTATGACACTTTTAGTGTTGCGGGTGTCCATGGGCGGCGGTAATCGCTTTTACCATCAGGTGATGCGTATGCTCGTTTGCCACCTATTCAATAAAAAAAAAAAAAATGTATCTGTTTTTGTTCCAATAAATAAAATAAAATAAAATAAGGTACCAGGCGGTAGAAAAGTCCCATACAAACCTACCATTGTCTTATAAGATGTAACACCAATGTAAAATTAAAATGTTCGTTAAAATTTCTTACAGACCTGATCTCTTACTACTTGACGAGCCTACTAACATGTTGGATATCAAAGCAATCATCTGGTTAGAAAACTACCTACAGAACTGGCCAACCACACTACTGGTTGTCTCTCACGACCGAAACTTCTTGGACACAGTGCCCACAGATATAATGCATTTGCATACACAAAGGATAGACACTTATAGGTGAGTTGATGCCTGTCATGAATAAATAGTGTAGTAATAATAATAATATTAATAACTTGAGTAACCTTACTTGCTTAGAGGTGCTCATAGCCCAGTTGCACTCAGTGATTAGAAACAATTAACGAGGGTAAGCAACGACGGCGCGGTCAGAACATGGATGGGTGACCGCTGGTGGTATGATACCAGATGAGTGTCTCTGTGATTCAGAGGTAGACCCCCGAATCCGCCAACCGACACAACCACCCAAAGGCCTCCAACGGGCATGACTGCTTAGAAGTAGTCGGTCCCATTGGAGACCTTTGGGTGTTTGTGTGAGAGACCGTGGAGACCTAAGCCCAGCCATTATGGCTTTTTAATGCTTGCATACTGAGACGCATTATCTCTTAGCTAATAGTTCAAAGCCTTGACTATAGTATGAGGACTGTAGATAACATAAGGGTACAAAAGTTTAAAGATGAAATCACCAGGATAAATTTACCAATTCACGGCTCAACGACATTAATATATCATATTGACAGTCAAATGTCGAACATGGACTCTTCTTAGCAAGGAGGTTTAGGCCTACTATACCACTGCTGGGGAGAGGCGGTTCCAATTACACGTCTCTTGATTCCATTTTCGAATATAGGGTTCCAAAAATATTATCCTTTTATTCTATTTTTAAAGAGGTTAAGTATATCAACAAAAAGGACTAAATTAATGACACATGATTACAAAATCAGTTGTCTCATATTTTGCTTGCTAGTGACTTATGACCTGTTGATGATGTTGTCTAACAAAATAGGTGTTGGATTTGTCAATGTTGATTTGGATTACTTTCAATGCTACAAATTGTGTTGTTCATTTGAAAACAATATTAAAAAAATATTTAACCTTTTTCAGAGGTAACTATGAACAGTTCCACAAGACTAAGACAGAAAAACTAAAGAACCAACAACGCGAATACGAGGCGCAGCAACAACACCGGGCCCACACGCAAGAGTTCATTGATCGCTTCAGATATAATGCCAACCGTGCATCTTCTGTACAGAGCAAGATCAAGATGCTTGAAAAATTGTAAGTCAACAAAATATGCATAATGGTATAACGAATATTTAGTATATAATACATAAGATGTACATAGGTTGTGATATCTATAAACGTGTATAGGATTTAAATCGTAGGAGAGCCACGCTTTGGCATGAATGGGCCGACTCGACCGGAGTGATACCTCACAGAAAACCGGTTTGAAACAGCGCCTGCGCTGTGTTTCACCGTGTGAGTCAGGATACCGGAGGTATAAATAACGATGGTGACGTTTTCTCAATCTGTCACATTTGAAGACATTTCATAAATGAGTTATAACATTTCATAATGACTATAATCTACATAACTGGATTTTGTCGAATGTAAAGTATTTTTTGATTGTAAATTGATTTCATATTGAAAATAGCTCACAGCTTTAGAATAATTTACATAAAGTTGCTGTGGCACTATAATGAATTTGTGATTAATCAAAGAAGTGCTAACCTAACCTAACTTTGTGATTTAAATATTCTACTTCGATACATTACAATCTAACGCAAAATAGTACGTTAAATTGTAAGCAGTATGTCGCAGTTGGCAATCTTTCGAAAGTTTACCAAACAAATATGGCGGCGCGGGACATATGCTGTTCAACCAATCAGCGCGCGAGATGCGATCCGTCGCATACTATATCACATTTACGTTGTTGAACTGTAATGTACCAGTATTGACACAAAATTGTTTACCATTATTATTTGTTTCCTCCCTACCCCCTTTTTTTAAGACAAACTGTTATCATTAGTTATAAACCAATGCTAATATGCACTTTTAAAAGTGCTTTTCATAAACGAGAGTTTGTTTAAATGAGTTTATTGTAAAGTAGTTAATATCATCATTAACTCAGTTAAAAGATGTCAACAGCTGGACATAGGTTAGCCAAAACAACCAGGCCTATGCTACCCGCATCCAAACAGTTGAAAGGATGATTAATTAAATTTATAAGTTAACTAGCTGACCGACGCAACCTCGTCTGCGTCTTTTATTGCCCGTAGCGAAAAATTTTCCCCCGTATAGGGTTGATTTTTTACACCTTGTGTCCGAAAAACCCCAATATCTTACGGAACCCTATTTTTTTCCAAAATAAAATATAGCCTATAGATTTACCATAGCAGCGCCATCTATTGATTACTTACTCAACCCAGTCGAAAGGTATCGACATCTGTTAGAATCATTTGGAGTTAACAGATAATTGTGACTGTCAAATAATAACAGACAAATAATAACAGACAAATAATTAGCAATAAATTAAAATTGCGACTATAATTTGAGATTTAAACTATCCTATCTCTCAAGTTGGACCGAACTGCACATGGTGTGCGAATTTTATTATAATCGGTTAAGTGGTTTAGGAGTCCATTGATGACAAACATTGTGACACGAGATTTATATATATTAAGATAGGATGACTTTTTATTTCACAGACCTGAACTGAAGCCAGTGGAAAAGGAAGTAGACGTTGTGCTACGATTCCCAGAAACGGAACCGCTCTCACCCCCCATACTGCAGTTAAATGAAGTTGGTTTCTACTACTCTAAAGACAGGGTGATATTCACAAATGTAAATCTCGGAGCTACCTTGGAGTCTAGGATATGTATTGTGAGTATATACTACTTATTATATTGTTACCTGTTAGGGTTTGAACATTATGAAAACAAGCCTTATGACGACTACAAGAGACTATATAACCGTGTAACAATCAATTTATATTAATCGTTATGTTTATTATCGTATTTTTTATTAAACATAATTTAAATTTAATATAAAGTTTTTTTATAGGTCGGAGACAATGGCGCAGGTAAAACGACGTTATTGAAAATAATTATGGGCATCCTGTCACCCACCAGTGGCATTCGCAGCGTACACAGAGGACTCAAGTTTGGCTACTTCTCACAGCATCACGTGGATCAGTTAGAAATGAATGTCAATTCAGTGGAACTGTTACAAAAAAGTTATCCAGGTTAGTTTAAATTATTTTATGCAGTATCTTATATGTCAAAAGTTGTTCGTTTGTCTCGCTAAAACTCGAAAACGGCTGGGCCGATTTAGCTTATTTTAGTTTTGAAATGTTTTTCGTAGTCCAGTGTCCCGTGTCAGTCCCTTTGAACCTTTCAAAGGGTGACAAAAATCTTGAAAATCACAAATGTCAAGCATATGAAGTAGCGAGCACAGCTAGTTATCGAGTAAAGATACAGTTCGACGAGAAAAATACAGATTCTCTAATGAATTTTAAAGTAGACATTCTACAAATGTAAACAATAGTTTTCGTTTGTAGAATGTCATATTGAAAAGTTAAGAAATTGCAAATGTATGGGAATGATGTCAAAAAAATATTTATTACAAGAGAACGAACAATGAATGAACAAGTAAAATTTTAACAACAAAACCTAACTTCAAGAATTGAACCAACGGGAAGCACCAGCTTTCAAATAAAAAGAATCATCAAAATCGGTTTACCCAGTCTAAAGTTCTGAGGAAACACACATAAAAAAAACAGTTACTCCTTTTATTATCAGCTATCTGTCCATAAAAGTCTCTTCGAAATCAGTCCAACCGTGCAATAGCAGAATTAACCGGAGCAAATATACAGAAAAAAAAGGTTTTTTATGTAAAATAGACATATAGCATATACTTCCATGTGCATAATATGCACTGCATATAGTGGAAAAGCTGATAATTTAAAATAACAAACTAATGCTTCAATTTTAAAGAAATGTATAGTGGATACTTCTAATATGAGGAATCGGGTAATACGTATATCGCTAAATTAGAAAATGTAATTGGGAATCGTGAAGAAGGATCGTTTTGAATCTATATATCATAAATGATTTGCATATCCTCTACGAATATTGCTAGTTAGTATTTAATGGTGTTGATTTTGCAAGCGATAAGATGTTATCTAATCGCGTGTCAGCTGGACCGACACTAAGCATATCATAATTCATTGTCCATTAAAGGGATCACTTACATCGGAACAATCAAAGTCGAAGTATAAAATAATTTTGGGTATAAATGATCCAAGACTCTTATAAAACATCAATCAAATATGCAAGACATTCATATGTCTACATACATACTTCCATACGTCTACATACATACTTCCATACGTTTACACACATACTTCCATGCGTCTACATACATACTTCCATATGTGTAAAGACATACTTCCATACTCTGTCTGTCTTTCTGTCATTCACGGCTAAACCGCGGGGCCGATTTTAATGAAATTTGGTATGCAGATACTTTGATTCTTAAAGAAGAACACAGGTTAGGTTATTCTTAACCGCGATACACACACGCCGGCAAAGTTGTGTGCCAAAGCTAGTAAAGTTACATTTCCAGAAAATTTCAAAAATGAAGAAAACTATTTAATTAAATAATAGTAAAAACATGGATTTACTTAGATGTAAGACTGTGTAATTAGAATAAGATAACAGTTAAAACGGTGTAATTTTGTACTGATTATATATTAATTATAAATGATTCATGAGTTCTCTTGTTTTACATATTCGTTAATTTTAAAAGTATCTTGATCCAAGTGATAAAACACTGCTGCTCCGCTTATTTTCCGTATTCGCTTTTTTTTTGTTTTTTATATGATCACTAATAAATTTCTTCAATGAGCCTGGTCTCAATGTTTCTGTTCTATTAGTTTCACTTAACTGCTTTTCATAAAGTGATCTAGACAAGAACTCTGCTAGGCCGAATATTATAGGATCAATGGCATCAGTGTTTTTGGCGGTTTTAATCTTAACGTTATTGCTTCGGTTATTGTTATTTTCAGATAAAAGCAAAGTATGATAGGGTTCCGTACCATCAAATCGAAGGTCAGCTTTTTTTTTGCCTAGGACTGTGGTGTTAGTTATGTGGTCTACCAATTTACTTGTATGACCATCGTTCTTAGGAGAAGCATACGTTGACGAATATATCAAAACTTGTAACTGCAAGAAAAGTGCTGAAACAAAATATTGATAGGTGCTTATTAACGAGTTAGGTGAGAAAACTTTTATAGGGATCACATAACGACAACGCCACTTTTCATTAGATTAAACTTTTTTCTTCCTTTGAATGTTTTGTTTGTTTATACACCATTTGGATTAGCAAAAGAATTATAAAAAAAAACTGCGCTTAAGGTTTTAAAGCGAAGGTTAAACCTTTGACAATGCCATATGGCATTGTCAAAGGTCCGTTTAGAAACTAGTCAGGACTTAACTGGATTAAATAATAGAATGAGTACAATTGAGCTTAATTCTAGAATGAATCATCCCGTAAAGCTAATAAGTACAATTAGAGTACAATTGAGCTTAATTCTAGAATGAATCATCCCGCAAAGCTAATAAATAGAAATAGAGTACAATTGAGCTTAATTTTAGAATGAATCATCCCGTAAAGCTAATAAGTACAATTAGAGTACAATTGAGCTTAATTTTAGAATGAATCATCCCGTAAAGCTAATAAGTACAATTAGAGTACAATTGAGCTTAATTCTAAAAAGAATCATCACATAAAACTAACAACTTTTGTATGTATTTTTCTATAATCCGAGATTATCATCGAGATAATACATTGCTTTAATGGATACGTATTGTAAAGTGTCAATAATATAGTTAGGTATTAGTTAACTTTAAATTTACTCACACACTGACCGGTACATGTTGGTCACCATCATATTTTCATGTATTCTTATTATTCGCTTATAATGTTATGCATTACGCGATTAATTTACGGCTAGATTGCGTTTTAATTAAAATTATTTTTAGAAATGTTGAAGGTAATTTAAATTCTGCGATGACTGGCCTGAACACTTGTGGAATTCTAATATTCTCAATTAGTGGGCGTTGTATTAATTGATTTAAACACAGTGCGATTAATTTCAATTTTAGTTTTTATGTACGTTAGCTATGGCGTATGTTAATTATGTTATCAGAGACAAACTATATTTTTCTTAGCGATTTTTATTTAGTTTTGAAATACAGTCATTTTCCCACAATAGGTAAGTACTACATTTATGTACAGTTTGTGGACTATATATAGACGATCTGTATCTACCGGTGGGCCTGCTGGTGGTCTACTCAAATTTGTTTTTATTTTTTACATTCCATGCGCGAAAATCGAGACCCTGTAATTAAGGTTTTGGATTGTTAATATGTATTTGAATTTAGAACGATTTTTGATTGTTGTTTTTCTACGAAAACTACGATTTTATATACGTACTCCTACTCTCCTGCCAAATGTTATCAATGCAGTATACAAAGTGTTTCTTACTATCCAGGTAACTGAAAACATAAAATAGACACAATAAAATATAATTGCCTGTAAAATTTTAGATGTAGAGTAATAATTAATTCAGGAAATTACTGACTCCGGATACTGATACTGGCTTGTATTTTAGTTAGCAGAATACCTATTGTAAGTCGATTCATAATACATTCATAAAACGTTACAGACCGTAACGTATTGGCCTTCAGGTGACTTAGGACCGTATTTCGCTAGTGGGGATTTGTAGGTTAACAGCTTATATTATTCAATACCTCGCTTTATCAAATGCATTTCGGGTTAGTAGTTATCGGGACGGTAATTAGGCCCTTCTTCTGAAGCACTCGCTTCGCAGATAGACAGATAACCTTTTGAGAAATATCTTTTATACAGAGTACTCACTAGCAATACAAATTAGGCGATGACCGCGTGGGCCGATCACTTTGTCCCACTGATTGAACGACGCGGATTTTCTTTTCCTCTAGGCTCGATGTAGAACTATGACTACACTAATCGGACAATGTAATTTTTTTTTATTGACTAATTGATCGGACCTCGCTGTCACATCCGTAAATTATTTTGTTTATCCTACTAATATTATAAACGCGAAAGTTTGTGAGTATGTAAGTGAGTATATTTGTTGCTCTTTCACGCAAAAACTACTGAATGGATTTTGATGAAACTTTACAATAATATAGCTTATACATCAGAATAACATATATATAAAGATACTAACTTCGCCTTACGGCGTGGCCCGTGGTTATTATCGTACCGCGGGTAGCACCGCGGGGTTCAGCTACTTCCATAAAACTTGCAACCATCGTTATTAGCCTTTGACAGTCCACTGCTGGTTAAGCCTCTCTTCTAGATAGAAGGTTTTGGTCTACTATGTGGTATAGCTGACCAGGATTGGTCTAGTTTCTTCGCGTCAAGTTTCCCTTCTCTTTACAGTTCTGTTATCAGTGTTTTAGTTTGATCTCTTAGTTGACTTTAACGACATCCACGAGATGGATAACAGTGTTGACACTCTCTTTTCTTAATCTAAAAGATTAAAATTTAATAAAAGTCAATCCAAAATACATATTATATTTCTTTATACAGGTAAAACGGTAGAAGAATACAGAAGACAGCTGGGTAGTTTCGGCGTGAGCGGTGACCTCGCTCTGCAAACAATTGGAAGTCTTTCCGGAGGTCAAAAATCAAGGGTTGCTTTTGCCAGAATGTGTATGGGTAATCCAAACTTCCTCGTGCTTGACGAACCTACCAATCATTTGGACATAGAGACCATTGAAGCATTAGGAAAAGGCATTAGTAAATACACGGTAAATAAATAAAATTCTATCCTAATAATTATAAATGTGAATTTAAGTTTGTTACGGCTTTCACGCGAAAACTACGTAACCGATCATCATGAAAGTTTGTACACATATTCTTGGAAGTATTAGAAGTAATATAGGATACTTTTTATCAAATGCGAGCGAAGCCGGTTACATATCGACGGCAGAAAGCGGAAATGTATCACGAAAATTTATCAAAATGACTTTTTGACATAGTTTTGATAAAAAAACCGCGTCGAACGGTTTGTGTCACATTACGTGAGGTTTGAATAGAGTTTTTTTTATTAATCTACGAGTTATAAGCTTACGCTTGCTGACGTCGATATGCTACCCCTAATCTGTGTAATCCGGTATACTATACAATACCTGAAATGTACTGTAATAATAAATACTTTATTTATCTTTTACTTTGCCCATGTATTCTATATAATTTCTAATATGCAGCCGGTAATGTGCTATCTACGGGAACAGGGCAAAAATAATGCACTCATCTAATCAGAAACAGAACCATTTAATTTCGCTAAATCATTCTGTTTAGTTTGGTTTTAAATTCGAAAAGGTACCTATTGTTTTTTTGTCGGTTCGTGTCACCGACATGCTAATGTTAATTTTAATTTAAATATTATAAAATTTCTAATTTTACACATTAATTTTACAAATAACATTCTAAGATTTCACTTCTATCGGCAGTCCTTATGACTGCCAATTTTTTCTTGTAATTTTTTTTTGGGCGACATAATCACTTCGTGACTAAGCCCTCATTAAACAAAAACATTTTTTTTTTGTTTCATGTTGTATTTCATGTTTGTTTTCATTATCTACGTTAATTAATGTAATTGATTTCTAATCTAAACGAACAAATCTTTCTGTTTTAGGGTGGAGTCATTCTGGTATCTCACGACGAAAGGTTAATACGAATGGTGTGTAAGGAGCTGTGGGTATGCGGCAACGGTGACGTCATGAGCATAGAAGGCGGTTTTGACGAGTACCGTAAGATTGTCGAGAGAGAACTTGAAGCACAAAACAATAAGTAGTTCAATAACACACCCACACCAACAACAAATCCACATGTATACAATATATCCATGTAAAAAATAACCTTAAATTATATCATTGTAATATATATGTGTTTTATTATTTACTAGCTACCTCGACAGACTTCGTTCTGTCAATAGTTATTAGGTAAACTGTCACAGTGCCATATAAAAATAAATGAGTGTTGTTTTAACTTTTTCCTCGCAATTTTTTCATTTTTTTATGGAGTAGGGCGCAAACGAGCAGATCTATCGCCTGATGGTAAGCGATTACCACCGCCCATGGACACCCGCAACACCAGAGGCGTCACAAATGCGTTGCCGGCCTTTGGGGGATGAGGAGGGGGATGGAGGGAGGGGTTGGATATGGGCCTTCGGTATCCTCACTCACTCGGTGAAACACAGTGCAAGCGCTGTTTCACACCGGTTTTCTATGAGGCCATGGTATCACTCCGGTCGAGCCGGCCCATTCATGCCGAAGCGTGGCTCTCCCACGGGGTAATGAATATTAATGTATAAAAAATAATTATCTCCATAAAACCTTCCGTGTGCTTGAAGGAAAATATAAAAGAATAACCTAATTGATTAAGCGGTTCTCGAGATCTCTAGAGATTCTCTAACACATTTGGTTATTCATTTTTATTTATAGACTAGCAGTTGTTATTTCTACTAGCTGCTCCGACAGACTTCGTTCTGCCAAAAGTTATTGGCCTGTCACAGTCCAATATAAAAAAAAATGATTGTGTGTACTTATGTACACGCGTTAGAAGTTATACTTTGTTACTGTTTGTGTCTACAAACTGTCAAAAAAGGTGATTTTTTTTACGAAAGGCAACATTATGATCTCATACAACTGTCAAAAAGATTACTTTCTTATCTATATTCTCGAAATTAATTTTAAACGTGTCTGTAACTCAGATTTTCTAGTATCGGACATAGAGGTGCGAAACGCTGAGTTCCCTATTATAGTATCAAAAATAGCAGTACCTGTCGGGAGTTGCCACGATTTTCCTACTGTTCAGTACTATTGTACTCCATATTTTTGTAGAATCTATGTCATAAAGACTAGTAATTTCTTTATTAAGGGTCAGGTCCTTGAATTGAAAAACATTTGTAATATCAATGCAATTTTTTATTTATACCTTCAACCTCTCTCTCACTTTGTCTCCATTAAATACCTTCAGCATACATAACCGCACTGTTCGAAATATTCGAAAATATCAATGGCAATTAAAAAAATATTATTAACTTAAAAATGCATATTTACAAATCAATGATCAAATACATAATATACAATTAAAATAATGACTAAAAGAAAGAAATTAAATTATTCAATGGAAAAGATCAAATTGAACTCAATTTCAGGCAGTACTCGACTATATTGAGACATCGTAGGTGCTCTGGATCTAAATGCAAGTATATATTTCACATGATATTGTTGTAAGTATTTGTGATATCGGAGGGAAGGTGTTTTATTTTGAAAGTTTAATAAATTAAGTTGTATTTTAGTACTATTGACAGTATACATACATAAACATACTGGTATACATCGATTATACCGGTTTATTATGGCAATTTATGATCGTGAATATATAGGTAAAAATTAAAATATTACTCTACCAGATCACAAAAACTAAACTAAATTACTTATGTCCAGTTGACAAAGACAAATGGCTGTTAGATCACTCGACTCTTACTATAATAAGAGGGGTCGACGAATTAAAAACAGATGCATTTTACTGATGCTTTTTGCGCCTCGGTTTAGTTTTGTCGGCGTTTCGTAATACTTCAGCATACGAAAGCTCTAGTTTCCTCAGCTTGTGAATTTCCTGTGACGCAGTACTCTGCTTGATGTCCCATGAGTCAGTTTCTGAGTTGTATCCTTGATAGATTTTACCCGTTCGTCCGCTCGCACTTGGTGTCGGTGAATTAATTAGGTTTCTGTTGTAGAAAAGCATCGTGGAGCCGTTCCACTCGTTCTCTGAAGGCCTTGTGAGAGGGCTCACTTCGATGGGTCGGTAATCGCGCCTTTTCTTGTTGGATGGTTTTTGATACGTAATTTTGGGCGGCGATGGGAATACAGGAGAATCTGCTCCCTGTCGTTCTTGGCTGTGTTTTCGATTGCGATGTCTGGACTTCTTTCTAGTGGCCGCTATATATTCCAATGGCTGGCGTACCAATGGTGTTAAGACGCGCTCCTTCTCTTTTTCTTTCTCCTTTTCTTTTTCTTCTTTCTCCCTTTGTTCTTTTTCTTTAGTTTGGCTTGGTTTCGTTTTCTCTGTAATACTTTCTGCTACTGGTTTGTTTTCTTTGTTACGAGTCTTTACCTCTTTCTTGGCAACCTCCGGTACAGGCTTTTCTTTTTCTTTTAATGTAGGTGTTTCTGGTACAGTGATATCGGACATTGGAATAGATTGTTCAGACATGACAGATGACAAAACACTTTGGGTGTCGTCAGTGAAGTTACCAGGGAGGTCCTCATTCGCAGGAGTAACGGGTGGAACTTTTCCTGCCGTTGTGTCATCAAGAAGCGGCAATTGCTCTCCTTCATCTTTGTTTTCAGCCGCTTTCTTGAGGATGGTAAAGATTTCTTTAAACAGTTCTCTGTATTCTGGCCTGTTACGGAATCGACTGTCCATTGGGCTGACATCATCATAGATACTGAAGCGATAATCTTCTCCGTCAGCAATTGTACACAAAAATGAACCCGGTCTCTCACGCTCTGTTTGTGTCGCCTTGTTACTGGTCTCATCTGAGAAGCCAGAGCTTGATGTTTCCGCTTCTGAAAAGTCTGGTGTCTGTATTATTTTTTTCCTTGAATTTGTCTCCACTTTCTTTGGTTGACTGTTTACTTTCTGCGCGTCTTCGCCGTGACCACTTTCTTCATCTGTATCCTTGACGCTAAACTGACTATAATCTCCAGAGGTTTGTAACTCGTCTTGGAGTGACAGAGGTCCAGAAGGATTCAAAATAGGTAAAGTGGTTTTATTCTTCTTTATGTTTTTGACCTGTGACAGTTGTACTTCCAAAAGAGCTTCGTACTTCTGTACCAATTCTCGGTATGGGTTGTCATGGCCATCTTCTTTGTTTGCCCAAATGCCTTGTAGTAGTTTCTCCTTAGCAGTCTGGAAAGTAAACAATTTTATGATTAGTTCAGCAATTCAAAGTAAAAATAACTGCTTGACCGAACTTTCAGTCAGTAGTTGGTTTGAATTAGTGTAAAGATTGTTTGTTATTATTAACGTGACTGAGTATTATTTTCAATGAATTTCTAGTTTTTAAGTAATGATTGTAAAGAATATTAAACAGAATATTAAAATAGTAGGGGTTAGCTTTCAGAAAACAAATGAATATTTTTAAAATGAAATGATCTCTATAAATGAAAACAAAACACTTATAAATATATTAGTCAAAAATACACCCATTACTGGGATATTAGTGTGTTCACCGTATCAAGTTAACATATATGATTGTTAATATTGTTAAACACAGATTAGCACAAAACCACAGTTAAAATAAAAAAGTAAGCTTTTGTCATACAGTTGTGGATAGTGCAAATTATACGTGAGTTGCAGATACGCCATTTAAAAACGTTACCTTAACATTATATACTTAGGTAACATATGGGAATACATACAAGCGACATCCGCTACAGTTGCATGAAAAAAACTTACATACCTATATCTATTATTAGTTACAATTAAACCAATCATTCCGTATTAATAGTTGACACATGCTTTGTACCTGTCAGTATTAGTATTTACTTACAATGCGACTGAAATAAGAATAGGAACGTCAATGACCTCTATCTGTCAAATGTCCCTTGAAAAACATTATTAAAATCCTTGAAAAAAAATTATTAAAAACATTATTGAAATGCAAATAAGGTTTCGTTGCAGACCCTACTTTTCAACGGACATTTGGCAGATAGAGGTCATTGACGTTCTTATTCTTGTTTGAGTCGCACTGTATATATATTCCATATCCGTGTTAATTACTCGATAAAATGTTGGTTGTTATGGTCAAGATTTGACCGCGTGATTGATCTATCACACTACTTCGTTTTTACCGTCACCATTGAGTCGGAGCGTGCACTATTCGCGTTTAGTATGTATAATAACCTGTCGGTAATGGACGTACCTTTGACTACATACGATATATCCAAAGAAAACTACTGCAAATGCGCTTCATAATGCATATGCAAAGCGTGATCAACAACATCAGGGGCAGTTGGAAAAGATTTGTCGCCTAGAAACGAGCGAAATTCATGTAAGATTTTGTGGGGGAAATCCAATGCCATGTTTTATTTATCCAACACAACACTTTCAAAGGTAATGTGTGAAAGTGGTACCTGATTTGTTCGTAAAACACCTAAGCTAGTCATTAGTACAATAATCGAGTCGAGTAAAAGTAAGCCCTCAATTCTACATCGTACTACACGTAAATTAGTTTTGGCATGTGTTAATGCTGTTAGTTGGTTTGTGTACAACGCAGAACTGTGAATTAATGTAGTTAAAAAGGATAGACAGAAAAATAAATATACATAGACATGTTAATCTGAGAAAAAGATCTACAGAAGTAAAAGCCTTTAGAGAACGTTTAGAGAAACATGCAGAAGTTTTTAAGCATTGAACTTACATCGAACTTTACAAGTTTGTTGGTGACGAGATCTTCTCTCGGGCTGAGTTGTCCAGAAGGTGGGAGGATCAAAGAACTGATAGCACTCCTGTCGTCGTCGTCTCCATCAAGCATTGAAGACATGTCATCTCCTCGCTCTACACCTCTTAGGCATCTTATGCAAAGTTGTCCTTGTCTGTAACACAAAAAAAGGATTGAACTTATAGATGCATATTATAAAATCATGATTACATTCCCTCTTTCCTTTTGGTTTTTGTTATTTATAGTGGGCTTTAGTCGTAAGTTCGGACGAAATGTCTAATTTGCTAGAAGCATTGCTTTAAGCGTCATAAATTTTGCCAATGGCTATAATATTAATTGTGGGCTGAAGATGTAATAGAGACCGTTAATTATGAAACGAGAAAGTTGTTTCTAAAATTGACAGGCTTATAATAGTGTAGGCAATTCACAATTATTATTTTACTTACCTGACTTCTTCAAGGATAGAAAATTCTTCATGCATAGATTTCGGCTCGTCTTCCCTTTGGTGCCAATTCCTGAATTGTTCCTGTAGCCTATTGTTCTCTTGGACCATGGACGCCAGTTGTTCTTCGAGTTCTGTAACTCTCCTCTGTTCTTGCGCGAACGCAGCTTTGTTCTCTCTAAGTTCATCACTTAGCCTAAGTAAGTCCTCGTCCTCTTTAGTCAGTTCTGGGAGAGGTGCTACCGCTTTAATTGGCGTAATGCTTACGTCAGGCTTTTTGGTGCTAAGAGATGTCTCCACAAATTTCTCCTTCTCTTTTGGTTTCTCAACATCTGTTCTACGTTCTGCTCGTCGTCTGGAGACTTCCAGTTGAGCATTTAGGTCGTCGACAGTCTTTTGAAGTTCTTCACATTTGCTTTCAAGCGTTTCGATGTTGGAGCATAGGCTGAAACCAACATTATATAAATAGTTTGAGTTTGAAAATCAGTAAATAGGGAACACACAAGACGGGGACATTAGGTATTCTATCTACCTATCTACATTCACAATTTGGTAAATATTTGGACACATTCCATATAGACAGTTTTAAACTTGACAGAAATCAACTTGCTTTTATTTTATGAGATACTTTTACTTTGTACTTCATACTAAACTTACGTTTTAATGTGTTTCTTATCGGCGGCATGATCAACGGCTAGTCTGTGGTTAGCACGCTCCAAGTCTTGAATGCTCACTTCTAGTTGTTCATAAATCCGCAACCTGGAGTCGTTCACCTCGCGCAGGGCAACCGTTTGTTTTGTTAAGTACTGAAATAAGAAAATTTGCATTTTAAGTACATTATTTTAATTTAATTGTCTTCGCTAAATAAATTTTTGCCTAATGCGTAATAGTGCTATGCGTAATATTGAATTTATTATTACATTTTATGTGTATACTTATTACATTTCTCTTTAAATGTTTTGTTGCTCAAGACCTATTTTACCAACATTTATTAAACTACATAAATATAATAGAATCACGTATTTTTTGATCATGTGCTAGCTGTTAATATAATTTTAAAGGCCATTGAATTGTTTGGCATTTGGCAGTGACTCTTATGTATGTCTCACCTCGATTTCCTGTGTTTGATCCTCGATGACATTTTGATGTTGACGAAGCGCCGTCTCGAGCTCCTTGTTCCTTTCTAAAAGTGTTTTGCCAAGTTCTGCTGCTAACTGCAAATCTGAAATAAAAAGAAAAATTATATTGATTTTAGGAATGGAAGTATAAAGGCAGAGTTTTGAACACTAGGTACTAAATTTTATTAAATACATTGATACGCTCAAAACACATCTTATTTTATCTCGAAGAGAGTATATACAAGATAAAATCAAAGAACTATAATCACTAGTAGTACGTAAAACCTTTTTATAAAATTCATATAGCCTATGTTACCCAGACAATTATTATGTATCTATTGACACGTCATTCACTAAACTCGGTAGTGTAATTCAGGCGCTACGGTCTAACATACAAACATTGCTTAAATTATATCAATCATTTTGGCTTTTCCGAAGTCAGAACACAAACAAACACTGACAGCCTATGAGTCGATACTAAAAAAATTAAATTAATTGCTTGCATAAACGGCATACAGTAAAGATAAAAATCTGCTCGAAACAATGTTAACTAGTAAGAGCAAGTTAAAACCAAAATAAAAAACAGAACCAGTTGAACGAAATAATTAGATTATCAGAACACCATCGCAACTGGCAATGCCTGGCTTGAAAACGCAATGCAAGTTGCGACTACTTGCGACAGCTGTCAGGCGTTTACATGCAAACACCTGCCGATGTCTGGCTCTGGCTTCAAAGCGTATTCATAGCTCGTTCTTAACTACAATTTGTCAATGGTAGTGGAACAAAGAAATCTTTGTACATTACTTGTATGCAAACTTTCGTGAAAGTTTGACCTTGTTTGGAGAGTAAAATAATGATTTGATGATGGTCGGTATATTTTATGTACCTACATCGATGAAAGTTAATATTTAGTATAGTCAGAAAAAACCAATGGTCAATTATTGGTCATTTATTTGATTTGCTCTTGACTGATGTATCTTTTATTCTTTCAAATGATTCTATTACTTTCCAGTTTCCGTCTATTATGATAGTTGTCTTTAAAAAGATTAAAAACCGTGGTAGGAAAAAGTAATATAATTTTAAATGTAATTCTCGTGTTGATTGATATCTAAAAATAACTTATCGCTTGGTCGGGCTACAGTTGCTACCTGATTGTCAATGCACAGGAATGCACGATATCTAGGTTTAGGATGAGAAAGGGAGCTACACTGAACTATTTCTTAATAATTTTACTCAATTCGGTTATAAAACCAAGTTACTCAACATTTCTAATGTACTTTTTCGTTTAAATCTTTAAATAACAAACTTGTTTCAAGCATAAAACAAAAAAGAATACTATTTTAAGTAGATTTTCGTGTTTCATAAAATTAAAACAAAGTATTTAAAAGAATATTAAATTAAGAGATAACTTTAGGCTGAACGATTTAGTTATACACTAGGAAACATTTTGCGCTCTAAATACTCTAAGTTATTTCACTTAGATTACTTGTTTTGCGTTTCACGGCAAAATAAACAGTCGCTTAAGTTGGAGGCACTCGTGTGTGACGTAGGCAGCATAATATAATAATAACTCGCAAAAAATTGTATTTTAGTAAAAAAACATTGTTTCAGAATAACCGGTTCTTGTCTCGGCTTTTAAGCACCGCCGTGTAATATGCGTTAACGATAAGTACATTTATTATAAAGTTTTGATTGCCTCTACAACTAGTAGATACTACACATGTAACTTTATAACACACGCACAGTCCATTACGGAATGTAAAAAACTACAGCTATTATACACATACTAGTGAACCATAAAAATTACGAAACAATTTGATGTGCTGTCTAGCGGTAGCGGCTAGAAATCTAATCAACAGTAATTTAACTTATCTATCTTTTAGATCTGCGCCCAATTTGAAACTAGAATAACAGTAAAAAACTTAGTGCTTACATCCCGACTCAATTTTTGTCCAATCTAATTGTTGAGCAATCTATCTAAATAGTTATTGCTGACGATCCAAAGCATATATTTTGGTTGGTTACAAACAGTTTTATAAATTGTGGAGTCAGTATTACATTCAACTCTTCACTTTTTTGCTTGCCTACTGTTTATAAGTGAGGACGAATATCAAGTACAGTTTATTGACTACCTATTGACGTCAATACATCTACATTTTTATTTGCAAGTGAATACAGAAGATTATTTTTAAAAATCAATAATTAAACTGCGCCAAATTTGAAATAAACCAGATCATTGTTGCGCTGCCTTTGAGATCAACCGTATATTACAAATACCTATTCGACCCCCTTTGTTTATTATGAGTATGATAGTGAATTGAAACATTAAAAAAACTGAACCAGTTCACAAAACTAATTATACAGCTTGATCTTTCTCTCGTAAGACGTTTCTAAAAATATTTTATTTGAATATTTATTTTGAAATAAATTATATGTTGAAGTTAATTATGTTTCTTCATGTTTCTCTAAAAATTAAAAATTAAAGAAAGTGGTTTGTGTAAATAAGTGGTGTAAGTAATGTGTTAATTGCCTCGTTAATATAGCGGTAACCGTCTACGACTGCTGATCAATAGGTCTCGGATTTGATTCCTGGGTCGGTCCGAAAGTGCTATTGGATTTTCCTTACGTGAAATTCTTAACGACAGCCAGGAGTCGCCCATGCCTCGGTGAAAAAAAATCGTTATTGGGAAGTCAGTGCCTTCAAATATACTGACAACTACTCGAAATCGCCTCCAGGGTTGTGGAGGTCCGTTGGTCCTCGGAAAAACAGATGTTCAAGTAAAACCGGTGGAACTAGTAGCTAACCCAAAATAATCTTGGGAATAATAAAGGCTAGAAAGATTAGGTAATGTGTTAATTGACTTTAAACTCTTTGAAACCGTCAAGATAACAGTCATGTTTTTATAACGCCTTTTTTGGAGTAATTCCGGTACCTAGTCTTTTAAAAGAATGTAGAACTTATGCTTATGTGCGTATCTTCCGAATACATTAAAGTACTTATGTAATTTAAACTCATATGTAAAGTCAGCACACAATTAAGAAAAGCCATAAAAACCATAACAGTTATATGTGTCGGTAACAATGTTAGATAGTCTATTATTACACCATCCTAATAATTTATTTAGAGACCAAATTCTCTGCTAGACTGTAATTTCACTGCGCCATCTAAATTATGGAAACAATACATAGCTCTCTCTCGACCATCATCGGCTTTTTTTTAAATAATGTAATCTACTATATTGTAATGCGAAACTTTCTCGCACGATGTTACGAGTATTTAGATCGGTCCACCGATTTGAAGGTGATTTGATCTTTCACAGAAACTATTGAATAAACGAACCACATCAATCCATGTGATGGAAGATTAAGTATATGGACTGTCACCACCATAAAAATAATTATCATGTTGAGAAATACAACTTGATTAATGGTATAATAATTACTGCCACTTCAGACGGAATCTCTACTGAGTATATAAAAAGAAATGTTATGTAGGTATGAATGTATAGCACCAATAACTAAATACAGGCCCAAAAATATGTAACGGTCCCTTATCATGTAGGTACGAGTATTATCTTTCTTCTTTCTTTTTTGATGAAATGGGAACCAGCCGGATCACTCGGATCAGCTATTTCTGCCAATGTCCAGTATTTATCGTCTTCAATTATCAAGTCTTCGAGTCTTTAAGTCGTCGTGATGAAATTAATGATAAAAGATATGTAACATGTGGATGACATCAAATGGGGACCGTCTTTCGAAAAAACAAAAAACGATCTCCTTAGGTATTATAAATTGATGTGACTATTACTGACATTAATTTAACACCACAGTGTCATTGACTGCCATTATCAATTTCAGAGACTGATATCATAAATATGAAGAACAACCTCTAACCTGTGTTACCAGATAAATAATTTCTATTTAATATTATAAAGCAGACTAGCTTCTGCCCGCGGCTTTTAAAAAACGTTGCTCGGATGTAATATACCTATGTGGCGACTTCTACATATAACACAACAATAACCTACTACAGCGCCATCTACCGAAGATACACTGAACTACGAAGTAACGCACTACACGGAGTAACTACAAATCCTGAATCGCGCAATAAATAGTTCTCGCGCCGATTATCATATATACTCGTACAACATCCCAACATCAACTGTTGGGCAGTGGGCCGCCATGCATGATCACCTAGCCTGGTCGGAGGATCCTCCCTTTGTGTCGGAGAGACATTACACCCGTTCCCCCCACACCTACTTAGGTATGTGTGTTCTTGGATAGAAATAGTAAATAACTGCAAGAATATTCCAGGGCAAAGATCATATGTACTCGATAAACAATGTAATAAACCCCAACCTTGTCAGTCAACTAACATTACGACGATGATGGTGCTATAATAATACAGGTTTTACAATAAGCCACGAGATCATAGACGTAGTCATGTCATACCTACTATTGATTGCTTCAGTGTTAACGGAAATTGAGCAAAAATAAGGCAGTTGTGTACCTATTTAAATAAATAAATATTTCGGACGTCTAACACACAACGCCATCTAGTCCGAAGCTAAGCAGGTTTTGGTCATTGAAGTAATGTTTTCCCGCGCGTTTTTCTTCATATGGACTCTTACGACACTAATAGATATGATAGGAATGTTAATACTACACCTCACGGAGATTTCATTTCACTACCTAAGTAGGTAGATACCGCAATGTAGATGAAATCTATGAATTACACCAGATAAAGAGAAAAAGTTTGAAATTAGTTTGCATGTCTGTAGATTACACAGTGACCTCGAGAGATATTGCCACAGATTAACTATATAATTTGTTACATGCATTGCATTTAATGTGGACAAAGAATGTGTGTATGTTATAAGTAGGTACGTATATTTATTATGTTATTACTTATAACGTATGAATGCGAACACTTACAATTCTATTTAGCTAACTTTTCAAGGTCCGTTTATTATTAATTAAATATGAACATTGAACAGAAAAGCCGTCGTGAGTAAGTTTTGTGCCTATCCGAACGAAAATGGTAAACAACGCACTATGCTACTTACTTCATTATTTTATTTTTTGTAGTTTCATAAATAAGTAGCTAAACGAAGACTCTTGCGTGACAAATAACTTTTATGCATTAACAGTTTGGTAATTGTAAAATTTGATAATTTTTATTATATAATCATTACACGACAGTTAAATAAATGGTCTAGATTTGCATTATCCGGTGTTCTTATTATGGTAAGGAATATTGGTAATCTGACGGCACACGCCTTTCAGAGAAGGGTATCTTAATGCGTTTTTAAGAATAAAAACAGCTGCTTAGCTTTTTGTATATTCGATATCAATAGTCTGAATGTTCATTTAAAAACAAATGAAACATTACACCTCGGCAACAGAGACAATTAAACACGAAGGAGCGATTGAACTTGTAAGTAGGAACACTAAATAAATGAACCAAAAATACCGATTAAAAAACAAGGGACTCAAAGCTTTGTTAACAGAAGACAAAAGATGTTGAGGATAAGTAATTTTTGCCTTAGTTCATCCAATTTTTCGAGTTAGAATCCGTATCAAACTTTATTTATATGTAATACTACTTAGTGCTCATGTAATACATACTTAATTAAATATTTAACTTCGATTATTGCATTTTCGGGACAACATTAAGCCTTTTTATTCATATTTTTAAGTAGGTAAATAAATTGACTAATTATATATAAATGTATTAGAAAATAAACAACTTTTATCAGTTACTTAACGTTATGTTCATAAAGTTATTAAGGACATTTCATTAGTTTGATAATAATAGCCTGATCAAATCTTATCAAAAATTGATAGGACGTACAATGCCAATGTGATTACCACTTGATACTGTTATATATTTAATCTAGTTATATTTAACCAAAAGAAGCTTATCGTTATTTGATAAAAACCATTTTCAAACCAGCTTCAATCAAAGCATTTAAACCAAAAGAAATCAGAAAAAAACGAGGTCATCTTTGGCAGAAGATGATTGCTTGGATTGATCAGGTTTTACCAAAAGCATTTATTAAGTTAGGCATGGTCTTGCTATGGTTGGTGGCCGGATATGCTTCAATGCGAAATACAACAATCGGTTTGAATCTTTCTAATATTTGATACATCTAGTTTAAAACACAGTTACAGTCATAATTCACCGTAAAATCTAGTTAAAACATTGAAGTATCTAACTCAAATAGCCTAGACAATCAATAAAGGTTCATTATTACTTAGAAATATTTAAAACGCAATATAAAACGTCAATCTAAATTGTCCGTAAAACAAAAGCCACGCGAGCAATAACAATAAGCTATACCATTATCGTTTTACAAAGATAAATGTGTTCCTGAAAATGAACCACGACAACAAACGCCTGATATAGATCATCTTTACTAGAAAGGAGAGTACTTATAGAAAGCGGTATCGTAATTACTATCGTAATAGTCGTTATTCAAACAATTCTATGCTTCAATCTCTATTAAGTTTTATTCTGTGCGTTACGAATTGATCGGCGAGCGCAACGTCTAGGGCAGCGGATTGCCGACGCTACCACTCACACAGCCTTGCGAAATACAAACTAACCTTCGGTTCCTTGCAGGCATTCCAACTCGACTGTGTAGTCCCACAGGTCTAAGGAGTTTAAGCCGTTCAGCTCCCACGAGTTGAACGAGTCACATTGTTCCTGTTCCTCGCTCATTTTTCATCCACTGTCGATGTAAGGTCACTCACGAAACCTCGTATTACGTGTCAGCACTTGCGGCCATTTTTGTTAATTATTTGTATTGTTCGATGGTCGATGTTAAGAGACCCGACCGCAACGACGGCGCAGAAAAGACTGAGGTGAAGCAACCGCGGTACAGCCGCACTACAGTGCAATTACCGCGCGCCATCGCCTAACCGCCCCAATCTAATTTCAATCCCATTTCTTTCGACTACTCGACCAGTACAAGAAATTAACAAAATGTTGTCGTACAGCCGATGTTATTTATAATTAAACAAAAAACAAAACTAATCTATAGTGAAAGCGGACGGTACGAAGAGGCGATGTATTCGCGGCCACTGGTAATCAATCAAGGAAGTATGGAAACATACCTGCGCAAAAATAAGTTGAAAGTATGCCGGTGTACAATGCTTTTGCATGCTTTATATTCGTTAACGTCATCCAAGAATTATCATCTATCACAGCAGCAACAATCTATGTTTAATCTTTTCGGTGCAATTATAGAGCAGTAGTGTGTGATCCATCTTTTCAACATGACGTCTAATATTTTTTTTTTTTTAATTTTTTTTTTATTGAATAGTTGGCAAACGAGCAGACGTATCACCTGATGGTAAGCGATTACCGTCGCCCATGGACACTCGCAACATCAAAGGCGTCACAAGTGCGTTGCCGACCTTTGGGGGATGGGAAAGGGGATGATGGGAGGGGTTGGGGTATGGGCCTCCGGTATCCTCACTCACTCGGTGAAACACAGCGCAAACGCTATTTCACATTCACACCGGTTTTCTGTGAGGCCGTGGTATCACTCCGGTCGAGCTGACCCATTCATGCCGAAGCATAGCTCTCCGACGGTCCCATAGTCTTATGATAGATGGTAAATTTATAGACCGTGCAACAAAGACGGTCAATAAAATAGCGACAGCCATTAATGAATCTGGTGAATTATGTCTGGCGGAGTCATAAGAATCAGTAGACCGGAACTACTCAGGGGCTGATTGTCGTATCAAATAAATAGAACATTTCGTTTCACAAGTTTTCATAACAAAAAATTCAGAGCATGAAGAGCATGAGCAGTTTAGAAGTATGACCTTTTAATTTAATTTGTTTTGTTCTATCAAAACCCGTACTGTAGTTTTATGGAACCGTTGACTAATGACGTACGATATGTTTTTATAAACCCTGCATTCGCATTGATGCAGAGAGCTAATTATTTTCATTTCATCAAGATTGATCGTGCTCATTTAATAACGAACGAACACAAATTATGCCTTGACATACACGTTTAAAGATTCCCAGCTTTAATGAGTTGTCAAGTAAATAGAAACTATAAAAATGTATAATAGTCAATTAACTAATCGAGTTAGTCATAACAAATATTTGTAAACAGCATTCAAATCAAGTGCATTAGATGGAGGTAATTTTGGTAAAATTTGCTAGGAATTTATGCTATACGGTAATGAGGAAATACCTCGAAGTGTTATGGACAAAGAGTTTATATATATGTAAATTAGTTCATTAAACACATTTAGCTAGTTTATTGTAGAATTGACAAGTTATGGTTATGTAGTTCAGAGATTTAAATTCGCAACAATTTAAGATACTGATTAAAATAATGTCAACAGGTTATTTACAAGCTAATTGTTAAAAAACTTAAATCTCAAATGCGTGATAATGTATGCTTGAAATTTACAAACCGGCGATTTTTATTCTTCTAGGAGGCCCTCGTTCAGCAATAGGACTGCCTATTGATGAAGATTCTTATTTCTAGAATTTCGTAAAGAACTTAAATTCTCTCACAAATAAGACGTTTCTAACGACAACTTAATAGCCAAAAGCCATCGCGCTTTACGCTACTTCTGGTAAGGAAAAAAATAGTACGGCCTGTTATTCAACTCGTACCTTCACCCTTTGTTACCATTGCCCATAAAATAAATTATGAGAATTCACATTAAAATGCAAACGTAACAATAAATGTGTTAAGTATATTTTAGCGGGTGATGAATGTGTCCATCTCATAATTATTTTCAAGCGGTTACTCAACGTTCAAATCCACGGAAACACGAATGTTTGGGTACGTTGACACAACCAGTAATTTATCTCAATTATCTACTACCAGAAGCGATTGTTTTCGTATGGTCACGCTAGCTGTATTGAGAAACGTTTGCAAGTATTGCTTCATTACTTTTATGGGAAAGAATTGAAAATGAGAGTATTTTTATAACCATTTAAGTCAGTCGCATATCTCTATCACTAATAGTGTCGTTATCGTAATCACTGTGTCGACGATATAATTAGATTTTTCGCCGGTTTGTTTATTATGTTTGTTTAAATTGTTTGTGATAATGAGTGTACAAAGCGAACATCAAATTGAAACATAATTAGGACCATGGCTACAAACATTTAAATATTTTGATATTGATTTTACCGTCCTAATTTTTTTAATAGGGATTGAGGAACTTCTGTTTGAGACCAGTTTGAAGCGAAAGCTTCTCAATTACTTTTTATTTTTTTTAATGTGAAAAAAGAGTATGAATAGTACAATACACTTTGTAAATTAGTAACAAATCACAAAATAACGATGTAAATTTCAATAATTTGAAATTGGAACACATATTATAATTATTATTTATGTATTTATTATTTTATCCAACTCATGTGACAGATTAAGAACGTGACGTTAGATCCTTTAATAGCATAGCTATCATTTATTATCATTATTTATATCGTGAAATTTCGAAATTCTTTTAGTATCTAAGTAAATATCTATAACAGATAGTTGCATAGAAAACCAATGATAATTATAAACGCTGTTTCACAGTAAAAATAATGATTAACACATTAAAAAAAATGGTTCTTCGATTTATGGCCGTTTCTCAACATCAGAGCTAATATATAAATACCGGCACTTTGCAGATACACCTAGTTGCAAATCGTAGAGGTACAAAGAGGTTTCTTAAGGGTCATAGGCAGTCAAGACACTATTACTTAACTACAGGTCAACAGATACGGCTGGCATACCTGTAGTGTCGATATTAATAAGTAGCTGTACTACTTATAACAAGTTCCGTGGAAGCATTGATATGCTATTATGAAACCTAATACAAATATAAAAAAAAAAGTTTTTTTATTTCCTATAAAATTGAAGTGCCTATGGATACAAAACGTATGGTACAAAAGAAAAAAATGCGTATAATTAACAGTTCTAAGGCCCGTATTATGGAAGGCGTCTCAAGTATCGTTTGATCTCCGATCAGCTGAATCGAGTTTCAAGTTATGATCGAATCTCAAACGTCGCTCTTATTATAGAAGGCGTTTTGAGTTCTACTCAGTTGAAACTAGTTTCAATATCTAATCTCAACTCACAAGTCTGTTCTCAGTTACGTTTCTGCATTGTCGAAATTATTGTTCTGTGTTACGCAGTTAATTATATTAAACACATCATATCTAACAAGTATAATTTATATATTATTGGTTATTAGTTTATATGTAATACACTATTGGCTAGTGTATCAATTTAAATATAATAATAAGAAGCACTTTGCCCTAAATTAAATACTTTAAATATTAAAAGAAAACTGACTAGATACTACCTATAACGGAACGTTCAAATTGTTTTCAATACTTGTCAATGTCGAATTATCAAACTGTTTTTGTTTTTATTTTAAAATTATTGTAATATTTTTGTCAGAAACCAAAAGGTTATTACTATTGCTTGAAGGATATTACTTAAATTAAATAGTTGAATCTGTATTTTAAGTGAATTGAATATCAATTAGTGTTAATTAAAGTGTATCGAAATGTGTATAATAAGCAATTCTATCGTAAATTAAGTAAAGTAAAAAAAAATATTTCGTTGTTATTCTGAAAAATCATCATAAAATACGTTAATTTCCCTTACAAGGTATAAGAAATTACCACTTGAGACTAGATGGAGCTTGTCTCAGTTGAACGGATATCACATCCTTCAAAATCTATTCCTGAGAGGCGATTTTCAAATAAATATCGTTCTAAAATAACACAAACGTATTGAAATGTGTATAAGCAATAATTTCGGTATTATTCAGAAATATCATCATAAAATACGTTAATTTCCCTTATTAGGCATTAGAAATTACCACTTGAGACTAGATTGAGCTTGTCTCAGTTGAACGGAGATCACATCTGTCAAAATCTCTTCTTGAGAGACGATTTTGACATAAGCGTCGTTCTAAAATAAGCTAAGCATTGATCTTTACTCACTTGATCAAAGATCAGTGAATCTTGACTCAAAAGACGTTCTATAATACAATCTCTTCTCGAAACTAGTTTTAAAACTCGATTCACGAATGAGACGCGTTCTATAATACGGGCCTAAGAATAGTAATCCAGAGAATAAGAGACATTGATGAAGATAATAGTTAAGAGATTTAATAATAATAATGCCTTGATTTAAACGTTTACGCAATAAGAGGGATTTATTGAAAAACATATTTCCTAGTCCCGATCGTAGTTGAAATATAAGCTACATATTGGTCTTTTAGACGACTCAATAAATTCAAGCCAAGAAGAGCGAAGTAGGTAGTAACAGTACCTACTGAATCTCCACGGTTAGCGGCTAGTTAATGAAACTGAGACTAACACATTTTTTTTAAAAATTCAAATTTGCAACATCAAAATCGATTCGGGATGGTAATGCACAGAAACGTAAAAAATTGAAAATTTTTGGGTTATCTGAACTTACCGCATAAAATTGTTAGGTAATTTGTCTGCCACGTCTTGATACTTTTAGGGTTGATAAACTTTTAATAGTTATGCTAAAACATTATTTATATTTCTTATAGGCACTATCACCACTCGACCTCCTGAAAAACTTAGTTCTGTATGTTTTGTCTCTTATTCTCGATATGTTCATAAAGGTCCGTACCTCGAAGACCTCGTTAAGTCGTCTGTTTGGGAGGCCTAATAATAGCAATCGATTGACGTAAAAAAATAAAGTTTAGCCCTATTGTGTAGTAGCTAAATCTAGTTTGAGAACAAGCCTCGGAGGCAAGAAAAAGGATTTAAATGTCATCACTATTTGAATAGAGTTACAAAATTATTATAATTTAAATTAAAGTATACGAATTGCTTAAAGCTCTTGTGTCTGTCATGTTATAAAGTCATAATGGTTTATTTTATGAAGGTACATTAATATTCTATGTCTTTGTCCTCGTTGACGTCAATTTATTGCGTCAAGAGAATACCACCTTTGATCTTCAATAAAAAAACATGAATTATGATTAGTTCGGAAAAACAATGTTGTTTTAATCATTTAATTTGTCTTATTACCCACGAATAGGTAAAATGAGGTCAATGTAACTGTAAACGATAGAGTATCGGTTTTCTTAAGATTTATAGTAATGTAATATTGCGCAAAGTAATAATGTTAGATATTTAAACTAATCTATGACTTAGTAAAGAATGATAAATTTGCGGAGCTTAGCTAACCCAGGATTATGGTTAATGATGAGGAACGAAAGCCAGAGAAACAAAAGAACGAAAATTAATTTATGCAAGGAATTTCCTATTTAATACTACTTGCTGTAAAATATTTTTTTTAAAGGTAAAATACTAGCCTTTTGTAAGCTTTTAGTCTTTAAAAACTCTCTTATAAGGGGTACTTAATTGTATTTTCGTCATTTACTGTCAAAAGCTGTAGGTATCTGAGATCTGGATAAGTCAGAAACTCAGGATTTAATGATAGATATTAATGTCACCCAGGAAGAAGTTTATGAAGTGTTTATGTTCTAATTTAACTTTAATGTTTTTGGAGAATTTAAGTGACCCATACTTCCATATCTATAGCAATATTATAAATTTTAATTGTCTGTCTGTTACACTTTCACGGCCGCACCGAAGATATAGAGGATCTTGGAGAAGGACATAGGCAACCTTTTGTCGAGATAACCGACATGATACGCAGGCGAAGCCGAGTGCAAAAAGCTAGTTAGGTAAAAATTTATCATTTCTGAAATATAATCATTAACCTCTAACCACTAACCCACGGTCCACCTTAGGAGGTAAGAACACCTAGACATCAAGCCGCTTTGTAGCTGCAAAACTAAATATTACTAATTTACACGTACAAAATACAGCAACCCTAGATTTTTGTTCAGCGTTGTGTTAGAAGCTGAGATTGGGGCTCATCTTTACTCACAACAGAAATGTTACTGCGATTACATAAATATCTTACAAAATATTTTGCTCAATACACGTACCTATCAGTGGTCGTACATGGGCGGTAATCAGAGAGACGTTGTGAAATTAGTACAATTACAGTTTCGAAGCACTGTAGTCTTTTTTGTCTTGGTTAATGAAGTCTTTAAAATGTATTTTAATATTGTTGAGTAAAAGAATAGTATGACTCGTGGCTATATGTTCTGATGTCAAAATATTATCACCAATATGTTTGGAAATTTCACATTCATAAACCACCAACGGTTATATATGTATGTTGTATGTGCGCAAGAAGATTGTATTAAACAGTTTCACAGAACTAGCACAAGATTTGGCTCCAATGTATCTATTCAAATAAATAAAATTAAATTATCTGTTTGTAATTACAAATTATCAGTTTTTCACTTAACTGCATGCGTATGCAACTAGATCACAAAAAAAATCGACTTCAGGAACCAAAGGACCAAATTGAAATGGAAAGCACCAGCTTTAAAATAAAAAAATAATCATCAAAATCGGTTCACCCAGTCGAAAGTTATGAGGTAAGAAACAAAAAAAAACAGTCGAATTGAGAACCTCCTCCTTTTTTGAAGTCGGTTAAAAAGCAGCAAAACTCACGGGTAATATTGTGGGGTATAGTTATACATAAAGTTCGGTGGCACATATAGGCTACATAGGACTCTCAGTCTTCACATGTGATAACTGCTCTATTGATCTTAATTGAAGATCTTATTACTGTCTCGTGTGTAAATTACACTTAAGGCGAGTTTTGCGTTAGTTGTGTTTATTTATTTTAAAGTTCGTACTTATTTGCTGTCTAGCTCACGGAAATAAGAAGTGTATCTATTAGAAAATTTAATCTATTAACTGTCGTGTAGTTATTCATATCTACCTTGTATCTTAATCACCTGAAGCGAGTACGAAGGCTAATAGAAGATAAAACAAAAGGCCGGCCGAGAGACGACCTTTTCGCAAGCTGTATCATTAGCCTTCTAAAGGAAGTTTCATAATTCATATAAGTTGGCGTATAATGGTGTTACAAGAATGATACAATATAGTATCTAGACGTAATACTCTTAATGTTTGTGTGTTCCTAATGAGTCATAAAAGTTTTGCAAGGTATTTTAATAATGACTAGCTGAACCCCGCGGTGCTACCCGCGGTACGACAATTATCACAGGCAACGTCGCGAGGCGAAGCTAGTATCTTCATAAATTATAGCCTACGTGTTATTCTGATGTATAAACTATATTATTGTAAATCGTAAAATAAGTAACTTTTCTGGTTGATTTTTACACCTTGTTTCTTGAAAAACGCAAATATCTTACAGAACCCTATTTTTTTCCAAAATAAAATATAGCCTCTGTTACTCGTGGATAATGTAGCTTTCGAATGGTGAAAGAATTTTTAAAATCGGTCCAGTAGTTTTTGAGTTTATTCGTTACATACAAAAATACAAATCTTTCCTCTTTATAATATTAGTGTAGACATGATTATTTCTGTTTACGTTGACATTAAATTTGATACCTATTAGGTTCTGAAATCATAATCTAAGTAGGTGTTTTAGAATGAAGGAGGAAAGTGAAGTTTAATTTCCTCAATACCACTCGATGTATTAATTTAGTACCATTCCAATCGCCTCTGAGCTAGAACATAATCGTATTATCAAATTGCGTTTATATTGTGAAAGTAGTGCAATTTTTTAAAGTATAAAGTACTTTCCCATCTTAAATAGCGATCAATATTTTAAGGCTGATGAAACATAAAGAGTATAAATTAAATGCGTTTCATAAACACCTCGTAAATCCAAAGTCTATTGCACTTTAGAATGTATACAAACTTTTTTTACTGTTGCCCATAATATTTAGCAACAGTAGGAAAATAACTGGTATCAAATCAACTACTATTCAAAACTTTTTTATTAGAAACCAATGCCCGTAGAATAAAGCAATTAAAAAATTAACTGATACATATTAGCTTTGCAAGATATTAGTTGCTCTTTTAACTGTGATTACTGAAACGTTAAGTGCGCATGTAGGTAGATTATAAGTTGTCAACTGCCTTCTGAATTTGAATTAGGTACACTTGTCACGCAATTTAACCTCTACGATTTTATATTTAACTCGTATAACTACGTATGTCATCACACTATAATATCGTCATATCAATTAATTTGACTGCTTGATTGTTATAATGGTTTCAGTATTATTAATTATAAAATATAACAAACTATTGAAATCAAATACTTTTATGTTACACTTTATTCTTCTTCGCTTTCCTGCTCTCTATTTAAATGATTTGACAAACGTCATTATTAAAAATGACGTGAGCTGTCATATTTTACACATTGTACATAGACACTAATGTAGATTCACTCACTTTTATTCAACAGTATCCTAAACTTAATTCACTGAAGTCTGTTTCATATTTCATTTTGGCTTATTTATTTACACTACCAGCTGTTATATTGCGTAAGGTGAAAAAAAGGCTTAATTTCCGGCCAATTTTTGTACTTCAATAGAAACTTCAGAATAAGATCTTATGTCTCAATATACGAATGAGCTACTTAGTATGTATTTATATATTATATAGAGTAATGTATATATTCTAAGAGAAAGTGCTCCCGTCAGGGATGCAGGAAGGGCACTGCAGTGATTGCAAAATGTCAGCGCTTGCGCATCGTTTTCATAGCTGGCCCCGCCGCAATTTGTTGAAAGTAGAATCAATTTGTTTTAGAAAGTAGACTACTCTGCCTCACCTTTGCCAATGGGTTTCCTATAAAGGCGTCGGTAATTTATATTATTTATGAATTTGCGGCCGTTGGTTTCTCTCTAATACTATTTCAAACTTATTAAAGGGACGCACGGTACCCTGTACTTGAAAAATTGTTTGTTTGATTCTGTTGTTCTATGTTGAATAAAATAATGATCGTTAACTCTAGAAGATATTAGGTGACAGTTACATTATAACAATTTACTACGAGAATCTACAGTATATCTTACTTATTAATGCATTTGGGTACATTCAATCTGAGAGACTTTACACACAGAACCTAATACCTATTTTCCTTCTAGTTAATAGTCATTTACCGAATTATTATTCTGTTGTACATTGTTTTACAAATCACTACTTAAAACAATTTACGGTGCGCTTATGCGTTAAGATAACGCATAAGTATAACGAATTATTACCAATATCTATTGGTGCAAAACAGATGAAAATGTATTCTGTACACAGATTTTGAGACACGTGACAGTCAATTTGTGTTAAAATAATCACTACGTAAGTACTATAACCGCCTGGCTTCAATGCCATATCTCTGACATAGCATTGAAAATATACTACACATCCGATTACGACAATTAAGTGATTTAATTATATATTTATGACTTCCTAAATTTATCTAGTCTCACCTGGATTACTGAACACATCCTTATTATATGTAGTGGTCCAAAAACTACTAATTACCGCTTAATCTATAAAAAAAATTACTCGCGTGTGCTATTGAACTCTAACATAACGATGACGAAACATTGACGAGACACATTATAGGCACTTTCGGCAAAAGGCAGTCAGTGAATCTGTCTACAGGTAGATGACTCATGCGGTCATATCCCAGTTTTATTGCAGATCGTATTATAAACTCATGTGCGTTGTGAATCAACAATACAAGAACTATAAAAATTGACGATTTGAAAATCTGCTGCGTTACTTGAGCATGTAATATTTTCATTTCAAGATTGATTCATTTTCTTCTAAATGTAGTTTCCCTCGTTAGTCTTGCGACTGCCGATCAGGAGGTTTTGGCTTCAATTCCCAGGTCGGGCCAAATATTGAAATTCAGTTTTACTTACAAGAAATCCCTAATAACAGCCCGGAGTATGTAAGTTGACTGCGTTTTACGCCCTTGCCTCAAAGAACACGTCGTGCGTCGGTTCCGTTTGTCATGCACATTTGTCTCATCGTTATTGAGAAGTCAGTGCCCTCAAAATACTGACGACTAGTTCAATTTTCGAATTTATTTAGTATTTTTCTCAAACTACGTTGTAGTCGACGAAACTTTGCCTTTTTCCCAAGGTCCTTCTTCATCTGACTCTTTTCCCAAATAAGGTTGAGATTGGTGATTCCTATGATATGGCTTAACTCCGATTTTTACGTGGAACGACTGCCATTAGATTTCTACAACTCAAGGCGATTTCAAAAATCTGTACAAAGACTGTTGATAGACTTTTTAGTGTTCTAACTATCCGTGACGATAAATATGTTTTGAGTTAAATAACCTAAATCCAAATCATAACGAGACAAAAATATATTGTAACAATAACAAACCAACGTCATGTGCAATATTCCAAATTCTGCATTTTGAGAAAGCCTCTTAAGACTGGTGTTTTCGTATCCATACTAATATATAAAGCTGTGGAGTTCGTTTGTTTGTTTGTTTGAACGCACTTATCCCGAAACTGCTGGTCCGATTTTAAAATTCTTTCAGTGTTGGATAGTCCATTTATCGAGGAAGGCTATAGGTTATATATCTTCACGCTAATACTAATAGGAGCGGAGCACCAATGAAGAATGTTTCAAAAAAGGGGGGAAATTTTCACGCTACGGGCAATAGAAGACGCAAACGAGGTTGTGTGGGTCAGCTAGTGAAAGATAAAAGGTTATAATGAAAAAACTTAGTTTAGTCAAGTCAATAGCAGTTATGGTTACAAATATATTATTAGTCTACTGTACATAGTCTTAGATAAAAATAATGATATATACAGAAGCGTTCTCATCATGGGTTAATATATTAAAACATGTGTCGAGTTACTCAGGATGAACCTCGAAACTATCTAACCGATTTTCACGGTTTTTTTATAGTTAACTTCACGCTTAGACGCACCGAGCATGACAGAAAAGAGACGTAGATTTGAAGTTGCATGGTTTAGCTAGAGATATTCTAAAAATGTCTAACACAACAACGCAAAATATCCCGAGACATAACAATTGTAGTTATTACCACTTAATTCAAATTCAACATAAATATTTATCAACAAAACAAGACAAAGAATGCATTACTTAGTTCTTGTTTTATCTGATCTTGTATTTTCTCAAAGCGTCGGCTTACAGTTAACATTATTACATTTATTAATGTCATTGTGTCTGTCTGATAGAATCAAACCTACATAAGTTTTGTCGCGAGATAGCATTGTGTTACGACCATTGATACATGATATCAATGGATGTAACTGTTGAAACATTGTGTGGCTTACATCATTGACATTATTATAAGTCATCTGAGTTGTGTTATGACACTACTATTGTGAAGAGCAAACATAGTTGCTTTGTATTTCATTCGCACTAGAATGGATTTTGTGAACATAGAAAATGCTCAACTAATATAACTGTACGCAATGAATTCCATTCAATGTTGCTTACATTTAGGGAAGTTTTAAAGATTTAAGTTTTTTTTAAGAATATAATTATACATTTGTACTTATTTTTTAGTTTTTCTATATTTTTGAGTAGGTACTACTACCTACCTACTCTACCGTAAGTGTAAGGGATTTTATAGTTATTACAAAAATTATGCGAGTAAATATTGTCAATTGTTGAATTCACAGTCGTTTTTGTTATATATGCGAAAGTATGCCGGTCTGTCTAGCTGGTTCACTATCACGCCTAAACTACTGAACGGATTTGAATGAAATTTGATACAATAAATAGTCTAGTCTAGAGGATAATTTAATATATCTAATATAGATAAAGGATATATTACGCTACTTTAATATATTTTCTCAGGCTAATTATATCCTTTCTTTAATTGAAGGTCGATGTCACAGGTAAAGCTAGTAGTAAATTTATGATATATTGTGACATTTATAACATTGTAAGGAACAATCTTAAAATATATAGTACAAGTGAATTGGATTTTTGTTTTTAATACATGTGGCGCCCACATGTTCACATTGATGAGACTGTGTTCTATAATGTAGTTTCATTGTATTGAACTATCTGCCAAGTGCGAGTCGAACTCGCACAGGAAGGGTTCCGTTCCATTATACATATACATATTTTAAGCGACTGTTTACCTTTGCCATTTTCAATATCAAGCAAAAATAAGCAAAATAATCACGTTTGTTGTGTGGGATTCCCCTTAAATATTTATTTTAATCTGTTTTTACAATATACATAATTTGTGAAAATTTCATCAGGCTGACTATCACGGTTCACGAGAAACAGCCTGATGACATACGGACGGACAGCAAAGTTGTAGTAATAGGGTTCCCTTTTACCCTTTGACCCTTTTACCATTAGCAAAGTTTACTTTTGCGATTGTTTCCTCATTTCAGTTAGGTGTCACCGAACGTTACTTGAAATAAAACTAATTAAAAAATTATAGTATTTAACTAAATACATATGTTAGTAGTCCCTCATAGCTATGCAGCTAAGATGTTCTTTGCGAGGATAGATCTTAAACATTACCATCGATTTATTGCCAGTTAGAAATAGACAAGAACTTTTTAGCTTTTTTTTGGTTGGACTTTAAATGTTAGCATTACTCATCATGTTAATTAGCTATTGTTATGTACACTGCAAATTTCACACATGTCAGATAAAACTATGTGTAAATGTATGTTGCAAAAATATTCAAAATACTCGACGTATGTTTATTCATTTTTATTTTAAACGTCCCGAATTGCCAATTCAAAAGACCATTTCTACTAAAGGGTTAAGTGCAACTGTTGTGTAACCAATATATGAGTCTAATTAAGAAGGTTAACATTTCAGTTCATTTAAAAATAAAACAAGCACGTGGCCTGGTTAATTAGCAGATTAAGGCCATTGACAACACAAAATTATCTATTGCCAAATTGGCGGTTGACAGTGCCAATGCTCTCGGCACTAATCTTGTGGACTGTTAGTACCTCTACTGAGTGATAAAATTATGGTGGTAGTTGTGGGGGAACGGGTATCATGTTCCACCAACACAAAGGGAGAATCCTCCGACCAGGCGGGGTGATCGTGCCTGGCGGGCTACTGCCCAACAGTTGATGTTGGGATGTTGTATATATGATAATCGACGCGAGAACTATTAATTGCGCGATTCAGGATTTGTAGTTACTCCGTGTAGTGCGTTACTTCGTAGTTCAGTGTATCTTCGGTAGATGGCGCTGTAGTAGGTTATTTTTGTGTTATGTGTGGAAGTCGCCACAGTGGTGTTGTGGAACCCGGGATATTCGATTTAGCGTTTAGTTTTGTAATGGTGTCTCTCTGACCTCTATTTAATTCATCAAAAACCCATAACGTCCCACTGCTGGCTTGGATCTCCTCTCAGGAGAGGCTTAAGGCCATACGTCCCCACGCTGGCCAAGTGCGGGTTTTATTTTTAAATGAACTGGAATCTTGGCGTTGGATGTTTTAAGCCGCCCAAAGACCTCCAACTAATCTTCACGATTGTTGACCTATGATAACAACCGGGACCGATTGCTTAACTTGACCTCCGAATGACGAAGACGCTCATGGTAACATGCCACCAGCGGTTACCCATCTAGGACCGCCGTTTTTAAACACCGAGTGTAACTAGGCTATGATCTTATTCATGGGGTTTTTAGTGTTTTCTTCGGTTACACCTCATACCATTTTTATTCTCCATGTCCTACTTATCGTCTGTTCATAACTACTTTGTGCGGGACAACTTCTTAGCACTCAAAGCAGCGTTGTTACTAAGTCGTTATAATTGAATTTTAACTTACAAAGTGGCAAAATGATCATTAAACCGGTTTGGACTTCGATTTAACCGCTAGGTAGACGGTTCAAGGGTACGGCATCGTACACATCCAAATATAGAAAACGGAAATTTTCAGTGTACCTACATATATTAATACTTGTTTTTGGACCTGTATTCGTATCTTGTAGAATACGCGAATGTTTTAAGCATGACAAAGCGAACAGGAAATCAATTTAATTTTGTTTGTTTTATAACCGAACTTTTTGTTTACCAACTCTGTGTTTGTTTTATTTTACAGGAATTGTAGTTATGTATATACAGATAACATACATTAGACCAGGTAACTTTATAACAAAAGTCACAGAATATTCAATACTGGCAGCTATTTGTCTCGACATCAATTCGAATTGTTTAAAAACCAATCAATGAAATATATGTAAATTGTTTTCTTTGTTTTTAGGGTTCCGTACCTCAAAAAAAATAAACGGAACCTCTATAGGATCACTTTGTTGTTCGTCTGTCTGTTTGTCAAGACCCTTTTCTTCAGGAACGCGTAGAGGTATCCAACGCAATCAAAGGACCATATGCTGCGAATTTGCCACACTGGCAAAGGAATCAAAACCCACAGGGTACTTCCCGTGAACTTAAAATCTTGAAATTTGGTACGAAGCAACGACTTATAATAGACTATAAACAGATAAAGGGAACATTGCGAAAAATATACATTTTTAGTTACGTCATATAATATATCTACATGGAACCCTCGGTCCGCGAGTCCGACTTTATTTTTATTGTTTTTTTTTATTGAATAAAGGGCAATCGAGCAGACGCATCACCTGATGGTAAGCGATTACTGCCGCCCATGGACACCCGTTACACCAAAAGCGTCACAAGTGCGTTGCCGACCTTTGGGGGATGGGAATTGGGAATGGGGGGAGGGGATGGGGTATGGGCCTCCGGCATCCTCACTCACTCGGTGAAACACAGCGCAAGTGCTATTTCACATCGGTTTTCTGTGAGGCCGTGGTATTACTCCGGTCGAGCCGGCCCATTCATGCCGAAGCGTGGCTCTCCCACGACTCGCACTTGGTCGGTTTATTTTATTTCGTTGTTTGTTAAAACATACATATTTGTAATATTCGTCAAGCTGTAACATTTACACTGTTCCAAGAGTTGACTTTAATTGATCATTAGTCCATGAATAAAGCTTGTTGATAACAATCTAATAAGGCCAAAAGTTTTTGCGGCTGGCAGAAATAAAGATATGGGTAGAAAGTTATCAGCGTAGAAAGTGCTGCACTGGGTTCTGAATAATAACTAATTATGATTTAACAGATGTACAATATAAAACAGATAATAATCATTTTATGTGTCGCGTACATGACAGGTTTATTTATTCGGCAATCATAATCTTAATATATTTTCAACTGTAAAGCTTTTCTTAAAATATATAAAATCAAGCAATGCAACTTTGTCTTTACAAAACAAACACGTTACTATAAAGAACTTTCAATGGAAGTGATAGTAATTCTCATAATTTTATTGTTCTCTTGTTTTGGATAGTAATGCATTTAAGTAATTCATTAAAATAAGTAAATTAATTAATTAAAGCAAGTAAATAATTAATAAAAATATTTTCCAAACAATTTGAGTCATTGTGGTTTATTATTTAAATTCTCAAAATGTTATAAAGTTGTTATGCATGAAAAATAATATTTTATCATAATTTTTATAAAAACAAATTCTAGATCCGCATTTATTTTTAGTTGAAGGACATTAGTTCTTAACTCAGGAAATAAATAATTGATACCGTAAATAAGTAATGGAATGACTAATGATAAAAGAAAAGGTTTATCCTCGTGGCAACTTAAATGTCATTATTGTGTATACTCGTATTATCTATCTATGCGTGCAGCGAAAACTTAGTGACTCTTTTTTTTAAATATGGGAATGGAGCAATATGAAATTTGGAACAGTTATTAAACTTACGAAACCCGAAGGGAAATTGTCTTAATATGTAAAGTAAATTTAAAGGTCTAATACCCCAGTGTCTAGACTTTAAGAGAATGAGATGAGTTGCTGTTTCGACGTTTACTTACATAGATATTTCAACAGTTTCGCTTTATCTATGTTAGTGCAGTTAATACAGCCAAACATTCACATGTGCCATTGTCAGTTGATGCCCTTCTTCATCTTCTTCTAAGTTGGTTCTTCTAAAATGAAGTGATATGGATAATATGGATGTAGATAGTAATGGACAAGTAGGCACCTTGCAGCAACAAAACCGCAAAAGTAACATGAAACTTAGGAAATGTGAACGTACCAACGGTCAAATATCAACTAAATAAAACGAAATCGATTGAATCATTTAAAGTATAATATGATTCATTCTAACGATTTATTTATTTCATTTTTCAAACCATATTTCATTGTAAAATAATTCTTCTTTTACCAAATTAAATCTACTCCTAAATAAAAGACATACTTAGAAGTCGTTTTAAATTAACACTGTACATAATGGAATTAATTTTAAAACCCTATAAAGGTATTGATTTTGAAACCATAAAAGTAAGGGGTAGCGGTCATCGCCCCCGGTACCACAGTGCGAAACAAAAGTCAAAACGAGCAGTTGACTCGTCCTGCCACTGACAACTCCAGCTTTCAATGTCATTTATTAGCTTCCTTAAGAATGAGTCACCGAAACATGCCGAAACAAAACAAGGGCAATGGGTTGGAATACGTGAGATAAAATACTGAAGCACAAATGTGCTTCAAATAAAACGTTCACACGCTTTTATTAAAAAACACACATGACTTGACAGGACTATTTGAAATTAATAGAGCGCTTAAAGGGTATGGTTTCGCAGATTAAGACAATGTTACCCACTACCACTCAAACCAAATTTCAAAAACACGGCTAGTTTCAGTCACGCGGGTCGGTGGCAATTTTGTCCTAATTTAAAAACCAATTGGCTGTTTAACTTATGCCTTGACCTCAAAGTTTTGTTTTGTAACGTAAACTGTTGAAATATACCTTTTCTCAACCAAGCGTCTTATCCATGTTATCATTTTGTTACTAACCTAAAGGTTCTTTAAACTTACATAATTAAATTTTAATTTACTGTTGAGACTTGTTAATATCAAGCATAGATAAAAGTAATGAATGAGTACCACATTCTTGACAAATTTTATCAGTATATTAGCCTATTTTTATTAATCATGATTAGTATTTTTTTATAGAATTCAAACTGGACGGGACACCAGTATAAATATTGTTAGAATTGAATTACAGCCGCCGTCGTGGCTACTTGTCCCCGTGGGATAAAGCAATAGGATTTCCTTTATTCTTCATGATGATACGTATTTATTAATGTGATCATTGTCCCTACATAATTTCCTCTGGGGTATTGATTTTTTCTGTAGATGCATTTTGCGATGCGTTTCAAAATGGTGACGCAGAAGTCAGTAAGTATTGATTGACTCACCGTCTAGCATGCAGCGGCGGGATGCCACATCGTCCTCCTCGAAATCTTCGACGTCAGGCTTTTCTTTTGTCACATCCATGTTTAAACATCCGCTCGTTCCTCACAAAACACTTACATCGAGAAAACTACCGGTGCACAATATCGGTCACAGTATGAAGCCATAACGATTTCGCGAATTTTACCAGCTGATCGTGAAGATTTTGGTCGCTCGCGTTTTGTCGCGCGGAAGCGCCTTATCTCGATAGCCGTAAGCAAATAACTGGTTGCAATCGACCGGTCGAGCGCTGTACATCGGCCGTTCAATGTCAGTATACTCAGTATCGTATGGACAATCAATTATACAACAATGTCGCGTAAAGACGAGTCGTGTGTCGCAACTCTGTCCTCCGTTGTTTAGCGCACCAACCAAAAGACCGCACATGCGTAGCGCAAAGCGTCGGCTAGGGCGCATGCGTAGGGAGGGAGCAGGGAGATTATGACGGTATCGACAAGTTGTGCCTATGGCGACGACGGGACGCCATAGCAGCGACTGACCGGCGCATAGCAGCCCCTCTCAAATGGATATTAATTAAGCAATTTGCTTGCAGAATCGACGCAAACGCCCTCAAGGTCTACGAGCTTGTTTATGATATGCGTTTTTGCAACGCACAATTGTACAACTTAAACAAATAAATGTAAAAGAATCTGTACGCATATTATAGTACAATTGCACACAATATACTTTAAAATTATGTGTGAGATCTTGGCTATTTGGAAAACTAGAACCTTTCAAAAATACTTTAGCAACTTTCGGCTCAGACTTCGAAGTTATTTTTAAAACTCTATATTTATTCAAGTGGGAAATTCATGATTTTATGTGCTTCATACTAAAGATAGACACAAATGGAAAGATCTGGAGGAGGCCTTCACCCAAGGAGGGGTCATATACAAAAAATAACTTAATCGTAGATATCTACTAACATTACAAACATTTAGAGATTCAAGAAATCAAAATAATTTATTATTAACTTTTGCTAACACATTTTAACTGTACTGTGGATATGACAAATAAAGGCTTTTTTATTGATTTATTTAATACCTTTTTACAAATATTATCTGGTATTGACCCTAACGAATAAATATATATTTATATACTCAGAATACACTTTTTGCAATATACGGATAAAATCAATTTACTGTAGACACAAGCGCCTTCTGACTGCTACATCGCAAGATAACAACTGTTTATTGCTCAAAGATTTTTAAAAGGCGTTTATGGCAATTTAGGGCTATTTTTATTTGTGTTGCTGATTTGACTCCTGAGATGTATGACATAAATATGTAATTATCTCAAATGACTAGTACATAATTAACCCGGATATAGATCATTCGCTTCGTCGTCGTTCTACATGTTGACATTTCGTTGTTTGTTTACAATCTTAATCCATACAAATACTATAAATTTGAAAGTAACTCTGTCCGTCTGTCTGTTACGCTTTCATGGTAAAATCACTGCACTGATTTTAATTAAATTTGACATACTTTGATTCTTGAGAAAGGACATCATTCCTAACTACGTTAACTGACATACAAGCGGGCCGTGCCATGGGCAAATCTATTAAGTACTAACTGAGTACCACGGTACAACAATAACCACGGATAACGCCACGGGGCAAAACTTGTATAAAAAGTGGCCTAAGTTACTTCTTATTTCATCAGCTATTTGAAGACAGACAGACAAAAATTTTAAAAAATGTTATTTTGGTATACGTATCGTGTAAACATACATATGCATTTAGTAAAGAGCGGTTAATTTTGTATATATAGATGTATGTATGTAGATATAAGTAAACTTAATATTTAAACTTAAGGAATAAGTAAATAATGATTCAATTAAACGAACAAAGTTCTATAGGTATAAATTTGAATTTATGTCATAAATATTGATAAATGTAAAAAAATGGATGATATCTCAAACGCAGCAATCAAAACAGGCAAATTTTTGCTCGTGTCACCCATAACTACATTATTTAATAAAATATTGGATGAACAAAAAATACCAAAAATATGGGGAGAATCATATATAAAACTAATTTACAAAAAGGGAAATCCAGCTGACATCGGCAATTATAGACCTATTAGCCTGCAATCAAATTTATACAAACTGTTTGCATCTTGCCTGGAGAAGCGTATTGCATTTTACACCGAAACAGAACAACCCCCAGAACAGGCAGGTTTTAGGAAGAACTTTTCTACCACTGATCATATTCACACACTTAATCTCATCATAGAAAAATATGTAGAGTTTAAGAGACCTCTTTATTTGGCTTTTATTGATTACGCCAAAGCTTTTGACTCTATTTCCCACAACAGCATGTGGAAAGCTCTACATGGGTGTGATGTACCAACAGAGACCATTTGTCTAATAAAAAATATATACGAGCAAAGTATAAGTCGTGTGAAAATGGAAAAAATTGGGAGCGATATTAATATACAGAAGGGCGTTAGACAAGGCGACCCCCTCTCACCAAGAATCTTTATAACCGTACTGCAGAATATTATGCAGAACCTAAATTGGGACACGAAAGGTATCAATATAAATGGCGAATACCTAAGTAACCTGCGTTTTGCGGATGATATTATATTATTTTCAGAAACAGCAAACCAGCTCGAGAGCATGGTGAACGACCTCAATATTGTTAGCCAAGAAATCGGCTTGGAATTAAACACCATAAAAACAAAAGTTATGACTAACTTTCAACCGAGGCCTATTAAAGTCAACAATGAAGTACTAGAATATGTACAAGAGTACATATATTTGGGTAGTTTAATTTCATTTAAAAGCAGTAGACACCAGGATGAACTAAACAGGCGAATTAATAATTCATGGCATAAGTTCTGGAGCCACAAAGAAATATTAAAATCAAATCTTCCCATAAAACTAAAGAAGTTGGTTCTAGACACTTATATCCTGCCGTGTCTCACATATGGTTGCCAAACCTGGATATATAACATGCAGACGAAGATTAAACTACAGGTATGTCAAAGGTCAATGGAACGCAGTATTTTAAACATAAAACGTAAAGACAAGATCAGATGTACAAATATAAGAAAATCAACAAATGTTATAGACGCCTTAAAATATTGTAAAAAACAAAAGTGGAAATGGGCTGGTCACATAACTCGGATGAACAAACAAAAATGGACTAAAAAAGTAACGCTTTGGACTGGACCCGTTGGTAAGAGAAGTAGAGGAAGACCACAAGAAAGATGGATAGATGAAATAAACAAGGCGGCGGGCATGGACTGGTTTATTAAAGCAAAAGATAGAGAATATTGGAAAGAACTGGAGGAGGCCTTTACTCGTTGAGAGGTCCTTAATCAATGGATATTTTTATTTTTTGAAATGAGGTAAGATGCATTTAATTTGATAATTGAGTTTGTTTGAATAAATAATCTGACATGAAAATTATATAGTAGTTCTAAATTAATTAATAATTATTTTTTCAATGTATAATTTAATTTTTTGAATTGTATTGTATTTCTTTTTTGTTATTGAAATTGAAGGCATTGTATTTATGATGTACGTACAAAATATTAAGGAAATAAAAGGCTATTATTATTATTATTATTGATAAATCACTGATATCATCTTTGAGACTTTGACCATTATACACTTGATTAAGAAGTAGAAACCAAATCGAAGATACGATGACATTGATAAAACTTGTATAAAAATCGGTTAAAAATAAATAAATCATAAGCAAAAATGACATCATTTCGAAATAGGTCGATGTTCTACGATATATCCGGTTGATTCGGTCATCGTGTATGATGTAAGGGCTCATAATAAGAAGACATTATTATTCTGAACATGCTTCTAACATTTATTCTACTTACCGTGGGAGAACCACGCTTCGGCAGGAATGGGCCGGCTCGACTGGAGTGATACCACGGCCTCACAGAAAACCGGTGTGAATAGCGCTGTGTTTCACCGAGTGAGTGAGGGTACCGGAGGCCCATGCCCCAAACCCCTTCCCCGATACCCTATCTGCTAAAACCGGCAACGCACTCGTGACGCCTCTTTTGTTGCGGGTGTCTATGGGCGGCGGTAATCGCTTACCATCAGGCGATACGTCTGCTCGTTTGCCCCCTAATTCGTAAAAACAAAAACTCTGAACAGGAGAGTCTGTGGTGCTATAGAATGGTTGCGTTTTCTTTTAACATCCAGACACTGTCTAGCAGCCCGTCTAGACAACGTTTATTAAATAAACGCCAACGTACCTCTCTTAACGTTACATTCAAAATATATATTACTTAAAATATAAATATAAGTTTCATCCATCCCTATACACGTGAAATTATATTGAATTATATACTAACTCCACCATTAGCCAGTGGGACATACAGGGGTTAAAGGTGGAGTTGGAAAAGGGCTTATGTTGGATGTTTTGGGTGTGGTTCGAGCTCATTTTAGTACTCTACCATGTGGGAATTGCAAAACTCAGTCAATATGGGGATAAAGTAATATAAATATTATACTACGAATAACACATAATGCTATTCTAATATTATAAATTTGAAAGTAACTCTCTACCTGTTACGCTTTCATGGCTAAACCGCTGCATCGATTTCAATGAAAGGAATGTGGATACTTCGAATTCCCGCGCTCATATGCTAGTTAAAACATAAATTTTAACAAAACAGAAATCAGACTTGAGTATCGTATAGTAACTTATTAACAGCGTATAGTCCCATAAAATAGACTGACCTAGTGGTTAGGGATCTTGCTTGCTGATTCAGTGATCGTAGGTTCGATATTAATTACAAACTTTCATCTCATGGATCTATCTATATGACGACTGCACGGTTGGCCGAGTGGTTTCAGCGGTCGCCATGCCGCTTGCTACTGCGCCAAGTGTCTTGGGTTCAAATCCCACGCGGTACAACACTTTGTGTGATCCACGAATTGTTGTCCCGAGTCTGGATGTTCTTTGTGTCCGTTTCATGTATGTTTGTAAAGTCCCCCACGACACAGGATGTTTATTCCTAACGTGGGAGTCGTCTTTAAAAAAAAAAAAATCTATACTCTAAACTACAAAAAAATAAAATTGAAGTGTCCATTTGTAATGTTAAAATAACCGCTTTTTACTAAATGCATAGGACAGAAGATACATACATTTATCTTTTATACACGGTAGGTACTATACCAAAATAACATTTTAACAATTTTTGTCTGTTTGTTTGTTTCTGCTAATGGCTCTGGGATGGCTGGACCGATTTTGACGGGACTTTCACTGATAGGTAGCTGATGATATAGGAAGTAACTTAGGCTACTTTTTTAGACTAGCTTTGCCCCGCGGCGTTACGCCGCTGGGTTCAGCTAGTTAGTAATATTTTAAAACCATTTATTTTAAAGAGTTAATTTATAGTTATAGTAATTGATAATAGTTTGTCTGGCTATGTAGCTTGATGTAGTCGTTGTCACATATTATAATAGGTACGTATGGACCTAACAACTTGACAGTGAATATTTGAACTATTGCGTTTATCAGTACGCGATAGTTCAAATCACTCAAAAAACGAGTACAAAAATATCATTAAATAAAATGCATTTCAACAAGAGTAACTTCTCGCCCACTGTACGTAAGTACGAGAAGAAGAGGAATAAAATAAGTAACACCTAAGTATGATCTAACTCATCTATTAACGATTTGAATTTAACGATCAACTTGCGTGTTCTCGTCTGCTCTTGAAAATCGTTTCGAAGATACCCACCAGCGAATCAAAATAAATTTATAATAATAGTACTATCACTATTAATGGGGTATTTGTAGGTACCTCAGCCCTCCCTATTAATTAAGTATGTACCTACCAGTCACACACAAATTGTATTGTATATGAATTGTAATTTGTAAAACATTAAATAAATATAATGATATTAAATTAATGTTTATCAAAATCGATGCTATTACTTCTTCTTATTTTGATGAAATGGCAACCAGCCGGCTCACTTGCATCAGCTATTTCTGCCAATGTCAAGTAATTATGGTATTTAATTATAAGTCTTCGAGTCTTCAAGTCTCCGTCGTGATGAAATTAATGACAAAAAAAATATAAAATGTGGATGACATGAAATGGGGACCGTCTTTCGAAAAAACAAAAAACGATCCTTGCTATTTATTACTTAATGTGCATGTTAAACCAATCTAACACCAATCTGTCTCGCATAAGCACCCTAGTGCTAGTAATTCCCTAACAGATGTCTACAGTTAGCAGCAAGGATTAAAAGACAAACAAAAGTGACGGATTTATAATTTCAAACTTTATGGGATAAATAATGTAACTATTAGAGAATACTTATATAATATAGCTATTAACTTGTTGCTGCGGATCTTTTCTTTCGGATAACATAAGAAAAAATAAACCAATAAACCTTTTTTGAAGCCATTTATCAGTTCAGTAGCCAATAAAACTAATAAAAACTAATTAAATTATAGTTCGGGCGACAATGGTATACCTACAATAGATAAGAAATCCAAATAAGAATCTGACCAGATCACAGTTGTGTAACCAATATGACAATAAAATTAATAGCACGAAAGTGTGCAGAACCATTTTGAACGGCCCACAACAAAGGTCCATTCACATACAACAATGGTTACATTATTTTACGGCAGAGTAGCGAAAGCGTTGCGTAAGACCATGTAAACGACGATTAAAATAATTAATGGTTAAACCTAATTACTTACATCACAAGCCTCCTTTGATTGACCGCGGTAATAAGAACTCTGTTAACCATTCACACTAACAGAATTTGTTATTAACGGCTGGTGCCTGGCCTGTATCTTTGGGGAAAGGAATTTACACGGAAATAGTTAAGATGTAACTGATTGATTATAGTGTATCAAATGTAGGATAATTAAAAGAGACCAAGATTAGAGGAGGATGTATATTGCGTGTCGGTACGGCTAGAATGTAAAACGGAAATGGTGGATCATTTGATCAACATTAATATGTATATACTTAATTTTTCTTAGCTACCAGTAACATAGAAACAGTATAAATATGTCAACACCACACGAAGGTAATCGTAATTTTTTTTTTTTATTGAATAGCGGGCAAACGAGCAGACCTATCACCTGATGGTAAGCGATTACCGCCGCCCATGGACACCCGCAACACCAAAGGCGTCACAAGTGCGTTGCCGACCTTTGGGGGATGGGAAAGGGGATGGGGGGAGGGGTTGGGGTAAGGGCCTCCGGTACCCTCACTCACTCGGTGAAACACAGCGCAAACGCTATTTCACACCGGTTTTCTGTGAGGCCGTGGTATCACTCCGGTCGAGCCGACCCTATGCTGAAGCATAGCTACGATACGATAAAATACGACCTTCATTTCACAATATTAATTTTCTTAAATTGATAAAGCTAGGTAACATCTCGATTTCTGTTTAGGCATCTTTTGATTCTGGAACCGAAAGACGAAAATATTACCTAGACATTGGAATAAAACTTTGTACAGATACTATAGATATCAAGTTGCTTTTAATGTGGTATAGCTGTCAAGCATAATATTATAACCTGTATTTAGTAACCGCTCTATTTAAGACATTCAAATGAGCTTAAATATCATTTGCATATTGCGTCTAAGTACCGAGATGAAATCTGCATGGATAATGTCGACGATGGCGTTTTATAGTTACAAGTACTTACTATTCGCACGGCACAGGGAGTAATCGTATGCAAATGTGTAGAATAAAGCAGGGAAACTAAATTAGCCTTGCGTGTGCGAAATGGTTGAAGCCAATCTTAAGTGAAATAAGTAAGTAGTTAAATAAGATTGTATGTTATTAGAAGGCAATGTTGGAATCTTGCAAATGGATAATGTTTCGTCTCAGGTATACAAGTGAAAGAGCTATGATGAATATTAATTTATAATACGGATTCAGTCACTCATTAACAAGAATGCATTCACTCACTAATTCGGTGTCTAAATGTTATCGTCTAATATGGATGGATCGTTATAATTGTTAACTCACAGGAAATGTATGTTGAGTCTATATACGAGTACGTGTGGGAGAGCCAAGCTTCAGCATGCATGGGCCGGCTCGATCAGAGTGATACCACAGCCTCACAGAAAACCGGTGTGAAATAGCCCTTGCGCTGTGTTTCACCGAGTGAGTGAGTATACCGGAGGCCCATATCCCATTCCCCCCCCCATCCCTTTCCCCATCACCTATGACGCCCCTGGTGTTGTGGTTGTCCATGGGTGGCGGTAATCGTTTACCATCAGGCAATACGTCTGCTTGTTTGCCACTTACTCCATAAAAAAAAGTCTTTCTTCGGTGCTTTCACTAAGTGAGTAAGCTTAAGGTAATGTAAGTAAGGTCGAGCCCAAAACCCCTTGCTTTTGTAGGGAAGGACTCAAACCGGTAACGCACTTGAGTATCTTGAGTTGTACGAGTGGAAGGTGACAGTAGTTATTTTTCCAACAGGTTCCGATCTGTTAGTTTGCCCCTCAACTCACCTGATGGGAAGTGACATATATCATAAAAAAACTAATCGATAAAGTATTCGATTACTAAGTTATTATTACATGAAAGTAGTTTTGATGTAACCCGATGTGATAGCACCCTAATGGCGGTAACAAACGAGGGTGTTAGCTTACATAAGGTCAATAACATTATACTAGCGAATACACAGAATAAAAAGTTTATATAAAACTGTTTCATATTAATTCCTGTGATGGTTCTGCTAAGTTGATTTACGCGCGTCATTTTGATAGACACAAAAATGACTCAGTATTTCTTGTTGACGCCATCACTGAAGTGTAACATCAATACAATGTTGTTTAATGTTAGTTATAATGAGTAAAAGATTTTAAATCGAAAATATTTTCTTTTTACTTGGATAACTAACTAACAAAATTTAATGTAACTTTAAAAATTATGAATATAAAGAAATGTTAAATTTATAAATAAACTATTACGAACTCTCGTTACCTCATGACCATTAATCACTTCTGTAAGTAACTGTACTGCTACACTTTTATCTACAGATCGGTATAATAAGTAGGTACATGGTTTATTAGATAACAATATACAGTGAACACGGCTGTGGGTTACACCTCCATTCCATTCTGTTTTGGATATTAACACCTATGATTTAAGCGGTTGTACGTAATCGTTATACTTGTCGAACGGTAATCCGGTACACTTTTCAAACCAACGTATTGCCAAAATAATGTAACTCCGTTTAATTTTTGTCTCTGTCGAAATAATACTTTAAAGGAAATATGTATTTATTTAAATTATTTATACTCATAACCTAGAAGGTTATACAGCCTAGCTTTCGAAACAGCTTTCAGCGGTTTTATAGTTCATGGTCTGATGTTGTTTTCCAGCTCGTTTCCTCCACTCTTTTCAAATTAAATAGAACTTTATGAGAAATATTAAGAAGCTGTACTCAGTAAAGAGTAGAAACGCGCTAAAAAGTCAAAGGACTAAATCCACCATTTTTGTACAGCAATTGAAAGAGAATTCCTTGAAATTAAAAAATAATGGTGGCAGCTAATGCTGTTTACGTAAATATTACTTGGGCTAACATTCATTTATGTGTATATTTTGATTATGCTCCAGTATGAATTAGTATCACCTAAATAATAGTAGGTACTTCTTACTTAAATAGTATTTTAGTGTAGAAAATCGTCAAGTTCGTGCAAATAGGAACTTAAGTACTGTGAAATTGGTCTGTCATGCTCAAGTTATTGAACTGCTCTTTTAAAGTTTAAAAAAACTAAAATCTCGAATTACGTGAGGTTACATGAAGGTGACAAATCTATTTTAACTGCCATTTGGTTTTACCTCAAGCACCTTATACTAATTTATTCTTCAAAATATTCTTTAGAGCTATGTCAGTTCTACATTTTCTTTTGGCTTACAGCCCTGCAAAGAGAAGGAAATCTTGATCCAATACAAATCCGTCTGGCTTGCACCAAGTAGTAGACGGACGCCTTCTTTTAATGAAGAGGTAGGTCTCTTCTTTGGAAGGAGGAGGATAAAGTAGTCTACTGCTAGACGCAGGCGCTCATAGTAAGCAGGGGTAAGCAACGAGGATGAATGACCACTAGTGGCATGATACCATGAGAGTCTCCGTGATTAGGAGATCACGTTAAGCAGTCGGTTCGGTTGTTATTATAGGATAGCAATCGTGAAGCTTAGTTGGAGGCCTTTGGGCGGCTTAAAAAAAGAACATCCAACGGCAAGATTACGTAGCCACAACGTTATCTTGCCAGTCTCCAACCCGCTCTTCACTATTTAAACAGGCCATGGCCTGGAAAAGTTTCCCCGAGACCCTAGCTGGGCTAGTCTACGAGAAGAACCACGGAAGACCCAACCCGCTCTTGGCCTTCTGAGAGGAGACCCGATCCCAGCAGTGGAACATAATGGGTTGACTACTTTTTCTTATGTATACGCTGCCAAAATAATTCTACTTTGCTTGATAGGGCCTAGTCATTCAATAGTGGTGGTAACCTTCCTCATTGCGAATGTGGATAATGCAGCAGTATGACTTACGGCATAGCGGTTTAGTGAGATACTTTTTCAGGAAGCATCCGGACTTGACCCTGTTGATAGTGACTGATGATGATGCATGCCCTCTACATACCATACTATATGTATACATCACGCAGTGTGAAAATTACCTGAAACAAAAAACAAGTTGGTGAACCGTTGTCTTTAATTTAACATAACAACGCTGACTATCAGTACAATCTAGTCTCTAATAATAATCTAATATCATGACATGGAAACCTAGCTCACGCAATCTAACACTATTGATCTGATTAGATTCTAGATAAGATGTGGTTAGAGATAGTTAGATAGTTTTTTTCAATTGGTCGCGTGCCGATCGTGCAATCGGAAAATTATTATTATTGTCGTACTTATTGTTCTCAGGCCTAATTTTATTACACCGTTAAAGAATTTCATGAAAATAGATTGAGGAAAAAGCTTTTAGTTATTGGAATGTTTTTTTTGCGGGGAAATGGTACAGATAATATTGCTGCTTACTCTTAGTTCCAACATACTTATATATAACCTACACATATTTATTTAATTTATTTATTTACACAAACTTCCTGCAAACATTGCACAAGACGGACTTAATGCCACAGGCATTTTCTTCCAGTCAAACCTTTGGGTGTTGCAAAACTATGTGTGGCAGGCGTATTTTAATTAGCAGTAATATGATAGATTAAATTATAACCATATGTATTTGTATATTGTATATAAAAGAAAAGAGGTAAGCTATGCAACTATCAATAGTCTTTAGTTGTCCACTTGGACATGCGGCTCTCATTAGAAAAGAGATTTTTGGCATATCCTATCACTCTGGCCAGTTAACCTAATGTGTACAAAAGTCGAACCTATGAAACACCTCTTATTCAGTTGTTTCCAACTTACTTTATTTCAGTATACATATGTGTACTTGTACGTAGTTAATGTATTTATTTCAATTTAAAAAAATAGAATCATTTAAAAGTAATAATGAAAGAACAATACAACTTTAATGTACGAACAACATTTAAATACAGAAGCTCATTAATCACAAGCGATAAAAAGGTCAGTAGTGAGTCGTGCTCCTATACGAGTTGTATAATCGGTTTGTATAGCTATAATGTAGTCAATGACAGGAAATTATTGTCATAAAAATAATATTTTGGCCGTTACCTCTCAGCAGCGTTTAGATAATACTTACAAGTACATGTCTAATTTAAGCATTATGATTTTTGCCGAACGATAATTTCGAAATAGATTACCGAAACTTACTAAGAACAACTATTGCAACGGCAATATTAATAACTCATTTGGATTTCTTTCATATGTCATTTGTGACAGTTTTACGTTCAAATAATATTAGGTAAAAAAAAAGTCCGAAGATCGTTTTTTGTTTTTTCGAAAGACGGTCCCCATTTCATGTCATCCACATTAGATATATTTTTTATCATTAATTTCATCACGACGACGACTTTAAGACTCGAAGACTTGATAATTGAAGACGATAAATACTTGACATTGGCAGAAATAGCTGATCCGAGTGATCCGGCTGGTTGCCATTTCATCAAAAAAAGAAGAAAAAAAAGTCCGAAGAAGTTTAAAATTTAGAGACAAAAGCAAAGAAAAAAATAATACGATTACCTACCTAATGCTGTCCGAAATAGTTTTCGATCTTACTGAATAGTTTCTCTATTCTGGGTAAGGAGAACCCTGCTATCATATAAATACTTTTTTTATAATAATAAGCTTATTAGTTGTCATGACATCTTTTTTTAAGCATGTAATAATTATAACAATGTACTATTTATTACTCGATATTATTACTATATTAGCCGTTATCATTCCGTCACTCAGAATGGCTTAACACAGAACGTAAATATTATTTGGAACTAGTCTAAATTACTCCTTATAATATCAGCTATCTGCCAGGCAGAGCCACGCTTCGGCATGAATGGGACGGCTCGACCGGAGTGATACCACGGCCTCACAGAAAGAAAACCGGTGTGAAATAGCGCTTGCGCTGTGTTTCACCGAGTGAGTGAGGATACCGTAGACCCATACCCTAACCCCTCCCCCCATTCCCTCTCCCCATCCCCCAAAGGTCGGCAGCGCACTTGTGACGCTTTTGGTGTTGCGGGTGTCCATTGGCAGCGGTAATCGCTTAACATCAGGTGATGCGTCTGCTCGTTTGCCCCCTATTCAATAAAGAAAAAAAAAGTAAAAGGTATCCGTTACAGAGATTAACCGCAAGAGGCAGCTAAAAATAAAAATATGGTTTTTTAATGTATGAACCGTATATACTCGTACTTTCAAATGCATATATTGAATAGCTGTTTTAGGTTTCTGCCTCACTCAAAAGCAGTTATACAATTACAATTCGTTGAAAGCCGTAATATTTGCTGGAAATAACTCACAGACATACTACGCAGAACACGGTCGGGGACTACTAAGAAACTTACTGTTCCTAATTCTCTTATATAATAATTACATCTAGGTATTCATGGCTCTCGTTATATAAATCCGCTTTTATATCCGTAGGGACGTGACTTACAAGCCTCGATATGTTGTCTTCGAGAGGTAATACATAAGTATAGTTTTAGGTACACAAGTACTACATATTACGTACATACATTTATATGTATAGTACATTGTTGTATCTAATATTTTGCATATTTGGTGCTGGTATAGGTGAGGTTCAAAATAACGAAACCTATAATAAGGGGAATGATTAATAAAGAGACTATTTAAAAATAACTTAGTTTATAATTGCACTTCATAATTATCCAAGTTATTGATTTCAATTATAGAAAAGGTAAAAATATCATAACCACAAGGGAAGACCTGAATAAGTAACTAAATTTGTATAAGTCAGTAGCAAAAATTGCGAGAAAATTTTGTTCAATGGAAAGGGTTCACCGCAGAACAGCTATTCTGTGGGTTTAACAGATGGGTGGAGAGAATAAATTAATCAAACAAGAATAAATTAATAGGACGCAATTCAGACATTTAAAAAACAAATGCCAAATAGAATTGATCATAAAACAATCTCTCTTCGAAACTACATCAAATAAAAATAAAAATTATACTTGAATAATTCGATATGTAACGAGAATTGTTTCGAAAATGTTAAATATATAATTTTTATGAAACTTTCACTATTTAGTAGACAATTTAATATCTTAATTTTAGGCGATAGCATTTCTAAAGAACGATTATATGAACAAATACAATCGTAGGTGTTATAATGAATTTACAAAGTCTATAATTATGTTACAACATAATAGATAATACATAATAGTGACGGAACTGAGAACTGCCCACGTCTGAGTACAGGATTTTCTGTACCTATCACCAGAAGGCATGGCAATTAGAGCGATATATAGTCGCCAATCGTTTATCGATTATGAGGTCTACGAGTAACTAAATCGATTATTCGTGACTGGGTAACAATTAATTGTTTTAGATGGTGTGGTCGTATTTAATGAACGGTTTGCTGTTTAGGTTTTATATAATAGGTATTATGAACGCATTACTGTTCTTATAAATACAATGGCTTGTTATTTAGACAAAGATTTATCAGGTACATAGTAAACAAAAAAACTTTTAAAGTTTCCTGTTTCGGCTTTCTTTTTTTGTAAATGAAAGGATAAAGCGACATCTTATTAGAACATTTATTGTCGGAGATAAGATTGATATTAAATATAGAAGAATTTATAGCTGATAAGTTCTTTCCTCAATTGCTAAGGATATCTTTGTTTTCTAACGAAGAACTCCAGAGACAAAATTACTTGACTTAAATCTAGTCTAGTATTACAGCGTTAATTCTACTTATTATTGACTTTTTTATGAAGGTTATTGAACTTGATTACACTCTATACAGACAGTTTTTTTTAATCTGTGTTTAAATTCTTTAGAGTACATACTAATCGGTAGGAAATTTTATGGCGAACCAAAAGAAAAATTTTGTAGGATTTCCTACAAAATTATTGAGAAAAAGTCGAAAAACTGTATCAGTGTCTAGCGGAGGGGGAACTCCCCTTGTCGGCTACGTGCCACTCTAGCGCCCACTACCGCCGGAAGGGATAAGGAATTCTTGCCCACAACGCTACCTACCAGCAATTCCTCCTTTGCTGGATATCTAAATATGCTTTTGTATTGGCTCACTACCAAGTTAATATTTTCATACAATGGAGTTTTTATTGAAGCAATCATCCTCAAACACATTTACGGATAACAGTTTTTTTAACCGACTTTAAAAAAGGAGGAGGTTATCAATTCGACTGTTTTCTGTAAGATAAATTACCTTGTTTTAGTCTTTCGTACTAGTCCAACTCCTTTATTGTATCTCCTCTTTTGTACTGTAATTTATACATTTAACCAACTATATAATAGTCAGTGACTTCATTTGAAGGCTCTATCAAGATACTAGCATTGCTTTATTGCAGCATAGAACTGAGATAGTGGCATCTTCTAACATCGCACAGGTGACGTAAACAACTTCAATAATTTTTAATGAAACAATATGTTCTTCCTATATAAGGGGTGTTTTTTTAAGCTAGATAGAACTTTAAATTGTAAAAAGTAACACAAAAAATTAAATTTTGATGAAACTTTTTTTTATTTGTTTCAGTATACTCTGACAAATCATCATGAATAGACTCACGCTTGAACAACGCTACGAAATTATCCAAATTTACTTTGAAAATCAGTCGTCGATTCGCGCAACTTATAGACGACTTCGTCATTTGTATGGCGTACATAATCGTCCATCTGAACAAGCCATTCGTCGAACTGTGGATAGATTTCGTACCACATACTCTCTAGAGGATGCAATAACACCAGCACGTCGAAGGAATGTGCGTACTGAAGACAATATCGCCGCTGTAAACGAAAGTGTGGAAGAAGATCCAAATTTATCGATTCGTCGTCTGTCGCAGGAATTGGGGCTCTGTCCGTCCACTACGTGGAAAATTTTGCGCAAAGATCTCGGCCTACACCCGTATAAGATCCAGCTGGTGCAGGAATTGAAGCCACGAGACCATTATATGCGTCGTTCTTTCGCCGATTGGGCTCTAGAGCAGTTGGCAACTGACCCGTTGTTTTATCGCAAAATTGTGTTCAGCGATGAGGTGCATTTTTGGCTTAACGGGTTTGTTAATAAGCAAAATTGCCGCATATGGAGTGAGACCAATCCACAACAGACCCTACAGACTCCATTACATCCAGAAAAATGCACCGTATGGTGCGGTTTTCACGCTGGTGGCATCATCGGACCTTATTTCTTCAAAAATGAGGCCGGAGCTCGCGTTACGGTCAATGGAGATCGTTACCGCACCATGATCAATGATTTTTTGTTTGAAAATATGGATGACATTGATCCGGAGGAGATGTGGTTTCAACAGGATGGCGCTACGTGCCATACGGCGAACGCAACCATCGACTTATTGAAATCAAAATTTGGCGATAAGTTGATTTCGAGAAATGGACCTGTCAATTGGCCTCCAAGGTCGTGCGATTTGACACCTCTCGATTATTTCCTGTGGGGCTACGTGAAGTCACTGGTTTATGCTGATAAACCAGCAACAATTGACGCCTTGGAGGCCAGCATTGTTCGTGTTATTCGTGACATACGGCCAGCAGTGCTCGAAAAAGTGGCCCAAATTTGGACGTCCAGAATGCACTTCGTCAAGAACAGCCGCGGTGCCCATATGCCCGAAATCATTTTCAAATGTTAATGTCACGTATTGATCTTTCGAATAAAAAAAAATTTTGATTACAATTTAATTTTTTGTGTTATTTTTTACAATTTCAAGTTCTATCGGGCTTAAAAAAACACCCTTTATTTTAAGTTACAATAAACATTTTACTTTCTTTTCTTCTTACATGACAAAATAATCAATGTAAAAACTATCCAATTTACTGCAATGATTCATCTTTTTGTAATATACATAATAAGAAATGACTTCTAGAAGGCTATTTTTTATTCACGATTCGTTTTTAAACTTATACAAAATTAATTTTTAATTACTTATTTATGTAAACTTTCTACACATCAGAAGATACAGGTGTTAAATAAAATACAGCAATGCAATAAAATATACTGACTCATTCAAAATTTAATCTGAGGACAATAAAATAAAAAATATTACTCCATTCCAAATGGCAAGGAACGATTTATTTCACATATATTGTCTTGATTTTAGCGCCTTTCTTTTAAAAATATATTATGTAACATTTCTGACACTTCTAATCGTAATACATAATAATAAATCGAATAAACAATGACCCCGCACGAGCTAAATGGATAATATGAATAGAATCGATTAATCAGATTGCAACAATTATGGCGAGCGCGATTAATATGAGTATCGATCACATTCGCTTGCAATAAATAATCGATTATGTAAAGTGTGTCACCTGTCGCTTTGGAGTGCGACCTCGCTGTGATATAACGGACACAACCCATGAAAAGTAACTGGCACTTAATTTTGCAGGAAACGTAATTGGATACGAGACATGTGGAATAAATACTGCAGTTAAAATACATCTGCCTCACTACGTAATGAAAAGGAAATGCGTAATGCGTGTGTCATTTGTGGGTCTTAATGATGAAACGAGACCTTTCGGCGACGATAATCAAACCCTTTCTAGAAACCTGTAAGTAATTATTGATTACTTTTTACTACCACTTACCATAGGCCAATAAAATCAGTCCATACGTTAGCTCAAATACAATTAAATATTTACTGTATTTGATGGAATATGACTTATGCCACAGAAGCTTAAGAATTATTAAAAAAAATTTTAGGTCTTTTTTATTTAGCAGTATGTAGTGATTGTACTAAAAACAGTTCCGAACAGCTGGCCTCTGGCGACCTACTCAGTGAGGACCCGGACCATATAATAAATATTACGGACATCTAACACACAACGCCATCCAGTCCCAAGCTAAGCAGAGCTTGTGCTAAGGATACTAGACAACTGATATAAATACTTAAATACTTTTTTTTTGTAAATACATAAATACTCGTATTATACATAGAAAACACCCAAACTCCTAAACAAATATTTGCAGATCATGCAAACATTTAGCATACCCTACCACTACGCCACTAAGGCAGTTATTATATTTTATATTGGGTCCTCCTGTTGCCCGATAGACGCAAATGGACCATGGATATGTTTTGAATACCAAGGATATTTCTGTTGCATTGTCAATCCTAACCCAAAGAAACAATGAAAAAGCTAATGACCGAAGTATTTACTATTAATAAGTAGAACGATGACATTTGACCACAAGCTTCTGTTGGCTACCTGATAAGTAAGAGCCCTAACTGGTCATATATTACTATGACGTGATAATAATTGTGACAGCTGATTTTAATGTGACAGTTTCATTTGTATTCCAAGATAGGGAAGTTTTCGACCACAATGCAAGCCTTCACAAGTCCTACGAACTAAATATTTATTGATTTGTTTGTTGCAAGAAAGCGTGTGTAAATTGATACAATGGCTATACGATAAGGAACTAAAATTGGTCGTACAAAACCGTAATTCTTATTTACGCGTGGTTTTTAATGTGTAACAGCGAAATCCTGACTGACCCCAATAATCATAAAAAAGTTGGGTAATCAAACCATCTTTAATTGTGCATTGGTCTGAATTGGAAATAATCACTGAATATCTATATAAAAGAGAAAGTTTAGGTCTTCTTCAAAAGCTTAACACATTTTGATAATTGTTATGAATTTTGTTTATGAATAAATTTTAGACATAATAGAAAAGTCACGACGATTCTTTCGCAATAATATTTATTTTAACACAGTAAAAAAAAATGTCATCATTGCATCATACACAATTGTTCATGTACCTACTAAGGTATAATTCTTTGACAACAAACTGTATTGTGCTACTATTTTTTTTTTTTATGATGAAATGGCAACTAGCCGGATCACTCGGATCAGCTATTTCTGCCAACGTCAAGTATTTATCGTCTTCAATTATCAAGTCTTCAAGTCTTCAAGTCGTCGTCGTGATGAAATTAATGATAAAAAATATATAAAATGTGGATGACATGAAATGGGGACCGTCTTTCGAAAAAACAAAAAACAATCTCCATTGTGCTACTATATTATTCTTACAATACCATACCAGAAACCTGAAACTTCTATATTCTAACTGATGTCAATTAAATGTCAAATTTAAATTTCTTCAAAATCGTCAATTAAGGTAGTCGATCAACATGAAAGTCCAGTTAAAAATATATTTATATAAATTTAAGTTTACAAAATTACCGTATTGTGAATGAAATAAAGTTCAAGTCCAGTAATTTGCGAAAATAGTCAATTTGCGAATGCGTTTCCAGCAAACATATTAATCACATACAGGTGAGACGATGTGTTACAAACGTGTGAAGCTTTCTGTTAATTTACAAGTTTAACAACAAACCCAGAATCCCACTTAACGGTCGTGAAATTCTGGATATTGTAATGAAGGTCAAGTTAAAAGTTTTTCTGCACAAACCCTTTCTTTAGATAAAAAGTGGTCAAATTAAAATGAAGATACGAGTATTATTACGTGTAATTGTCAAAAGCCGTCATAACCGATACTTCCCGGGCCGTTGAAGCGGACAGGACTTTTTGCAACCACACATTTCAGTTATGTAATTAACCCGGTTTCATTTGCCATATTAAATTTCAATTATTGTACCGCGGAAGTCGCATGCGGCCATTTGGAATCGTAGATTACGATTATTTGTGTGCCGTTTTATATCCGCTGGTGTATTTACAAGTATTATGTATTTAAAGGGTATATTATAAGAATAATATTATGTATCTAGCAATACATCTTGTGACTTTAGCATTAGGCTTTAGCAGAATATGTAGTAACGGTCGTAATACTAAATATGCATAATACTCGTAGTAACACATATTACAATATTTTTGGGGGCGACTGTACTCAGATTATTATTTGTTGAGTTTAAGATTACTGATATAGTATCTTATATACCAAACAGCCGCACTTAAATTAATTACTAGTTGAGTCCCGCGGTGTTACCCGCTGTTGTAAACGTACAACATTAACCTAGTCAAAGCTAGTCTAAAAAAAGTAGTCTAAGTTACTCCTAATTACATCAGCTATCTGCCTGTGAAAGTCATGTCAAAATCGGTGTAGCCATTCCAGACAAAATTAAAATAAAAAAACGACGGGTTGCACTCCGGGAGTGCCGGCAGAAGTGAAAACTTGAATATTAACGTTGTGCATTTTTGATATTTTGGAATGGTTAGAGAATAATTTTGTACGAATTGCTTTCATTATCAGTATAAAAGTACTATTATTTATGTGGTGGAATACAATATTCATTTATTGCACTATCGTACACAAACATGACAATTTATATTACATACACACACGAACATTCGCGCAAGCGCCCTGCGCCGCCTGTCCTGTCACGTGACCTGACGCGAGTTTATACGTCCTCTCTCCATCCGTCTTACGAATTTTCGATCAGGTCACGTGACCTGACGCGAGTTTATACATTTTTACCCATTCCAAAAAAGTACACAGCGCCGCTAATGAAGTTTTCACTTCAAAAATTTTTGTAGTATTTTAGTAAAACGCGGTTATATTAATATTACAAACAGACATTCCAATTTTATTCATTTGTATTGTTTAAAGATTGTATTGAAATCGTAGAATAAATTTTATACATCTTAAACACGTTTCAGTATCATCAAGTTATACATAATGAAATAGAATATTAACTCATAACTGTCGGTATGATAGACTAGTCTTTATTAACTACTTCAATACTTCAACGACTAAGTATATTCCCTCGTTTTATAAATTCCTTTATAACGATGCTTAATAACTATCGTTCTTCGTAATCATTTTAACCAGCACCTGAGCTCGTATAGAAGTAAACTCAATAAAACTCAGTAATTAAGAGTGGCGTTTGTTGAAAGCAACTTGATCACCGTCGCATTGAGACTTAAAAAGCACTTATTTAAAGATTCTTAGTGCAATTGATTAAAAGGAAATACTATTTTGTCTCTCACTTAAAAATGTCTAGGCAATAAAATATGATGACAAAAGCTAGGAAATACTTTTCATGCAGTAAAAGCTTTTTACTCAGTACTTTAGTTAGTTACTTGGAATTTCATTCTCAATAATACCTGTCTCAGGTGCAGCTTTCTTGAAGGCGTAATGCATTACGTAACCATCTAAAATTTAACAGGGGAATATTGTTTCATAATATTATTTCTCACGGAATATTGGAGAGAATGGAGGGGTTTGTATATAAGAAAGTATATGTTCAGTAAAAAAATAAGGTGCAACAATCTGGTCTGCCTTACATGGCTGATTTTTGCGTAACCAACCAGTCGGAAAGGGAGAAATACGAACAACTAGTATATATGAAAGGTCGTGTTTGTTATATTTATGGTATAGGTATACCTGTTTTCTGAAGTGCTTTCTCAATTTCTAAAATGAGATTGGAATTATCACATTATTGTCAAATTTTCTAGATCCCTTATATCTTATAACTTTTTGGCTGACTAATTTAATCAAGCTATGCATCTTCTATTGCTTCTACTATGGAGAGTGCTCCGAGTAATTGCTCAAGCTGATCCCATTCACTTCTTTCCGCCATCGTCCTACGCGACAGCAGTTTTATCCCCATCATTTAGATAGTTGGCAGTCACAGCTATGCGCTTCTCTAGAAACTCTGCCTCGCACCACAAAACGAACGAACTGTCGCCTGCGGTATTCCCGCACCAATACGACCTTCAAACCTTCAAGAAAAGAGCGTACTCCTTCTTAAGAGCCGGCAACGCACTTGTGACGCTTCTGGTGTTGCACACAGACTAGTCTAGTTACATGTATAACTATTTAGTTTTCAACAAAGTAGTCAAAACAGTGTTTCATTATTGTTTATACCTTTGCAGGTTTAAAGATCTTTATTTCTCACTAAGATAATCTTTATTCACATGAGAATAATATTGAGTAAATAATATAAAACGGTACGGGTAAAACAAAAATAAAATTGCTGCTACGGTATGGAGCGAGTTCTCTGCATGCCTGTGGTAAAGATAAACCTATAATTATTTAATATTATGATCTCAACTACGCAGATCCTGTACCACTGCAGATATTTCTAAAAATATACATACATATTTAAGGTTAATGATCACTTAGACAAAAAATAAATGATCGAGCTCATCATAAAATTGTTTCTCTTCATCTACCCAAGAAAAATAATATAATTTGTATGATAAGCGAATTCACGACCTTTGGCTTAGCCTCAGGGTTTTAATCACTAGAGTAAGTCAAGTTGCAAATGTTTCGCGTCGATTCTCCGACTACACTTACGTTAATAAATAGACTATCATTTTGGTTAATATTTTGACCACGCCAGTTAGCGTCGATATGACGTAATTTTCATAGATTTGTTAGATTTCCATTTACGTTTGGAGAATGCAACTTGGATAGGAAGGCAGGTCAGGCTTGAAACACCATTTCTTCTGTGTACATACATCAATAAGTGTATTTTTAAAACGCCAGAGATTTATTTGACTGTTTATATATAGAAACAAGTACATAATATAGAGTAAAACAAGATTTTAAATTTGAAATTGAAAGTGAGATGTTAAGGATAGACAAGCGTAATTCATTATGCAAACTAGCTCAAGATCGTGACTTTGTACATTTAGTCCTATCTCACTAACACTTTAGACAGATACTGCGGTAACATTATCGTACAATGTCTGTTTCTGAGAGGATACTAACTCTGTGTTCGGACACCGACGATATTCTTGTTTTTGTAAGCACACAGTATTATGTTTTAGCTGAGGTAAGCTTTGTCGGTTGGCCACCCGATTGTAAGGCCGGGCAACACCAGTTGTAGACAACCCTACCTACACAACGTGTGTCGATTCCTTGTATAATCTTTTTTAAATATTAAATGTATTTTAAAGTTCAAAATCACTCCGTGTTTTATATATCTTAGTCCCGGCTAGGAACATTGTAAAAGTGATAATTAACAACACACAGTCTTAATGACTATACAGACATATATTGTGACATACCTACAATTTATTGTGATATGATCAAGTCGGGGTCACCAATAATTTGAATCACTAGATTAAACTTGAATGGCTGTCTTTTCTTTCGCTTTGTTGTAACATATTCAAAGGAACGGAAATGTGTAAGAGGAATCATGGAAAGCGCTATTTAATTATACCAAAAAACTTGCGTGGGACATCAGATGGTAGGTGAGATGTCAGAGCTTTGACATCATTAGTTCATTGTTTCGCGTCATTAGCTTTCATAAAAGTAGGTATCACCGACTTCAATGGGAATACATCTTGATAAATTATTGCAATAAACATCATTTTTCATTTTCTAAATTTAAAACTTCGAGGTGGATTTTTAAATCACCATGGGAGGAAACGAAAAGGACAGCTACAAAATTAATAATATATTTTCAAAATCGTTTGATAAATAACAGAGTTCTAAAGTAAGATATAAAAAATACAATATACTCGTAAGAAAAGGATGTTTCCAAATGTCTCTTTTTTACTCGCTCGCTTAATTCGCTCTTCATCGCTTAATCTTAATTACTTCCTTGCCTTCATTGGTTCTGTCTAGAATATGTAATAACTAACTAAAACTTATTACAGCATTCGTCTTCTATATTATTTTTAAATTTCAATCACACAATTGTCATAAATGTATCTATATTAATAAATAAAATTTAGGTGTCTGTTTGTAATTTCACAATAACAGCTTTTCACTAAATTCAAATGAAAGTAATAAAAAAAAATATTGCCAATTTTTTTTTTCTTACGGTATTTCATTTCTTACCTACGTCAAAAAATTGAATTCTGTTTTTTTTTTGTGTTTGTTTGCCTGTTTGTTTCGGCTAATCTCTGGAACGGCTGAACTAATTTTTACGAGACTCTCACTGATAGGTAACTGATGATATTAAAGCAGTAACTCAGGCTACTTTTTAGACTAGCTTCGCCCCGCGGCGGTACTAAAAAAACACCGCGAGGTTCAGTTAGGATGTAATAATAATAATAATAAATCTCTTTATTGTACACCAGTAGTAGTGTGATTACATGGTAAACTTAAAACTATTATGAAGTATGTACAAGTGGCGGCCTTATCGCTCCATGGCAATATCTTACAGGCAACCATGGGTACTCAATATTATAAAGTTGAAGAGTTTGGTTGTTTATTTGGTTGAACGCACTAATCTCAAGAAGTAATCTGATCCGATTTACAAAAATCTTTTACAGCTAGATAGTCCAGTTGTCGAGGGAGGCCAGGCTATATATCACCATGCTACAACAAAAAGTAGCGGAGTATCAAATTAAATATAATGCAAAAATGGAGGCAAATTATTCATTTTGAGAACTTCTATTGCATTCGCTGCGTAAACGGTTCAAGTTTCACAAGAACAATCTATGAAAGAATTCTTCACCTTTAAAAGATCTAAATAAAAGTCCCCGTCAATATATGTCTCATCTTTCGAGGTTGGCTTACTATAACTATTTTTACGGTAACCAAATTCGTTCACGTTTTATAACTTCACGCTACGAGCAGTAGGAAACGCAGACGAGGTTGTGGGGGTCAGCTAGTATGAGGTATATTTATTGATATCTTCCGTATTTATATTTCACATAAAACGTCAACCAGTTTTAGTAATAAAAATCTGCATTCTGAATCGTTATATTTACATCATTACATCGGCCTTCGTAATATATACAAAGTGGTACCAACAATAACGTTGCAAATACTTTTGCTGTTTATTCTGAATACTTATATAGTCCATTCGTTTAGATAGTGTCGGTGCACCCGCACACAATTGTAGTTATTGTTGTGAAATACGAGTATATTGATACAACGGCGTAAACTGACATAGTAATTACTTGCTTGTGGATGTACGCCACAGTTGAGCCATTTCATTTTCTGGCGGCTTGCCGCACGTGCGAGGGCGGAGCTATCAAAGTGACCGTATCTAAGCGAATGGACTAATCCTGTAGTAATGTTTTGTTGTAAAATATAGATGTCAATTAAAGTTAAGCTTATGTGAACCTGACCTTGTGTGTACCTGAATTCTTTAACTTTATAACTTGACACATGTCATATACGGTCGTCTGATTCTAAAACAGGCAAAGATTGTACTAACCAAACCAGACTTTAGGCAATACATAGGCTACTCTTTACATGTAAGAAACAGACGGGCGGAGCCGTGGGCAAAAGTTAGTGTAATATATCTATATCTATACTAATATTATAAAGAGGAAAGATTTGTACCTATTTTTGTATGTTTGTAATGAATAGGCTCAAAAACTACTGGACCGATTTTAAAAATTCTTTCACCATTCGAAAGCTACATTATCCACGAGTAACATAGGCTATATTTTATTTTGGAAAAAAATTGGGTTCCGTAAGATATTTGGGTTTTTCGGACACAAGGTGTAAAAATCAATCAGAAAAGTTACTTATTTTGCGAAAATTTTCATGCTACGGGCTATATAAGACGCAAACGAGGTTGCGTGGGTCAGCTATGTTTTATATACAACGTGTATTTAGTATCAGCATTGCACCCGTGCGAAGCCGGGGCGGGTCGCTAGTAATGTATAAAGTCTTACAGACAGATTTTATTATATTTCCAACTCCGATGTAACGATGTTGACTGCACCGTTAGTCTAGTGGTTTAAGCGGTCACTACGCCGCTTGCTACTGCGCCAAGTGCCGTGGGTATAAATCCCACGTGGGACATCACTTTGTGTGATCCACAAATTGTTGTCCTGAGTCTGGATGTTCTTTGTGTTCGTCACATGTAGGTTTGTAAAGTCCCCTGCGACACAGCACGTATATTCCTTTAGGGAGTTATTTTTAAAATTTCCTCTGATTAATTTCGTTCCGGTTTTCAAGACAGTTTTATTTGTCCTAAGAACTTCCCGAGTGTCATAACTCGGTTTTCGTGGGTGACTGCTGTTGATCCTGATGTATAGGTGTTACAGTGGTGGGCGTGTGGGCGGTATTAGACAGTTGTAGTGCAGAACATACAAATGACAGCAATTTTTAAAACCTTTGTGATACTTAATGTTAATATCAAATTTTTTAAGTGTCAAATTAACTTAATATATAAACAGATCATTACGGCAATATTTCGAAAGGGAGACGGCGAACATGAATAGAACTAAAAGCTTTTTATGTTAAGGATGTCGATGCAATGTCCGGATATTTAAGAAAAATATCCGCAAAAAATTTAGAGTAATGACTTGTAACCTAAAAAACAGTATCTTTTTTTAATAATTTTACATTAAAGTAATATTTTTCTTGACAATTCTTAATTTGTAAGATTAAAGAATTGTATGGCGATAATGATCGTTTAGGTATTAAATGACAATTATAACTAACTAGTGACCCGGCCTGGCTTCGCACGTCTTTAGAATTCTCGATGTTTTCTACTATAATATGCATATATCACACACATAAATCTTCCTCTTGAATCACTCACTCTATCAATTGCTGAAAGCTGCATTAAAATCCATTGAGTAGTTTAAAAGGTTGATTTTAAAATGAGAGATGATGTATTCAATTTAATTATTAGATCGAAATTTATAGATTTTTCCTGTATCTCTGAAAAAAAATTTTCGAAATTTGAATTCGATTTTCGAATTACTGCAGTTCTCTCATCGCAACAGTCGTCTACCAATTTCCTCAAATATCACATTCTAAAATAATCTGTTCCTAATAAATATTCATATTATACAGGGATAACTAGTTCTTGTCTAAGGTCACTAGCATTAATTGGCGCTATAAATGGTCATACGCATACCGATTACTCAATATTTAAAGGAAGTTATGACTGACACATGAATGGACTTTATCTTAAATAATTTAAATCCGGCTATTAAATACATGGTTGAATATTAAGTACCTACCTATGGTATGGCTGAGCTACTGACATGACACAGTTGTCAAAAACACTTGATAGATATTATTTACCGGATGAGTATCCGTAAGTGGGTGGTACTTGTCTATGGTATTATTCAACACTTCATCCTACTGGCATCTTGGTTTAGAGTCCACGTCAAAAAGGGTGTGTTTGTGACTACAACAGTACACTGCTACTAGTTAAAAATACATTTTTACTGACTGCCTCGGTGGCGCAGTGGTAGTGAATGCGACTGCTGTGCTTGAGGTCTCGGGTACAAATCCTGGGTCGGACCACGTGTTTGTGTAGTCTAATAATATTTGTTTTGGAGTTTGGGTGTTTTGTATGTATCACATGTATGTATTTACAAAAAAAAGTATATATGTATTCATATCAGTTGTCTAGTACTCATAACACAAGCTCTGCTTAGCTTGGGACTAGATGGCGTTGTATGTATGTATGTAAATAAATATTTCGAACATCTAACACAGATGTTCGAAATATTTATTTATTATTATTTAACATAATTATTGTGATTCAAATTGACTTAAAAGTTAAAATATGCGTTTGAGTGCGGAAAGTATTTTTACTTAATTACTAGAAGGGGTAGTACTTCACATGTTTGATCAACTGATGTTGATCACCAATCACATTCTGATGTTTTAATTAGTATGTAAATTATAATTATGTAAATATGATTAAAAGTTTATTGTTATCAAACTTTAAATAAACTTTGTTGGGTAACAAAAGATGATTCCAAAAATCTAAACACTGTTTATTATCTAGTTACTACATTTATTTATTATCTAAAAATATGAATGTAGTTTAACTTTTTTAAATCAAACACAATTCGGGCTAATATTCATAACACATGGTGTACTATTCATTTAGTATTTTTATGCATTAATTGTTATTGATCAGAATTGCAATTAATAAATGTAAAAACATTAAGAACTTCTTAATAATATTTACAAATACCATTTTAGTGGATATTCAGTTTGCATTTTTATTTCGGTCATACCATTACCTAATTCATTCATCATTAAAAATCAGAAAAGCATTATGTATGTAATATGTATATATAAATTTACAATTAAGGTAACACTGACGTAATTCGCTTTCATAGCGCTAATCAAGACGGAAGAACAGACTAGAGTCGCTAGTCGGAACCTGATAAGGCCGAATACGTGATCACCTACAGTCTACGAAGGAAAGCTGGTATTTAATAATAGAAAATTAATTTACGAAGCAATGAATAACTCTAAATACTCCACTTCGATTTATTGCTCAATAGTGCAAATAACCGATACGTTTAAATTACGGCATCTTGTTGTTATTGATATTGTGTGTTATAATTGCAGGATACCGGGAGAAATTGTATATGTAATATGTACCTTAACGATAATATTAAATTTTAAGTACTTTTTGAAGGTATCGGTAATGTATATTGCTCAATTTCAAGAAATTTGCAACGAAATAGAAAGTTACAGTTTTGTTTTATTACATATCCATAAATAAATACATATGTATTTGCATGTGGTAAAAATGTGGTAATTCTCATGTACAACTAGAAAAAAATATTTATCCAGGTGAACTACACAGATTGCCCACGGCCAATAAACGGTATATTATACACAGACACACACATCACATAACATCAACAGCCTTTAAAGGTTCACTGCTGGACAAAGATTTCTCCTAAGAAAGGAAGTTTTATTAGGTTTATATATATTTCATAATAATTTTTAGATCTGGCAACTCCGGAAATTTTCGCGCCCAAGCTTTAAAATATCACAATACGAAACAACGTGTAAGCCCGTAATGACAAATGACATATTGTTTCGTTAACCATTTTATGTACTTGTTAATTGCATATAAATAGAAAGCTCTTTTCTATTGGTGAGTTAGACATTTCAGTGTATTCAAAACTAACAGCTATGAAGGTCTTGATCAGCATGCGCAGCTTTCCCAGTCTTGTTCTTTGGATATCTGTCTTTCTAGACATAACAAGTTGAACAGAATTACATTTTGAAAGGTAACCAATTTGTATACTTGTCTCTAGTTTGTGTGAAAGCGAAAACAGTTGTTGAACAGTCGTGTTTTATGTGGGTAGGACGCAGTTGGGCGCTTAGAAATGTAGTAAATGTTGCCAAGTTTGACCGGTGCACTGGGTGTGGGATACGGGAAACTAATTGTATTTGTATGAGTGAAGTGCTTTATTAACTGTAATACGAACTGACAATCTTGAAGGCTTTAAGAACGTTTCTACTTACTTTTCTATGTTCTTCACATGTGTATTATTTAAACAATTTCTTTTTCGTAGGTAGATATGTACCTATGCACAATTTTATATTTATTGAGTAAACTGATGAATCTGTTACTATTCTAATTGTAATTAACTAAGTGTCTTTGTTTTTATAGAGAATAAAGAACCTTTAATCACAATAAGCTCATATTTTAGAGCCAAGGCAAACGAGTTGAGTAGTAATTCATATTTACAGGTTGACTGTAATGCATTAAGTGCGCATATCCATAGCCAAACAATAACAAAATAATCTTATAACTGCCGCCTGCCTACGTAGATTTATTTCCAGATATTGCATTTATTCAATTATAAAAAGCTATTCAAGTTAGTTTATTTATAGTTTTATGAATTCCACACATACTTGGTTAAACGTGCAAATAAATTTAAATTCAAAGAAGCCATGTTATCCGGTATCATAAATTTAAGCTTAGTATTAAAGCAGTTAACTTTTTGCTATGAAACTTAATAATATGTATTATGCATTGCAATAAGTAAATACGAGGTATACAATACTCAATTTATTGTGTAATATAATTTAATGATCGACGGACTTAACTATAAGAACTCGTAGTTTAGGTGATTTTATGCCACGATGTTTCCATAACTTTCCCTGGTGTAGCGCCTGCGTCGTGAAATTGTTCAAAAATCGAAAGCTCAGTCACAGGAGTTGGTCACGAATGACTACCCATCGATCTTACTATTCACAAATTGTTTTGTATTACTTAAAATATATTATGTGCTTTCTAAATAATTTTAATCAAACCAAGTTGTAAGGCTTTATAGTACACAGCTTTTTATAAAATCTTTTGCGTGTGAATTGGGGTAATATTTATGATGTATGAAAACTTTTTGTTTTTCCAATATTTCGATCGAATCATACCGGTCGTGATCACTTTTATGTAAAAGAAAATACACTATAACTATGTCACAAGAGGTGCCACGGATATCTATGCCACAGGAATCGAGTAAAAATCACTCGACTTGTTACACTTAGGATAATCTTAGTATCGGTTTTGCTTTGATCTTGGAATGTCTATGACGCTATTACGGCAGTATCAGGTATTTGAAGCAGAAATGTGCCATTATAGTGAGCGTGCACACTTTATGGAATGCGACTCCGAGGCCTTGGGAGTTATTACAGCTTTCGTTGCGAGATAATCGGGGCAACGCTCCTAACCTGATCGGCCAATGTATACCTTAATTTATTCGAAGGAAAATGTGAGAACATTATCTCCGTAAGTAGTTTAATCTACAATTTTCTTTTGTTATCTGGATAATTTAATTTTATTGTTGTAAGTAAAAACTAATTGACATTGTTTGTACAATTAAGATAATGTTATAAGATTATCGTATATTTAGTCACAAAACACCGTGAGAAACTTTCGCGCCGTGCATTCTATTGAAAGGTATAGGTACTAGTGGTACAAATAGGACCGATTAATGAATTCGATACGTGCTTACCCCGGCCATTATGTGGTGCAATTAATCAGTTAGTCTTCCTTCCGACAGATAACGCATTTGAGCAAGTTTAATTTTATGGATCCGTTTATTAATGTATTCTGAAGCAATATTAATATTAATTATGTGGTATGTCAATGTATTAATATATAAATATGACTCATAAAAAATCTTACAAATTGCAATGCAGACCTTCTACAAAAAATATGTATTATACAAAATCAGAAAGTTATATATGTAGCTTGTATTTATATACATTTAGATACAGAAGATAAGATTTAAACAGATTTTTATCGTCTACATCTATTTTGAACATTATGTATATTTTGAATATCTTTTATTATTAGAAACTAATTAATAAATAACGTATATAAAACTTAAATTAAATTTAACCTACCATAGGAAATAAAAAAATACTAGGTAATGAAGACAATAATGTAATTTTTTTCAAAATTTAAATTTTTGTAAACACTAGCTGACCCTCGCAATCTCGTTTACTTCTACTATTGCCCGTAGCGTATTAATATTTCCCCGTTTTTAAACATTCTTTATTGGAGATCCGCTCGTATTGGTCTTAGCGCGATGATATATAGCCTATAGCCTTCCTCGACAAATGGACTATCCAACACTGAAAGATTTTTTCAAATCCGACAAGCGGTTCCTGAGATTAGCGCGACTTTTTGTGTTAAGGTATTTTAGAATTCAATGACCATGGTAATAGTGACAGTGACTTTTAATCATAAACTGAATAAACTTCGACTTACAATACTTAGATTTAAAAATCCAAATTGGAAGTAATTTGTCTGCAGATGTATTACTTAGTCATAATTCAGGCTTCTGTCTTTATCTAAATCAAAGGTATTTACAATGATCCCAACGCAATTTCTTGATTTATTTCTAAACAAAATAAGTACGACTGCACGTTTGTGTTTTTTAAATTTGCCGGGTGCACTGCTAAATTTTAATATTACAAATTTTAAACTAAGTGATTGACTACTACATCCTACACGAAGTGGACATGTCTTTGATTTGTTCATAATATAAAACTGAAATTACTACTTACATAGTAATATTTAATTACACATTTTTTTCGAGAATAATTTGCATATTACACACGCATATTACAATTTGTTTAAACAAAATTATGTACAATTCGCTACTAGTTATACCGACAATTAATGCATATTTGTACTTTATTTATTTAATTTGATTATATAGGACACAAGCAAAATATGTTTCATATCTATTTAAAAAATGTACAAACAATATTGCAAAAAGTAATTCAGTCGGCAGCAAAATATTTTCGTAAATTTACTGTGTTTAAATATGTTTAGCCATGTTTTTTAGTTATAATTTTTAGTAATTAATAAATACTGGCAACACTAATGATGACGTTCGTTTGCGCCAAAAATGGCTGAATCTTTGACATCCCTTGTTAACGCATATATTTACACGAGTACCTATTTATATTAGGACACATATCCTGCCTGATCACAATCCTCTATCGGTCTCCTAGTTTTCGTTAGATTTCAAGAAGATGAAATTCTCAACTTGGTTGAATTTTTTTACCCGCAACCAACCAATCTCAGGATAGATAAATCGGCTTCTAGTACCCGAGACGGTGTGCGGTTTTGGTCGGTCCGTGTCCGACATAATCGTGTCACCTCAAAAAAAAAATTCAGATGGTAGGTAATATGTATTTGATTCCATTATAATTTAAAGAATATATATCACCTGTAAGAATGGAAAATTAAGTAATGAAAAATGCACAATTACTATTAATTATATTGAAGGCCCTTTCAAGTCTGTAATTTTTTTCACACACACACATAATAATGTCCCCAATTTGCACGCAAGATGTTTACGTATAAAATATGCGTAAATATTGCTGCGTTGTATCCGCTGCATTGTGCTTAGACTTTCCCTGACCCATTGAAATGAGCATAGATTGGGCCCGAATACTTGCTTGGAATATTAAATTGTTTGTGTATTGTACTCGTTTTGTACAAATAGCATGGACTTTATTTTAATAAAGGAAGCCGGATTCGCGTTCATTGACTTGGTACCTACTCAAGTTAATTAATGTTAAAATATCCATTTGGTGACTAGAATAGATATATGAGGGTAGTGTTTTATTCAACTTATCCACTCTAATTAAGAAACAAATTCTTTAAGCGCGCCATCGCACTATTGTTCCAATAAAACATTAAAGAAAATAAAAAAGTAATCACTACATAGTATAAAACAAAGTCGCCTTTTCTGTCCCTATATCCCTATGTGCGCTTAAATCTTTAAAACTACGCAACGGATTTTGATGCGGTTTTTTCCAATAGATAGAGTGATTCAAGAGGAAGGTTTATATGTATAATACATGCATCATATACTAAGGCAACATTGCTAATTTTAGAGGTTTCTATTTTATGCCCGTGCAAAGTCGGAGCGGGCCGCTATGTTTTTATATACAACGTTCATAGTTTTTCTGTAGTGTATTTAATTTAGTATCAGCATTGCACCCGTGCGAAGCCGGGGCGGGTCGCTAGTAAATGATAAATTTGTTTGTACAGTTGCAAATAAAATTGTGTACATTTATCTTTGCGTTTTATGAATCCGTTGACAAGTAATTATGATGGCAGACTTCAAATTTTAATTGTCGTAAATTAAACATCTCTAGAAAATGTATTCTTAATTTGCCGGTGCTTAAAATAAATTATTTTTATAATTTGCCATCTTGTCTTGTAATTCTCATTTATTGATGCTAGAGTGATGTGCAAAATTATGCCAATAGTATCGATCCACGTCTCCAATAAAGGCCAAATCATATGAGTGTACAATGAATAAGGTTTTAGATTGTTAGTCAACAGTTTCATCCTTGAATAATATTTTGCTTTATCTCAAATAGCATCTACCATAAATAGAGAAAATTATCTTCAATTTCAAAGTACATGTATACACAAATCGATGGAGATCGCGATTAGGCAAACGTAGTGTAGGGCAGCTTGCGGCACGGTGGCCTGACGATTTGAAGAAAGTGGCTGGCAGCGGATGGATGCAGACTGACTAAGCTAAGACTGGGATATTTGGCGCTCCTTGGGGGTGGCCTCCATTCAGCAGTGGACGGCGATTGGTTGGTATATAAGCAATAAAGTTTCCTTGATCTATTATACAACTGTCGTTTAAAGTAACATGTTAAATGTACTAATAAGGAGAGAAGGCTGAAAATCCTTCTACGTGCTACGATTATACGCAATACGCATTGATGACAATCAGCTACAACTTGAATTATTACCATAAACTAGAAGCTAATAACTCACTGCCCACGTAACTATTACATCACAATTACTTTCAAACAAATAATTTATACTATGGATTACAAGACAAGGATTAAGTAGGTTAACATGACATCTTGTCTCTATGAAATGGATAGCCATACTTTTTATAAAAGCAAACTAAACTCTTAAGCATTTTATAGTAGTACTAGCTGACCCATGCAACCTCGTTTTTTTTTTTTTTTGAATTGTCGGCAAACGAGCAGACGCAGATCACCTGATGGTAAGCGATTACCGCCGCCCATGGACACCCGCAACACCAAAGGCGTCACAAGTGCGTTGCCGACCTTTGGGGGATGGTAAAGGGGATGGGCGTAGGAGTTGGGGAAGGGAAAGGGGATGGAGGGAGGGGTTGGGGATGGGGGAGGGGATGGGGATGGGAAAGGGGATGGAGGGAGGGGTTGGGGATGGGAAAGGGGATGGGGGAGGGGTTGGGGGGAGGGGTTGCGGTATGGGCCTCCGGTATCCTCACTCACTCGGTGAAACACAGCGCAAACGCTATTTCACACCGGTTTTCTCTGACCCATTCATGTCGTTTATTTATTTATTTATTCATAGGTTTATCTACAGTTGTTACACATTACTTAAGAATTATACATGTACAATACATAAAATATACTTAAGTGTTCAACATCAATCGGCAAACACAACATTAATGAAAAACATTCGGATTCTAGTATAAACAAACTTCGTCAAAATTGGTAACCAGTTCACAGAAATTAAATTTAAAAATAAACACATCATAAAAGGAAGACAGAGACAAATGTCATTTATATAATTGTGTCTTAATTTATTGGCCCACAGTTTATAAAACAAATACAATTAAAACAATTTAAATGAACCTGATTCTAACTGCAGTTATTTCAGCTGTAAACTTGGCTTTGAAATTTATAAAGGCTGATGCTAAGCATGTCGATTTGTTTATCGAACTTATTATAAAGTCTACTTAGTCTTGATATTGGAGAGTTGAAATCGAGGACTGTTGACGTGACGGCGGGTACAGTAGATTGGCCGGCTTTCGGGGGTATTTACGAGGAACATTAAATTGTATACCAGACAATAATTGAGCGCAGTCGACGAAATTATTTACTATTTTATACAGAAAAATCAGGTCCAGTGAGTCTCTTCCTGTTTCGGGCGATATTATCTTAAATGTTTGCAATCGTTTAGTGTAACTTCGCGTCCTTTGCGTTCTCGTTAGCGTCCCCTATTGCCCGTAGCATGATATTATTCCCCCGTTTTTGAAACATTCTTCATTGGTGCTCTGCTCCTAATGGTCTTAGCGTGATGATGTATAGCCTATAGCCCTTCTCGATAAAAAGGCTAACTAACACTGAATTTTTCAAATCGGACCAGAAGGTTCTGAGATTAGCGCGTTCAAGCAAACAAACAAACTTTTCAGCTTTATGTATTGGTATAGATTTGCAACTTTATGAAACGTTTACTAAGAATATTTTTTATTATCTTAAATATTACAACTGTCATAATATAAGTATATTAATCCAACACAATACTTATGCATATAAAATTAAGAAGTACTCGACTGATGAATTTTAATCAGAATATAACAAAAAATCAGCCATTTTAAACCTCACTCCTTTATGTCCTCTGGGGTCAAGCCATGTGAACTATAGATAGATAGGTACGTTCTTTTTTGCACACCATGATATGCAAGATACAATGTAGAAACTTAACAAATACAAAAATGGTTCAATGGGCGGCCTTATCGAAGACTGCGATTCTGTAGAAGTTCCTGTATGCTGGCCTTCAGTGAACTATCTGCAGTAGTACTAATTCAGCAATTGGTCAATAATGCGTTTAGAAAGCAATCGTATGGTTTTGAATGGATAACACCATTCTCCTGTAATCTGTGAAATTATTCAATTTCGTAACACGGGACGGAAGTGTATAAGGGAGCGTTCAAGTATTACGTAACGCAATTTGGGGGGGAGGGGGGCTCTCGTAAAACGTTACGATGCGCTACAGGGGCGGTTATTTTAAGAGTTTATTAAAAAAAACTAAGGAGAAAAACAATTGTGTGTATTGTATGCCAAAAATTTATAAAAAATATAAACATGACACTTGAGTGTTACGTAGCGTTTAGAAAGTGGGGGTCGAACAGAAAAACGTTACGATGCGTTACAGGGGGGAGGGGGGTTTTTGAACCCCCCTCCCCCCATCTTCAAAAGTTGCGTTACGTAATACTTGAACGCTCCCTAAGAGGAAGTTGGGAGAGCGAGACGTAAGGGCTTTGATCAATTTGTTAGACTTTCGACAAAAAGAAAATTCATATTTTATTATAAACTAGCTGAACCCCGCGGTGCTACCTGTGGTACAACAATAAACGCGGTCAACGTCAAATATACTCACTTACATACTCACAAACTTTCACGTTTATAATATTATTAGTAGGACTATTTAATTACGTTACTTTTGCAATTTGAGGTTAGGTCAATATCGATTTCAGTATTACTGCTATCCAAAATATTACTTAACTTAATAAAACATTATATTATATAACACCATTTACGATATAATTATACCCTATATGGTTGTACATATGCTCTTATACATGTAGGCTGATGTAGGTAATAACATATCTCTCATAAAAATACCATAAAACTGTTTAAGGTAGCTTTACATTTACATTACTTTCGAGTTCATACATTAGACCTACCTCCTTCCACATTTCTTAGAATTACTCGATTCTCGAATTAATAACAATTATAACTAAATATATAATTACTCGTATATTATAGAACGTGAAAGTTTAATAATAAGTATGTTATTATAAGCCATTGGTTTGCAATATTTTAACACACAATTTCAAACTATTCAATCTTGTTTTTAGGCCGGCGAAAACTGCGGCGCGGGCGCATTGTCAATGTTGTGACACCGTCAACACTTAGCGATTTTATAACAATTAAAATAATTAACGCCGTAGATGTCATTTATATAAAAAACTAATTAACAAAAAGTACTCAAAATAATATAAGTGACGTTCCTATTATGCTTAATAGGAATAATATATTTATATACCTATGCTGGCATTTCGTGATTAGACGGCCGGTAGAAAGTTGGACAGTCCATGAGATCAACTTATTTGTCGATTTACTCAACAATTCGCTTGGGAAATATTGAGATATGGCTGGATGCATCATAATAATGTAGTTCCGATTCGCTACGCGCTGTTTGGTGCCACATTGTAACGCCTGGACCTTGTTATAATAATAATGTTTAAACACTTTTCTATTTTCTTTATTTTTATGTAATTTGCAAGACTTGATTCAATTTTTTATAGCTTGCCCTAATAATGAGATTTCATAAACTATTTCAGTTAACATTGTACCTAAGTCCGAAATTTAAACTAATGATTTTATTTTTGTTTTATCTTGTTAAAGCAAACGTTTTCTGTTAAATAAATTTATAAATATTTTTTCTAATTTAATTTAATAATAATAATCTCTTTATTGTACACCAGATTATTTATAAAGGTAACACAAAACTAGGAGGTACAATTTGCGGTCTTATCGCCCAACCATATGGCACATTTAGTTAACCAAATACGAATAGTCAAAAAGTAGTGTGTAAAAGTTTATTTATTATATTTACCATTAATAGTGTTTGTATTACATCTATAATTTTCGTCGTTATTACATTTTATAAAGAAAGTGGGTATTTGAAAAATGGTAGATTTATGGTAAACATGATTGATAGCAACACTGATTGATTGATATCTTGACTTGAACTTGGATAAAAAATGACTACTAAAAGACTGTCTATTTTCACTTGATGATGATGCAAATTGTTTCGACCAATACATACTTACCTCTTTTCATAATGCTACATAAATAATACATTAATATTGAACTTACAATAGAGCTGTCATGTTCTCGAAACAATATATACCTTGTCGGCAAAATATTACCGTATTGTTTTGTTGTTCGACACACAGTCGGTGGTAAGAATACGAACGGTCTCTCCGTCACAAGTAATTTCTAATCTCGATAATTACTCTAACAAAATAAATATATTGGTGAAAGTATAACCGTGTTTAACTAAATCATATCTCACATGGATTGAAATGTGTTATGTTTAATCTGACGGCCTGTCAAATCGTAAAGCGCTATTAGTACGAGTATGTAGAAAGTGAAGTAACCTATTAAATGAAGACGCAAGTTATATTCACTTGAGCAATTTATTTTTATAAGGTTACTAGCTGACCCACGCAACTTCGTCTGCGCCTCTTTTCAATTATGCTTGGCGCCGATTGGTCTAAGCATTCACATGAAAAAAGGTTGAATAGCTTAGATCATCGTGAGCAACAATGTGACACGAGAGTAATATATATAATAGATTTTATTCGTTAAGTACTAGGTATGCTCATTTCTCCCCACTTCACATATATCTGTCTACATATTGACTGCTTAAAAAGAGCTTTAAAAATATACAAAAAAATGCTTTGTGCTTCTTCTAAGACAAGTTCTAATTGGCAGCCGAGAAAACAACTCAACATTTTATTAACGAGAACGAGCATGCAAATGCTAAGCAGTCTCGTTATTTATTAAAATAGACAAAACTAGATATTGCCTATGTAGTGAATGATTAAAAAGTGTGTTGTAAGAGCCAACTAAAGGAAACAACAGAAATGCAAAGAGATGGAAAACTTAATTCCGTGGAAGAGCAATGTTTCGGCATGAATAAGCCGGTTCAGCCGGAGTGATACTGGCTTCACAAAAAAACGGTGTGAAAGAACGCTTGCGCTGTGTTTCACCGAATGAGTGAGGATAAAGGAAAAAAGCCCATACCTTAACTCCTCCCCTCATACCCCTCCCTATCTACCAAAGGCCGGCAACGTACTTGTGACACTTCTGGGGTTCCTAATGTCCATGGGCGGCGATAATCGCTCACGATTAGGCGATACGTCTGCTCGTTAACCCCCTATCCATAAACAAAAAAAACAAGGAATAAATCTTCCTTTCTATTGAGTATTTGTCCACCAGTGGACTACTAAATACTGTTACTCATAAAGTTGACACCAAATATAAATTTGCGTTTCATAGCAATGGCTTCTCAAAAGACAATAAAACGTTGTATTTGTGTCATATATTTTATTCAATAAAGAAATTATTATTATTATAATTGTTAAAGACCGTACAACATTATTTTATTCACATTTCTTGTACGGAATGATAAAAATCGTTCCCATTAAGTTATTTGGGTCAATAGAATATGTAATGAGTTATCATGAAAATTACCCACATTTCAATATGTTTATAGAAAGTCGCTTCACGGAACTTTCGAATAGGTAATAAGCTCAAATAAAATATTACTTGACGCAATCACTAGATATAGGTTCCGCCTTTCTTGAAAATCTAAGGCAGATTTAACTGTTTTTTCTTAGTTCCCACACTAGCAGAGTACTTTTATGTTTGAAAATAAATAATTTTGTTATTTTACGTTGTTGTTGCATCCATAAATAATAATGTACAGATTGTAAATTTACTTTGTTAAAAGTTACTCATGGAGTTTCATGACGATTTTTCTCCATAGGAATTACGTTTTTGAGACGCGCAACCAGAATCGATTGAGGTAACGTTTCGAAAGGTCCACTCGAAATAAAAGCTCTTTGATTCTGATTAATGGAAAATATTTTCAATACATGGTTGATTTGATATTGATATTTTACATGATAATTAAAATGTTGAATAACATTGAATATACGGTTCTCCAAAAATAATGATTTAATTAATCTTAGGCCTTGCCCACAATGGGCAATATTTCATCAGAACAATGGAGCGTTTCAATGAAGACACGAAGGCAAATTTACTATTGCATTCATTACTAATAGGAGGTATAAGCATATTTAAATAGAATAGATGCAATTGTATGATAATAAAGTTAGGTAGTCAGTGCTAAATTAACTTCGTCTATGTAAATTCCTAACATATTAATGGATTTCACTGGAAATAAAATAATAAAGCAGTCATGACGTACCTACCTAGCCTATTTTACTTCCTCGAACCATAGATGAAATAAATAAATAAATAAATAAATAAATATTTCGGACATCTAACACACAACGCCATCTAGTCCCAAGCTAAGCAGAGCTTGTGTTATGGGTACTAGACAACTGATATGAATACATATATACTTTTTTTTTTTGTAAATACATACATATTATACATAGAAAACACCCAAACTCCGAAACAAATATTTGTAGATTACACAAACACTTGGTCCGACCCAGGATTTGAACCCGAGACCTCAAGCACAGCAGTCGCATTTACTACCACTGGGCCACCGAGGCAGTCAAATATGTACTAATATATTTATACTAATATACACATAATGTACTAATAATATTATAAAGCTGAAGAGTTAGTTTGTTTGAAAGCGCTAATCTCAGAAGCCGCTGGTCGAATTTGAAAAAATCTTTCAGTGTTGGATAGTCCATTTATCGAGCAAGACTATAGGCTATTATAGGCTATATATCATCACGCTAATACTAATAGGAGCGGAGCACCAATGGAGAATGTTTCAAAAACGGGAGAAAATTTTCACACTACGGGCAATAGAAGACGCAAACGAGGTTGCGTGGGTCAGCTAGTATTAGTATATTCGTCTATGCTCGAGCCTATACGAATATACTGGTTGCCTTGATAAAAGGTCAATATATAAAAAAGATTTCTTTTAACTAAATCTTGCCTTTCATTCTTCTAAAGGATAACGCACGGAAACGGAAATCTTTTCATGCATCGTTCTAATTTTAGAATAATTTTGTTCTAATAATTTTAAAAACGTACGTTGGTACAAAACACAAATAAATATCTTCAAAATCTTATTAAGTAGATATATTATGCAACAAGATACATTGGAATAAGGTATATTTTTAATAATAATTTCCAGGGACTTCTGACTTTAAAGAATTACACATGTTTAGACAAGATTTAAAAAATTAAGATTAGTTTAATGTTGAAAGTTGTATACATACCTATCTGTTACTACCATTAATTACATTCAGATAAATTTTTAACTCTTAGTTTAGATCTAAAGGTCAGACGTATATATGAAGCTACATTTACATTTTGGTCATAAATACTTAGCATATAAATAAAAATATTTAAAAAACCTACCATATTAGTACCAACCGGTAACTGACGACTTCACAACGTAAATATTCTTAGCATTTGACGTACCTGCAAACAAAAAAATACAGTTTATGAAAAAAAAACAACTGTCATGTCTTAAAATATTAATACTCTAGAACACTCGAGATCCAACATTTTAATAGTATATACATAATACTATTGATTATGTAAATATGCGTATGTGTGCATTAATTTTGCTACAAGTATGATAATTTTAATATATTTTTTGAGTTGAGAAAAAAACGATTATGAATAGGACATAAAACATCAGTTAAAATTCAAACTGAAATCTGTGTTCTTTAATAACTTGAAGACTGTAGTAGGTATCTATACTTATCTAGTGAATGTTTCTAACACTAATGAAACTTGAAACTGAACAATGGTTGCAATCACTCGATTATCACGACTTACTACACACAGACACACACACACAAACATACGCAATCACATACATAACATTATTATTTTTTATCGTCCATTATAACCATAATATTAATATTTAATTCCATAATGTTACAAATGAAGTTCACTTATACTGCATCGCGCTAAGCGGAGCCACTAATTCCTCAAAATACAGGAATACGTAGTTTGAGGATTAGGGGTCTGATTTAATTGTCTGCCGTACTAGCTAATATACTTTGCTAATGTAATTGAAATGACTTTGTAAATCCCTTATAGTATGGTTAAGTTTATATAATAAAATTATTATTATTTATTACTAATGTAACTAACTAGATGTTAGATTTTGTTTTAAGTTCCGATAGACGCTTTTACTTGAACATGCGCTCAAACTGACACGCGGTAAATCTTTTACTTGGCGATTCTAGATCTGTATGAGTTATGGCCCTATCTCTGCTCAGTTTGTTGTAACAACTTTCATATCCATTTTAGGTATAGATACGGACCTAAACCAGCTACAATCGCCCATTATCATTTTGAATTAAACAGACATTTATTTACTTCCTTTAAGATATATTCAACTTTAAATATGTCATTGCACTTTCCTAGTTTGTTAAATTCATTACTAAATTTATATTTAAGCAGATAATAAAGGTTGTTTTCGTATTGTAGCTTTGTATAAGCATAAATTAGTAGTTATGCATATAATATATTTCATTACATTCGCGTGGAAACTTCCACGCACCAAAGCGAATTTAAGTTGATATAAATTTAAATTACTTAAATACAAAGTGTTGGTGTTGATTGTCTCATTAAAAATAAAAGTTGAGACTACTTTACAACCAAATTTAAGCAGTGAATGCCTTCTGCCTAAGTTGGTTACAGATTAAGCACATGGAGGCCAGTATTTCACGCCCAAGGTCGCTTCTACTTATTGGCATTTGATCTTACGGCTTCGTGTTCAATGCGTTGAATAGTTTAAACACAAATTGTATAAGATAATTGACAACCGTTTCTATACCCATAACTTAGACAAATATCTATTCATAAGAATAATATTTCTGGGTTATTTTTCTGGGTCCTAATTTTTTTTTAACATTATGACCAAAAAGAGATTTGTCTATTATGTCGCTGCTGAAATCGTACAACGATCACATCGTGCCTGCCTCGGTGGCGAAGTGGTAGTGAATGCGACTGCTGTGCTTGAGGTCTCGGGTTCAAATCCTGGGTCGGACCAAGTGTTTGTGTAATCTACAAATATTTGTTTCGGAGTTTGGGTGTTTTCTGTATAATATGTATGTATTTACAAAAAAAAAGTATACATGTATTCATATCAGATGTCTAGTACCCATAACACAAGCTCTGCTTAGCTTGGGACTTGATGGCGTTGTGTGTTAGATGTCCGAAATATTGATTTATTATTATTTATTATTTTATCGTGACTATTTTGTCGATATATTGAAAAAATACCGTTTTTGAATTGGCTACCGTCTTAGGCTTTCTATGTTGCTGGTAGTAACACAAGTGAAAGATGCGTTTAACGGTTTACTGACCACATGTGGTATTTAAATAACATACCGTGAAAAATGTATATCCTTTTTTCTGTACCAGACAGTAGTTTCCAGAAAGACTAACTGAAACTGCCTACATAAAAAAGTAATTGAATATAGATTATATAGATATACTTTTAAATTAACAGACTGGATTACAGATAATATGAGATGGACATGGCACAATTTATTTAAAAAAGAAAGTAGCAAAAATATGACGTACTTTATTAAATTCTCTTTCACAGCTAGTTTTTGCTTAACGTACAGTTCAAATACAGACTGCCTCTGTGGCGCTGTGGTAGCGTTTGGAACTGCTGTTCTTGAGGTCTCGGGTTCGATTCCCGGGTCGGACCAAATGTTTGTATGATCTACAACTATTTGTGTATAATATGTATGTATTTACAAAAAAAGTATATATGTGTTTATATCAGTTGTCTAGTAGCCATAACACTAGCTCTGCTTAGCTTGGGACTAGATAGCGTTGTGTGTAAGATGTCCCGAAATATTTATTTATTATTATTATTTTTATTACTAGAAAGACGTTCAGGTAAATGAGGACGAATATTGAAACATTCATATAGTAATTAATGGTCTTAAAAAATCTATGCTCATTTGATGGCAATGCTAATAACAAGCCCTATATATTCAGGATTTGCAGGTCACGTTAAGCAGTCGGTCCCGGTTATTATCATAGGATAACAGTCGTGAAGCTTAGTTGCGAGGCCTTTTGGCGGCTTAAAAACATCCAACGGCAAGATTACGTAGCCACAACGTTGTCTTGCCAATCCCCAACCCGAACTTGACCAGCGTGGGGACGTAAGGCCTAACTCTCTCCTAAGAGGAGACCTGAGCCCAGCAGTGGGCCGTTATGGGTTGTCGATGATATATTCAGGAACTGGCGGAGGTAAAGCGAAGCTTATTGAACGCTGACATTTTGCTAATTATAATTTTAATGGCACGAGTACACGACACATCTAAGAAATATGGAACGTTTCAAAATTTTGACATATCATTTTTACGTATCATTCTTCTAAGGGAAAACTCTAATCTTCTATGCCTCGTTCTAATTGTGTACTAATAAGTTTAAAATCATGTACGAAGAAGTATACAACACAAAGTATAATCTTCAACATTTTATTAAGTAGGTATAGTTACGAACAAAGTAAATTAAGCTGAGATGTATTTTTAACAATAATTTCAAGAAAGACTTCAAAGAATTACCTTCTTTCTTTCTTAACAACACCAATACAAAGTTGCTTTTAACAGTCATTTTAAAGTTGAAATTTTACAATCGTAAACGTTATTAGAAAATTAACAAATGTATCGGAATCACGTCTCTCAAAGCTAATTCACGTAATCAAAACTAAAATATTAGCCAATATAGAGAAAAGAGAAGTTAGCAGTTAAAGTTAGAATCAACTGACTGCTTAGTGCCGTTTTTCTATGAGACCTTGGTGACTTTCCTATGATTTTTGAATTGAAAATACTTATTGTCAATCCGTTACAGTTTTCAATTCTGCCGGTTAGTAAATTTGGATCGTAATAATTAGCTTCTATGACCGACCGAAAGTGAATGATGAAAGCCACTGTGAAAGCAAATTCATCTCAATTCACGGAATTTACAGCCCACTTAAATCTAAGTGATAAATGTGATAATGATTATATACTTAGTATGTGGTACCAGGTACAATATGAATCTACTAATAAAATCACAATAAAAAGATGCTAAGAGACAATGATTGTAACTTGTGGTGAAGAGAGAGTTCAGTATTTGTAATTATCTGCCGTCGACCAAATATAAGGGAGGCAGAAACCCCAATATAAAGGGGGAGTGTGGAGGAGATAGATAGTCCGATAAACAGATATTTAAAAAGGAAATTATTCAAAAATAAATTAATTCTACTATAATAAGTATCAATGTGATAGAGTTGAATATCGGTAAGTCAAAGACAAATAAATGACAAAACTGAAAAACTTGTCTTGTGGAAGGTGCGAACTGTTTAAACTCTGTGACCTTCGAAATCGATGTATTTATAGCTATGTCATCACCAACAACCTTTAGCAGTACTCTAAAACTCAAAACGATCACAGTTTTATATATAAAAGCTATCTCTAAAAAATAACTCCTTTGTAACGATATAATAACAGGTTATTAAGCAGTTACACGCATTTCTTTACTCTTTGTGTAAGAATTAATACTAGGTACGTTACCGCAGTGGCGAGTAATGGTTACCTTTCGGTGGTATCATAATCGTAACAAATGTGTTAATATCTCACATAAAGAAAGTGAAATGTTCATGTAAATTGGTGAAATTCTATCTAAGTAAATATTGTATGACTTGCTCTATCGTAACAATGGTACACTCGTAACGTTAACCAACCTTGTCTTGCGTTCGTTTGTAAAAATGAGAGCGGATAGTGCATATTGAACAGATTTATTAAATACCTACCTCATTTTTGTTTATTGCGTAGTGTACAGTATATTCATATTAGATGTTGCATTGTGATCGATACTAATCATACTCTAAAAAAATTACACTCTGAAAATAAATCTTTCTGAAAGTAACAAAGAGATACTTCTTTTAAAGAAAAAGTTGTTATAAAATATTTGTTTTGTTCAGACTTTTATGTATTCCCTAATATATACACACATGGGAATTAACCAAATGGATCCTTGGTATACATATATAATACATTATTCACAGTACAATTCAATTGAAATGAACATTTTCAGTATTTGTTTTCTGATTATAAGATTTCTTATTTAAGTAGAATGCAATTCTCAGAGCACACTTTCAAAGATGTAAAGTTAATCATATTTGGAACGTTTTGAAACAGTCACTTATGTAATAAATAGAAGAACCGTAGAGGTGTCAGATTACGGAGTATCTGATAGCTATCGATAGCACCTGTTCACGAACAATAGACCTCGTTCACTTTCCTTTGCGTCTGCGAAGCTCGTTAACATTTTCGTAAAATCGAACGCGAATCGTGACCAAACGAGATCTCGCTCCCTTTTGTCCGTCACGAGGAACAATAGTACAACCTTTGAGCTTTGGAAATTAAATCAGTTCGGTCCCTTCCCACCTGGTTTAGAGTTGATCTTACAGTTCCCACGGCATTACAACACTTACACATTTAACATCTTATTAATGTCTTCGTTTTGTAACAAATTAAATATATTTAATGCTTTATATACCTATTATAAAAGGTCATTGACACGATTCGATGATCACAGTTCGATACATTCAGAACTGAAACAAATAATATTCGATTTTCTTGGTAATAATAAGTAATGTATATCTGAATAGGAATTTGATATTTAATGACTAGAAGATATTAGATACTTTTACTTCCTGATAAAAACTGGCCTTTTAATACCATATTATGGTTAATGTTTTGATATTTTTTTTTAAGTTAAGTCTTTATTATCGTATGTTATATCTATGATCTTAATTCTCTTTTGCCTTTTGCATTGGTGGTGCAAATTGTATGCCATTATTTTTATAAATTTCTAAATCATAAAAATTTTCCATGATTAATATTTTGGTAACTCTGGTAATTAAAGAACTTTATATTTCTACTTTCTTACCTTTCGTATTCTTACAGCATATTTACAGAGCATGTATGTGCAGAGATGCTTACGCGGGGCGAAATGTTTTCCTCCAAGAAAAGGCCTGACATAACATGGTTCGGTATAGAAACATGGTTGGTTTTTCCAGAATTAGGCGCCTGAGATCAGCCGTCGGGGTAGTTTTTGGTACACACATGTAGTTGACATATGGTTAAGTTGGACTTCAAATTGAAAATGATAATAGATATGTCATATTACTTTGATAGGAGGAGGAACATTATAAAATTATGATACATTGCTAAGTAACCTGTTTTTAAGACGACTTTGATTTACGCAATCTCATGCCTGCGTAAGCTAGCTACGAAACTGACACATTTTGTTAGATAAATGAGTATAATTTGTCAACTTTTTTAATGAATACATTTATTTATTTTTAAAAAAGGCTCGGTTTTAGGTGCGGCTTCCTCATTCTTAGTATTCTTACCTACATGTTTTGATGTCTTTACAAAGACTAATGACTAACTAGTGTCCGAAGTATACCTTTCAGAAAGTCGGCAGTTTTATTTCGCCTCCAAATCCTTCTAATATTATAAACGCGAAAGTTTCTGAGTATGTAAATGAGTATGTTTATTGCTCTTTCACGCATTGAATGGATGTTGATGAACCTTCACAATAATATAGCTCATACATCAGAATAACACATAGGCTACTATTTATAAAGATACTAGATTTGACTCACGGCGTTGCCCGCGGTTATAGTCGTACCGCAGGTAACACCGCGGAGTTCAGCCAAATTATTAGCTATTACCCGGGGCTCCGTTCGTGTATATGACGATTACAGCGGTAAAGGGTAGCCTATGTCCTGCTTCACGAATCTAAGTACATATCTCTGTGCCAAATTTCATCGAATTAGGTGCAGTGGCGGTACAGACATACAAAGTTATATCTTGTTATTGTTATCGTGTTATTTTAAGATTACAAGCTTCAAAAATAGCCCAGGTAGGTATATTAAGTACAAGCGCGTACATAAATTTCAGAGTACAAAATGAGGTAGAGAAAATATTCATTACATAATGTTCAATATTAGTACTATGAATCTAGAACTGGCTTATCTACAGACCCGCAGGTTGTCTGTACTGCCAGTCTAACATGCAACCTATAAACACAAGGAAACATCAAATCGACGGGTCGTGATCGAAACTTATTTTGCAATAAACTGCTCTTGTACACCGATATAATCATGGCCTTTAAAGGCCGTGGTCACAGGTTATATAATTTTAAATAAATTGCAATTGAGTTATGTGAAAACGTAATAATTGTGAGATATATATAAAGATCAGGACATATAAAAAGGGATCTATGTAGTTGCATTTGTGTACTGTGTACAGAATTTGTCAACTTATTTAATGAATACATTAATTTATTTTTAAAAAGGGCTCGGTTTTAGGTGCGGCTTCCTCATTCTTAGTATTCTTACCTACATGTTTTGATGTCTTTGCAAAGACTAATAACTAATTAGTGTCCGAAGTATACCTTTCAGAAAGTCGTCAGTTTTATTTCGTCTCCAAATCCTACTAATATCACTTAGGGCTTTCGAATTTTTAACAAAAATTGTGATCAAATCATCATTAGATGATAAGCGTCTGAATGCTGAGGAATTCACCTTTAGCAGTAGGTAGTCCATGATAGCCATAAGTTATTTATAAGAGAGTCATATTATAAACTATTTCAATTTTTTTCTCATGTACTTTACAAAGACAGCTTTGATTGACGGGTTTGATATCCTCACACACACATACATATTTAGGTAAAGTGATAGTACCTGTTCTTGAGGAATTAATAGTAGATTTTCTATTTTCAAGTAATAAAACACATAACTTATGATCAGATAATTTTATGGCAACTACCGCCTCCAGAACTCAGAAATAATTAGATCTAAATGCTGAACGGCCAGATAATTACGTTATTCCCAACATAAACGAGATTTGAAACTCAGCACTACGCGTGAAGTCTACATCTTAGCTAATGTGAACAATTCGTATAAATTCCAAAATGATCTAAATCAAAACATAATATTTACATTCCAAACAAACTCCAATTATAAAACTGGTGTTACTTCGAAGTCAACATACGTGCATGTTTAACATAAATCTTACTCATCAACTGAATATTTTACGAATACAATCAAGATTAGGTAAGAAAATAGCCGTATTATATAAACTATCGATTATGATTTCAGAAACAATAGCCATTCACATTTTTTACCTATGCCGTTTTCAAGATGAGACTTTCTTTAGTTTTCATAAACGCTGCCCGAATGTTCTCCTAAACATGTGTATCTCGAGGCTCTCAAGATTGCGGTGGTATTTATGTACGTACGTATATAACTTTATTTAATTATTTGTCGATTTTGTTAAAGTTATTTGTGATAGTGTCAAAGTGAATTTAAAGTGGGAAGCAAAAATTTTTAAATTGAATTTCACTGCACGAAGTACCTAATCCAATTCTTCCAATCGCGTTATTTTTTTTTGTAAAAATCCTTGTATAAGTTTGCCTGCACATTACTTACTGTTAAATAACATACGTTTGAATAAATGAATGGAGCACGAGTCGGGTCATGTCTGCAGTATATAGCACATTTTATGTTAGATAGATAAAAAAAAATATTATAGAGAAAATGGACGTCAATTAAGTTTGACAGGCGCTTAGATGTTAAGCAAACAGGCATTTTAATCAACTAATTATTTGTTTTAAACAAATGTTTCTGCACAAAATATCTTTGGCATTACTAGGTTTTGGAAAATTTTACTTTTAATACCCTATTAAGACGAAATTTCAAAAAGTGTGCAATAAAGGGATTGGCAATTCATAATTTTCAAATTTAGAATTACGAATTATACTTGTACTGTATATCGTCTTTTTTGCAGGTTTAATCGCAAGCTTACTCTCAAACTGGAAACACGTAGCGGCTTTAACTGAAACTGGCTGTCCAATTAGCTATCAGCTTATCGGTGCTGTTTGTGGAACTGACGGCGTAACGTACCCATCTATATGTGATTTGGAAACTGCAAGAGCTTTACGTCCAATATTGGATGTAGCTCTACTGAGGCCTTGCAACAATTACTGCACAGAAAATTGGGATCCAATATGTGGCTCAGATATGGTCACATACGCCAATTCTTGTTTATTTGCTAATGCTATGAAACGGAATATGCTACTTAAAGTATTTCATCACGGCCAATGTTTGACGCCGTTAGCCGAAGACATGAGCATGTATCAGCAATATTACAGACGCCAAGTTGAACCTAAAAGGATTAGCAAAAAGTTTTCCGAAACCGTGTTGTTTGTTTAATGTGATTTTTTTTACGTTTTAAGTTGTAAAATTATTTTGTGCATACTTTATAATAATAAATACCTAGTTTTATATAAACACCTGTTTTATTTTCAAGCTTTATGATAAGACAAAACGGTTATACGGTGTGTTATCTGTATATACGTTTTGGTACTGTTAACTACATATGTTCCTAAGACTCAACAATGTGTTAATGCTAAATAAGGCTTCATTCCGTTCAAGTTATATGATCCTGAGCCATATGCTGCCATTTAATATAATAATAGGAAAAGGAACTGATACACCGAATATTATTTTATACAGAGGTGTGAGTATCAGGTGACAACACAGGCACAGCACGTGTTATCAACAAAAAATGCTGGTATATTGCTACAAATATATTGCTGTATAAATAAGCTGCTTTGTTTCTAGGGTTCTGTACCCAGAGTTTCGTATTTTGTGCGCGAGTCCAACTCGCACTTGGCAGGTTTTTATTGTTTTGTATCTAACCAAAGAGTTTAATTAGTATATTTTAGCAGATTATTGTTGAGTGCTGCTATTGTAGCCCGCGACGCAATTCGTCTAACACAACCTAATACTTCTTAATTTACCTACGAATTCGAGTTATATAAATAAGAAAGATTGAATACCAAAATTATTGTATGTTTATTTAATTACATATTAATTCGCTACCTGCGCAATACGCATGTATTTATTGAACATAATCAATTACAAGGTTAGTTAAGACAACAGTCACTTTTTAAACGACAATGTGAAATAATGATACTTTCAAGTTAGTTTTGAATATATATATACATATATGTAAATTTTGTGAAGATAATTTGTATGTACGTTGTGTGCAAAGAAAGTTAAGCCTAGATTTTTCTTTTCTTTTTTATTGAATAGTTGACAAACGAGCAGACGTATCACCTGATGGTAAGCGATTAGCGCCGCCCATGGACACCCGCAACACCAAAGGCGTCACAAGTGCGTTGCCGACCTTTGGGGGATGGGAAGAGGGAATGGGGGAACCCCTCCCGGTTGGGATATGGGCCTCCGGTATCCTCACTCGCTCGGTGAAACACAGCGCAGACGCTATTTCACACCGGTTTTCTGTGAGGCCGTGGTATCACTCCGGTCGAGCCGACCCATTTTTTAATTTTTAATTAATTATTTTCTTTATCAGTTTTATACGAGTATGTGTATAATACTTGCTATGGTGGTATACTACAATTGCAATAGGACGGAAGAATGTGTAATTCCTCTAGAAATCATAATTTTATTTGTTACTCGTTCGCAATTTGTTAGGCTTACGCCTTCTGAAAATATGAAAGCAATATTAAGCGTTAGTGTACGGAAAGATTTCATTGCAATACAAAAAGTGAAAATTGAACAGAGTTGAACTGACTGACTGTGAAGAAAGTTGGCTAACAACTCTGGTAGTTATTTTAAAAAAATGTTAACATTACAATTCAATTATATGGTTTAGTAAACACAAACATACTAGTATCTATGAAGGCGACAGAAAGTGGCATTTCTTTGAAATTTACTATTCAAGGGGCAGTTACAATGATGCTCTTTCGAAAACATAATTTCACAATTAACATGTTTCAGCGTTTCACTCTTATACTTATATGTGTCGAAGTGTGTAAAGTAATATATTTTATGTAAGTAGGTATATACACTAAGATTTTTATGTAGACATTGTTTTAGCATGCAAATAGTAAAAGCAAATGATTGGAATGTCGTTTCAATTGCCAAGTGCCAAGAGTAGGACCTGTTGTGCTCTCGACATCCTATTACTCCGCTTCTCGTCGAACAACATTTACTATTACGCAGTTAAATTAAGAATTTGCTAACACCAGGAAACTCTTCTTTAGATGATTCCACCATACGAACAAATCTCACACACGGTTGTCTGACTCTTAATTAAATAGCGACGGTCATGAAGTAACCTATAGGTGATTGCTGATAAATAAAATCAATAGACGCAAGTCTTTGGCATGTATTTGAAAGGCGTCTCAAATACCCATTTATTCCGTGGGAAAGCCACACTTCGGTATGAATGGGCCGGCTCGATCGGAGTGATACCACGGCCTCACAGAAAACCTTGCGCGTTATTTTACTAAGTGAGTGAGAATACCGGAGGCCCGTACATAAGTTACTTCGAACGTAATTATGATGACTTTTTTGAAAGAAAATTAACAGTATTTTCTACTTTCGCTTCCCTTCCGATTATGATCAGTTTCAATTTAGTAACTGGTCTAAAGCTAATTAAGAAAAACATCGTTCTAAAATAAGCTATTCACAAAGATTCATTGATCTATACTCACTTGATTAAGAATCAGTGAATCTTGTTTTTAGAGACGTTAAATAATAAAATCTCTTCATAAAATCAGTCATAAACTAGATTACCGACTAAGACGCATTTTAAAATACGGGCCTATAAATCAGAAGACCAGAGGGATTGTGCTCTACAGTCCTGACCATTTAAAGATTTATTACATTTATGAGTCCACGTTCTTCAATAAAATCAACTCATGTGCCTCGGAAATGGTTGAGCGCCTTGTGTTTAAAATAATAATCTGTTTATCCAACACGAGAAAAAACCAATAAGTATGTAACAGTACAACTTAATATTGCTATTACATTACAAGTACATAACGGTGTTGTGTACATTCCATAAATGTGTTTTTAATATCATTTACAAGATGGTACTCTCCCACGAACTTGCGCGTCATAGGTCCTGCATTGTCTAGATAGAGAATGGTCATTGACTTCGAGCTAGTTTCTCGCTCAGACGAACTCGCCCAGTGGAACGAACCACGCACCCGGGGAATCTCACGAGTATAGGACTAAATAGGTTCGAGTTACGTAAAGTTTAATGGGAGACGACATTTGAAATCTAACAATAGACTGGCATACAAAGGAATGACCAAGTGATTTTTTGTCAGGTTGTTCTACTTGTATTACACTTTTTTTGGTCGAAGACAATAGGATCTATTTATACAGTGAATGCGATACTCGCTGTGTGTTTAGCATTTTGTGGCTAAGATTAAATGAGATTTATGTGTGAACTGTTGCAGTATGACTGAAAACAATCGACGAACATACCGCTCTTCTTCTTAATTAGCTTTAAACCAGTTACTAAATTGGGACACTGATCATAATCGGAAGGGAAGCGAAAGTAGAAAATACTGTTAAATTTCTTTCTACCCTACATGTGATTAAAAAAGTCATCATAATTACGTTCGAAGTCACATAAGTAAGTTTTTTTACAGAGTAATCTGAAAACTCTTTTGTATGCAAATAATTTAAGATTATTTCTAGGATCTTATCTTGTATACTATGTTTCCTTTTTTATTTATACTCACACATTATTACACAACCGTTAGAAGTATCTCTATAGAAAATGGACGAGGATTTGTATTCCGATATCCTCTAGGGATACTTAGAAAATAGATATGGTACCACTGAGCAATACCGCCTAACTTTCTATAGGGTTAACGAAGTAATAACTGCCTCGGTGGCGTAGTGGTAGCATATGCGACTACTAAGCTTGAGGTCTCGGGTTCGATTCCCGGGTCGGATCAAATGTTTGTAAGAGCTGCAAATATTTGTTTCGCAGTTTGGGTGTTTTCTTTGTATAATATCTATGTATTTACAAAAAAAAATATGTAAGTAATTGTATCAGTTGTCTAGTACCCATAACACAAGCTCTGCTTAGCTTGGGACTAGATGGCGTTGTGTGTTAGATATCCGGAATATTTATTTATTATTATTTTATTAATGATTTATGTTTTTATAGTATAAGGCTCAAAATGGTGGCGACCAGATGATTCATAATTGCAACTTACTACCACCGCCAATGGACACCTGCAAATCAAGTCGCACAAGGCACTTTACCACTGCCATAGAAGTCTATCGTCTGGCAGTCATTTCGAATGAGGCATGGAATAGCTGAAATTTACAAAGATTGGCTACTCTCAGTATCTATTAAAAAAAAAACAAATCTAGTTACCTACTTTATTGTGTACGTTTTTTAATTTTACCAACATGAATACACTGAAAAAACGGGCGAACCAACTGATAGCGAAAACTGTTCTCTGCACGGCTCTTAGAACTGGACAGGAATTGCTCTTAGACTCCGCAGTATGTTCACTTCAACCACCTCACCATTTTGAGACGGCTTAAGTCTTAGTTGCATTTTTGTTAGGGTTGCCCTACTCCCCTACAAAGGAGTACCTCGTGACAGAATACTGTCTTTAGCCAATTCAAGTACTACGTACTGCTCTGGTGAGGTTATTACCCCTGAGGGTTACCACACAAAAAATTACCGAACTAAGTCAATTAATTTCTCAGTAAATTCCGTGGGTAGGCTTAAAATTCGTGACCAATTTGTTTACATTTTCTAAGATTGCTATTTAGCGAGATTACCGAGTTTATCTCCTTTGGCCAATCATTTCATTTCGTAACAGTAATAAAGAGACCATAACTTAGATGGTACTTAAAGATATTTGTTGTCAATACTTGTTACATGAATGTTGCATGTATTATCCATTTGCAATTTTACTAAGCATATCTTTCGAACAATATATATAAGGGCTATTAACAGAGGAATTTTAAAAGTTTTTTTTTTAAATTACATAATGAATAGACTTTCTACACATTACTGCTAATGTAAGCAAATAAGTACACAATTTACACGTATGGTTATTATTTTATTGTGATTGACTTTTCTATTTTTACAAACTTTATGTAATTTCAATTGTTTGTTTGTTTGGAATATTTGTTACGTACAATAGATAACAATAATACTTACTTATGGCTAAATGTAGGAAGCTGAACGAATCACTTACTCTTTAGGAGTCTGTATTTCATACATTAGTTCAGTTCAGTTCATTTTTAAATGACCTGATTCTGCACCTACGATTTCCTCCGTCAAAGTAATTCTTTCTTCAAAGTTCAAAAATACAAATTTCGTTGATTAATCAATTATGAAAATTTATTAGAAAGTTAATTATACGTATAAACATTCAAATATGAGTCCGCGATGTCCATTTTTTTTGATTTTCTTCATGTGTTTTGCAAGTAATTGAAAGCAATACGAGTTAATCAATACTTAAGCATTTGTATTAAAGGTAAATCGAAATACAACCACCGCAGATGTGGTTACTTATTAAATGACACGAATTATGAAATATATTGATATTTTAAACGTCAATTCTTTAAACTTTAATAACCGACAACTTATAAACTTTCCTTTACTAAGTCTTTCGTCATACGAGAACTGTGTAGTTGGCCCTGTAGAAGCATAGCTATGCTATTAACATAACAGAGTCAACATACATTTGTGTTTAACCACTCACCACGAATAATAGACGACCATGTGGTGTGTCTGTTATGTTTTACTAAGCTGAAGGCGTAGGTTTACGCATACCCTTGTAAGGAAGGTTGTATTAATATCTGGCACCGTTTAAGTATTTAGTGTACACCTGTCCACACAGTCCCATACGAGTAGATAGGGACATAACAGCTGAATGGACTTTTATGGTTGAATTCACTTAACTGATTTTATACCTCTATGATTGGTTTATAAATTTACAAAAGTAGGCATTGGGTGTTTTATTGATATGAGATTAAAACAACTTTCGTATTCGTGTGTCGTGTTATTATAAGCTGATGAGCTGCAGTTTTTACATCCTTCCATAATTAAAGTGTATTTACATAACAATAAGAATCCCGATAGCAATCTCTATTGACACATAATTATGTACTTATGATTAAGTACTTTAATGGAAAGAAACACGTCAATGACAATATGCATTTATTTAACACTGGCTTTTACCCGCGGCTCCGGTCGTGTGTATGTCGGTTATCGCAGTAAAAAGTAGCTCATGAATTTCTTTAAGAATCAAAGTATCTCCATGCCAAATGTCATTGCAATCGGTGCAGCAGTTTAGCCAATATACGTAACAGACAGAGTGAGTTACTTTCGAATTTATAACATTAGCATGGACTAGAATAGAGAGGAAACTAGGACAACTAGGATAAGTGAAAATTTTTGTTAGTGTTCCATTTTGCTCTCTTAAAGCCTCCTCTCCCTCAAAACAAGGCAAGGGATATGATTGGACTCAGGTTTATCAGTAAAAAACAACGAAAAAAATGCGCAAGAGTTGTTTTCAATTCCATCAAATTAATATTGCGTCATGGAAAGGCATTGCACACCACACGCAATTATTGCAAGGTAAACAACTAAGATCAGAAATGCAAAGCGGTTAAATAAAGTCATTTCCTTGTTGACAGCGGCTCCCCCAGTGTGGGGTGATACAATGTATGTCATTCCCGACTGTGATTCGTCCTGAATATTTTGGCACTATTTAATAAGTTCCTGCGTATCTATATTTTCTAGAAAAGGTGGTTTTAAAATAATCGGTATGTCTTTACCGGATTACAGCGAAGCTATAATATAAGCTTTGTATATATGTTACCACCGTACAGCTTATACTAATGAACCGCTTTTAATGAATAAGATGCCAATAGATTCTCAACAATGCCCTAGCTGACATAAGGCTATATAAATTTTATCAAAAGGTTTAAATCGGGTTATACTTTTTCTTGTTCTGTATTATCTATTATGATTTTGTGATAATATTAGTTTTTAGGAAATTATACTACCTATTTTAATAGACACTAATGCCAAACTACTGTCCTTTGTTATTCATCAGTTAATGTAACTGGCAGACAGTTGAAATGTTGACCATTCTTTTATTATTACTATATTTTTTAAAGTCAACTTCCTCCTTAGGAATCCTGTGTGGACTTCACAAACATACATGTAACGGACACAAAGAACACCTAGACTCAGGACAACATTTTGTAGATCACACAAAGAGATGTCCCTCGTGGCGGCATAGTGCCCGCTTCAACCAGTAGGCCAACCGTGCAGGCAAAACTAAATTGAATAGTAAATTGACTTCAACACAAGAATCGTGATTTTAAGATAGAAGATTGTAGTTTTGTGTTTACTTAATGTTAAAAATAAGTAAATATTGTTGTTTAACCTTTTAGTTTTACGTTGATAAAGCCCTTCACCTGCGTGTCTGATTCACACATGGCTTGTTTTGTAAAATGTCAAAACGGCTACTCGTGGTCAATAATAATGGTGACTTTCTAACTAAGGTTGGTAAGTTCATTTATGAAACGGAAGATCTATCATAGCTTCTTTATGGTAAAGAAAGCCGTGTCCGCATAAAATAAAGATAAAAAGTAATGTAAAATCAGAAGTGCATTGACTGTTGCTCGAAGTTATTAGAGATAATCGTAAAAACAATCATCAACGCACATTTACGAGCAACACGAAGATATTTTAAATGTAAAATGTAAATTGCGATTCACAAGAAAATAATATGATTGCTTGAAATATATGTATAAACTAACTTTTTTCTGCGGCTCCGCCCGCGTATTAGTCGAAGTTCGCGGTGGTTCTTTAATTTTTTTTATTTATGAACCGATTAAAATGAAAGATATACCAATAGGGTATTTATATACTTATATATATACATATATACTATATAATATTTTTTTAACTCCCTAACTTGGAATAATTCTTGTGTCGCGGGGAACTTTACAAACATACATGAAACGGACACAAAGAACGCCCTGAATTAGAACAACAATTTGTGGATCACACAGTGTTATACCATGTGGGATTTGAACCCACAACACTTGCCGAAGTAGGGTACGGCGTGACGACCGCTTAACCACTAGGCCAAACGTGCAGTCGAGTATTGTGTTGTAATTCATAATATTTATTGTTTTAGAAAAGTTATAGAAGAAAAGATTAATGATTTTCTTTTTCAACCATCAGGACAAGTTTCAAAACTTCTGCCGTATGAATTTTACAGAATTTGAATATTTGCCAAACAAAATTATCCCCTAATTTCGCAATGAAGCAAGCAAGATACTGACCTCAGAGAAGCGATACCAGCTAAATATCGACTAGCAATAACATTAATATTCATGACAAATGGTGACCATTATAAAAGTTTACTTCTGTCAATTTTTGTGGTTAAGGTCTTTACAATCCCAAATGCATCTCATATTGATACGCTTCTAAAAATCAAAGAGTTGTGTCTTCCGACCAATCAGACATCATTACGAGCTAAAAACTGCTGCGCCAACAACGATAACTATTTTTTTAGGGTATGCCAGTTACTTGCGAGAAACTGCTGCGCCAACAAAATTATTAGCGCCAATAAATATTTCGGACATAAATATTGCAGACACCTAACACAACGCCATCTAGTCCCAAACTAACCAGAGTTTGTTTCATAGGTACTAGACAACTGTCATAAATGCATATTATATAATTACATACGTATTATACATAGAAAACACCCAAACGCCGTAACATTTATTTTTAAATATCATACAAACATTTGGTTTGACCCATGAATCCAACTCGAGACCATTTTATTTTTGTCTACTGTTTCACCGCTAATTTTAATTTCGAAAGGCTTGACTGTAATTTTACTGCGTGACTGGATCATAAAGTGTAGTTTTGTCCCTTAATATAATAAATAACAAGTAATTTTAAATAGAATAGAATAGAATAAACTTTATTGTTCACCAATTAATACAGTTATATATATTTCCATCCATCACCATAGATCCATGGTCAAGTTGACTCTCCCGAGCAGATAGGAATGGTTAATATTTGCATTCCTCGCTTTGGCAGTCGTTTGGTCAACCGGACGACATTTGCTGTGCCCCACTACCGCACCAACATATGTCAATTCTCGCCCATGACGCGTATGCCTTGTCTCGCTAACTCCCTCCGTAACGACTTGGATATTTTTATTGGTTCTTAGGCTTCAATTAGGTCCAAATTAAGAGAATAGGTCCTTTTTTTTAAAACAAAATAAAACACTGGGTAAACAATATTAAAATGCAGGTCATTTATACAAATAACATCTATAAAAGTGAAAATAATTAAACGACAATATAAATAGGCAACAGTCTGGAGCTGAATACTTCTATTCTTTTATTTTTGTGACTAGCTTTACGTACTAGGGAAGACAGTAATTCACACAGTTAATTTATGCCCAAGACCCATACCGAAGGCCTCCAAAGTTGGCCAGACCATTGACAAACGTTATTCAAATGCTAATGTTTATTTTCCGAACGATCACAGAAACAGTGACTCAAGTATTCGGACTTACGTTACAACTAACGGTTTTTTAAATATTTCGAATGCTAATCATTATTCTGGCGACAGTTTGGCCCTATTTCGAAGCGTAAGTGGACTGAACGATAACTCAAACTTTCCACTCGAATCTGTATAATATACGTACACTAACTTTTCTTAGTTTTAATTAATGACTATGAATAATCATAAAGGCAGTGAGTGGAATCAAAAATGAATAATAAAATAATGCGAAAAATTTCACACAAAAATTAACTACACTTATGTATATCTATTGAAGTAACCATGATAATACTATATGTTGTGAATAAAATTATGGCTATGCTCATTTACTGTGGTTTAAAAAGTAACTATTAAGTTATGAAAAAGACGGTACTAAGGCAATTAATTTATCCTTTGAATAACATTATAATTTCATTGTTGGTTACTATGCAAGTACTATTAACATTTAATGTCTCTTTAGATTATTTTTATGTCATTGAAGAACACAGCCAGAAATGAGAAAAAATACAAAAAATATACAGATTTATTATATTGATCAGTGTTAATAGTAAAACAGTATTAAGGTATTGATGAGTGTAGGTAATATGTTGTTCTTTTGTTATATACCTACCTTAAGATACGTTTTTTTTTAATGTCTATAGCACTTTTGTCTACACATTACACTTGAAGAAAATACTTCGTACCCTTTTTAAACCATTGTGGTGTACGGTAGCAATTTATATAAGAATGTGCAGAAATTACTATCTAGACAACAACAACTGAAATACTTGTCTACGTCTTGTTGAGAAAGTTATGTGTCCAGTGTATATTTTGATTGATTTTGACCTATAATAATATAAATGACTAGCTGACCCACGCAACCTCGTTTGAGTGTTCTATTACCCGTAGCGTGAAAATTTTCCCCCGTTTTTGAAACATTCTTCATTGGTGCTACGCTCCTATTAGTACTAGCGTGATGATATATAGCCTATAGCCTGCCTCGATAAATGTACTATCCAACACTGAAAGAATTTTTCAAATCGGACCAGCGGTTCCTGAGATTAGCGTTTTCGAACCAACAAATAAACTCTTCAGCTTTATAATATTAGTATAGATGATAGTCAAAGTTATTCTGGCGAATAAATTAAAACAAGAAAATCAAAACGCTTGAATTTGACCGCCAGGCGATCTTGGGTAGGTATGTAGGTAGGTAATAATAAATGTAAACTAGTATATAAGAAAAAAAACACACTAAAGAGTATTCGTTTAAGAAAAACGTGATTAATTCGCAAAAAGATTTTATGATTCTTCGCAGCTTGATGTAGTAACTCAAGTGTTATAGTTGCAGCAACATTAACATTATTACTATAAAGTTATAGGTCCACTAATTCTTGGGTCAATGACAGGCCCACCGATCACCTGCATTCGTGAGAACGTACGAACGTGTAAACTGGAACCCATGTGCGGGAACCAAAAGAGAATGGCCTCAAAATTATTATTGTTTGTATAATATTCGATTTTATCTTTTATACTCGTATATAATGTTTTCTACGAGCCATTTAACTCGTAACGCGAAAGTATACAATGATACTAACTTAGGTAGTAAAGAATATTGCACTCGGATATCGCTTTAGACAGGTCTTTAATATAGATTGGTCTTTTATGAATGCTAATTAGTATAAACTCGTGGGAAAACCGAAACGATTCAAGAAAACAATGTTAAGAGCCGTTTGGCGCCCACATTGATTGCTCGATGTAAGAACAATGTTCAAATTACACATAAATTATTACCATTTGCTGTGAACCGAAAGTGAAAAGACGTCTAGTAATTATACAATGCGTACCTTTCAATTATCTCATCAGTATTTTCTTGTGAATTGTTCCCAATGAGTTACGTAATCTTTGTTTAGGTCCAGAAAAACTGATTTTTCTCACATAGGTTGCAAAAGTAGAATACCATTTATATTAAACGAGTACGAACTTCAATACTACAATGGACGAAATGAAGCTGTCCGAAGTATCGCCGAATTAAAGCAAATATGTTTTTGTTGAAATAATGTGTAAAATTCAGATCAAAACGTTAAATTAAAACGGAGAGTAAAAACGTATACCTATTATTGAATTATGGCAGTGTGAAACTAGAGGACGGAACTAGTTTTATTATTATACTAGCTGAACCCCGCGGTGTTACCCGCGGTTATTGTCGTATTGTGGGTAACGCCGCGGGGCGAAGCTAGTCTAAAAAATGTAAGCCTAAGTTACTTCTTGTACCATCAGCTACCTACCAGTGAAAGTCCCGTCCAAATCGGTCCCGCCGTTCCAGAGATTAGCCGGAACAAACAGACAGACAGACAGACAAAAATTTAAAAAATATATATTTTGGTATGTGTACCGTATATACATTCATATGCATGTAGTAGAAAGCGGTTATTTTAATATTACAAACAGACACTCCAATTTTATTTATTTGTATAGATTATAATACACGTATATGGAGTTATACCATCAATCATATTTTATTCAGATAGAAAGTTATCGATTCCTACCTGATTACACAATGTTATAATTGATTGAATTGAGACATTTCTTCGTTAATTAATCTTATCGTATCTCTCCGAAGCCGTTCCTATTTATGGAAAATCAATATAAATTGATCTTACACATATGGTTTTGAAATAAGAATACATGGTGACGCAAAATAAAACTTAGTACGATATTAGCGATGATATATTTAATACAGGAAATATAGCATATTACGGAGGCAAAATATTAATGAAGTTCAGTTTATAACTTAATATTGGCACTGAAATGTGGATCCTCCGAGTCCTACTAAAATTGTATGGGGTACATACATCCCCATGGGGGTCGATGTACATACATATTTTGCCGCCAAACTGTCATATTTAGTTTACACACACTGCGTTAATTGCCAAATTATTAGAAACGTAAAATATTTTGAAATGTTGTATTCGAAATATTTAGATTACATATGTTTAAGATTATGATAACACATCTTATAAAACAACTTATCATCGTGTGGCAATGTGAGATTATTGGATTTGATTCGGCAAAAGTCATTGCGAAGATTAATTAAAATATTCTGAGGCGTTTCTAGTTTCTGTCATGCATGAGAGCTTTGGCCGGCACCCTCGTCTGTGCTGAGATCATAAAACAGATAACAATAAGTTCGTAACTTTATGTAGGTTAACTCTTGTGGCTAGATGCTGTCATCAATCAGATACTGGTAAGGCACCTTTGTAACTTCATATTAACAAATTAAGTTATTTTGCAGAGTTATATCGATATAAACCATATACTGTATTGTTAAGAAAAAGAGATTGGGAGTAGAAAATATGCTTCATTAATTTTCTTTAATATCCATCGACGCCAGCTTAAGGTCTATAAAGGCAACTTTTCCATCAAATGGTTGCAGGTTCGGATTAACTTGAATTATAGAATTGACACTACTTTTTAATTACACTTATAAATAAGTCAAGCATTCGCATCAGCCACACGTTGCGTAGCGTGTAACAATTTTAGTTGCAAACCGTTTTAATACATTTTCTCTAAAACTTGATCTCAAAGAAACGGCACGGCGAGTTTATAGTGTTTTATTTCTTTTTTAGACATCGTCAAACAGTAGTAAGAGATACATACAAATAAGAAAAAACCACAAGATCTTTTTGTGACATTTGAACGGTAACATCACCGGTACCTTTCTATAACCTTGCCAAACTAGTCTTTAAACAGCACATCCTTAAAGCAGTCAAAGACTTAATGGAACAAGGTCTGTTATAATATATATTCTCACTTATATGACTTTGTTCGTGTCCTAAATAAGTAATTTAATTGGTAAAGCCGAATACGTCTTTCTAACCTTAGTATTCCACAATGGGATAACGAAAAGCAAAACACTTACCAAATAAAACGAAAAGTGAACCGAATTTGGTGTTGGAATTTCGCAATATTTCACTTTTAATATTCTAAAATTTTAAAAACATATTAAGAAGACAACATCACGTTTTCTTGACACCGTATTTTTAAGAATGTTTTTGAAATAAATAAAACGATTCTCTTTTCAGGTCAGCTGTTTAAAAAACGGTCACAAGCCGGCGGATAAAGTACTGACAAGGGCGTTACCTTAATAAGTTTTGAGAGAGAGTAAAAGTTAACTTAATTATCATTTATTTAATTATATCACTGTTTAAACAGAGTATAATCTAGTTAAGGAAACCGGCTATAACTTTGTAAGGGGAAACGGCAGACATTCATCTGTGTTTCAATTTCACTATTTTTTTCTTTAATTTTTTTAATTATGAATTGTTTGTCTCTTTTAGTAAGTGTTCCGTGTAGTAATAAAAAAGTATTTTAAAAATTATTATAATATAGTGCGTTTCATTGCAACTTTAATATGAAAAAAATGATAATGCATTCTCTTAGTGACTAGATGGCAAAGCCAGTTGTTACAGATTAAATACAGACAAATTATATATGTACTTAAAAACTTTAGAGGCGAATTTTTGGTATCACCACATATAGTGTTTTATCAAATATCAGCACCACACGGGAATAAAAAAATCCTAAAACAGACCTGAACAAAGATAAATTTAGCTTAAAACATCGCTTACGGTACTTTTTTAAACCAATATACGTAACCAATCGCGATGGTTTACTTATGAGTTATAATTGCTTAGATTGGAATCGTTTTCAATCGAAAGTGGATGTGGCTTTTTATATTCTTTATTTACATGATAAACAAATTACTTAGCGAAGTATCATTTAAAGAATAATACTAATTAGTCTTTTATTTCGATCATATTTTTATAATTTACTAGCCGACCCTCGCAACCTCTTTTACGTCTACTATTGACCGTAGCGTAATAATTTTCCCCCGTTTTTTAAACATTCTTCATTCGGGCTCCGCTCCTGTTGGTCTTGATGATATATAGCCTATAGCCTTCCTCGATAAATGGACTATTCAACACGGAAAGATTTTTTCTAATCGGACCAGCGGTTCCTGAGATTAGCGCGTTCAAACAAACAAACAAACTCTTCAGCTTTATAATATTAATGTTGATTTATAATAGACCAAAACCTCTCTTCTAAGGAGAGGTCTATGTCCATTAAGTAGTGAACTTTTAAAGGCTATTGATGGTCATATCATCATTCTTCTATATTAACAAAGACCTTGGCTCTTGACCTGAAATTTTGCGCTTCACATTAAACGGTTACCAAACTTCGTATACATACATATGAAGACTTACTTAATACTACACGTAGTTATTTACATATTTCATAGTGTTTACTTCATAAATGTTACTAGGACAATGTAATTTGAATTTTTCAACTATTATCGTCTGAGCTATCCCTTTTAATAACTTTGTTTGCTGTCTGGTTGGCAGTGAACAGTTCCCAACGACTTTAAAATTTTCATAAACAGTAAACAGTAGCTGAGCAACCAGGAGTCGAGAAAGTATGGATAAATCCTGAGTACCCCGACCCCGGGCGATCTACAATTAATAAATAACTCTCTCGTTTAACCCTTTTCATTCTACTCCCTAAAGGGCGCGTGTGTTCCGCTAATAGCTTTTGCCTGCACTACAACCTTCATCATCCGCCCTTCATATTTGATCCCCATTCTAAGTACCTGGCACACTGCACACGTACCGGAACACTTAGAAATAAATCATGCATATTTTAAAAAAGGAACTAAAAACACACCTTAATTGCTAGCAAATAAAGCAAAAAATGAACTTATTTTCTCTTCTTAATTTGTTAAAAAAAAATTCTGTGTTAAAAAGTACACATGTGCTATTCACATCCACTCAAACTTTCGTGTTTAATAATAATAGTAATATAAAGACCACTAAATAATTGTACATACTATGAAAACCAAATTTTTTTTTTTAATATTTGTTTAGTATCAATGTAATTGATTTCATTTTTAAAAGCCGAAACTGCTTTGGAACAAGTTTTACTTATACGTTTACAAAAGTAGAATTAGTATTATATGTAAAATAATCATTTAAGAGAAGTAAAATTAAGTTAATATAAAACAATTGTCTACGAGATAAAAAAAATATGTTTTTTACGTTGTTACTACCCAAATATTTTTTTAAATATTTAAAAAAAAACTTTTTTTGATTTTTTTTTAAATTTTGCTTTTCGTATTATAATTATTTACTGGTCTTTATATTACTACTATTATTAAACTCGAAAGTTTGGGTGGATGTGAATAGCACATATAGTCTGCCTCGGTGGCCCAGTGGTAGCGTATGAGACTGCTGTGCCAGAGGTCTCAGATTCGATTCCCGGCTCGGACCTAATGTTTGTATGATCTGCAAGTATCTATTTCAGAGTTTGGGTATTTTCTATGTATAATACATATGTATTCACAAAACTATTATTACAACTATATTTATTTATATCAGTTGTCTAGTACCCATAATATAATACAAGTTCTGCTTAGTTTGGGACTAAATGGCGTTGTGAGTTTAGATGTTCGACATATTGACTATGAATATTAGATATCGTTTTATCGACTGTCTCTGGGCTTCTGTTTCCTTTCGGAATACAACTCATGTATGAAGATCTAAGATCGTTAAACGACATTTAGTTTACTTGGCGTTTATTTAATCAGAACTGGATTCTTTGACTGGACTGGATTGTCTTGTTAATGATCTCTGTTGCTAAAGTACTATATACAACTAGCTGACCCACGCAACCTCGTTTGCGTCTTATATAGCCCGTAGCATGAAAATTTTCGCAAAATAAGTAACTTTTCTGGTTGATTTTTACACCTTGTGTCCGAAAAACCCAAATATCTTACGGAACCCTATTTTTTTCCAAAATAAAATATAGCCTATATTACTCGTGGATAATGTCGAATGGTGAAAGAATTTTTAAAATCGGTCCAGTAGTTTTTGAGCCTATTCATTACAAACATACAAACATACAAAAATAGGTACAAATTTTTCCTCTTTATAATATTAGTATAGATTTCGAATATGCGTAGAAGTTATGTTGAAAGAGAGTAGTTTTTCGCCACTAATTACTACACTCTAATGTAAATACTATGTCCTCGGTACACACATCAAAGTTTTTACGCTGGGGCGTTGACTTACAAAGTATGCAACGGAGACCCTTACTCAAACAAGGCCGGCACATTAACGTAATAGTTACATTTTATGTAGGTAGGCTGGCGCAGTAGATTTATTACCCGCCGTCGACTGATCTTTTCTCTTCAAGACATTTGCAACCAACGCAGTTTATAGGCACCGGTGTTTACTGTTGTGTGCGTTTTTTAATTTAGAGGCATTTTCCTCCGAAATGGCGACAACTGGATTTAATTGTAGGTATTTCACCATGACCAATTCCAGATTTTGCTTATATTGAAGCCATATAAGTATGAATAAATTGCTTTTCCTTTCATTGCCATCTCTTCTTAACTTTTTTTACGAATTTTCCGATCAAAATACTACTAATTTTCTCATCTTTAAGTCTCAAAGTTTACGATTTACGTCAATATGCTAGTTTCCTAATATTTGAATCGAATGAAATTATAATTGGCAAAATGTAGGTGCTTGGCATCCCCTTTGAGCGAGATGTGCAAGTAACGATGTACCTATATGCATGTATAAGAGTATTTTGTATGTTTTTTCTTTTTTTAGCACACGTATCGCCTGCTGATAAGCGATAACCGCCGCCCATGGACACTAGCAACACCAGAGGCGTTTCTTGAAGGTTTGAAGGTCATATTTGTCCGGGAACACCGCAGGCGACAGGTCATTCCAAAGTTTTGTTGTGCGCGGCAGAAACTTTATGTATATGAGTATGTGTCGTTCTGCTTTGCAACGTTCAGTTAAAAGTTTAATGTTCACAAGTAACTTCCCTCGAGCTCAATCAAGATGAATAGAAGCCACGTAACTCAATTATAACAGTAGCTAAAGAGCAAGGAAGCTATGAAAACATAGAAATGTGCAGGAAGAAATCACGTTGGAGTTATACTTGAATAATCAGCAAGATAATATCGAAATAATTCTGAGGCCTTAATTTAAAATAACTAAATAAAAATTTTATTCTTAAAAAGCAATTATCAGTTCAAAATACCATAATCTGTCGCCGGAATAATGATAAATATACCACAATCAATTCTTCATATTCTAACCTGATAAATAGATACTTCTTACTCACGATAATTACACCTTTTTTTATTCAAGCGTCATCTACATGATTTATATTGACATCGATAACAAAATACTTTCTGACACCTGCTTGATAGTATCTGGTATAATAGTGTAGTATGCAGGTGTCGGAACGCTGCAACTGTTGGTAATAGATAGACGTTCTATTCTACGGCGAACAAGCATGAGACGGACTTACAAGCCGGTTGCATAAACACGTAACCAAGGTCGACGCACTATTATCACGTTTCTTTGTCGAAATTTTACATTCCTAAGCACTGCAAAGAATTAACTATAAGAAGAAATGTTAATTTAACATTCCTTAATTCATTGAAATCCATTTTATTATATTTTGAAATATTAGTCCACTTATTTTGCCGGTTAATATAATTGCACGACGCTGCATATTTTTTGTAGTGTTTTACTTATTATAGTTTCAAAGTGAATGAAAAGATTTTAAGCCCCTTCCGCATCGCGCATCAGCCGCTTCAGGTGTACACACATGAATACCATATGTTCTTAATAAAATATGAATTCGACTTATGAAAGTGTCAGTCTCAAGTTGAACAAGGTATTGCCGAAACCGATGGAAATGGGAAAAAAACAGTTCGCTTTTAGTTTTCCAACTATAAAACTGCCTATTGATAAAATATGGCGTTATGTACTTACACGTAGCAGTGAACTGTCTTCAGTGAAGCATAACAGACTAATATTAGCATGAATTAGCTTATTTATGAGGTGCGCCGTTATCTACTAGACCATAAGATATTAATTCTCATAGGTATAGACTGATTTAGATGCTTAACAGTATATATATCGCCTGTAATAGTTCACTGTTCGACATACGCCTTTACTTAGAAAGGATTTGGACCACTATTCACCACGCTGGTTTGACCACAGGCACGTTTTGGTCCAGAGGAGGATGGATAAAGGGAATGTATGGGCCTCCGGTATCCTCACTCACTCGGTGAAACACAGCGCAAGTTCTATTTCAAATTGAGCCGGCCCATTAGGGCCAGAAGCGTGGCTCTCCCACGAAATAAATAGGGGTAGTGACAGTGACACTTCGTATTGTTAATCACTCACCACGCAAACAACACACATATACATAGAACTTTGCATATAAACTTTGTTGTTACTTATCATTGTTTTATTTTCATCAGTTAATTATTATTTTTTATTCATAATGCATTTCACTTTAATTAAATTAGTGAGATCTACTACAAAAGTAGATCAAGAACAGCCAACACACACTGTCAGTCAACCGTTATCAGTTTTCTTGTCTCTTTTGGATTCGGACAATTGTGAGGAAGCAAAGTACAATTATTAGGCTATTTTACGAAGTGCGGTTGGAATCCAGTAATAAGATATTCATAGGAATTACAGTTACAATTTAAACTATTAAAAATATAGCCGTATAGAACCTAATTCTTTACACGACAGCATGTGAAATATACAAGTTTGACAGAAAAATTGCAAAAGGAACTTATTCTGTTCGTTCCCGAAGGAGTTGTCTGTAATAGATTTACTACCAATAAGTTGTGGATGAAAAATCAATTTTTGATAATTAATTTGTTGTTTTGTAAACACATTAAAATGTTTATCTGTATTATTGAATACATTTGACTCAATATAACATTTTACAAGAAAGAAAATTAAAAGTACATTTTTGTATGAATTATTGATAACTGATGTGATTCCTTACTGTTGTCGGATCAATGACATCTAATGTTAATTTGATGTTACTTCGAGAAATAATCTATTTTAGGCACAGGCGTCATTCTGTCAAATTCATTACAAAATTGTAATTTGAGTTATTTAGTCTTCATCACCTTTAGCTAGCTTTTATGGCTTCCTCGTACATTTAATTTAATCACCTCTATTAGGTAGAAAGGACTCCCTTCTAAAGAGAGGTCTATGTCCATCATTGGGCAACTAAATGCCCTTGATGACGATGATAACCTATATTTATTTAGTAATTGCAGATATGTTTAAAGTGACATTTAAATAATAACCTATTAAAATATATGGTTATTAGGCAGATCAGGTCAACATTGTAACGTTACAATCATATTGAAATACTTGAGTAAAGAGGTTGATCAATAAAATGTCCAATAATGGCGGTAGATATCACACGGTGACATAACATATAATCCTAACAACGTCTTTTTTTAAGAAATATTTTGGAGATCGTTTTTTGTTTTTCCGAAAGACGGTCCCCATTTCATGTCATCCACATTTTATATATTTTTATCATTAATTTCATCACGACGACGACTTGAAGACTCGAAGACTTGATAATTGAAGACGATAAAAACTTGAAATTGGTAAAAATAGCTGATCCGAGTGATCCGGCTGGTTGCCATTTTATCAAAAAAGAAAAAGAAGAAGAAATATTTTTAAGGCGTATTACGGAGATCGTTTTTTGTTTTTTCGAAAGACGGTCCCCATGTCATGTCATATATATTTTTTATCATTAATTTCATCACGACGAAGACTTGAAGACTTAACATAAAATACTTGACATTGGCAGAAATAGCTGATCCGAGTGATCCAGCTGGTTGCCATTTCATCAAAAGAAGAAGAAGAAGGCGTATTACTTAAGTACTTAAAATCCTCGTATAAATAAATATTGTTATCACTATGGTCTTTTCTCATGTCTTCTGTGCGACGATTGACGATGCATACATAATTAACCACTTAATTAGTAATGGTTACTCGTCTACAAATTTGAACTTCTTGACCTCATTTGTACGTGTGTATTTTTAAATGAAATCACGTTTAAAATAAACTAAACTAAGTAAGCAATTTTACAGCACGTCCTGTTGCATTTTATCGATTTGATGATCAGAGGCCTACACATAAACTAATCACTTCCTTATTGTTGGGCGAGGGTAGCATAGTATTAATAGATTCCCGGTGCAAAAATTCAAACGATTAAGTTTTTTCACCATAATTTGGCATGTTTAATAAGCGATCTAATTTTAGACATTGATGAACGCCATTTACCTGATTGCGTCCAGCATTCCGGGCAGTCCTGGCATAGAGTCGCCCAATCGAAGGCAAGGTCCTCGAAGCTAGCCATGGTTACACCCACTTAATCAAAAAGCCAGTCCACTCCGCAACATTCTATCAAACGGCAATTTAAAACGCCGGTCGCACAAACACTCGTCACCATTCGAATATATTTTTTGTAAACGTCTAAAAGCACTGTTATTTTAGTAGCTATTGTAAATAAACGTTATCTAAGGGTTGGATTAGAATATTCGCGGCAATTGTCCCCGGTATCACACGTTCGTTATTCGGATGTGTACGCGCAACTAGATAAGCGGCCGGCGGAGCACTGCGCGGTAACCTCACAGACCACTCGGGATGTGTCGCTGCGCTGGTCGCTTGCCACTTGGCGGAACCTGTTCTCGGGCCGAGGTACAGGCGTTCACTCAGCACACTCTTTCGATTTCAATGAACCGTTAACGTTCTTTTCTTGTTGGGTGTGTCTTATCTACACGATACACGACATCGCGTAATGCAGCGCCCCGATCTGGTTGTAGTGCATAATAGGTGACGCAAAATACCTACAGGTTAAATGAGACTCGTTTTTGTGGACTTGCAAGGCGGAGATAATGTACCAATGAAGGTGTTGCAAAATTGGCCGAACACAACCTTTGTGATTTGCATATGTAAATGTTAAATATTTGCTTTAGAAACACATTCGAGGCACGCGCGTGTAGAATGGCCGTTAGTGGCGATGATGGTCGTCCTTATGCAAGCCCACGCACGATTCAAGTGCATGCCGCCTGCCTCTGTACTATAAATATTTTGAGAGTGTATTGTCGATGTTATGAGTATTCTTTGTCATACATACCCTATATGAGTTGGGAAGAAGTGCCTAAGCAACATTCCTGAGACAATTTCTTACAGATGTCGAGATCGAGCAATATGGACTTCCAACCACCAAGAAAAACACTTTTCAATTATAAAATTATTACTGTATCACAAGAAGTTCAATATATTAAGCCTGAGTTCTACAATTATCGCAAGATCCATGCACCTCTTTGTAACATTAAGTCCAGAAAAAATCTGTTTAGGTTAACTCTTTCGTCAAGATGTTAATAAATATTACCATGGGCCCATTTTCATCATTTAGTTCACAACACTGTTTGGTTCTAACGTAGAACGTAGATAATTAACTAATTAATGTTCCTAACTAAGATCCAGTGAATCATTGCCTTAATGTCCCATACTCTTACTACCTATGGGGTGAATTTCTATTACATACCGATAGGATATGCCTATTTAGGATAAGTTACTATTCAAAATTATAATTCACACTAAAAATGACTTTTACAATTAAAGGTATTTTTCAGCGTCACATAACATCAACCGGACACCAACGTGCGTTTACAAGCAACAAATCATAAACAATCTAAATTCAGTAAAAGTTAAATCACCCGAGTTTTTTTAACAAAATAACCGCCATCTGACCCTTAAAAGTTACTACTATCTACTTATGTGGTTTAACTTCGATTCATTCTTTCCCATTTGAAGATTCTTAATAATGTTTACGACGATCATAAAGTAAATAAGTGTGCCGTAACCCACTTTAGTTAATTCGTACACCTGTTTACTGCAGTATAACCAATATAATAAGTGACGCATTGGGTATGTGTATATGAAGGTTCTGTGTACTGATTGGATGTCAAAAGTCGCAATTAACATCAAATTATTCTCACAATCTTGTAAATTGTCTGTGTACTGCACATTAAAGAATATCTCATCGTTTAAGTGTGTCACATTAATGAAATGGCCATAGCGTTAAAAATACTACATTTGACCAAATAGAAACTTAATTCATTATAATGCTACCTACTATTTTAATGGTTACTTAATTTTTATTTCGCATAAAATCGGAATTAATTGCGAAGCGCAGTCCTCATAATATGATTGTTAGTAAAGCAGAAAGCGGTAAGTGAGAGTATTTTTGACGACTGCTAACTCAAAAGTCGTAAGGTAAAAAAATGTGAAATTATAAGGCAATATAATTTTGAACGAGCAGTGCTGGACTGGTCATCACTACTTTTACTCCATTACTGTTCGTCTAAGAAATTATGGTCACCACTTTTTCTTGTTGTTTTAATGTACAGTATTTTCTTAGTACATAGTATTATTTTAATGAAGTACCTTTCTGTGATCGATAATACACCAGCGCATCATTCTGAGTAGGATTAACATATACCTACACGTAACGCAATCGCATTTAGTTGTTCGGGTGCTAATGTGTGCTTATACGTGATTCGCGGCTAGAAATAATTCAAAAGTAACTAAAAATAAAAATAGGACTATTGGGGCTTCGATTAACTAAGAAATTTTCATAAACTAACAATCGATGGTATGATTTTCAAAGCCTTTTTTCTTATTAGCTATTTTTCCGAGTCCGCTGTTACTAAATCAATGTCGTATTCCTTTTAGCTTTTTAAAGTTTGCATTGGGATAACTAATTTGTTTAACAGTAATTAAACAAATTGGGTACTTTTCCAAATTGTTATATTATTTATTACATTAAATAAATTGGTTACTTGTCCCAGTGCAATATTTTCCTAGTGGTTTTTTTATGGATACGGAAGGTAAACGAGCAGACGTATCGCCTGATAGTAAGCGATTACCGCCGCCCATGGATCTTATACATAGCCCCATCCCACAAGTGCACGCCTCGGTGGCGTAGTGGTAGCGTATGCGACTGCTGTGCATGAGGTCTCGGGTTCGATTCCCGGGTCGGACCAAATGTTTGTATGATCTGCAAATATTTGTTTCGAAGTTTGGGTGTTTTCTATGTATAATATGTATGTATTTACAAAAAAAAAATTAAAAACTTGAGAGGTGTCAAGGGACACCCGGATGGAACGAAGTTCGAAATAGAAAGACTAAACGAAAATATCTGGCTTGCTTTCTATAAGAGAGATAGAGAGACAGACAGAGAAACATGCGCACGCCGCACGGCTTACAATAGCTTACTGTAGCAAAAAGTGTCGTTACCAGCCTATCGCAGTTCACTGCTAAACTTATTTATTGATATATTTTGTATTTATATTTGATATACATAATTTTAAAAATCATTAATTTACAGCGACATCTATATTATTAATATTAAACTACTGGCAACGTCAACTATAACACGTAAATGTAAGTTCAGTTTCTATTCAAAAGATGGCGCTATATATAAAATTTAAAAATGTTTTTCACCAATTCCTTAAAAAATAATAACAAAACAACATTTTCTTAATAAAAAATATTAAGACTTCATTCCCATAACAAAAATAGTGAATCAAGCAATGAAAAATAAACTAATAACAAATATAATTTAAAATAGCAAAAATTGTCGTTACAACAAAAAGTGTCGTGACAACAAAAAGTGTCGTGACAATTTTTCGTATGAATTTTTTCCGTCTAGCCCCCTTTCACAACGCGCGATAAGGAACTTCGTTCCAAAAAGTATATAAGTATTTATATCAGTTGTCTAGTACCCATAACACAAGCTCTGCTTAGCTTGGGACTAGATGGCGTTGTGTGTTAGATGTCCGGAATATTTATTTATTATTATTATTACCGGACTTTGGGGGATCGGGGTAGGGGTTGCGGTATGTGCCTCCGGTATCCTCACTCATTCGGTGAAACACAGCGCAAGCAAATTACAAAAGAACACCAAAAATAAGCTGACGCCTGCAGTGTTACTATTTTCAATTTAGAAACACGTTCAGTTTTCGTTACATACTCAATTCTTGGAACTGAAGTGTTTGTTGATCATAATTATAGGTCAGCAGATTACAGCAACAAAATCAGTTTATAGAAGCTTCCATTTTAAGTATTCCAAGGTAGTAGATAATAATAAACTGTTGGAATATCTCTTTCAACGTATGATCTGGTCAAAGTACTTGCTATTCTGGTAACATTTTTAGATACAGTTAGTACAATACCGAGTTCAGAATTTCTTAAAAATAAATTGTATTTTTTTAGAACTAATGTGTAATTATCTATATTTGTGTCTTTTGAATTACTTGCTTACATTTAGTAAAACAAACATTTTAAGTAACTAATAATAACTAATTGCCTTTTACATATATTTACAAATAATAATCGTTGTTAGTACTTTTAATGATATTTATATGATAAATAAATCGATTTTGTCATTGTCTCTGGTCTCGTATTAGCTTTTTGTCTGAGTGTTTGTCTATCTGTGAATCAGTCTTATTATTTATTGTAGTGTATTTAATTAAAAAATACTTAGACTCGCTGCTGCTCGTTGTGATCACTTTTGCCTAGAACCTAGATTACTTCGTAATATATTTATATCACTTTAATACTTTTTTCGACTTCATCATTCTTGGAAACTATTTCTTATTTATCATTAGTTACTATTTTTTATAATTATATAATAATAAGGTTATTATAACAATATATAGGATGCATAGGTCTTTAAAAAGACTTTCTTTAAAAACTGGTTCATTTCTGATGCATGCAAGTTATTCTAATACTTTCAATTTTACCGTAATTACCGAAACTTCTTCTTTACCGTAACATTTTCTTTATATCAACCTATTCAGTACCAAATTTTAGTGAAAGTAAACAAAAAAGATAATGCTGAGCGATGATAATGAAAAACAAGAAAAACAAATTAGATTCCTAGGCTATCTAGACCACACTAATCTATGTAGGTTATTTTTTGAGGTTCTTAAAGTAAGTATTCATGTTAAATAAATAAATAAATATTTCAGACATCTTACACACAACACCATCTAGTCCCAAGCTAAGCAGAGCTTGTGTTATGGGTACTAGACAACTAATAAAAATACATATATACTTTTTTTTGTAAATACATATATACCCGTATTATACATAGAAAACACCCAAACTCCGAAACAAATATTTGTAGGTCATACAAACATTTGGTCCGACCTGGGAAGCGAACCCGAGACCTCAAGAACAGCAGTCGCATACGCTACCATTGCATAAAAATTTAATAAAGCATTTAGTGTTTATATATCTACCTACTTATTACTAAAACTACTACTCTTAGATGAATAAAAAGATACATATTAGTAAAGTTGTATTATCGTAAAGTGGTGAACGTTGATCGAAGCTTTCGAATCGTTCTATTTTACTAATGTATTAGCGGGGTCCTCTAAGCGTTCAATTATTAATATACTGGCAATAAACAATACGAAAAATATTAAAGTACTCGTAAATGTGGCGACTTCCACATATAACACAACAATAACCTGCTACAGCGCCATCTACCGAAGATACACTGAACTACGAAGTAACGCACTACACGGAGTAACTACAAATCCTGAATCACGCAATAAATAGTTTTCGTGCCGATTATCATATATACAACATCCCAACATCAACTGTTGGGCCCGCCAGGCATGATCACCTCGCTTAGTCGGAGGATCCTCCCTTTGTATTGGGTGGAACATGACACCTGTTCCCCCACAGTAAGCAAATAAATACTATCAAAATTTGTGATTGTGGTCACTTTGCAAATTAACTTTAATATTACTCAGATTTAACCATAGAATGAACAAAGTTTAATACTTTAAATAAGATAGTTGGTTATCGATTGTAAATGCCGTAATACTGACTCCATAAGTGTTTTTTTTACATAAAATCACCCAGTTACCCATATTTATATTATCAAAGGAAATGGTTATTCATCGACTAATCGATGATTAGCGACAAATATTATATAATTTACCTAAAAAATCGCTAAGTAATAGTAGGTTTTCATGTCCGTTCTCATATTGATGTCGTAGTAGGCTTTATATATATGCATGTACCTATGATGTAGGTAGGTATGTTATGGACTGTCTTGTCGGTCTTCGGGTAATGTATTTTTTTTTTTTTTTTTAGGTTCTCTCTCGGCTCCGGGGCGGTGCTACTCTCGCCTTGCACATAAGATTAAGGTAAAATTACAGCGTTCGTGCTGTCATGTTTCGTTGTTGAGTGCGAGCCTGGAAGCCCAATTATATAGAAGCCGCCAAGGTGTGGATCATCATATTGCATTGTGGGTTCGATTCCCAGGTCGTACCAAAAGTTCGTGTGATCTGCAAATATTTGTTTCTGAGTTTAAGTGTTTTCTATGTATAATATGTATGTATTTACAAAAAAGTACCCATAACACAAGCTCAGCTAAGTTTTGCACTTCATGGCGTTGTATGTGTAATATGTTCGAATTATTTATTTATTGTCTGCATTCGCAATTAGTATGGTGATCACCGCTCTTAAATTCTGTTTATGCTTTCGTAATAAAAACACAGTCGACCGATCCCAAGCCGTAACCAAAAACATAATAAATAAAGGTGCTCATCACACAACATTTGACACGGGAGGGAATAGAACCTACGACCTTTGGTGCAGCAGTCAGGATCACCAACAACTAGATCAACAGGATCGTCAATATTAATATCTACCATTGAAGTAAAACATACCAAATTTAAGAAATGTATTCAATTTAGTATGGAATAAATCGACATGTAACTTTTGTATAGAATATCCAATCGAACACCATCTATTAGGACTACTAATCTGGACGTGAACTAATCCTACTAATTACAAATACCAATGGCGTTGTGGCGACATACAACGCCATCTACCGAAGAAACACTGAACTACAAAGTAACTACACGGAGTAACTACCAATCCTGAATCGCGCAATAGAAGTTGTCGCGCCGATTATCATATATACAACCACCCATCATCAACCGTAGAGCAGTGGCCCGCCAGGCATGATCACCTCGCCTGGTCGGAGGATCCTTCCTTTGTGTTGGAGGGACATAATACCCGTCCCCTACAGCGTTTACAATACACTATTAAAATATATTACTTTCAAGTTAAATAAATTAAGAAAATAAAAACGGAAACTTACTGCCTAGTAACACTAAAAACCGTTAAATAAACTGGCATCACATAGCAGTTTATGAAGAATTAGGTATATAACAATTCTTGTCTATACCTAATTCTTTATTCATATAAATAGTAGTATTATATATTATATTATATATTATAATGCGTGCTAGGTAACTAAAATCTGTTTATCGCCTCCTCCAGAGATTGGAAAAATACTGGTGGTCTCCTACATTTTTCCAAAGCCTTCGTTCTTTTAAACATATAATAAAATGTATTAATTTCCGCTGCAGCAGTATTAATATAGCTTTTATTTATTCAGCATATCCATATAACTTTCAGAAAAAAGTGAATAACCTATCGTTTTGTATAAAACTAAATAAATGCATTCAATGCCACGAAAGTACACGCACCACAGACATACGTAAAACGAAACATATCACAAAATTAACCTACATACATAATCCTTGCATACACAAAAAGGCACAACGTAATAACACGCCGTCCTTGAACTAAAGTAACACTGTGAAATAAAAGCCAGTCATCAACGATCGACTGTTGTCTGTAAAATAAAGCCTGTCATCAAATATCGTTCTTTTTTTTTTAAGGGAGAAAAATGCGCACAACATCACTGCAAAGAGAAGGGAATCTTGAAACAAACCCTGTCACAACCCATCTGATCAGCGAGGTTTATTAGGCCAAAACCTTCTTTCTAATATCTATGTCCAGCAGTTGACCGATAAAGGCTGTTGATGTGATGTGTGTTTAAAATTGGGACCAAGTCGAATTCAATTCTGTTGTTGGGAAAGTTTAAGAATCTTTATCTTCCGGGAGAGGTTCAGAACTCTCCCTGTCCGCTAGGGTAGGCGACTTAGGCGGCGGAGATCGCAAAACGATCTCCGTCCTCCATAAGCGCAAGTCTGAGGGTGACCGGTGAGGCCACCAGTCACCCTAGCAGAAGCAGGCCGAGGTGACAGCGCGAGCTCTGTAAAATGCTCGAACCCTTTTATAGAATAGGAATATTAGGGTTCCTTCACGGGAGGGGCCCGTGTACACACAAACAGTGGGAGGCCCGAGGTACGTTTGTGTTCCAGGAATTTCCTTCCGAGGGTGCGCCTGGTTCCCCGGCTTCTAGTCCCCTGCGGTTTTTAGTCGGTTCGTGTCCGATATAACCACCAGTTGGTGGTATCAAAGGCGATTACCGCACATAAAAAAATGAAGTCTTTATCCTATTTTAAACACGATTAAGGGGCCGATTCGTGTTGTATTATTTCTAAATAGTTTAGTATCGATTCACGTCGATGCCACGTCTTTCTTGAGTATGGTCTACTACCGGAAAAGCTTTACGAGTAACTTTATCAACTTTTAGAAAAATACTACCAACATAAATGCGCCTAAATCATGATCAAATGACAATAGCTTAGGATTTAATAAAATTATTTTACTCAAAATTAAGAAAATTAAAATTAATTTCAAAAGAATTTGAAACACATTATTAAGCTCCATGTTTTGAATTCGATTAAAACACCTTACGTGTAAATGTATATGAATTATAATATATGTCGTTGTATAAATATTTATCAATATCATAAAGTAATTTATATATTAACATTTCTTACTAGCATCGAAACCTTACAATGTATCTATTTAGCTAATAAAATTTGAGAAGGTCCTCAGTTCCATTGCCGGATCAAATGACATTAAATCTTAGGTCAAAAAACAACCAGTTTCAATCCGAATTTGAACTTGAAACTAATAATAGTTAAGAGTCATCGTCACACCTCACATGTTTGAAATAAGGAAACATCCTTGACTATCTCTTTACATAATCACAAATTTACCAAAAACGACTTCAAGAACTGGAAACCAAACCAAATTGAAACGCGACAACACGGGAAGCACCAGCTTTCAAATAAAAAAGATTCATCAAAATCGGTTCACCCAGTTGAAAGTTGTCAGGTAAGGTGACATAAAAAAAAACAGTTTAATTGACAAACTCGTCCGTTTTTGAAGTCGGTTAAAAACGATAGCTTTAGCTTCTAATTGAAGCAATTAAAAGCAGATATCTGCTGTTAATTATTCTCATGTGTGTTGAACTGAACTATTAACTTTGTAGTAATGTCTTATTTTCATAGTTACTTATGGAGAAAAGTCCGATAACTTCGTTCAATTATTCAAGTAGTTCAAGTAGTTTTCTCCAGAATTACTTACCGCACCTACTTCCTTTCTTTAATTTTATATGTTTAATTACAAAGCAGTTAATAGCAGTACCAGGCATTCAATCATGAGTCATTAATGATACAATATACAACGAAACGAGCGACAATACGATGAAGTATCTACTATGTAGTTTCCGCCAATTAACAAGATAATGCATTGAATCAATCAAATGCAAGCTTTCTACTGTCCACTGTTTTAACTAGGCAACAGGTTTTGAATATGCGCGAAATTGATTAAGTTTTACATTGAAACGTAAAGCTAAGTAACGTAAGATAATTACTAGTGTTTCGTTATTATGTGCTACGTTACACCTATTTAGCTGTCTACCTCTGTACTGCCGCTGCCAATACTGCTTTTTTAATATGCAAGGAATGTACATTCTAAGTGCAACCAAATGCATTATTATTCATCAAATAGAGTAACATATAATTGTAATTTTCAGAATAATACAAAGTTATAGAGAAATTAAAAATAGTAAGAGGTATTTTCTTTACTACTACTTAAGTAAAGAGACAAATATGTGGAGGTACGGGTGTCATGTTCCTCTAACACAAAGGTAGGATCCTCCTACCAGGCAAAGTCGTCATGACTGGCGGGCCACAGCCGGTGAACGGTTGATATTGAGATGTTGCATATATGCTAATTGGTTCAAGAACTTTTATATCGCGATGCAGAATTAGTAATTGCTCCGAAGTTTATTATTCAGTAGTTAGGTATACATTTGGTATATGGCGCTGTTGGGCTGTATGTGACTTCACCACAAATATTTAGGACAAACATGCATAATAATACAAAAGCATTTATTCTTTAAACTATGTGTTTAGCTGTAATACTGTTACACACAGTACTGTAGTATTGCAATTCCAAACAATGAATACAAGAAAAATTACAGCCGAAAAGAAAGCCATCTCTTATATTGGAAGTCGCTTAAAATGTTTATTGTGAAGAAACTTGTACACAACAAAGTCGGCAGTGATAAAATAGATACTATTAAATATCTACCATTAAAGATAACGACAACATATACGAAGGCACTCAAATGTGAAGAACATAGAAAAGTCTGTGTCAATCTCTTTGGTAACAGACAGTAATGTAGTTGTAACTAGACTAGAAAACTAGAATGACAATAGACCAGTACAGAGACAACACACTTTTTCTAGAGATGATTTTAGAGAGACTGTCGGTTAAGTAGCATCAAATATCAAACCAAATGACGATACCCCGAGAGCTTGCGAGATTTTTTTCTTACACAGTTGTCTTTTCAGTATTCGCAGTTCCCAAGCTTGCGTGCGAAACGATAATTTTCAGGAACATGATATCAGAGGGCGGGTTAAATGAATGCGTCATTATTTTCTTAACGCGAATGCACAATACAGCAGTGAAAAAAATCCTTGCCCTTTCTGCCAATTTATCCTGACAGTATACACACCGACCGATTTCTTACACAGACTTTGGCTTCCGACTAAAGGGATACTTAATTGTCGAACTTTAATACAGTTAGTTAATTAACTGGAACGCCAGCTGTGATTGTATGTCTACCAAAAAATTAATTAGACGCTTAGAATGAAGCCTAATAGATTGTTTATTTACCACGAGAGCCACGCTTCGGCATGCATGGGCCAGCTCGACCGGAGTAATACCACAGCCTCACAGAAAACCGGTGTGAAACAGCGCCTGCGCTGTATTTTACCGAGTGAATGAAGATACAGGAGCCTCCTTCCCCCTACCTCATCCCACAAAGGCCGGCAACGCATTTGTAACGCCTCTGGTGTACCATCCATCAGGCAAAAAGTCTGCTCGTTTGCCCCCTATTCCAAATGTACAATTTGTGTATTTACTGAAACTCTTATAGGTACTGTTTGATGTGGAGAAGTCAATTTGCCAGTTAGAGGCATCCCTAGGGATAGGGTCCTCGAAACGGCATGGCCGGGTCCTACATAGTACCTACTCCCTAAGTCGGCCTTGTCGTGATGCTTTTTAGTGGAAACAACACACACTTCTTAGCTTACCCTATAACTTCTACATCACCACGTTAGTGCCCTCGGGAGAAGAAGGTTCGAATTTATCAACCTAATGGAAAAACTAACAGTAGGCTAAGAATTCACTTCAGCTTAGCAATTACCTATATTTTAAGACATACACAAGACAGACACCTTATACTGAACAAACAGAACTTGCCTTATAAGACACTTTAGTTGAAATATTTTTGTACAGGATGTACACATTTCACAATCCTAAATTATGTTCATTTCATTTATTGACACAACATACGAAGCGTCTTTGTAGCAGATTTCATAAGATTCTAATAGAGGTGTTCGTTAGTATCGATAAACATAGTGTTTGTGAAAGGTAGACCTTTGCTGATTGATTGTGGGTCAAATATATCAACGCCACTAATGGCGAACGATAGATATGTAACTTCTTAAGATACTGGATGTTATCGGCACTTTTTAAAACAAATACGAATATAATCTTGATTTATTTATTTGACGACTCTAAACTCACATCAAATCAGTACTATTTCCTATATTTAAACATAGGGTACAGGTTGTATCTTAGTACTTTTAAACGAATGCTGCATTTTAATTAACCATTTTAACAACTCAAGACTTAACACCTCACCCACATTACAGACAGACAAAGTGTTTCAAATAAACAATGCCATTATTCTTTTATAACTTTTTTGTCAGTGGTTAGTTACAGTCATACACGACTTATACATGTGTAAAGGACCATTAAGTAGGTAGGTATAAAAAAACTTTCAACTTTAATGGATATTTCCTCCAAGAATTTACGGCAATATTCCTGTGAACTTTGCAACAACCAAATAAGACAAAGACGGACATATTAAATTTTTATGATATTTTGAATTTCAGAGTTTGACTCTACACCGAAGAGCAAAACAAAAATGAATAACTAAGTCACTTTAATTTTACCAATAATTGTGTATCAAAATTATTACTGCTGTGACTAAAATACGGGTAAAACAGTGCGGCACTACTAGTATAAAATACTTAAGTCATTAACGATAGTCCAACAGTCTTAGATATTGCTCAAGCAATTATTAAGTACTTTAACAATCTATTGAGCTCTCAATTTCCTGTCATAAGAAGAAAATTAAACATATTGTCACATAATTATTGCACGATCATAAACAGAGATAGCGATTTATGAAATGTACAACAGAACCGACACCATTGGTTGAAGTAAATGCGAAACACCGAGTGAAATCGCTCATATGGATCCGCTCACGTTCTTCTTGGCCAACTTACCGCTACACTGGCTACAACAACACACTAATAAAACAAAGTTTGGTGTCAAGCAATGCAGTTTATTCATAGAACGTCTGAAGTAAATATACTCGAGTCGTTAGGTGGTGTTCTTTCCAACTGACAGAAAGCCTGAAGTGTTTGAAAAATATTTGGCGTTCGCTTCGTTGGTACGCGTCTCCGCTGCTTGAGGGTTCACAATTTCGAGGCCCTGGAACAAATAAATAGTGATATAGAACAACTAGATATATTTGTAATGTATAGGAAATATTACGGCAAGATTACGAAGCCACAACGTAGTCTTGCCACTCCTCAACCCGCACAGGGCCAGCGTGTGGACGGCCTTATGACCTTAACCCTCTCCTGTATTATTAATATCTATGTAGAAAGTGGAAATTGCCGACTTAACTGAGACGAACTCATCTAAACTATTTGCTGCAGGCTACGGATATATTTCTGACTTGCATAAAATATATATCAAATAACTAAAGCACGTGTGATAATGTATTTAATTAAGTGATATGTCAATGCCAAGTAAGGAAAGAATAGAAAACGGAATGTGTCGTTTTGCCATTGTGCACCACTTTTCAATCTATTATATTGTATCTATGTAGTAACCGCAATGCGGCTATTCGTCAATTACTTTGTAAATAATGAGAACGCCTACTCCTAACAAACTAAGCGTAACATACAAAGTTACACGCAATATAATTTCTTCACAGAGCTTTAGATACCTTCCGTAATAGGTGGACAATGTGGACCTGCAGTTACTATCAATACTTTATCTTATTAGATTTTATTGTAATCCTTATTTGTTATCAGGTCATTATCTCGCCGAGATTCGCCGAATACGAGTACGCTAGTCATTCAAAATCAATATCCAAGAATGACTATACATTTCAATACAATCGTTAATGTTCAATCAACACGAGTTATTTGCTGTATATAATAGACTGACAGAAAACATTAAAGCGAAGTAATGATAATAGATTCACTAATTCTCACGAAGTAAGACGAGCAAATTAGTTTTGCTTCGGATTCGTGTTTGAAGAAATCATTAAAAAATATTATGATAACAGTTGCAGGATTACGGTCTGACCCACTGATTAATTAGTCTTCATTTTTATAAAAACTCACACGTTCTTAAGAAATTCTTTATTTATGTACAAATCAATGTTTAGATACGCACGCCACTAAAGACTAACTATCGATGACGCGGACTTTTTCTTTTTCAGTTAAAGTACCTAACCAATCTAGCAAGAATAATCATTTTAAAATATTCATTTAACCAGATTAAGTCAGCCAAACTATCACGACGATAAACACTCCTAATACGAAAACTTGCTAAGTTAAACGAGTAAGGAACTCGACTATATACTACATCGACGTATTATCTTGACTTTCATACAAAATTAAGAGCACGATGTAGCAAGCAATGTGTAGTATCGGTCAGCGGGGGCACAATCTCCTCGATTGCTATCAGGAACCTAACGGTCCGTAAACGTTATGGGCTGAGACAGCAGTCGCGCTGAAACTGTACCAACAAATAAGTACCTATATTTACCGAATACTTCAGTAACTAACCTATTTTACCTATAATCTACACTTAGTATCTAAAGCAGATCTTTCGTTAAATAGACAGCGACGAGAATGCAAATTATAATAAATGGAAAACAGAAGGAAGAAAGGTTTAGAAATTACATAGAATACTAAATTATATATTTCTAAACATTGGCCAACGCAGCCAGCAGTACTGGGTATGCGATTTTCGATGAAGAGGTCTCGGGTTCGATTCCCGGGTCGGAACAAAAACTGTTATTGGGTTTTTGTTCTATTTTAAATTCCTCATAACAGTCCGGAGCACGGAGGTTGATGATGTTTCGCACCCGTGCCTCGGATTAAGCCGTCAGTCCTAGTTGTCCACATTTATTTCAATTGTTATTGGGAAGTCATTACACTCAAATATGACTGACTACTTACTAGTTCAATTCAGTTCGCCCTTAGGGTTGTAGAGAACCGATGCCAAACGCACCGTGAAAAGACTGACATACAAATAAAACCGGTTGAACAAGTAGCCAACCCTAAATAATCTCGGGCATAATAAAGGCTATGAAAAAGAAGATTTTATTGTAGTGAAATATCACATGTGACAAGTTAATTATAGCACGATAAACGCTGCATTTAGCTGGACATAAATCTAAGCTTAATCTACTTAAATATCTTTTGTTTATCCAACCAGAATGATTACCTATTTAATAGATACTAGCTGACCCTCGCAACCTCGTATACGTCTACTATTGCCCGTAATTTTTCAAATCGGACCAGCGGTTCCGGAGATTAACGTGTTCAAACAAACAAACCCTTCAGCTTTATAAGTATTAGTATAGATATGTAAGCTAAACCTTATTCTTGACATCTGTTAACCTAAGGGCGTGTCCATACTATTAACATAACACAAATACCAAGAGCGAAACGTAAACGGTGAAAGTCGGATCTTAACTCGATCGCCTGAAACACTAATAGGTATTTTCTCGTTTTGCCTACATGCAAAACTCGTACTAAGTGACCGCTGCATTATGCCTCTAATAAATGACTAAAATAGTGGTCGAGCCCTGATGCACTATAATACGTTTTCTACTTTCTCTGCAACACGATATATGTTTCAATTCCAATTATTAAACATTATGAATAAATGTAGCTTTTAACTTAGGGTCAACACGCATTGGTGATTGTTAATTAACATAGTTTTATCAACAATGTTTTATTGTGGAAACTACAGAGTGGACTGATGATCTGAGAAAGGAAGCTGGGGTAGATTGAGTGCAGAAGTCGAGGAACCAAAGATCAAGGCGCAGGTTAGAGGTGGCTATTCCAGTGTAGATTTCATCAAGCTGATTGATTGCATCAAACTTTCAAATATTACTACACAATTCCTATTTGTTTAAACTTTATGCAATTGCAGAATATGTGTGAAGTACTACCCAAGTGCATTGCGTTCAATTCAACTATCACCCAACTGTCGATTGATTTCATAGTCAGAGCGAAGTGCAAAAGTTTATATAGATTGTAGGTGCGACAGATGTTCAGGGACTGCTACAGCCAAATTAGAAATCATTTCTTGTCAAAATTTGCAATTCTTCATTTAAACAACAGAGAAATATATGCCCCACCATGCTACTGCATTATAGTTCAGTATCATTCGACCGATATTGATGTGACTCTTATGAAACAAATAGGATTACAAAATGTAAGACATTGACAGACGTGACTACGATAAGTATACTGAGGTTAAGAGATTTTTTCGTATTACATTAACAACAACTTTTGCAAAGGCAAGATATAATGATAAGCAAAAAAACATGAATCACAGGACATTCTGTTGTCAGTTAATTGGGTCTCTCTCTCTTAAGTCGTTTGATAACCTTACGAGCACAAACATAAACTGAGAGTAGTCAACGAACGCAAGACCGTTACTTTAAGGGCTTGCTGCAATGAAAAAATACTTGTAGAATTAATAGTTTTTGGTTAGAATGTCGATTCCCGGGTCGGACTGCTGTTGGGATTTTCTTACAAGATTTTTTTATTAGCAGCTCGGATTATGGAAGATTACGGTGTTTCTCTTTCGTGCCTGAGGACAGCACGTAAGCTGTCGGTCCCGGTTGTCATGAACATCAATGGCAATCGTTATTGGGACGTCAGGGCTCTCAAATATACTGACAACTAGTTAAACCTTCGAATTCAGTTCACCCTCAGGGTTGCGGAGGTCTGATGCCAGTCGCTTCGTGGAAAAACTGATATTCAGGTAAAACCGGTTGAACTAGTAGCCGACCTCAAATACTCTTGGGAATAATAAAGGCTAGGAAGATGATGACTTAATTACCTAATGAAATATTAACAGTTTCAAATATATTCTTATCTATTGTTCGAGTTAATTTTGTTCTAAGAGCAATGTTTAAGGTTTTGCTTCCCTATTATATAATCACAAATATAATAATATCATGAATGTAATCACAATGTGACGCAGTGAAGCGTGGCAGAGTACTGTTAGTATATAAATTTTCTGACACACGTCTATCATACTAAAGCATTTATCAATACAGTGCCTACTCGAGACATTTAAACGTAGTGAGAACCTAGATATATTTCTTATATATAGAAATATTTATTTCTTATGTTAAAATCAAAGAAATGTATCAAAAACGTAACTAACCTTTTAAAGTATTTACAGGCCATTACTTTGAAAGATCAAGTTACACTGGTGAATTAAATATTCAAACCTTGATGTTTGATTTAAGTAGACTATGTATGTATCTTTTCTTTTCTCACGCCAACACCGGTCTCTAAAAGTCGGTGCGCCGTCTTTGACCTTATACCTATCAATCATGATTTATACCGACCGGACTACAGAACTGAGATTATGTAGTTAAAAGTAGCTCACTGTTTTCTCTCCGAAATCTCATGTTTTCAGTTGAAAACATGAATGAAAGATGTATTTAATTTTATTAATACAAAATTCTACGCCAATTTATCATAGAAGATTTAATAAATATGAATTTAAAACGTCAACTTAAAATATATGCTGAGCTTGACAGAATAGCACGTTAATTGAGATCTCTCAAAATGTAGTGTTTTGTTTTTTTTAGTTTGCATTTTGCCATTTATCAAATACTAGTTTTCGCCCACCGCTTCGCTCGCATTTAATGAAAAATATCCTGTGTTAGTTCTAATACCTCCAAGTATATGTGTACAAAGTTTCATGACGATCTGTTCAGCAGTTTTCGCGTGAAAGCGTAACAAACTTACATTCACATTTATAATGATAGAAGAAGATTTACGTGCAGAATGTATTGCATTATTTATTATGCACAATAACCGTTTTTAGCAGATTAGATCATCATGAAATTGAAAGGAGGAGGTGTTTCAAAATGCTGATGACACTGACGATTCAAAGATCTCTCTTTAGGGAACCAGATTTATTAACTACGGAGTTAGGCTTGAAGTAACCAACAAATAAGCTTAAGGTCCTGACATGATAAACCGACGATTTGAAGAAAATGGCTCTCGGCGGATGGATGCGAGCTACCCAGGACCGGGATAGTTGGCGCTCCTTGAAGGAGACCTTCGTTTAGCAGTGGAGGACAAAATATTGATTTGATATTATATCACATCAAGTTAATAATCAAATTTAATTTAAATAAGATACCTATTACACATATAACGATCTAGTAAAGAAAATCAGCATAGCAAATAGAAATATAAGCCGAATACTGGCAAATATAATGTCAAGTGCTTTTTTAAAACCGTACATAAAACGTTTAACATTCATAGACCCAAATCAGAGTGACGGGTTGAGAATTGTGTCGAAACGTGTGTGATCATGTACGTATTATGTAACGTATTCGTGATGTGGATCTGTTTAACATACTGAAAACTGGTCACAATACAATACTTATAGATCGAGAGCTTTCGCAATGACGTATGGCAACTTAGCAGAATCTAGGGAAAGTTATTCATTGAACGGATGTTTTTTTAGTACACCAAGGGCCAGATTTATTCATTTCTGATAACGTGTAGGTTTACTGTTATCTGTCAGATAAAATTTGCTGATAAATGGATATACATCTGACATATATATAATATGTCGAAATATGTATAGTATAGTTAATTTAGTCTTATTAGTCTATCAGGTACAGGGAAATATCATTATCATCGTTTGTTCAGGATAAGTCGGAGAACTTTATGCCTCAATAGAATGTATAATTGAAGTAACTCATTTACATGTATAAGGGACCTGTTATACGTTATAAGATTATCATATATAGTCTTTAACAGTTCGCCGCTGTACATCTGCCTCAACCAAGGGGATGCATTTTTTAACATGAAAATACATAAACAAAAGTAACATGATTGAATTTCGAATGCAACAAATAAGTACATACCTTAACTAAATATTGCTCCAGCCACAGCTAGTAAAAGTATCTTTATTGTGTTAGAACTTTGTTTTCTTTATATTAATAAATACATATTTAATACAGTTCATAGTGCTGGCAGCGCTGCGTCTGAAATGCTAGAGAAACTAAATGACGGAGCGCGGGCAAATCGATTCTTTTAAACTTTAATATTTTCAAGTATGTAGTCAAAACCCGGGTAAAAGATTTAAACATTACTACATAATTCCTGCTTTAATTGTAGAAATGTATTGGATTGTGATTAAATCTTCAGTTTAATCTGATTTAAAACGAACTAGTTTACAATCGTTCTTATAGTTGTAGATGTATGTACATACTTACCTTCAAAAAGATGAGTGTCAATGTCAGTTGAATTAAATAAAAACTAATAAAATCATTGGGTATTTACTGCATAGATGCAGCATCTAGTTAATGATATGTTGATTTAATCTACAAAAATGGCCTTTACTCCTATCGATTTAAGTATCGTATGTTCATTCAAGGGCATGCGGAGATCTACGTGTGATATGTACTTGTACGATGAGAACAATCCCTCCTCTATAGTTATCTTGTGGCGCATATAATAGCACTAATAATGGGAACCGCAGTGATGCGGAAAATATAAACAGGTAATTATTCGCACAGTTTATAAATGTATAAAACTTGGCGGTTGAGATTCTGTGTTACAAAATGACAATATGTATAACCACAAAGCTATGAGTAATCCGACGACCTAACGATTGGTAATATGAGCGAAGCTAAGATGAATGTCTCATAAAACTGATTTTTGAAATGCCACAAGTTTGCAATTGAGAAAGGCTTTGTATAAAATCTACTGTCAGTCAGTTTATGTGTTATATCATTCAATATGTTCTGATGAAACTGACCGATTATGTACAGTTACTAGCGGGGACAATTCTTTAAAAATTAAGAAAAAGTCAATGAACTAACAATTTAATTAGATCCATCAGCATTTCTAAACATTGTTTGAAGTCAAATATGGTACGTCAGCAACGACGGCGCGGTCAGTACCTGGATAGGAGACCGCTGGTGGCATGTTACCATGAGCATTTCCGTAATTTGGAGGTCACGTTAAGCAGTCGGTCCCGGTTGTTACCATAGGATAGCAGTCGTGAAGCTTAGCTGGAGGCCTTCGGACGGCTTAAAAATAGCCAACGGCAAGATTACGTAGCCACAACGTTGTCTTGCCAGTCCCCAACACGCACTTGGCCAGGGTGGAGACGTATGGCCTTAACCCTCACCGTGCAGGACAGGACCCGAGCTCAGCAGTGGGACGTTATGGGTTGTTCATAATAATAATATTGCCATTTCGCTCATTAATAGGGAAAAAAGTAAGAGCTTTATGAAAACGTGTTGAATGATAACTTCTTTTTTTTTTTGTCGGAGTCTTAGTAAAGCGGGTATAGAATAGATATAAAAAACTGTAAATAGGATTATGGTTTTAGTCAATTGAAGATTCGATGTTAGATTGGCTTTGATTAGAGTCGTTACTGTTGCCAATAAGAAATCAACGATGTATCGTACTTAAAAGTCTAAGTATTTCAAAGCTTTCGGTAAATTTTGTTAATTGTTCTGGGTAGGTAAATGTAACGTACCATTTTCTCATTTAACGGAAAACATCAAAGAAATGTTATCTCATTTGTTTACAATATTAAAATATTTACACAAATTATCTAATTTATTCATGAAAAAACTAATATACTACTCTTAGACACGCATATTTAATTTCAAAATTACAGGCTATGGCCGGATATTCGTACACCATTGTTTAAATATTTAGGTCGTTAAAAACATAAGTCTATTGTCAGGTCACAATTATCTACAGATAAGCAGCAGGGAATCTCAATACTATTATGTTATAATGAGAAGATGGCTCTATTCTTGTTATGTATAAACTGGTAAATGAATACGTGAGATAATGTACAAAATTACGGCACAACTCGGCACAAGACGACAATGTAAACTGCGTACATCGACACAGATTTTTTACAATCGAAGTTGTGTGTGTGTGTGTGTTGTGTAATTTAAAAACGATTATGTTACATTTAGTTAGTTTTATTCCCTTGCGTGACTGTAAAAATATGTGCACTACATGCTATTGAAGAGTGAAATTGATTTAACTGCTGTGAATGTTTTATTTGCATACGGCTATCGGAACGTTACATATTATTCTAAAGCACATCAATTTAAGAGATAAAGTCCCACTTGTAATTTTAAACGATTTCGATTGTACACCTAATGCAATATTTTTTGTTAGGTTTAGTAATCGTTGTCGTGTTTGAGTTTTAAAAATACTCCTGCTTGTAAACGGTTTGGATCGAACACTTTAATTTATATAATAGTGAAAATGACTTGATAATACATGATATATTCGGAACAGCTTGCCTGTTTACAAATCAGATTACAAAAAAATCCAGATGGACTGTTAAGAACACGACAATAAACCTAAAGAAGTAAATATGAATGAGAAAGCAAATACAATCTCTTGACAGTGTGTGACAAAGCGCCATACTGTGTTCACGTCACGATTGATTTTTAATTTTATGTTCAAAATGCCGTCTTGCTTCATTAAACTTGTAAGAGTAGTTCCCAAAAAGAAAAAAAAAGAAGATGGAATATCTTTTCACAGATAAATACAGATTATTTAGTTGCTATAACTGTTTATTTATCCGATAATTGGATCCTACTTATGCAATAAGGAACCAATCCATACACATGCCAAAATCAAAGAATTATCCTTATCTCCTTATAAATAGGGTTCTTATTTAGATTTTAGCATGTTAGTGGATTGGTTCCTTGTTGCATAAGTAGGTTCAATTGTACTGTCACAAAATCTCAACCGTAGTTTGACTGCGATACCAATTTTTGTCTAATTTTATTCCCTTAGTCCAGACCATTACTGAACCTGATTTCTATATTTAGAGACTTGGTTTCAAACCTCATCTGAAAGTATTATTTGGTAATACGTTATAGATATATCTCCACAATAACGTATAGTGATTACCATGGTTTTATTTGCCGATATTTTATATAAACACCACTACATAACAAGAAGTAGATACCACAAAAAAAATTACAATCAAATCTATATAGATTGTTCAAAAAGTTACAGAAATGCAATGTGAAGCTTCTACACGTTACAGTAACACGTAATAAAAGAAACTAAATTGATAACTAACGTGGAGAGTTAATTACAAAACGTGAGCACTAATCTGTCACTAATAAGTACGATGCAATAGTTTCAGTTCATTTTTCTAGTCACGCGTAATCCCGTAGTAGAATCTCCGCGAGCATTTTCTATTTATGTATGGATCTTGAGCTGAATATTGTTGGATATTTTAAAAAGAACAATTATTCAATTTAAGATTTCTAGTAATAGCAAGACTGATTTCTCCTAATGACATTTATATATTTATTTGCGCAGTCTCTGTGCCTGTTTTGACCTTATCGTGTTAACAACGCTTGCAGTAGTACTACTTTAGTGTTTTGACAGATATGTGATGAGTGATTTAATATATATCTACAGAAATAATGGCTACTTTATTTACCCAAAAAAACCTGGTATAGTAATAATAAATACCCAATAGACTGGTGACAAATCTCTGCCATACAATTCTATCCATACCTGGCCCTAGATTACAAGACTTTAAGACGATGAGGCCGCCATTTGTACACGGTTTTTAAATTGATATACCTACTCCTAAATGTAAACTGTATTAATTGGTGTACAATAAAGTTTATTCTATTCTATTCTATAGTAATCACTGAAACTGCTCCTCCACATACACTTTAACTGTGCCAATTTTCATAATCCTAAAAAGATTTTGTTTCAAAAATAGGTTTGGGATATGGTAGATATGGTATTGATAGTGAAATAAATTAGTATTATTAGCTACTACAAACTCTTAAAGTATCTAGGTCGACTTAACCAGTAATCCTGTATATTTTACATAGATATATATTAGAGACGACATTAATGGTGACTGTAAAACACCATAATAATCACTATAAATTATTATGCAGATACATTGATAAAGCACCCCATAAACTGAACATTTACAGACGAGTAAACGGCAAACTAAATTAATCTTTCCACACTTCATTTATCACTGGCCGTGATAGTTCTGTTATTACACTGAATAGATTACTTACAGAGATAGTCACGATTTATATACAAAACTACGTAAATGTAATTATATTTTGTTACGCTTCAATGGACACCATCAAAGGTTTTATGACAGAAAGTTCTTAAATAATTACCTGGGTGCCAACAGGTTCAGAACGTGAGAATAATAAACCTTACCTATATCGCCGAAATGAAGAATTTGTATACCATAATGCTTACGGTGCGATTAATATGTATATTTGGATCGCATTTGCCAATTTAACAGCTGGTCTCGATTGCACAAACAAACATATTTAGTAATTGTTACGGAATACAGATAGTTGGAGATCTAAAATGTCCAACAATGATCTAAAAAGTTCTTGGGTTGTGGAGGTATGATGGCAGTCGCTCCATGTTATTATATGTTATTATATTAAAAAGCTAGGCGGAAAAAACTTCTAGCTTCTTCTATCTTTCATGGCAGTTGGTAAGTTAGGAGATATTCAAAGAGATCATTTAGTTAAGTTTGTTTACTTTTAATTTTAGGCGTTCTATCTTTTTTATCTACTTCAAGAATGCACATATCTAAATCTAAAAAAAAGATCCATAAGCGATAAAGAGAGAGATCCTGTAAAAATATCTGTTAGGCTGCAGGTCCTCTGTTCGTTTAAATTTTTCAATAGTTATAAAACAGTAATGAGCTTTGAAGCTCTGTTAAATGGGGACATCCATTTCATCAACATAGATATTTAAAGTCTAGAATGATATAATCTGCAAGTGAATGTTGTGTATCGCATCTCACGATGTTGGCGGCAATGATGAGATTTTATGTTAGCCGTGACTACAGTGCCCGCATAGAACTAAAGTCGTGATTGCACCTTATTTTATATCAAGGCACCGCTCTGGCTTATAAGTAGTACTGTGTGTAACGCATGCTTACGCTGGCCAGTTTTTGTAAATTATATAACCGTCTCGCAACGACACTTATACAAAAATTTATGATTCTTGACCTTGTTGGCCAATGTGACAACCGAAACGAAAAAAAATATTTTTTTTATTCTAAGCCTTTTAGTATATCGCATACGTTAGCCTTTAAAAGACTTTCGCCTCTTTGCCCTCAATACTTTTAAATTAAGTCGTTTCGCACCATGAATTAAATGATTTCATAAATGATCTACTAACTACCTGAACTGACTAACTATCTGAATGTTTAATTTATTGCAACAATTTGTATATATATTCGTGTTTTAAGAGTGGTTATTAAATACTTTGTGTTTCTGTAAATTAAAAAAAAAACCTAAATTTCATTAATTAATTTCCCCTTGAAAAGAACCAACTGCCTTTGGATAATAATAAGATATTGTAATCAAGATACGCCTATGATTATTGTCAGTCAGATTGCTTTTTCAGTCAGTTCCCTTTAAACCTAATAGATAATTAACTTTAATTACATAGACGCTAATTACAATTCAGTGACTTTTAATCCTATCGTTAATACCAATGGTCTGGTAACTTTATGTTACGCTTTAATTAAAATTCCACCATTTGTATCTACTACATTTACTGTATTTACTCTCGTTCATTATTTATAAATAATATGTAATACCGTGGTTAGTGAAGGGACCGTTACTCCTAGCTTTGTAAGGCAGTTATTTCCGCATGCTTGCTTGCTAGCTTTTAAGATATTTTCTCATAATTTAGTTCAATGTTTAGTCCGACTAAACTAAGATAATTATCTTTCAGAAAAAAAGTAACTATCGTGAGCTTAATGTACCGAAATCATGTTTTTATTAGTGACTAGTGTGTAGGGAACATTTAGGCACCAGACTCAATGTTTACGGTGACAGCAGTATGTATATACTCGTATTTTGTATACATATATGTATGGGCTAGCGAACAAATTTTGCCTGTAAATTTGAAAATATATACTCGATTATACTATTCTGATAGATAGGCATGACGCTTTTGTTGCAATACGATATATCTAGTATTTTTTTTATGTATGTTAATTAGTATTTTCTATGAGCAACAATAATACACACATATCACCCTACTTTTTCCTATGTTCAGCAAAGATAAGAAGTGACATAACTTTTGCACTGGCTATGTCAAATTCGCATTCACTTCATGTTTGTATATCTAATACGTACCTTTAAACGAGTAATTCTTATATATAATCTGAAATTCGAAAACCACTCCAACGATTTTCATGAAATTTAGTATGCAGGATTTTTCGGGGGCGATAAATCTATCTAGCTAGGATTCATTTTTAGAAAATTAATCAAAAAATAAATACCGAGCAAACCTCAGTCATCCAGGTGCTATTACTTTCAAGTAGGTTTATATATAGATACACACCTGCAAAGGAGTGAACGCGACAGAAGATGCAGTTCCGGAGACTTGCCGCCGAATACTAGTAGCGCCGCCATACTGTTGCTGTTTCTGTAAGTTCTTCTGTAGAGTTTTGCTAATGCGCACTTTCGTCTTCTCATCGATTTGAGGTAGACGCACACGGCCTGTGCTCGATTTGCCGATAGTGCCACGAGTGTAGCCCAGATCTTCTTGGTAAGCGTCATCTTCAATCTGCAAATAAACAAGGACTTTAATAATGTTGCTATTTAACATATCTATTTTAGTGGTCCTTCCAGTCACAGATACGGTTACGCGAATTTAACTTGCGAGCTACTACAATTTCGGTCCATTCGAGAATTGAGAGATCCAGTTACCGCGATAATTATAAGGCATCTATATCGTATAGGGCGTCCCTAAATAATATTACAATCCCAAGGAGGATTATCATCAAACTACACAACGTCACGTATTGCGACACCCTATTTAAGAAAGATAGTTGATGTCTCCCCGGTCGTGTCGAAAAGCCGTCCCATTGGATTGAGAGAGTGAGGAAACAGAGAGTGCATCTCTGTTTGCATGACACTTTTGCACTATAATATCTCCTGCGTAGTAAGATGGTCTACGTTGAGACTGGTCGCCGTTGTTAAAATCGGCTAGGAAAATATCATATCAGATGATCATCATCTATATGACTGCCTCGGTGGCGTAGAGGTAGCGTATGCGACTGCTAGCTTGAGGTCTCGGGTTCGATGCCCGGGTCGGATCAAATGTTTGTATGATCTGCAAATATTTGTTTTGTAGTTTGGGTGTTTTCTATGTATAATAAGTATGTATTTACAAAAAAAAATATGCAAGTATTTATATCATTTGTCTAGTAGCCATAACACAAGCTCTGCTTAGCTTGGGACGAGATGGCGTTGTGTGTTAGATGTCCGGAATATTTATTTATTTATGCTCTTTACCATCTTCATCATTAATTACATCATAAATCGAGTGTTATTTTACTGGCGCTGTAACTGTGCGAATAACTTCCATACAAAAAATCACACCAAATAATGGGTTGTGTCCCTGGAGAGTATGTGACAATTGGTTTTAGTTATGAGTTGCACACAAAAGTGAAAACAATCCACTGGCTCTTTAGGTCTTTTTAATTTAGCTTTCATTGAATACAATACCCAAAAGTGTGTAGCTTTTGTTTATTTTGACAGGTTTCAACATCAAATTATAATAGATGAGCTTAATGGCAATATCAGTTTATCAAATGTTGTAATATATTAAAATCATTTTAAAATGAGGAACTATCTAAATACATAAAGTGAGAGTTAACACATACGGTTTTCTAAAATATTCACAAATAAAGTGTTAAATTGACAATAAAAGAAATAAAAATAGATGGATAGTTAAAAGTTTTCAATCGTTGTATAATTAAGCGGGCCGACAATCGCCGCAGCAACAAGATGATACAACTTGTAATACACACGGTCTAATATCACATACGATGTAGTATTGTCTATTTTTTTCTCAAAGTCTCTGTTACAACAGGCAACAATATACATTGTGCTACATACAGCTTTTTTAAATGTCTGTGTGGGGTATTTAATATGTTTTGAATACTAGTTGTAAAAGTCGATTTCATTCATAATTGTTTTTGTCCTTTATGCGGAGTTGCAACATAATAGGTCTTTACCTATGAAATTGCGTTTCTTCAGTACTGGTCATTTCAAATAAAAAAAAGTTTGTAATGGCTCTGTATTCTAAATTCAAATTAATTTTGTTTTAAAACCATGACATTCTATTTACAAACTCAGTCTTTTGTTTTTGATTAGCGTTGTATTTTCATTACATTTGAACATTTTTCGTCATAATGGATACTTTAAAAATTCGTGTAATTATGGAATATGAGTTCCGTCGTGGCACCAACGCGACACAAACGGCACGTAACCTCAAAAACGTTTACGGAGAGAACTGTACAAACGAACGCACAACCCTTTATTGGTTTTCCCGGTTCCGTTCTGGAAATTTTGACTTGAAAAATGAAGCTCGTGGTCGTCCGGAGACTTTGGTTAACAATAATGAATTAAAGGCGATTGTGGAAGCTGACGAAACTCAATCTAGAGCTGAGCTAGCAGCAGCTTTTAATGTAAGCATCAAAACAATATTGATCCATTTGCGACAAATTGGCAAGGTAAAAAAGCTTGATAGATGGGTGCCCCACGACCATAACGATCGCCAGCGCAACGTACGCGTCGAGACCTGCCTTTCGCTGCTCAACAGGCAAAGAAATGAAGGAATTTTGAAACGAATAGTTACGTGCGACGAAAAATGGATTCTGTTCGACAATCGAAAGCGCTCAGCAAGTTGGTTAGACCCTGGTTCAGCACCAAAGCAATGCCCTAAACCAAAAATGACCCCTAAAAAGGTGATGGTCACTGTTTGGTGGTCTAGTGCGGGTGTGATTCACCACAGCTTTTTACAAAACGGCATGAGCATTAATGCAGATGTGTACTGTGAAGAACTGGAGAGAATGATGGAGAAGCTTGCACATCTGCAACCAGCTTTGGTCAATCGGTCGGCCCCACTGCTCCTTCACGACAACGCGCGACCTCATACTGCACAACAGACAGTCTCCAAGCTGCAAGAGCTGGGGTTAGAAGGTCTCCCTCATCCGCCATACTCACCAGACCTTGCACCTACCGACTATTACTTTTTCCAAAATTTAGACAACTTTTTAGTGGGAAAAAAATTCAATTCCCGAGAGGCAGTACAAAATGCCTTTGAAGAGTTTGTTGCCTCCCGTCCAGCTGATTTTTACAAGAAGGGCATCAATAAACTGCCAATGCGTTGGCAAAGATGCGTCGATGCGGTGATTACTTCGAATAACAGAAATAAAAAAGTTTGAAAAAATAAGTACTTTCACTTATTGCATACAAAACGGCAATTTCATAGGTAAAGACCTAATATGATCTTATGATCTTAAACCTAACTTATGTGGTTAGAAATCAATGTGGATATTAGTCCAAAAACATCAGTTGAAAGGGCCTTATTACGGACAAGTCGATGTTACAGTACAAGTATATAATGCGTTTCAAATTAGAATAGGATTCAAAATCCGCCTTCATGCCCTAAAATTGTTCTGTTTCAGATGACAATATATATCAGTAGCATTGAAAATTTATAATATTTTTTTTTAATTGTAATTTCTCGTTTTTTATTTGCACACCATACAAAAATATCTGAAGTTGTTGAATGGAAATACCTATTACGTAAAACATATAAACTCCAGGACTAACATTTATTATAAAAACCGTGGGAGAGCTATGCTTCGGCATGAATGGGTCGGCTCGACCGGAGTGATACCACGGCCTCACAGAAAACCGGTGTGAAATAGCGTTTGCGCTATGTTTCACCGAGTGAGTGAGGATACCGGAGGCCCATACCCCAACCCCTCCCCCATCCCCATCCCCATCCCCTTTCTCATCCCCCAAAGGTCGGCAACGCACTTGTGACGCCTTTGGTGTTGCGGGTGTCCATGGGCGGCGGTAATCGCTTACCATCAGGTGATACGTCTGCTCGTTTGCCCACTATTCAATAAAAAAAAAAAAAAAAAATTTTTATTTTGATTAAACTACGTTTGTACCACAAAATTTTGGCCTAAGCAGTAGGTAACTAACATACAGCTCGCCTAATAAGCGTTCAAAATGTTGAACCCTAGACTATTAAAAAAGGTTTAAAACTCCATGCCTATCAGAGTTGTCTGCCTGCCAATATTTCGGTCTGTGTGTACTGTGTACCTACCTATTATCGCAAATGGCATAGTAGACACATGCGCAACGAGACCAGCACGGACGTCCGTGCGCTTCATCAGGTCGTGTTCCGGTCTATTTGTGGAACGCAAAAAAAAACTAGACTGCTTCTGTCGAACCATTTAAAATTCAACGTATCTGCCGTGGCCCATTGAGCGTGACGTCACATTTACTGTAAAGACTCCGTGAACACACCGTAACCATAGATAATTTTATTCACAAATTAACGTTGATTAATGCACTATCAATAGCAATAATAGAGCTCTTACTGGTTTTACTTCTTTTGCAAAACAGTAATGAACGGAATTAATACGAGTTATAGTTAGCTAACTAATTAAAATTTCTATGTAATTTTATATCACGAAACAGCGGTAGATTCCATGAGTGAAAAAACCTTTCGGATTATAATTGTGTTAAACAAACTTTAATGCATGCTATGCTTGAAACGTTCTTTAGTATCTAATTTGGTAGACTTGAGCTGTTAATTTTTTTATTTTTTTTATTTAATAGTGGGCAAACGAGCAGACGTATCACCTGATGGTAAGCGATTACCGCCGCCCATGGACACCCGCAACACCAAAGGCGTCACAAGTGCGTTGCCGACCTTTGGGGGATGGGAAGAGGGAATGGGGGAGGGGTTGGGATATGGGCCTCCGGTATCCTCACTCACTCGGTGAAACACAGCGCAAGCGCTATTTGACACCGGTTTTCTGTGAGGCCGTGGTATCACTCCGGTCGAGCTGGCCCATTCATGCCGAAGCATGGCTCTCCCACGGTAATATGCATCATTAGCAACATGCCAACATGGTGTATTCAACAAACGAAAATATAATCGCATAAATAAATTTTCTTTTTAAAGTCATTTGAACACACTTTTATTTTTATATACTCGTACTAATATTATAAAGAGATACAGTTTTTAAGGTTGTAGGGGTAATCTCTGGATCTACTGAACCGATTTAAAAAACTTTTGCCAATAGAAAGCCACATTATTTGTGAGAGCCATAGGTTACTATTAACCCTAAAATGTATGAAAGTTCATTTTTAAAGTTAAAAATACAAAGAAAGTATCAAGCGAGGGAAACAAATAATATCCAACTAATTCTCACGGTAGGTAAAATTGTTCACTGTTCATTTAAAATAAAGCTGAAACAATATTTGAATGACTCTGCGGTACGATACTCCTATTTCTTGTATCTTCTGTATCCATAGAATTATGCCATCTACAATTACGAATGATTTTTGGCATTATAATACGGTTTTCATTTTTATAAACTTTGACAAACTCGGTTGGTATTGGTTTAAGCGGTCGCCACGCTGCCTTCTACTGCCCTCAGTGTTGTATGTTCAAACCCACATGAGACAATAAAATGTCTGAACCACAAATTACTCTTCTGAGTGTTAAAGTTCTTTGTATCCACCTCATGTATGTAAAGTCCTCGGCGACACAGAATAGGTATATTTCTAATGAGAGAATTGTATTCAAAAAATCTAGGCGACACACACGCAGCTCGTCTAATCAATTTGTTAAGTGCAGACTGCCTCCCAAAAATACATGAAATTCAAGAAACATAAGTACATTGCTGACCTTCAAGTGCTTTCTCTCTTGAGGAGTTTATTTATTTATTTATTTAGGAGTTAGAAGTTAAAAGGGAAGAGGTTGGATCTTCGGTAAACACATTCAGTGTAAAAAAGTTGAAAAATAGGACGCAGAATTTCAGAGAAATATTTTTTTTTCAACAATGGGCGATCAAGACAACACCTATTCTTGTAAATATTGATAAATGTATCAGCAACATCAACGAATTGCAGACAGTATTTATCAAATTAAAATTTAATATGCTGGTAGTTTAATTAAAAAATAAATAAATAAATTATGATGTGTACGTACCTAAATCCTACTTTTAATTAAGGTCACCTTAAACGCACAAGAAATTAAAATATTTTCAAATGCGAAATATGCATTTAAAAGATTAGAGAGAGAAGGTAATTTTTTAAAACTTTCACTAAATTTAGATAATAAATCTGAAGCAACACTGGTTTTGAAAGAAATCGTTGGATGCCAACAAAAATGTTCCATTCAAACTTGAAAACAAATTGAACGCTGTCCACGAGTATATACATACATCATATTTTCACATCATCCTAAGGTTGACTGGCAGAGAATGCCATATGGCATTAAGTCCGCCTTTGTGCAAAATGTGCATCAAGTTTAAATAAATAAAAAAAAATAAAAAATATATATATAGTTCAATGCTCAAATACTTCTTATATCTATCACACATAACATCAATAGCCTTAAAAAAACCCACTATTGGATGTAGACCTCTTCTGTGCAAGGAGGTTTTGACTTACTATTGGGTTCGTGCGAAGTGTATGATGGAGGTACCTATAGGAAACGATCGCAACGCTTGCCATGGCAGAAAGTTACAACAATAGGGGCTTAGTGAAACTTGTTAATTTACTTTTGTTTAGAAAATGGGTCAATATTATTGTAAGTAATCTGTAAAAGTAAGTAACTGCAGAAATAGTCAGTGTAAATTTTATGTTTTTTTTAAAGCGGTCTAGAACTTAGATTAAAGAATTTAATAGATATATTAAGCATGGACATAATAAAGCAGCAATATGTTTGCACTTGCCGCTCTGGTTATAAACGCAAGTTCATTTTACTCCATTGACAACTCGAGAGAATAGATATTCCTTATCTACTGTAGAATAATAAAATGTGTGTTCGTTTTACGTTGGGAGAGTATGTACATTTAAATTTGTTTATAGGGTGCCTTCGCAGAATCTTTGCATACTTTGGCCATATTGCTGGGTGATAGTGACGGGTAAGGTAGAGAGAAAGAGATCCAGGGACCGTAGCCCGTTGCGCTGGGCGGACCAAGTTCGCACTACTCTCGGCACTACGATTCATGCTGCCCTACACACTGCTCAGAATAGAAACAGGTGGCGAGCTATCACTCGCACAATAGCTCCAAATAGAAGTTACGACCCTCAGAATTGAGGATAACGACGCAAGGAGGGGTTGTTAAGGTCACCGATGTTTGGCGAATCATGTTGATCGTATTTAATAACTATTGCTTAGGACTAATGTTGACGCTTATATAATGTTCTTGGTTCTTTTACAATTCTTACATGTTGTGCTAAAACCATTTTATTTCCTCTCAGCATAGTTTGGCGCCGGAAACTTATATTGTGTTTTACATTCTCAAAAACACTGTTTATGATAAAATCTATTTTTCTATGACTGTTTGTAACAAATGCCTCCAAAAGTACTGTACATTATCTTTTTATATATTATTTATTTATTTTTTTAAACAAAATAGTACGAAGTTGTCATTTAATATTTGACAAACGCCCCGAAAGTTGCATTTGCGAGATGGCGCTAATGTCGTGCACGTTTCCATTGCCACACTGGCTAGACGGGTTTGTGTAGGGATTATTTCAAGTTGTCCTTCTCTTTGCAGAGATATCAAAGAGTGGTGATATTCCGCATTTTTAAGATCTTTATATGTTTCAAAATTATTACGTTTACACACAACTCAATTGCAATTTATTTAAAACTAGCTTGGTTCGCGGCTCCACCTGCGTATATTTTAGTTATCGCGATTAAAAGTAGCATATGTTTTTTTCCCCGAGGAGGGATCCTCGAAGGAAAAAAATCGGTGCAGTGGTTTAACTGTGAAAGTGAAATAGACACTTTTTTTATTGAAACAGGGCAAACCAGCAGACGTATCGCCTGATCATAAGCGATTACCGCTACCTATGGATACCCGCAACACCAGAGGCGTCAAAAGTGCGTTGTCGGCCTTTGGGGATGGGGAGGGGTATGGGCCTCCGGTATCCTCACTCACTCGCAGCGCCAGCGCTGTTTCACACCGACACACTGTCGCATATATAATATTAGTATGGATTGCATTATATAACCTGAATATGGGTGGTGACACTCCGTACTCCTAATCACCGCACGGAGAAAAGGGCCTTGCATTTTTTAATCGACTGAAATTTAAACACAAAAGAAAGCACATAATTTCATTCAAGCCAGATAAATAGAAGTCAAACGTTACACTCACGTCAGCGAAGTTAAGTCGGTTCGCGTTCTTCCTGAACTCTGTCATCGCGTATCGCTCTTTCATCTTGCGCACGCGCTTGCCACCGCGCTTCTTACGACTCTGCTCGATCGGTTTTGGTAGGGGCTTCACGAACTTTACTGGAGGGGGTTCCTAATTAACGAAAACACAAACAAAAATTATATTAAATCACTCTTAGGAGTCATGTATAGGTAAATTGCATCTAATTCAAGATGTATTGACCTCAACTCCGTCCTTATGGTGATATTTGTGCTCACAATACTTATTTGCAATTTCACATCTAGAAATTACTAAATAGTAGTTTAAAAAACAAACATTTGACAAGATTAAATTACAAGTAACATTAAAAATAGTACTGACCATAATGTATTAAGATATATTACAAGTTTCATTCATGAAATTTAGAACCCCTTTCTACTCTTGTCACAATGTCACACTTCATCTATCTTATAGAAAAAGTTTACCTATTTTAGTTATTTCCAGTAACTAAGATTATTAACATATACGTAACGAACATAAAGATGCAGTGCACAAAAGAAAAGAAAGAAAAAGAAATTAGTTTTTATGGGTTTCAATTTTATCATTTTTAGTACAGCAACTTTGTAAAATTGATGTCCATATCATAAATGATGTACAAAAATAATAATACACATATCACACACTGTTAATTACCTGCATTTTGTCCAGTTTCTTTTCAATTGATTCTCGTAGAGAACGTCCAATGCTTCCATCTGTACTCTCATGACATGCGTCAACTCGTGCAGCCAGTGTAATCTTTGTTGATACAAGTTTCGCTGCCTTGTATCTTAATTCCTAGAAAAAAGAACATAATCATAATTCATACTGAAAGTAGCAATTTCTCTACTTGAAAATTGAATTTCAAACTTTGAAATTGCCAGTATGTAGAATGGTATATATATTTTAGTGTTGTGTCTACACTCATGTACAGTATACTTAACAATAATGGGATATTAAATTATTATTGACTAGCGACCCGTCCCAGCATTGCACGGAAGTCTTTGAAATCCGAGGATTTTCTCTACTATAATATGAATGTACGAGTATCATAAATTTAACCTTGCTCTTGAATCACACTAATTTTTGCTAAAAACTGCATTAAAATCCGTTGAGTAGTTTAAAAGATTTAAGCAAACAGACAGATGAAGCAACTTCATTTTATGTAAAGATTTATTCTGTTAGTAGTGTATGACGTCGCCAATGTTACACAAAAAGGGCACCTCGGTCGACGAAATGGTTTTCTTTAAAAACAAGTAAACTTACAGGAGGAGTATCTTGAACAATTGATGAAAAATAAATGAATCCAGTGTGAGGTAAGGCTGCGGCCTGTGAGAAGCCAGACAATGTTTTCTTTTGTTGACCGAGTGGTAAGATGTTGCATGAAGGCATTTTTGCCAACTTCGATAGGCCCCCGGCTACTCCTAATATCTTAGCGGCTGTTGATGCACCTATATGAAAATAAAAAACTTAAATTAGCCACTTTATATAAATATATATATTTACCGACTGTTTGTGTCTCTTTTCAATCAAGCTCATATTGGTCTAAACTTGATGTTAACTATCCTATCCTAGGAATGCCAGGAAAACACAAATATTGAAAAAAACATGTAAATTGGTTAGATGATTTCCGAGTTCATGGTGAACAACAATGTGACACAACAAGTACGTGTACATTATAGATATGTTTGGAGACTTTTTATGATTATCTCATAAGAATTCTGGTTCCTGGATATGTATTCCATTCTGTATTGACACTAAACTCTACTTAATGTACTATTAATGCATTTACTTTTCTCATTCAACGATCTAGACTGGCAGAAAATGCCTTTACATTACATTATGCACAGTATGCATAAAAATTTTAAATAAACAAAGGAAAACTAATAAATACACTCACCAACTATAGCAGTTAAATTAGGAGCAATGAAAGCCATTCTACTTTCAACATATTCATATATTTTTGCTTTAAAATTATTAAGATCTGCTGCCATGTCACATGCTTCGTTTATTTCAGCCAGTTCTTTATCTGTCAATAATTTCCTGCAACAAATGATTGATTATATATAGAACTAGCTATTATTTTTTATTCCATGGTAGCTTTTATCTGCAACTCTACCAGCATGTATGTCATCACTGTAAGAAGTAGCCTATGTTACTCGATATTGTAAGTATCCATTGGTCAGAGTTTTTAAAATTGTAGTATATATATATATTTAGTAGTATAGTATATTTGTTTGTTAACCCTAAGGTTAACACCACGGCTGCTGAACATAGGCTTCACAAATTGCATGCCACATATTGTTCACAAATATAAATACTTACTGTAGAAAAAAATATTAATGTGATGTGTCTTACCCTTGTGTTGTGGATGCAGTTACGGACACAATCATAATAGTAGCTTGAGTTAGAAAACTTTGAAGTATCTCATTGTTTTTCGCCCGGTCCAGATCATTGCCAAGTTCTCTCACAGACCGAATATATTCTTGTGGGGATATGATAAGGGATTCCAATTCAGGGAACCGTTTTTGGTATTTATCACGAACATATCTGTGGATAATAGCTGAAAAATAGAATTTTTGTCTTACGTTTATGTTAACCTAATGTGTACTATACATTTTTCTAAAGGTATTTATATTGTCTATTTAAACGACATGGGTTCTTATAATATAGTTCTAGATCAAGAATGTGGAAGTACTTCTGTCATGCAAGTAAGTTGAATGAAACAGCACTCTCTTAATACATAAGCTCTACATAATATATTTAAATATCTGTGGATTACTACTTGTGATTGTAAATACTTTCAGTTTTGTTTTGAATTGTAGAATAGTAATAATGTTCTAGTTGTTTATTTATTTATTTTATTTCTTCACTCCACCAAGAAAGTCGTACCACACGCCTCTCCAAGAAAGTCGTAGGCACCTCTATAATCTCTGCACAACATATGCGCATGTGATAAGTATGGACTTTTATATATGAGGCCATTACTCTATATATATTTAATTATTTTTACACTGTACATCAATTATTAGCATCTACAGTTAACCATAACCTCTTTTTTAAGGAGACACTATGTCCAACAGTTATAGGCTGTTGATGATAGTGAAACAGGTTAACCAATGAAACATTTAAATTGACTTTATTTACAAAGAAATAAATACCATGAATATTATTTAACAGCAAGAAAAAACTTTTTCTGACTGTAACCTTAGCTGTAAGTTGTTTTCGAAATATCTAATATATAAAATTCTCGTGTCACGGGGTGCATAGTCGAACTACTCCGAAACGACTTGACAGATTTTGATGAAATTTTTTGTGCTTATCCGGTATCTATGAGAATCGGCCAACATCTATTTTTCATCCCCCTAAATGTTAGGAGTAGTCCACCCATAAAATTTTTTTTTTATTTTTTAGACACAATTTTTAATTTCTATTTTTTTATGATACAGCATTAGTAAATACATACAACCCTAAATTTTTAACTCTCTAAGATCAACCCCTATTTTTCCATCGCGATTTTTATTGACCCACCTCTACAACATATATTCCCTTTTATGGCAAAGCAACGTTTGTCCGGTCAGCTAGTAGAAGTATAAAATTCGTATAACTTACCGATTTCTCCATCGATCTCTACGGCTATGTTATTGGCTTCTACAATGAGCTGGTACTCAGGATCGGTTTCCATCAATCCAGTAACCTCCACCTTTTTTCTATTATTACCAATGTTATGTTCTATTTCTTTCATTACCTGAAATAAACTTCACGGTTTAGATGTTTTACTTCACAATTTAATGATAATGAGTAAAAGACAACTCCCACATTAGGAATAAACATCCTGTGTCGTGGGGGACTTTACATACATGAAACGGACACAAAGAACATCCAGACTCGGTACAACAATTCGTGGATCACACAAAGTGTTGTAAGTACCGCGTGGGATTTGAACCCACGACACTTGGCGCAGTAGCAAGCGGCAAGGCGACCGCTGACACCACTCGGCCAACCGTGCAGCATAATACATAGGGAAAATAGTTTTACAATGCTATAAAAAGCTTACCCGTGTCAAACGATCAGAATGCCTCAGTTTAGCCAATTCTCTAATAGAAACGTTTTTAATATCTTCCTCCTTTGGAATTACCGGATATGGCACTGCAAACTCATGGTCTACATCCATTTTATTTTCAACAAGGGCTTCCAATTCCCCATCATCGTTTTCTTCCAAATCAGCAAGTAATTCATCAGCCAAAGACATTTTGCTAGATGATTAGCTAGTTTAGTTATATACGAGAACCAGATTAACCAATATCGTTATGTTATTATTGTCAACAGTTTCAGATAAACGCTCGCCTCTCGCTGTCCTGTTCCTGTACTATATATATCTTTACTGTAAATTGTAATCACTGTAATGTCAAACTTGTCAAAGTCAAAGACAACAACGTGAACAACGTAAACAACTTATGATACCAACGATTTACGATGATCTTGTATTCATAAATCAAAAACTCGATGTACAATATAAATTATGAAAATCATATCAGGTATTCGATGTTTAACATTTTATAAAAGAAATATTGTGTCGTGAAGTGGAAGTGGACCTGGCAAAGTCGATAATGTGACGAGGAACGAGATCGACTTCACATCGATCTTTTTTTGGTATGTCGAACTTGAACCGACTAAAAACCGCACACCGTCTCTGGTACTACAAGCCAGGGAACCAGGTGCATCCTCGAAAGTAAATCCCTATAACCCCGACGTACCTCGGGCTATCTACGGTTTCTAGATGACCCCCACCTGTATAGGAACCCTGTTGTTTCTTTTCTATTAAGAAAAGGGGGCGCAAGCACTTTATGGAGCTTGCGCCGCCACCCCGGCCTTCTTCTGTTAGGGTGATTGGTGGCCTCACCTGTTACCCCAGGTTTGCGCTTATGGAGGACGGAGATCGTTCAGCGATCTCCGACGCCCGAGTCGTCTGCGGTCCTGGCCCGTTTTCTGGGCCTGGCGAACAGGGAGAGTTCTAAACTTCACTCGGTTCTGCTCCGCCATCTCCTTCGCAAGCATAACTTGCTCGCAGAAAGAGACGGCAGAGTTCCACGCGTTTTCGATCCGCAACACGGCTGCAATCATGTTACCGAGCAAGAGAACCTACACTCCGATGGCCGCCACGAAATCTCGCCTCGGCTCGCCCCATGCTGGACATTCTGCCAGGGTGTATAATTCCGTGTTCACGGTTCGGCCATAGGCACCCAGACGTTGGCTCCTTGCAGATCAGACACAGACGCTCTCCGAAGCATCTTTTGCCAGTGATCACTTGCGTCAGCCGGTATGAGAGGCTCCCGTGATGCTTCTCGACCCAATCCTCCATAACGGGACTTACCGCCGTAATAACGGCGTGCCCAGCTTGGTTGCCCAAGTCGTTCCTTTCATTGCCTCCACGAGAACCTGGTGGAGTTGGGATTACTGGTCTTCGATTTCTCGAATCTCAGGATTCCTACCCAACTCCCGCGTCTATATGTGGTCTACGAGAAAGCCTTCGACACTGTTGAGACATGGGCTGTTCTGGAATCCATGCAGAGATGCCTGGTCCAAGTACGAGAACAGAGTACAAGACCAATTCCTTTGCATTGTGGAGTTAGACAAGGAGACATCATTTCGCCGAAACTGATTACCAATGCATTGGAAGATGTCTGCAAAACACTCGATTGTAACGGACGGGGAATCAATGTTAATGGTTAATACATGTCACACTTGCGATTTGCAGACGAAATTGTAATCTTGGCAGAGTCTTTGCAAGATACTCGTATTGAGGAAATACTCTCCGGATGAACATTGACAAAACCAAAGTCACGCATAATATGTATGGACCTACGAGTCCCGTGGCCGTAATGGCGTTATTATTGAGGTTGTGCGAGAATACGTTTCTCTTGGCCAAACTATCCAACAACTGAAAACGATATAATGAATAATAAATTTACAATATATATAAATATGAACCTTTAATCGATGCTACTGTTAATCGATGTCACGGTGCTTTTCAAAGTAAGGCAACACTAGAAACGGTTTGCCAATTGCCATTTCTCTTGACGATTGCAAGAAATTCTTTCCAGGGTATGCAAAAAACCTTTAAAACGTCTGCATATTACAGTTAAAAGTGATTCTGGTTAGTTTTAGTTGAATTTAGGTAAATAAAGTTCTATCGTGATGGCGCTCAATCCGCAATATGATGCTATTGGAAAAGGATTTGTGCAGCAATACTACACACTGTTCGATGATCCGGCACAGCGACCAAATCTTGTTAATATGTATAATGTAAGTAGTATATCCGCGTTCTACGTGTACAGAATAGTTTCTTTGTTCAAATGGCTCACGTACATTTCATTTTATTGTTGCACAAATTGTTGATTTTTTAGGTTAAAACGTCCCTCCCGCCGAAAATTGCGTCTATTGTTGTGTCTACTTGTAAATGTTCTAATTTTATTATTATAAATAATGTAGAACTCTACTTATTATATTTATTTACCATTGTTTACGGAAAGGAAGCAAGAAAATCTAAGTTTTAGGTTAGTCACAACAAATATGAGTCATATACATATTACAGCAACGGTGACTGTGTTCCTATTACAACTGATTTATAAATTAATGTCTATTGCAGGTTGAAACCTCCTTCATGACCTTTGAAGGTGTACAATTGCAGGGTGCAGTAAAAATAATGGAAAAGTTAAATGTATGTATTACAGGTCATTTCTCTTATCAGTGTGTTATATTCAGGGTCAATGATAATAGCTTGTCAATTTGTATAAAATAATTCTGATTGCCTAATACTTTTGTTCTAAGACTGTAATCTTTAGACTCCTCATCTATATTTATGGACAAGTAAAGTAAATATATCTACATATATGCTTGTGACCCTTTAGGGTACATTGAGTAGTGGTAGAGTAAAAACAGAACCCTTATCCTCTTGCTAGCGGTCAGATCAACGCGTATAATTATAATAGCAATTAGTTCAACTTTTTGTAGTGTAAAGAGAATCTAGCTACTATTTTTGTATTCAATTCTTATTACACTTTTTAAATAAAATATTTTTTGTTTTAGAGTCTGACGTTTCAAAAGATTGGAAGGATTATAACTGCCGTGGATTCACAGCCCACATTTGATGGAGGAGTTCTTATCAATGTACTTGGGCAACTGCAGGTAACTATTTTTTACATTAATATTATTTTTAAGCACTTGTAAAAGATGTTATCTATCTTTTAGGTATTATGAAAAGTAATAATCACAACCAAATTATATTATCTGATTGGCCTAAGTACTGTTTGTGTTTTTTTTATTATAAAGTTTGAAATGCATATATTTTAATGGTAATTGAAACAAATTTTTAATAACTGACTACTCTATTGCATCTAGTTGTTATATATAGTGCTAAAGAAATTGTTGTTTATTATTTTCAATTCTAAATGTGTCAATTTTCCGTCTATATCTGGCTAATCAACTGTATATTTATGTAACAGACAGATGATGACCAACCCCATGCTTACTTTCAAACATTTATACTGAAGCCAATAGGAAATTCTTTCTATGTAGAGCATGACATGTTCAGGCTGGCACTACACAACATCTAGTTACTTTTATCAACAGATACCTACAAAGTAAGGGTAAAATCTTAGTGCTTTTGAGATGCACTGCTTGGCACTTCACAGTTCTAATAGACGTTTATGTTAGATTAGCAGTTTTCTAATAATACTAACCTGATGTTTTCATATAACTATAGTGTGATAATTCCCCTCAACTGGAGCGATGCCATCATACGGCGGATCACCATTCCATCATTTTTTTTTTCATCTCCTTTAAAAACAGTAAATGTGTATTTGTGTCGTTTTAGTTAAATATCTGTATTGATTGAGAGAATAAAACTTACGTAAAGGGTCAATACAAATAGCTGACATAGGAATATTATATTCTTGTATGCAGCGCATTTCAGTAACATTATAATAACTTTAATCTGAATCTCGATAATGGCTCCAACGATTTTTATTAAATTCAATATGCAGTGGTATTAAGGGCGATAAATCGTCGTAAAAAATTTTTTAAGACAATTTAGCTATAAAAATGTTGAGCAAACCTATGTCAATCAGGTACTAACAATTATCCATGCTAATATTATAAATTCGAATGTAACTTTCTGTCCGTTAGGCTACCATGGCTAAACTGCTATACTATTTCCGATAACCGAGATACACGCTGGCGAAGCTGCCAGCAAAAGCTAGTAAACCAATAAAGCTTGATCAGATCAAAGTAATTCTAGAGGAGAACCATGGCCATTGATTGGATAAAAATTATCAATCTTAAACATGTCCACACTGTAGGCATTGTAATTGTGACTGTAATTCAGTAATGTGTAAGTAAATAAATTGCAGTTTCCTCTGCATAACATTGGTGCTATCATGAAATTCTCGAATGGGAAGACTTGAACAAGTGCCCACCGAAGTGCAGCTTCAGTGCTAAAATTTAAGCAGCTCCAGAATTCACTGGTCCTCATTAGTCTCCAATCTCAAGTTCTCTATGTATGTTAAGTATGTTATCCGTGTGTGTTAGTGCAATTCTGTAATGGAGACCAACATAATATTTGATAAAACTAAATATTTTTTTTTGTCCTAATCTATCCTGACTAGGATAATATCAACAGTTAAAAATATAATGCAAAAGTATTCATATTAAGGAGCTACTGGCACTTCTTACAATCATTGACAATTAAGTTATTCAGTAAGATTTTATGTTTCTTAATTTATTCCCAACATAGCAAACCACTAACTTGTTCAGCCCTTGTCTATTAATTAATACAAATTTTAAAGATTTTAAAAACATGATTTTTTATTTCTTTATTTTAATCTGTTCATTAACGCCCTTCATAAGAAAATAAAATAGGACTGGAAATAGTCAAACTAATTTTCAAATTGACTGAAAACACTGACTAAATTTGAGCTATTCAAACGTCGCCATTTTGCGCGCGCTTTTAACACGGCCTATGACGTCATTGTCATTTCGTGTTTGTTTATTATTCAGTGTTTTAGTTACTTTATACTTATTTTCAGTTTTAATCGCTATAAAAATCAATGAAAAAGTTAATTTTCCTCGCAAACACTACTAACACAGTAGGAATTTCGACCATCGACGTCACATTTCGTTTCGACCAATGGTGACGCGTTTACTTTACTTTTTACTTACTTTTTATTTATTTATTTCTGGGTTTAAATAAAAAACAAACAAGACAAAAAAGAATCTTGAAATTGTCCAAAAATTTTTTATGCATATTTCTTAATTAATTCTTCATGTTATTTATGCTGATTTACTTTTATTTATAGTACAATTACTAATTTTGATTTATTCTATGTTCTTGGAGTGTGGAATGTAAAGCACGATATTACATGACATGTTTCTTATGTCATGTAATATCGTAAAAATTTAATTCCAATAAGATATCCTGTGAAAAAGGTAAATTATATAGTCCATAAATAATGACCTGTGTTACTCGATCAAATTAACCAACAAATCTTTACATTATTCTTTTTCCATTGAAGATAAATGCTGACTTGAGTTGTTTTGATTTTAAACACCAAAGCTATAATTATATCTACGACAAATATTCGTATTTTGTTAACATGAATTATTTTTCATTTACTCATGTTATTTCATTGTTGATATAATATGAAAATGTATTATGATAAAATTGCAAAACTGACTATTATAATAACTACTGATAAACTGCAATTTGGATGTTCCTTTATTGAAAAATCCTTTTCTATTATTTCAGTGCGACGATGATCCACCACACCCATACATGCAAACATTTGTTTTGAAGCCACTTGGAGACTCCTTCTTTGTTCAGCACGACATATTTCGCCTAGGCATTCACGACATCGCTGCCTAAACGACACATACACAAATATAATATTGATCGAGACATAACCGTTTTCTAACTTTACATAAGGTCGCTACGCTATTTTAAACAGCTACTGTTTTGGTTATCTAGGTATAAGTAATGATCAATTGCCTGTTCAGTAAAATTCAACTTGTACATTAGTAAATAAATAAAAAAAAAAATTTGGCATTGTTTTCTGCTTATGTGTTTTAAATGGCTTAAGTGAAAGTAAGGCGGACTCTTTTTTCAGTTACATGTATACATTTTATAATAAATACATTATAATTTTTTATTAATCGTCGTATTATTTGTAAGTGACGTGAGAGAGGTTAGCGAATATAGAGTTAGAGGTGATTCCGGTAGAATGAGGTCTCCATCCTTCATGAATCCGGTTGACGCCAATAGGTTTCCCTGTTACGTATATTATCCTCGTAATAGCCTCTCTTCTTGTACCTTTAGGAATATACGCGAGAATAAATGATTTTGGAAGTTTTTACAAAATTATTCCAAAATAGTTTATCTGTAGTAGATAGTCGTGTTATTAGTTTCGAACCTCCATTTGTATAAAACGATTAACTAAAGCATTTGAATGCTCATTACCACTTTTTGTTACATACTAAAATTTTTTTGTTAGGAATTGTGGCCTGTAATATGCTACCGTATCGCCGGATCCACCAAAGTAAGCATTACTTTGTAGCTTAAGGTCTTGTTGTTTTTCACCAAGTCATTCAGGTTACAGGAACAATCTTCTTAGCCAAAATGAGATATTCTTTTTACAGTCGCTTACACCTCTAGTTTCATGTACTATTGGCTAAAATTTTGTTTTATATATGAGATTTAGCAGTGAGATGACGTCACTCCCATAGGTTTTTTAGTTTTATAACAACGTTTACGTTTGTAAAATGTCAACTTGGCTAGGGCTGGTTGGTCTCTTGAGTTGCAGATGTCTATGAAATAAAAACTGGTCACTAACCAATAAATATCCTATTTCCTCGTTTGCTTTCTATTCCATAAAAACGTTAACAAAGAGACGTATATAAACTCTGAATAACTATGCCATGTTAAAACCCTTTCTTGCCTGTCTTACTGCTAATCCTATTACCAGTAGCAATACTAGTAATCTGACTACCCTCCTAAAAAATAAAAAGAAGCTTAATAAAAAAATGAGCAAGTTACTACCGTAATAATAAAAGTAAGGACGATTTTCTTTGCCAAAATGTTAAATTATACTCACTATTTCGTAAAAAATATTGCTATTTCTTTTGTTTTATTATTACAGTAGTAACAAGGTCTTTTTTCTGGTCTTCTAAGAACTTTCCACTGTAGTAAGAAAGGTAATCAGATTACCAGTTTTACTACTGGTAGTAAGATTAGTAGCTAGGTACACGGGCAACATAGGCTTTAAACTACCATAGTACTGAGCACATTTGCAAGGTATTCAACGTATTTTAATTGAAATAAATGTGGATATTCGGGCGAGTTACAAGGATAGATAAGAAAATGTAAAGAAATAAATAAATGCTAGGACAATCATGTATTATAAATAGTCAAAAATTAACAAAAGAACCACTGAAAACAGGTACATTTTTTACCAATCTCGAATTTAAGACTCGCCCCTCCTTTTTTAAATCCTTAGACGCTACGAAAACTTAACAAGTTTTATTTTGCATGCACTACTAAACGAAATACACACACCGGGCCCCGCACCGCACGGGCCCAACTTGTCTAAGTGAATGACTAGGTTGCAAAAGTGATACGCTCATTGCAAGGCTGGCACGCCACAACCGACGTCCTCAAACATCACGGGATACGTGTACACTCACGCACACAAGCTTTATTGTACACAATGGAAGATTATATGATCGCATACTCAAACACACATCCGTTTCACAGCGTTAAACTTGAAATTCGAGCTTGTTCATATAAGAATATTATCAACTAGCTACAGTATTTAACTATTATTGCTTATCAAAAGCTTTTCTCCTGTTTAAAAATAAGAACAATCTTACCTTAATATACAATTACATTAATCATGAACGGAGCGGATTTTATGTAGACCATATTTTATAAAAGGTAAATATACTGATAAGCTGTTTTTTTTAATATTTCGAAACTGTTAAATGGACTGATCGCGTCTTATCACAATATTATGAAAAAGACTACGAAGCAGAGATCAAATTAGACATGGCAAGACCGTTCTGGTCACATTTACGTAAATAATAATTGTACATTAGCATTCCATTGATAGTACTGTTCCATTAAATTATTTATTAATATATAAAAAAATAAGTTATTAGCACAACCAGCCGTTAATGTGTAGCATCTTATATTAGTTATAATCACAACTCAATAACATTATAAAATATTCTCAACAAGTTAGTCATTATTATGTAAGTATAATATACAGGGTCTGTCGTAAATAATGGATAAGTCGTAAACTGGAGTTGGTCCGGCTATGAGACTATTAGAAAATCGTATCTTTTTGCCAGGGTTTCTAACCGTATGGAAATGGCGTAGACTTTTATGTTTTTTTATAAATTTCGCTACTCTTTGCATTCATTCCGTTGCCATTTCGTTAAATTTAGGTATTTCTGTGTCATTTTTTTTGTATTATAGTCTTGAAGATGTGTATTATTTAGTTTTAGTACTGTTTTAGGCGTTTTTAACGTTGGTCATTTTCAAAATTGTCATTTTAAGATTTTTTATGTTTTTGTTTTACTTAGGGTCAACTTTTGATCATTTACTGTGTAAAAAAAAAGTACGGCGCTATAGCTGCCCATGATCTTAATAAATTATCTAGTATGTGTAGATTCTAAAAAGGTATAACAATGCATACTTCACAAGTAATATTAAGCTACATGAGCGAGATCAATATCAAGGTGAGAAAATATTTTTTTCATGTAATGTTGTAAATGGTTATAAAACTTCGTCAGAATGATTTATTTCTGCCAAGATTCTTTACACAAACACTATGGGGCCACTATTAAGGATATTCAAAGAAAACTAGGTAGTTTTTTGTCAAAAAAATTTCATGCCTCCTCATTTCATAAAGGTGTTTAATTTTAAAATTGATGTGCTCTAATAGTTACATGCGACAAACATGTTACAAGTTTATTCGTAAAAAGGATCATCAGGTAAAAAAATTAACAAAGACAGCAATACAAAGGGTCTCCCCGCGTGAAAAGGACATTGTTACTAGGCACACTGCATGATGCACCATCCCTTTCACACTCACGATGTGTGAAAAGGTTAGCATGCGTTTAGCTAGGGCGCACTCCTGATACATCTCTCAGTGTGATTTTGACCATCGCATGTGCTCTCGTTTTCATTACTGTCGTCAATTTGTTACTGCTTTCTAATATCGGACTTAGATTTTCTTTGTGATTTGGACTTGTTAACCTGGTGATATTGACAACTCAGCTCTCATTTATGGGCATCGTGTTGTGCTATCGATTGCACGTGTTATTTTGGAAAATTTTGTATATCATGCCTCAACAATACACGCCGGCCGAATACGTAAACATGCATTACATTTATGGTTTATGTGATGGCAACGCCAATAGAGCTGCTAGAGTTTATCGGGAAAAATATCCAAATGCCCGGCATCCTGACTATCGTGTCTTCATAAGAGTGCACAACACATTTTTGGAAGGACGATTTCCTGGGACCGGCGTAGGCGGGGCGAGTGAAGGACGACCACAACGCCACAGTGCAGCCGAAGTACTGGAAATAGTTGCAGAAGACCCTGGTACGTCCATAAGTGTAATTTCAAGGCGCACCGGTATACCTCAAAAATCTGTACACAGGATTTTAAAAAGGCATGAATTATATCCCTATCATTATCAAAGGGTCCAAACATTAATGCCAAGGGACGCTGCTGCGAGAATAACATTTTGACACTTCGAACATTTAGTTTAAGTTGTTGAATAAATATTTTTACGTACTAAAACAACCTAGTTTTCTTTTGAATATCCTTAATAGTGACCCCATAGTGTTTGTGTAAAGAATCTTGGCAGAAATAAATCATTATGACGAAGTTTTATAACCATTTACAACATTACATGAAAAAAATATTTTCTCACCTTGATATTGATCTCGCTCATGTAGCTTAATATTACTTGTGAAGTATGCATTGTTATACCTTTTTAGAATCTACACATACTAGATAATTTATTAAGATCATGGGCAGCTATAGCGCCGTACTTTTTTTTTTACACAGTAAATGATCAAAAGTTGACCCTAAGTAAAACAAAAACATAAAAAATCTTAAAATGACAATTTTGAAAATGACCAACGTTAAAAACGCCTAAAACAGTACTAAAACTAAATAATACACATCTTCAAGACTATAATACAAAAAAAATTACACAGAAATACCTAAATTTAACGAAATGGCAACGGAATGAATGCAAAGAGTAGCGAAATTTATAAAAAAACATAAAAGTCTACGCCATTTCCATACGGTTAGAAACCCTGGCAAAAAGATACGATTTTCTAATAGTCTCATAGCCGGACCAACTCCAGTTTACGACTTATCCATTATTTACGACAGACCCTGTATAACTATTCATGCCTTAGCCACAATGTAATAATACATTTAAGTAACGACCTCACTAACGTTAACAAAAAGTATAATAGGAATAGAGTTTAGGGTTTAGACTTCGGTAAATCTTAGTTTTGATTCTTTTGAACGTTTTCAGCTTTATCTGTTTTACGAAAACAAACCCCGCCATAAGAATAGGTACGTCGCCGCGAAAACATTTTAGAGATTAATGTTATTCCAAAATTAAACATTATGATATATATTTGTATTTTGTACATATATATATATTGTGTGTGTGTTTTATTATTAAACATCACCAAAGCTTTAAAACAACTACACTACCCTTTATTCCGTTCATTTCTTTCTCCGGTCAATATGTCCATCCAAAGGTTGCCTGGAAGAGATTGCTTTGGCAATAAGGCCGCCCATTGTACACATCTTGAATTTTAAGTTAAATAATTTGTAACAATAAAATATATTCTATTCTATGTATTTCATTTGTGACTATTTGGCCACTTGCGGACATGGTCTTTGTCAGAATTAGTAATCTACACGAAATAAGCTCTTTTGTGATAAGCATCTGTTTAACTATAAATCCAGAATTTTTTTCTGCCCAATTATGGCATGTAAGTATCAATGCAAAATATAATGGTCTATCATTCATCATGGCGTCCTAAAATGTGATGCTACTTTTCGACTGATTTTTTTTGGTGTTTCCTTTCCTGTCGTCTTAAGGTTTTTTTTTTATATGTGGGGCAAACGAGCAGACGTATCGCCTGATGGTAAGCGTACTTAGGCGACCTAAGTACGCTTACCATACTGCCGCCCATGGACACCCGCAACACCAGAGGCGTCACAAGTGCGTTGCCGGCCTTTTAGGAAGGAGTACGCTCATAAAATAAGTAATATAAAACACTTAAAAAAGGGTGTTCTAGATTTTCTGCACATTAAATATCAAAATACCAACGCATTTTTCTGTACATTGCGGTTTGAAACTATGAACGACGTGATTTGACCACTCAGTGTTCTCATTCTCATCTACTACCTTAAAACCACAATACCAATTCCACAAGAAACATGACAGAACTAAAAAAATTAAATTAATAGTCATAGAGCTAATCACGAGAAAGAAAAAAGGAAAATACGGATTGGTTTACAGAAAAAATACGGACACCTAACACACAACGCCATCTAGTCGCAAGCTAAGCAGAGCTTGTGTTATGGATACTAGACAACTGATATGAATACATATATACTTTTTTTTGTAAATACATTCATATTATACATAGAAAACACCCAAACACCGAAACAAATATTTGTAGATTACACAAAGATTTTGGTCCGACCTAGGATTTGAACCCGAGACCTCAAGCACAGCAGTCGCATTCACTACCACTGCGCCACCGAGGAAGTAAAAATGTACGTAAAGTAGCCTTAAAGAAAAACTGGTTAAATTGTAAATGGCATTTTCTAGCTCTAACTTTCGAAGACAACTATGGTATAATCGATCGATCGACAACAGGATGGGGATATATATTCACGGTGAAATTAGGTGGATAGTTTCACACAAATTGTGTAAAAGTTCAAAATAACCCAAGTTCATATACTAAGTTTTTCGAGACGAAATTCACCACCATCTATTTATAATTATTTCGTATTAAAAAGGAGATAGCAGCACGATACCGAAATAACGTAATATGTTCTCATAAAAAGGTGGTTATTTTTTTTTATCTGTACTATTAGGTTCTCTTTTTCTATATGACTCATTTTAAATCTAGGTATTCACAGTAGGAAGAAATACGAACTTATTTAGTAAAATAAAGGGAAGTCTTTAAAACGGGGTTGATTAAACTTGATCTCTTTAGTGGAAGGCGAGCGATTCAATTCCATAATTTATATCTTATTAAGGGTTCCTATTAAAATATTGATAATTTGATAACAAACAACTCTATGGAACACTTCAAAACAAACAGATTAACCTTAAAGAAAAATAAAAGTTACTGTCTAATTAATTAACAAAATACAAAGTTGCATTTAATGGAACAGTACTACAAATCATAGGTCACATCCCCACTGATCACCAACAGCGATTAATGGTAAAAACATTGTAGCTATAAGACAACATCACTCGTAATTTGTTTATCAAGCCTTTAGTATGGTTTATGAACGACGTTCATAACATATCCTGAGTTCACAATCTCTAAAAAATAAAAATTTTATAACGATCCAAGGTCTTCAAACAATATCGCCTTTGCGGATCCTAAATATTCAAATCATAAAAAAAGTTACTTAGGAACTAATTTAACTGGTATTTTGTTTCATCAAATACTGTCCTTACGCTTAGACAAAAACAACAAAATAAAAAAAAAATAAAAAACATTAAATTTAGGAACACAACCAGAGATCATAAACTCAGGCTATCGGTTGTACGTGATGGTGGGTTTAGGAACCGCCTTTTTTGCGACCGCGGGAACCCGGCAAAGCAACGCCACGGAGTGACCTCATCGCCATTGCTCGGTTGAAATGTCGCTGAGTTTTATGTTCTTCAACGTCGCCACCGCTGTCAACTGATGATAATATCACTAGTAACACTCCCATCACCTGTAACATATGATAAATTTAATAGTAACTTTTTACAAATTGCGTATGCGGATAAATATGTAGGTATGATAAAAAAGGTAAAGTAAATAGCCTATTGAGCGAGATTACCAGAGTACAAACGGAGTGGGGGGGAAGGGGGTATTGGAATCTCTGACTCTTTGCAAGGTAATAACGCACCTATGAATGCCTTGTTGGTCTAGATAGTATCCTTTGTATGATTATAGAAATGCTTTCTGCAAGTTGGCCCCCGAGCGAGATTCAGCGCAAGCTAATCTCTCCCCGGTCGTGTCGGATAGCCGTCCCATCGTATTGTGAGAGATACGGAACCAGAAAGTGCACCGTGTTTGCTCACGCACTTGTGTCCTTTAATATATCGTGCGTAGTTAGCTGGTCTCCGTTGAGACCAGTCATCGTGGCCGAAATCATCAATGCACGTGTGAGTTTAGTGCAAGGTGCAATTTTAATTGTAGGTGTCCATGGACGGTTTTAGGCGTTTACTATCAGGCGATGTACTCATTTGTGGAGTATCCAAAAAAAAGTAACGTTTTTTTATGTTGAAGGTAGATAAATAAGTATGTGATTACAATATTGCGGTCACGGTAAACCACATTTCCGTTGCTATCACGTTGTGAAGAATTTTGTTTATCATTTATTTTCCTGCCGAAAAATGTTTACTGGTTTAGACTTAAATATCCTGTGTCCGGCAACGCACTTGTAACGCCTCTGGTGTTGCTGGTGTCCAAGGACGGCGGTAATCGCTTACCATTAGGCGATACGTCTGCTCGTTTGCCCCCTATACAATAATAAAAAAGAATATAAATAATTTATTTATTTATTAAAACTTCCTGCAAACATGTTGCACAAGGCGGACTTAATAATTCGATTAGCAAAGCACTCAAAAGCAACTTATACAGTCGAAATGTGCGGTGCTTGATCTCATTTGAGTACCGGTATTATCGCATATTAATTAAAATTCAATGAAAATTTGGTATAAAAATTTGATAACCTTAAAATTTCATGGTTAATGAATTTCAAAAAAATAAGAATTAAGTATATATGTAAAAAAACAATCATTTACAGATTCTACACCTAGATCCAAAAGTATCAAGATTTGGCTAGGAATTGCCCTAAAGATGAAAACACATGCTTACCAAACACACAATAATAAGGAGCGTATACACATGCACAGATGCTTCTGGCGTGTTCTCGATGTCTTTCAGAGCGGCCAGCGCTGGTTCGTAGTCCGGTTTCAAGTCCAATGCGTGCCTCAGGTGCATTGCCGCTTCCTGTACAACGTATTATCGTCTTACACCCTTTAAAGCAGCAATAGGATGTGCATTTGTATTCTACAAAGTAAGGAGTTAAAGGAAACAAATCGATTTTAAGATTAAACTAACTGGTTAGGTTCCTAATTTTTATGGAAAATTAAAAATGATAATAAATTAAGCTAATATAGAACTGTTTTAAGAGCAATTATTTAGCGAAAAAAATATCACACAAGGAATTTTCCGATTAAGGACTATGACGCTACTATATACACTCAAATTATCGGTTAATAAATGTACTGATAAGAAATATACCTGATAATGTCCATACGCTTTGAATATTTCTCCAAGAGTGAAGTACTGCTGCCATGCGCTCCGGTCTGGCGGTTGCACCTCCAAGGACCGCCGCGTTAGGTAGATCGCGTCGTCCAGATATTGCAAGGTGAATAACACCCGTGCAAGGTTCAGAAGGACCTAAAAATAAGTTAGTGTCAATTTTTAATCTGTGTGGGTATACAGATTGGGAACAGAGTTGTGTATTGGCAAGAAAAGTTGGATGTTTAAAACATTAGTTTAATATATATATAAATATATATAAAGTTTAATACATATAATAAAATTGTAACTGGTCGCTGTCTGTACATGGAATATATTAATAGAAAACTATTATAGAGTCGCTTTATGAACGCAATAAAATTCAAAACAATGAATTTAGATTTTTTGTTAACCGATTTGAATGCGGTTTTTACTAATGAGCTGCGGTTTGTTCTACTAAGTGTTTGTTTCTTTTCAATCAATCAACTGTTAATAAAAAGTAGGCAGGAGCCGCAGACGAAAGCTAATCTATACTATTATAAAGCTGAAGATTTTGTTTGTTTGAACGCGCTAATCCCAGAAAAGCCTGGTCCGATTTGAAAAAATATTTCAGTGTTGGATAGTCCATTTATCGAGGAGGGCTATAGGCTATAAATCATCACGCTAATACTAATAGGAGCGGAGTCCCAATGAAGAGTGTTTTAAAAACGGGGAAAAATTTTCACGCTACGGGCAATAAAAGACGCAAACGAGGTTGCATGGGTCACCTTGTGTATCATAAAAAAGAGACATAAATAGTAATTAGTACCTACAACATAGACTCAACTCAGAGTAGAGGTCATGCCTCCATGAGATTTTTTCTATCCGCCCCCTCTTTTTTTTTTGTTCGGGAATTCCCTCGGATACCACTTGTGGTTATGTCGGACTGGAACCGACTTAAATCCCTGAGTCAAACTATGAGGTTTTTGACAATCCACTTCTTCTAAATATAAATTATCTGAAAATTTTATACTCTTCGAGCGAGTTTCGTACACATGTCTGTTCATAAGAAACTTGTGTCCCAACGTGCTAGATGTACACACGGGTATCATGGGTCGGGTATAAGCGATATGCTCTTAATTGTTAATTTTTTCTGCGTATAACACATCGTTGCGATTTATTAGTTTTTGTCTGTTACATAGTACTTTTATGACACAATAGTATGTATTTTAGGTATTACGTAGATACCTATTAAGTGATAAGACTGACAGTTATCTTGAACTTCATCAGTAGAAAAAATCTTAATACATTTTCTGTTTATCAGATTCTTATTTAAAATAAAGCAAGTCTATATGCATATTTGTTAGGTACTAGTTTTTGCTCGCGGATACGCCCACGTGAATATTGGATATCGCAGTTACAATTTTCGGATAAATAAATAGCTTATGTCACTCACAAATGATGTGACTTTCTATTAGGTTTTTTTTAATTACTTCAGTAGATTCTCTTATCATTATTTATAGGTTACATGTCATTAATTTTGTTTTCCAGTAATAGTGGTCAAATGTAGGGATGTAACGATACATTATTTTGCCGATACGATACCGATACCGATTTTTGTATTAAATAATCGGCGATACCGATTCCGATTACTTAGTAGTTAAATCAATGAAATAAATAGTGAAGTATGTATATTTATTTATCATTATGTGTTGTGTATTATGTGTTAGTAGGTATAAAAGTTACATATACCTACATTATTTAAGGAGGAGAAATTTAAAAATATATATAAGATAAAAAAATGAACAAATAAAATTCAAAGATGACATTTATTTGTATTTGGCAAAGTTTATAATCAATCACAAAGTAACATTATAAATAATTCAGTAATTAAAATTTATTTTAGGAAGATTTTTGTTTAGAAAACACAATTTATTTAAATTATCTGCAGATAATCTGTTCCACAAATCATTTTGTATTAGGCCTGCAGTTGAAAAGAGTCGTTCTGAAGCAACTGAGCTCATCTGATAGGACAAATATTTTTGCGCAAGCACTTTCAATTTCGGGTATTTATCTTCATTGCGCCAATAAGTCCTTGGATCTTGTTTGATGGGTATATTTGCTCAGGATGAGTAGACATGTTTGATAAAGGCTCCTCTTCTTCTGCTTCTTTAATCAAACTGTCACAAGCAGACCAGATACCTGAGAATCTTGCCTCATTTTGATCTCTTTGTGACTCTACAAGATTAGGACTCTCCCTGTTAGTATTTGTTGTAATGAACGAAATCAGTATTCTTTTCACATATATGCTTGTAGATTGCAAAGTGAATGTACGCAATTTGTATCGCGGATCTAATGTTGTTGCTAAAACAAAAGTTTCTTCACTCTCTAAATAATCAAATCTGTCATTGATTCCTGCTATTAAATTTTGCACAAAAGTATAATATTCTGGCCTATAATTATCATTCGCAGTCTGTTGATTCTTGATCTGTTCTAAGACTTTTCGCAAACTGTTGATCAGCGGTATAGCGTCGGATAAGCAAGCAGACTCCTCGCTCATAGATTTTGTAGCTTCTTCAAAATAAGTCAAGACTGAGGCAACCTGTTCCATCAATACCCACTCTTCTGTAGCCAATTCAGTTCTACATTTCACATGAGGTAAAGAAGCTTGAACTGCAACTCGCTGCTCGTTAAGTCTTCTAAGCGCTTGAAGGGTAGAATCCCAGCGAGTACTGACGTCTTGGATGAGCACGTGACAAGGAACGTTGTGAGATCTTTGCTTTTCTGTAAGGATTTTGCGACTTGAACTTGAATGACTGAAGTGCCCAATAATAGATCTCGCCTTTGTGATCATTTCATTTATTTTTTCTTCTCCTATAAACGCATCCTTCAGCACTAATTGTACAGAGTGCGCCATACATCTGATACGTTCCACTCCAACTTGTATTACAGCAAGGCCCATATTCGCTGCATTATCTGTCACTACAGCTCGTACCTGTTCGTCGATGCTCCAATCTTGAAATAATTGACGCAAGTTTTGAGCTATATTTTTGCCACTATGCGTTTCTCCTTCAAAAGGAAATACTTCTAGGCAGTAGTTCTTTAGCTCAAAATTTTTATCAAGTCCGTGAGCAGTCAGACTTATAAAGTCGTTAACGGCTGAAACAGCGTCGCTAGTCCATAAATCAGTCGTGACAATTATATGCGGAAGTTCTTGCAAAAGTCCCTTAATTTTAGTTTTTACACGACAGTACATGTCTGGTATTACGTTTTCCGAAATATGGGGACGGGAAACCATTCTATATTTCGGGCATAACTGCTTAATAGTGCGTTGAAATCCCTGTTTGTTTACTATATCGAACGGCTCCATGTCAACACAAATTTGTTCAGCTATTGTTTGCGTCATCGCTTTTGCTCTAGGATCATCGGTATCATATATAACACTTTTTTCGAAAATATGTTGTAAAGTTGCTTGTTTTTTAGGTGGTGGATCACTGCCGTCCTTTGAGGTAGATGGGGTGTTTTTTTCCAGCTCCTTTTCATGATAGCGTTTCACGTGTACCCACATATTAGTTGTCGTGTAACCCTTCGATGAAACTGCTTTACTACCACGAGACACGCTGACATTGCAGTATAAACAAGTCGCTTTTGTGTCATCATCCGGTTTTATTTGAAAATGTTTCCAAATGGAACTTTTATGTTTTAATGGCGTCGCCATTATGTTTTACATAATATAAATAACCAGTATAACAGTCCTCACTTCTCAGTGTAAATAACTAAACAGCAGCAATTATGAATAGCGGCGACGTAACGTAAAACAGGCGCGAAACAGTGAAACATTACATCTCTCAACCAACGCTAATCAAGCACTGCCCCGCACACAGCAAGACGCCACGTCTCGCTGCGACGGAGCGGAGTGGCAAAGTCGCGCGCGTCGGTCGTTTCGCGCGCTTTTTGAACTGCTCGATATCGCTTGTGTTATATCGGCGATGCCGATATATCGGCCTGCCGATTATATCGGCCTGCCGATTATATCGGCCGATATATCGGTATCGGAATCGGTATCGTTACATCCCTAGTCAAATGATCAGACGTATCGCCTTATGGCAAGCGATTACCGCCGCCCATGGAAACCTGCAACACCAGAGGCGTCACAAGTGCGTTGCCGGGGTTTGGGGTATGGCCTCCGGTATCCTCACTCACTCGGTGAAACACAGCCCAAACGATGTTTCACACCAGTTTTCTGTGAGGCCGTGGTATCACTCCGGTCAGACCGGACCATGTATGCCGAATCGTGGCTCTCCCACGGTTAAATTTTGCTAATATAGGTAGGAAATACGTCGCTTGTCATTTATTAGATTTGTATAAATAGCTCTTAGGCTACTATTCCTACTCACATCATAAATGCGAAAGTAACGTTGTCTGTCTAGGCTTTAATAGCTAAACCGCTGAACCTGTTTTGAGTGCAATGTCAAAGTCAAAGTCAAATCATTTATTTCCATAGGCCCCAAGAGGCACTTGAACACGTCAAAAATACAAACATCAAACATTATTAATACAAATATAAAATAAAACTCAAGTACTGAATTGATCAGTGATAAAAGGATGTAACTCAAGTAATCAATGATTTGAATTACCGGAGCTTAGATTGATTTCGATTCAACTCAAAGGTTTAAATTGAAATCAATCCAAGTACCAGCTCCGATGGGTATTGCATTCATGAGAAGAGCCGGTGAGAAACTCATGTGCACCATCTTTTCATGTGTGATGGGATTTTTTTTTATGGATAGCCATTAATGTCCGGCTCCTTTTTAGCGCAATAATCGGCCTATACACAGGCCTTAGCTACGGATTACTAAATTTAATTATACATATGTAGTAAGTTCTTCTTTATACTTTGCTCTATCAGCGTTTTCTTATCTATGTCATAATGTAATATAGATATATTAGCGTGCGACTAAATAATAAAACTGTTAAGTATCAATGTTTTTCTTTATGTTTTTATATGAAACAACTAACTGAACCCCGCGGTGCTACCCGCGGTACGACAATAACCGCGGGCAACGCCGCGAGGCGAGGTGAGGCGAGGTATCCTATTTATTGTAGCCTATGTGTTATTCTGATGTATAAGCTATATTATTGTAAAGTTTCATCAAAATCTATTCTGTAGTTTTTGCGCGAAAGAGCAACAAACATACATACCTACATACAACAAACTTTCGCGTTTATAATATTAGTAGGATTAAAGGCATGTAGGTTTGTATCGTTTTTGTCATTTGGGTGCGACTTAATGTTAACTTTATAAATTACTATCGTAATTAAAGTAATTAAATTAAGATTAGAAAGATGTAATTTATATTGTCTACTCATTAATAAACATATATAAATTGCTTTAACTAAGGGCTACCTACTGAACAACTGCTCCAGTGAAAGTAGGTATTGTCCTACATCGATCAAAATTCACTTCCATCAGTTTTATTTTATCTCGACGTATTTTTATCATTATGTAATTTCATACATTTTTCAGAGCGACTGAAACAAACGACAGTCGTGATTGATAAATCACAGCAGTCTTACAAGGTATTTCTTTCCTTACATCGCAACACGATACCTAATAGAGCTTAGGAATCTGTTAGAGGTTTAGTGGAAAGGTACCTACAATCTGAGCGTACGAAAATAAAAAAGATTCTGGGAACATTTAGTATACGAGTACATACGAGTTTGTTAACCTGAATTCGATTTGTTGGTACATATTTAAAAAAAAATGGTACGACTTCAAAAAAAGAGGCGGTTCTCAATTCGACTGTTTTGTTTTTTATGTTGGTATCTCATAACTTTCGACAGGGTGAACCGATTTTGATGATTATTTTTTTTATTTGAAGGCTGGTGCTTCCCGTGTGCTCCCATTTCAATTTGGTCCAGTTCATAAAGTCGTTTTCTGTTGTAAAAATTTGTGATAATTATTATTATCTATCTATCTGACTGTAACTTGAAATAAACCCTATATCACGCCGACCAAAGTCAAAACCAAGCATAACTTGCTCGCAGAGATTTCACTTCAAAGTTCTACGCGCTCTCGGTTCGTATCATGGCCGCAATTATGTTACCGAGCGAGAGTAATCCCTCCACGCTGGACATTCTGTCAGCATGTGGAGCACCGTGTCCACGGTCCGGCCATTGCAGTAGTGACTATTTGCTGATCAGATACAGGTGATCTCTGAGCATCCTTTTTTGAGATCACCTGCCTCAGCCGGTATGTGAGGGTCCCGTGATATCTTTCGAGCCATCCCTCCATAACGGGCTTACCGCCGCAATAACGGCGTGCCTATCTGAGGAGAGGCCTGTCAAAGTGTGTTGATGAATTAAAAAAAATAATTACGAGAGAGTACCCACATGTTTTTATTGTGCCTTAGAGTATCAATAGTATACCTACAGTACATTTGTGTTATTAATAACTTAAGTGTATGATACATTAATACCGTGTGGTTTTATAACCTATAAATAGGGCATATCGATTGCTACAAACGTATGTCACATTAACCGTATGTCAACGTCAAAAATAATGAAGTAGTACTTAATAAATATATTAGGTAGGTATTTTTATTTTCCTTCCTTTCCTTCGTAAAACGCAAGTTTTTTTTATGAAATACGGGGCAAATGAGCAGACGTGTCGCCTGATGGTAAGTGATTACCGCAACCCACAACACCAGAGACGTCACAAGTCCTTTTAAGAAAGAGTAGATACGCTCTTTTCTTGAAGGTCGTATTGGTTCGGGAATGTCGCAGGCGACAGTTCATTCCACAGTTTTGTGCGAGGCAGAAATTTGCTGGAAAAGCGCACAGTTGTTCTTTGTGTCCGTTTCATGTATGTTTGTAAAGTCCCCCACAACACAGGAAGTTTATTCCTAATGTGGGAGTTGTCTTTTTAAAAACAAAGAAAAAAAAAAAAAAAAAGTTGTGGACTGCTAACCATCTTATTTTTGTTTACGATGGTTAACATTTACTTTTTTTTTCATATGACTTTAGATAGCATATCGGTAGACAACCAGGTTTACGTATAAAACTAGTAAACGCTTGAAATTTAATGTATACTTTTTGGTATGTGTTATTGTATTATTATCCGTATCTCTAAACGTTATGTTTTTGAAGCAGTAGGAACTTTTTACTCAAATAAAATCTGCACCCTGCCGTTTTTTTGTAATCCTATTCAGGAGTATGCCACGTTTAACAAATATACTTTATCTAGTTACAGCGTGAAAGCGTAACAAACAAATATATAGTTAAACTAGCTGTCCCGGCAAACGTTGCTTTGCCATAAAAGGGAATATAAAAAAATAGGGGTTGATCGTAGAGGGTTGAAAATCTAGGGTTGTATGTATTTTCTAATGCTGCATCATAAAAAAATAGAAATTAAAAATTTTGTCAAAAAAATAAAAAAAAAATTTAGGGGTACCCCTTTTTTTTTTTTTTTCTTTTTCCTTCGTGCGGAAATCCCCTCGGATACCACCTGCTGGTGGCATGTCGGACACGAACCGACTAAAACCGCACGCCGCCTTGGGTACTAGATGCCGGGGAACCAGGTACACCCTAGAAAGGAAAACCCTGGAACCCCGACGTACGTCGGGCCACCTACGCTTTGTAGATGGCCCCCTACCGTGTGGGAACCCCGGTGTTCCCATTATTGTACCCCGGGGCGCGCACGCTCCACAGCGTCCGCGCCTCCACCAGAGCCTGCTTCTGCCGGGGTGACGGATGGCCTCATCTGTCACCCCCAGGCTGGGGTGGACTACCCCTAACATTTAGGGGGATGAAAAATAGATTAGAACCGATTCTCATAGATACCGGATAATCACAAAAAAATTCATCACAATCGGTCGAGCCGTTTCGGAGGAGTTCGATTACGCACCAACACGACACGAGAATTTTATATATAAGAAGAAGAAGATAAGAAGATAAGAAGAAGATAAACTCAAATTTGTATAATAATAATAATAGTTTACTTATTCATTAATAGTTACAATGTTAACTTAAAAATAAAAACAACTGATCATTTGGATCATGTTAAGATGTTAACTAGTCTAACCAGGTGTCGCAACCAAAGCCCTTGCTAAGTAATGAGATACTTGTATTATGGGCCCGGTGCACAAAACCAATAATGAATTTAGTTACTTTGGCATAGGAATTGGAAATGTGAAATTCAAAATACAAACAAACAACAAATACAGTAGGTACTTTTTAGTTCAACCACAAAATATGTACAACAAGGCGAATAGTATTTAATATCTCAGTACATAGGTCTAGTGTAATTTTATTGTATGTTATCTAGATGGTCACGATGACCACGTTAGATATTGCGATTGGTCTGCACAGAGAGTCTAGTGTGAGTTTATTTCACATCAACTCGCGCTATGCCCATTTAAGTTTAAATGTATTACATTTTCACTTTAAACTAATGTATAACTAATTAATATAATAAATAACGCATTACGCATTGTGTATAAGTATGTACACAATTGGGAATTTGAAAAAAAAAACTATTGATTTTTTTTTATGTATTTTAAAACTTTATTATTAATAATATTGATAAATGATGCAAGAAACTTAAAAAAATATTTATTTCAGTAAATTACAAACAATAAAAAATTTATAAAATTTCAATAAAAATCACGTGACTATAAACGCGTCAGAATTGGTCACCGTCGTTGTGACGTCATAACGTTATAGCTGTTACCGGAAAATAACAAGATCTGTAAGTTTATCAATCTACTAGGAAATTTATAAACTTTCGTAGGATTCTAAACAGGAGATAAATTGTAATATTTTACGTCCACATTTTCGTAAGTTGATAAACTTACTGAACTCACTCGTAAAATAATAAATGCTAGAATTCGTCGTCGTCGTAAAATAATAGCACCTTTAAATCGAAAATGCGGAGAAAGAAAAGAGAGTTAATAAAACAACTTCGAAAAGCCAAGGCCATGGGCGATAACCATCTAAGTCACCAACTGTCTAGGGCATTAAGATCGATCCTTAAATTAATTCAAGGAATATCGCTGCAAATCACAAAAAATCGCGATAATTTTAACAGAGCTAAACACGAAGTAGACTTTGATAAAAACCCTTTTCAATACTGGAAAAACATTTTCAATGAACAAAAAGGAAAGCTTCTTTTGACCAACCAACAGATTTACGACCACTTTAAAAGCACATACCAAGTGCCTAAGCGCGGGAGACGGTATGAGGATCCAAACGTCCAAAAACCTCATTATCCTCTTGTCGATTTTGAAAGTTGTCCACCTACCCTAGAGGAAGTAGACCATCAAATTAAAAAGAAAACATCCAAGTCAGCTCCGGGCCCTGACGGTATTCCTTATATAGTGTACAAAAAATGTCCATCGGTTCGTAAACATCTCTTAAACGTATTTTGTAAAATCTGGTCAAAGAAGCAAATACCAACATCATTTGGCAAAGCAATTTTTGTCCTCATTCCAAAAAAAGACGAAGTAATCCACCCAAAAGATACTAGACCGATAGCACTAACCAATACAATTTCCAAAATTTTCTTTAGCGTACTACAAACAAAAATGACAAAGTTCATGATCAGCAATAGGTATTTCAGGCCAAACCACCAGAAAGGGTTCTTGCCCGGTATTTCTGGCTGCCTGGAACATAACTCATTATTAGCGGAAAGTTTGAAAGATGCCAGAATGCATGAGAGGCAAATAACGGTCTGTTGGATAGACCTTGAAAACGCATTTGGTTCTGTACAGCATGAACTGATGATTTTCGCCCTGAAGTGGTATAACTTTCCTACTGTGGTTATCGACATAATCACATCTTATTATTCTAAATTACAATTTACCATAGCAGCAAACAAGGAACACACAGAACCATTGCATTATAATGTAGGGTTGTTCCAAGGCTGCTGCTTGTCACCAATAGCTTTTAATATAATTATAAATATTCTTATAGATAAGTTAATAAGTCATGAGAAAAAATGGGGCTATCGGTTTAAAATAAACAACAAATACACAGAGTCCATCTTAGCCTTTGCAGACGACCTTGCAATACTGACACGTAATCCAAAACAATGTCAGAAGTTATTAATTGAAGTGGATGAGTTTTGTACATGGACTGACGGACTGAGGGCAAAGCCAAGTAAATGCCACTGTTTATGTCTGGGTAGACGGAATACCAAATATACCTCATATGATCCGGGACTCTCAATAGGAGGACAATGTGTAACCACGATTGCTGAAGCAGTGCCTTTCAAATTTCTTGGTAGAAAGATTGATTACAAAGGACGTACACCATCCTTAGAGATAACTGTCGAAAATTTTCTTAATGACTTAAATAAGGTAGACCAACAACCATTAAACAATATTAAAAAAGTTTGGATATACGACAATTATCTTACGTCGCGTCTGACTTGGTCTTTCCTTGTATATGACATCGGTAAAAGCCTCCTTGCAAAACTAGATGCAAATGTCAAAAAGATATTGAAGTTATGGCTCGGAATTGCACACTCAGCTGACCCCTCAACTCTATTTAGGGATCAAAACAATTTTGGGATGAAGTTAAAGAAGCCATCGGAACTCTATAAACACCTCAGAGTTACCAAAATGCATGTCTTGGGACAATCCCAGGATGAAATAGTCTCATCACTCCCAAAAGATAAATATGTTACAGAGCTTGAGTCAAGACTTCAGTTCCATAAACAATTTATGGCTGGTGCACAGTTTAATAGAGTCGGGCTGGGTTTCGCAAAGAAGAAGGGAGACCGAGAAATAATAAAATCCTTTATACAACAAGATGAAAATGATATCTATAAAGTGCATGCAATGAATCTAGAAATGCAAAATGAGTGGTTAACTATAGGTGAGTTCTGCATCCCGTTAGCCCTGAAATGGCGCACCTTGCTATATGATTGGTCTCCTGCCCTGTTAAAATTCTATCTGAATGCCTTCCAAATGACCCTCCCAGACCAAAGTAACCTAGTGAGATGGGGGAAAGCATCTGAAAAATCTTGCTATACGTGTGGTGAGGCAGTAGGTACTGCTAGGCACTTACTGGTAGGTTGCAGGGTGCTGCTTGATAGGGGTTATTACTCACGCCGACATGATAGAGTACTAGAAATCATACGTGAAGCAGTAAGTCTTTCAGTAGCTAGAGCCCAAAAAGGATTGACTACAAATAAACGAGAAATTAACTTTATAAAGGATGGCTCAACTACCAAATCTAAAAGCAAGCCTTTCTCAATCCTAGGTACTGCACCTGACTGGACTATTTTGATGGATACGTATGATAAGCACTATAAAATCCCAGAGGATGTTGGTGTTTCGTCATCCAGACCGGACATATTCCTTTTCTCTAGACAAATTAAACACATAATATTAGTAGAGCTTACTGTTCCGTGGGAAACTAATATTCCTAAAGACCATAGAATCAAATTAAATAAATATTACGATCTAACAACTGAACTTAACAAAAATGGCTATGTGGTTAATTTATACGCGGTAGAAGTAGGAGCGAGAGGTATACCAGCTAAATCTCTCTATAACCTTCTGAAAGACCTTGGCCTGTCGAGATCTGCAGTAAGTTCTATTTTAGAACGAGTATCCAAGGCTGCACTAACAGGTTCCTACCAAATTTGGCTAGGTAGGGCGGGAAACTCGAGCAGTGAAGGTGAGCGTTGATGCGCATCTTAAAGGGGGCCTCCTTAAACCTACATCCAGGTCGTAAGTCCTGGGAACTGCTTTGAGTTTCTCCCTCTGCCACACGATGGACCCGGCACCCGCACGGTGAATCCATGGAGTGCTAAGAAGTTTGTCTCTTTGTTGAAGAAGTAAAATTGAAGTAAAATTTACCACAGAGCTACGAAAGTTTTATAGTAAACTAAATAACCTTTTGTTTTTTTTTTTTTTTTTTTAACTTGTGGAAACCCCCTCGGGCCGTCACCCCGCCGGGGTTTGCGGCGGGGCGGTGTGTCGGAATCGAACCGACTAAAACCACACGGTGTGCCAACTCTGCGCCTGAGAAGGGAGGGGTCCGGGAACTGCAGATATTACACGACCAGACCCCTCCCAGCGCCTGCCCGCACTGAAGCGGGCACCTTCTGCCAATAAAATCTCAATTTAGGCGACGCACGGCACACGCGTACGTTGCCTCCTCGCGGTTGGCCTGTATTGCGGATGGAGAGGAAAACCCATCCCCACCATCCGCGGCCACACTCAGGGCGGCATGAGGCGCAGATGGGCGCAACTCCGCCGCCCGGTTCGCCGGCGGCGGATCGGGTCCGAGTGGAGATCGTCCTCCCGGGCCTTCTCCGCCGCCTCCTTCTGCGAAATTACGTCTTCGCAGAAGGATGCGACTGCGGTAAAACTGCTGTCGCTACCGGCCATGGATAGTACGATGGCCGGCAGCGACAGATCTCCTCCGATGACTGCAGTGAGGGCCCGGCGCTGCGCCGCCCAAGCGGGGCAGAACTCCAGCGTGTGCTGGGCCGAGTCCTCACTGCAGTCGCAGTGGTGGCAGGCGGGACTCAATTCCCTCCTAGCGACCGAGTGCAGGTACTTTCCGAAGCAACCATGCCCGGAAAGCACCTGCGTCAGCCGGAAGGAAAGGGTCCCGTGCTGCCGCCCTGCCCACTCGAGGATGACCGGCTGGAGAAACTAAATAACCTTTTTTTTTTTTTTTTTTACGTGTGGAAACCCCCTCGGGCCGTCACCCCGCCGGGGTTTGCGGCGGGGCGGTGTGTCGGAATCGAACCGACTAAAACCACACGGTGTGCCAACTCTGCGCCTGAGAAGGGAGGGGTCCGGGATCGCTGTTATTAACGCAAACCGGACCCCTCCCAGCGCCTGCCCGCACTGAAGCGGGCACCGTCTGCTGTTAAATTCTCAAATTAGGCGACGCACGGCACACGCGTACGTCGCCCCTTCGCGGCTGGCCTTTAAAGCGGATGGAGGGGAAAACCCGTCCCCACCATTCGCGGCCACACTCAGGGCGGCATGAGGCGCAGATGGGCGCGCCTCCGCCGCCCGGTTCGCCGGCGGCGGATCGGGTCCGAGTGGAGATCATCCTCCCGGGCCTTCTCCGCCGCCTCCTTCTGCGAAATTACGTCTTCGCAGAAGGATGCGACCGCGGTAAAACTGCTGTCGCTACCGGCCATGGAGCGTATGATGGCCGGTAGCGACAGATCTCCTCCGATGACTGCAGTGAGGGCCCGGCGCTGCTCCGCCCAGGCGGGGCAGAACTCCAGCGTATGCTGGGCCGAGTCCTCACTGCAGTCGCAGTGGTGGCAGGCGGGACTCAATTCCCTCCTAGCGACCGAGTGCAGGTACTTTCCGAAGCAACCATGCCCGGAAAGCACCTGCGTCAGCCGGAAGGAAAGGGTCCCGTGCTGCCGCCCTGCCCACTCGAGGATGACCGGCTGGAGAAACTAAATAACCTAACCTAACCTAACCAAAATAGTAAGAAATCGGAATGGACAGAGGAAAAAATTAAAAATGTTATTAAAATGATAGAAAATTATAATAAAGCTAAAGTTTTGGGAAGTCGGCCCACAGACAAAGAATACTATCATGCCACAAGGTATGACATAATGACTTTTAGTGACGAAAAAGTTTGTCAAGTCTGATTGTACCAAAGTCTATGGACACAAGCATTGCCACTATGACCTATCAGAGAGCAGTGTGTTATTTTACGTATTTCAAAGTAAAAGTGTTTCTGACTGTGATTGGTCGAACCATATAAAATCTTACGAATAGATATCCGTTAGTTTATAAATTTACCGTGTGACGTCGGAAATTGATAAATTTACGAAAATGTGGACGTAAAATATTACAATTTATCTCCCGTTTAGAATCCTACGAAAGTTTATAAACTTCCTAGTAGATTGATAAACTTACGGATCTTGTTATTTTCCGTAACTAACATTATGACGTCACACGCGCTCGGGTTTATTCGGGAGCTGTCGGCGCGCCTTCTGTACTGGATTCAAAACTTAATTTTTATTTTGAAATAACTTTTGAATTATTTCGAAAAAAAAATAAAAAAAATAGTTTTGTTATAAACTTATACATGATCTTTTCATTTATCATAAAAAAAATATTTTTTCAAATACCCAATTGTCTTACCGCTACTACTAAAGAGTTAACTTATGTTTGTCAATTTTGAGCGCTTACTTACTATGTATTTAATATATGATTCTTACTAACTTTTGTCCGCGACTCCACCGAAATCGGTGCAGCGTTTTTGCGGTGAAAGTGTAACAGACAAACAGACTGAGTTAATTTCGATTTTGTAATATTGTTTTTAATTTATATTATAGTTTTTTTGTTAGTTCAATTAATAGGTTTGTGGTTCAGTGTCGAGTAGTCTCAAAAATAAACTGGTTTTGAAGTATAACTTTTTTACGAAAGCGTGACTTGGGAAGTTGGTAAATACAGTGTGAATGAAAAGTGTGGTCGGGCGAATGGAAGTTGAGAGGGAGATACAAGTTAATGAAAATAGAAAGAGAGAGAGTTACGTTTCGTATATAACTGTAGGGGCAAGATAGAGAGGTGCCGAGCACACATTTTCTATCTCTCATAGCCAGATACCTTTCGAATATCTAAGACACAGCGCAGGCCTTGTACCTCTTGAAGTTTTACTTCAGTAGTGTGGTCAAGCACACTCGTTTCTTTTAATCGTTTGCTGTTGTAATGTTTGTTGGTTAGGATTTAAGATAGAATTATCAATGGAGGTTTTATATACTTACTTCTGCATTGTATGGTGAGACAGCAAGAGCGCGTCTGAAGCACTCAATTGATTGTCTTGTATCACCCTTAATTCTCCAGAAGTTGCCAATTTGATTGTACAGTTGAACAGACTTTGGCTTTTCCCTTTTTGCCTTCTTTAGACGTTTCTCAAACCCGTTTATTTCAGATGGCGACAGACCATTTGACTTCTTCTTTGGAAATATAAGGGACACCTAAAATTAATTAATTATTTAATTTAAAAATATCAAAAAATAAACTTATAAACGAATACAATCATTCTGATGATTCAGTGCCTCAAGTCTGAAATGACAATAATTTTGAGGATGAAAAAAATAGGTATAAAAAGTTTACAACCAAGAATGCAGTTAAGTATATTAGAGCTTATTATAGAAGAAGAAAAGAGAATAGCTTTTCTGGACAGAATCTGAATACATTATTCAAAACACCAAATAACAACTCCTGGCTTCAAATATTTCCTTAGTGACGAAAAGAAGTCCAAGACTTAGATCACTCAATTTAAGGCTCATACAAAGTGTTCTCTCATTTTGTGATCGGTAAGGCAACCGCTTAAATCACTATGCTGTCCGTGCAGTCAAGATGTCAGATATGTCATCTACCAAAGGGCAGGTTTGCACAGATGGCGTTGTTGTTAACGCGACCGCAACGTAGCTCTCTACTACGCGGAGTGTTGTCAGCTCAAACCTTACATGGATCAAAACATGATCCACAAATTGTTGTCGTGAGACTTGTCCCCCGTGATACAGGACATATTCCTAATACGGTCGTTGTCTTTTTAAAGAGAAAAAGAAGGCCTTTACGCAGGTTATAAAAGGATTTAACACAAATATAACACAACGAAATAGCCATTTCCATTCGATATATTATTCATGAAACTTTTAAATTAGATATTTCAATAAGGTCACATTGCACATACCTGTGGTTCAGGCACATTTGGATGTCTGTGTCGTCGGGCTACACCAACCAGGTTGTCATAGTATGTAAAATTAACAGCTTTGCCACAATCTAAGTACTCGTCATCTACATCACCATTCATTTCAGCTGGTGTTGTCTCGTCACTATTTTCAACACCAGCTCTGTAACAATTAATATGAGTTAGTTTAATTAATCTATAATAGCCAATCTGCCAGTCTCAACAGAGACCAGCTAACTATTCAGGGGATATAATTTATAAATACAGATCATACAGATTTAATTGAATATACTGTTACAATAAAAAAAATATTTCAGAACAACGCTCGAGAGGCCTAAACATCGGAAAGTTCTCGTTGATTTCTTGAGGCACAGAATAATGAACCTTACATCGATTTATATAGCGTCGAATATAGATTGATTATAGCGCGGTCAAGCGCATTCGCCGGCACGTTCTTGGTGTACTGGTCAACGACCTTGTATGTACGAGCATGTACTAGAATAACGGCATGTGGTATAAAAGGACGTCTTGCGGGCCGCAGTTCAGTTTAAGTCACAGTACGATAAATATCGAAGTGATATTAGTGATTAACCTAGCGACCACGGCGATAATTAAGGACTGTTATTATAAGTTATATTGTGATTTTTAGAGTGTTTTAATAAAGTCTTAAGGGTATAATAAAGTATTTATTTAGTTTTCTATAAAAGACTTTTAATGGTCCATAATCTCAATCAGGATAATGTAGCAATTGTCAAGCAATGTTTAGAAAAATGACAGATTTAAGAAAAAAAAACAATTGTATAATAAACTAGAACTACACTAACTAAATTGAGAACTTTTAAATTAGATAATTGTATTTCAATGCAATGTACAGTGCACAGTTACCGTGGGAGAGCTATGCTTCGGCATGAATGGGTCAGCTCGACCGGAGTGATACCACGGCCTCACAGAAAACCGGTGTGAAATAGCGTTTGCGCTGTGTTTCACCGAGTGAGTGAGGATACCGGAGGCCCATACCCCAACCCCTCCCCCCATCCCCTTTCCCATCCTCCAAAGGTCGGCAACGCACTTGTGACGCCTTTGATGTTGCGAGTGTCCATGGGCGGCGGTAATCGCTTACCATCAGGTGATACGTCTGCTCGTTTGCCAACTATTCAATAAAAAAAAATAAAAAAAACAGTAAGTAGGTAGTACACTAAAACACAGATAATGTGTTTTAGTTTTTTATTGCTTTTCATATCCAATTAGTTGGAAACTTTATAGTGCTCTCTTCTAAACCCAGACTTTTATTTCTTTGAATTAAAGGCCTATCGAAAATTTTCATTACCACTGTTAACCTTAGTTAGCCTTTATTATTCTGTAGTTCATTTGGGTTTGGCTACTAGTTCAGATGGTTTTAGATGGTTTTAATCAGAATATCAGTTTTTCACCTGGCACCTTTCGCCAATAACTGGCATTGAAACTTTCGAGTTTAAATTATTGAATCTAATAAAACTAAACCCAGCCATATCACAGTAAAATATCATAACTCATTTAAATGTATAACATAAGAGAGTATTAATTATTATTAATTAACAGTCAACTATTGTATTACTGTTGATAGGTAAAAAGGAAAGTTTACATTATCTATAAACAACATTATAAACAATGTTTTATTTTTATTAGATAGCATTTATAGATATAGTATAAATTCTTTGTATCCTTCTTACCATATTTATAATTAAGAAATATTATTATAAATTGAATATGGTAAAGTCAAAAGGACTGGTAATAATTTGGCAGTCATGTAATAGGGGGGTGAAGTGGTTCGCGTCCGTAGGAAATCACCTAACCATTACCCTACACGTGCCCCCTGGGTGGTGCAAAACGAACCCTAACGCCGAGCCTCGGGCGGCGGTTAAATAACCCGACAACACTGGCCCAACAAGCCGGTCAAATGTGGATATTAGGAAATGAATACTCACACTCGCAACTGCTAGCCAGCAATCGGGAGTCTTGGCTTAATTGCCTGGATAAAGAGGAAGACAACCTCCATAAAATAATTACCCCAATTCTACGGTGGGAGACGTGCCAATAGAATGCATGGCTGATGGGAGATCAGTCTCGAGCGCCAACCTCGGCGGACCTGGCAAACGTCGTTGAAATCAGCCTTCTTGGAGGAAAGGGCGTCACCCCCCAAGCGACTTTCTATATCGACCCTAATCGTGGGAATAAAATGAATAAGATAAATGAAAAAGAAAACAAGATCCCTAATTTAATACAACAAACGCTTCAGGCAAGTATGTTAAAGCACTCTAGGAGTCACTCACTTGGAAACCTAACAGCTGAAATCTCAATGCAAAATTCCAACAATGCAAATTCGATCTCAAAAAGCTTGACACCTGGTGAATACAACAAGCAATTTCAGAAATCATGGCAAAATGATCAGGCACCTGTTAAAAGAAAGGCAGAACTGAGCCCTGAGACAACGAACAAAAACAAATTAATTAAAACAGCATATACTGTGACAACACAAAATAGATTTCAAATATTGGAAACTGAAGACAGCAATGAGCCACCTAAGCAGAACAAAGAGTCTAAACCTCCGAAACCAGAACCGATATTTGTAACAGGAGTCTTAGACATAAAAAAATTAAAGGAACTCCTTTCTTCAATAACAGATATTGACAAATATACAATGACAACGTTAAGATCAGGTCACATAGTAAAGTTAATGCCACTGGATATAGACACGTACAAAAGCATTAGAGCTAATTTTATTGAGAAGGATATTAGCCACTATACTTACAAACTAAAAAGCGAGAGGGCCTATCGTGTAGTGTTACGTGGTCTCCATTGTTCAGAAGACACTGAACTAATAAAGAATGAGCTATCCGAACTGGGACACGAGGTCAGACACATTACAAATATAAGACATAGAAGTACAAAACAACCGATGCCACTATTTTACGTGGACTTAGAGCCAAAACATAACAATAAAGATGTCTTCAAAATCAACAAATTAAACTACACTAAAATTACATTTGAGGCGCCGTATAAAAAGCTGGATATCCTACAGTGCAAGAGATGCCAGAGATTTGGACACGCCAAAAACCAATGTAACAGACCCTTTAGATGTGTAAAATGCGGTGAAGACCATCCGACAACAAGCTGTTTAAAAAAACCAGATACTGAGGCAACGTGCGCCAATTGTCAAGAAAAACACCCAGCAAGCTATAAAGGTTGCACAAAATATAAGCAATATAAGAACTTAATAACGAAAAACAAAACAGAAAGGAAAAATAAATCAGAAGAAAAAGATCAACAACAGCACTACAATTACCCAATAGACAAAACAATTAGACATAATAGCAATCTAAACAAAAAAGACATGCTAACAATAAACAACATGACATATGCTCAAGCAACAAGAACACAAACTGACATTAAGGATCCAAGCAACTTTTCTGAAGTACTAAATGTAATGTTTGAAAGATTTCAAAACATTATGAATGTTATGCTAGACAACATGATGGATCGCATGATTCAGCTGGTCACAAGTCTTATGAAACACCCTTAAACTTAAGAATAGTTACCTGGAACGCCAACGGACTGACAGAACGCAGGCAAGAATTTGAGCTATTTCTTAGAACTGAACGAGTCGATGTGGCATTGATCTCGGAAACGCGGTTCACCTCAAAAAGTAATTTTACACTGCATAACTACAATGTTTATAATACAAATCATCCATCAGGTAACTCGCATGGAGGAACGGCAGTACTTGTAAGAGAAAACCTCAAACATTACCCTTTTGAGGAATACCAAACCGATAAGATACAGGCTACATCGGTTAGAATCCAAGACGACAAAGCTGAAATAACACTATCTGCAGTATATTGTCCACCTAAGCACACTATTACAACAAATGATTTTACAACATTCTTCAAAACACTAGGTCATAGATATATTTGCGGAGGTGATTGGAACGCCAAACATGTGTTTTGGGGTTCCAGATTAACTACTACACGAGGCCGACAGCTATATGTAGCAATGAAAAATTTAAGCCTACATTGCGCTTCACACGGGTCACCCACCTATTGGCCAGCAGATACCAATAAGTTACCAGACTTGTTGGACTTCTTTATGACCAAAAATATTTCTCAAAGTCTTATAAGTATTGAGGAATGTATTGACCTTTCATCTGATCATACACCGGTTATAATCAATGTCCAATGCAGGGCTGTGCAGATTGAGTATCCTCGACGACTTTATAACCATAAAACAAACTGGGATAATTATAAGGCTATTGTAACGAAAACTATAAACTTGAACTCTCCACTAAATAGTGTAGCCAACATCGAGTCAACTATTGAGTCGTTTAGCAAACTTATACACCAAGCCATCAATGACTCGACACCGCTAATAAAGCCAAAAATTACTTGCAATTCATCTTACTCCAAGACAATAAAAAATAAAGTATGCGAAAGACGGCGACTGCGAAAAATATGGCATTCTACAAAATACCCTCAAGATAAGAAAGCCTTCAACAAGGCATCAGAGGATCTTAAGAACATGATCTGTCAAGCAAACAACGAACGCCTGCAGAACCAACTTATCAATTTGACTCCATATGTGGATACTAACTACTCTCTATGGAAGATAACAAAAAAGCTTAAGAGACCTATAACACATATACCACCTATAAAAACCTCTGAAGGTAAGTGGGCCAGAACAGATCTTGAAAAGGCCCATGTGTACGCAGAGCACTTGCAATCTGTTTTCCAGCCACAACCTAGCAAGTACCCCGAACATGACAAAAAGGTAAACGACTATCTTGAAGCACCACTGCAAATGTGCATGCCACTGCAAAGTGCTAGCCCCAGAGAAGTGCGGAAAGAAATATTGAATCTTCAGGAAGGTAAATCGCCAGGCTACGACCTTATCGATGCGCTACTACTAAAACAACTCCCCCAAAAAGGCATAATCCAAATCACAGCAATTTTTAATGCCTGTATAAGACTCCATACTTATCCCGCCCAATGGAAAATGGCGCAGGTCATAATGATACCTAAACCGAGCAAGCCACTACACGAAGCTTGTTCGTACAGACCAATAAGTCTTCTCAGTATACTGGGTAAACTATTGGAGAGAATATTACTGAACAGGATGCGCGTATACTTATCAGCAGTCATACCGCTTCACCAGTTCGGCTTCCGGGAGAAACATGGAACCATCGAACAGATCCATCGTATAACAGACACCATTGGTCGAGCGTTGGAGTGTAAGCAATTCTGCTCTGCCGTATTTTTAGACATCAGCCAAGCTTTTGACAGAGTGTGGCATGACGGGCTACTGTTTAAAATCAAACAGCTACTACCTCACTCGTTTTACCTAATACTGAGATCATACCTGGACAAAAGATGCTTTATGGTAAAATGCAATAACGAAACTGCACCCTTAAAAAAAATCCTTTCAGGGGTACCACAGGGCAGTATACTGGGCCCTATCCTATACCTCCTATACACTGCTGATCTACCGACACAAGAGGATACTATAACAGCCACTTACGCAGATGACACAGCCATACTATCGGTTCATGATAACCCAGTAGTAGCATCAGCCAAACTACAAGCCCATGTTCTAAAGATAGAAGAGTGGCTGGACAGATGGCATATTAGGGCAAATCAAAGCAAATCGGTCCATGTAACCTTCACCCTGAGAAAACCAACTTGCCCCGCCATAAAGCTCTACAACAAAGACATTCCTCAAGCTGAAGACGCTAAATATCTAGGGATGCATCTAGACCGCCGGTTAACCTGGAGGAAACACATATGGACAAAGCGAAAACAGCTGGATATGAAAATGAGATCTCTGTACTGGTTGATAGGTCGTAGGTCAAGCCTGTCAAATGAAAGCAAGATAATTATTTACAAAACTATATTGAAACCTATATGGACATACGGTATCCAATTGTGGGGAACTACTAGCAATAGTAACATTGAAATTCTCGAAAGATTTCAAAGCAAAACACTAAGAGCCATGTTGAATATACCGTATTACGTGAGCAACAGACACATACACGCGGATTTAAACATCAAGACAGTTAGACAAGAGATTGCTGAGTACAGTAGAGTTTATCAAACCAGAATATCTAATCACGTCAATGAGTTGGCCTCAAGACTACAGGGTACAGGCAGTGTATCACACGACCGATTAAAGCGGCATGATATTCCCACGCTGAACGCGAGATTTGTTTAGGGAGTCTGAGGAGAATTCTCAGATTTTCTCTGCGCTCCAAGCCAGTAATTTCAACAATATCAAATGATTGGCTCATTGTGTCAACACAGATCGCCAAGTAGCAGAACGAGAAAAGAAAAAAAAAAAAAAAAAAAAAAAAAAGTCATGTATGCTTATATATTCCAAAACAGTGTCTAAACTACTGATTTTATTTTAATGAATAAGGTGTCAATAGACATATAGACTACATAAATTGTATCAATAACTTTTACATAGTTGAGTTTTGGCTTTAAAGTTCTTTCTAAATTTCTTTTTAATACTGTTTGTATGACGAATAATATTTGAAAAGTGTAAAAGTTCTAAAGTCTTCAATAAAATTTTAGAAAGCACTTATTTATCAGAACCAATTGTAAGACTTAACATCTTATAAATTTATTCAATACTTTTTGTATTTACTTTACATGACATGGACTTAATTCCACATAGCATAGCTTAGCATGTTTAGAAGATTTTTTTAACAATGTTACAACTATCTTGGGATTGTAATAAACATGTGACAACACTAGTTATTTAGTTGGGTTCTTAGAAACAATAAACAAACCTCTGCTGTTCATATATTTGACAGTCTGTGCAAAACATATCAAATCCATGTTTAGTCCATGTATTTCCATAATAAACTGTTGATGATATTATGTTAAAGACAGGGTCTTCTTCACCCATTCTTGGTTTTTCAGAATCATCCTGAAAATAAACACACATCAATGATCATTACATTCAAATGTGGATAGTTTTCTCACAGTATGATACAATTATCACTTCAACATCTGATAATTTGCATTAAATCAAATATATTATTTCAAGGTAAACACGGTAGTAACACGGTGTAGAGTAACAGAATGAAAGTTAAGTATGTATGTATGTAGCAGAAAATCTAGTGCACTGATTATATAAATGTTTACAGACATAAATATAGATTTCTGACTGACCTGAGACAATGTACTACCGTCAACAATTTGGTCTTCTTCCGCATTCAGTTTCCACACGTTAGACGTACGCGAATTGGTGACAATAATTTGGAGAGAAAATATATACAGAAACAAACAAGTCAAGTATGGTGATTCCCACATTTTGATCACTAAAACCGAAAATAAACATGAAAAATGCTTATTATATATAATTTAACAAGACAACTTCCACATATATTACGATGTCTTAAAGCACGGTATACGGAGGCAACGAATTTTACATTAATCCACCAACAATCGTAATATCGCAATGGAACTCTTCATTCATTTCTTCTCTTTCATATGAAATTTTGACAGATGACTAGAGATGCCCATATTTGATCTAGTCAATATTTTAGGAATTATTCATACCTCCACCCGTGTAACATTGGCTTATTTATCCATTTTTAAGAACAAAATTATTTTATCGATTTTTGTAACTATTTCGATGTATAAGTAGTCTGTTATATAAACGTTGTATGACCTCAGTCAGCAACAGTTTTTTATGTAGCCCACTAAAGGAAACTATAGACGAATATCACGAATATGTCCATTAATCACACAAATATTAAAATAGTGTCTACCGCATCTAAGTTTATTTATGAATATATTAATATTCAACTTTGTTTTTGTGTCTTCAACGACTTTCAGTGTGAAATTCATCGAAAATAACACACTGCCAAAGACACTTGACACTACAAATGAGAATAGTGAGGTTTTCTGAATAGCCTACTGGCTACTAAATTAATCTAATGTAATGTAATTATAACTGTGTTCTGTGGCCAAGGTTGTACGAGGTTGTATTGTATCGTAATCGCCTAATCACGTTCAACTTCGCGTGTAGTCACGTAGTAGAGAGGCTACTTCAGCATAGTAGTTGTTGTGATGGGTTGTAAACTTGTAATTCTCTGAGTATATGTGTTCTGTGCTGAGTTGTGTTTTGTATTGTGATGGGTCGTGGATCTCTTGACAATTTGTGTTGTGATTGTGGATTTAATAACTAACATTAATTAAACGAATCACATATAATAATTTGGAAGAACTTTTGAATTCCAGGGTAGCAATGAAATAATTTAGGAACTAAAAATGAAGAGGGAACGGACAGGCGACAATTGTCGACCTTTCAAACTATAAGTATCAATCACAAAGATGAAAACTAGTGTTTTTTGTTTTATCTAATTTTATACTTATTTAGATTTTTTTCAATACAGCCCATCAAATTTTGAGCCTAACAGGGATAAGTTTCGAAAGGAGAAGCGTTATTGTAAGTATTTTTTTTTTTGATATGAGGTTATTTTTGTTTCTTTAAACTAATGTCCTAAACTTTTTTTTCAGGGGTTTGTGGAATTAACTATTGTGCCGTTGAAGGACAATCTTCGATACATCCGGCTCAATGCAAAGCAGTGTCGAATATACAGAGTGTGTCTGAATGATCAATATGAAGCCACCTTTCAATATTTTGACCCGTTTTTGGACATTTGTCAGTCTGATCCGAATACGTAAGCTCAAGCTAATAATAATATACCTTAATAAAATGAAAACGATATTTCAAATAATTGTTCCTATACCTCCTATAATAGTTTGTTTGTAAATTTATATAGATAGAAGTGTTTTTTTGAAGAATAATGTATTCTAAAAAGTTAAGCTGTATTTTTAAATGGTTCAACATGCTATATAACTATAAATTTTTAAAAAAAAATATGTTTAATTAATTTTAGATAAGTACTTGTAGATATTTTCATACTACCCCACAATATATTAAATCATCATGAAAAAGTGCTTACAAACATGCAATACTTTATTTTCAGGAGATCTTTGGAGGTCTTTTCTCAGTGCCACTTGGCAGCTGCCCAAAAGATAGACCCAGATCATAACTCAGGAGAACTTCACATACAGGTACCAGAAGAAGCTGCTCATTTGGTGGGAGAGGGAAGAGGTCTACGAATTGGTATTGAGTTCTCGCTTGAATCCCCTCAGGGAGGAATGCATTTTGTTGTTCCTGAGGGTGATACCTCTTATGCTGAGGTAATTATAGTTTATATATATCATACATACACATATCTATATATATAAAAGTGAAATACCACTCACTAATTAATCTTGAAATCTTAGAAACTATAACATCTACAAATTTCAAATTTGGCAAGTAGGTGCAGACATTGGCTAAGAACATATTTTATAAACCTCTACCACTTAGGGGTAAAATGGGGGTTAGAAGTTTGTATTAAAGTCCTATGTTTTAGAAGTAAGAGATTTGAAATTTAAAATGTATGCTCTATAGATGGTGTAGAGATGTACTAATAATGTGGCTTTGGAAATCAGCCCCATTTGTGGTTAAAATGGGGGATGGTAGCTTGTACGAAAGTCAAATGTTATTGAAGTAAAAGTTATTTTGGCAGAAGTATTTTAAATGGTATTTAAGTATAGGAATTATCATATATATATACTAGCTCAGCCCCGAGGTATTACCCACGAAACAAGTACAACCGCAGGCAACTGCCACAGGGCAAAACTAGTCTGATATATAAATATAATGTGTCACTGTGTAATAACTTTATCAATAATCTGTTTTTTACACATGTGGTATGAGAAAAAAGGTAGTAAATTATTTATCACTTTCCTACCCTACTTCACATTTTTAATCGCAATTAAAATATGCCATAATATTTCATGACTTAGCCAAATATAATACACAAACAATTATTAAGTTGAATCAGTTGTCAGTATATTTGAGGTCAGTGCCCTCAAATATACTGACAACTTTTTTTTTTTTTTAACGTGTGGAAACCCCCTCGGGCCGTCACCCCACCGGGGTTTGCGGCGGGGTGGTGTGTCGGAATCGAACCGACTAAAACCACACGGTGTGCCAACTCTGCGCCTGAGAAGGGAGGAGTCCGGGCACTGCAGATATTACACGACCGGACCCCAAATATACTGACAACTGATTCAACCTTATTCAGTTAATCTACATGGTTAAGGAGGTACAATGCCTTCGCTCTGGAGAAATATTTACGTGAAACTGATTGAGGAAGATGAAGATGACCGGAGCTGACTTTTACCATGATCCTTAAAGTTCTTGATAGGAATAAACTTTGAAAATTCTTATTAGTATTCATAAATGATATCACTATAGCTTGGTTCTAAACAAAAACATACCCTCTAATACATTATCAGAACTAGTAGTCTTGACATGATTAGTATTTGTTTGTTGGTCTTGTGGCCAACTGCCATCAAGAACAATGGTTTTTAATTGTCTTTAATAGTATATTTCTTCTGTATTATTAAATGTACGTTTATTTGGATGTAATTTATAATATATACTTTGTTCCTTGTTTCAATCTTAAGTTTTTGTCTTTTTGTATGCAAGAGGTATTACTTTACTTACTTTACCCCTTAATCGCCGCCCTTAAACAAAATAAAGAAAAAAATACAAAAAGACAAAATACTTCTAAATTCCACGAATAAAGAAGTGGGTTTACCGTGGGAAAGTCACGCTTCGGCATGCATGAGCCTCACAGAAAACCGCGCAGTCGCTGTTTCACACCGGTTTTCTGCCGGTGGCTTTACCCCAACCGCTGACTCACGCAAAATAGGCGCACTGAAGTCGTCGAATTGCGGAAACCCACCCCGCGAGTTTCAAGTACCCCAACCGCTTCCCCTATCCTCTTCCTCATCCCCCAAAGTCCGGCAACGCACTTGTAACGCCTCCATGGGCGGCGATTACGTCTGCTCGTTTGCCCCTATACCATAAAAAAAAGTACTTTATCTGCACATGTTGCGTAAAGATTAAAGCGGTCGGCGCGCTGCTTAAAATTTAAAGTATTGTCCCCTGTAGGGTTCTAATTCTACTATTCCCCCATATTTGTTTGTTTCATTTGTATTTGTAAAGTGTCCTCCATGACATAGCATATGAAATAATATATGAAAATAGCCGTGCTAATCTGTCTTTCAGAGAGCTGCTCACATGTTTACATATGGACACTCGGCAAGGTTGTGGTTCCCCTGTGTAGATAGTTTTGCAGAGCCCTGCACTTGGAAACTAGAGTTTACTGTTGACGAATGCCTCACTGCAGTATCATGTGGTGAACTCGTGGATGTTGTGTACACTCCTGATCATAGAAGAAAGACATTCCACTATTTGGTAAACACACCAGCATGTGCCCCAAACATTGCTTTAGCAATTGGGTAAGCTTGATTCCTTAGATTTATTTTTTGATTGCTTATCATGCAATCAGTACTTCTGTCTATGAACATATGAGGTTTGGAATATTTTGCGGCAAGGTGTATTCCTAGTAGAATATCACTTACATTAATATAATGGCTCATTCAATGCTGCCAAGTTCCGAAGTTCTGTGTCGCTTCTGTCAATTGATACAGTCTGGTATTGTGAGATTTCTTAGATTAAATATAGTAGGCTCTAAAATTTTAGAACTTGTACTATGTCTGTACTATAAATATAAACCTTCCTCTTAAATCACCCTATTCGTTGTTGAAAGCCTCATTAAATTCCATTGAGTAGTTTAAAAGATTTAAGTAAACAGACAGCAGAAGCAACTTTATTTTATACTAGGGAAAGAGACAGTTGTTCTGTTAAGATGTTATGTATGTCTAGATATAGAATCTGCTTTATAGTTTTTATCTCTACCTGTTATTATCTAAACAAGAAAAACTAATTAGAGTAACCACAACTGTAATCAGTGCGTATACACTAACTGTGTACATGCCAACAAAATCTATATTTAATGTTATCTTTAATTAATAAATGTATTCATTTTCCAGGCCGTTTGAAACATTTGTAGACCCACATATGAATGAAGTTACCCATTACTGTCTGCCACACTTGTTGCAAATATTAAAGAACACTGTACGATATGTGCATCAGGCATTTGAGTTCTATGAGGAAACACTATCTACCAGATATCCATATCCTTGTTATAAGCAAGTGTTTGTTGATGAGGTTAGTATTATCAACTCTTCTTGAATTTTGTACGTCTTAGAGTCCACTAGCGAACTGGCCTGGCCTTACACAAAATGTCTTTGAAGTTCTCGGCTTTCCTCTACTATAATATGCATGTATTACATATATAAACCTACTTATTGAATTACTCTTTCTATTGCGAAAAAAACTGCAGTAAAATCTGTTAAGTAGTTTAAAAGATCTAAGCGAACATACAGGGAAAGCGGCTTAATTTAATACTATGTAAAGATTAGCATTAAGAAAACTACCAATCAGAATCCAACTTATATACAAAACTGTAATTGTTGGAAAGCTTTATTTATTTCTTCTTTATTTATTTATTACCCTAAATAAATAGGTTATGAGTGTGAGTTTCCCTCCTACTCTCGGTTCTTTAGGGTAAGATACATTGGTAGTAATTCTGTTGTTATCAGCACTAAACTAAAATTCACTAAAATTTGTTGTTGGATTATATACTTTAACGACATCTACTTACAGTTCATTTTTCAATATCTCACATATCAGCTGTCACTGTGTCTAGTTCAGTACCAAATAAATGATAATTAGAGTTACACACTTGTTTATTAGTTGAAAACGTTAAATTTATTTTGGCATAATCATAATCAGTTAAATTACTCAACTTAGGCCACAATTTTTCTTTTGCTATTCTTGTGTTGAACGTTAAACGTATAACGTGTGACATAAAAAACCTTTTTCTAAGTGCTACTAACTTTTAACATGCTGACTAAATTACTAACGTAATTATTTCTTATAATTTTTATATTTACATTTTAGTTTTTATTACTAATAAACAAGGGTGATCAACTTTTAATTGGTACTGAACTAAATATAGTGAAAGCTGTTGCTGGTTACCCACGCAAAATAGGCGCACTGAAGTCGTCGAGTTGCAGAGACCTAGCCCGCGAGTTTCAAGTTCAAGTAGTGAAAGCTGAAATGTGAGATATCCAAAAATGGACTGTAAGCAGTTGACATTAAAGTATATATTCCAACAACAAATTTTAGTGATGACAGATAGTTCATGATGACAACAGAATTACCACCACAATAAAAACGATAAACTTCGTACTGCTAATAAGTCTTATTAAACCTATTCTGTACATGCTACATGACTTTAGTCTCAAGTTAACTCTTTCAAGTGACTTTAATTCTTTGAGTTCCAAGATTTTATTAATAACTTGTGTTGACATTAATTAGATTGTATATTATTAGTATTGTACATTATTATTATTAGTATAAATGTATTAATATCAGTTGTCTAGTACCCATAGTACAAGCTCAGCTTAGTTTGGGACTAGATGGCGTTGTGTGTTAAATGTCCGAAAATATTTATTTATTTATTGTTTTAAATTCAAGCATTACTGTTTTAGGTAGAAGATGATGCAACAGCATATACAACAATGTCCATACTGAGTACTCATCTCTTACATTCAATAGCCATCATAGATCAAACATACATTAGCCGCAAAGCCATGGCCCAAGCTGTTGCTGAACAATTCTTTGGTTGTTTCATCACAATGCAGAATTGGTCAGATCTGTGGCTAGCTAAGGGAATACCGGATTATTTATGTGGCTTGTATGCCAAGAAGTGTTTTGGCAACAATGAGTACAGATATTGGATACATCAAGAGTTACAGGAGGTAAGCAAAAACAAACAGATTTCATCTTTGTTACATATAAAAAGTAGCTGAGTCCCGCGGTGTTACCCGCTCTACAACAGTAAACCTGAGTAAAAGCTAGTCTAAAAAAAGTAGCCTAGTTACTTCTTATATCATTAGCTATTTGCCAGTAAAGGTCCCGTCAAAATTGGTTTAACCATTCCGCAACAAACAGACAGGCAGACAAACAAAAATTGTAAAAAAATTTACTTTAGTAAATGTATCGTGTTGTTAAATCCATATGCGTCATAAAAATTCATTTAAAATTATATTTTCAAGTTTACCGTGTAATATGACGAAAACGCTGGATGTGTGTGATGTGGTTAGTGTGGATGTGGATGTGGATGGTGGTGGATGAAATGTGGATAGTGAACGCCATATTACTCTGAGTCTGTCATGGTGATGATGGTATGAGTTATGGTGTTAGTTGACTGTGGAAGCAAATGCAATCAATTGATATCGAGTCTTTAGATTTACACGGCTTTATGACATAATAACATGGCGCTTAAAACTTTTTTAAGTGAAACTACTTTATGCGCATGTGGGTAAAAAATTTACGGATGAAACGCAATAATAATAATATTAGCGTCACGAAGATGTGCAGCGTTTTTGTCGGAGAAGAGGGAGAGAGTGATTGAGACCGATTGAGAGAGAGAGTGAGAAAGGGCGAATTTCAATTTAATATTCATCACCTGAGATTTTACTATATTATTTTTTAAACAATATAAAATATTTTAATAATTCTCTTTAATTATTTTTATTAATAAATTAAAAAATAATTATTATAGTTTGTATTAATTTTCGACACTTAATATTTTAATTTAATTCACTTCTGACATGTACACACGCACTTTTTTATTTTTATGAACTATAAAAACATTTTCCCTCTTATTTTTGCCTAATCTCTCTGAATAATATATTTTTAGGTTTTTACTCAAGTTGTAAAAAAACTATTCTCTTCAAATGCTAAAGCTCAAAAAAAATTAAATTTGAAAGTTAATTAAATAGGGCCATATAAAAGTAGTACCTAATGTAAACGTCGAAAACAATATTATTATGTGTTTGTTATTCAACAGGTACTAGCATATGAAGAACAGTATGGTGGAATAGTTTTAGACCCGTGGCAGCCCCCAGCCAGCGGTGCTCGGGTTGAACCAAAAGATGTGTTTTATTTTCCAGTTCGGAATGTACAAACCATGTCACCACGCTACATTGAGGTAGGTCTGTGTCAACATATCCGCGGATACCGCACCATGTCGACCGAGGCGGTGTGCACCTTGGCCGGAACTCCCCCGTGGGATTTGGAGGCGGAAATGCTCGCCGATGGCTCGATGGTCGTCCCGCCTGGAGACTCCACGTGCTGGTTTTGCCGCCGTAGAGGCTCTCCAGCCGGTCATCCTCAAGTGGGCAGGCCGCAGCACAGGATCCTTTCCTTAGACTGACGCAGGTATTTTTCGGGCAGGGTTGCTTCGGGAAGTATTTGCACTCGGTCGCTAGGATGGAACTGAGCCCCGCCTGCCACCACTGCGACTGCAGTGAGGCCTCGGCCCAGCACACGCTGGCGTACGCGTGTGTCGTACGTCGCTTAATTAAAGATTTTGTCAGCAGACGGTGCCCGCGTGAGTGCGGGCAGGCGCTGGAAGGGGTCCGGATGGCTTAACAACAGCAGTTCCCGGATCCCTCCCAACTCAGGCGCAGATTGGCATGCCATGTGGTTTTAGTAGGTCCGATTCCGACACACAAACCCCGCCGCAAAAAAAGTCTATGTTAACAACTTTAACTTGCTGAAACACTATTTTGCATTTCAGATCTTTTATGTGTACGTCTTATCTAGGTTGAAAAATATTTATGTGTATAAGTGCATTTGAAAGTTTGAGAAGCTCGTGGCTCAGTGGTCAACTAGTATGGAAACTCTTTGCTAGCAAAATGAAGTATTGCAATCTTAGCCTAGTCAGCCTATTATGTGTACTATTCTTAGTATGTTTAGGACCCTCCGTGCCTCAGTAAGCACGTTAAGCCTTCGGTTACGGTTGCCATTGGTACCGATAGTTGGAGCTTTAAAAAGGTTGGCGGTATAGTCGTGATTGCTAGACAGACAGACGGAGTTACTCACGAATTATAATATTAGTATGGATAATGAAAAAGACATTACTTATTCTGTAAAATTTATTTTTCAGATAATGCGCAAAAAATCACACTTAGTACTACGAATGTTGGAGCAACGTATTGGACAAGAACTTCTACTGCAAGTATTCAATAAGCAACTTTCCTTGGCGACTAACGCAGCGAACACAAAGATCGGTAGTGGTCTGTGGGGGCACTTGTTGCTGTCCACGAATCTCTTCGTTAAGGCAATATTCACCGTGACGGGCAAAGACATGGCCGTGTTCGTGGACCAATGGGTTCGGACAGGCGGCCATGCAAAATTCCAACTGACGTCTGTTTTCAATCGTAAACGGTGCGTTTCATATTAGTTCATGTATAAATAGTATGGGCGTAAAAGAGTGTGAGGCAGTAGAGCGTATGAACGAGATGGAAACTTTTGTTTAAACTATGCATTTGTGTAAAAATGTAGAATTGACAAAAAGGACTGAAATGTTTAACGATTTCTAGATAAATAATATGGTATCTGTTATTTTGGCCAATAAATGTAATTATTATTTTTGTTATTGCCTTTTTTCAGAAATACCGTAGAGTTAGAAATCCGTCAAGATTGCGTGCACGAGCGTGGTATACGAAAGTACGTAGGACCATTGTTGGTCCAGCTTCAAGAACTGGACGGAACATTCAAGCATATGTTACAAATTGAAAATACGGTCGTGAAAGCAGATATTACCTGCCATAGTAAGAGTAGACGAAATAAAAAAAAGAAAATTCCCCTGTGCACTGGGGAAGAGGTTGATATGGATCTCTCTGCTATGGAGTAAGTTGTTAAATGTATTATATATTTTGCAGACTTAATAAAGCTAGTAGAAACAGTGTATGCAGATTGAAGTAGTGTACAATTTGAGCATCCAATCTAATATGTACACACCTAAATAATAATAATAACTTTCATCAATCGCTGCTTGCATACTCATCGGGGGCTTTGCAAAAAATGACGGCCTGTTTTGTATCGGAAAAAAAATCTATACAGGGTGTAAAAAGACTACTACCGAAAACTTGGGGGTTGCAATCAGGCCATAATACTGAATAGGTTTAGCGAAAAAAAAAACTCAAAAAAAATGTTAATTTATCTAAGTCGTTTTCTGTTTTTTTCTGCTTACATACACATAGTAAAACATAACAGGACCCAAACTACCTAATTATCTCATTTAGAAAACCAAAAAACAAAGAAAATCAATAAAACAGTAATGTATTTTAATATCAAAACAGCTGGCCGGGTGAGTGCAATGACCGCGACAGAGCGCGCGGGCGCGATAAGCTGGACATTGCTGGCTTCTGAAATGAATAAAAATCTTAACACATTGTTTTTTCAAGCTACAATTTTTTTTAAAGACAACTGTTTGTTTTTTTTAATAAGTTTTGGGGTGCTGGATCAGCCCCTTTTGTTTTCGGTAGTCGTCTTTTTACACCCTGTATATATATATATAGCTACTCCCTTCCATTCGGAGGCTCGTGTTGCTCTATGCATCGTAATTATGAATAACATAAGCTAAGACAAAATTAATATCCGTCACCAGTGACTCGCCCGTCTTGTGGATCCGTCTTGACCCAGAGATGTCACTGTTACGGAGCACCGTGATATCCCAACCCGACTATCAATGGCAGTACCAACTACGTCACGAACGTGACGTCACGGCGCAAAGTGAAGCCATTGATGCTTTGCACAACTACCCAGAGCCCGCTACTAGAAAAGCTTTAACTGACATCATTGAAAATGAACAAACATATTACAAAATTAGGTGTAGAGCCGCTCATTGCTTGACAAAGGTAAGAATTATTTATTAAATGTGTTTTTAATTAACAGTAATTTATAATGGCTCATCAATCTACTCTACATATGTACATCATACTACTACTGTTTCACATCACATGTATTGCTTTCGTATGAATTTCTTGGAATCTGATCAGTGGGCGGGGTTTGATCGATGCATCACAATTTTCTTAATGCGAACGATGGCGATTACAACTTGTGCTGCATAAATAGTATTTTTGTTATCCCCTCTAGCTAAGGTAATATCACCTCTCATCTAATATTATTACTTATTATTTAATTTTAGATACCAGTCAAGGTATTCCCAGAACATATCTTACAAATACTAATTTATCTGTTGTTGTATTAATTTATCTGTTTTTGTTATTTGTTGAGCGACACATGGTTTTTTTATGTGATTTAGACGAATATCCACCAATGCGCGACAGCTATAGTTAATTCTCACGCGTTTTGCGAAAATGTTATTCGAATAAGCTATCATCAGCTAGCACTCATCAAATAATGTTTTAGGTGGCGAACGCTATGATAAGTTCATGGGCAGGACCACCAGCCATGTTGACGATATTTCGCAAGATGTTTGGCTCTTTTGCTGCACCTCATATCATTAAACAGAATAATTTCGATAATCTGCAGCATTACTTTCTGCAAAAAACGATCCCAGTCGCCATGGCGGGTATGTAATATTTCGATATTTCAGCATTTTAAAAGGAAAGTGGGTTTACATGTAGTTTGGTCCCAGAGTGTCAGGAAATGCCGCCGCCTTCTATCTGTAAAGTCCGACTTGTAAAAATATCTGCAAAATAATTACTTACGAAAATAAATATCATTTAGCATAGATATGACTTTATGACTGCCTCGGTGGCGCAGTGGTAGTGAATGCGACTGCTGTACTTGAGGTCTCGGGTTCAATCCTGGGTCGGACCAAATGTTTGGGTGTTTTCTATGTAATAATATGTATGTATTTACAAAAAGAAAGTATATATGTATTCATATCAGTTGTCTAGTACCCATTACACAAGATCTGCTTAGCTTGGGACTAGATGGCGTTGTGTGTTAGATGTCCGAAATATTTATTTATTTATCTTGGTCAGTCGACTGAGATGAAGTGATAACGATATGGGTCCATCAAGGCATTAATAATTTAATAGGTATAAACAGTCATTGGTTCCTACTCCTTAGGTTATATTGACCCAGACGTTGATGGTTAGAATTTCCTAACGATTATTAGGATTTAGATTTCCTTTGAAAATATCAAAAACGTTACTTTCGTATCCTAATTGTTATTTAAGCTAAACATTTAGTCTTTTTTTTAGTATGTAGTCATTCTTGATAGTAATAAAGTAAGATGTCAATGTAGTTTCTACCTGATGTTTTAAATTATGTCTGTCTGTACACAGGTTTGCGTAACATTCACGGCATATGTCCTCCAGAAGTGTTACGATTTCTCCTAGATTTGTTTAAGTACAACGATAATTCAAAAAATCACTTTTCGGACAACTATTACAAGGCTGCATTAGTTGATGCTTTGGCCGCTACCATAACCCCAGTAATATCGGTGTTACAGCCGGTAAGTATCTTTTGTTTATACGAAAATATTTATTAGTAACTAATCTATACAAATAAATACAATTGGTGTCTGTTTGTAACATTAAAATAACCGCTTTCTACTACATGCATATGAATGTATATACGGTACACATACCAAAATATATATTTTTAAATGTTTTGTCTGTCTGTCTGTTTGTTCCGGCTAATCTCAGGAACCACTGGTCCGATTTGAAAAATTATTTCGATGTTGGATAGTCCATTTATCGAGGAATGCTATAGGCTATATATCATCACGCTACTACTAATAGGAGCGGAGCACCAATGAAGAATGTTTCAAAAACGGGGGAAAATTTTCACGCCTCGGGCAATATAAGACGTAAACGAGGTTGCGTGGGTCAGCTAGTTAATAACTAAGTCCCGATATTGCTGGCTTGGACTTGGATCACGATATTCTTAAGGCATACCAAAAATACAGAACATAGTACTAAGCAATACTGACTCGATATCTGTAGAGTTTAGAGGCTCCATCTACTAGGATCCCCGGGGGATTCATTTAGAATTTACTTTTCCTAAGGAATCTTTTTGGATCATAAGTGCGTTGCCGCTCTTTGAGCGTCCATTCTCACAGAATTTTACACTCTACATTTTTTTTTATGGAATAGGGTCCAAACGAGCAGACGTATCGCCTGATGGTAAGCGATTACCCCCGCCCATGGACACCGTCACAAGTGCGTTGCCGGTCTTTGGGAGATGGGGAAAAGGATGGGATGGCCTCCGGTATCCTCACTCACTCGGTGAAACACAGCGCAGGCGCTGTTTCACATTGGTTTTCTCTGAAGCCGTGGTATCACTTTGGTCGAGCCGGCCCATTGACGTTACTTGGTGTAAAGTAACGACAGAATTGGTTACATCTGTTTTTGAGACCGATTCGGTCATGTTGGCCTAAATTATGTTTGAAGAAAATATTTCGCATCTTCTAAGTTAACTATATGATGGCCGTTTTCTATAACCTATCTCTTGAAACTGGAGCTAATCTATGAATGTTTTGCATTTTCTTTTGCAAATATGTATAATTGCTTCAATATTTACTTGATATGCAGGAACAATTTTATTCCTTTATTGTAAACTCGTAGTTTAAGTGTACAAGTAGGGGTTGGGGAACTTAAAAGTGTCGTATTACTCATTTTTTGCAAACAACAAAGTAATAATTTTTTGCAATAATGATATCGAACAAAAATAGTGTGATATGACCTGTGAATCGAATAATAAACAGTTCTTGTTTTAAATACGACGGTGTTGTAGTGAAAGGCGCGTGCCTAACAATGTTCTTTTTTTGAAAAAGGAGTTGTATTATAACACTCGTTTGGATGATATTATGGTTACAATGACAAAAGATGTTTTAATGTTGGCAATAAACTAGCTATTTTAGCAACTTTTATAGAGAATTTTATAGCATGGGTGTAGATAAATAATTTTAGTCACGTGGTAATAATTAGGTTATACTTTTATATATGGAATTCTAACTAATGTTGTGTGATACAGGGTGCCCTAATAACACCTGATTCATTATCAGCGGATACAAAACTAGTACTGGAAGAAATCACTCGAGTATTGAACTTGGAGAAAGTGTTGACATGCTATAAAAACACAGTCTCAGTTAGTTGTCTACGGGCTATAAGACGGTTACAACAGTGTGGCCACTTGCCAAGTATGCCGACACTTTTCAGAGCGTATTCGGTATACGGGATTTATATAGGTAAGTAATCGAAGGTATAATAATTTAAATCTATATCTAAACTATGTCTATGGTCACGACGGTCAGTCTCAACGGAGACCAGCCAACTACGTAAGAGTCATTATAGTGCACAAGTGTTTGCGCAAACACAGGTGCGTATGTTACCTCACTCTCACAATCCGGACGGCTATCCGATCCGGCCAAAAAGAAATCAGGCGTAAGACCAATAGCTTTACATACTCTTCGAGGCACTGTTACCGGGCTGTTATTAAGCATTTTTGATTATAAATCAGAAAATTTCAATGGCACTTTTTTGGCCTGACCCGAGAATCAAACCCGACATCGGTAGTCGCGTACGGCAACTAGCGATTAATGTATACGACTGTCAGTTTGCCTGTTTCTAGAAGAAAACATTATCATAATTTATATGCTGCTATATTATTAGACAAAGTGGAATTTAAGAAAAAAATTATACAACTACACGAATAATACACGTTTTTATACTTTAAGTTATCATTTCTTTTGACATTATTTGTGTCGAAGCAACTTCGACAGTCGACTACATTGACATCAATAAGTAATTTATGAATGTATCGAGCCATACACATCATATACGAGTACACACGTCACATAATACGTCACACAAGCCAACCATTCGCATACAAAAGATACTTCACGCACACTACTCACTGCACTCAACCAATATTCATCCTCCATTGCTGCTGCACGAATTTGTTAAAAACGAAAATTTATTAGGTACATCTAAATGGTTTTACTTGTTTACTTGTTCATTCTGAACAATTTGTGTTAAAGAAATGATGTCGTGAGTTAAATTGTCGCCTCGCCAACTTCCACCGCGATCCATGTTGTAACATCAATTTACCTAAACATAGTTATTTTAAGTATAGATGGACTATTCTGTAAATAATTGTTTTTTTGGTCATTTCGTCACACATAGTTACTGTTTCTAGATGTCCGTCTTGCTGCGTTCGAGTGTCTTGTAGACTTTGTCCGCGTCGATGGAAAGCCAGAGGACTTATCTTCGCTGTTGACTGCTCTAGAGAACGATCCGGATCCTGGGGTGAGGCATGGTCTCGCAAGATTGCTTATAACTATGCCACCGTTCGAACCTGCGCAAAGACATCGCCTAGATACGGAAGCTGTTGTACATAGGTATGTAACATCAAAACACATTAACAGCCTTTTACAGAATTCTGCTGGGCCTTTCATTAGAAGCGAGGTTTTGACCAACATAGGCCAAATATGCAATTGTTAAAATCACATTAATACTGTTTCTTTTATTTCAGGATATGGACTAACATGAACTGCAATTTATCAAACGATGCTAGACTCAGATGTGATCTCGTAGATTTATATTATACACTATATGGACTCAAGAGGCCAATATGCGTGCCTTTGCCCGAAATACAAGCAATGATGAAGCAGATGCATCATAAGGAAAGAGAGAGATTAGAGAGAGAGCGAGAGAGGGAGAAAGAGAAAGAAAAGGAGAGAGAAAGATTAGTAGAAATGGAGGTGAAGCCGCTCATTAAGCAGGAGGTTGATGATGTTAGTATTTACGAGTTTTCTAATTTTTTCAAGCTTTTGCTGCTACATTGACTCTACTCTGCCTGATGGAAAGATGAGTAGAATCCAAGAATGAAGGCAACCATACTCACTGCGAATGTAGAAAAAACAAAATTTTTATTTTTAGTTTAGTGTTTTCGAACAACAGAATTAGCACCATTATCTTACTGTATTCTCTTGTTCAAGTTAACTTATGGCCCAGTAATTGGTTCCTTGGACGATCCTATGCCTTCGACATCATCGGCAACAATTAGGGATTGTGGTTTAGCCAACATGCTGCCGGTGGCGATATCTAACATCAAGGAGGAGGATATGAAGATAGATGTCACTACTGTCCCTCAGGAAATGCCTGTAAGAGTTTATAGTGTAAGTATTGGTTTTTTATTTATTTATTAATTATTAAAATATATTTAATAATAATAATAAAATTATTTTATTTTATTTTTATTTATTAACTCTTGTATGTAAAATGTGCAATGCCAGACTTAATGCCATAGGCGTTCTCTACATGTCTACATATAGAAAGAATTTGGCATGTGTAACAATAGTTTCTAATTATTACTGCCTCGGTGGCGTAGTGGTAGCGTATGCGATTCGGAGTTTAGGTGTTTTCTATGTATACTGTGTATGTATTAACAAAAAAAAGTATATAAGTATTTATATTAGTTGTTTAGTACACATAACACAAACTCTGCTTAGCTTGGGACTAGGTAGATGGCCTTGTGTATTAGATTACCGGCATATTTGTGGGGAAATGGGTATCATGTTACACCCAACACAAAGGGAGGAACCTCCGACCAGGCGAGGTGATCATGCCTGGCGGGCCACTGCCCAACAGTTGATGTTGGGATGTTGTATATATGATAATCGGCGCGAGAACTATTTATTGCGCGATTCAGGATTTGTAGTTACTCCGTGTAGAGCGTTACTTCGTAGTTCAGTGTATGTTCGGTAGATGGCGCTGTAGTAGGTTATTGTTGTGTTATATGTGGAAGTCGTCACATATTTATTATTAATAATCAACATTACCATACCCGATGATGGTGGGTTACCAAATGTACACAAAATTACAGTAGTTCTAACGGCCATTTGTTTACTAGTGGCTATCAAAAGGCAATTTAGTATGTCAACATCAATCAACATCAACAGGTTTTAACAGCCCACTGCTGGACATACTCGCCTTAGAAAGGAGTATTTGGTCTACCACATTTTTTTTTTTTTTTTTTTATTTGGGTTGGTTTGCAATGATTTTTTCCTGCTAGTTGCCTCCTTTAGTGGTCTCTTACGATACCCATGAGATGAACAGAGGTGATGTCACTGCATATTCTTAATTTGTAATTTTTTTTTACTAATTTGTAAATTTACACACATAATATACAACGTGTCCCAAAATTCAACGCTAAGCCGGTACCAGAAGATCGACCTGCTCGTGACTACTCGTGAAAAAATGTTAAAAAATAATTATCTTTTTTTTTTTAAATTACGAAAAAAAAAACTAAAATTCTTAAAAATTTACACCTCTTAAGATATTTTTAACTACCATCTCCACAATTTTCCAAATATTTCAGATTTTTTTTTTGTATCAGCATCCTAAGTAACACCGTTACCCATCACAATCCTTAGAAAACCCATAACACCTGTAGATTTTACACGAAAATTAATGAAAGTTTTTTCTTTTCTTCAAAACTCTAAAAGATTTTTCTTTAAGGGCAATTTAACTCATCGTGGTATAAAAAAAATGTATGGTCACTACTATGGTAAATGTTTTAAAAAAATTACGCATCTAAACATGAATCTAAAATGGTACAATACTTCTTGAAAACCAACCACAAAAAAAAATGCAAATTATTTATCTAAACAATAACCAACATTCATGAATTGTTTATAGTACGAAATTTTTGACAATATTTAAGGTTTTTGTCGAACTTTTCGTCAACCTTTATTTTGGTAGTAACTTATTATACATAACTAGTTAGATTTCATCTAGATCTACCTAGTTTATAGCAAATTACATAAGTCCGGTAAATAGAAGTTTGAAATTTTTTGGTACGGTAATACGGTGTTGCGGGTGTCTATGGGCGGCGGTAATCGCTTACCATCAGGCGATACGTCTGCTCGTTTGCCCTATATTCAATAAAAAAAAAAATAACCTGACGAATTGATTCGAGCGCTGTAAGTGGTTTTATAAAGATGATTTATATAACTTTTGTATTTGATAGGATGATTCTAAACGCGAGTTTATATCGGACAACGCGGTACCACTGCCTGGGATTCCAGGTACATCGGGACCGATCGGCTTTGAACCTGGCATGTTCCGCCGCGATAAAGATGACTCGGGCGCTCCTAAGGTAATTTCTATATTTATTTACACATATGAATAAATACGAAGTTTCTGTTTATTCAAGTAAACAGCTTTGCACTAAATGCATATGTACGTATATACGGTATTTACATTAAAAACTAATTTTAATTATTTTGTCTGTCAGTTTCTTCTAATATCTAGAACGGCTAGATTTTGAAGAAACTTTCACTGACATATAATTGATGATAAGGAGAAACTTAGGCTATTCCTACTTTACAATAGCTTCGCCCCGCGAGCAACAATGCTCAGGTAGTTGCAAGATAAATCTGATAAATATTTATTTACAGGCAAAGAAAAAGAAAAAAGAGAAAAAGAAGCACAAACACAAGCATAAGCACAAACACAGCAGCAAGGATAAATCAAAAGAGCATAAAGATAAGGATCGCTTGTTAGTACCGAGGCCTTCCTCGAGCACCGAACACTTGAAGATTAAAGAGGAAACTCGCGAGACACTGAGCTCGTTCAGTTCCAGCCAAAGTCCTTCTGAAGATGTGTCTTCGATGCCTAGCAATATGAGTTTTTAAATTTAATCTTCAAGGAAGGTTTGGAGATATTAAACGTACAATCTAAAACATCAGTATGTGAATTTAAGTTAAAGTCGTTTACTCTGTTTAATGTTTGATTTAACCTGTCTACTAAAATTGCTCTATCATATAATAAATATTCTAAAACAGACTGTTCCTTCCCGAGATAACCTTTTTCTCCATGATTCTTATCAGTTTCATATTGTTTGAATTTCATCATAGGCAGCGTTATCACCAATCAAATTCAAACGGTACAATCATTAGCTAAACAAGCTTTTCGGCATAGTATTAATATTAATGTCAACATGAATTGTTTAGCAATAAATAAGACTAGTTCTGGAGTTAATTTGTAAGAAATACCAGAATATGAAATCAAAACTGGTTTAATGATTACATAGATTTTAATACCATATGGATACTCTATCTGCTATCTTAATATGTGTGCAATCTGTATTTTTTTAATGACATACGAATATTTTATGTTATTTCTAGTAGTATAAAATGAGACTGTTGTTTAAGATTTGTATCTTATATAATGTGGGTTATAATTTTACAATTAGACCGGTTTAAGTTAGCAAAACTAGTTCGACGATTACATAACATTGCGATAGGTTACCATCCACCATCTAAAATACGCAAGTCTGCCTATATAACGGTCAGGGAAATATCAATTCAGCTATCTGACATCCATTAAAAAAAACGAAATGGAGGGAATTCTGTGTCTTGATTGTACACAAGTATCGCATACCAATTGATTACTCATGAAGCAACGCATCGTAAGGAAGACAGTCAATTGCTGTGTTTTATTGGTTTCGTAATGTAATATGTAGTTGCACCACTAAATAATATGTTATACTCAATCTTACCCATAATGCAATGTTATTTATTGCCGTGTGTAGTATTCAGACTTTATTTTATATGATATGCAATTTTTTTTATAGTAATATATGAGGTGAGTCCACTTATTTAGAAAGGAGGATCGGTTTTATTCACGTACATATTTCAGGAATTAATTTGCTACGACGCTTCGTCACTTAAAAAAAGGTCACCATCGATTTCTAACTAGAACCAGTCCAAAATACGTAAAACCAGATTTTCTTTCTATAAATAAGTACTAAGCTAAATGTTTATCTACCTACTACCTCATTTAACGTAAACTACTTTGGTCATTTTGACGCATGAATAGTTCCTACATAATCACGGCAATTGCAACAGCGTCGAAATACTAGAGATTAATTCCCAAAAAAATATTTAATATAAGTATATTAAGCTTGTTAATTGACAAGTTCAATATTATTTGCGATTGGAAATATTAAAAATTTTGATCAATAATTGCGTTTCTATGTATACTGAGAAACTTAATATTACCGAGACTTACTATTTTAAACATCTTTGACTGGTAATTTATTAATAATTACAATTTAATTTTAAAAATATCACGTAGATGTAAGTCCATAAGTATAAGAGTACGGTTATTGAATAAGTGAATAAATATAATTTGTACCTATTTCATTTTTTCTTTTAAAAATAATTCTGCCATAAAATCTCATAAGCTTTTTTTTTAGCTTTAGAATTATTATAGCCCAGTTGCATTCGGTGATTAGAAACAATCACCGAGGGTAAACAAACAACAACGGCGCGGTCAATACCTGGATGGGTGACCGCTGGTGGCATGTTACCATGAGCGTCTCCGTGTTTCGGAGGTCATGTTAAGCAGTCCGTCCTGGTTAGCCGTGAAGTTGTTGGGAGTTCCTTGAGGGACTTAAAAACATCCAACGGCAAGATTACTTAGCCGCAACGTTATCTTGCCAGTCCCCAACCCGCACTTGACCAGAGTGGGGACGTTATGGCGTTAAACATAGCCTGTGAGAAGACTAGCCCAGCAGTGGGACATTATTGGTTGTTGAGTTTTATTAATCATTTTTATATAGCACAAAACATTCGCGTAATTCCTAAAGTGAATGTCGAAGTATGTACAAATGGGGCTTAGTATAATATGTGAACATTATTAATAATAATTAAATCTACCTATTATAATTTGTAGACTGCAATAGACTGATGATGATGATTAATAATTAAATTATTTTAATAATTAACTTATTTTCGTCTGTGAATGTGAAAACTTTTGTCGTACTTTATTTGCGTGATCAAAGTACACAAGATAAATAAAAAAGCCTTATTTATCTGGAGGATTACTTTGAAAGTGAACAAAAGCTGCAATTTATATGAATAATTTCGCTTGGGTATCACCCAGATGAAATTAGGAAAAGAATTCTGATTAAAGGATTGCTTAATAACAGCTCTGAGATTAAAACTTGGGATATAGCCCCCGTACCTAAAGGAGCACGTAAAGTCCTCAGTCATGCGTCTGATCTCTCCCTGGTCGTGTTGGATAACCCACTAATCGGAGATTTGAAAATGTACAGAAAGTGCACCTGTTTTTGTGCACTCATTCGTGTGTAGTTGGTTGGTCTCCGTTAATACTGTGGCCGTAATTGGCTCAGAGAACATCATTGCTATCATCATCACCCAGGTAAATAAAGTGGAATAAACCTGTTGCTTTAGCCGAGTGGTCAGTAATCCTGACTCGCAGGCAAGAGGCCGTTGGCTCGATTTCTACCTAATGCTAATAATTGTGTGGTGTGAAAAATATAATATTTCTTTATTTAGTAATTTGTTAGTTGTTAAAAGGCAGTCTGGTTTCGGAAGTTGGGTTTTCTTTCAACTCATCTTGACAAAAAAGTATCCAACCTTCAAAATGCCCAGGCAAACATCGGAAGTAGACCATAGAAATGAAAAAAAAAATGTCTTTTAGCCTCTTTGGTGGGTTCGAGTTCCGAATATTTAGATCACGATCAAAGGTAGTAGAAACACGCTGATTTCAGCACGAACGGACCGACTCGACCGGGGCGGTATTACCCTCGCACAGAAGATCAACCTTAAATGACAGCATATGTGCTGTAATATTTCGTTGGAGTTCCTTCAATGATGCAGTAGTATCATTAGGCCACCACTTTGTGGGTCTGCATTGTTACATTGTCAATCGTAGTGAGTATGGTGACCACCATTGGAGATCGTTTTTTGTTTTTTCGAAAGACGGTGCCCATTTCATGTTATCCACATTACATATATTTTTTATCATTAATTTCATCACGACGAAGACTTGAAGACTTATAATTGAAGACTATAAATAATACTTGACATTGGCAGAAATAGCTGATCCGAGAGATCCGGCTGGTTGCCATTTTATCAAAAGGAGGAGACCACCATTCTTGGATTTTGAGTCACTTTAGCAGGACTATACATAAAAAAACAAATACTCCTTTATTTGTTTCTTATTAACACCTAAAGTGAAAATAAATTCAAATAAGTCAATTTATTCAGCTAACACGTGACACCTTAGAGATGCAGTAACTCAAGCGGTTTTGCTGATAAGGTAACTTTAAACTGTGGCTTAGTTTCCAATTACTTAACAATCCAGTTCCTAATCTATTTTAGAAATAATATGACCGTTGCAGTATAAAGTTACTTCTTTTATTAATGTTTGTGTTTTATAATTTAAATACGAGTATATAAAGAAAAGTTGAGTTAGTTACACCATTTATAACTCTAGAACGGGAGGACCGTTTTAATTTGATCTTTGCTTTGTTTGATCTGCCTTCGACCTGATTACGAGAACATCTAACTATTAAAATACGAGTATAATAAAAAAAATCTGAAAAGTATGCAATTCATTTTCATGTCATTTAAAATCTAAGACTAATACATCAACAGCAGACCTGTGACTTAATACGGAGGTGAGAGCGGTGTCGTGTATGTAAAAGATAACTCCCACACTAGGAATGTTCACCATGTCACAGAATTCTTGGTCCGATTTATGTCCATTTTATGAATGTATGTGTGAAAATACATAATGACATAAAAAACACTCAGGCACTTAAAAACAATTTATGAATGAAAGTGTTGTCACACACACCAAGTGTTGTCCCATAGGTTTCAAACTCACTGCACTCATGCCCCTCCCCTTCCCAAAGGCCGGCAACGCACTTGTGACGCCTCTGGTATTGCGGGTGTCCATGGGCGGTGGTAATCGCTTACCATCAGGCGATACGTCTGCTCGTTAGCCGCATAATCAATAAAAAAACTCAGCTCAGGTGTGCATCTAGGCCGAGGGCCATATCTTAAAATTTTGCGAAACCACTTAAGATTCAAATGGAAATTAGTTAAAAATAGTAACCTACCGGACGACCAGTGATGTGGTTAAGTCGATTTGAGACCGATTAAAATCATAGCTATATCTCTGGTACTAGCACCCGAGGTCCGAGCTAGGTCCGAACTAGATGTTACCTAGAAGCTAAACTTCTGGTACCCTGACGGATCTTGAGCCATATATGGTTTGCAGATGGCTCTCTGACTGGTGAACAAAATCTCTCCTTCCTGGCTCTCAAGATCTTATCCTGGCCTGCTTCTGCTATCGCGACTACAGGGATGACTCTCTGGTCGTGCGTCGTCGTGACAAGGCTGTAAGCGGAATTCTCTGGTCGATAACACTATACCCCGGTGTGGACGGTAGCTCTGACTGCCCACAGTAGGACGCGCCTTTGGCACCCTTACAGAATATTGTAATCTAAAGTTATACGCGGTTATCGCATGGCGTCTACGGATGCGGTGTGCGCGTTAATCGGAATATCCGGATAACGCAGGTTATTTTTCGGGCATATTTACTTTGGGAATCACTTTTGGTGACGGTGACAGAAATCACTAGTGCGCGGCCTGTCTTACTTTCTCTACAAAATAACCGCAGGTAGATTACCTTTTCCTAATGGTTTCTACAATTGGTTACTTCTACCTACTCTTGTATTAATTAGCTAATATTTTTGAACCAACTGACTTGGCGTTGAGATACCTACGCTTTTCCTTTATACTTTATGTTTGTTTTCTATTATCGTTTACGTGGTCGGCCAAATCGGACGGGACCCCTATCCCCACCAGCAATCATCGTTGCCATGCTGGCGGGTGAGGAGGGCTGGGACGCAGTGGTCTCTTTCTGTGAGACAGTGATGCTCCAGAAAGAGACCGCTGAACGGGATCGGGAGAGGGCCGATCCCGAGCGTAGGCGACGTCGCCGGTAACACCAGCCGCCGACAGTACCGCAAGCTGCCAGAGAGTGGGGACATCTGGTAGCTGATTGATGCGGTCAGCGACAGAAGAGCGTCTTGGTCGCAAAACCGCGGTCAGGCTGCAAAATTAAATGGTTGGGCCAACAGGCAGGGGAAGCCCAGACTTCCCCCAGGAAAGAGTCTTATAGACGCGGTGTCGTTCCTGGGGGGGACCTGAAATATCTTGGTCCGGGTCCTCCCCAGAGCATGGCGCCTGAGACCGGCCGCCGGGGTGGTTTTTAGTGGACTCACCACATACCTGGCTCCCCAGTCCCCTAGGAGCCGGAGATCCGAAGGGATTTTCCACCCCGACAAAAAAAAAAAAAAAGGATTAATTCACAGGTATTGCAAAATTATATATTATAATAATTCGTGAATGAAAGTACTGGTCGGAGGAAACTCGTTTATGAAAAGAATCTTCTTTCTAAGGGTACCTATGTATTTTTAAATATTTTGTCGAAACTATATTATTTTCATTAGAAGAGTTTATTGGCCATGTTTATAGTTTTATTAATTTCACAATACTGTGTAACATGTGTTGGGATTTCACAAATAAATAAATTGTGGTGTAAATTATTATTTCGCTTTACGAGTCGTAAGTACTAAAACATTATTAAACCAATAGAAATTGATCAGAAGGAATGTCAATGATTAATTAATGAAACCTTATATCGGCACGGCATTGTGGCGTACAGAGTCTCGACTGGCGAAGAGAACTCAGTCTTGTTTTAGGTCGCTTGCGGGTTACATTGCATAATTGTTTATCTCCTAGTAGCGTATTATCTGGCTATACGGTAGCTATAAACAAGAAAAACGGAAGAAAAAAAAAGTTTTGTGATTTATAAAAAATGGCAGCGGTTACGAATGGTTTAAATGGATCTTCAGCGGAATTTTCTAAAAAACAATTAGATGTCGTTATCGTTGGCGGTGGACTGGTAAGAATAAAACTACTGTTTCCGATAAAAGTAAACATTACTGATAAGGAGTCATGTTCGTATAATACAAGTATTTTCAGTTTCATATTAGAAACAGTTTTAAATATCTCAGGTTGTATCTAACCATCGATCGAAGGGAGTTACATAAATGTTTACTTTTTATTTTGAGGATGCATAAAAGTCAATCCAATATTACCTAAGAGGTAAGATCTGGAGACCGCTTTATACCACACACACATTAGGATTTTAAAAATAAAGAATAGGTTTCTCCGACACTTAACATTCTCTGTCGGTTTCCGTAAAATTAGAAGGTCATAGATACGAATCTAGAATAGTAAATAAAAATAAATTGTCATATTTAGTAAATTAGTTTTTACAAATCTTTTACTGAGAGTAGTCATTTAGAGCAGTTATTTTAACTAGTTTAAGAGATATCAGTCACGATTGAAGGATCACCTTTGACCTAAGTGACTTCTGAGTTACTGATTTACAAATTAGGGACTAAATTTACAATTGTTTGTGAACTTTTAATGAAGCCTGGTGTATTCAAAAACTTTAAATACCAATGTGGTCTCTAAATGGAAACGCAGACACACTCATTCACTTTAAAATTACTTTACTAGAAAAACGTAGAAATCTAATTAGATTTCTACGTTTTTCTAGTAAAGTCAATTGACTTATGATTGATTTTTTATCCTCTACCTAAGTTTAATAGGTGGTGATCCTGAACTGCTAAGCCAGATATAGTGGGTTTGTTTCCCACCTACTTAGGACAAATTTATATGATGAGTGTGATCAATAGCTGTCTCTGGGTGTTATTTATTTGTAACTAGCTTTCGCCCGCATCTCCACCCGCATGTGTTAGATATCGCGGTAAAAAGTAACCTATTAGCTATGCTCATTAAGGAAAGTATATTCATGCCATATTTCGTTGAAATCAGTGTAGCGGTTTATACGTGAAAGCTTAACAGACAGACATAGTTACTTTCGACTTTATAACATTAGTATGGATGTTTATGTATTTATAAACATGCAAGTATGTTTATCAGCAAACAGGTTTCCATAGAACACTCTAATCTGTCTTGGGATCAGATTCCTGATGATGATGATTACGTAATAATATCCTCACACATCGTAAGGTTATTATTACGTAATTATTGTTACATTTTAATATTCTCTCCAAAAGTTTCGATCTTATGCATTATGTAACTATCTTATCAGTATATTCCTATATGGCTACAGTACCTATACGGTCGAGTACAATCTCGATGTTGTTACTTGCGGTTTTTTTGTTCTGTGGTCTTAATTCAAGCCCATTTCTTACTACTAAAGAAAAAAGAGTTTAACCTCTCCTATGCTGAGCCAAGGATATGTGTGAATTTTGAAAGTCCCGTCTCCTACGCACATTTTAATTAATTTTGGGTATTAAAGTTATTGTAATGAAGTCTAGAATGGTTTGTTATGCATTTGCTTTATACGAACAAAATTTTAAAACATTCGTTTGCTAAGGTGCTTCAAGAGCCGTTTAAAAAACGAATTCCAATTTCAAAATTTTATATATATGTAAACTATTATTTTTATTATTTTAAAAATTACAATACCTTTAATAAAAGTTGTATTCAGAGTCCAGATAAATTTTCTCTATGATATATCATACATAATATACAATTATATATACTAATCTATACTAATAATAAAGCTGAAGAGTTTGTTTCTTTGTTTAAACGCGCTAATCTCAGGAACCGCTGATCCGATTTGAAAAATTTATTCAGTGTTGGATAGTCCATTTATCGAGGAAGGCTATAGGCCAAATATCATTACGCTAAGACCAGTAGGAGCGTAGCACCAATGCCGAATGTTTAAAAAACGGGGGAAAACGAGGTTGCGTAGGTCAGCTAGTCTATTATATACATGTGTATATCGGTATACTTACTTAAAAAAATATAACTGCTTATTTATTTTGCCTTAGTTATGATACCAATAATAGGCTTTTTTTAATGAAATAGGTGGCAAACGAACAGACTTGTCGCCTGATGGTAAGCGATTACTACCGCCAATGGACACACGCAATACCAGAGGCGTCATAAGTGCGGTACCTGCCTTTTAAGAAAGAGTACGCTCTTTTCTAGAAGGTTAGGTCGTATTGGATCGGGAATACCGCAGGCGACAGTTCATTTACAGTTTTGTTGTGAGAGGCAGAAAGTTTCTGGAAAAGCGCACACTGGATAACTGGATGAAATGAAACTGTTGTCACATAGGACGATGGACGACGATAAGAGCCGACAGGGATCAGTTCTAACAATTCCTTGGAGCAGTCCCCGTAATAAATGCGATAAAAGATTCATAGCGAAACTACATCTACACAACACTAGAGAGTCCAGCCGAATAGAAACCTTGGCCCCCTTATTACATGAAATAATTTTTACTGAAATTAGTCGGCAAATCGACGGGCCTTTTGGTTTAGTGGTTAGTGCCCCTGACTGCTAAGCCTGAGTTTGTGAGTTTGATTCCAGCCAGGACAAATCTTTGTGTTATGAATACGATCGTTGGTTTTGGGTCTGGGTGTCATTTATCTACAATTTGTATGTATCACGACATATTATAAAACAAAGTTCGCCGCCGTATCTGTCTGTCTGTCTGTTCCCGATAAAATCAAAAGCTACTGCACGAACTTTTAGCCAAACTCGGTCATCCAGGTACTAACGATATAATAAGATGTGGACGTTTAATACGCTTCTGTTTGTAAAGATTTAGGTAAAACAGTCGCTACTGGTTCCGGTCAATATCGCGCAGTCGTTCTTACGTAAACAAACATATATACTTTTCGTTATAATATTATCTGATAACTAGCAGTAAATGTAAATGAAATGCAACCATACTAAATAATACTAATAGAGTGTAAGTATGTATTTAAGTTTGAGATGTGTTTTGATAAGAAAATGTATACCTAATGAAATATGTTTTTCATAAATATAACATAACTAGCTGACCCACGCAACCTCGTTTGCGTCTTATACTCATATTTCATACAAACTTTCATCCCCTTTTTTATCCCCTTGGGGGTAGAATTAATCAAAATCCTTTCTTAGCGGATGCCTACGTCATAATATCTACCTGCATACCAAATTTCAGCCCGATCCGTCCAGTGGTTTGGGCTGTGCGTTGATAGATCACTATGTCAGTCACCTTTGAGTTATATATATATAGATATGGATTAAAGGTTAGTTAGTATAATAATGACCTATTATTTACTTTCTTGAATCTATTCAATAGATTACCGCTACGTCCCTAAGCAAGATACCACAAGACTCTCATGACAGGCTTAGCCTAAATTAAGACCACACCGTGTGCAAGATGTGTAAACTTATGATGAAGGCAATTAATGATAATTATCCATACTAATAGATACATGCCTTCTTCCATCCTAAAATATATCTCTCGCATTTCGAATCAAATCTTTCTCCCTGGGGACTACAAACATACATGAAACGGACACAAAAAACATGTAAAATAATAATTTTTTAAATTTTATAGGTCGGATCTCTGGAAGCATTATATTTAGCAAAAAGGGGACATCGCGTAAGACTTTACGAATACCGTGAAGGTAAGAAAAATTATTATTATTAAGTACGTATTACTCATCGGAAATATCTGCGCACCCGGCTGGAATGCGCTTCACCTCTCACTTCCCCATGCATCGCCCCGCTTTCGCCTATGTAGTACATTTGCCGACGCAAGCGCCGACGCACGTGTACTATTCTTAATTTCGTAATCTCACTCATAGTTAATTGTATCTCTGTTCAGTGAAATAATAACTCTCTAGTTTGCATGACGTCACTCAAAAAGAGTACACTAAGAAAAAAGTTCATGCAGAACCATTAATCATCAAATATGTACATACATATAAACAATTTAATTTCAATACAAAATGTCCAATAAAAAGTACCAAGATTGGTTTGCCAATTTTTTTGGTATAGAGAGATATTAGGGGTATTATTAACGTTATGGAATTTTAATGCACAAGATGCTCGTCTTAAAAGTCATGAGCATTTAAATATTCGCATTTAGAAATATCATGTTTCTGTTATCACTTGTAAATTACGTCCTAGTTTATCTGGAGCAGCAAGTTATCAGAAGAAACATTAAATATTTGCTAAATATGATTGAATAAGTCATATCATTTACGAAGATTAAAAACAATCATAAGAAACTTGGAAATACTGGAAGTAAATTTTAGTAAAATAAGGAACACGACAGATAAAGTTATGTCTGTATAGAGGGTTTATAGTCTGTAGAGAGTTAGTTTTTATTTTTAATTCTTTGTTGCTGTTCTGTCAGGTGTGATATTGATCATACCGAGTAGTGTTGCAAATTCGTTTAAATACTCAAGATTCCTCCGGTAATTTATTGTTCACTTGAAAAAAAGCTTTGCCAAAATCGATATGAATAAAATCGATTTAAATACGCAAATCTAAAGCTTTCGATTAAATTGATTCGAGTCTCAAATCGCTTTTTTATTTTATCGCCGGGCGCACTAGTAACACATGTATAAAAAACATCCAGACTCTGAAAAACTTGAATATTAACGTTGTGCATTTCTGATATTTTGGAATGGTTAGAGAATAATTTTGTACGAATTGCTTTCATTATCAGTATAAAAGTACTATTATTTATGTGGTGGAATACAATATTCATTTATTGCGCTATCGTACACAAACATGACAATTTATATTACATACACACACGAACATTCGCGCAAGCGCCCTGCGCCCCCTGTCCTCTCTCCATCCGTCTTACGAATTTTCGATCAGGTCACGTGACCTGACGCGAGTTTATACGTCCTCTCTCCATACGTCTTACGAATTTTCGATCAGGTCACGTGACCTGACGCGAGTTTATACATTTTTACCCATTCCAAAAAAGTACACAGCGCCGCTAAAGAAGTTTTCACTTCAACAAGAATTTGTGTAGGTCTTACATAAATTTTTGTTCAACTATGCCATACGTGCAGTCCGTCATGAGAGTGACACTCACTAGTAATGACTCTGGCACAGAAACATGTTGCATTAAATATCATCATTATTGAGCTTTAACAAAGAACCAGAACGATTTAGGATGATCTTTCTTCATCATCAACCAATTCCCGGGTCAGACTGCTGTTGGTGTTTTCTTACAAGAAATTCTTAATAGCAGCCCGAAGTATGGTAGATGGCGGTGTTTCCCGCCCGTGCCTTGGAGAGCACGTTAAGCCGTCGGTCCCGATTGTCATGAACATCAATGGCAATCTTTATTGGGAAGTCAGTGCCCTCAAATATACTGACAACTAGTTCAATCTTCGAATTCAGTTCACCCTCAGGGTTGCGCAAATCCGATGCCATTCGCTCTGTGTAAAAACTGATATTCAGGTACAACCGGTTCAACTAGTAGCCAACCCCTGTCGTCCGCTCCTGTCGTCTTTCTTATTAGTTCGATATTTTTAACTTACTTTTATTATCTGTTTAAATTATAACTCAAACGTAACCTTAACAAATTGTATATTTGCAGTGGTAGGTACTTTATAATGCGATTTTTGATTTTCTCTTTCGCATACCTATACAAATATACCTATCTAACAAAATAAGTTAAGTAACTTTAATATTAGTTGTTTGAGTTGTGAGAACCCGTTTGTTTATTATATCTATTATTATATTAATATAAGACCCGGCCGTTATCAAGTCAGTTAATTAGATAGTTACAATTAAATGTAAAAAAGGCATTTTATTACGTAATATATATTTTTTTAGGTAATTTATACTGTGTGATAGATATTATAAAAACGTTGAAAAATATTCCGCATACTGAATGGACAATTTATATTATATATGTATTACGACATACAGATATCAGAAAGACACCACAAGCGAGAGGAAGGTCAATAAACTTGGCCTTATCAGTTCGAGGTAGACGTGCTCTGAAGGATGTGGGACTCGAGGCACATATGATAGAGCAACATGGCATCCCTATGACTGGAAGAAGAATCCATAGGCTCGATGGATCTACTTACGTCATACCTTACGATGCGCTATCTCACCAGGTTTAGTAATAAATTTTGTTCATAAATTAACTTAATATAAAAATCCTATTTGTAACATAAATTGAAATTTATGTACACATAAAATAAATTGAAGTGACTATTTGTAATTTCAAATTAACAGCTTCCTACTAAATATAAATGAAAGTATATACGATACTTGCGTCAAAAAAGCATTTTTTGAATGTTTTGTCCGTTTGTCTGTTTTTTCCGGGTAAACTCAAGAACGGCTGGACCGATTTTGACGGGACTTTCACTGGTAGAAAGCTGATAATATAAGGAGTAACTAAGGCAAACTTCGCCCCGCGGCGTTTCCTACGGTCGTTGTTGTACCGCTGGTAATATCGCGGGATCAGCTAGTATACAATATAAATTTTCTCTTTCCTCAAAAATGTATGATTCAATTATGTTACCGATTTGCCTAATAAAAAAACTCGTCAAACTTTTAAGCACATGTTGCGGAAACATTTCACAACAATATTGACACCTCAATCCTAATTTTATCCTCTCCACAACAAAATATATAATATTTAGTGTATGTATGTATGTGTAAGTATGTGTGTATGTGTGTATATGTATGTATATATGTCTATATGTATGTATATGTGTGTGTGTATGTGTGTGTGTATGTAAATACTTAATTATTATGTAATTTAATATACATTTCCGATCAATGTGCATCTACCACCCTTAGCTCTGCATCACCCTAAAATCGACTGGTAGAAAATGCCTACGGCATTAAGTCCGCCTGTGCACCAATTATGCATGAAGTCTTAAATAAATAAATAAATAACCTATACAGTATAGATAATTCTAAGATTTAATTTTTTCCTTGTTATATATATTTCCACAGACAATTAATTAGCCATTTGTTGCTAGTCATTTTGACATAAAACCGCTGGGCTACTTAAAATGTACATATATGATTAAATCGTAATTTACAAAAAATATTTAATCATTTTTTTTTGGGAATAGGGGATAAACGAGCAGACATATCGCCTGATGGTAAGCGATTACCGCCGCCCATGAACACCCCCAAAAAAAGAGACGTCCCAATTCACCGTAATTGAATGTTTTCTTAATTTTTTAGTGTATCTATTCTGTGGGAAGGAACTATTTAAACAGTCTGCTTTTGCAAGGTGAGTCAATAGTTATTAAGTACACAATAGTGTTAAAGTGCACAATAGTGTTAAAGACATGCACCAGTCGTGTAGCTACGACTGAGGCCTGTGGGTACTAAAACGATCGTGGGTAACTGGCAACATTCTAAATCAAAATAAATAACATTATTTTATTTGCATTTAAACAAGAATTTTCATTATCATTGTATTATCCCAAACAAAATAATGTTATTCATATCTTAGTCAGGTATATTTATCTAATAAATAAAATTCTCGTGTCGCGGTGTTTGTTACCGAACTCCTCTGAGACGATTGGATCGGATAAATATATTTTTTTATCAGTTAAATATCAGAATGTAAATAATCTTTTTTTTTATGCTTCGAGCATTGCATTACAAATATGTCACCGGTACCTACAATTTATTTATTAAGAGAAAATAACTGTGTTACTTGTTTTTATTTATTCTTTTATTATAACTATGTGCTGATATCATGCATACATAACATATGTAACCTTATGCCTGAGACATTCTGAGTTTATAGAACTCATAGTCACCCTTGGGCAACGCTAATATTGTAAACCACGTAGGTGCATTGGGTAACTTACCATTAAATATTTAACTAAAGGTAAATATAACATTCACTGCCTACATTATCATACAATAGAAATGCAATGCTGGTGAATATGATATCACTTCGATGTTTATTGCACTGTAGCTCAAACTCAACTGACTGCGGCCTGCGAGAGGTCGTGTTTATATCCATTTTTACATTTACTAGCGCTTTCGAAAAACGTCTCGAACATACGAGAGCGTTCCCCGTACCAAGAACACGCCTGCATACTCGATAAAACCAATCGATATTAACGGTATGTGTAAGGACATAAGGTTCGTTACTCTGTGCCTCAAAAATCAACTTTCTCGTTCGTTGTTCGCGAATAATCTGTCTTGGTAACAATATGATTTTTGTTCAAAACTTTTTGTACCTATCACATTTATTCCCATTAAAATATATTATGTTATTTTTGTGCCTATATGCGTAACAAAAAAACAATAGGTCTCCATATCATTAATTTATTTTATGCTATTACAGAGTCTGAGAAATATACCAACGTTGAGCGGTTCTTCAATCACAAATTAGTGGATGCATACCTAAGTAAAGGACAATTAACTTTCCAAAAGTAAGTAAACTTAAAAAAAAAACCTGTCTTTATTAAATGATTACTGACGTTCTAATCACTTAAAATTTAATATGTTAAACAGGACAGAAACTGCAGAAACCATTAAAGTTAACGCAGACTTAATTATCGGTGCTGATGGCGCCTTCTCCGCAGTTCGTAAAGCTATGATGAAACAGCCACTCTTCGACTATAACCAAAAATATATTGAACACGGCTATATAGAGCTTTGCATACCAGCCAATGATAACGGTAGCGTAAGTCTCACTTTTTCATTTTCATTTTCTTTGATTTTTCTTCAAGAGTTATGTTATGATACCACATCTCTAGCAATAAACAACAGAAAGATAAAATGTAACCCGACAGAAGAACACAAAAATGTAAACCAAAATCCAATACATCGATACCCTTAAAGGCCTTTGGATGATTTTTAATCACGCTGTAACTTCTTATATGAATGGTTTTCAAATGATTCTTTATCAATCCGCTCTCAAACATGCGATTTGCATATTTTTGAAAAATCTGTCTGTAACGAAAACCTCTATCTGCATACATCACAATGATGTGATAGCTAGAAAAACTCCACGGTTCTAAATAAGGTTTACCTTCTTTATCTAAAAATTCGTACACCTTCAGTGAATAACTGTATTCCATCTCGATAGCGTAATATTTTTTGGTATTAGCAACATATCGTAAAGCGCCTTCGGTAAATGTGCAATTATGAATAGGTTCCCCAACTGGCAAATCTTGGTTCAAAGCAAATTTAAAAAACATTCGTGTATTATCACTGATACATGGCTTATATGGTAGAGTTTTCAAATTATTGATGCTAATCGAATGTTGTCTTTCATGCACATGCACAGTTATTAAACTAAACAGAGCCGTGTTATAGAAGTTAATAATAAAGAACGTAAACCAAGACCAACAAATTATTATCTTTCTAAAATGTATGTTTTTTGACATACCTGCGTTAGCGTTCCCAAAAAAATAACCCCATATATTGAGAATGGAACTTGTACTATCATTCAATAATCTTTTTAGTATCAGACAAACTACAATAACCAAAATTAGTGAGGATCCAATCAATAACCAAATGCGTGGGGTGAATTCTTTGTATAGCCTGTTAAATGCATGGCTTCTTATTGCTGGTATAAATAAATGGTACGATGCATAATTAAAACCTGACAGAAAATCGAATAATTCAACCCTGTTTTTTGTTAACGAATAACCGCCAGCTGCCAAGTCCGCTCGATCGGTATCAAGATAGTTTAGAAGTCCAGTTGATGTTCTGTTTGGTAGGACCACTCCATTAACTACTTCATCAGGGTCAAACACTTTGTATTGTATTGTAAAACCTTCATGTGTTGCAGTGGTGTCTAATACAAATTGCTCCAAACCGGGCACAAATTTTCCGTAGACAGTAAAATTACTTGATTCAGAAATGAAATTTGGTACGTCGTCACTTGCCACTACTGTAACACTACAATTATTGATGTTACGTGGAATATTATTAGGGAACTCATTTATACTTTCTACATTTCTACAAGTACCCAGAATAACCTTATCGACATATTTCCCACAATTTGAATTGTCGAAGGGATAGTAGGTGTAAATCAATGCATCATTTTCTACAAGCTGTATAAGAATTACATTGTAAATGTTGTACTTGGAAAATAGTCTGAAGATCGTTTCAATTTCCTCTTCGTTTTCAAAGATATCCACTTGCACTATGAATTTGGCTCTAGGATTCCAGAACACATCTCTTGTCAAGACACGTAAGCCAGAACTCAGTTCCATTAAATTTTTGCTTGTTATGATGTATATATTGGTCCAAATATACCAGTTAGAGTCATCGGCGTAAAATGATCGCACATTGGTTTTGTAGCAGATATTTACCACATTAGCATATTTGATTAATTCATTCTCTTTTGAACTGGGATTTACAAAAGTGATAAGTTTGCCACAAAGAAAGTTCTTTTTCATAATATTGCTTATGCAATTATTACTATTATAACTTTGATTTCCACCTGAACTAAATATGGCATTGTCAGTACTGGTAACAAATTTTATTGAATAAATAACGAACAGTATGAAATACATTATGACGATGACTTGTTTGCTCCTGCTGTTTACTTTATCTTATATACAAGCTGCCAGGTGCTACCCCAGGTATTAACTCTGTATCGTTTTATATGATAAATGAGTACTTAACTGCATATTAATATCAGTATATGACCCTCTTAAGGGTTTAAAATTATAATTAAAGGGTGAATATTTTATGATGCCACTGAGGAATACTTAAATAAAAAATACCTTGAAGTTTTCAAATTGTAGTATTTCTACCTTTTGATTTATCACATAAACGCAAATTGAATGTTGAAATTTCGTAAATTATATTTGAGATAAAGGATGTTAGTTATATTTTTAAGTTTTAATTCTTGTCATACTACTATGCAGTAACTTATTTAAGAAACCAGCAATGTCTCAGTGCAATGTGTAGCAATTTGGGAGTCTGTGATTATAAGTATAATAATAATAACACAGAACTAGCATAAAAATGAAGAGGTACCTTATGGACAGGTTGTTGGATTGCAATTTATTATTTAATTTTTTTATTTTAATCTAACACACAACGCCATCTAGTCCGAAGCTAAGTAGAGCTTGTGTTATGGGTACTAGGCAACTGATATGAATACATATATACTTTTTTTTGTTAATACATATATTAAACATATAAAACACGCAAACTTCGAAACAAATATTTATAGATCATACAAACCTTAAGCACAGCATACATTACGACTGCGCCATAGAGGCAGGCAATTAATACGTGATACTCGTACCTTAATATGTATCTATTTTTAAATATTATTATTTCATTTCATAGTAAAGTTAACAAAAAATATTTTAGTCTCTATTTAGTACAAAATATATTTTATAATTTCAACTCTTCACAGCTAAAGTAGACTTTGAAAGGACATTAACATAGGTTTTGTTTAGTTTCAGATGCCAGCGAACTACCTACACATTTGGCCCAGAGGCGAGTTTATGATGATCGCACTACCCAACCAAGATTGTTCTTGGACCGTTACACTTTTTATGCCATTCACCAACTTTAAAAACTTAGATACACCAAAGAAACTTCTAGAATTCTTTAACAAATACTTCCCAGATTCCATCCCGTTGATAGGAGAAAAAAAACTTATTGAAGACTTCTTTGCTGGTTCTCCTTCACCGTTGGTTGCTATCAAGGCAAGTTGCATATTGAAAACCAATAGTATACAGTTCATTGCATATTATACAATAGACATGATGACAGTAACAAAGAACCACTAAAATTATGTATTTATCTGTTGAAATGGGGTTCATAGAGTGTAAAAATCGTATTTATTTTCATATTTAGAGCGGGATTAATAGTTAATTAACAAAAAGAAAACTACAAAAAAATATCAATCAGAGCGAGTTACGTCACGAATGTATAAAGGTCACTTTGTTCTAATCGATGATCACTTTACTGTAGAGCTATAATTGACATTGACAAAAAAAAGAGTCTTATAATATGTTAAATGTAAATTGTTTTGTAAGCTTCTTCAATGAATAATGTCTTAACCATTACAGTGCCGACCTTATCATGTGGAAGATAAGGCAGTACTGATGGGTGACGCAGCCCACGCTGTGGTTCCTTTCTATGGACAAGGCATGAATGCTGGCTTTGAGGATTGCACACTGCTCGACGAGTTATTCCGAAAACACAACGATAATCTTGTGGATATTCTTAACGAATTCTCCAACACGCGATGGGAAGATACCTTCGCGATCAGCGATTTGGCCATGTATAACTATATCGAGGTGAGAGGAACTGTGATATTGTATTATATTAAAAGACTTTTAAAGTTTGGCATTTCCAAAGGTGCTATCATAGGTCCAAACGTTTTCGCATTGACTTTATCCCATGATAGTATATGTATATTAGGTGTTTACATATGAAATTGACGTTTTGTATAGGAGCAATATAAAGTTGTTATTTTTTTGTATGTGCCAATGTTATCTATGCACTTTTGCCATCTCATTGGTAGTTCATTGATCCCATTATTAAAAAAAAACCATGGAGGCGAGAATCAATAACTCTCTGAAGGCGGTTTAATTTTAATTTTATTGCCTTGTAAGAAGTTATCCAAATTTCGGAAAAAATGGTAATCTGTGTATGGTCCGGTAAATGTACTCGACATTGGTTGTCGCATACATTGTAATTGCAGCTCCTCTTGTTTAGCGGCCGTCTGTCATGCAGTGTGTAGTCTAGCGTTGCTTTGAAGCAGAAGTGGCTTGGAGCGATTGACCTGCCTAGGTTGTTTAGCAGCTAGTTCTTCCATCATGATTTGCACTTACTAATTATCTTGTAATGCATCTGGTGTACAATAAAGTGATATATTATTATTACTGATAATAGGTATTCGCCGCATGCCATCGCATCGTTAGACCAGATTTTAGAAAGCTGTAGGTAGTAAACGACACCGGCACTAGTCCACAAAACACTCACAACTTTTTATTGAGTTAATTATCGATTGGGACAGGATTTGACTGGGTTCAGCCATTGCGATGAGCGCTTCCAATTATTGTGCAGGATCACTTTTTATCCATTAGTATGCCGATTGAGCAATGTAACGCAGCAGTCAACGCGTGTTTCCCGGTTTTCTTCACTCAATTCACGAGGCACTCCCCGATTACCTAAGCTTTTGTATTTTCCCTATTTGTTTCAAGGGGATTAAAACAGTTTTATCACTCACAGCGAAACCTGCAGCCAACTTTGAAGTGGTTTGCGATGGGTCCGCTTCCACAATAGCCTTTAATTCTTCACAATCCACTTTGGTCTCGGCCGTCCACAGGGCTTTTTATGAAAGTCGAATTATTATCGTGTTTTCTTTTACGACACCAGCGCCATACACATCGTTAATCTATCGAGCTGGTTCTGCAGTGGCCCAATCCACGGTAGAACTCGTACCTACTCGTAAATGAAGCAATATTTCAAGCTTTCCATTGTGCGAACTGAGAGATGCCAAAGACCAAACTAATGAGAAAAAACTAATTAATAACTGTGTTCGAGACTTAAATATACTAGTTGAATTTGGAATGTTTTCAGATGCGAGACCTTGTAACACGTCCGTCTTACCGCCTCAGGAAAGCATTCGATGAATTTCTTTACTGGCTCTTACCCAGAACCTGGGTACCTCTTTATAACTCCGTTACATTTACAACCATGCCTTATAGCCAATGTGTCAAGAACCGTAGCTGGCAAGATAAGGTAAGGAAAAATATTATTTGGCATCGGAATAAATCATTTCAGAAAATAAGATATCACAATTGTATGTCCAAATTATGCGTAGATTCACAGCATAGTCACTAAGTATCAAATATTTTTATCTACCGAAGTTACAATGAACTACGGAGCAACATACAACACGGTGTAACGTACCATACGAAGAAACTGCCAATCCTGAATCGTGCAATAGAAGTTCTCACGCCGATTATGATATATTATATAGAACATCCCAACATCAACTGTTGGGGCAGTAGCCCGCCAGGCATGATCACCTCGCCTGATCAGAGGATCCTCCCTTTGTGTTGGAGGGACATGATACCCGTTCCTCCACTATAGTATTGGGAAGCTTTTGCTAGATACTATAAATTAAGTCTCATAATGGTCATAATGTTATGTGCATGTGTTTAAATTTTGTGACTGTTTTGTTTACTTTTGTTTTTAATTATTCTTCTTTTTTGATGAAATGGCAACCAGCCGGATCACTCGGATCAGCTATTTCGGCCAATGTCAAGTATTTATCGTCTTCAATTATCAAGTCTTCTAGTCTTCAAGTCGTCGTCGTGATGAAATTAATCGTTTTTAATTATTACTTTTTAATTAATATTTGACATTGATGTAATATGACAACATGACATTTTTATTATTATAAAAAATTTGTACGCCAGCTATGGCAACACATGTTTTTATGTACTAAACTGTATTTTATACTATGCTATCTTATTAACAGATTTTTTATGCATATAAAAAAACTGTTCTAGTCCAGACTCTTTAGAGACTAGAACCTAAATTATGTATATGTTTCATTCCAGATGCTTCACAACATTTTGAAGGTAGGAGGAATAATAGCGGTAGCTGGAGTTGCAATGATATGGAAGCAAAATAAATATTCTGAATAAAATCAGTTCTTTTTATTATTTACGTTTTATGCCCTAAAAACTGTTGTTTTGTTCTAGTTGTCCTGCTACGGTATATTTAACGTGTTGAAGAGTGTTGACTAAAGCCTTTTGATCATTTAATTTATTTTTACCAAACTTTTTAGTGGTTTTAAGTGGATAGATATAAAAAATAATACCTACACAAGTCCTTCTTCACTAGTTAAATATTAAATTCCAAAAATTAAGTCACAGTAGTAGTTAAATAAGTGGTAATTTTGATTGCAAGGATAGGGTTGTGGTTTATGCGGTCGCTACGCGGTTTCTACTGCGCTGAGTGTGACGGGTTCAAACACTTCAAACACCACACTTTGTGCGATCCACAAATTGTTATTCTGGGTGTTCTTTGTGTTCATTTCATTTATATATTTTGGAAGTCCTCGGAGTTGAATTAAAACCAATATTGAAAAGTGTTCAGGCTATGATAGACACGTAATTTTGCTACATTATGAAATTGACTTGACGTAATAACTAATAAGAGACCACTCCCGCATTATAAATGAATCTTGCAGGTAATTTCACAACATATACGAAACGGACATAAAGAACACCCAGACTCGGAACAACAATTTGTGGATCACACAAACTATTGTCCCTTGTGAGAATCGAAACCAAACAACACTATACTCCACTATTAACCGTGGGAGTGCCACATTGCGGCATGCATGGGCCGTCTCGTCCGGAGTGATACCACGGCCTCACAGAAAACCGGTGTGAAACAGCGCCTGCACTAATGAGTGAGTGAGAATACCGTAGGCTCATATGATGATATAAAGCCTATAGTGAAATATTTTTTTAAATCTGACCAGCGGTTCCTGAGATTAGCGCGTTCAAATAAACAAACTCTTCCGCTTTATAATATTGGTATAGATAACACAACAAAACATCAGTGTGCTGCTAAACAATGATCTTCTGACATGTTTTTCATCCGTTCAGGTTGCAACTTAAATAAAATATCATTTCTATCACAAATTCTATTAAATTGTATGAACACAGCAAGTATACACTTATTTTAAACCTATTAAAATTTTGATAATACCACAATATTCCAACATGTTTCTGTTCCTATTTAAGACACAATATTGAACTTCATTAAATGTCACTTTCTTTTTACTTTTTGTGCTATGCCTTGGAATTTGTTGTGAGGAATATTTACGGGATCAAAGCCAATGCGTTAAGCTGAGTAATACAATATTTAAAATGCCAGACAAATCCGTTTATTGGTTGGAGCATGAAAGGATAACAACCAAACTCATAAATGCACAAACTTACGTATCTATCTATCTATCTTCTTCTTCTATGATATAAAAATGAATCGCTCTCTCTATTATTATCAATCATTATTTTCATTATTATCAATTAATATTTTTATTATATCTATGTAATTATTATAATTTTTATGCATGGACCCCTCTCAGGCGAAGGCCTCCTCCAAAGATTTCCACTTGTCTTCTTTTTTCTTTTGTCTCTGGCTAGTTTAATCCAATGTGGTCCTGCGACTTTTTTGAGGTCGCGTGTGTGGTCTACCAACACGCCGCTTGCCCTCAGGGCCGTCCCATGAAGTTACTTCAGATGTCCATCTTTTATCTTTTAATCATGCTACGTGAGCCGGCTTGGAAGATAGTTTTCTTTGTTGCCTTTTTATTTGTTTTGTTTTTGAGAGATCCCTCCAATATGCCTGCTGCCGATTGCTATTGTTTTGATTATTTTTTGACAAAACTTGGTTGTTTTAATTTTTATTCACAAAATAGTTGAGGATCCCTGGTTTGACTATATATTCTAAATAATCGGTTAGGTTTTGGGAGATGCTTGATGTATGTTTATTTCTCTTTATTGGTTGAGTACTAGCCGTTGCTTTGTTGCGGTTATAGGTTTCTTGAGGCGATGTTGGGAGGGATCTTTTATTGTTTCCCGATGTGTTATTTGCCTCTTGTTTTCCAATTGCATATAATTATTTTGTCGTATTTTAATATAGCTTTGTTACCCTTCTCCTGTTCAATGTTTAGTTGTTCCTGTAGCAATCTCCTTTTCTCCAAAATATGTTGTGGGTAATCTTCTTTGATATAATAGTTTGTATCTTTCAAAAGCTTTTTTTGTTTAAAAATTTAATTTTTTTCCCAACGGTTGGCAGTGTGACCACTACCTTGGTTTTTCAATCTTTTTCCCTATTTTTCTGATTTCTTGTATTTATTTACGATCTATTTTTATTTTGAAATATCTTGATATGAAACTAATAATTTCCGTTTCCAAATCAGAGTAAGAGAAGGGTGTGTTACGTTCTTCGATGCCAAAAAATACAATATATCGGTGTCCTGCCTGTTTTTCCAATATATTCAGCTTTTGTTCTTGTTTTTGAATTTGTTCATTTAGGGTTGCGTATTTTTGATCCAGGTGATTAAGTTTTTCGTCTAAAATTAAATTCATGTTTGGTGTCACTGTTTCTGCAATTTCTACGCCGTTTTCTTTTATAGTATTTTTTTGGTTTTCGAGATCTTTTTAAATTAAGCGTAGTGTTGCCATTATTTCTCCCATTGTTAAATTTCTTTAATATTTTTTAATTAAATTTAAATTATGGTTATGTGAAAAATATCTTTGTTTACATACAAGTGGCGACGCCTTGTGAGCAAAATATAAAACTTTATTAGATTACCGACAGTTTTATATAATTTGCTGTTAGATGGCGTTGGCGAAAATAGTATTAGTCCTCTTTTAAGGCATTCGTCGCCTGCCACTCACTCAACCAAGCAAGGATCGATCCACGTTAATACCGTCAGCACTAGATGGCGCTTTCATCAAAACCGTGGGGGATGACTTTAATCTTTCAGTTCCTAGGGTATGATATTTCACTTTTACTTTTTAATGTAACTATTCACTGCATTCACTGCCCCAATATGAAAACAAGATACCCAATGGTTGATCATATGACATCGGCTATTGCCGGGTCAAAAGTAGCCTCACTTTCTGAAAATATATCACTGTTCACAAGTCTGTTTATTTAACAATTTTTTACCATTTTTCTAGTGTTTTTTATTAGTTCTATTATTTCACCAGTTGAATTAACGCAGAAGATGTTCTTTTTGTTCACGTTTTCACAGTTTTATGCACTTTATCTATTTTTACAACTTTTTAAATACACAGTCGATGTTTATCGTGGCACTGTAGCGCCCTCTCTCCTGTAGTTTAGCGTAACATAATTTTTCGACCATATCACAATCCTTGCCTCGGTGGTGCAGTGATAGCGTACTCCGACTGCTGTGCTTGAGGTCTAGGGTTCGATTCCCGGGTCGGACCAGGTGTGTATACGATCTGCAAATATTTGTTTCGGAGTTTGGGTGTTTTCTATGTATAATATGTACGTATTTACAAAAAAAGAAGTATATATGTATTTTTATCAGTTGTATATCATAATACAAGCTCTGCTTAGTTTGGGACTAGATGGCGTTGTGTGTAAAAATGTCCGAAAAAAAAATCTGTTGTGATATGGGATTTGTACTATGGGATAGCACAAAAAGTAAAAAGTGAGTTACATTTAATGGAGGTTCAATGTCGTGTCTAAAATAGGTACAGAAATATGTAGTCATAAAGGCATTTGAGCTACGTTATTACATGTAAGTGTATTGACAAAATATTTAATCTATTGATGCGTAAAAAAGGATAACATGTGCTTTGAACACCAGCAACTTTTCAATGACACAGGATATTTGTATTTAGGAAGGATTCAGTTAGCTATGTGAATTATTTAATTAATTAATAAAAAGGTACTGTTAAAAATATGAGAGTTAATTCTTGGTTACTTACATTTCATCTTACTGTGTGTGTGTGTGTGTATGTGAGTGCGTGTGTGCAAAGCAAGCATTATAGTGAAAGTGTAAACAGTTAACTAATTATTTTCCACCGTACCACCAGGGGTACTTACAGCCTAGTACCTAGAGTAGGCCTTGGCCGGATTCCCCCGTGAGATTTTGGGGCGAAAGTGCTCGCTGAAGTTTATCGGTGAACGGTTTTAATTCCAGTTCAAGTCACTTACATACAAAATAAATAACAAAAAAAATACAAAAACACATATGTGTAGTAGAACCAAGTTGATGGCGTAAATATCTTGTAAGTAAATAGTTAACTGCGGAAAACGGACTACGCTACTTAATGTGATCAAAGCGCCTGTGGAAAAGTTATTAACACCACGAATATTTATAATATATATCAAAGTATCAAATCTAATAGGCGTTACATTCTTTCGAAGATTTAATAAAGTCCTTCATTGGTAAGCGATTACCGCCGCCTATGGACACCCGCAACACCAGGGGCGTCACAAGTGCGTTGCCGGCCTTTGGGGGATGGGGAGAGGTATTGGGGGAGTATGTTCCTCCGGCATCCTCACTCTCTCGTTGAAACACAGCGCAGGCGCTGTTTCACATCGGTTTTCTGTGAGGCCGTGATATCACTCCGGTCGAGCCGAAGCGTGGCTCTCCCTCGGTAATGGACATGTGTACAAAGCTTCATGATGATCGGTTAATTAGTTTTCGCGTGAAAGCGTAACAAATAAATTTATTTTAAAGTAGGTTTAACAATTGCAAATTATTTTCATGTTCAAATTCAACTGAAAGTTAAATTTAAAATCACGTATCTGCATGTTTACTATTTGTATTTTATGTTTGCAACTATCGTCTGAAATAATGGGGCTTCAGAGAAAGTTAAAGTTAGTACTTTTAGCTTATGTGTTGTTGTTGTTGTATGTGTTTAGGCTTTAATATTGAAGTCTATTAGTGGTTGGAAAACGCAAATGGGATGATTTTTAGACGTTAAATTATAACAGTTATTTGTAGGTTTAGCTTAAAAGAAAATATACATTTAAAGCATAAGTGATTTCCTGAAGTGTGAAGTGATATAAACAGAAGAAGATGTATTTATCGGGGCAGTTGAATTGTTGTGCGGCGACGAGGTGGTTGTGCCTGGTTCGCGAACCAGCCTTGAGTTCTCACAGTGGAGTAGAAAAGTAAAACTTCATATTATGTACGTAATGAAAGCTCTAAGCTGCTTTTTTGTTAGTTTGTTTGTATGATATTTGCAGGCCATACAAACATTTGGTCCGACCCGGACATTGAATACGAGGTAATGAGCACAGCGGTCACATACGCTACCACTGCGCCATGCGCCACCGAGGCAGTCATTCATATTGCGTGCACGATCCTGTATTACGTAACGTTTATTGATAAATGGATAAATTGACTGCCTCGGTGGCGTAGTGGTAGCATATGCGACTGCTAAGGTTGAGGTCTCGGGTTCGATTCCCGGGTTGGACCAAATGTTTGTATGATCTGCAAATATTTGTTTCGGAGTTTGGGTGTTTTCTATGTGTAATATGTATGTATTTACAAAAAAAGTATATAAGTATTTATATCAGTTGTCTAGTAACCCATAACACAAGCTCTACTTCGCTTGGGTCTAGATGGCGTTGTGTGTTAGATGTCCGAAATATTTATTTATTTATTTCAATACAAGTAATATTAAAAATAATAATATGACCTGAAATGAAGAAGAGTTTTACAAATATTTTTTTATACATGGAGAGTATTGTATAGCAAAACAACCCTAACATTTCTTGGAACTTTTTTCCAAAACGGCCGGCTTCTAACTAGCAATCATAATAAAATCTCTGTTTTTTTTACACTATTTTTACGGGGCGTTCTCAGGCCAAAGCGTTCCAATCTCGCATACCACGTTTCGACGAATCGAAAGTGTTCCCACCAAATTAATTGGACTCCGATTTGACATAAAAAAAGAGGAGTGCGAACTTTTCTGACATAAATGAAAATTTATCGTTCCGTTTATTGGTGGTCGGCCTCCTGGCGAGATGTTTGTTTGTCAAAGATTGCTCTATATATTTTGTATTCAATAAGAAATTGTTATGATACAATAGTACTCTCTGATGTAGGTTTGATAAATTATCACTTGACTTCTAGTTCTAGCCTTCGTCTACCTCAGACTTACATTTATTTTTGTAAAAAAAGTTATAAATTCTATAGCCCGACTACGTTAAAACTTTGGATTAAAATTTATGTAATTGTTACGACTAGCGTAAATATGACCTGGTTGACTTATAAATATATACTCGAAGGGTCCGAAAAATGAAACCACAACTGTAATCTGATCTAACTAGTAAAGCTCTAAAATGTATCAAAATATCTTATTCTACTAGAGGTAAACAGCGCGATTCAGTCAAATTGTACAACGCCATCTGTCGGGACTGTTTTGGTCGTGAACCATTACGAATTTATTGACATATCATTTATTCAAATAGGTTTAGTAGTTTAGTCGTTACAATGGCATATTACCAATCCTTTTGGCAATGGCAAATGGAATATAATAAACAAATAATAAATATTCCGGACATCTAACACACAACGCCATCTAGTCCCAAGCTAAGCAGAGCTTGTGTTATGGGTACCAGACAACTGATATTAACACTTAGATACTTTTTTTTTGTAAATACATACATATTATACAAAGAAAACACCCAAAGTTCGAAACAAATATTTGCAGATCATACAAACATTTGGTCCGACCCGGGAATCGAACCCGAGACCTCAAGCTTAGCAGTCGCATACGCTACTACTACGCCACCGAGGCAAATGTTACTTTAATTTGTAGGTATTTACAGGATAGATTTTTCATGATCAGAATTTTTGGTGTCATTTTTAATGACTCCGATACATGTATGTATAAATAAAAAAAACAGTATATAGGTATTTAATTCAGTTGTCTAGTACCCATAACACAAGCTTTGCAGCTTGGGACTAGATGGCGTTGCGTGTTAGATGTCCGAAATAATAATTATTATATAGCTGTTGCCCGCGGCTCCGCCCGCGTTTATGTCGGTTTTTTCGTGTTTTTGCGTGGTCACGGATATGTGACTGATGCAAAAATTACATAAAAACAATCCTTGATGCGGATTATATATCATTCTAAAATTTCAGCTCGATCGGTGCAGAACTTTTTGAGTTTTTGAACCGTACACAAATCAACATAACATTTTTATATATATATATATAGATAGATAGATAGAATACAACAGTTTACAAAATATTTCTGTTGTATTTTATAAGGAAAAGTTATTTTAAATAACTTACTATTATTATCTTTCTACCATTTATTATTCCTGAGAATATTTTGTGTCGGCTACTATATAGTTCAAACGTTTTTACCTGAATATAATTTTTTCACGAAGGGACTGGTATCGGCCCTCACAACACCGAGAGTGAACTGAATTCGAAAGGTTCACTAGTTTTTTTTTTGTCGGTGAAATCGTCACGGCCAAAGGGAATGATGCTCTTCTTTAATTTTATATATTTTTAATTTTTATGTGAGTATTAGATAATATACGATAATATTACCATTTGTATAACACATGGTAGTAATTGTAGAAATAAATGAAATACTTGAAAATGTTTTATTGAACTTTAAAGAGAAATCAAAATTTCGTTCCAGAAATATTTGATACTGAGTTTGATGTATCACCGACATTTATAATAAAACTAAAATCAAGATTACAATGTCTTATGTATTCCTTTTATATTTTTTCTACGTGCTGACAAGTATTGAACCAGATATCTTTATTTATACGATCGAATGCTTCATTTAAAATAGGCATAATTGAAGTGTAATTTTGATTGATATTGCGGCTAGTTTTTTATAATACCCTAAATGTTTTCAATTGGGTTTAAATCTAGACGATAAGGAGGCAACCGAAACGCTTTGAATTCATGTTCTTTCAATAATTCGCCAACTTTGTACTTGCGGAAGTTTTCTTTGTTTTTCAGTATTACTCATACTAGTGAGAACTGGCATGAACGTATCGAGAAATAGCAAAGGCTCCGATAATGTTGGAGGCGTCGATATTAAAAAAAAAAAATAAAAAAAAATTGCACCCTTGTGCACTGCCGCCATGTACTATAATTATACGTACTTCTTTTGTTAAATTTTGTTTTATTGCTGTTTTAGAACCTTTTTCAGCCCAAGATTTCTTTTGCATGTTGTTGGTATGAATCATGTGGGACCTATAGTGTACACTTACACACACACACAAAGACTTTACCTGTTTCAAATATTTAAATATTAAGATTTGAATATCATGTTTTTCGGTTAGCACTTTCCGGTTATTCTCATTTCTTCTCCATTTATAACCAAGTTTACGTAACAATGTTCTTAAGGTCGTTATATATCCATCAAATTGTATACAGTCTCTCAAAACAATAATAAGTCCTGATAATGTTGGAAATTTACTATGTTCGATATGATAGTTTTGTGTAGTGCTTCGGGCTACACCAATATGAAATTCGTCTAAATTAATTTTCGTAGTCTTACCGTTCTCTTTTTCATAGGTGATGTAAAAATAGGAGCACTTCTGTCTACTGAATTCGAATGCGACGTACTCGCTTCATTTTCAGACTCCGTACATTTCTTTTATTGAATAGGTGGCAAACGAGCAGACGCATCACCTGATGGTAAGCGATTACCGCCGCCCATGGACACCCGCAACACCTAAAACGTTTCATAACGGTTTTATGTGAAGCCGTCACTCCGATCGAGCCGGCCCATTCATGCCGAAGCGTGGCTCTCCCACGGAAAATTATTATTTGACAAGTTGTTAAGTTACCTAATAAGTTGACGTCATGTATTGAAACATAAGCAGTGAGAAGATATTTTCTATGAAGTTTTTTTATAAACACTTTATTTCATTCATAATTTTTATTTTAACCTTGTCAGTATCAATTAACGAGAATGACTTTGCAATCGGCTCCATGAATGGCAAGGCAAGTAGGTTTTTATGAAGGCAGGAGCAAGATCCGATTCGTCGGAATTAAGACAGTTTTAATTAAAACAGGCTACTTATAGAAAAATCAGGAAAAAAACCTGATTGTTTAAGTTCAATCTTTCATAGATATGCCCCCGAAGCGATTAAATGTAGGTATGTTAATCCTACCAATATTATAAATGCGAAAGTTTGTGAGTATGTAAGTGAGTATGTTTGTTGCTTATTCACGCAGAAACTACTGAATGAATTTTGATGAAATTTTACAATAATATAGCTTACACATCAGAATAACACATAGGCCACAATTCATAAATATACTAGCTTCGCCTCGCGGCGTTCCCCGCGGTTATTGTTGTACCGCGGGGTTCAGCTAGTTGTAAATAAACAAATTAATAGTTACAAAATGAGTATATTTATTATGTTTTCCTTTTCCGTGGAAGAGCCTCGCTTCGGCATGCATGAGCCGGCTCGACTGCAGTGATACCACGGCTGCACAGAAAACCGGTGTGAAACAGCGCATGCGCTGTGTTTCACTGAGTGAGTGAGGATACCGGAGGCCCCAATTACTCTCCCAAAGGCCGGCAACGCAACAATGTAATATCAAGTGATACGCCTGTTCGTTTGCTCAAAATTTTATAAAAAAAATGTTTTTTAAAGTTCTTATTTACGTCATTTCAGGCAAGATCAGTTTATTTCTACACACGTATCATAATGATGACTAATTTACCAGATTTGGTTTATTTTGTGTTTTATAGAAAAATATACAAAGTCCGTTCCCATAGACGTCAACGGTTCATAATTAAGCCATGTGTTTCTGTCCAACCCCCTTCGTACAAACAACTGAGATGGTGGAACAACATCTGGCAAAATGTTTTGACGTACTCATGAAAGTTCACACTCAAGAAGCATAATTAGAGAACAAAATAATAATAATAGAAGTTTTGTTTTTTTTTCTTAAAACATCTTCCGCACTAGGAATAATTTCTGTGTCGCAGGGGACTTTACAAACATACATGAAACGGACACAAAGAACACCCAGACTTAGAACAACAATCCGTGGATCACACAAAGTGTTATTCTATGTGGGATTAGAACCCACAACACCTGGCGAAGTAGGGAACAGCGTGGCGACCACTTAACCACTGGGCCAAAAGTGCCGTTAAAAAATATTAAAAACGTTAAGGGTTTATTCAACGTAGATTTTTTGGAAATCCTCGTCTTTATTCCTGAAAGGTACACTTTTTTTAGATTACCTAGTGCAGCAAAAAACAAAAGTGTTTGTGTAAAATTACTATTAAGAATAAATACATTTATATTATAAAAAGCAATTAAACGAGCAATTCTTTTATATATTAAACAATGTAATCTAAATTTCGGAAACAGCTATTACGATTTTCATGAAATTTGCATGCAGGGGGTTTGAGGGCAATAAATTGATATAGTTAGGGCTAATTTTTCGAAAATTTCATCGGCGGTAGGGGGCCATGTACAAAGCGTAGGTGACCCGATGTACGTCGGGGTTCCAGGGTTTTCCTTTCTAGGGTCCCCTCGGATACCACCTCCTGGTGGCATGTCGGACTTAAACCGACTAAAACCGCACACCATCTCGGGTACTAGATGCCGGGGAAGCAGGTGCACCCTAGAAAGTAAAACCCTGGAACCCAGACGTACCTCCATTATCCATTATAAGGATGGTCAAATAATATAATAATAAGTACATTACTCTCATAGAAACATTTACAAATTCATCTTAACGGTAGTGATTTAGTGCACGACTATATAAAATACTTTAAGAAGTGCATCCATCAGAAATTAAAGAGAGGATTTTTTTTAAAAGTCTACGTTGAAAAACTAGGTAAAGGTATATTTTTGCAGCAAATAATCTACTCCAAAATGTGTAAGGAGAATTAACGTCAGTTTGTAGTACCAAACAATGAGCTGAGAACATACGAGTATTTACATTTACACTTTGATTTGTATGAATAATAGACTTGCAACGAATATTCGGTTACAATTCGGTATTCGGCCTATTCGGCTGCTTTTGTTATATTCGGCCGAATACCGAATATCTACATATTATTCGGCCGAATAACGAATACTTAAATAATATATTTTGTCATAGAGAAATAATTGGTAAAATGAAAAATTAAAGTCGATTGATTACGTATATATTCATATTTTCATTTCTGTTATAATCATTTATTAAGTAGTCATTGGTACATAAAACAGGTACATAATTTAATCACGTCTGTACAAGTTTTCGGCGCTAAAATCCAGCCGAATACTTTTGCCTAATATTCGGCTATTCGGTCAGGGGCCTCGCCGAATATTCGGTATTCGGTGTACAACCGAATATACTATTCGTTGCAAGTCTAATGAATAAGTATAATTTCATACCTTTATTGTATATCTAATATGATATGTTTCACTCCTTTAACTATTTATATATGTAATACCTTTAAACGAGCAATTCTTGTGTATTTATATATAACTAGCTGACCCCCGCAACCTCGTTTGCGTATTCTTATGCCAGTAGCGTAAATTTTTTCCCCCATTTTTGAAACATTCTTCATTGGTGCTCCGCTCCTATTAGTATTAGTGTAATGATATATAGCCTATAGCCTTCCTTGATAAATGGACTATCCAACACTAAAAGAATTTTTCAAATCGGACCAGCGGTTTCTGAGATTAGCGCGTTCAAACAAATAAACAAACAAACAAACTCTTCACCTTTATAATATTAGTATAGATCTGAATCTCGGACACGGCTCTAACAATTTTCATGAAATTTCGTATGCATGAGGTTTTGGGGGCGATAAATCGATTTAGATAGCATTCACTTTTAAAAAATTTGCCAATAAAAAATTACGAGCAAAGCGAGCTCATCCAGTTACTAATTCTAATGTCACGTTGTTCCTCACAAAGAACTCCGAAACTGCCTAACCGCTTTTCACGTTTTTCTTATGTAATAGGGGGCAAACGATCAGACTTATCGCCGCCCATGGACACCCGCAACACCAGAGGCGTCATAAGTGCGTTGCCGGCTTTTCGAAGATGGGGAGAGGGATGGGCGGAGGGGTTAGGGTATAGGTCTCCGGTATCCTCACTTACCGTTTCATACCGATTTTTTATGAGGCCGTGGTATCGCTCCGGTCGAGCCGGCCCAGGCATGCCGAAGCATGGCTCTCCTACGGTAACTATTTATCAATGTGTGTTTTACTGGCGTGCCTAAGATAAGATAGTTAACATCACAAACCAATAAGGGCAGATAATAATTAAAATGAGACGTAGACAAAGTTGCGTGGGTCATCTAGTGTAACATATACTAATGCGGAATGAAGTCCGCCTTGTGCAACATGTTTGCAGGAAGTTTTAGTAAATAATTAAATAAAATATACTCACAATGAAATCATGCTATGTATAAATTACTTTCCTCAATAGACATCGTTTATTTCTTTCCAACTTCCAATATTTAAAGTTTAAGTAATGTCTAAACTAGTTAAAATTTACAAGAAAAGGAGTAACTGTCCATGTTATTAACAGTTCTGCCAATAAATGAGTTTTCTACGTGAGCTACATACCGGGTTTTTTTGTTTAGAATGTAGTAAAGTAAAGAAACTAATAGTTGTTATGGAGACAGGCAAAAGGCAAAGATAGGGGAGTCGAAGAGAGATGAGTCCCTACTTCATCATATGGATGAGTATTAATAATTAAAGTTGTTGAATTCGATCTCACTTTTTTTGCCAGAAATTTCTACTTTACGTCAGTACTTGTAACCTGAAGAAAGCTCTGATATATTTTATCATTTTTATTATGATTGGTCAACTCACTACAAGAATAGGTTATTTATTATAAAATAGAAACCTTAGTGATGATTATTAAGTGCTATTTAGTCAAAAATTCACGTGTCACCATCAGATATTATACTAACCGTGTGAGAACCACGCTTCGGCATGAATCCGTGAGTCCATGCCGAAGCGTGTCCATGAGTCCATGAGTCCGTCCATGGGCCGGCTCGACCGGAGTGATGCCACGCACGGCCTCACAGAAAATAAACAGCGCCTGCGGTGTGTATACGGCTGGTTGCCATCTTATCATAAGAAGAGAATTATCAATATTAGTATGAGTTAAAACAGAATCGGTACTGAAACCCTTTGACAGTAGTACCATTTTAAAGATTCAAAATGTGACTGAGCTGATATTGAGTCCCTTACTCGTTACAGTGGAATACGGAATTAGAATTGACACATTCTTTTGAACGGACGGGGTCGACAATCCTATTGTGATCGCTTTGTGCCGCGCTTGGCATCTCGACCAATTATTATCGTTAGTGCATAGTTTTGATCTCCCAACGAACATTCCGGGAGCAGATAGCTGAATATTCAACAAGCACTTTAATTGAAACGGGCATGTTTGTGTGATGCGTAAATTGACTACCAGTATTAGCTAATATTCAAGTTAAATTACCCAAATGTGATATGAAACTGAACAGTAATTCACTGAACGATTTATTTAGAGCGGTAAAGATTTTAGTTAAATAGCCTAAGCTTGCTAAAAATGACGAAATTAATTTACTGGTACGTTATTAAAAAAAACTATAATAATATGCACCAAAACTGTATTTTTTTATAGATATAGATTTTAGAATATATATTTTTAACGATGTTTTACTTAACATATTATTATTCTATCACGGGCTACAATTTATCATGAATTCACTTAACAAGCAAGTAACGAGTTTATACACTTTACATAGAAAAAATTTAAAGTCGAATGATTCATGTGCACAGTATAGTTCATTCGCTTGGTTACGGTTACCACACTGCACGCAAAGGGCCCGCCTGCGGCGTACATACAAGCAAGTATTTCTCACGCCGTTGTATAAATTGATATTTTCGTATTTCACAATTGCTTAGTTACACCGACACTATCTAAACGAATGGACTTTACCTCGTCGTATTATTGTGAAGTAATTCACAACTTTTTTCCAAGTCGATAATGAATGCTATGGAAATAGCGTTAGTCACTGTTAATGTGGGAATGAGAACCATTTAGAATACACACCAATTGTTTCTGCAACGAATAATTATCACTTTAATGGAATAATTAGAAGTTTCGCATGTTGGTGTCAGGTAAAAAACTAATTGGAGTAGTCCATTGATCGAAAAAAGATTTGTAATGCTTACAAGCAAAAATCATGTTACAATACAAAATATTTCTTCTTAATTAGCGTTTTTTGTGTCATATAGTGACCCAACTAATGGTCACTAATGTATTATATGTATTTTATGTGTATGTAATCTTTATGTGTATATATATATATATTATTGTATAGGGAGCAAACGAGCAGACGTATCGCCTGATGGCAACACAAGAGGCGTTAGAAGTGCATTGCCGACCTTTTAAGAAGGAGTACGCTCTTTTCTTTGAATAAAGCTATGTTTAATTGTTTTACAATTTGGGTAGGAACGTTAATTTTTAAAAATTCTTACCTGCCTAATTCAACATCATCCATTTTATATTGCCAAAAATTTACTGTCTTAAGTGAGTAACGATTCGTCGAGAAATTCTGTTATTCATGAATGACATTTTATTTATTTTAAAATAACAATCGGTAAAAAAGTAAATCATATTTTTGCTTGACTTTGGAAATAGTGCTATGGTGATGAACTAAGGTTGACCACAACAAATTGATATAACAAGCTTTAAGACATGAAACTATCTTATAAACGAATTTTACATAATCTATAAAATACGTACATAATGGTCCCATTTGGATGACCCTCGAGACAGTTCTCCTTGAGACCGATCTCTGGCGCCTGATATATTTAGTGCAGACCGTGAGAGTGCTTGTCCTCCCGTTTCGTCGTTTCTTTGGCCAGCTTAACAAGAACACTAAAAGACTACCACTGCCATTCATCATCATATTTAACTACTGCAATTATACAATTATACACATACAAATATATCTTGACATAATATTAATTGAACAAGTTTTGTACGAAGCAAGTAAATATATAGCAAAAGCTTTGTATATTTCTCTACATAAATATAGATCTGACCAATTTTATCAATTGATTGTTTAAGAAACAAAGTAAATACTAAACGAAAATTGCCAATAGTCTCTAGTTTTTTAAAAAAATATTTATGTTTTTTCCCACCCGATATAGTTTAGGAGTATTGTCATAGATGGCGTTACTTACACTTGATTTTTAGCAACATAATTCGTTGGGTTTCGTTATCTAGTATTGTTTATACAGGGTCTGTCGTAAATAATGGATAAGTCGTAAACTGGATTTGGTCCGGCTATGAGACTATTAGAAAATCGTATCTTTTTGCCAGGGTTTCTAACCGTATGGAAATGGCGTAGACTTTTATGTTTTTTTATAAATTTCGCTACTCTTTGCATTCATTCCGTTGCCATTTCGTTAAATTTAGGTATTTCTGTGTCATTTTTTTTGTATTATAGTCTTGAAGATGTGTATTATTTAGTTTTAGTACTGTTTTAGGCGTTTTTAACGTTGGTCATTTTCAAAATTGTCATTTTAAGATTTTTTATGTTTTTGTTTTACTTAGGGTCAACTTTTGATCATTTACTGTGTAAAAAAAAGTACGGCGCTATAGCTGCCCATGATCTTAATAAATTATCTAGTATGTGTAGATTCTAAAAAGGTATAACAATGCATACTTCACAAGTAATATTAAGCTACATGAGCGAGATCAATATCAAGGTGAGAAAATATTTTTTTCATGTAATGTTGTAAATGGTTATAAAACTTCGTCAGAATGATTTATTTCTGCCAAGATTCTTTACACAAACACTATGGGGCCACTATTAAGGATATTCAAAGAAAACTAGGTAGTTTTTTGTCAAAAAAATTTCATGCCTCCTCATTTCATAAAGGTGTTTAATTTTAAAATTGATCTGTAAGTAAATCTGTACACAGGATTTTAAAAAGGCATGAATTATATCCCTATCATTATCAAAGGGTCCAAACATTAATGCCAAGGGACGCTGCTGCGAGAATAACATTTTGTCGCATAATGCTGCGAAAGATGAGGGAAGACCAAAGTTTTTTTAATAAAATTTTATGGAGTGACGAGTCAACGTGTCGAAAAGATGGTTTTTTGAATCTTCACAACATACACAGCTGGCAACTCGAAAACCCAAGACTTATCCGAGAAGACCGATCGCAATATCAATTTAAAATTAATTTATGGACTGGCATTATTAATGGCAAAATCATTGGTCCATTCGAATTGCCGGCAATATTAAATGCGGATATGTATTTGAATTTTTTAGCAAATACTTTACCTAGTTTACTGCAAGACGTCCCACAAGAGATAATAAATGAGATGTGGCTACAAAATGATGGGTGTCCAGCACATTACGCTGTTCGTGTCAGGGAACATTTAAATAATACTTATCCAGATAGATGGATAGGGCGATTGGGGCCAATTTTATGGCCTCCACGTTCGCCAGACCTGAACCCCTTGGACTTCTTTTACTGGGGCTGTATAAAAGAAAAAGTATACAGTGAAACAATAAGTTCTGTAGAAGAGTTGCGTGCGCGCATTCAAGTAGCAGCGAGAAAAATTGAAGAAGCCGGTTATGTGCGCCGGATTAAGCGATCGTTTATTAGGCGATGTAGAGCGTGCATAGCTGCCGGCGGAGGACACTTCGAACATTTAGTTTAAGTTGTTGAATAAATATTTTTACGTACTAAAACAACCTAGTTTTCTTTTGAATATCCTTAATAGTGACCCCATAGTGTTTGTGTAAAGAATCTTGGCAGAAATAAATCATTATGACGAAGTTTTATAACCATTTACAACATTACATGAAAAAAATATTTTCTCACCTTGATATTGATCTCGCTCATGTAGCTTAATATTACTTGTGAAGTATGCATTGTTATACCTTTTTAGAATCTACACATACTAGATAATTTATTAAGATCATGGGCAGCTATAGCGCCGTACTTTTTTTTTACACAGTAAATGATCAAAAGTTGACCCTAAGTAAAACAAAAACATAAAAAATCTTAAAATGACAATTTTGAAAATGACCAACGTTAAAAACGCCTAAAACAGTACTAAAACTAAATAATACACATCTTCAAGACTATAATACAAAAAAATTACACAGAAATACCTAAATTTAACGAAATGGCAACGGAATGAATGCAAAGAGTAGCGAAATTTATAAAAAAACATAAAAGTCTACGCCATTTCCATACGGTTAGAAACCCTGGCAAAAAGATACGATTTTCTAATAGTCTCATAGCCGGACCAACTCCAGTTTACGACTTATCCATTATTTACGACAGACCCTGTATATTAGAATGTTTTGTTAGTAAGATCTAGTGACCTTACTAACAAAACAATTAGTTAGTTTAGTATTAAGATCATAAAATTCAATTTCAATGAAATGATTTGATAGAAAAATTAGTCGCCAGTAAAGATTATCCTACTACTATTATAAAGGCGAAAGTTTGTAAGTATGGATGTATGTATGTATGGATGTTTGTTACTCTTTCACGTAAAAACTACTGAATGGATTTGAATGAAACTTTACCACAATATAGCTTATACATCAGAATAACACATAGGCTACTATTTATAAAGATATAGCTTCGCCTCGCGGCGTTGCCCGCAGTTATCATCGTACCGCGGGTAGCACCGCGGGGTTCAGCTAGTATTAAATAAATAAAAAAAAGGGCACCTTGACATGTACGATGACAAAAGATGTGTTAAGTGCTATGAGAGCACTGGGGAAAATTGCTACATATTTGTATCTGATATAGTATTATGATATCATAGATAAAATATATTTTTTGTTTTTGTATTTTGCTTTTGTTTAAATATTTAGATAATACACAACAAGTGAGTTTACCTACTATTAAGCTTTCTTGTGTTTCCGTTACAACATAAATCACTCCTTAATGTAATTTTAGTACTCATATAAGATACATTGTGCAGCCTCCGAACTTATAACTTAACTTAAATAGCACAACCAACGTGAGAGTATTTTAAATCTTAAATTCTGTTTGGGAATGGGAGGTCCTATCACAAAAACTTTATATAAATATTACGTAAAAAGTAATTAGGAACAAATTTTCACTGATGAGTAATTATCTCATAAAATATTACTTAATCATTACCTGACAAACTACACCAAAAATCTATTTCTAAAATTTGTGAGTGTCTGTCTATACGTCTGTCTGTCTGTTTGTCCCAGCTAATCTCTGGAACGGCTGGATCTTAGAAGTAACTTAGGCTACTTTTTTAGACTAGTTTCCACCCCCGGCTTATTAGCGTTTTTTTTGTACCTTTACAACACCAAACAGCAGGATGGCGGAAATAGCGATTTTCAATAAAATTTTATTAAAATTTCAAAACAAGACGAAAAATATTGCCTATTTGATTTCCTTACTTTTTCGTTTAAATTCATATTAATTTATAAAAAGAATGTAGGTATACAGAGTAAGATTTTAACTGTGGGAGAGCCACGCTTCGGCATGCATGGGCCGGCTCGACCGGAGTAATACCGCGGCCTCACATAAATCCGGTGTGAAATAGCGCTTGCACTGTGTTTCACCGAGTGAGTAAGGATACCGAAGGCCCATATCCCAATACCTCCTCCCTCCTTCTCCACATTCTCCAAAGCAACGCACCTGTGACGCCCCCGGTGTTGCGGGTGTCCATGGGCGGCGGTGAACACTTAAATGTTAATTTCTAATTTAATTAGAACGCGTTTATAATTTATTCATGAGAGGTTAATTACTACGTCGTGTTTTTATATAATTATATGGACAATTAAGAGTATTAATTTTATACCACGCGGTGCTGGAACGCAGCGTAGGTGGCATGATGTTGTTTTTCGAAGAAAGTATTTCGAAACGAATACTGAGTTCGAAACAGTAATGCCCGGTTCCTATATATTTAACGCATCGTCATCGTGTAAAAAGTACTATCCGTTTTTCTACAACCGACTACGAGTCGTAAATACCGTTCCACAATTTATTTTCTATACCTGCTGTCGACGATCGTCCGTGGGTCGTTCAAATACCGAACCCTCTACATTCTCAGAAGTGCGTTTCGTTATAAGCAAAAAATTAAAAATTTTAAATAACTCAAAAGAACAACTGCTTTTGAAATTACACTCAATTTACCTTTGAAGATAAAGTTCATTTAGTTACATAGTGAGTAATTATTTATTTATTTCATTTCATACGCTTTAGGCATTTATTTATTTTTTATTTATTTAAATCTTTATGCACAAAAGTGGCAAAGGCGGACTTAATGCCAAAGGCATTGAGTTATCAAATCATTTATTTGCATAAAACATCTGTTTTTTGCAAATAAATGATTTGATTTGATAACCCTACCTAGGTACAAAGCTGTTATGATATGTGTAATAGATGCGCTGATTTTTTTTTTGACTGCCTCGGTGGCGTAGTGGTAGGGCATGCGACTGCTAAACTTGAGGTCTTGGGTTCGATTCCCGGGTCTGACTAAATGTTTGTATGATCTGTATATATTCTTTTCAACAAATACTTTTTTACTACAATTTTTTATTTTTCCCAAACTCAAATTACCACTTCGTGGCACCCGTTTTCAATCGGTAGAAGACATCAAGAAGAATTCGTACGAAGAACTAAACTCAATTCCTGAAACAGTGTTTATAAAATGTTTTGATGATTGTGTTTATTGAATAACTTTTGTATACAAGATAAGTAGTGACAGACTTCTTTGTCGCTCCATTGAATTGTTTTTTACAGTTAATTTGTTACCATTTTCTTTTGCATGCTAGTACATATAAGTAAAATATGTAAGTGCTTTAAATATCAATGTAACGCCTTTGTTTGTCATGTTTGACGCAAATATATATATATTTTCATATATATATATATATATATATACATACATATATATATATATATATATACATATACTATTAGGTCTATTAGTATCATTTCTTAGTTTTAAGGACAATTCCCGCATAAGCATTTCCAAATTAACATGAAAGGACCACAAAGAACACCCAGACTCGGAACAGCAATTTGTATCACACAAATAGCGCAGTAGAAAGCGGCATGGTGACCGCTTAAGCCACTGGGCCAACCGTGCATTACATACCTACGATGTATACATATATTTATGACAAACTTTTGCGCCGGTTATCGTAGTAAGAGTAGAACCTATATCCTTCCTCAAGAATCAAAGTTTCTCCATGATAAATTTCATTGAAATAGGACAGACAGAGAGTTGTATTTATCATATAAGTATGGATTACGAAATGATCTGTTTTTTAGGTTCTGTTTATAAATTATTAATAAATATTTTGTAAACTTGTAAATAAAAAAAATTGAGATAATTTCATAGATATTGTATCCTAATATATAATGCAACGAACTCAGTATTTGTTTCGAAATACTTAAATCAAAAAACAACATCAAGCCACCTAAGCTGCGTTCCAGCACCGCGTGGTATAAAACTAATGCTCTTAATTTTCCATATCTATACTTATAAAGGTGAAGAGTTCGTTTGTGTGTTTTAACGCGCTAATCTCAGGATCGCTGGTCGGATTTGAAAAATTATTTCAGTGTTGGATAGTTCATTTATCGAGGAAGTCTATAGGCTATATATCATCATGCTAATACTAATAGAAGCGGAGCACTAATGAAGAATGTTTCAAATAGGCGGAAAATTTTCACGCTACGGGCCATAGAAGACGCAAACGAGGTTGCGTGGGTCAACTTATAACAAATATAATCACAAATTTTAACAACAAAAAAATCGACTTCAAGAGCTGGACCAAATCCAACCACACGGGAAGCACCAGCTTTCAAACAAAAAAAGAATCATCAAAATCGGTTCACCCAGTCGAAAATTATGAGGTAACAAACATAAAAAAAATACAGTCGAATTGAGAACCTACTTCTTTTTTATAATCGATTAAAAATAGAGCTCTTCACATTTAACTTTTGCAACAATAGTTTAGTGATGGTTATCTGACGTCTCTTTAAAAAAAAAACATTAAATTATTTTTTTGTTCAATAACATCGGCACGTGCCGTTTTCGGAGGGTGAATGAATCGGGTGAGACGTTCCCACAGGAACTTCCAGCCCCTATTCAATTTGTTGTACCACAACTCTGTGTGCTTTAAACAACAATTTAGTTTGGTATATAGGTATGTGTGCCAGCTTTCACTAATAGCTCAATGTTCATTTAACCCTTAACCACTGACGTACGTATATGGTACGTCACCCAAACGGTTTTTCGTTGAAAACTTTAGTTAGCGCAGGAATTATTGCACGCCCTTTTTGGTAGTTTCCTAATCGCCAATGACGCGTGTGGGAGGCTGGGGAGCGAACGTCTGCCACGTTCCTAAGTAGGCGAGTTTGACCATCAAACGTATGTGGTACGTAGCGTCAGTGTTAGTGAGACTATTTAAAAAATATTGATTTGTGTTTGTGGACAGATAAAATGAACCGTAAGAGGCTAAATTCTTCTTCTATGCCATCTACATCAAAAATAAAAATAAAAGGGAAATACCAACCGGAGTTCCTTTCCAAAATCCGTCAAGTGCAGTCATCTATATATGGTTTCACGAAAGAACTTACTCTATTATCTTATGTCCCAAAAAAAACAAAATCATCATGATGATATCATCGATGCATCATATAGAAAGCACTGATTCTGGTAAAGGTATTCCCGAAATAATATCTTTTTATAACTCGTCGAAAGGAGGTGTTGATTCCATGGATGAAAAGTGTGTCAAATACAGCTGTGCAAGAAGGTCTAGACGAGGGCCATTGGTAATTTTCTATAGGATTCTGGATATTGCTGCTGCTAATTCTATTATAACGTCAAAATATAATTCTGCGGATCGCCTAATATTCATGAAAAACCTTGAGAAAAGCTTAGTAACGCCGCACCTAGAGCGAAGGTACACAACGCCGCAACTTTCACATGAGCTCTCATTGGATGCATCTTAGGCAAGGACAAGGCAAATACAATCAGTCAACCAAGCAGGGAATTTGTTAGATTTGATATCATGAAAAATTGACACATTTGTTTCAAACTAAAACGTCGTAAAACTCGGTACGGCTGTCAAGCTTGTCATAACCCAGTCTGCTTGCAGTGCTCGAAACCGACCTGTAACAATTGTTGTTAAAAAGTGCCTTATATTGTAATTTATGGCAATTGTGATTTTTTTCCAATTAGAACCATCCTTAGTAATCAATAAAACCAATAAAAGAAGTTACTATTTCTAGAGAATATTTTTGTGTTATTTTTTTTTTAAATGTCTATGTTAATTTGCTTACCTCATGGTTATTGATTAATAAAAAAAATTCTATGATTATTATTACAGTTTTTTTCATTATTCCTAGTTCATTTGAATGTATCTAAATAAAAGGATTGGAGTAATCATCAAAGTTTCAATTTTTTGATGCATCAAAAGGCCTTCAAAGTAACGTACGTATACTATACGTACGTCAGTGGGAGCGTAACAAAATCACACGTCAGTGGTTAAGGGTTAAATGAGTAGAGTGGTGACATTAATATAGATTATAGAGTACCGGAATAAACGGGCTTTTAACTAGATTTCATGAAAATAGTTTTCATTTAATATCATATAGTATCGCCTGATGGTCTAAATAAATAAATAAATATGTCGGAAATCTAACACACTACGGCATCTAGTCCCAAACTAAGCAGAGCTTGTGTTATGGGCACTAAACAACAGATGGAAATACTTATATACTTTTTTTTGTTAATACAAACAAATTATACATTATATATAGAGCACAGACAGCTGACTCAACATATATCCACCTCAGATCTTGGAGGGGAGTGATTTGGCGACCTCCACATACTGCGCCATTTACCGAAGATACACTGAAGGTTCGATTCCCGGGTTGGACCAAATGTTTGTATAATCTACAAATATTTGTTTCGGAGTTTAGGTGTAATTTGAAAGGCAATATTATGTATTAATATTTATATACTCATACATTTATATACATAAATTTATATAAAAATATATTTTGCTAATAAATTCAATCACCCTTCCAGCGCTATTCTACAAATTCCATCTTTATCAGAAAACTTTTATATACTAGCAAATGTTGTTAGTTTAATACGTTAATTGTAATTGTGCACTATAAACTACACATTAATTTTAAGTAGGTATGTATAGTCCACAGTCCACCTAAAGGTTGCCTCGAAGAGATCGCAGTGAGCGAAAAGGTCGCAAATAGTACCACTGTTTCAATACTTTTATATTCAACATTGTATTTTTTAATTTTTTTTATATTATAGTGTGCAATAAAGAGTACCTGCTTATTGATCTATCTTACAAATGTATTCAAGTGACGTCATCACAACATTAAACAACGTTGTCAAAATATATTACTAGCTAATAATAAAAGGAAAAAGAAATGAATCGAAACATGTAAATCTGCACAAAAAAAAGGAGTGCAGGCAGGTATAGTTTTACTCGGTGACAGGGCGGGGAAGAGCACACTTGTCTTATATCTGTTTTCATAAATGTTTCGTTGATGATTAAATTTTTTATAACCACCGTTCGTAAGATTGGTGCGTTGAATCCAACAATTTTTTAAGCACTGTAATACCTATTGCTATATATTAGTTTAAACTCATAGACGTGTCAAAATAACGCTGAAGCTAAAGCAAATAAAGTTGTATAATGTAATTTTAAAAATATTGTATTTAATTTACGAACTAGTTATTTTTACATTGTTACCTGCTTTGAAACATTCTAAAATGAATCATAAACCAAATGTAATATTATGCAGAATGCCTTTTTTTTTCGGTGATATTGGTTGAAAGCCTTTATGAATTCAATAAGGGAATTTGCAGGCCCTCCACAATAGATTCGTACTCGTTTTGTTAATTTCGACGAAGGTAGGTAATTTCAACTCATTCGGGTCTCACAAAATGAGATAAAAAGAGTGTATTGTACTCGCTACTTTCTATAAAAATAATATTACCACGTATTTTGAAACTGAAACATTTTGTTTGAATGAACTATTTAATAAAACACTCAAATATGATTCATAATAAAACATTTTTTTTTTGGAAATATTACTATTGGACGGGCAATGATAATATTAAATAATAATAGTTATCTAGACTTAACTCAAACACAGCGCAAGCACTATTTCACCCCGGTTTTCTGTGAGGCCGTGGTATCACTCCGGTCGAGCCGGCCCATTCATGCCGAAGCGTGGCTCTCCCACATACTTTCTTGTTGACAACCTATAAAATATTATGAATTTGAGGGTCTGGATATATAAAGTACAGGCGTCGGCTAAATTAAACTCCAGGTCGCCCCCACGATAACCAGGGCCGTCTTAAGCTAAGCTTTGGAAGCCCTTTGGAAAGTACAGAAAGCCAATCATACCAACATTTTTCTACTGTGATAATCTATACAAATAAATAAAATTTTAAATATGTTTGTAATATTAAAATAACCGCTTTCTACTACATGCATATGAATGTATATACGGTACACATACCAAAATATATATTTTTAAATTTTTTGTCTGCCTGTCTGTTTGTTCCGGCTAATCTCTGGAACGGCTGGACCGATTTGAACTGGACTTTCACTGATAGGTAGCTAATGATATAAGGAATAACTTAGGCTACTTTTTCTAGACTAGCTTCGCCCTGCGGCGTTGCCCGCATTACGACAATAACCGCGGGTAATACCGCGAGGCTCATATACCTACTTTTAAATCTATTCAAATAAATAAAATTGGAGTGTCTGTTTGTAATATTAAAATAACCGCTTTCTACTACATGCATATGAAATACGGTACACATACCAAAAAATATATTTTTAAAATTTTTGTCTCTCTGTTTGTTCCGGCTAATCACAGGAACCACTGGTCCGATTTGAAAAATTCTTTCGGTGTTGGGTATATAAAGTACAGGTACAGGTGTTGGGTTCCATTTATCGAGGAAGGCTATAGGCTATATATCATCACGCCACTGCTAAATATTTATTTATTATTATTATTTATTATAGACGGCACTAAGTTTATCCCTAATTAGGTAAAACTGAAGATATAATTGTCGCAATGTTGATGTTAAGTATTTCCTATCTGTGCATATAACCGGAGTTGGTGATGGCGTCGCGGCAGGAGCTCGTGGAGGGCCTGCACCTTCGCCTGGGGTTGGCTAACAAGGTGTTCAACGCAATCCGCCAAATACGCCAGCGCTTAGGTATTTACTATTAAAATCGATAAGAGATGTATGTATAAGGTTGAGTGACGGCCGATTTTTTTTTATTAAAAAGCATAAATGAAAACACTGATGTTGCGTTGCCCGGATTTCGCGTTTGTATATCAAAGAATATCATTGAATGACCCGGTAAATGTTGTACAGCAATAAAAAAAGGTCACCTTTTTCATTTAGGCGTATGAAAAATAGATGTTTGCCGATTCTTAGACCTACCTGATATGCGCACAAAATTTCATTAAAAAAATGTGCAACATGCAAACAGCCATTCGCGTTTGACGTCACGGCCATGACTCTAAACGCTGGTTTATACGGAATGTTGAGTTGTAAATGATAAAAAGATGAGCTGGGGCCCAGGTAGTAACTGCTAAATAAAATAAATATTCAGTTTTATATTTTTTATTTAATCACTAGACTAACACTAAAATACAAAAGGCTTATTAACTAGTACTTATTACTAATAAATAAAAAATCATCATCATCATCACAGTCCACTGCTCGACACCTATGTCCTGATAATCCTGACACTAACTGAAGAAGTGGGCACCTCTTCAGTTAATAATAATAATAATAATATTTATTAATTTCAAGTTAATGGTACAGTTTACATATCACTTATGTTATTTACAGATTGACCAATGGTTAGAACAATAGTTGTGATATATTTAACGTTAATAGCTGTACTATTATTAACTGTATGACAGCTATCAGCGCCTTCCAAGTGTGGTAATTTACAAATAGTAGTGATATTAAATCGAAAAAGCAAAGAAAAAATAAATAAAATAACATATTTAACATTCAACAAAACAGATAAACTATAACTAAATGAAGTGCTTGTGTGTGTGTGTGTGTGTGTGTGTGTGCATGTGCGTGCGTGAATGGTTTAGTTGTAAAAGCCACTGTTTGGTTTCAGATTTGACTCGACTGTAATTTAAAGTGAAAATGTTTAATTTATTGTTAACTTGCAGAATAAACAACTGTCTAACTGTGAGTACACCGCATTCTCGGTACAAAGCTGCAGTTAGTTTATAGTCTATACTAATCTATACTAATATTATAAAGAAGTAAAGTTTGTGTGTTTGTATATTTGTTAAATTGTAAGGGGTAATCTCGGGATCTACTAAACCGATTTTAACAATTCTTTCACCAATAGGAAGCCACATTATTGCTGAGTGTCATAGGTTATATAAAAAACAGAAAAATAAAAAGGCTTTTACGGGGTAGTCGGTTTTGCATAGTGAATCGGAGAAAAAACGGTCGAAAGAAAGCGTTTCTTACGAACGCTGCCTTAACTATGAAAGATATATATTTAAGTTCCAGAGAAAAGATGTGGAGCTTGAAAATGCCTACAAAAATGTCAGCGAATCTTTATGAAAATAAGTAAACTCATCGTCTTAAGTGTATAAAATAAAAGACCTTTCCCTTTAACAGCATATGATTTGGACGCATGGTTAAAGAGATAATACGATATAGATTATCGTAACCGTATCGTAATGTATTGGATGATAATTCTATTACTAAACGGGTTTATTCATGTACAATATACCTACGTATAACCCTCCTTTTGGCAGTTTAGAAATTAAAACATAACACTCTGTACTAAAAAAGGATTATTAACATTATGTCGAACGAAGTGGGCACGGGTCAGCTAGTCTTAAATAAACTTACATAGTAAATTGAGTTATGTGCACACACGCCCACTATAAAAACAATCCAGTAGCCTATTAATAGTCAACATCAACAAAACAAATAATTAATTATTTCCGACCTGAAATCGAACCCGAGACTACATACATTATCATAGAGAGAAAGTGTGACATTTTACGAAACATAAAAATAAATAAATATTTAACACACAACGCCATCTAGTCCCAAACTAAGCAGAGCTTGTGTTATGGGTACTAGACAATGATATAAATACATGTATACTTTTTTTCGTAAATACATACATATCATAGAAAACACCCAAACTCCGTAACAAATATTTGCAGATCATACAAACATTTGGTCCGACCCGAGAATCGAACCCGAGACCTCAAGCACAGCAGTCGCATACGCTACCACTGCGCCACCGAGGCAGTTAGTTTAGTATTAATAGTCTCGTTTGTTACAAAGCTAGATTAACAAACGATACTGTTAATACTAAAAGATCTCTAATCGATTTTACTCGTATTTATAAATACATGTGAGCTCGCGTATTTTGCGGATGGCGCTGTACACTTTGATAGCCCGCTTCAGGCGAAGGTGCAGGCCCATCACGAGCAATGACAGCGACGCCCTCAGTAACTCCGGGCCTGACATCCGAGCGGCAGCCACGGCAGTACCGGCGCTGGGGCCCGCTATTCTCGTCACCAGCGCTGATACATGTCTCTGTCAAAAACAATTTAACGTTATTCATTGTTACTTTTTTGTATATCATCTATTTTAGGGTAAAGAAATTTGTGCTACTCACTTGAGTCCAGCGATTGGGGTTATGTGGTAGAGCGAGGGACTGCAGGTGCTTCAGCAATTTTTGGTAGGTGTGGTGAGCCACACCCGTGGTCGGCGGCCTGGTGTAGGCGGGGGACAGCGAGATGGGTTGCCTCGCACGGGGGGTATTTGGAGCGGGCTGGCGCGTGCGAGTTTCGAGAGCGGCCAGGCGCTCCTGAGTATAGTTAGCAGGATGGCGGGCGATTGGCACGGCGGTGGATAGCGGGGTGGCCGGCCTGGCTGGGGCAAGTGGCGTGATGGGCCTGGCGGGACCGGATGTAACTGGTCCGGCGGAGGTAGACGGCAGCGGGGTAGGCGGCCTGGCGGCGGCAAGTGGCGTGATGGGCCTGGCGGGACCGGATATAACTGGTCTGGCGGAGGTAGACGGCAGCGGGGTAGGCGGCCTGGCGGCGGCAAGTGGCGTGATGGGCCTGGCGGGACCGGATATAACTGGTCCGGTGGAGGTAAACGGCAGCGGGGTAGGCGGCCTGGCGGCGGCAAGTGGCGTGATAGGCCTGGCGTCGGCAAGTGGCGTGATGGGCCTGGCGGGACTGGATATAACTGGTCCGGCGGAGGTAGACGGCAGCGGGGTAGGCGGCCTGGCGGCGGCAACTGGCGTGATGGGCCTGGCGGGACTGGATATAACTGGTCCGGCGGAGGTAGACGGCAGCGGGGTAGGCGACCTGGCGGCGGCAAGTGGCGTGATAGGCCTGGCGGCGGCAAGTGGCGTGATGGGCCTGGCGGGACTGGATATAACTGGTCCGGCGGAGGTAGACGGCAGCGGGGTAGGCGGCCTGGCGGCGGCAACTGGCGTGATGGGCCTGGCGGGACCGGATATAACTGGTCCGGCGGAGGTAGACGGCAGCAGGGTAGGCGGCCTGGCGGTGGCAAGTGGCGTGATAGGCCTGGCGGCGGCAAGTGGCGTGATGGGCCTGGCGGGACCGGATATAACTGGTCTGGCGGAGGTAGACGGCAGCGGGGTAGGCGGCCTGGCGGCGGCAGGTGGTGGTGGTCCTAAAGGGGTGGTCTCAGATCTACTGGATGAGGATTCGGCCTGTGGGGCAGGTGTTAGGACGCCGACAACAAGTGCGTCATTTATCCAATACGTCTCTTCCGGTATGCCGTCATTGGACACACGTAGCCAGCGGTCCTTCACCTCAACCACAGTTGCGGTGTGAACCATACACGGCGCCTGTTGGTAGAAACACAATATTAGAACCTTCAACATTTTATAAGGCTTACTGTTAGTTGGCGGTTGGGTTATGATTTTGATAGGCTATGTATGTTCATCGGTTCCCTCATAGCTCCTCAACTATTTATTGGAACTGGACCGTTAGAAGCATCTTGATCGTCCGCTAGTTATGGGCTCTATGGCGTGTCACTGAATCTTATGTGGCGCTCTTTAACGGTCATAAAGTAATGTGTTAAAAAAGAAATTTAAGATAAATATGGCGTGTTTGGTAACATTGGAAAGGGCGTTACTTGTAGATTTCAAAAATATACATATTATTAGTATTATTATTAGTTCGATAATAGGCTTATGTCCATTAAGAGTAAATATACTAGTTAAGGGTTTATAATGATTAGTTATGTTATGGAGAAAATAACCAATAATTTTAATTATTAAAAGCGTTAAAGATTAATAATGTTTTTTAAAAATAAATTTCATAATATGAAACCTTTAGTCATGTGATAGTGAACACCAATCAAAAAGCTTGACGTCACGCCGTGCGAAACAATGGTTTTTTTGACGTTTCTAGTATAGCTACAGATTCTTGCTTGATTAAATTTTGGTTTTAACGACTAATATTAAGTTCATATAGTATTTGCTAGTTATAATTTGAAAGAATTAACCATGGAATCTGGATTCAGGAAAGCAGACAGTAATAATTTGCCCAGAATCGATTCCGTTATGCTTGGAAATTTTTTCGCGTCGAACAGTGACTGCTGTTCATCTGAATTTCGCAATGTTAAAACTTCCTTGTAAGTATAAAATATTCATTATAAGCTTAAACGCTATGTAATGTTTCACTTCGGTACACAATCACATAATGTTTTGACGTACATTTTGCAAGATAATTATTACCCATTGATTTTGAGGTTAGATTTACGAAGTATGAAAAAATGCACAATAGTAACAAACTTTTAATAATTTCAGGTCTTCACGAGCTTCATATGGAGATGACGCTATAAGTTATGTCCAGCTTAAGCGTGACGGAAAAAAATGTATTGTAAAGTGCAAAATATGTCCTAAACACAAAGTTCACGCAAAATTATATGGATGCACACTGGTTGTTGATGAAGAAGAGGATATTATTAACTCCGTTGAGTGGACTGCGTAGCTTCACAGGGGGGATGTAAACATGCAATAGCATTTCTTATGTGGGTTCATCGCAGAAGTGAGGAACCATCATGCACTTCAGTGGAATGTTACGAGTATTGGAGAATATCAAAATTGTCTAGAGTTGGTAGTAGCCTAAAATATATGACAGCAAAAGACTTGTCCGAGGGCAGGCCCATGTTGCCCGCAAATTCATCTGTTTTGATGAAGTTTTGACGAAGTTTTGATGAAGATAAAAGAAAAATTAATAACTGTGAACTTTTAAAATATCAAACCACTTGTTGTCAAAGCGAAGAACAAACCCTCTCCATGCATCAACTTATATGTAATTTTAAAGAGAACTGTGTTGATGCGTTTTTAAACAAAAATCACATATCACCTTTATTAATACAGAGAGTTGAAGAAAAAAAAGGGAACAATCTAATAGCAGCCTATGGTTTGAACTAAGGTATGGTCGGTAAAGTGTGGAACTCGAAAAAAACAATCTTAAAGTTTTCCTTACTTTTATTTTATTAAAAAGTCTTGCAAATTAATTAATGCACATGCTATGGTTATTATATCGTCAAGATTTTTTACAAATTTGAATGTAATACATGCATGTGGTCTAAGTATATAAAATTCACGTAAGCGCCTAATAATCGCACGGCGTGACGTCATTCAAGACGCCATGATAGTCTTGTGCGTTTTGAAAACAAAATTAAATCGGTTTTTCAAAACGCGAAATTTATCATGTAAACGCTCGATTAAAAAAAATAAAACCTTTTAATTTTGATAAAATGCATAATAAGCTAAAGTATTATGATGATGAATGAATTCAAATTTAGTCAACTAGCCTATTGTGGTAATTCCATGGTATTTTAAATATTCTTTGCAAAGAAATTAGTACAGTCGTTTTTTGTCGTAGTTGGGTTTTGATTTTTACTTTATTTTGACTATTTAGTATGTTTACACGATAGATATTCCAAACTAATATTTTTTTCAATTTCTGTCTGTCCGTTTGTTCCGGCTTATCGCTGGAACGGCTAAATCGATTTTGATGGGGCTTTCACAGGCAAATAGCTGATGATAGAAGGAGTAACTAAGGCTACTTTTATAATTAGCTTTGCCACGCAGCGTTTCCTGTAAAGCGGTTACTGTAGTACCGCGGGTAACGCGGCGGGGCTTAGCTAATAATTTACAAAATCTGAAACATATTTGGTTTTTTGACATAGTCGATGACTGTCACATTCGGTGGTTGTACATAAAGCCGAAAGAATAAGAAAAGTAAGTAAAAAACGATTTTTTAAGTTTTTATCTCGTGTAATAAAATTGGGCTAGCTTTACAAGCTTTCTAAGATTATATTTATTTGCATATTATTTAAAATAATCTGCATTCGGCCTAGTGCCAAATGTCGGAGACAATGGTCGGAGCAAGTAATACATTTAAACTGCAATAACTCTTTTACATTATAAGAGTCGTTACAAAAAATTGGGTTCATTATAAACGACTCTCCCCGTCATTTCCTCAATTCAGGTGTTAGAAAATAATTAGTGCAAAGACAAAATATTTAGTTTGACAAAGTTTATACTACTTAGGTATATGTGTACTGATCTGCACTAATATTATAAAGGTGAAGAGTTAGTTTAGTTGAACGCGCTAAACTCAGGCCGATTTGAAGAGTTTTTTCACTGTTATACAGTTTGTTATCTTTTTTGGATGATGATGAAGATGACGATTCTTTACAATGTTAAAAATTAAAAAGAACTTACTTGTTCATCAGTCACCCGTATCTTCATTCCGACTGTGATTGCGGGAGGTGCGCGAGGCGTCGAAGAATCTTCGCGAGCTGCCGAAGACATTATGACTTAATAAACTTCACTTGAATTTGCACTATGTTTAAGTAGACGTTCTCAAATGTCGTCTGTTGCTGTCGAAAGCTCTGAACTGACTGAAGAGCTTAATGAAGAAAGTTACAAAAATTTTTGCAGGGTTTTGGAGATTTTATGGCCTCTTTACATTTTTTCTATACACATAATGGAAACAATAAGATAATATAAATAAGCTTCTTTCTAGTTTATGTCGGTAACTACAGACATTTTCTTGTAGTGCCACCCAAATTTCAAAGAAGTGATTATAAAACAATTTAATAAAATATCACAAAAAATGCAATAGGGTCGGTAGGTGTTTTATTATTCACTAGAAATTATATACAAAGATGTACAAAGAACGTTGATAAGCACCTTTCTTCCCAATGCATAAGGTATAATAGAAATAAGAGAGAAGGAAAAAATCTCTAATTAATGGATTAATAACTATTAATAGTAATATCAATTCATATATGTCTCCTATAATAAGAAGTCTCTATTAAATAAGAAACTGAAAGACTGGTTCGTGCAACGCACGGCTGAAACCGCTAACCACTGGGTCTAGAAGCGTGAAATATCGCCCGAACCAATGACATTGTATATAACAATGACATAATTAAGTATTCAATCTCGGAACTACTATTTATTTCGTCACACAATTTTGTGTCCCACGTGGGAAATGAACCAACAAAATAAGACCTATATGTATATGTCCCAGGTATATTGTCATAGCCGTGGGATTACAATTTCACTAGTGATATTATAAACTTACCTAACCGCTAGTATTAAAAAGTAGAATAAAGTCGATTGACAATGTACATGTTCATTATAATATCATTAGTGAAATTGTAATATTCACAGCTTTGAAAATATACCGACGGGTGCAAAGTAAATAAAGTTATCTACAAAATGATGATTTTTAGTTTATTGTATAATCGTTTTAATTAAACAATTCTTCACAATATGACATTTTTCTTATTGCAAATATCACTTTATTTCAATAAATTTTCGTACGTAAAAAAAGCCAACTACGTATGTTCTTTCAAGTACTGCGAAGTTAATACGACCAAGTAACGTTGGCCGCATTGACGCGGGACCGCGGGACTTTTCCCGTGCATACACATAAGGTCATCAGTCAGTTGACACGATCTTCGCCGTTTTTATTACATTTTTATTATTTTTCATGTTAAATAAGAATTTATGTTTGATATCTGTGATATTTCGAGGGTTTATTTTAGTTTTCATTTGAGTTAGTAAAATGAATAAAGAACAACGGTAATTGTTCATGCAAATAAGTAGAACAGGAAAACAAGTTACTATCATGGAAACAGAAGATCTAATAAAACTCTCAAAATTAAGTAATAATCGTCATACTGCTGGTATGTATTAATTTTGTTTAGTAAATTTTCGAAGTTGTAAATGCGACAACTCTTATATTTTTGTTTGTAGAATAATAAATCTGTAATAGAAGTTATATTTTAAAGTACCAACGCATAAACGACCATCTGCCACCTGAATCATTCTACTTCGCTATCTTCGCAGATGTTCCAATTTACTTCGCTTAATTTGAAGTGTTTTTATGGTTTTAGGGTTAAATAGTCCTTACAAAGAACCCTTAAAGTTTCACCACATCAGTCCGTCTGATTGTCCGCAGCTTAGCTTAGGGACTGTTAGAACTAGAAAGCTGTAATTATAAAAGTGGTGGTCTGTAAAAATAAATAAAATTGGAGTATATATTAATTTGTAAAATTAATAATAACCGCAACCGTACACGGTATATTTACCAAAATAGCGTTAGGTACCTGCAGTACAATAATAACCGCGGGTAACACCGTGGGGTTCAGCTAGTATAAAATACACACTACACTTAAAGTGGAAATGATTTTATTTCCCGTCTAGGATATAGTATATCGTTGGAGAGGTCTTTCAAAAATATTTAGAGTAGTTTCAGGATATTTTTTTATTCAGTGCTCCGTTTAAGAAATATTAAACTTTAAAGTGCTAATGTTTGTTAGAGTCAAAAACTATCACGGCTAAATCCTTGCGAGTCCTCTAATTTACTGCTTGTTTGTTGCTTTTGTTAACAGATAATATAACTTTACATTTACAAGAGGAATATAATGACAGTTTGCCAAAAATAAGTACTGAATTCTTCGATAAACATTATCCATTAGAAAATGAAGTAATTAATGATATTATGGATGATCTTGGCATCAAAATTCTAAACAAAAATAAGTTTCAAGCAGATCAAATTATGCCGATACCTTCCACTACCACACCTACCTTTGATGGTACTGATAATGATAACATTGAAAGAATTTCTATCACACCGACACCGTCAGTGTATAATTCATTTGCTTCTAGTCCTAGTCAGATAAACACTGCAGCTGTAATAATCGAAGGTGTCTGTGATCACATAAAATCTTTTCAGCCCATGGAGTCCCATTATCTAAGAAAAGACTCAAATAAACTTACTTATCATGGATGATATTAATATGGTGCTAGTTTTTTGGTTACAATAACGATAATGGTTTCTTTTAGGTTTTTTGTTAAGCAACATTTTCTATGACATTATTAGATTATTAGGTTCAAAGAATTTAAGAAATAAATCTTCTACCATGTAAGAGATTTATTCTTTCTTTTCTATTATTCCTTTTAATATAGGCTGCATGGTCCTTTCATTATGGGACTGCCTCTGTGGCACAGTGGTAGCGTATGCGACTGCTGTTCTTGCGGTTTTGGGTTCGATTCCTGGGTTGGACCAAATGTTTGTATAATCTACAAATATTTGTTTCGGAGTTTGAGTGTTTCCTATGTATAATATGTATGTATTTCCAAAAAAAAGGATATTTGTATTTATATCAGTTGTAGTGTAGTGTAGTACCCATAACACAAGCTCTGCTTAGCTTGGGACTAGATGGCGCTGTGTGTAAGATGCAGAAATATTTATTTATTATTATTATTTATTATAGACGGCACAAAGTTTATCCCTAATTAGCTAAAACTGAAGATATAATTGTCGCAACGTTGATGTTAAGTATTTCCTATTTGTGCATATAACCGGAGTTGGTGATGGCGTCGCGGCAGGAGCTCGTGGAGGGCCTGCATCTTCGCCTGGGGCCGGCTATCAAGGTGTTCAACGCAATCCGCCAAATACGCCAGCGCTTAGGTATTTACTATTAAAATCGATGAGAGTTGTATGTATAAGGTTGAGTGACGTCCGAATATTTTTTATTAATAGTATCTCTTGTTAATCAAGCTTTGTTTTGTAAAAAGTCACAAGACTTTTCAATGCAGTTTCATTGAAAACTCAATTGAAAGTATTCCTTTTATTTTTAGAGTTCAGTATTGGAAAAAGCATAAATGAAAACACTGATGTTGCGTTGCCCGGATTTCGCGTTTGTTTAAAGTAATAGTTAGTTTCGTTAGCGTCGATAGATGGCGACCTAAAAATAAGCACTTTCTTACAAGTCGGTGTTAAGAGTCTCCAGTAGTGAATGACATTACATCCGTAATGTATAATTTTAAAGTGTAACATACAGTAGTATCTCTCAAAATTTGTCTGTCGTTGCATGTCGCGTGACGGTCGGCCGCGGAGTAGGGATAAAGTGAAAGGTGCGCGCCAGATCAGCCAAGGTCAATATGGGGGCGCCTAGCGCCTATAGTTCGCAGCAACTGACCGTGTAGTGTATAGACTATTACTCATTTGTGCCCGTGATCCACTCTATTTTGTTAGTGTTTAATGTAAATGTTGTTATTTAATAAAGTGAAACTTTTATTTGCTTTTAAACTGTGAAACTCATGATGAAGATGAAATTGATAATAGAATAATTGAAAAACAGATCAAAATAATAAAATATTGTTTTCAGTTTTTTAATATGTGTATATAATCTAAATAATTGTTAAGTATTATGTATGTCGTACTCTAAGGCACAGAGTTCAATAAAAATATTAGTTGGAGATTTAGTCTACTTTTATCATTTCCCGTTTTCATTCCAATTTTTCAAGTGTAATATTAAGATTGATAAAGCGATTTTTATACCCTTAATGGAATAGTATTCCAAAAATTTTTAGTTAAATGTCTATATTGTGAAAAAAGTTTCACTTTTACCGTGGTTTCATAAAACCACACAATTTAATTTTTTAATTGAAATAGCTGTCGTTTCAATACCTTAGAATAATTTATCCCACCCAGTTCATCCCGTAAACATTTTGGTCCGTCGAGTCGAATTTATATTCGAACCAGGTTAGGGTTTAACTGTTGCGGTGAAGCTTTTGCCTTAGCGCACCGCGGCAATTGTTATGGAACACTGTGAAGGGGTTGTGGATCGCAACTCAGGTGTTGGAAGGTTGGATTGACTGCCTCTGTGGCGCAGTGGTTGCGTATGCGACTGCTGTTCTTGAGGTCTCGGGTTCAAATCCTGGGTCGGTCCAAATGTTTGTGTAAACTACAAATATTTGTTTCGGAGTTTGGGTGTTTTCTATGTATAATATGTATGTATTTACAAAAATATATATAAATGTATTTTTATCAGTTATCTAGTACGCATAACACAAGCTCTGCTTAGCTTGGGACTAGATGGCGTTGTGTGTTAGATGTCCGAAATATTTATATTTATTTATTTATATATGAAAATCATAATATTACTTAAAGTTACCCAACTTTCACCCTCAGCCTTGGACATATTCGACGGCTTACATACATAAAGAATAATATTAATTCAATTATTTCAAGGTGTGTCCTTTCCATGAAAATGTATTGTATTCTAATTTGAAAGGCAATATTATGTATTAATATTTATATACTCATACATTTATATACATAAATTTATAAAAAAATATATTTTGTAAATAAAATCATTAGCGCTATTCTACAAATTCCATCTTAGTTTTCTGATAAAGAAAACTAACAAATGTATTCGTATAATTAGTATATACTATTATATACTAGCAAATATTGTTAGTTTAATACGTTAATTGTAATTGTGCACTATAAACTACACATTAATTTTAAGTAGGTATGTATAGTCCACAGTCTATCTAAAGGTTGCCTCGAAGAGATCGCAGTGAGCGAAAAGGTCGCAAATAGTACCACTGTTTCAATACTTTTATATTCAACATTGTATTTTTTATATTATAGTGTGCAATAAAGAGTACCGGCTTATTGATCTATCTTACAAATGTATTCAAGGGACGTCATCACAACATTAAACCACGTTGTCAAAATATATTACTAGCTAATAATGAAAGGAAAAAGAAATGAATCGAAACAATTAAATCTGCACAAAAAAAGGAGTGCAGGCAGGTATAGTTTTACTCGGTGACAGGGCGGGGAAGAGCACACTTGTCTTATTGTATCTGGTTTCAAAAATGTTTCGTTGATGATGAAATTTTTTTTAACCGCCGTTCGTAAGATTGGTGCGTTGAATCTAACAATTTAATAAGCACTGTAATACCCATTGTTATATATTAGTTTAAACTCATAGACGTGTCAAAATACCGCTGAAGCTAAAGCAAATAAAGCAGTATAAAGTAATTTTTAAAATATTGTATTTAACTTATTTTCACACTGGTTATTTTTACATTGTTACCTGCTTTGAAACATTCTAAAATGAATCACAAAACAATTGTTATATTATGCAGAATGCCTTTTTTTTCGGTGATGTTGGTTGAACCCATTTATGAGTTAAATAAGGGAATTTGCAGGCTCTCACAATAGATTCGTACTCGTTTTGTTAATTTCGACGAAGGTAGGTAATTTCAACTCATTCGGGTCTCACAAAATGAGACAAAAAGAGTGTGTTGTACTCGCTACCTTCTTTAAAAATAATATTACCACGTATTTTGAAACAGAAACATTTTGTTTGAATGAACCATTTAATAAAACACTCAAATATGATTCACAATATTTTTTTTTTTTTTTTTGAAAATGTTACTATTGGACGGGCAATGATAATATTAAACAATAATAGTTATCTAGACTTAACTCAAACCTGGCAATAATTACGACGAAAATCTTCTGTTGACAATTAACAACGACACGACAGTTGTCTTTTTGCTACAGATAAAGAATACTTAATTGAAGACTATAAATACTTGACAGTGGCAGAAATAGCTGATCCGAGTGATCCGGCTGGTTGCCATTTCATCAAACAAACTAACAAAAACAAACAATACTTAGAACAGTATTGGTTCATTTGAATTTCCAGTAATTGTTATAATTTCAATACTAGTAATTTCTAAGGCATGATTGTCTGGCAAATTAAATCTACGAATATATATACTTTTATTTCAGTTTTTTTCTTATTTTACGACAAAAGTGCGTCGGAGTTTAATCTATTTATTTTAAAGCTTTCGTCTCCCACGTGACCACTATTTCTCGGAGTGCTATACCTACCTGGCGAAATACATTGTTATACCATGGGTCTCGCATTCCGATAGCGACACACGTTATTATAAAATAACACAAAATGGTAGAAAGATTTTCAGTCACCATTCTATTTTAAAAAAGGAGTGCTCCGAGGAATTGTTCGGATTGATCCCTGCCGCATCTTTCCGCCATCGTCCTACGCGACAGAAATTTGATCCCCATCATCTAGATGGTTGGCAGTCCACAACTGTGCGATTTGCCCGAAACTTTCTGCCGCGCATAGCAAAACTGTGGAATGAGCAGACGTAGCGCCTGATGGTAAGCGATTACCGCCGCCCATGGACACCCGCAACACCAGAGGCGTCACAAGTGAATTGAAATATATGATAATGTAAAACTTTATTATTCTATCGGATTCATCTAGGTAACAAAGGTGGTTGGAGAGTTATTACTTCACACTACAGGTGACACAGAATCGGACCGTGTCAGTGTCTGTCTCGTTCAGTACTAATGTCCAAAGTGATTCCCAAATATTTATTTGCATTTTTGCATTGCATTGTAATTACCTAAAATTTTTTTTTTACATGCATAGTTTTAGGCATAGGATACGGAAATTACCATGATTTAGTAAGCAAAAGTTAGTACTATAATCTTGTAATCTGCCATATTCTCAATTATTCAATCAGCGTATTTTCATGCTGCTGAAATTGTACCCATTTCTAAAAAGAAAAATCCCGTGTGCTTTTCCGATAACTGCCCTATCTCTATTCTCTGTTTTCTCTACAAGGTCCTTAAACGTCTTATTCCATAATCAACTCTCGAATTTTCTATCCACAAACCTGCTACTGAATCCTTTACAGTCTGGCTTTCAACCCGGTCACAGCACTACTACTACCCTTGTACAAATCACGGAGGACATGAGATCTGCTATGGAGAATGGTGAGCTGACAGTTCTAATACTCATTGACTTCAGTAACGCGTTTAACACCGTTGACTTCAATATTCTGCTGTAGGTATACATAACGCTCTCACAACATATCTCTAACCACGATTCACTGGTTTCACAACTACCTGTGTGGTCGCCATCAGCCTATTAGTATTGAAAACACCGTTTCTTCTCGGTGTAGTACTACACTCGGTGTACCACAAGGTGGCGTGCTCTCTCCTTTGCTTTTCTCTATTTTTATGAACACCATCACTGAAGATCTGTCTCCTTCTTACTACCTATACGCAGATGATCTCCAAATTTAAACCAAGGCAACACTAAACAATCTGACTGATGCTATTAACAAAAGTATAACTGAGAAGTCTTTATATTATTTATACTTTTGATTGTCGGCACTTGGTGGGACTTGTCACAATACAATCTTGAAATAAATGTCTTTTTTACTTTTATTCCACTACTAGCTGAACCACGCGGTGTTGCAGTACTTTTACATCAACATTACGGGGTGCATCTAGTCTTAAATAAAAGCTTAAGTTACTACTTATTTCAGCTATCTGATAGTAAAAGTCGCATCAAAATCGGTCTAACCCTTCCAGAGTTAGTTGATTAACAAACAGACAGACGATGGATGTAGAACCTCCGGGTACGAGTACAGGTCACACGGACGTCTGCCAACTTCTGGGATCACCAGTAGACCTCCTTCCGTGGAGGTCGACGAACCTAGATGCGGGGCATGGCTGTATCGCAAATCTAAGCAATCGCATCACGAAAACGCATCATCGTCAAAGGTAAAGAGAAAGCGAAGTCTTGAAATGATTGCAATTTGAGTAATGTGCAAGTTACTTAAAAAACATATTTAACGCTTACGTTTTATTTATTTTATCATTGCAAATATAAACTTAATTATGTTAATACATTATCGTCTTATATAATAAAATATATTAGACTAGCTTTAGTACCCGCGGATCCGCCATGTACAATACAACTCAAATAAGAATAGGAACGTCAATGACCTCTATCTGTCAAATGTCCGTTGAAAAGTACTTGAAAAGTAATGAAAGACCCTTGAAAAGCAACGAAACCTTATTTGCGTATCAATAATGTTAATTCAAGAGACAAAGTGTTTAGTAATATATTTTCAAGGGACATTTGACAGATAGAGGTCATTGACGTTCCTATTCTTATTTGAGTTGTATTGTATATTTATTGGTTATTGTGGAAAACAGTAGCCTATGTCCTTCCTATGGAATCAAAGTATCTTCACGATAAAGCGATTTAACCGTACAAGAGTAACAGACAGACACACAGAGATGTATAACGGAAGCGACTTCATTTTATACTATGTAAATAAGCACTTTTGTAGTCCTACACGCCAATCGTAATACTGTAATATTTCTAAAGGAATCTAAACTAACAAAGAGAAGTAACATTTATCCAATTTCACTGCTCATTTACTGGCGTATAACAATTTGAATTCCCTGAAGGCGGCTATTATTCGACCTGGCTGAATGACGGGAGAGGAATTGGAGCATCTGGACGGACGCCCGGGGCCGAACCAACGGCTGCAATCTCCTGATATGAAACACTACAGCAATAGCCCCGACGTATTATCTGTGACTCTCACTCTTGATACATTGCTTTAGTTTCAGTGGAAAAGCTTCGCATTACTTTGTGTGAACTCGCTGAGGCGCGTTCAGCTTGCAAATTTGTATTATGCTAAGTGCTCCGCTTTGTTCTAGTGCAAATTCGGCAGTGTTTGAATTTTGAGCATAGTTTACTTGATTTAAGCGCACTTTTAAAATTTTATACTCCAAAACTTGTTCTTGTTTACTCATTCATAACACTTATGTACGTTTCCCACGTTTTTTTTGTATTGAATAGTGGGCAAACTATCAGGCGTATCACCTGATGGTAAGCGATTACCGCCGCCCATGGACACCCGCAACACTAAAGGCGTCACAAGTGCGTTGCTGACCTTTAGGGGATGGGGAGAGAGAATGGGGAAGGGGTATGCTACAGGGTATCCTCACTCACTCGGTGAAACACAGCGCAAGCGTTATTTCACCCCGGTTTTCTGTGAGGCCGTGGTATCACTCCGGTCGAGCCGGCCCATTCATGCCGAAGCGTGGCTCTCCCACATACTTTCTTGTTGACAACCTATAAAATATTATGAATTACGAAAAGACTGCACGGTTGGCCTAGTGGTTTAAACGTTCACTACTGCGCCAAGTGCCGTGAGTTCAAATCCCACGTGGGACATCACTTTGTGTAATCCGCAAAGTGTTGTCCTGAGTCTGGGTGTTATTTAAATTGGAGTGTCTGTTTGTAATATTAAAATAACCGCTTTCTACTACATGCATATGAATGTATATACGGTACACATACCAAAATATATATTTTTAAAATTTTTGTCTCTCTGTTTGTTCCGGCTAATCACAGGAACCACTGGTCCGATTTGAAAAATTCTTTCGGTGTTGGGTAGTCCATTTATCGAGGAAGGCTATAGGCTATATATCATCACGCCACTACTGAATATTTATTTATTATTATTATTTATTATAGACGGCACTAAGTTTATCCCTAATTAGGTAAAACTGAAGATATAATTGTCGCAATGTTGATGTTAAGTATTTCCTATCTGTGCATATAACCGGAGTTGGTGATGGCGTCGCGGCAGGAGCTCGTGGAGGGCCTGCACCTTCGCCTGGGGTTGGCTAACAAGGTGTTCAACGCAATCCGCCAAATACGCCAGCGCTTAGGTATTTACTATTAAAATCGATAAGAGATGTATGTATAAGGTTGAGTGACGGCCGATTTTTTTTTATTAAAAAGCATAAATGAAAACACTGATGTTGCGTTGCCCGGATTTCGCGTTTGTATATCAAAGAATATCATTGAATGACCCGGTAAATGTTGTACAGCAATAAAAAAAGGTCCCCTTTTTCATTTAGGCGTATGAAAAATAGATGTTGGCCGATTCTTAGACCTAGACCTGATATGCGCACAAAATTTCATTAAAAAAATGTGCAACATGCAAACAGCCTTTCGCGTTTGACGTCACGGCCATGACTCTAAACGCTGGTTTATACGGAATGTTGAGTTGTAAATGATAAAAAGATGAGCTGGGGCCCAGGTAGTAACTGCTAAATAAAATAAATATTCAGTTTCATATTTTTTATTTAATGACTAGAGTAACAGTAAAATACAAAACACTTATTAACTAGTACCTTATAGTTATATTATAATCATCATCATCATCGCAGTCCACTGCTCGACACCTATGTCCTGAAGGTCCTTACACTAACTGAAGAGGTAGGCACCTCTTCAGTTAGTTTATAGTCTATACTATTATTATAAAAAAGTAAAGTTTGTGTGTTTGTATATTTGTTAAATTGTAAGGGGTAATCTCGGGATCTACTAAACCGATTTTAAAAGTTCTTTCACCAATAGAAAGCCACATTATTGCTGAGTGTCATAGGTTATATAAAAAACAGAAAAATAAAAAGGCTTTTACGTGGTAGTCGGTTTTGCATAGTGAATCGGAGAAAAAACGGTCGAATGAAAGCGTTTTTTACGAACGCTGCCTTAACTATGAAAGATATATATTTAAGTTCTAGAGCAAAGATGTGGAGCTTGAAAATGCCTACAAAAATGTCAGCGAATCTTTATGAAAATAAGTAAACTCATCGTCTTAAGTGTATAAAATAAAAGACCTTTCCCTTTAACAGCATTTGATTTGGACGCATGGTTAAAGAGATAATACGATATAGATTATCGTAACCGTATCGCAATGTATTGGATGATAATTCTATTACTAAACGGGTTTATTCATGTACAATATACCTACGTATAACCCTCCTTTTGGCAGTTAGAAATTAAAACATAACACTCTGTACTAAAAAAGGATTATTAACATTATGTCGAACGAAGTGGGCACGGGTCAGCTAGTCTTAAATAAACTTACATAGTATATTGAGTTATGTGCACACACGCCCACTATAAAAACAATCCAGTAGCCTATTAATAGTCAACATCAACAAAACAAATAATTAATTATTTCCGACCTGAAATCGAACCCGAGACTACATACATTATTATAGAGAGAAAGTGTGACATTTTACAAAACATAAAAATAAATAAATAAATATTTAACACACAACGCCATCTAGTCCCAAACTAAGCAGAGCTTGTGTTATGGGTACTAGACAACTGATATAAATACATGTATACTTTTTTTCGTAAATACATACATATCATAGAAAACACCCAAACTCCGTAACAAATATTTGCAGATCATACAAACATTTGGTCCGACCCGGGAATCGAACCCGAGACCTCAAGCACAGCAGTCGCATACGCTACCACTGCGCCACCGAGGCAGTTAGTTTAGTATTAATAGTCTCGTTTGTTAAACAAAGCTAGATTAACAAACGATACTGTTAATACTAAAAGATCTCTAATCGATTTTACTCGTATTTATAAATACATGTGAGCTCGCGTATTTTGCGGATGGCGCTGTACACTTTGATAGCCCGCTTCAGGCGAAGGTGCAGGCCCATCACGAGCAATGACAGCGACGCCCTCAGTAACTCCGGGCCTGACATCCGAGCGGCAGCCACGGCAGTACCGGCGCTGGGGCCCGCTATTCTCGTCACCAGCGCTGATACATGTCTCTGTCAAAAAGAATTTAACGTTATTCATTGTTACTTTTTTGTATATCATCTATTTTAGGGTAAAGAAATTTGTGCTACTCACTTGAGTCCAGCGATTGGGGTTATGTGGTAGAGCGAGGGACTGCAGGTGCTTCAGCAATTTTTGGTAGGTGTGGTGAGCCACACCCGTGGTCGGCGGCCTGGTGTAGGCGGGGGACAGCGGGATGGGTTGCCTCGCACGGGGGGTATTTGGAGCGGGCTGGCGCGTGCGAGTTTCGAGAGCGGCCAGGCGCTCCTGAGTATAGTTAGCAGGATGGCGGGCGATTGGCACGGCGGTGGATAGCGGGGTGGCCGGCCTGGCTGGGGCAAGTGGCGTGATGGGCCTGGCGGGACCGGATGTAACTGGTCCGGCGGAGGTAGACGGCAGCGGGGTAGGCGGCCTGGCGGCGGCAAGTGGCGTGATGGGCCTGGCGGGACCGGATATAACTGGTCCGGTGGAGGTAAAAGGCAGCGGGGTAGGCGGCCTGGCGGCGGCAAGTGGCGTGATAGGCCTGGCGTCGGCAAGTGGCGTGATGGGCCTGGCGGGACTGGATATAACTGGTCCGGTGGAGGTAGACGGCAGCGGGGTAGGCGGCCTGGCGGCGGCAACTGGCGTGATGGGCCTGGCGGGACCGGATATAACTGGTCCGGCGGAGGTAGACGGCAGCGGGGTAGGCGACCTGGCGGCGGCAAGTGGCGTGATAGGCCTGGCGGCGGCAAGTGGCGTGATGGGCCTGGCGGGACTGGATATAACTGGTCCGGCGGAGGTAGACGGCAGCAGGGTAGGCGGCCTGGCGGCGGCAACTGGCGTGATGGGCCTGGCGGGACCGGATATAACTGGTCCGGCGGAGGTAGACGGCAGCAGGGTAGGCGGCCTGGCGGCGGCAAGTGGCGTGATGGGCCTGGCGGGACTGGATATAACTGGTCCGGCGGAGGTAGACGGCAGCGGGGTAGGCGGCCTGGCGGCGGCAACTGGCGTGATGGGCCTGGCGGGACCGGATATAACTGGTCCGGCGGAGGTAGACGGCAGCAGGGTAGGCGGCCTGGCGGCGGCAAGTGGCGTGATAGGCCTGGCGGCGGCAAGTGGCGTGATGGGCCTGGCGGGACCGGATATAACTGGTCTGGCGGAGGTAGACGGCAGCGGGGTAGGCGGCCTGGCGGCGGCAGGTGGTGGTGGTCCTAAAGGGGTGGTCTCAGATCTACTGGATGAGGATTCGGCCTGTGGGGCAGGTGTTAGGACGCCGACAACAAGTGCGTCATTTATCCAATACGTCTCTTCCGGTATGCCGTCATTGGACACACGTAGCCAGCGGTCCTTCACCTCAACCACAGTTGCGGTGTGAACCATACACGGCGCCTGTTGGTAGAAACACAATATTAGAACCTTCAACATTTTATAAGGCTTACTGTTAGTTGGCGGTTGGGTTATGATTTTGATAGGCTATGTATGTTCATCGGTTCCCTCATAGCTCCTCAACTATTTATTGGAACTGGACCGTTAGAAGCATCTTGATCGTCCGCTAGTTATGGGCTCTATGGCGTGTCACTGAATCTTATGTGGCGCTCTTTAACGGTCATAAAGTAATGTGTTAAAAAAGAAATTTAAGATAAATATGGCGTGTTTGGTAACATTGGAAAGGGCGTTACTTGTAGATTTCAAAAATATACATATTATTAGTATTATTATTAGTTCGATAATAGGCTTATGTCCATTAAGAGTAAATATACTAGTTAAGGGTTTATAATGATTAGTTATGTTATGGAGAAAACAACAAACAATTTTAATTATTAAAAGCGTTAAAGATTAATAATATTTTTTAAAAATAAATTTCATAATATGAAACCTTTAGTCATGTGATGGTGAACACCAATCAAAAAGCGTGACGTCACGCCGTGCGAAACAATGGTTTTTTTGACGTTTCTAGTATAGCTACAGATTCTTGCTTGATTAAATTTTGGTTTTAACGACTAATATTAAGTTCATATAGTATTTGCTAGTTATAATTTGAAAGAATTAACCATGGAATCTGGATTCAGGAAAGCAGACAGTAATAATTTGCCCAGAATCGATTCCGTTATGCTTGGAATTTTTTTCACGTCGAACAGTGACTGCTGTTCATCTGAATTTCGCAATGTTAAAACTTCCTTGTAAGTATAAAATATTCATTATAAGCTTAAACGCTATGTAATATTTCACTTCGGTACACAATCACATAATGTTTTGACGTACATTTTGCAAGTTAATTATTACCCATTGATTTTGAGGTTAGATTTACGAAGTATGAAAAAATGCACAATAGTAACAAACTTTTAATAATTTCAGGTCTTCACGAGCTTCATATGGAGATGACGCTATAAGTTATGTCCAGCTTAAGCGTGACGGAAAAAAATGTATTGTAAAGTGCAAAATATGTCCTAAACACAAAGTTCACGCAAAATTATATGGATGCACACTGGTTGTTGATGAAGAAGAGGATATTATTAACTCCGTTGAGTGTCAAGACTGTGTAGCTTCACAGGGGGGATGTAAACATGCAATAGCATTTCTTATGTGGGTTCATCGCAGAAGTGAGGAACCATCATGCACTTCAGTGGAATGTTACGAGTATTGGAGAATATCAAAATTGTCTAGAGTTGGTAGTAGCCTAAAATATATGACAGCAAAAGACTTGTCCGAGAGCAGGCCCATGTTGCCCGCAAATTCATCTGTTTTGATGAAGTTTTGACGAAGTTTTGATGAAGATAAGAGAAAAATTAATAACTGTGAACTTTTAAAATATCAAACCACTTATTGTCAAAGCGAAGAACAAACCCTCTCTATGCATCAACTTATATGTAATTTTAAAGAGAACTGTGTTGATGCGTTTTTAAACAAAAATCACATATCACCTTTATTAATACAGAGAGTTGAAGAAAAAAAGGGAACAATCTAATAGCAGCCTATGGTTTGAACTAAGGTATGGTCGGTAAAGTGTGGAACTCAAAAAAAACAATCTTAAAGTTTTCCTTACTTTTATTTTATTAAAAAGTCTTGCAAATTAATTAATGCACATGCTATGGTTATTATATCGTCAAGATTTTTTACAAATTTGAATGTAATACATGCATGTGGTCTAAGTATATAAAATTCACGTAAGCGCCTAATAATCGCACGGCGTGACGTCATTCAAGACGCCATGATAGTCTTGTGCGTTTTGAAAACAAAATTAAATCGGTTTTTCAAAACGCGAAATTTATCATGTAAACGCTCGATTAAAAAATAAGAAACCTTTTATTTTGATAAAATGCATCACTATCAGCTAAAGTGTTATGATGATAAATGAATTCAAATTTAGTCAACTAGCCTATTGTAGTAATTCTATGGTATTTTAAATATTCGTTTTTTGTCGTAGTTGGGTTTAATTTTTACTTTATTTTGACTAAATGCATATGTATGTTTACACGATAGATATTCCATTTTTTTTTTCAATTTCTGTCTGTCTGTCTGTTTGTTCCGACTTATCGCTGGAACGGCTGAATCGATTTTGATAGAAAGAGTAACTAAGGCTACTTTTATTTTTTTACGGTTACTGTAGTACCGCGGGTAACGCCGCGGGGCTTAGCTAATAATTTATAAAATCTGAAACATATTTGGTTTTTTGATATAGTAGTTGACTGTTACATTCGGTGGTTGTACATAAAGCCAAAAAAATAAGAAAAGTAACTAACAAACGATTTTTAAATTTTTTCCTCATGTAATAAAATTGCGCTAGCTTTACAAGCTTTCTAAGAATGTATTTATTTGCATATGTAAAATAATCTGCATTCGGTCAAATGCCAAATGTCGGAGACAATGGTCGGAGCAAGTAATTATACACTTAAACTGCAATAACTATTTTACATGATAAAAGTCGTTACAAAAAATTGGGTTTATTATAAACGACTCTCCCCGTCGTTCCCTCAATTCAGGTGTTAGAAAATAATTAGGTAGTGCAAAGAAAAATATTTAGTTTGACAAAGTTTATACAAGTTAGGTAAATCTGTACTGATCTACACTAATATTATAAAGGTGAAGAGTTAGTTTGGTTGAACGCGCTAAACTCAGGCTGATTTGAAGAGTTTTTTCACTGTTAAACAGTCTGTTATCTTTTTTTGAAGGGATTTTCCATGTCGACAAAAAAAAATGCTAGACTTTAATCACCATGCTACTTACTATCAACATCAGCGGATTATTAATTACTGTAACATGCTACTAAAACGCAAATGATTCCTTTTGACAGCTTCAATTACGTGCGCTGCGTAAACAATTAAAGTTTTTAAGCAAAAATGTTTGAAATTATTAGCCCTTTAAAAGATCTAAAAAGATATTCGCGCTAAAAGAAGCTAAACCTACTCTATATATTACCAGTATATACAAAACTACTACCATAAATAATAATTAATACACTATAAACATAAATATACGTATATATATATAATTTATATTAAAATACACAGAACTGTAGTAGGTCTTGTCAGTCGATCCGTGGAAAAACTGACTTTCAGGTAAAACCAAAAGAAATAGAGTAGCTGGCCCTGAATCATTTTGTGATTAATGAATGCTAAGAAGATGACGATTCTTTACAATGTTAAGAATTAAAAAGAACTTACTTGTTCATCAGTCACCCGTATCTTCATTCCGACTGTGATTGCGGGAGGTGCGCGAGGCGTCGCAGAAGTTTCGCGAGTTGCCGAAGACATTGTGACTTAACTGCAAACTGCACTTGAATTCTCACTATGTTTGAGCAGACGTGCTCAAATGTCGTCTGTTGCTGTCGAAAGCTCTGAACTGACTGAAGAAAGTTACAAAAATTTTTGCAGGGTTTTGGAGATTTTATGGCCTCTTTACATTTTTTCTATACACATAATGGAAACAATAAGATAATATAAATAAGCTTCTTTCTAGTTTATGTCGGTAACTCCAGACATTTTCTTGTAGTGCCACCCAAATTTCAAAGAAGTGATTATAAAATAATTTAATAAAATATCACAAAAAATGCAATAGGGTCGGTAGGTGTTTTATTATTCACTAGAAATGATATACAAAGATGTACAAAGAACGTTGATAAGCACCGTTCTTCTAAAAATTATAATTTACAACTAAATAGTGTTTCTATTTATAATCCAATCATTAATTGACAGTATAACATTCACAGAGAGCAAATACTGTAGGTATTATTAACATCCCTTACCAATTGCTAGCACTCGGCAATAATTGAGGTATAAGGTAACACCGCCGTCCATAATATATCCGAATATGTCTAATTATTATTATTGTCGCTTATGTATTGAAATGAATTACATTTATTTTAATTGATTAATGTAATAAACACATCGTTTTATTGCACATTGGATGTATTACAACCAATGAATCTGCGCGCCTACTGAAAGGCGCTATGCCTACTAAAGGGCGCTAGAGTAATAATTGCATACGCACACTTCACGGGCAAGAGAGGCTTCTGATCATAAAATTATTCTTAACATAAGTAACTCAATACCAATAGAAATTACATAATGGTGCTAATACTGTTGTTTGAAATCTCTCTAAATTAAATTACTTAACTTGTTGTTGTCCTTAACAAAGGTTGATTACATTAGATATATCACACTAAAAAAGACTAAATATAAATACATACATACAAAAATAACATTTTCAAAATCACTATACAAAAATAAAACAATACAAGATGATTTTAGAGAAATTTTAGTGTGATTACAAAAGAATTAGGGCCAATATCGACTGCGCGTTTGGCCTAGTGGTTAAGTGGTCGCCAAGCCTGATACCCTGGCAGGGGCGGGCGGGAGACAGAGGGGTGGCCGGCCTGGCCGCGGCAAGTGGCGTGAGGGGCCTGGCAATATATTGCGCCTGTTGGTAGAAACACAATATTAGAATCTTTAACATTTTATAAGTTCATCGGTCCCCTCATATCGCATTAACTTCTTATTAGAACTGGACCGTTAGAAGCGTCTTGATTGTCCGCTAGTTATAGGCTCTATGACGTGTCACTAAATCTAATGTGGCGCCCTCTAGCGGTCAAAAAGTAAGTAATGTTAAAAAATAAATTGAATATAATTATGACGTGTTTGGTAACATTGGGAAGGGCGATACTTGTAGATTTCACAAATTTACATGTTAGTATTTGCTTGTGACTTTGTCCGTATTCATTCGATAATTATGATATTTCTATGGCATTTAAAATATTATTTGCAAAGAACTTAGCAGCGTCGATTTTTGTTGTAGTTGGGCTTTTGTTTTTACTTTTTTTACTAAATGAATATGTATGTTTACACGATATACATATATACTGAAATAACATTTTTACAATTTTGTCTGTCTGTCTGTTTGTTCCGGCAATCGCTGGAACGGCTGAGTCGATTTCTATGGCGCTTTCATTGGCAAATAGTTGATGATAGAAGGAGTAACTAAGGCTACTTTTAGAGACTAGCTTTGCCCCGCGGCGTCTCCCGGGGTTACTGTACTACCGCGGGTAACGCTGCGGGGCTCAGTCAATACTTTATAAAAGCTGAAACATATTTGTTTTTGTTGATGTAGTAGTTGACTGTTACATTCGGTGGTTGTGGGTTCAGATATTTAGTTATTTGCAATATTGTGTCTGGAAAATCATATGTAAAATAACATAAAGCCAAAAGAATAACAAAAAATGGGGCTAGTTTTACAAAAAAAATTATTAACACAGAAATATACGAAATTATTTATTTGCATATTTAAAAAAAATCTGCATTCGGTCTAATGCCAAACGTCGGCGATAATGGACGGAGCAGGTAATACAATAAGACTGCAATAACTCTTTTACATTATAAGAGTTGTTACAAAAAAATTGGGTTCATTTGAAAAGACACCGTCAATTCAGGTATTAGAAAACGTTGTTAGTGCAAAGACAAAACACGAGTATTTAGTTTCACGAAGTTCATGCTAGTTAGGTAAATCTATGCTATCTAGCCATACTACACTAATACATATTATAAAGTTGAAGAGTTAGTTTAGTTGAACGCGCTAAACTCAGGCCGTAACATTTAAAATAATTTGAGTTTACGTAACATGGTACAAAAAATGATTCCTTTTGAGAGCTTCAATACGTAATTGAAGGTGCGTAAATAGTTAAAGTTTTTAATGAAGAAAATAACAAAAATTTTAGATTACTCGTAGTTTTGGGTATTTTATGGCCTCTTTACATTTTTTCTATGCACATAATGGAAACAATAAGATCGTATCGATAAGCTTATTTCTAGTTATAATTACGGACACTCTCTTTTAAGTAACCGCCCAAATTTCAAAGAAGAGATTATAAAACAATTCAATACAATATTACAAAACAATGGAGTAGGGTCGGTAATTGTTTTATTATTCACTAGAAATTCTTTACAAAGATAGACAAAGGACATTGATAAGCACTGTTCCTATGCACACTGCACACTGTGCTTCATCATCATACCTATTTGTGCGACAGACACCCAGAGTGATTTGCCAATCATGAAAAAATTTGAAAATGAACATTCAGAGATCAGTTTAAGCTGTATTTGACTGCCTCGGTGGCGCAGTGGTAGTGAATGCGACTGCTATGCTAGAGGTCTCGGGTTAAAATCCTGGGTTTGACCAAGTATTTGTGTGATCTACAAATATTTATTTCAAAGTTTGGGTGTTTTCTATGTATAATATGTATGTATTTATAAAAAAAAGTATATAACTATTTATATCAGTTGTCTAGTAGTAGATGAGAAAGCATTACGCGTAATTAATTATTCAAAAATCATTGCACTTTCAACTACTTTCTCTCTGATACATTTTGAAACATTTTGAACCATCTTTCAGCAATAAGGCTGCCCTTTTTACATTATATATTTATAATTTTTGTATTCTCTTTTGAATCTGTAATACGGTGTACAAATAAAGAGTTTCTATCTATCTGTCTATAATTAAATAAAAATACTAAGAAAAACTAGGTGTATAGATATAGTGTAGGTTTCTAATTCAAACATCAGCTTTGTATGTCTGTTCTTTCCTAAAGACTAACTAACTATGGTATGGGACGATATATGGTATTTAAAGCATCATCCTCTCACTCCCAATCGTTTTGCTTTCTATCATCAGCTCATGTGAATAACTGAAAAAATACAAATTAGATCTATACGTACGTGTGATATTAAAATCATCCTCTAATCCCTAATAGTTGAAATGGTTTACCTTCCAGTTCAACCATCAGTTCACCAATTTATTTGAAAGTATATAATTAAAGTTCTATAGATACATATGAAACAATACTCAAACTCCTAACCGTTAAGAAGTTGTACCTTGCATCATTGCACTGAAGTAACTTCAGAAAATTTAGGAAAAAAGTACTATCCTACAAAAATCCTTCATTATTGTTCCTCTCGATTTCCCTCGGATACCATCGTCAGATCTTGGTATGGTAGCAATGGGATTACCTCGGGAGCATAACCTTTCGAATACAAAAATAAATTTAAAAATCGGTCCACAGTTGACGGAGTAATCGGTAAAAATACATAAAAAAATACAACAAACCTAAAAAAAAACACAGTTTGTTATTAATCTTCTTTCGTATATAATAAAATATAAATATAAGTTGTCACAAAAAAGGTTGATTTTCAAAGGAATTAAACATGTCTATCGTCAAACCTTTATACAAAAAAGGACATGAAAAAGATAAAAATAATTACAGTCCAAAAGCATAACTCCCTGTTATGGATAAAGTTTTTGAGAGAATGGTTTATGAGAAAGTGGTTTCCTTTTTCGAAAAGTTAAATGTTCGTACAACATAACAATATGGGTTTAGAATAAAATAATCAACTTCATTAGTAATATTTAATTTACTCAATAACATTAATGAAAAAACAGAAAACTATGGTGCTATTTCTCGACTTAAGTAAAGGCTTTAATTTCGGTCAGCATAATATTCTTATTGATAAACTAGATAAAAGCGGCATAAGAGTCCCAGCTTGAGAGTGGTTTGAATCCTACCTGGGAAATAGAACTTAGATAACTAGAATAACTAAATTAAATGCCGATCTCAATAGTATTATAAAATATGACTCTCATCCGCGATTTTATTACTTTGGAGTTCCACAGGGAAGTATCCTGGAGTATCCTGGGTCCTCTTATTTTCCTTATTTATGTGAATGATCTGTCACGAGCAGTGAGAAAAAAGCATCCTAATCGCTGACGATACTTCAATCATATAAAATTGTAAGAATGAGGAAACCCACGAATATTAATACAAACCACCTGAAATAAGATCATTGCATGATTAGAGTATAACGATTTACGGATTAATTTAGGAAAATCTAAAATACACCGAAAAGTAACAAACTCGCTATTAAAATTTCACACACGAATCAAATGATAGACCAAGTTCATAAGATTGATTCTTTTGGTGTATTTCTCTACGAACATTTCACGTATCAAAATCATATTGAGGAAATTTGTATGACACTTAGCAGATTTGTTTTCGCTTTGAAAATAGTAAGTAATGAAATATCAAGAATATTAAAATTATTACATGCATATAGTAATTCTAATTCCCTTTTTAAATATATCTGCTTCTGCTTACTAAAAATATATAATAAATGACTTAGCTGAAATGTACAATTCACAATTAAATTATCAATTGCTTTAGATTCTAAAAAAGTACAGACAATCTGTCCTCGTGGTTACAGACTAACATTAGCGACGAATTTTTGTGCATTTTAAAAGAATACCAGTGAACTGAGTTATATATCGTTTGCCTTTTATTTGGTCCCATAAAAATAGGATATTACTAATTGTTAATATCCAAAAAAAACAGGATATTAATTATTACACCCGCGAATTACATCGCGACGGGTGTAATTATTAATATTCTGGTTTTTTATTCATTCCTGTACATTTCAAATACTTGACAGATGTGTTAACTACGTGTAATATATATTAAAATAAATCTAATTTATTGCAGTAGTATGAGGGTGCCTAAAAAATCCGTTAATAGATAACGGTTATCAAGGCTTTTAAATAAAAAAATCAGAGCGAGCAATATGTAAGACAGACAGGCATTGCGTGTGCTATTCCATACAATAGTGGAAAACGCAGTACAACAGCTGTGATCCTTGAAACCGTTAATTGTAAGATATTTTCGATATTTAGAAATTTCTCAGAACGCTGGGTTTTGTTAGGGGGTGGTTGATTTGGATGATATGAATAGTTATTCTTCCTCCTTTATTCTCTTAGAATACCAAACCAGAAACCGTACTGTTAACCACTTGATGAGTCTGAATGTTCCCAATATACATTTCTTTAAATTGTCCCCGGTTGCGTTGAGTGAGATCAAAAAGATAATCCTCTTTATCAAATCTAACGCTGTTGCTTGTGATTACAACAGTCGGCGTATGATAATAACAAATCCTTACCAATCCTAGACCAATATCGATTCTCCGTTTCTCTCTTAAACACTTTTATGAATTCATCTTTAAAAAAAATCTGTCGAGCACGTTGAAACGTGGATTCTGGCCTGGCTACAGCACTACCTCCGATATTCCACTAGCAGTAGACATGATCAACAGAGATCTAGAAATAATCAATGAGTGGTCCAATAGGTTTGGCTTATCAGTAAACCCGACAAACTGCCAAGCTATTATAGTTGGAAATCACCGATTAATGAGCCGAGTAGACACCGAGACTCTTCCGGCTATAATTTTTTATTGTTATCCTATACCTATCTCGGCTTACACCATGATTGCATCTTAAATTGGCGTGAGAAATTTACAAATCAAGGCCAAAAGGTTACTGGTACTCTTCGGGTACTTTAGCGCCTGAAAAAATTTCTACCGCCAAAGACCAAGACTATGCTTGTGCAAACCAATATCTTCCCTGTAGCTGTAGTCAGTTACACATCACCATAGTTGGTGATGTGTGATGTTATGACCTGAATGCAGATCATCTCGATAAGTTAGACCGTCTTCTTAATAACTGCATTCGGTTCGTCTACGTCGTAAACTACGTACTCTCACTGTCTAATACTCTATTTTAAACGACCCATCTTCGCCGACATATATAAACTCCTACCATGGGAGAGCCATGCTTCAGCATGAATGGGCCGGCTCGACCGGTGTAATACCACGGCCTGTGTTTCGCCGAGTGTGTGAGGATACCGGAGACACACACTCTAACCCCTACCTCATCTCCCTCCCCTTCCCCTAAAGGCCGGCAACGCACTTGTGACACTTCTGGTATTGCGGGTGTCCATTGGAGACGGTAATCGCTTACCATCAGGCGATACGTCTGCTCGTTTGCCCCCTATTCAATAATAAAAAAAACATCTAACTCTTGTGTAGCAATTGTGACAGAAACCTACGGTCCTCTAATAACCTTCTTCTTTGTTGTCTATCTCATACGTCTGAGTTTGTGGCTCACCCTTTGTAGTACAGTCCGTTCTTCTATGAAATGAGCTCTTATGGTTTATGTCCCTAGATAAAGATAATACTAATTATATATTACATTAGTTGAAACACCGCGGGTTACCCGCGGTTATTGTCGTAACGTGGGTAACGACGTGGGGCGAAGCTAGACTAAAAAAGATAGCCTAAGAAACTCCCTATATCTATATATAGGATACCTAAACTGAAATAAAAGTATTTTGTGATTGTAAATGTTCTTTCTCTTCTTTATAACATTCTATTCAATCCTCTTACTCCACGTTACCTTAAATCCCGGTTCACCTTTCTACATGACACACACTCTAAATTGTTGAGATCGTCAGAGAATCTGACATTGAAAATGCCTGGACATAATACCAAATTCCTCGACCACTCCTTCACTGCCAAAGCAGTTCGGTTGTGGAACGCCTTATAGTCCACGGGCCCACGTACAAGGGATTTCAGTGATTAATAACAGGCTGAAAGTTTATACACAGCTTCGTTTTGACGAGACCCCCAACTTTTATTATTGGACCAAATTCTGATAGTGGCAGGAAAAAGCGGGATAGGGAGCGAAACACGTCGATTTGATGAGTGTCCCAAATTAATAAATAACAGTTTCTAAAAATCACTACTTGTGACTAAAGTGAATGGTACCTTCCCGAGTGACCCCCAGCTCTAACATGTCAGAATGGTGACTTGAAAAATTTTATTCATTTTCATTAATAACAAACTGATTTTTGTTTTGGGGCTTGCAAAATATATATTTTACATAAAAAATGCATCGGCATACAAATTCGATGGTAATTTTTTTGAGACCCACACTCGAAAAAATATTAACACTCATTAGTCACTATATATATATATATTTATATATATATATATATTTCTTACCGAAAGGAACTCAATACCAATAGAAATTACATAATGGTGCTAATAGTGTTGTTTGAAATCTCTTCAAATTAAATTACTATAGTCCGGCCGCTCTCGGAATGCGTTTCTGACACTTGTAAATTCTTCATGAGTAGTGATGTACCATAAACATTAATAATATTTGGTAACAGTATTTATAGCTTTATATTTTATTATATTTCAAACACAATTTTAACAAAATTGTTGATGGATGAATTAACTTTAATCATAATTACTGAATGAAACGGAGGGAAAGAAAAGACCGCCAATTGTTATACATCCTTACATACCTTGTAACTCATTTTGTTATACTGTTTTTTTATGTATACAATCAAGATAAATAATTAAAATAATATTTTATAAAATTAGAACGTTTTATGTAACACTATACCGACCGGCAGAAAACATTACGATTACAAAAATACTCAGTTGCAATTGCCTCGTTATATTGTCTCATCACTACAAAAACAAACGGTTGACATAACCTAGAAACAGCGCAGTTTGACGTCGTAAGACTTTTAAAAATTATTCTTCTTAAATTACTTAATTGGTATTATCTTTAGCCCAAAATAAAGTGTTTATTGTAAATAATAAATAAAGTGACCATTCAATTTATAATGTTATTACTCATTATTAGGGTTAATAAAAGATATTTAAAATTTTCCCATAAATTGTGCGCCAGTTCAAAGTTACATCGCCCATTCGATCACGACCTGTCAGAAACGCATTCTCTCAGCGGCCAGACAATAGTTACTAACAATTTATTTTGTACGGTTAAACGACGTTCTAAATGTCAAAGGTTGATTACATTAGATATATCACACTTAAAAAGACTAAATATAAATACATACATACAAAACTAACATTTTCAAAATCACTATACAAAAATAAAACAATACAAGATGATTTTAGAGAAATTTTAGTGTGATTACAAAAGAATTAGGACTAATATTGACTGCGCGTTTGGCCTAGTGGTTAAGTGGTCGCCACGCCATTCCCTACTACGCCAAGTGTTGTGGGTTCAAATCCCACATGGAACAAGACTTTGTGTCCATCCACAAATTGTTGTTGTATGTACATGTATGTTTGTAAAGTCCCCCGCGACACAGGAATCATTACAAGTGTGGGAGCGGTCTTTTTATATAAAAAATGTACATCTTGCAAGCGGCCTTTCACATTTTACGTCACGGTCATGACTCTAAAAGCTGGTTCATACGGAATTTTGAGTTGTAAATGATAAAAAGATGAGCTGGGGCCCAGGTAGTAACCGCTAAATAAAATAAATATTCAGTTTTATATTTTTTATTTAATCACTAGACTAACACTAAAATACAAAAGGCTTATTAACTAGTACTTATTACTAATAAATAAAAAATCATCATCATCATCACAGTCCACTGCTCGACACCTATGTCCTGAAGGTCCTGACACTAACTGAAGAAGTGGGCGCCTCTTCTGTTAGTTTATAGTCTATACTAATATTATAAAGAAGTAAAGTTTGTGTGTTTGTATATTTGTTAAATTGTAAGGGGTAATCTCGGGATCTACTAAACCGATTTTAAAAATTCTTTCACCAATAGAAAGCCACATTATTGCTGAGTGTCATAGGTTATTTAAAAAATAGAAAAATAAAAAGGCTTTTACGTGGTAGTCGGTTTTGCATAGTGAATCGGAGAAAAAACGGTCGAATAAAAGCGTTTCTTATGAACGCTGCCTTAACTATGAAATATTTATATTTAATTTCTAGAGAAAAGATGTGCAGCTTGAAAATGCCTACAAATATATATTTTCATAAAGTCAGCGAATCTTTATGAAAATAAGTAAACTCATCGTCTTAAGTGTATAAAATAAAAGACCTTTCCCTTTAACAGCAAATGATTTGGACGCATGGTTAAAGAGATAATACGATATAGATTATCGTAACCGTATCGTAATGTATTGGATGATAATTCTATTACTAAACGGGATTAATTATGTACAATATACCTACGTATACCTAACCCTCCTTTTGGTAGTTAGAAATTAAAACATAACACTCTGTACTAAAAAAGGATTATTAACATTATGTCGAACGAAGTGGGCACGGGTCAGCTAGTCTTAAATAAACTTACATAGTATATTGAGTTATGTACACACACGCCCACTATAAAAACAATCCAGTAGCCTATTAATAGTCAACATCAACAAAACAAATAATTAATTATTTCCGACCTGAAATCGAACCCGAGACTACATACATTATTATAGAGAGAAAGTGTGACATTTTACAAAACATAAAATAAATAAATATTTAACACACAACGCCATCTAGTCCCAAACTAAGCAGAGCTTGTGTTATGGGTACTAGACAACTGATATAAATACATATATACTTTTTTTTCGTAAATACATATATATCATACATAGAAAACACCCAAACTCCGTAACAAATATTTGCAGATCATACAAACATTTGGTCCGACCCGGGAATCGAACCCGAGACCTCAAGCACAACAGTCGCATACGCTACCACTGCGCCACCGAGGCAGTTAGTTTAGTATTAATAGTATCGTTTGTTAAACAAAGCTTGATTAACAAATGATACTATTAATACTAAAAGATCTCTTATCTATTTTATTTGTAAATACATGCGCGCTCGCGTATTTGGCGAATGGCGTAGTACACCTTGATAGCCGGCCCCAGGCGAAGGTGCAGGCCCTCCACGAGCAACTGCCGCGACGCCTTCAGGAACTTCGCGCCCGACATTCGAGCGGCAGCCACGGCAGCACCGGCGCTGGTGCCCGCTATTCTCGTCACCAGCGCTGATACATGCCTCTGTGAAAAAGAAGTTAACGTTATTCATTGTTACTTTTTTGTAGTCATCTATTTTAGGGTGAAGAAATTTGTGCTACTCACTTGAGTCCAGCGATTGGGGTTGCGTGGTAGAGCGAGGGACTGCAGGTGCTTCAACAGTCTCTGGTAGGAGTGGTGAGCCCATCCCTTGGTCGGCGGCCTGGCGTAGGCGGGGGGCAGCGGGATGGGTGGCCTCGCACGGGGGGTATCTTGAGCAGCCTTGCGCGAGCAATATTCGAGAGCTGCCAGGCGCGCCTGGGTATAATTGGCGGCATGGCGGGCGATTGGCATTTCGGTGGATAGCGGGGTGGCCGGCCTGGCCGGGGCAAGTGGCGTGATAGGCCTGGCGGGACCGGATGTAACCCGTCCGGCGGAGGTGGACTTTTTCAGTGGCCTGGCAGGGGCGGATGTTCTGCGCGGTCTGGCGGCGGCGGGTGGTAGTGGTGCGGCAGGCTGGGTTTGTGGTTCAGCGGGGGTCAGCGGGATTGGTGGCCGGGCGGCGGCAGGTGGTGGTTGTGTGGCAGGCTGGGTTTGTGGTTCGGCGGGGGTCAGCGGGATTGGTGGCCGGGCGGCGGCAAGTGCTGGTGGTGCGGCAGGCTGGGTTTGTGGATCGGCGGGGGTCAGCGGGATTGGTGGCCGGGCGGCGGCAGGTGGTGGTGGTGCGGCAGGCTGGGTTTGTGGTTCGGCGGGGGTCAGCGGGATTGGTGGCCGGGCGGCGGCAGGTGGTGGTGGTGCGTCAGGCTGGGTTTGTGGTTCGGCGGGGGTCAGCGGGATTGGTGGCCGGGCGGCGGCAAGTGCTGGTGGTGCGGCAGGCTGGGTTTGTGGTTCGGCGGGGGTCAGCGGGATTGGTGGCCGGGCGGCGGCAAGTGCTGGTGGTGCGGCAGGCTGGGTTTGTGGTTCGGCGGGGGTCAGCGGGATTGGTGGCCGGGCGGCGGCAAGTGCTGGTGGTGCGGCAGGCTGGGTTTGTGGTTCGGCGGGGGTCAGCGGGATTGGTGGCCGGGCGGCGGCAGGTGGTGGTGGTCCTAAAGGAGTGGTGGCAGGTGCTAGAACGCCGACAACAAGTGCGTTGTTTATCCAGTACGCTATGTCGTTGTAGATGCTGTCATTGGACACACGTAGCCTGCGGTCCTGCACCGCAACGACAGTTGCGGTGTGAACCATACACGGCGCCTGTTGGTAGAATCACAATATTAGAATCTTCAACATTTTATAAGGCTTACTGAGCTGTGGGTTGGTGGTTGGGTTTTGATTTTGATAGGCTATGTATGTTCATCTGTTCCCTCATAGCTCCTCAACTACTTATTGGAACTGGAACGTTAAAAGCATCTAGATCGTCCGCTAGTTATGGGCTCTATGGCGTGTCACTGAATCTAATGTGGCGCTCTTTAACGGTCATAAAGTAATGTGTTAAAAAAGAAATTTAAGATAAATATGGCGTGTTTGGTAACATTGGAAAAGGCATTACTTATAGATTTCAAAAATATACATATTATTAGTATTATTATTAGTGCGATAATAGGCTTATGTCCATTAAGAGTAAATATACTAGTTAAGGGTTTATAATGATTAATTATGTTATGGAGAAAATGACAAACAATTTTAAAAGTGTTTAAGATTAATAATATTTTTAAAAAATAAATTTCGTAAAATGAAACCTTTAGTCACGTGATAGAGAAAACGAATCAAAATGCGTGACGTCACGCTATGGGAAACAATCGTTTTTTTGGCCGTTTCTAGTATAGCTACAGATTCTTGCTTGTTTAAATTTCGGTTTTTAACAACTAATATTAAGTTCATACAGTTTTTGCTAGTTATAATTTGAAATAATTTACCATGGAATCTGGATTCAGTAAAGCAGACAGTAATAATTTGCCCAGAATCGATGCCGTTATGCTTGGAATTTTTTTCGCGTCGAACAGTGACTTTTGTTCATCTGAATTTCGCAATGTTACCCACTGATTTTGAGGTTAGATTTACGAAGTATGAAAATATGCACAATAGTAACAAAAATTTAATAATTTCAGGTCTCCACGAGCTTCACATGGAGATGACGCTATAGGTTATGTCCAGTTTAAGCGTGACGGAAAAAAATATATTGTAAAGTGCAAAATATGTCCTGAACAAAGTTCACGCAAAATTATATGGATGCACACTGGTTGTTGATGAAGAAGAGGATATTATTAACTTCGTTCAGTGTCAAGACTGCGTAGCTTCACAGGGGGGATGTAAATATGCATACATATGACAGCAAAAGACTTGTCCGAGGGTAGGCCCATGTTGCCCGCAAATTCATTTATTTTGATGAAGCTTTTGGAAGAGGGACGTAAGAGAAAAATTAATAACTGTGAACTTTTAAAATATCAAACCACTTATTATCGAAGCGAAGAACAAACCCTCTCCATGCATCAACTTATATGTAATTTTAAAGGGAATTGGGTTGATGCGTTTTTAAAAAAAAAACACATATCACCTTTATTAATACAGAGAGTTGAAGAAAAAACAAGAGAACAATCTAATAGCAGCCTATGGTTTTAACTAAGGTATGGTCGGATTTCGGCTTCAAAAGCCTTTGAAGTTAGCAGATGTAAGACTACCGATGGCACACTTTTATCGCTCATATTAGGTGGTAAAATTCCAGACACTACTTCTATAAAACGTGGCCGTCTTCTAAAAGATGAGGTAAGAAAAACAGTGGCAATAAAACTGAAGAAAAAAATAAATAGGTGTGGCCTGATTTTAAACTTCAACTATCCTATGATTGCTGGATCCCCAGATTCAATATTTGTTGATGGCATAATCGAGATTAAATGTCCTGTTAATCACAACACCTCTAAAAATTATATACAAAATGGAGAAGTTGCAGAAAAAAAATTAAGCCCAAATGCAACTTCAAATGTATATAACAGAAAAGAAACAAAAATTTGGATAGCGGACCCAGATTACAATGAAAATCAAAATGTGCTGATTTCAAGTGTGCCATTCAATATTGAGTATGTTGAGAATTTAATTAATAAGAAACTGTTAAACTTTTGGAAAATTAATGTGTACCCATTGTTACATGAAACTGTGGAACTCAAATAAAAAACAATCTTAAAGTTTTCCTTACTTTTATTTTATTAAAGAATCTTGCAAATTAATTAATGCACATGCTATGGTTATTATATCGTCAAGGATTTTCACAAATTTGAACGTAATACATGCATGTGGTCTAAGTATATAAAATTCACGTAAGAGCCTAATAACCCTTTCTATATGAATCCTCAAGCTGGCAATCTGTTTAGTTAACTTTGCTTCAGTTTTACACATTTTCACTCCTTTTTCAACACTTGGAGGTCTTACTAGTGTAATACCTGATTTTTAAAATATTGTTCTAGATGTTTAATAAAAAGGGTATGTTTGTAACATTAATTAGAAAACTAAAATAAAACGTTAACTCCTAAAAGTGAAACAACAATGTAAGACAATTTATTATTTGGAAAATAGGGATTCTATAAAACACATCTAGTGTGCTCGAATTGTGTAATAGACTTTATTGTGTGAAAAACGTACATCAAAATGATCTTTACAAAAATACATTCTTGAACCTGTTGATGAACTATCAGCATAATCAGATCTTGCAAGGTTTAGCCACTTTTTTCGTATTTCTCCATTATTTGACACATATATAAATAACTTGTTTGGAGTTTTTTAGTCGTGCTATTATACTGGGGTACTTTACAATACATATAATATGAAAAATGCATTTTTAAACTATAAATACACTATAACGTACAAACACACTGTGTCTCTTTGATTTGTTTCGCACGGCGTGACGTCATTCAAGACGCCATGATAGTCTTGTGCGTTTTGAAAACAAAATTAAATCGGTATTTCAAAACGCGAAATTTATCATGTAAACGCTCGATTAAAAAAAAAGAAACCTTTTATTTTGATAAAATGCATCACAAGCTAAAGTATTATGATGATAAATGAATTCAAATTTAGTCAACCAGCCTATTGTAGTCATTCCATGGTATTTTAAATATTCTTTGCAAAAAAATTAGTACAGTCGTTTTATGTCGTAGTTGGGTTTTAATTTTTACTTTATTTTGACTAAATGCATATGTATGTTTACACGATAGATATTCCAATTTTTTTTTCAATTTCTGTCTGTCTGTCTGTTTGTTCCGGCTTACCGCTGGAACGGCTGAATCGATTTTGATAGAAAGAGTAACTAAGGCTACTTTTACTTTTTTTACGGTTACTGTAGTACCGCGGGTAACGCCGCGGGGCTTAGCAAATAATTTATAAAATCTGAAACATATTTGGTTTTTTGACGTAGTTGTTGACTGTTACATTCGGTGGTTGTACATAAAGCCAAAAGAATAAGAAAAGTAACTAACAAACGATTTTTAAATTTTTATCTCGTGTAATAAAATTGCGCTAGCTTTACAAGCTTTCTAAGAATATATTTATTTGCATATGTAAAATAATCTGCATTCGGTCAAATGCCAAATGTCGGAGACAATGGTCGGAGCAAGTAATACACTTAGACTGCAATAACTATTTTACATGATAAGAGTCGTTACAAAAACTTGGGTTCATTATAAACGACTCTTCCCGTCATTCCCTCAATTCAGGTGTTAGAAAATAATTAGTGCAAAGACAAAATATTTAGTTTGACAAAGTTTATACTAGTTAGGTAAATCTGTACTGATCTACACTAATATTATAAAGGTGAAGAGTTAGTTTAGTTGAACGCGCTAAACTCAGGCCGATTTGAAGAGTTTTTTCACTGTTAAACAGTCGGTTATCTTTTTTGGAAGGGATTTTCCATCTCGACAAAAAAAATGCTAGACTTTAATCACCATGCTACTTACTATCAACATCAGCGGATTATTAATAACTGTAACATGCTACTAAAACGCAAATGATTCCTTTTGACAGCTTCAATTACGTGCGCTGCGTAAACAATTAAAGTTTTTAAGCAAAAATGTTTGAAATTATTAGCCCTTTAAAAGATCTAAAAATAAGGTTTTTATGGTAAACAAAGATATTCGCGCTAAAAGAAGCTAAACCTACTCTATATATTACCAGTATATACAAAACTACTACCATAAATAATAATTAATACACTATAAACATAAATATACGTATATATATATAATTTATATTAAAATACACAGAACTGTAGTAGGTCTTGTCAGTCGATCCGTGGAAAAACTGACTTTCAGGTAAAACCAAAAGAAATAGAGTAGCTGGCCCTGAATCATTTTGTGATTAATGAATGCTAAGAAGATGACGATTCTTTACAATGTTAAGAATTAAAAAGAACTTACTTGTTCATCAGTCACCCGTATCTTCATTCCGACTGTGATTGCGGGAGGTGCGCGAGGCGTCGCAGAAGTTTCGCGAGTTGCCGAAGACATTGTGACTTAACTGCAAACTGCACTTGAATTCTCACTATGTTTGAGCAGACGTGCTCAAATGTCGTCTGTTGCTGTCGAAAGCTCTGAACTGACTGAAGAAAGTTACAAAAATTTTTGCAGGGTTTTGGAGATTTTATGGCCTCTTTACATTTTTTCTATACACATAATGGAAACAATAAGATAATATAAATAAGCTTCTTTCTAGTTTATGTCGGTAACTATCGACATTTTCTTGTAGTGCCACCCAAATTTCAAAGAAGTGATTATAAAACAATTTAATAAAATATCACAAAAAATGCAATAGGGTCGGTAGGTGTTTTATTATTCACTAGAAATTATATACAAAGATGTACAAAGAACGTTGATAAGCACCGATCTTCTGAAATTTATAATTTACAACTAAATAGTGTTTCTATTTATAATCCAATCATTAATTGACAGTATAACATTCACAGAGAGCAAATACTGTAGGTATTATAAACATCCCTTACCAATTGCTAGCACTCGGCAATGATTGAGGTATAAGGTAACACCGCCGTCCACAGTATATCCGAATATGTCCAGTTATGATTATTATCGCTTAAGTATTGAAATGAATTACATTTATTTTAATTGATTGATGTAATAAATACATCGTTTTATTGCATATTGGATATATTACAACCACAACTAAAACCAGGAGGTACAAGTGACGTCTTTAGGAGGAAGTAGACGACAATAGGTTTATATTTTTACAACCGTTGTTTGCATCGTAGCAAATCGTTGTTTTACTTTTTTCTCCCAATTTAAGAATCAATAGGAACAATAAACAAGGGTGGTTCGACAGCTGGTAGATATTTTGGAAACGCGTTTGAGAGGGATTGAAAATTTGTTAGAAACTTTTTTCAGAACATCCTAATTACAGAAATGCAGACCTGACTGGAGAGTAGCGCTGATATAACAACTATTGAATATTGGAAACCAAAAAAGATTTTTTTCTTGCTAAAAATACCTAAAAAAAATTACTAAAAATTTACTTTCAAAAAAATACAGTTAAACTTAAATAAAGAAAAAAATAAGCTAGCCAGGCGACTTGCAAGGGATTTTAATACTGAAAGATGCATACAAAATGCCTAAATTAATACAAAAAGAAAAATCGACGGGTTGCACTCCGGGAGTGCCGGCAGAAGTGAAAACTTGAATATTAACGTTGTGCATTTTTGATATTTTGGAATGGTTAGAGAATAATTTTGTACGAATTGCTTTCATTATCAGTATAAAAGTACTATTATTTATGTGGTGGAATACAATATTCATTTATTGCGCTATTGTACACAAACATGACAATTTATATTACATACACACACGAACATTCGCGCAAGCGCCCTGCGCCGCCTGTCCTGTCACGTGACCTGACGCGAGTTTATACATTTTTACCCATTCCAAAAAAGTACACAGCGCCGCTAAAGAAGTTTTCACTTCAAAAATTTGTTTGAGGCAATTTGCAATTTGTACAGGGTAATGTTAATATTAAAATAAGATTTTGAAAAAAGAAAGTGATTTTGGTGAGATTTTCTACGAGCTTTATTTTTTTGCCTACCTGGCAAAGGTAAGCAAAAAAATAAAGCGTGCGTATGAGTGAGAAGTGAAAAGTAAAGCTACAATGTGAAAACTCACAAAGTTAAATCAAGAATAAACTAAAATATTTTGCAATTGCGATCCAAATTTATCGATACACCAACGTCATAAATAACTTGTAACCTATACATTTATATATACAAATAAATAAAATTGGAGTGTCTGTTTGTAATATTAATATAACCGCTTTTTACAAAATGCATTAGGGTACACAATACATATTATACCAATTTTGTGTTTTTCTTAGTTTTTGTCTGCCTGTCTGTTTATGTCGGCTAATTCCGGCTCTAGAAGGACTGCACTGATTTTGACAGGACTTTCACTGGCAGATAGCTTATATAATAAAAAGTCACTTAGGCTACTTTTTCTTAGACTAGCTTTGCCGCGCGGTGTTACCCGTGGTTGTAAAAGTACAATAAAATCCGCGGGTAGCACCGCGGGACTCAACTAGTTCATTTATGTAGTATTATTATAATTTGTGCTGGTATTGTGATAAGTGAAATGTTGAAAGGGTCTAATTTGACTTTATAGCACGTCTAATCTTAACGGTGATTGCCTCCGGTTTTCGTTCCAATCATACCGAAATCTGCACCAATCGCAACGCTAAACTCGGTAACCGTGACAATGGAGTCAATGTGAAACAAGCTCACACTAGATCCTCTCAATATTTCACTAAACGCAACGCCAAATGCGGTCACCGATCTGACTGGAACAAATTCAGACAAGACCCTCAGGGCCAGTGATGTATAAAAAGAAATATTGCTCTGAGTCGCGTAACCACCCTAGACAGTGTTGCTCTTTGCGACTTAGAGCCCAGCAAAATACCTAACAATCCGCATGATGCGAAAGCATTACGGGAATGCCAACAGTTGAGACTAATTGTAATTAATTATTCAAAACTAATTGCACCATCAACTACTGTCTCTCTGATACATTTTGAACCATCTTCCAGCAATAAGTCTGCTCTTTTTACATTACATATTTATCAACAATTGATTAGTTAAACATATTTATCAACATCTTATAACACTTTTTGATGACATGAAGATAGAAATGCAAAAACAAACGAATTTAATTATGCAAAAGATGGAGGAGAAACTGAACCCTTTAGTAAAAGAAATAACAGACTTGAAATCCGAAAATAAGAACCTACTCGAAAAAAATTGATAATAATATACTCGTATTATATTATAGCCTTTGAAGTTAAAGAGGAAGAGATTTCAAAACGAAATCTGATAGAAACAGTCATTAGAAAAAAGGAATCGAAAATAAATATAGACATCAGGTAATGACATCAACAACATATATCGCCTAGGGTAAAAGGGTACAGAAAATGAAAAATCAAGATCCGTTCTCATCTCTCTAACACATGCTTGGAAAAAAGAATAAATTATGAGTAATAAGAAGAAACTGTCCGATATGAATCTAGCAGAATACTGTCCAGCAGCCAGATAAACAAAAAACATACGAATGTAAGCAAAACACCTAGAAAAACATTCCCCAATCCAGTTTTTCACCGTGGGGATTACGACAAATACCCTCCAGATAATACTATAGATAAACATAAAATAAAACTAATGTTAGAAGTCTAAAAGCAGAAGAACTAATAGAATTAGAACAAGCAATCAAAAAAATCAAATGGAATGTTATTGGAATTTGTGAAACCAAAAGAGACGTAAAAGATATAATAGAAATTAAAAAATAATTTACTGTCATATGGATGTCAAACATGGTCCTTGACAAAGAAAACCTTACAAAATTAGTATGCCAGCAAAGTATCGAAAGAAATCTGTTAAAAATAATAAGGATAGATAAAATGAAATTAACTAGTATAAGGAAAAAAACAAATTATAAAGCTTTAAATGTTAAATCAAAGAACTAAAATGACGGACGAGACAAACAACAAGAAATAACAAGAAATTTCCGTGAAAGAGCCACGCTTTGGCATGAATGGGCTGGCTCGACCACAGTGATACCACAGCTTCACAAAAAACCGGTTTGAAATAGCGCTTGCGCTGTTTTTTACCGATGAGTGAGGATACCGGAGGCCCATATCCCAACTCCTCCCTCCATCCCCCATATTGCCCGTAGCGTGATAATTTCCCCCCGTGCCGTTCTGTCGAGCTTCTTAGTCACCTTTGTGCTATTGATAATATCGACAGTGTGAAGAAGTCTCTAAGTAATAAAATAAATCACACAGCGGGGTATTTGTGGCCAAGGTGTTAGTTTTTATGACCCATGTTTTAAAATAATCAAATTGCTTATGGTAAATATAAGTATGAATAAATATTAGATAAAAGCAATTATTTATTACTTAACCCAAGCCGGCATGGAGTCGTCGGCAGTAGGCTCAGTGTAGTTTTGAATAAGTGCACTTTGCAATATTACTACCTGCAACCTCGTTCGCGTCTCTTATTGCCCGTAGCGTGATAATTTTCCCTCGTTTTCTGACAGTTAAAACATCAGCTCTCTTATATACTAAATGTGTGGGGTGGCGAAATGGAAGACACAAAAGAACTTAAAGGACGACACGTTGTGCTCTTTCAAGTTCAATTAAATGTGTCTTGGCCGCTGAACCCCATGAGCAAATACAATGAGTAACCACACATTCAGCCAATGCTTTATAAGTTTGAATCAAAAGTATAGGATCCTGTATCATTCTCAAGTCTCTAAATATATAAATAAGTTTCCTTAGTCTACCACCAACCACAGTAATATGCTTCTTCCAATTTAACTTGTCATCAATTTTTACGCCTAAAAAAATGTCAGTACTTTTTGTTAAAGTGGGACAGCAGCAATGTGAAGGCAAAGTATAACTTCGATTACATGGATAACAGTGCACACTAATGGTAGTCACAATTATTAGCATTGGATTGTGAATTGAAGAATACCTCTACTCTAATGCTAAGTGTATTTTTATGGTATACTAGTGTAGAATACTATGGAAACAATTAATGCTAGTTGGTTATCTGTGAAGTAGTTTCATTTCATTTCAGACAAACTCGTCTGGGTGTTGTTTAGATGTGCCTGCCAAAGTAACTCTAATCTGCCAAGTCTTACATATTGCTTGCTCTGATTTATTTATTTAAAAGCCTTAGCAACCGTTATCTATAAACGGATTTTTTCAAGCAACCTTATACTACTGCAAATGCAATAAAATCAACTTTAATTTTATGTTTATTTCAAGTTGTTAACAGATTGGTGCAATTATTAATATCAACTTATCTATTTGTATGCAGCTGCTAAGTAATAGGGCCCAGAAAAAGGTTAACGATATGTAAAACAGTTTACTGGTATTGTTTTAAATTAATTCTTCACGAATGTAAGTCTGTACGTACGAGGACAAATTGTCTGTCCTCTTTATAAATCTTAAGGAAGGCACTGCATCGCAACCCATTAATTACACTTAATTGTCGATTATACATTTCAGCTAAATATTTAAGTTCTTATCTGCATCTTCGCGCGTGTTTATGTCGGCTATCGTGGTAAAAAGTAGCCTATGTGGTTTCATAAAATCAAGTTCAGCCGTGATATCGTAATAGACAAGTTTTTTGTATCTAGTGGTATCTATACATACAAATAAATAAAATTGGAGTGTCTGTTTGTAATATTAAAATAACCGCTTTCTACTACATGCATATGAATGTAGTATACGGTACACATACCAAAATATATATTTTTAAATTTTTTGTCTGTCTGTCTGTTTGTTCCGGCTAATCTCAGGAACCACTGGTCCGATTAGAAAAATTCTTTCGGTGTTGGATAGTCCATTTATCGAGGAAGGCTATAGGCTATATATCATCACGCTACTACTAATAGGAGCGGAGCACCAATGAAGAATGTTTCAAAAACGGGGAAAATTTCACGCCCCGGACAATATAAGACGCAAACGAGCTTGCGTGGGTCAGCTAGTAAGTGGTAAAGTAGAAGAAGTGATGGGCCGCACAGGACCGGCTATTATGGAGAACCTTGGGGAAAGCCAATTTCAAGCATTGGGCATCTTTTGGTTGAGATGATCACGTTGATGAAGTAGAAGCTGATAATCATTAAAATAAAACCAATGAAATGAAAATATTTTAAAGAAAATTATCTAATGAGAACTTAATATGAAATTTTAGCATAACGTATATAACAAGCAAATCCCAAAATGATACGAGTATTTAACAGTTAATAAAACAAAGATAGTTTGCCCAATCTTTTCAAATTGATAACACACAATGTTTTTTTAATTAAAATTTTTTTTGAAATAAGATGTTTTTTTTTGAGGTTTTACCGAGAAACAATGCTTAGTTATTAAAGGTCTTTGTACGTCTTTGTTTTCAATTTCTAGTGAAAAATTACAACATTTACCGACCCTACCACATTGTTTTGTGATATTGTATCGATTCCTTCCTAGAAATCAAGGCAGTTACTACAAAGGAGTGCAGGTAATTTTATCCAGAAAGAAGCTTATGTCTTATCTTAGCTTGATCTTATTGTTTTAAATTTGTATAGAAAAAACCCTTTTCTCTAAGGCCATAAAGCCCATAAAACTAAGTAATAATAGTTGTTTTCTTAATTTTCATCAGTGCTTTTAATAAGTAAAGCTTTTAAAGTGCATTTAAAGTCAGATGTCTTTGGCAGTTTACGAAGATCCTATGAGGCCTCGCCCACATCTCGCACCTCGCAAAAGCGGCATGAAGATGAAAATATCAGTACCACCCGCCCTCGCCAGGGTGCCTACGAGACACGCGCCCGCCAAGATGCCTACGAGACACGCGCCCGCCAGGATGTCTCTTTATCTATCAATATCTTTTGTACTTATCTTATATCTTTTAAATATTTAAATCTTAATCTTGATTACATTTTATATTTTTTTGTGAAAAGTCACACTTTTTCGTCTTATAATTTATGGCAAAGGGTCTTTAACCCATAGCCTAAAAGTGGTAATTTGTTTATGTATGTATGTACACTTACAAGAAGTGAGACACCGCCTGACTCCGTGCTATTGGTTGGAATACGGAAGTCTAGCGTAATTTAACACCCGCGGGGGCGTCATGTCATACTAATATTATAAAGAGGAAATCTTTTTTGTATGTTTGTTTGTTTGTAATGAATAGGCTGTAAAACTACTGGACCGATTTTAAAAATTCTTTCACCATTCGAAGGCTACATTATCCACGAGTAACATAGGCTATATTTTATTTTGGAAAAAAATAGGGTTCCGTAAGATATTGGGGTTTTTCGGACACAAGGTGTGAAAAATCAACCCTATACGGGGGAAAATTTTTCGCTACGGGCAATAAAAGACGCAAACGAGGTTGCGTCGGTCAGCTAGTTAGAAATAAAGTAAGATTGTTCTTATTTTGTGCATAATGTTGGCTTCAAAATATGTTTAGGATTTAAATGTTTAACGAGTAATGAATTGTTTATTTAGAGAATTCTGTAAATATTGACTATTTATAGGCTACTGGAGTATTTTTATACTGAATGACTAAGTTTTGATATATAAATTAATTAGTATTAGTAGCCATTTCCATTTTGCTGTTAATCTTGAAATTAAATTAAAATATAAAACTTAATAATTCTTTCATTTTTACCGCGGGAGAGCCACGCTTTGGAATGAATGGGCCGACTCGACCGAGTGATATCTTGGCCTTACAGAAAACCGGTGCAAAACAGCGCTTACGTTGTGTTTCACCGAGTGAGTGAGGATACCGGATACCTTTTTTTTCTGTGTGGAAATCCTCTCGGATACCACCACCGGGTGGAATATCGGACTCGATCCAACTGAAACCATACGCTATCTCGGGTACTGGATGCTAGGGAACCAGGTGCATCCTAAAAATAAAAATACCTGGAACCCCGACGTATCTCGAGATCGTTCAGCGATCTCAGGCGTTTGAGTCGCCTGCGGTACCTTTTTTTTTTTTTTCTTCGTGCGGAAATCCCCTCGGATACCACCTCCTGGTGGCATGTCGGACACGAACCGACGTGCCGGGGAACCAGGTACACCCTAGAAAGGAAAACCCTGGAACCCCGACGTACGTCGGGCCACCTACGCTTTGTAGATGGCCCCCTACCGTGTGGGAACCCCAGTGTTCCCATTATTGTTCCCCGGGGCGCTCAAGCTCCACAGCGTACGCGCCTCCACCAGAGCCTGCTTCTGCCGGGGTGATGGATGGCCTCATCTGTCACCCCCAGGCTTGCGCCTATGGAGGACGGAGATCATTCTGAGATCTGAGAAAGTGCTGCCTTCTTCGCTGGGAAGTCCGCGCGTTCGTTTCCTACATGACCAACGTGAACTTTGATGTAAAATAGCTTAATATTTTTATTCTCATCAAATGCTACGTTGATAATCGCGCGCGTTCACTGCTAGCGTTTCGACCATTTCTAAAGCGGTTCTGGAGTCACTAAAGATTCCAAACGTACGTTCGTTGCGCTAGAATAAGTTAGAACGGCTACAAGATCTCTGTATCCGCTTCATATTTGGTCTCAAAAAGTTCGACCATATTTCGGAATGCCGAAACAACTAAAGTGGTTACCTATTCGGCAGCGTTTAGACCTACACATACTCTCCTTACTGAATTCAACTATTTACAACTCCAATTCTTCTTCATATCTTCGTGACCGCTTCGACCACTTTATTCCCAGAAGCCAACCTTGTCGCTCAGATCAGATCGCCTTAGTACATGACACTTATTTGTATTTCTTTCATATATTTTTATGTTCTATGTGTACAAGAAAGAAAAGGTAGTAACTTTAAAATTTATACTTTTCTAAATTTTTTTTTTATCTGTGCTATAAGATAACCGTGCTTCGTGGCAGAGCTATGCTTCGGCAGGAATGGGTCGGCTCGGCCGGAGTGATACGGCCTCACAGAAAACCGGTGTGAAATAGCGTTTGCCCTGTGTTTCACCGAGTGAGTGAGGATACCGGAGGCCCATACCCCAACCCCTCGCCTTTCCCATCCCCCAAAGGTCGGCAACGCACTTGTGACGCCTTTGGTGTTGCGGGTGTCCATGGGCGGCGGTAATCGCTTACCATCAGGTGATACGTCTGCTCGTTTGCCCACTATTCAAAAAAAAAAAAAGATGTTGATACATACCAAATTGCAAGATTCTGAGTTTACGGGAAGTTATCCTATAGGTTTTAAGGCCCTAGGCCAGCATAGACGATAAATCTTTTGTTTACGTTGGCTTAGATGTTTGATTTCTCTAACGGACAGTAGACGTGAGTATTTACGCGTTCCTGAGAAAAAGGGTCTTGAGAGACCGACAGTGCACCTGTGTTTGCGCACACACTGATGTACTATCTCTTACGCAGTTTGGCTGGTTTCTATTGAAAATGGACGCCGTGGCCTAATCAGCTAGGAGAAAATCATTATACTTTTGATAAGGTCGAATACCTATCTACCTATTGTGAATTCCGGCCTTCAGAATTCGGTGATAGATTTGACAATAATATTTCTTGTTTTACTTGCATATGTAATGATTAAGTCGATTAAATTTTTCGTCGGATACATTATAATTTCAATATCTCAATTTTAAATCAAAAAAGTTCACCTACTTTGATTTTGAAAAAACGTGTACTCAAGCTTATTCATTACCTAAATTTTAAACATAGATATATAGAACAGTAATTACGACGTTAATATTCCTTAAATACTTATTCAAAATATTAAAAAGAAAACTATATCAAAAAGGATATAATTATGAAGGGCAATATAAAACCATTAAATTGATATACGTTTAATCGTTAATTAAGTATTCCACGTGCTTATTGAAATATTTTGCTACATTACACAGAAATAAAAAAGAACCCAGTATCCATAGACCTGCTAAGTCATTATCCTAGAATATATCACATATTTATTTGAAATAATTCGTTATTTAGAAAACGACGTATGTTGGTTCTGTTGCAACACCACAGTTGTTGTCTCGGGCAGATATGTACATGTAGCCGCCGATACCCCAGTTTGATCCCCAGGAGTTCTTCAGAATCCAGAAAGTATCACCATCGCGTTCACCGTAACCAACTAAAGTAACTTCGTGATTTAGTTGTTTCTCAGTGCTGCAATTAATGCGAAAACAATTTATTTACCACATGGAGCGGCACAATTGTCGTGAGGTTCTTCGGAGGAGTTCATTTCGCGGAGTCATATTTACTCGTTGACAGAACAGCAACAGAAAGATATATATCATTTATAATAAAATGCTAAACATGATAGTGTCAGGGGTCCAAAATACTATTTGAAACGTCAGGCACGTAAACACTGTAGAAAAATCTACTTACAAGAAAAAAATTAAATAAGTTTACCCCAACTACGTAATTAATTGATCTATTTATTAGGCTACCAACGGCTCGTACACTAACTCAATGAAATTACAAAAATATGGTTCTTAAAACTAAGCTCCTCGCCACGTACAGGTAGGCACTGCTAGGAATTAATTTACCCTATTTCCCCTGGGCAATTCCCATTATTACTCGTATATACCTATTCATCTCGCTCATTGAAATCGGTGAACCGATTTCCGTTTTGCCGCTATCGTAGAACATAAAAACATACATAGACCCCTAAAACTATTACCCTTCCTTTTGACTTCGCTGTATTCGGGTAAAAATGATACATAAAAGTAGACTGAAGATAACAGCATATTCATGATAATAACTGAACAGTACTTCTTATACTTTTCCTTTAGTTATAGGTTTGAAAATGTTTATTTACCACTTAATGTCATAGAAAATTCCCGATGAGTACAACTGGAAAGCTGGAGTGACATCGACGGACACAGAGAGCGGTCCATGGTTGACAAGAGCGACCTTTAATGCGCCAACGCTCAACGGTGTGACATCAGTATACCCACGAATTGGGTATGTCTTTGTTGAGTTTAGTATATTGCAAACTCCATCCTGAAATGTTGGAACAAATTGATTCAATTTAAGAAATTATATTAATACTTTAGAGGGCCTAAAGTTAGTTTATTTTACATTTACTCAATCGTCACGTTCCGCGTGTGCTGACAAGAACAGGTTGACGTGAAATCAAATGAAAGTGCCCACCCGACATGAGAGGACAAACTAGCAGTGAGGCTCAAGTTCTCATTTTGAAAAACTGATTTTTTCTTATTCAAATCGAAATTTAAAACATTACTTAGAACTTAAATAATGATGAGATTAAATCGTTTTAAATTCGAATCTGAGAAATGAAAAAAAATAAACGACATAAGTTATTATAGATTCCTTTTACCTGGTTTAGGTAAGGGCCGTATTCAGCTTCTGTAGGTAAACCGTACTCCATCATCCACTCATACGCAGCATTGTCAGTACCACCGTCGCAGCCAGCGGCTCCGAACCTTAGGTAAATTAAGGTATATTTTGAATGTTTTGCTTAAGAATAAATAGAATAAAAAGCAATAATCCAGTTTGAAGAATTTTGAATTTTTTTTTGAATTAAATGAGAACTTACGCCCAAGCGCAGTCAACAAGAGCTTGATTGCTAAGTGCTAAAAGTCTTCCACCGTTGACTCGTGCCAGTGCTCCCTCTACAGCGGCTGTAGTACCGAAGGTCCAGCAGGAACCACATTCCTCTTGATCTTAGGTGAAACGAAATTTTGAATAAATTAGACTCAGTGAAGTTCTTTTTTTTGCTCAAAGCTCTCCTTGTTACAGTTTCTGCTGTCTCAATCCTTTTATTTTCCTATTTGAGAAGGTTCTCAATGTAACCTATCCTAGCTTACCAATCTATCTGAATTCCTCACCTGAAACCAGGTAGAGTGGTGAACTGTTTTTGTTTACTAATTCCGTTTGTAAACGATTAGGTATTTTTTACATTATGATAAGCCTACCAGAGTGACTCTATTCTGACTGATGAAAAGCACAAGTAGAATCTAAGAGCTGTCACAATACTCATTGCGAATGCAGACCATTATGGTACCCACTGAGATGCTTCTACATCAATGGGTTTCCGGTCTCATATTTAAGAAGAATTAATCTTAACCAGGCTTTAAAAACTTACCAAAACCTTCTACAAAATCATAATGCCATAAATAATTGCAAAAAAACGGGTGATACACAGCGATGTTAACTTTCTGATACTAATAGCTTAGGTTTAGTTTAGGTTTATAAGCAATAAGAGATATCACTCACTTTTAACTTTGGAAACCAGCCCGAGAAGTCTTGCATCATATTCGGCTGGCAAATCATTAGCTATCTCCTTTAGCTTATCTTCGTGGTATGGGAAAGGAATGTTACCAGCTTTCCCTTCAGGTCGTCTGTTCAAACCCATATATTTTCTCATTTCCTCTGGCGCTTTGTCAGCAAAGTGATTGAGAGCAAGTTTAAATCCAAGGTTTTTTCTGTTGTGTTCGATTATACGCCTGAAAAATTTTATACAATGACAATTATTGGAGTTTTTGCTCATTGCATCATCGAATATTCTAGAATTGTGTTTATTTTACCTTACATTACTCTTGAATATACTTTTTCGCATTGTATGTTCTTTTTTATCGGCATACACCTTATTGAAGTCATTCTTGTAGCTGTAAGGGTGTTTTTAAAAATAAGATTCCATATCATATTTCATATTCATATACTATTTTGTAAATTACAATAATAGATTTCATTCAATCCAAATTGAAATGAATTTTTCGATTTACTTTTATAATACACTAGCTGTTGCCCGCGGCTCCGCCCGCGTTTATGTCGGTTTTTTCGTGTTTTTTCGCGGTCGCGGATATGTGACCGATGCAAAAATTAGATAAAAACAATCCTTGATACGGATTATACTCGTATATCATTCTAAAATTTCAGCTCGATCGGTGCAGAACATTTCGAGTTTTTGAAGCGTACACAAACCAACATAATAGTTTTATTTATAGATTTATCAATTAAATTAAAACACAAAATTAACATTTGAACATTATCATCACAAAGAACTACTTTAAACATGTTTTAATTTTCAGACCACATACATATATCGTAATATCGGTCATGGATATATCGCACATCAAGCACAAATAACATGCCGTTATCTAATACCTATATTTAAACCAGCAATTAATGTATATATACGTTTGGTTGCCTGTAAGAGATTGCCTTCGGGCGATAAGGCCGCCAATTGTACCTCTTAGCTTTAAGTTACCTTTGTTAATTATCTGGTGTACAATAAAGTGATTATTATTATTATTTATGTACCTATATAATCTGAATCTCGGAAACTATCCCAACGATTTTCATATAATTTAGTATGGAGGGGATTTCGGGCCGATAAATCGAACTAGCTAGGATTTATTTTTAGAAAATTGACGGTCATCCAGGTACTCAAATACTCACGAGTGGAATAAATGATCAATGTGGTGCTCCTTGTCAGGATCAGCGAGTAATAAGTTTTTGTAAATCGCTTTACTGTATACATCAGTTTGACTTTCAGGACAATTGTCTAAAAAGAAAAAGACATATATATTATACATATATTATATTAGAAAATCATATTATATCATATTATTTGGACACAGGACACATAACGCTATCTAACTTCAAATTAAGCAGAGTTTGTACTATAAACACTAGATTGACTACTGCATTACTTATACACTTTTACATATTGTGCACACCTTAAACTCAAAACAAATATTAATTTGTACAACATTCAGTCCGGCCCGGGTATCGAATAAAAATGTTCTTTACTAGGAAGATTCAAAAACCTTGTGGCGACCTCCACATACAGCGCCATCTACCGAAGATACACTGAACTACGAAGTAACGCACTGTACCTACAAACTACACTACACGGAGTAACTACCAATCCTGAATCGCGCAAATAAAGTTCCCGCGCCGATTATCATATATACAACATCCCAACATCAACTGTTGGGCAGTAGCCCGCCAGGCATGATCACCTAGCCTGGTCGGAGGATCCTCCCTTTGTGTTGGGTGGAACATGATACCCGTTCCCCCACAGTGGTGACCCCGACGTGATTGGAAGCAGCCTTTAAGGAAGCAGATCAGTAGCACCATCATATTCACTCCCACAGCAAGTCTCAGCCAGCCAGCAACTTCGGCCTCAACTGGGATACACCACACGCAGGATGCGACCGCTCCAGCCTGGTAACCCCTACGGCCTCTACAGCGTCTAGGCACAGCACACTGCACCTACGGTCCATGTAAGCAGAGCACATCTCTCCCGTCTACGCAGCAGCCAGCCACTACGCAGCAATCGCCCCGACTCACTGGGGACCTCACCGCAGCACCGCGCACCGCATGCGATCCCGACTCACTGGGATCAGCGGACTTCAGCCCCGACTCACTGGGAATAGCGGCATTCAGTTCCGACTCACTGGAACTTGCGGCATTCAGTTCCGACTCACTGGAACTACTCACTCCTGGCACTGGCAAGCTCCGCATCAGAGCACAGACAGCTGACTCAACATATATCGACCTCCAGTCTTGGAGGGGAGTGATGTGGCGACCTCCACATACAGCGCCATCTACCGAAGATACACTGAACTACGAAGTAACGCACTGTACCTACAAACTACACTACACGGAGTAACTACCAATCCAGAATCGCGCAAATAAAGTTCCCGCGCCGATTATCATATATACAACATCCCAACATCAACTGTTGGGCAGTAGCCCGCCAGGCATGATCACCTCGCCTGGTCGGAGGATCCTCCCTTTGTGTTGGGTGGAACATTATACCCGTTCCCCCACAACCTAAATTAGGTATTTTATTTGATATATGTTCCTTACAATCCGCTATGTCGAATACTCGATCAGCAGTAAAAGATTTCACAAAATCGTAGTAGTCAATAACATCATGTTTGTCCTTTGAGCCCAGCCAAACGTTAAATTCCAGGACTTCATATCTGAAAATGAACCACAGGATTTATTAATTTGTATTGAATGTTTACCTAAAGTCACATGTCATACCTTCAAACCTTCAAGAAAAGAGCGTACTCCTTCTTAAAAGGCCGGCAACGCACTTCTGACGCCTCTGGTGTTGCGGGTGTTCTTGGGCGGCGGAAGTCGCTTACCATCAGGTGATATGTTTGCCCGTTTGCCTCCTATTCAATAAAAAGAAAAATGCCCTAACTTCGTTGGAATTATTGTATTTTGTAAAAAATATCATCATTTATTAAGTTCAGTGGTCGCTCACTGGTCGAAACTCGAACATAATTTTTTATTTTAAACTTTTCGCTCTCCTCCTCCATGTAAACTTTAACATTACCAAGTTTCATACCCCTTCGTTAGCAAAGTTTTTGCTTAACGTATAAATAACTATACCTAAATATTTTCAATTTTGACTACTTCAAATTCAACTAATCGACTTGATTATCATTATCATTGTGGTGACGTATTTAGAATATAGAAAGACGCTCATAGCTCAGTTGCACTCGGTGATTAGAAACAATCACCAAGGGTAAGTAACAACGGCGCAGTCAGGACGTGGATGGGTGACCGCTGGTGGCATGATACCATGAGTGTGTCGTGTAGCTTAGTAAGAGGCCTTTGGGTGGCTTAAAAAAATCCAACGGCAAGACTACGTAGCCACAACTTTGTCATGCGTGGGGTCATATGACCTTTACCCTTCAGAGAGGAGACCCGAGCCCAGTAGTAAGACATTGTGGGTTGTTGATGATTCTTTCTATATTCTTCATATTCTTCTATGTATAATTATGGACGTTGTAGAAGGTGACTAAATGAATAAACCACGCAAGGCAACATCACTACGAAAAAAAGAAAAACTTGAAGCAAACCCTATACCAACTCGTTTGTCCAGAGTGGAATAGTAGGGCAAAACCTCCTTTTGAAGGAGAGGCATATGTCCATCAATGAACTATTGAAGGCTGTTGACGCTGACGACTTGTAAACTTCACCTGACAGGGATCCATATTTTGGAACTGGAGTCATAAGTAGCCCAAATAGTGCGTCTTGTTTCTTTACCATCCTCGGTTAAATCATATTTAAACTTTTCACAGTTTTTATCTTGAATAGTTTCCTTTCCTAAAAATTAAAGCATTCATAATATATATTTTTTATAAGACACTTCAGTTAATAATAATAATAACTGAACACTTCTCAGCCGGCGTTATATGAACCCTGATAAACCATTCTCATGTCACCTTTTTACTTAGGTGCAAAGAATTCCAAACCTATCTGACCAATTTTCCCGATTTTTTAATGTATGATTTGCTTACGTGCCTAACATGGAATTGTTAACATCAAATTTAAACCCATAGGGGCCAGCAGACGAAGTTGCGTGTGTCAGATAATACTTATATATGATTAAATTAACATATATATAATTAAAACATTCAGCCACAGAGCAAACAAATTGAATCATATAAAATCTCTGAATCATTCAATATTGTTTTTTTTTAATTATTTTCCTTTCAAATTTACAATTCTTAAAATGTCATATTCTCTTACCGGCAGATTCGTAATTATAAGCTTCAAGTGGTAAAATTGTTTCAGGGTCTATCGAATCGTATTTATCACCGACAGTACTAGTGCAAGCTATTTCTACATCTTGCAATCTTGATGCCTCGGGATGAATCTAACGAAGAAAATAGAACTATTCAATTACAATCAACACTTAGAAATCACACATCACACACATAAATAAGTTATAACGAGTACTTACAGCGTATTTAATACCATAGCTATTATTATCATCAGTAACCACAATGGATTTTACATGACCATCGTTATAATCTATCCTCGAGGATGTCTCCGTCCTCCTATAAATACAAATTTTTAATTAAATCCACCTCTGCACGAAAATACCTGAATGTGCAGGCTAAGACAATGTGATTCTTAATTGGATTGGAAAGTTGTAATGACTATTACAGCAACTGACCACCATCTAGGAGATGGTTGATCTGATGATTAAGTCAGTATTTGAATCTAAAATGTAATTGAACTTTGAAAGCAAATCAACAATCAGAACTACTGCATTGAAAAAGCTCACTGGACAAAACAAGAGTAGGAAAACCAAAAAGTAGATGGGAAGACGACGTATCAGAAATAACAGGAAGCGAATGACTAATCATTGGTCAAGACAGAGACAACTAGAAATAGCAGGAGGTGGCCATCACTCATTGAATTACAGGCAACTGGAGCATTACTAGCATTTTTTTTAATGAATAGTGGGCCAACGAGCAAGCGTATCACCTGATGGTAAGCGATTAACGCCGCTCATGGACAACACCAGAGGCCTCACATGTGCGTTGCCGACCTTTGGAGGATGAGGATTGGGATGGGAGAGAGGTTGGGATATGGGCCTCCGGTATCCTCACTCACTCGGTGAACTCAGTGCAAGCGCTATTTCACACTGGTGTTCTGTGAGGCCGTGTTATCACTCCGGTCGAGTCGGCCCATTCATGCCGAAGCGTGGCTTTCCCACGGTAAAACATTTAGAGATATTGACTTACTTTTACTAAATATTGTACTATTTGGATATGAAAAATAGTGAAAAAAAAAATTGGCTTACCAAATTTCATAGTTTTCAATTACATTGTCAGTAAGTGACATTCTCGTCGCTTTAAGCGTGTATTCCTCGGGCCAATCCAGTTCGTCGGGCCATTCCGCATCATCACTTTTAATTTGTTTCACTACAAATAAGTAAAAATTCCATTAAATATATTAAGTAAGTACTAGCTGTGCCCGGATTTTCAAGTTATTTTTTTTCACCGTATAAATCTTCTCTGGACTACGACAAACATTTTGAAACCAAAATCAGGTAAATCGGCCCAGCCGTTCTTGAGTTTCAGCGAGACAACGAACAACAATTGATTTTTAAATATAAGAAGATTAAGGAACTAGCTGTTGTGTAATTTATATTACTATAACTGTTTTAGTTAGATTTTTCCTCATTATCGCAGAACGTTAGGTGAGTGATCTCGTTAAATAAACAAAAGTTATAAATTTTACTATTTTAACATAGAATAAAGAAACTATATATAAAATGTAATCAGGAACTATATAAAGCAGCTTTTACTAAATTGTAAACAAGTGCATTTATTTTAATTGTTGTTAAACTGTGTCTATTGTTATAAAGCGGCCTATGTTTAGCAATGGATATTAATGTTGATGTAATGATGTGAAATTGTAAAGGTTTGTCCTAGTTTTTGGTGGACGATCTAAAACAACTAGAGAAATTCGTAATATTATATATAGAACGAATTCCGACTGCAATATTTATTGACATTTGAAAAGTTAATGATTAAAATTTATAACTCATACCTACCTATATGAATTGTAATAAGTTAACTAAAATTTTCAACTCTTTAAACGTCCTTAGGGTAAAACCACTCGATTTTTAATTAACTAAGGTTATTTAGCGCCAAATTGTTAGCAGTTCATAGTGTATAACGGAAGTGACAGAGTTGCTTCTTTGTTTCACTGACAGAAGAAACAGAAGATAATTTATTTCAGATTTCTACACCACCTCAAGGTTGACTGGAAGAGAATGCCATGGGCATTAAGTCCGCCGATGTATTCCCTTGGTCGATTATGGTGATGTGTGTTATTTTGACCTGAATGCAGACCTCCTTAATAAACTAGATCGCCTTCTTAATAACTGCATTCGATTCGTTTTTAATCTTCGCAAGTATGACCATGTGTCTGCTTTACGTTCCCAATTGCAGTGGCTCCCAATTCGACAGCGCCGTAGCTTGCGTGCACTCACTTCTCTTTTTTCTTTTCCCAACTCCCCATCTTTACCCGAATACCTCGTACCACACTTCTGTCTACTATGCTCCAATCACGATCGAAACCTTCGGTCAAGAAACAATATGCTTCTCCTATGCCCCCCTCATACGTCCAACTTTATTAACTCATCCTTCTTTGTGCAGTCAGTTCTTCTTTGGAACGCACTCCCAACCGAAATCAGGATATGCACAAGTCGCTTCACGTTCAAGTTGAAAGTAAGGGATCTACTTCGGAATGAATTGGCGGAACAATCTCTACGATAGTTCTCCGACTGAGTAATTATATTATATTTATGTATGTCTATATTTATGTATTGTGTAGGGTATGCTGTATTTCTATGTATCTATGTAGAAATATCAGTATTTATTTGTATATATTAGTTTTATCCGATACCATCGTATTTAATATTATTATAAAATTAATTATTATACTTATGTCAAATTTACTATTTTGTAATATATAGGTATACTACTTACGCACCTACCACATCATATTTTCACATCATCCTAAGGTTGACTGGCAGAGAATGCCATATGGCATTAAGTCCGCCTTTGTGCAAAATGTGCATCAATTTGAATAAATAAATAAATAAATAAATATAAAGTGCATAAAGCGTAAAATAAATAAATAAATTTATTTGATAAAATTAATCAAATCAATAAAATATCTATAAAAAGCCATGAACCAATAGGCAACAAAGTTTCCTCTCGTTATTTCTTCGATAAAAAACTATCCAATTAAAAATAGAGAGATACACAAAAACTTAGCACTATGTGTTTGTATTGAAAACATATTTAAAAATATTAAAAAAAATGCTTGAAATTCGTTTAAATTTGTATAATTTATATGAGATATGATTGCAGTGAATATAAGATAAGGTCATAGGATTGACTAACTACCGAATTAAACTGAACTGAAGATTGTAAAGAAACCGTTTCAAGGTAGAGCCATGCTGATTTTAACACGAATGGGCCGGCACGACCGGGGTACCCTCGCGAAAAAGATTAAAGTAAAATGACAGCGTTTGTGCTGTCGTGTATCGTTGGTGAGTGAGAAACCGGAGGCCCAATGATGCAGAAGCATCACTAGGCCGCCATGTTGCATTTTCTGCATTCGCAATGAGCATAGTAACTAACATTTCTGGATTCTGCTTATTCTGTCAGGTAGAGTAGAGTCACTTTGGTAAGTCTATACATAAAAAAAAGGAACTTGTGTGTTGTCTAAAGACAAGTACGTTTAAAATCTACAGTACCTACGCTTATTAGTAAATTAATTGATCCGTTATGTAAAGATAATATTTTGAACATTTCACACACAACGCCATCTAACTTTAAACTAACTAGAGCTTGTATGAAGGTAGCTAGATTGACTGATAGAATACATATATACTTTTTATAAATACAATCACATTATACATATAAAATACCCTAACTCCAAAACAAATATTTGCAAACATTTGATCGGCAAATATTTGGGAATCGAATTCGAGACCTCAAGCGCAACAGTCGCATACGCTAACAATACGCCACCGAGGCAGTTAAAAAAATCTTATACATAAATGTTATTTAACTGTAAGCATTGAGATATACATCAATGAGTAAGCAACGATTTTTTGTTTCTTTCAGCTTTAATTTCACAACTTTAAATTTGAAAATAACACATAGCTGACTAATTCTAAAAGTTCAAGAAGGTTAGAATAAGACATTGAAGATTTACAAAGACTAATCAACTTGGTTTTCGTTAAAACTATTTATGCCTTAACTGTATAAAAAACTTAATATAATATATGTTATTAAAAACATAACAGGTATTTCAATAATGTTAAAAAGGTGACAGTTAAAATAAATGAGTACGATATGGATAAGTACGAGTAAGTAACTCACCGATATGCGCTTGCGCGACTATCGCAATTCCTAACAGTAGCCAGATGGAAGTCATTGTGAGACCCAATGCTCCAATAATCACTGTTCGGTGTATAATCATTACAGCTTTATATATATTTTGTAATGTTTTAATTAACCTAATTAGCTTTGATCCGATAAGGAGGTAGGAAAATGTTATGGACGCTCCGATATTAATTCTCCACAATTTTCTACATTAGCGTCTATTATAAGTTTCTCAATCAATTTAAAAAACCTTAATTTAAGTTCAGTGACATGCATGGCTTATTAGCCATTATTCAAATTAAAAATCATTTATTCAATTACGACACTAACTGTAGCAACTATCTGTAACATAGAAAACACCCAAACTCCGAAACAAATATTTTCAAATTATACAAACATTTGGTCTGAGCCGGGCATCGAACCCGAGACTTCAAGCACAGCAGTCGCATAAGCTACCACTGCGCTACCGAGGCAGTAGTATTGTTTATGATTGAATATAAACCACAGTATACTTGAATCATATATAATTGCAAGTGAACATAGTACTTTCACAATAATTTCGACACACGAAAAATTACACCAGAACAGCGACAAAAAAAAGTCCAATAATCTCTATTGCAATATGCAACAAGATTTTGGTTGTAACATACCAAAACATCTTCACACTACGAAAACTTTAAATTTAATTGCAATTTCTTTTTTGTAATCCGTCGCATCCATTTTTCAGACCTCTTTTTTATTCATTACAGAGTTGAAACAAGCTTATCAAAAATTTTATTTAACGAATATTATAATGAGATTACATACAAGTTAATGATTTAACTCTAATGGCAACTAATTTCGGTATTTTCGTTCTTATCGCAGTTGTTTTAATGTTGTAGATATTTAGTTTGAAAAATAAATTTAACCTAACATAACGGACAATGCACAATTTAATATTTTTTTTTAAATTTTTATGATTTTAGATTTTATGATAACTGAACTTACATTACTGTGTTATAGATCAATGACAACAATAAAATATGATACCTTTATAGTAAAAGAAGAATAAGATGATTTAAATTATGAGCTGTAAAAAAAAAGTGTAAGAGAACGAATGTTGAAATGGAATGAAATTAATGGAAAGTTGTATAATATATGCTAATTGGCGTGAGAATTTTTATATCGCGATACAGAATTAGTAGTAAGGCACTCCGTAGTTCAGTGTGTTTTCTATAGATGTCACTGTGGTATGTTTCTGCTACCGTATGTGGAAATTGTCACAAAAGTATTCCGGTCGCCTGTATATTTCCTTGCAACTGCAATATTATTACAACCTCGTTTATTATTAAAATTACTTACTACAATTACGGCACAGGTGCCAGATTTATACAACAAGTATTAATAAATGAACGCTGCGCCTTGTGTTTCCCAAAACCACAGATTGTTATTATCGTAAGTAACATTGCCAAGTACGATTTTATATTCCGGGCTCGTACTCGTTGTGTACGTGTAGGTAACATTAAGGTGCTTATAATATACAATCTTACTTCTGCCGTTAATACCACCTTATGCCAAATTATACGTTTAAATAAACTCGATAGACCGACGTCATGAAATTCCCCAATTTATTAAAGAATAATACATTTTTTTAATCGAATTTAGTAAATGGTGGGATAATAAAGGTTAATTTGTGTTCTTTTAGAGACTTTTATACGCCAGGAGGAACACTCGGGGCACGAGTCTGATTCGATCTTGGCCGGTTGTTCTACGCAATGTTTATTTTGAAACAGTTAACATTTTCGACAACGTGACATACAACGCTATCTAGTTTTAAAACGAATGGCATGTTTAAAAAAGGTAGGAATTTTGTTAATGCAGCTGGAACACATTTTGGAGTAGAATTAAAACTATTTAGTGCAGTTCTTAAAATATTATAAATACTTGAAAATAAATAGAATCATTACTTACGGTACGGTACAAATCTCATAATCGTTCAATCTGCCATTCTCCTTCAATCAATCAATCTTCTTGGTCTCTTGCACCAACCAGCAACAAGACATTGTGGCTGGTCGATCGAAAGAAAGATTTTTTAAATTTCATTTTTAGTTTTTAGGGGTTGGGTCCAAATATTCCCAGATTACTCTCTCCGCTGGGAATATTGTGTGTCTTATCAATATGCAATTGATTATGGAAAAAGGTTCTTTCAGCCCTGCCGGTAAATTATACTGGCAGTCACTTTACAAATATAACGTTTTACACAAACATTCCTACGGTTCCTGATTTATGTAGAGTATTTTGAATTCGAGTAATAAAAGAATATTCTAAGCATACTTCATGTTTGTTTTGTTTCCATACATATATTTATTTATTTTAATTAACTGCTCACTGCACTTACAGTTAACCACCGCGTTTAGCGAGACAGTATAACGTTGGTGTTACAAATTATGGTAAAATATCTTTTGAGTGCGGCTCCGCCTGCGTGTTGTCGGTTATCGCAGCAAAGAGTAGTTTATGCTTCTTTCGAAAAGAATCAAACTATCTCCATGCCAAATTTCATTGATATCGGTGCAGTGGTTTGGCCGTGCAAGCAGGACAGACAAAGTTACTTTCGCATTTATAATATAAGTATAGATTAATGATGAAGTAAATACGAAGTAGGCAAATATATAATACATACAGATTTGAAGCCATACTTCGTAGTTCAATGTAACTTCGGTAGATGGCGCTGCAGTATGTTAACTAGGAAAATATATAATACATACAGATTCGAAGCCATGCTTAATGGTTTTGCTTAACAATCAAAAGATGTACCCCATTATCATAGAAATAAACAATCAATTATTAACCTATAAATAAATAATAAATAAATAAATATTTCGGACATCTAACACACAACGCCATCTAGTCCCAATCTAAGAAGAGCTTGTGTTATGGGTACTAGACAACTGATATGAATACATATATACTTTTTTTGTAAATACATACATAGTATTCATAGAAAACACCCAAACTCCGAAACAAATATTTGTAGATTACACAAACATTTTGGTTCGACCCAGGATTTGAACCCGAGACCTCAAGAACAGCAGTCGCATTTACTACCACTGCGCCACCGAGGCAGTCTATCGCCTATTGGACAATAACTATTCGTTTGAATTAATTACAATCCCAAGCCATTAGGGAAATAAATTAATTGAGAATGAAAAAGCCGATGAAGAAGCTAAAACTGCCATAACACAATAAGAAGTAGACTATTCAATAATAACTAGATCAGGTGAATTAAAAAAACATTTTAAGCATGAAATACAATCACTTTGGAATTCTGAAGTGGTTAGTTTCAGACAATTTATTTTCGACAAATTATCGTCTTATTTTTTTTGCTTAATGACAGCTTGAATTTTCGAAGTTGGAGTCTGAACAGAGGGTGCCTCGGAGAGAATGTAAGCCATGAGTCCTGCGGCTTATGTCTTCCTGGTCGTGTCGGATAACCGTTCCATCAGATTACAATGGTGAAGGAACAGAGACTGCACCTGTATTTGCGTATTCACTCGAGCACTATAATATTTCCTGCGTAGTTGGCTGGTCTCCGTTGACACTGGCCGCCGTGGCTGAAATCGACTAGAAGAACATCATCATTATCAATATTTCATAATATTCGTAAGCATTCCACACACACAGTAACCAGATCACTGACAAACATGTTTATTATATACGTACAATGTCTATAACGTTTGATTCCAAGCTCAGTAACTTTTCTTTCAATCATCTTCCTAGCCTTTATTATTCCCAATATTTGGGGTCGGCTACCAGTTCAACCGGTTTTACCTGAATATCAGTTTTTACACAGAGCGACTGGCATCTGACCTCCGCAACCCTGAGGGCGAACTGAATTCGAAGGTTGAACTAGTTGTCAGTATATTTGAGGGCACTGACTTCCCAATAACGATTGCCATAGATGTTCATGACAACCGGGACCGACGGCTTAACGTGCTCTCCGAAGCACGGGCAGGAAACACCGCCATCTTCCATACTCCGGGCTGCTATTAGGAATTTCTTGTAGGAAAAACCCAACAGCAGTCCGACCCGGGAATTGAACCCGAGACCTCTTGATTTGCAGTCGCTTACGCTAACCACTAGACCAACGAGGCAGTAATTTTTCTTTCAATATGATAATTTAAGTGTTTTTGGAAGCACAGAAATTAAGCAAATAATATTTTAACAGAATTATATATCAGCGCATATTGCCCCAATTCATCCAAACAATAGCAATATTCTATTGTTAGATATCTTGTCAGCTTAATCGAGGTCATTTATTCTCTATAGCGCCTGTCATAGGCTTTCATAGTCGGTATGGATATCCTCAAGTAAGTACGTTATCGATTTTTTTTTATGTGTTAGGTGGCAAACAAACAGACGTATCGCCTGATGGTAAGCGATTACCGCCGTCCATGGACACCCGCAACATCGGGGCGTCACAGGTGCGTTGGCGGACTTTGGGGGATTGAATGGGGGGAGGGGTTGGGATACGGGCTTCCGGTATCCTCACAACGGTTTTCTGTGAGACCGTGGTATTACTCCGGTCAAACCGGCCCATGCACGCCGATGCGTGACTCTCCTACAGTAAAGTTATTTACTTAATGGCAACTATAGTGATGATTTTTTTTTAAGTCAATCTGTCTTTTCTTTTAGTATTATTTGTTAGTTCATACAGGTAAGTTTTAGTTAGAGCAGTTAAAACCAATAAGTATGATACAAACCGTTACTTCCAGTTAACACAATAGGCATACTTTACATTGATTTATGCGTTAGATTAGTCTCGCCAATAAACTGGCATGAGGAATGTATGATAATGAATCGCTGTAGGTTATTGATTTATTTACTGCACATAGATTAGACTCAATACAAGGTTATATATACAAAGTATATTTTCAGCAGAGGCAAATAGTTTTTGAGAACTTTCTTTCAGATTTTTCACTGTATTGTGTAAAAAGCTGTCATTAAGAGAAACCAGCAATTTGATTTAAATATGATCATATAACATTTTGTGCAGTACATTTATAACTTAAAATAAATCATGTTGATTAATTATTGTACATGGATTTAAACTTATAAAAACCAGTTGTTCTGAAGATCATTATTATTGCCTCTAGGGTTTGAGTGTGTACAATACAAGCGGACATAGATATTGCTTAATTTACACACTGGTATAGGTATCTTGTGAATGCAATCTTTAGCTGCGCATGAGTTAAACGGTGCAGCTGCGCGCCCGGCGGCTGCGCGCGCGCCTCTCCGTCAGCGACGCGACGATTAAGAATTATACACACTGAGCAAAATATTATTACTGCTATAAGTCCTTTATTACTATAAAGGAAATTAACGTTGTAATGTTTCGTAGATTTTTACTATAAATTTTATTTACCATAAATTGGCCTCCACGTGTATTGGGGTTTTTATATTTTTATATAGGGGGCAAACGAGCAGACGTATCGTCTGGTGATAAGCGATTACTACCCGCAACACCAGAGGCGTTACAAGCCACATCTCTACGCAGCGCCATAGAGTCTAGTCGAATTGATACTGTTCCTGGCAATCGACGATACGAGTCGCCCTCCGTTGAATGCGGTCAAGAGGGAGGAGCTGGTATCGGGGTGCCCCTGCCCAGAGATGAGGACAGTATTCCATGTGAGGCCGAACCTGCGCCTTATAAAGCCGAAGCCGGTGGGCCGGAGTGAAATACCGCCTCGATCTGTTGAGCACACCAAGCTTTTTCGAGGTCAATTTGACCTTACCCTCCAAATGGCCACAAAACTAGACTTCAAGTATCCCAATATTGACCAAGTTGACATCAATATGATACAAAAATCGTAAATGTTTAATCCAAACAAGTACAATACTACAAATACCTATTTCTAAAATTCGTGTCAAACTTTACACTGACGTGGTAAGTCTCAATCATTTTCACACTCTCAGCGTGTGTGAAGAAGTCAGTAGGCGTTATATTTACATGCAAATGTATGGGGCAAATGCTACTGATTTTTTTTTGTTTAGGAGCTATGTATCATATCTCTCATACTTGAATAATATTAAGATCCATGATTTTATCACACTCCTGTTAACTCTATGTAAATCGTGGGAGAGTTATGCTTTGGCGTATACAGTTTAGCGGAGGGGATCTTAAAGGTCAACCACACCTCCTTATCCTCCTTTTCACAACATGTGCTGGTCTTGAACGTCATCGTTTTACAGTGGTAGATATACGCTCTGTAACTAAATGGTTCGGCTCTTCGTTCCTTTGCCGATCAGTTAATATCTAGAACTCACTACCAGCGCACTGTGATTCCCTGCCACTTTGATCACGGATCCTTTAAGCAGGACGTGAAAAAGCATCTCAGTATATCACCATATTATATCATCATGCTACATTTTCGACATTCGCAAAACCGATAACCACCACTCTTGGATCATCTCATGTTTTCCATGAGGTAGAGAACAGCCATTTTGGCCGTTTTTACATGAGAAGCCTGACCAGTGATCTGTGAGCTCGTTTGCTGTCATTGTTATGAAAATAATTATTATAGAAATAGTTTGGTAATAAAATATTAATTTTTTTAGGACAATATACGAGAACATACACCTTAAAAAATTAGAGGCACTTAGCAGTGATATACAAACATTGGTGCTGCCTTAATTACAGGTTGCTACGAAAAGTAAAAATATGTTAAAGCAGATAGTTGGGAGTATAAGGAATCCCTTAACTTAAAAAAAAGAAAATACTTAATTTAAAATACGAGAGTAACAAATAAAATTAATGCAGGGATGCCAAGAAGGCCACAATACGCAGGGCCAAATACATAACCAACATACTTAACACATAAGGAAATCTAAATTCATATATAAATAAATGGTTATCAGTGTGTATCAGACCTATTTTGGTTGTTTATTTTATTCGCCAAGGTGGCGGGCGTGGTCGCTCACGATGGCCTGCGGCTTGCTAGCCGCTACTTAGACTCCGGTAATTTTGCATCAGTTTGCATCCCAGTCGACGCGCGCCTAGATAAGGTATATGAGATACAGTACTAGATTATACAGTACCTACACTGTTTAAATAAGGACAGGTGAACGGTAGAAGGCTAGATATTAGCCTTCTATGTAAGAGTTTGAATTTCGCCTTTGATCTGTTTTATCAAATTAATGTAATGTGTTATTGGTTGAGTGTATCTATTGTTATTGAACGCCTTACGAAGCTTTGTTTAGTAAACCTTTATCTACAGCTAGGAAGTTGGAATAAATCAGATTACCACGGAGTCAGCCGACTGCTGCTTAGTTAGGGATCTCTCTCTTTTTGTCGTCTTACCCGTTTGCAATATGAAGTAATAGTAGTAATAAAATTTTAGGTAACTCCTTTTGACGTGCAGTCCAAAAAATAAGGTATCACAGCCTAAGGAGATGTAAAACTTAATTTCTCGTTAGGTATAAAAGTTTACAATCTATACTAATATTATAAAGAGGAAAGATTTGTACCTATTTTTTTTTTGTATGTTTGTATGTATGTAATGAATAGGCTCAAAAAGTACTGGGCCGATTTAAAAAATTCTTTCACCAATAGAATGCTACATTATCCACGAGTAATATAGGCTATATTTTATTTTGGAAAAAAAAATAGGGTTCCGTAAGATGTTTGGGTTTTTCGGACACAAGGTGTAAAAATCAACCAGAAAAGTTAATTATTTTGCGAAAATTTTCATGCTACGGGCTATATAAGACGCAAACGAGGTTGCGTGGGTCAGCTATGTTTTATATACAACGTGTATTTAGTATCAGCATTGCACCCGTGCGAAGCCGGGGCGGGTCGCTAGTTACTGTATACAAAGGTAACACTATTGTAACACTTGAAAAATTTGTAACTTGATACAACCGTGTCTGTCTAACCCCAAACTAGGCAGTGGTACTACTATAAATAATAATAATAATAATAAATATTTCGAACATAGACAACATCTATGTTCGAAATATTGGTAGGTGGTCGAAGGTTGGGCTTGGCTTGGGACCAGACTGGCTTGTTCTAACACACAACGCCATCTAGTCCCAAGCCAAGCAGCGCTTGTGTTGTGTTATGGGTACTAGACAACTGATATAAATACATATATACTTCTTTTTTGTAAATACATACATATTATACATAGAAAACACCCAAACCCCGAAACAAACATTTGTAGATCACACAACCATTTATTCCCACCCAGAATTTGTACCTGACACCTCATGCACAGCAGTCGCATTCACTACTACTGCGCCACCGAGGCGCTATGGTAACTAGACGACTGATAAACTTACCTATTCTATAATTCTAAATACAAATATATTATATATATATAACACACTCACATAAAAGAAATTATTGTGCTCATTATAACTACAATTACTTATCCTAGTTGAAAATCGAACCTATGACTTCCGGCTTAGCAATCAAGGCCACTAACCACTACACCAACAGGAAATTCAATCAATCTACGAAAATAAATATTTGATTACTATGTGGTATTTCTGTCCACTTGTCGTTAGTTTCATGAACTGAACTAGAATTAAATCGACGTAATATCACAAATCGAGGTTGCGGTTAGCAATGAGCTGTATGAAACATGCAATAATGATTTCTGCACTAATTAAAGGCGACATGAAAGAGGATATTATAACGACTAGTACTGGTTTGTTTGTGATTAAGTTTCGTGTTGTCGCTTTTTAATAATATTATTTAAATATTTATGACCACCTAATGGATGCGGTTTGTGTACTATGTCAACAAAAATATGTATAACAAAAATATGTTTCACGGAGTATAGATATAATTCACTAATATTGGGGAATTATAAATTTCCATACAACAACACAATCAATAAATATATAAATCATTATTGTTTTACTTATTTGTTTACAATATAATTCATATAATTGGAAAATAGTAGTGGGCTAACTTCTTTTACTCCCCCATTAGCAACAAAAAAACATGATTATTGAAGAAGTGGATTCTGTTCGTTATATGTTAAAATAACCGCTTTTTACTAAATGCATGTGATATATACACGGTACTTATACCTACCATAAAACATTTTTTTCAATTGTTGTCTGCCTATCTGTCTGACCGATTTTGACAGGACTTTCACTGATAGATAGCTGATGATATAAGGAGTAACTTAGGCTACTTTCTTAAGTTAGTGGGTAACACTGCGGGATTCAGCTAGTTTGAAATAAAAGGTTAATGGCAGGTTTGTATTGAATTTTTGTAGCACCTGACGTATCTCATGGTAGAGATTGTTTTTGTATTTATTTTTGCTGCTAATATCACTGATAACAACATTTTAAATATCCAGATTTTTACAACATTGCGTTAAAAAGTTATTTTAGTTTAAATTTTAGATAAGAATGAAATACACAGATCACAAATGAGTTATCATTATTGTCAACAAGATGGCGTAATATAATATTTTTGTAATCAAAATCATTCAATTACGATTTTTTATTCATCAATAAAATGTTGCTTTTCTACTAAATACATTAGTAAGCTCATTCAATGATTTCGATTTAAACGCTTTACCGTTTTTTTGACCGACTTCAAAAAAGGAGGAGGTTCTCAATTCGACTTTATTATTTCATGTTTGTTACCTCAGAACTTTCATATGGGTGAACTGATTTTGATGATTATTTTTTTATTTGAAAGCTGGTGCTTCCCATGTGATCCCATTTCAATTTGGTGCACTTTTTGAAGTCGGTTTATTAATGTAAAAATAGTTTAAAATATTTTTGGAAAACTGACACAACGCCATCTAGTTCTCAATCTAAGTAAACTTTAAGCATGTCACGTTTAGATAAACTAGAATTGCGTTTTGTTAATGCAGTTGTAACAACTTTTCGTGCAGCATTAAAATTATTATGGCACACTTCTAAAAATATGATAAATACATAAAAATAATTAAGATGACTCACATAATAAGCGGTATAAATCTCATAACCATTCATTACATATTTCTAACGGTACCGAATCTCCCATATTCCTCAAACTTCTTTTTTTAACTTATTCTTAAAAGAAACAAATTATAATAAATAATATCCAAATAGAGAAAAAAAAACAGCCTGATTTAAATATTTGCCTCCATCTTCATCTATCACCAAATCATATTTAATTCTACTTACATTTACAATGCAATTGCTTTACAACTTAATTCACACGTTACTTAATTTTCCATACTATCGTCCGTCCCTAAGACTGTCCCGTTTTTTTCTTGCTTGGGAGGTTAACTATAGCTATAGGCATAAGTGTTGCAACTAACTAGTAACTATGATAAATTTAGTCTAAGGCATGGGTCCGACTTATAAATACTCGATTAAACTACACATTTTGAACTATGTTATTAGGTATTTAATATATGTAAAAAAGTTAAATGGACTTTTTGATTATGTCTCACTGACTGAATTTTAACAAACACTGCTTATTTGGAAAGTTAATTGAACATTGTTTTGTGTAAATGTTTTTGTTGATTGTTAAACATAAACATTATGTAACAGCTTTAGGCGCCTAAAGCTGGTAATAATAACAACCATCCAACAGGTTTCAGTACAAAACTGGTTTTTGTCCCTCAATCTGACATATAAATACCTAAATTAAATTATACAAGATATGATGCTGTCTGTGAAGAGATATAATTAAATTAATCAAAGAATTTTTAATAATAGTTTCGAGTATTCTTTACTTCTTCATTTGTGTATAATAAATTTAATTGTTGGTTATTTCTGACAGACAAGGCAAATAGTCGTTTGTATTTAACCATGGATTTTAAGCTTGTAATTTATATCGACGTAACTTCTTCTAAACGAAATGACAAGGCAGTAGTTTATTAACTATTGTATTATTATTAGTAACCAATAATAATGATAATAAATAATCCGGACATCTAACACACAACGCCATCTAGTCCCTAAGCCCTAAGCTAAGCAGAGCTTGTGTTATGGGTACTAGACAACTGATATAAATACCTATATACTTTTTTTGTAAATACATACATACTATACATAGAAAATACCCAAACTCCGAAACAAATATTTGCAGATCATACAAACATTTAGTCCGACCCGGGAATCGAACCCGAGACCTCAACAACGGCAGTCGCGTACGCTACCACTGCGCCACCAATATACAGACTTCAAAAAATTAATAGCCAAAAATCTGTTGAAGTTATTTTATGATTGTATCTAAGCGACTACTCGAACAATCCTTTTATCAATCGATCTCGAATTTCAGTAGATTTATGATCAGTCAAATGCACGATATACGACAATTAATATCGACATCAACATCAAAGTCGGTAACAGTTCACATCCAATATGATGGATGCCCTTGGTTCAACATAACAATCGAAAATTAGTGATGCTCAATTTACTCGCTGTTAATTTTTTTAGCGAACAAAATAACTGTATAAGAATAAATAAATAAATATTCCGGACATCTAACACACAACGCCATCTAGTCCTAAGCTAAGCAGCAGCAGCAGCTTGTGTTATGGGTACTAGACAACTGATATACTTTTTTTTTGTAAATACATACATATTATACATAGAAAACACCCAAACTCCGAAACAAATATTTGCAGATCATACAAACATTTGGTCCAACCCGGGAATCGAACCCGAGTCTTCAAGCTTAGCAGTCGCATACGCTATCACTACGCCACCAAGGCAGTTAAGGTTGGTTGGTTAATCATTGATTAATCAATAAAAATAAGCAAAAGACAGCGACCAATTTGAAAGTCACTATCTGGTTAGTGTCAAGTTTTGGAAGTCGATCCGTTCTGTGAAATTGGTTTAGAATCCGAGCGTAGGTGGTTTCGATATCGGTTTAATAGGGCTCTTAATCTAATCAATTAATGGTCCGAAGATTGATTGCTACATGTAGACAATAAGGTGATCACTTTTTGTTCCGACATCTAAGAGTTGGGTTAGAAGAGATAAAACTTTGACTCTAAACGAAACTTATATATCAAATTTTATCCAATTCATAGTAAAATCCAATCGGCTGCAGTTAAAGTAGGAACTACTCTAACTAAAATAATTAATTTGTTTTTTATATATTCTAAAATTGTAGATTGTTAAATAAAAGTTGTGAATATATATGATCTATGATTCTATAGTGGTAACTTCCACATACTACAGCGCCATCTACCGAAGTTACACTGAACTTGTATATTGTAATACAGCCGGTTGCGATGAAACCACTCTAATATTGTTTTACGAAAGTAACAAAATGAATAAAATTGGAAATTCAAAGTAGTCAAAACATTAAGATGTAAGAAGTGACTAAAATTAATAAGGTTTTTTTATAATTTTTTATAACTTACAGAGTATACTAGCTGAAACCCGCGGCGTTACACGCGGTACTACAATAACCGCGTACGAAGCTCGTCTAAAAATAGTAGCCGAAGTTTCTCTTTATATCATCAGCTACCTATCATTGAAAGTTCCATCAAAACCGATCCAGCCTTTCCAGAGATTAGCCAAACAAACAAATAGACGGACAAACAGACAGAAAAAAAATAAAAAAATGTTGTTATACATCACCGTGTAGACACGGTACGTATATCAAAATAACATTTAGTAAAAAGCTTTATTACGAGATATTTCTAGAAATTAAATAAATAAATAAATATTTTTGGACATCTAACACACAACGCCATCTAGTCCCAAGCTAAGCAGAGCTTGTGTTATGGGTACTAGACAACTGATATGAATATACTATTTTTTTTAATAACAATATTCAACATCATCAAAAAAGGTAATTGATAAAATTTATCCTGTTTGACTATTTGTTCCATATTATTTCTTGTACGGCTGAACCGATTTTGATGGAACTTTCACTTGTGGATGACTGATGATATAAGGAGTACTCGTTTAAGAAACATCAACAGTCACTAATAGTCTACTACTGTACATAGGCTCAGAAAGATAATTTTTGCGCGAGTACACGATTTGTAACAACCTTTTTCCATACAGGGCTTTTATTCTGCGTAATTTGCACCTTTAGTCGACGCTTTCAACACTCATGGAATAAAAAAGAGTGGTGACACACCGTATCCTTAATACGTAACCTCAAGTTAACACCTTAACAAGTTTAATTTGATAAGAATATCGGGGAAGTCAGTTGGTGAGTGTTCAAGTTTTGAGTTTCATCTGTCACTTATCAAAAGTGACGTTTGTTATCAACAATCAGCGGTAATGCTAATTAAGAGCTCTAACCAGATGTAACGTAAAAAAGCCTTACCACTATTTTTATATATTTTAGAGTTCCATAGTACAACTAGAAATCATAATATATAGTTTTAAATTGTACGTCTGTTGGCGAAATATTGAACTTTAAAGTGATGGTTTTTGTAGGAGTAGAACGTCCTCGTCTGTCTAAAAGCTAAACTTGTGATTGAAAAAGTCATAATCCTACTAATATCATAAACGTAAGTAGGATTGTTGCTCTTTCACGCAAAAACTACAAAATGGATTTTGATGAAACTTTACAATAATATAGCTAGCTAGCATCAGAATAATATATAGGCTACAATACATATAAATCCCTTAAATCTAGTTGTTATAGTGTACGAATATTATGGCTATAAATATGTGTGAATGTATATCTCTATTATATAAAATTCTCGTGTCGTGTTGGTGCGTAATCGAACTCCTCCGAAACGGCTCGACCGATTTTGATGAAATTTTTTGTGATTATCCGGTATCTATGAGAATCGGTTCTTATCTATTTTTCATCCCCCTAAATGTTAGGGGTCGTCCACCCCTAAATTTTTATTTTTATTTTTTTGCCAAAATTTTTAATTTCTATTTTTTTATGATGCAGCATTAGAAAATACATACAACCCTAGATTTTCAACCCTCTACGATCAACCCCTATTTTTTTATATTCCCTTTTATGGCAAAGCAACGTTAGCCGTTAGCCGGGACAGCTAGTGTATATATATATATATCTTTATGTAAATATATCTGTATTTATGTCGTATTAATTGTATATGTGTATATATCTTTATGTATTTAAGTCTATGTATGGTATATATTTTTCACTTATTTTGTAACCCTGTGCATCTCGCTACAAGATTTCTACACCACCCTAAGGTTGACTGGAAGAGAATGCCATGGGCATTAAGTCCGCGGATGTACAATTGCATAAAGTGTAAAAATAAATAAAATATATAGATATTAGCTTAGCCTCGCGTCGTTGCCCACGGTTATTGTCGTACCACGGGATACAGATGGTCAATCATAATTAACAGCCTTTAACTGCCCACTTTTGGACATAACTCTTTCTTTAGAAAGAGTTATCTGGTTTGTCCTTCAGTCGCCTCTACGACACCCACTGATTGAATAGGGATGGTTTTACTCTGTATATTTAATCGTCACCACACAAACATGCGAAAATATAGTGATAGGGAATTTATGAAATTAAAAAGAAAAATAGATAACGTATAACTTAGTTGTTACTTTAAGAGTAATAGTCACTAAAGATGAAATCAGTTGTTTTTTATAGTATTTTCGTACCGCTACTTTCAAACATTTAAGAGAAGAACGTAGGTACTCCTTTCTCTGAAATTTTGCATTAGGTCACCAGTTTATTCGTTTATCTACTCTGTCCTAGAAAACATGCAAAATTTCCTCCCTTGTTAATTTCAAATCGTCACTCGTGAATGGTGTTTTTTATATCCTTCATTCTATTTGGAAAGGAGGTTTTGACTTACGCTGGTTTAAATTATCGGTGGTTGTTAATAGTGAAATTATAAAGCAAAAGGACCTTTTTATGTTCATTATAGTCGTTCCAATAGTTTATTTAACTTTTGACAGCTCTAATACTTAATCAAATAGTGATACCCTGACCCGTTACCTATTCGATTTCTTTCATCGATCGATTTTATGCATTAAGAAGTTTTAATCGATTTAACAAACTCATTATTTTATAGATAATTTCGTACTTCATATTTCTATGTGTTTCAATGTGCGACCTCCTTTGTCAAAATAAAGAAGAAATGGATTAAAAGAATGTTGTTCAAATATGACGGTTTTATATCATGAAAAAATATATAAAAGGAACTGAATTTTCAAAATGTATTATTGTATTGTGTTGTAATTCAGTGGTTAATATTGTACTTGTTAAACTATTGATGATCTTTATTAAATCTCTCTGTCTATTTTAAAATAATCTACAGTATTTCAATGAGTAACCTTCAATATAGTTGAGTATTTATATTCCTCCGTATTGATTTATTTGTGAATTCTCACGTTTGGTTGAGTTGAGCGTATCGTTCCTGCCTTCGTTACTGTCAAAATGCCAAAAAAGAAAGTACTCAAAGGACAAACAAGAGAGTTTGTCTTGCGACTTCGTGAATACTTTGAAAAGGAAAGCCGTAATGGTCGGCCTCTTATACCAGTGACTCAAGTTAGAGACCGTGTTGCAGCAGCATTAGGTATTAGTGCTCCAACAGTGGCAAAAATAACAAAAGAAGGCTACGGCAGCAGTGGCATGGAACAGAATAAGCTATCTACACCTAAGAAAAAAACGTCCGCCTAGTAAAGTTACAGCCGTTGACAATTTTGACGCTGATGCTATTCGTCGTCATATATACGACTATTACCAAAGAAAAGAGATTCCAACATTAAAAAAACTAACACAATCTCTTCGAAATAGTGGTTTGTTCCGTGGTCAAAAATCTTCTCTGACAAAGGTATTGAAAGACATTGGAGTGTTATTCCAAAAATGTGACAAACGAAACATTTTAATGGAATGCAATGATATTGCTTTGTATAGATGCGATTTTTTAAGACAAGCAAAAAAAATAGAAGATTGGTCGAATGTTGTTTTCACAGATGAAACTTGGCTCAATGCGAATCATACGCTGTCAAAAACTTGGACTGACAACACCGTTGGCTCCACTTCTACAGTACCAATGGGAAAAGGCGAACGACTGATTATTTGTCATGCAGGAACAGTAAAAGGATTTGTGCCAGGCGCTCTATTAGCTTTTAAATCCCAGAAAACAGGAGATTATCATGAGGAGATGAATTCGAACGTGTATGAAAAGTGGTTCAGAGAAATGCTTACATCACTCGAAGAGCCATCAATAATATTTATTGATAATGCACCTTATCACTCTCGTCAAATTAATAAAATACCAACACAGGCCAACAAAAAACATGAAATTATAAACTGGCTCCGTGACAATGGCGAAGAGGTGAATGAGTCCCTACTAAAAGTAGAGTTAGTAAAGATATTAAAAACAAAGAAGCTGCCAAAACGATACGTCATAGATGAAATGGCAGCAGAGCATGGGCATACCGTCCTCAGAATTCCCCCATATCACTGCCAATATAATGCAATTGAAATGATCTGGGCACAAGTTAAAGGATATGCTGCGAGGAACAATACAACTCCTCCTTTCACCGCAAGAAAAATGCTGAATTTACTGAAAAATGCGTGTGAAAAAGTAACTCCAGAAAACTGGGCGAATGTTGTAGAAAAAACAAAGAAGGTGATAATGTCGGATTGGGATCGGGATGTTGCATTCGACAATTTATCTATCCAAGAAATGATAATCAATATTACTGAGAACTCAAGTGATGATGATTCCTGGTCATACGAAGAAGACGATTCTTTATAATTAAAATTAGTATTACAGTACCTCTTTTGGTTGTTTTATTTTTAATCCGTAAATTACTACGAATTTCAACATTTTGTACCTGTTCATTACAAGTAGGTACCGCAGGTAGTTTTTATTTGAACCAACTATAGTAAGTCTAAACAATTATTTTAGATTCATTAATTTGCGGCGAATACATTCGATCCCATTACTAGGTACGAGTACGATGGAACTGTTTTCATTACGCAAATTATTTATGCATTGAAACAGAGACATTTAGGGCATTTTAATGCAAAATAATAAAGCTTTTTACGTGATTTGATATAAAATATAATCACAATAATTTTATTGTATGTTTTATTAATATAATCGATAATCGATTTATTTCAAAACCGTTTTTATAGTCTGTGGTCATTAATTACGAATGACACATCCCTAAGTAGGCGGAGCCCGCCCATAAAGTACAGTATTATCTGTAGTACACAATGTATCAGAAATTATTACAAAACTTTATGTGCGTGATCTGTCAAAAGTTAAATAAAGTATTGGAACGACTATAAGTCATGTTGCAACATGTGATTACGGAGCCCACACTATGCGTGGCCCGACACGCACTTGGACGCCAAGTTTTTTGACTACATGAAAGCTAAAATCATCCTAAGCACGTGTACCTAGTAAACTTTATACAAAATAAATATTAATAGATTAGAAATAAATTATTCAGACATTCATCCTCACACATTATGATCATAATTATGTTAAATATTTCTTATAAAATATTTTAGTCGTTAATTAATATTAAGATTTTATGCCATTAATGTTACATTAATTCTAACAGCTCATTAGGTAATTAATTGCTTTTGTTACTATGTTCTAATATTTGTTTTTGTCGCCTTGACATTAGAAGGTCCTAACATTTTGTCACACATTACTTAATAATAAATTTAGGGATTTTTTGCTCTATCTACAAACCGTAGGTTGCCCGAGGTATGTCGGGGTTCCAAGGTTTTCCTTTCTAGGGTGCACCTAGTTCCTGGTTCTAGTACCCGAGACGGCGTGTGGTTTTAGTCGGTTCAAATTCGAACTGCCACCAGAAGGAAGGGAGGTGGTATCCGAGGGGATTGCCCCACAGATAAAAAAGGGTATATTTTTGCTGTCGTCAATATTCAAAAGCTTGGAAAAGGGTAAAATTGTCCCCACCGCCGTCATAGAGTTAAGATAAGACAGACCCATTTGAACATATCCCCGTGTTTTACATTATTAAGATTCTTTTTACGTGCCGGTATTATTATTCGTTCGTGTCATTACGCTTACAGAAAATATGATTCTATTGCTAAGAGATAAGGCCCAATTTTGTTTGTGTATGAAGTGTATTCATATAACGCGGTAAGCTTTTCAATTTCCAACAATGTTCTGTATGCGAAAATTGTTGTCGACCTTTGTACGTGTTTGACTTCTGTTAAGCGTCGCTCTTTATTGTGTGTGCTCATACTATAGGAGCTTCGGAATTCACTTTTCTCTGTCATTGCTGTTTTCTTCATCTAATAACAGTCACCTGTACTGACAGTAGCAAATGTTAGATGTCGGTTTTATTGGTTTAGCATTGGCGTTCAATAAGATAAGGGTCACAAATGTAGAACAGGAAAAAAGTACATAATCAGGTTATGTCAAAATGTAAACAAAATATTCTGGACACTATTTGCTACATTGATATTGAGTGTGATTATTTTTTATGAGCAATATATTTACGTATGAACGAATACTCAGCACGATGGATTGACGACTTAAAAAGAGTGGCGGGCAGCGGATGGATGCGGACTGCCCAAGACCGGGATAGTTGGCGCTTCTTGGGGGAGACCTACGTTCAACAGTGGACGGTAAATGGTTGAAATGATAAACGAACAAAGGCTTAAGTTAAAGTGTACTGATGTACCTACCTTAATAGTTGCAATAGTTAGAAAATATACTTGATGAAGAATAGAGATAGGGAGCAATTAAAAAAATATCAATTTCGAAGGTGGGACGAGTACGGAAAAACGGAATGGGGATAATATAAGAATGAGATAAGATAAGTGGAATGGAGATGGCACAACTCGTCGATACACTTTAGCTGATGGATATTATATAAATTCACATAGGATTCTAACTTATTACAATTTATTAAATTTTGTTACGTTGTTTTTTTTTTTCGAAAAAACTAATTTTGCATTACGAACGGCACGCCACAGTTGGTGCACTAAAAAGCTGCGTGGCGGTCGCTTAAACCACTTGCCACTTGGGCAACCGTGCAGTCACGTGATTTACTTAGTTTTTACACCATTGAATCGTTTTCAGTATCTAATTTAAAATTTAAAAATCTTACGTTATGAGAAAGCATAAAAAGCTGCGTATAATAATTAATGTATTAAAAATATCGCATAATCAATGTTAAGAAGTCCCAAACAGTCACACTTCTCTTCCAGCCGGTATCAAATTCAATGACTTGATCCAGTTATTAAATACCAGTTAGCAACTTTAGTGAACTTTAACATAGTGGTAAAAATTACCCTATAAGTACCTCTACAGAAAAATAATATCAAAAGTAACTACGAATCCTCGTGCGTTTACCGTAACGTCGTATAATATCACATATTTCTGATAATACATCGTCCACTGGGCCGTTGAACTGAACGAGTATTAAAGAAATTTAATCGTCTATTAAACACTAACTTATGAACCAGCACCGCCAATTTTATAATAGTAGGTACCTATTATATATACCTATTATATATATAGCGTGCAACAGTCTCGCGTATTCGCTGTCTTTGATAATTGATTTAAAGTAATGTTTCTGTTGGATGTGGTTTGAGAACTAGTTGTATATGTTCTTAATACATATTTTCTATCATATTCTTAAAGAGTGGTAGTTCTTAATATTTTGTCAATTGAGGGGAATCACTCATTATGGAAGTGTTTTTTTGTCCCGTGCTCTGCTTGTTATATTGTTCGTACATATTCATAATAAGTCTAACTCAATAGATAATTTTTTTCTCACTTCGGGTAATTCTTAAGACTTCTCATTGTCAGACCGACGATTATGGCGATTCTCGTGTAATTTATCTATTACATATACACGTATGTATATGTAATAGATAAATTACACGAGAATCTCGTGTAATTTATCTAATTTATCTATTACATATACACGTATGATGACTGCCTCGTTGGTCTAGTGGTTAGCGTAAGCGACTGCAAATCAAGAGGTCTCAAATCCCGGGTCGGACTGCTGTTGGGTTTTTCCTACAAGAAATTCCTAATAGCAGCCCGGAGTATGGAAGATGGCGGTGTTTCCTGCCCGTGCTTCGGAGAGCACGTTAAGCCGTCGGTCCCGGTTGTCATGAACATCTATGGCAATCGTTATTGGGAAGTCAGTGCCCTCAAATATACTGACAACTAGTTCAACCTTCGAATTCAGTTCGCCCTCAGGGTTGCGGAGGTCAGATGCCAGTCGCTCTGTGTAAAAACTGATATTCAGGTAAAACCGGTTGAACTGGTAGCCGACCCCAAATATTGGGAATAATAAAGGCTAGGAAGGAAGAAGAAGACATATACACGTATGATGAAGCGATGAAATATTAATGTACGAAGTTTCTACTAAGTTCATTACCTAAGGAATGAACTATCTTGATCATTTTAGGATATTCAGTAAAAGTGTTTTGGCTAGCTAGCGCACAATCCTTAAGAATTGGATTAACAAAAATGGTTATATACGAAATACTTCACATATTTGATTCCAAGATAATTGATAAACATAGTTTTGTGTTACTAATTCTTCGACGATATATATGTACGATATCATCGAATAATTGCACCCAAATGTAGAAGAAATTATTGTGATAATTAGACAATAATTTTGCCCGAATTACAATTAAACCCAACGGCTTCCAGAACAGTAGTAAGGATGGAAAATTAAGTGCCACGATTCTGGAAGGCATTATCGTGACCCGAACACTGTTTCTGCAGCATACCAATGACGTGCTATCCGTTAAAGATATTCATTGCTATGCAGATTGCAGCACCGGACTAGCTCAGTACACAAATCGTGCGAACAATAACAGAGTAGACTTTCCGCAGAGTAATTCGCTGACTAATTGTGTTTGAAATCAAACATTAAACTTATTTGAACGAAGGCCTTTATATATGCCTAAGCCCATGAAAGTCATTGAATCATTTAATAGAGACCCTGTTTTACATAAACACGGGTCACTTACAAGCAACATCGTTACCTACCTTGGCTAAGCGTCGAGCTTGCCGTGATCTCTGATTACACAAAATTCATTATTTCTCGAGGTAAAAGATAGATTCGCCCCTAAAAAATATAGAAAATTTCCTAAGGCTTAAAATTTTACATTCATTATAAATTAATCTAAAAAATAGTCACAGTTAAAAAACTAGAAAAATACAAAAAAAATAAACAACTTGTGGCGACTTCCACATACAACATAATATACTACAGCGACATCTACCGAAGTTACACTGAACTACGAAGTAACGCACTAGGCGGAGTAACTATCCATCCTGAATCGCGCAATAGAAGTTCTAGCGCCGATTATCATAATATACAACATCCCAACATCAACTGTTGGACAGTGGCCCGCCAGGCATGATCACCTCGCCTAGTCGGAGGATCCTCCCTTTATGTTGGAGGGACATGATACCCGTTCCTCCACACAACTTATTATAAAGTTATGGAAGTATTAACTTTAATATTCCACATCCTCCATTTAGTTATAATACTACTGTTTGTTCTAAAATGATTTTAGCTGGTATCACGGCATAATTACTTCAGTCCCATCCCGGCTACTATCGCAATTACGCCTATTGCGGGGAACACACCCTTCCGAATGTATATCGTTGTACGAGATTACGACCCAAAGTCAGGTTACGTTCAGATGTTACTGCACCATTAAAAGGTTAATAAAACGATATTGGGTACAGAATACTACAATAATTTTTTATTTGAACTTTATAAGCACTCGCAGAGTAAACATTAGTGAGAAACTGTTGTTGTTGGTGACTCGACGTTAATTTTTATATTATTACAAAAAAGTATTCATTCATGAGTGTGGATAAACGATAAATTTTATTCTAAATCTGTAAGAGATGTCTATTTTGGAGTTGTTAAAGGAAAAAGAACTTAATAAGAGGGGCAGTAGTCTTAAGTGGGACCACATTATTCATTGTTATATTACTTACTACAGTGTTATGATATCATGAGACATCTCAGTGTTTTGTTTAAAACCATTAATACTAGTAATTTCTCTTTATTGATAGACTATGTTTGTTGGCGCAGGTTCGGTGGCGCAGTGCTAGCGTATGCAACTTCTGTGGTTTTGTTATGTTATGTTAAAAGACAACTCCCACATTAGGAATAAAAATCCTGTGTCGTGGGGGACTTTACAAACATACATGAAACGGACACAAAAAACATCCAGACTCGGGACAACAATTCGTGGATCACACAAAGTGTTGTAGGGTCTCGGGTTCGATTCTCGACCCATTGACCAAATATTTGTTTCGGAGTTTGGGTGTTTTCTATGTATAATATATATGTATTTACAAAAAAAAGTATATGAGTATTTAAATCACTTGTCTGGTACCCATAACACAAGCTCGGCTTAGCTTGGGACTAGATGGCGTTTTGTGTTAGATGTCCGGAATATTTATTATTATTATTATTTATCAGCTGTCTGGTACCCATAATACAAGCTCTGCTTGAACGATTAGAGGACCAGATGGAGTGTGTGTTAGATGTCCGAAATATTTATTTATTTTGGTCACTGCGCCTAAAGATATGCTTTCAGCTGTAAACTTCGAAATTGGGAGTAGGTTTCTCCTGTGGTGCTCAAGGGTTTAAGTTAAGCGTACGTTAGCGCTTTTAATGAGAGATTCAAAAGTAGAACGTTGATGGTTCTCGATTTGATAACCAAATTAAAGTGCCTGTAAACAAGTGGGTCAAACGGTACATCATCATCTTATGGTGAAAATGTCGAGTGACGCTTATCTTTGGTACAAAACTCGACTAAAGCTGTAAATGTCTTATGGGTATAAGAAGGTTTGAAATTTACGTGCATAAAGTATATTTAAACTAAGAAAAGTATTTATGAAATTTAAAAATACCGTTCCATTTAATTATTTGGCGTAGCCGTTTTTCTCATAGAAATAACAATAAACGAAGATATAACTACAAATCATTTCACAGATTGAAATTGTTCCAAAATCAAATAATATTATTCGGCCGAATTCACATTTGGTTGGTTATATGTCACATAGTCAGGAAGGAGTGTAAGTCAAAATTGGCAATTTATCCGCACCAGTGTCGAATGCCCGGGTCGACCGGACTAGATAATGTCCGACCGTCCGAAATAACTCCCATAAATTGAGTTCAGCAACTATTGCCTCTTGTGCGGAACGCGGCTGAATCACATACTGTTAGAATACATCCAAAACATTTATCTCTTGAAGTTTTTCATTACGTTAATATTTAAAAGTTTGGAATTTTGAAACTATTTAATCAGGAGTTTAGTTTTAAACCAGCCTTTAGCACATTCATTTTCTATATTGAGATGATTTTAACATTAGAAGTTTTTTTTTGTTTATCCATAGCATAGTTCTACGTGTTTTTGGATTATAATTAAGTACACATGTTAATCCTTGCTCTCTTCACGAAAACCGTGCTGAATTACGTTAGAAATATGGCAATCATCCTTTATTTTTTTTATAGGTATAGAGACACATATATAAAAAGAAATAAGTACAATTTTGGCTTTATTTCATCTGCGACTGCCTCGGTGATATATGACTGCTGTGTTTGAATTTTCGGGTCGGATCAAATTTTTGTATGATCTGCAAATATTTGTTTCGGAGTTTTCTGTGTATAATATGTATATCCAAAAAAAAAGTATTTATATCAGTTGTCTAGTAACCATAGCACAAGCTTTACTTAGTTTGGGACTAGATGGCGTTGTGTGTTAAAAATCTGAAATTTTTATTTATTTGCTATTATATCGTACATAATTAGATATGTTTCTTTCACTTACATACGAGTGATTTTATAATACTTTGGAAGAATGGGTGGTAGGTATGTTCCTCTGATACACAGGGAGGATTCTCCGACCAGGCGAGGTGATCATGCCTGGCGGGCCACTGCCCAACGGTAGATTTTGAGATGTTGTATATATGCTAACCGGCGCAAGAACTTATATTGCGCTATTCAGCATTAGTAGTTTCTTCGTTTCTATCATTAATCCGTGGTTCGACGTATATTCGATAGATGACGCTGTCATATGTTTTTATTGCCGCTGTATGTAGAAGTCGCCACAATAATCATTTCAATACACATTTCTCTATATATAATTCTCATGTACATTGGTGTCCACCATGAACTCCGAAACTATCTAACTTATTTTTACGTTTGTTTAAATTAGTGTGTTGCTTAGATAAATGGGAGCCTAGCATGATTGAATGAAATGACGAAGTTGCGTTGATCAGCTAGTGTCCCTACATATCTAATAGATTTACCCTTCAATATTTTTTTTTAATATGTCTTTCTTAACTCTCACAGTCGAATTTCGAATCGAATCAAAACTATTTCTCTGAATGTACTGGATTGTTTTAGATTGAAGTTGATATTCTTATCTAGTCTTCTGATGCAAATACAGACGATTAAAGTAAAAATAAATATTATACTATATTATATTTCATATATATATATATATATATATAGGATATATATTTAAGATAGATATATATATATATTTAAGAGGAGCATGCCATGTATTGCCACCTATTTTAAAACCAAAGTATATACTTTGGGTAGGTAGGTAGGTAAAATAGGTTAGTATATACTAATGTCAAATCGACTTGTGATTTTTGTTAAGTGGAAATTTTACTGTACTTAAATCAATGTTAATCAATATGTTATACTTACGTTTTTATTTTTAATTACAAAATAAATTTGAATATAAGAATATATTAGTTAAACTAGAAAATAAAATAAGCTGGAAACATCCCAACACTTCGTAACAGGATAATACTACAATAAGACAAGTTCCATAACCTTTAAACAATAACCTGCAGTATGCATCTTGTTCACATGGGGAGAGATGGGAAGGAACACTGAGAACACGTGTTGTCGGTTCCCACCAGATCACCCCTCCCCGCCAACTCATGTACTGAATGTATTTATTCCCGTACATGCGGGCTTATTGAATACCACCTCAATGTGTTGGAAAGGGTATTTTGTGTAGCGAGTATTTCTTAATCGTTGAACTGGATTTAGAATGTTTTGAGATCATTCAAATGGATTTAGAATACGATGTAATTTCAATTATAAAACTACCAATATGTAAGGTACTTTTGAGATAAAACAATCTTTTCACGTCAATCATGATATAGTTTTCTGTCGATAAAAATAAGACATGGGTAAACCCTTAATACAAGACTAGCTGTTGATCGCAGCTCGATGCAGTAGTTTAGCTGCAAAAGTGTAGTCATACACATAGACCGACTACTTTCTTCTTAATTGACTGCCTTGGTGGCGCAGTGGTAGTGAATGTGACTGCTGTGCTTGAGGTCTTTGGTTCAAATCCTGGGTCGGATCAAGTGTTTGTGTGATCTACAAATATTTGTTTCGGAGTTTGGGTGTTTTCTATGTATCAAATGTATTTACAAAAATAACAGAAACTCTGCTTATCTTGGGACTAGATGGCGTTGTGTTAGATGTCTGAAATAATTATTTATTTATAATTTAGATTAATAATTATATGGATAAGACTAGCTCGACGCTAATCCCACGGCTCTACCAGCCTGTATGTCTGTTATCGTAGTATCTTATGTCCTTCCTCAAGAATCAAAGTATCTCCATGCCAAACATTAAAATTGTTGCTGCGGTTTAACCGTGAAAGAGTGTCAGACTGATAGACAGAGTTTTTTTTTTCTTTTTTTTCTTTCTTTCTTTTTAAAAAAGACAACTCCCGCATTAGGAATATACATCCTGTGTCGCGGGGGACTTTACAAACATACATGTAACGGACACGAATAACACCCAGACTCAGGACAACATTTTGTGGATCACACAAAGTGATGTCCCACGTGGGATTTGAACCCACGGCACTTGGCGCAGTAGTGAACGTTTAAACCACTAGGCCAACCGTTACTCTCTGATTTATGATATTAGTTCATATCTCAATTTGTTTTCTAAAAGCTTTAATTTAATCAATTAAGTTACATTCAACATATTGACTTATTTGGTGTCCGTGAGTACACATTTGTCTTTATAAAATGATTGAATTTCTACAGACCGAAGTCTGAGACGAGTAATTCAATATTGGGTATAAAGTGGGGCGAACCCGTTAAGTGGTGTTTATGTTAGTGATTTTCCACATAGGGCGAGTTAATCTTTGTCCTCAGAAATGGGTTTAATGAGATCCGACCCAGTTTCATTTGAGACCCAAATATCTTGATGACGAAGGTTCAATTAGAGTTTCAAATTGCGGACAGTTTATTTGCTAGATTGTTTGCGATACGGTGAAAACTCACAAGTGAGCAATCGTTGTTTAACTCATTACTGAAATACTTTAAAATTATTTGTAAATGAACGAATTGATGTCACTTAACATTTAATATTGTGTATAAAAATATGTATTAAAGATATAAATACAATAATTTAGACTTTCCTCTTGTATCTAGGTTGAAAAATATTTTAAGAAGGAAATTTTTTATTAGTAAAGTTGTATATTAGTAAAGTTGTGTTTCATCTGATTGTCAGATGGATGTAAGTTGATCTTCCCTGGCTCTTGTACTGTAGTGTCTTTCTCGATAGCCTCTTTCTACGGTCACAATAGAGTCACTTGTACCTATAAATAATAATAAAATACCTGTAAATAATTAAATGAAGTAGGAAACACTATTCACGGGAAAAAAAAAACTTTAAAAACTTTTAACATAGTAACATATTTCTCTTAAAAATTCCTTGTATTATGTGTACTTAACACAAGCCTTCCTTAGTCTGAAACTAGATGGCGTTGTATGTCAAAGGTTAAAAAATAGGTTTTAAAGCTCATATTATTATTAACATTCAATATTTTCATTCGATGCCACGTGCCTCGCCTTTTAAATGGATTGTCATAACAGTCTGTGATGCACTCTTTGCAACGAGCCGATACCTCGAAGAAAATCAATTTGCTATTAACTCGAGCTAGAATCGAACTAGGTTTCTTCGAAAGTACGTGTCCTAATTGAACTATAAATCGAAATAATATTCACTTGCAGGAAATAGGTGTGAAACGAAGTTTTACTTGTATTCCTACAAACCAATCACGAATGAAATAACTTTTCTTCAACTTTTAATACAGTAAGTATAATATTAACACATGTAAGGTTCTATTACATTTTGCGACTACGACACGTACTTTTGATTATGTATACCTTCTCTCAACTTTTTAATCTAATGTCTTTATGTAATTTTTGTCTTTACCGTAAAGTGTAATAAGGTACTGCATTGGAATTACTAATAGTCATCCAGTTTTATATTATTGACCAGTTTCACTGCCTCGATGGCGTAGTGGTAGCGTATGCGATTACTGTGCTCGAGGTCTCGGGTCGGATCAAATATTTGTTTTGAAGTTTCGATGTTTTATATAAATAAGGAGTATGTGCCGACTTCCACATACAGCGCAACATACTACAGCGCCATCTACCGCAGATACACTGAACTACGGTGCAATTTACAACACGAAGAACCTACCAATCTTGAATTGCGCAGTAGGAGTTCTTCTCCGATTATCATACAACATCCCAACATTAACTGTGGGGCAGTGGCCCGCCAGGCATGATCACCTCACCTGGCCAGAGTATCCTCCCATCGTGCTGGAGGGACATTACACCCGTCCCCTCTATAAGTATATATTTAAAAGTAAATGTGTATTTGTGCCAGTTGCCTAGTAACCATAGTACAAGCTTTGTTTAGTTTGAGATTAGATGGTGTTAAAAAAGTTTAACTGTCGTTTCACAGACATGTCGTCTTATTACGAATCACGGATTTCAGTAAGACACATGTGCCATTGAAAAATAGTTATTGCCACTATCACTCGCACTTAATGTCAGTATGTAATAGATAGTACTTAAGTCCAAAATTATTTCTTGTGAAACCTTAAATTGCAAAAAGAAATAGAATGTGATTGTGGAAACATGTTAATTTTTTTTTACCAAAGTCTTAATTGATTTAGATATTTCCTTATCGTTTTTAAGTTCTTCACGAAAAACCGTTTGAGTTCGAAACCTTTCTAAATCAGGTTCCCCAAGAGAGAACGCCTTAAAGATCTTGATTGAGAACTTGGGGAATACAGCAAAAGATGTACAAGTCACATTACATTTAGTTAATTCAATCTCTTCTTTCGGTTTTTTAGTTACTGAATAGAACAGTGTGAATCATGTAGTATTATTTTCAGCTAACTTAGTGATTTATTTGCAATTTCTTTAAAGCAACTCAGTCTAGAATAAAAAACAACTATTAAGGATCTAGCGCTAAACTATCGCGAGTTTTATGGTTGGTTCGAATATTATTATATATAACTTGGGAATTTAAAAGCAAAATGAATGCAGCACTTAGGAGGCACATGCATAGCTTCCTGGAAAGCGCAAACTCGTTACGATAAATAGCGACTGATAAATAGAAGTAGAAACCTCTGCGAGCCTCCGCAGAAATAAAGTTGCTAAATAATGCCAAAAATTTACATGGTAGCTATCAGTGTAGTTAAATCTTAATTGTTTTGGTTCTTAAAATAAACTTAGATACTTTACTTAGATAGTTATTATTAACTTAAATATTTCGGACATCGGACACACAACGCTACCTAGTTTCAATCCAGACAGAGCTTGTGGTATGAGAGTTAGATTGACTAAAATAATAATTATGACCTTTTTTTGTAACAACATACATTTTATACATGATAATAACGATGATGTACTAGCCGATTTGAGCCACGACGACCAGTTTCATTTATATATTATTATACATAGAAAACACCCAAGTCAAAGCATCGAACGAACCCGAGACCTCAAGAACATCAGTTGCGAATGCTAGCATTGCGCTATCCAGATAATATTCGGTCATGTTTTCTCTATTGGTTTATTCGGTCTTGCGATTGACGTATGCGAATGCCGATCAAAAGGTCTCGGGTTCAAATCCTGGGTCGGGACTATAGTGTTATTGAGTTTTTCTGATTGTAAAAATACATAATTACAGCTCGGAGTTTGGAAGTTGGGGTCTAAACCCCCGTGCCTCTCAGAGCACATAAAGCTGTCGGTCCTGCGCCTGATCTCTCCCCGATCGCATATCGGTTAACCGTCCCATCAGATTATGAGGGAGAGGGAACCGAGAGTGCACCTGTGTTTGTGCACACACTTGTGCACACTAATATCTCCTGTGTAGTTGGCTAATTTGAGACTCCATTGAGACTGACCGCCGTGGCCGTTATCGGTTTGGAGAACATTATTATTATTGGCTTTGTATTTTTCTTAATTACTACTCTTCTTTTTTTCTTTACCCATGTTAGATCATGTACGATAAAATAAATTGACAATAAAAATTGTATGGATTGTAATTGCTGTGTTCCGAATTCGTTATGACAACTACTTAACATAAACCAACAAAAATGGAAAAGTAAGATTACTAGATAGGAGAATATTGTAATTTTGCATATACGACATTTACCTAAATTCTGTTATCAAGTTAAAGAAATCTTAATTACTTCGAGCGGTACCATTTTTGAACAAGTGAATGGAATCTGGTGTAACATAATTAGAGATATAGTAGTGATTAAAGCCTGCTTTTGGAAAGTTGCCAAGTGTTATTAATGTTCATCGTTAACGCAGACCTGGTTTGGAGGGCTATAAAAGGCGGTAAGCAGCAAGGCCCAGGTCGCAGTATCTTTGTATTATAAATCTATGCTACTAAGTAGAGAATATAGTTAAATATAAATCAGTTTCACGCTCGTGTTAACATTAAATATTGATTTACAACTCTGCAAAATGTTATGAACCACGTTATTCATTCATATACATTCATCTAGTGAGAATATATTTAATTACGTTTTAATAAAACACTAACATATTTTTGAAGACTTTGTTTAAGACATTAGCAATAAAATGCATTAAACTGAGCAAACTACACAAGACTACACGACGCACTGGAAAAAGATGGAAATTTCTGAAACAAACAGCTGTGTAATTTTTTCATGAAACATGTATGATAAACACAAAATTTTAACAAAACAAACGACATCAAGAACTGGAACAATTGAAATGACCACACAGGAAGCACCAGATTTCAAATAAAAAAAGAATCATCAAAATCGGTTCACCCAGTCGAAAGTTCTAAGGTAACAAACATAAAAAAATAAAGTTGAATTGAAAACCTGCTCTTTTTTTGAAATCGGTTAAAACTGATATTTTATTGAATAAAAATAATCTATGAAATATGGGTTTTATAATTTTATCATCATCGTTTAAATACGAAAACCAATACAAACATAATTTTCCAGTAGGAACATTGAGTATAACTCATCTAGAAATGTATACATCAACGTTGAACCGGCCTATTATGAGTGGATAGTGTGATATCCACTTTTCTGCATTTGACTAGTGGCTCGCTGACCATCCGATCAGCTTGGTCTGAGCCATTTGTTAGCTGTCTACGACTGTTCATTTGTTTGCTAGTCCAGATATGTAACGTGATACCTCATTGTTGGTGGACATTGTTAAATTACTTATGTCAGATAATGGATGAATGTTTGAGATTGTTTGAACAACAATGTACAAAACGTATCTTTGAGAAATTACACTTTTGCGAGAGGAGAGCCGCGGGCAAAGGCTAATTATAATAGTAATAATCGCTTTATTGTACTTCTGATTACTTACAAAGGTAACTTAATGCTATGAGGTATAATTGGCGGCCTTATCGCCCAAAGTCAATATGTTACAGGTAACTATGATGGCTTCTCTAGTTAATTTTGACTCTCTACTTATCTATACATATAAAAATACTTACCTTTACTGTCAGATTAATTAACGTAGAGCCTGATACTATATAATGATGATTGAAATTATGGCAGGCAATGCTTCTTATATCGTAAGCATCAACTAAACAAGGACGTATGTAAATTTACTCCCTTTAAAGTAAGTAATCTCATCAGTCATTTAATGAAATAAATTACAGATGTATTTTTTGTTTTTAAAAGTTCAAAACACAAAATGGTAAATAGTCACGAAAGCTAAGCCGGAGTCAGATCTTTGAAATATAATGTGTTCTAATTGATTGCATGACAAATCCATTTGTTCACTATTTCTTAATATAAAATGTTTTTAAGCACATATGTACATGACGATGGCGTACATTTATATATATAGTATACGCTGGGACGGGGTAATGCACCGATGAACAAATAAACGAAAAGGACTTGTCGCAGATGACGCTGCTCTACGAATGCGTGCATTTTAATTTCGTTGCGCTCCTACAAGCACGTAGAGATATGTCGCTGACCATGTTTTATATTTTTCTTTATTTTCAGCGTGGTTTTATTCAAACACTCGCCCGCGTATATATCGGTTATCTTGATAAATGTTGAATTTCATTGAAATCAGTGCAGTGTTTTAGCCGTAAAACCGAGACAAACAGACAGATAGAGTTACTTTCCCATTTATAATATTAGTATGGATGGTGCATATGCTAGTAACATGTAATGATAATCATTTAGTAATACTGTTCACTTACGTGTATCTTTAACGTTTAACTTTTAAAAGCAATACTTGTATAGGTATACATATATTTATAATCTAAATCTCGGAAACGGCTACAACGATTTTAAAATTTGACAAAAATTTGGCGTTCCGGGTACCGTTTACTTACATTTCTAAGGTCAAGCGAGTGTAGGAAGTTTTAAATTATTTAAAGTGAAATATGAAGAGAACACATAATATTCATATTTTCTTTTCTTTCATTGAGTTTTTTTATTAAAGTATAAAAAACACTCTAAGGAACCCACAGTCAAATATGATTTATGCGTCTAAATTGCTCAAAAATTTGTGGATAGGCGAAATGTCAATTAACCTCAAATGGGTCCTTGAATTTCTATATATGAATATATATGAATCCCCTTTTCATTACATCCACATCATTTTTTATACTTTTTATCATTAATTGCATAACGACGAAGACTTAAATACCTAAAATTGGCAGAAATAGCTAATACGGCTGGTTGCCATCTCATCAAAAGAAGAAGAAGAGTTTATATTTAATACTATACCCGCGGTTTCGCTCGGTTATACAGTGTGTAAAAAGACGACTACCGAAAACGAAAGGGGCTGACCCAGCACCCCAAAACTCAATAAAAAAATATAAGTTTTTCTTAAAAAAAATTATAGCCGGAGAAAACAATGTGTACAGGTTACATCTTTCAATAGCTTTATCACTATTTGTTAAATTTAAATGAATTAGCTTCTGTAGTCGAATTAGGCGGAGTCTGTATTTCGACTATCAGCGCCAACTCTCCATGTATTACATATAGCTTTGCTACTATAAAATATTTAACAATAATAAAATCTACAATTAATATACATTTGGTGTGTGTGTTTGTATAGAAACTATGGAGGGTAGAGGTAAGGAGTATCATCTGTGTACATGAAAAGTGTCCGTTGAAATGCATTAAATTAGGGCGGCGCCACATTAGCATCAGAGTAAACTTCTTAAAATCAATACACACACTTTTTCATAAAATTGAATGATAAAAAATGAATAAACGTACTATTCACAGTTCAGAAAATAAAATATATTTACTACATTATTTTGTAACACGCAAGTAGTGACAATAATGTTAATTTTTTTAACTCGGCGTACTTCAATTCGTTCACAATTGCTACATTCATACCATACCCTGTGTCTACACCAGCGCCATTCTGGAAGGTTTTTAACTGTTATTTACAGCTTATGCTGGACACTTTTTTCAATTTTCTACCATATGAGATAACACTCCTTATCTCTACCCTCCATAATAGAAACGTGCTATTTGTGTGTGTGGTGTTTTTGTGTTGGCCTGTGAGCGTTGTATGTTTTCGTGTTTATGTACGTGTGTCTGTATAGTAGTAGGAGTAACATAGTTATTTGTAAGTGCCCGTAGTGGAGAGTTTTCTTCAACCTCTTCAATAGATATATGTTTAAAATGAGATATGCATGAGTGATCTGTAGTTACCAAATAGTTTTTGAATACTTGCAAACGCAAACAGGTTCGTTGTACGATACGGTTACTTGGCTGTTTGCTGTTAGCTTATCAGCTGGCATAGATCGACGCGAACACGGAAACTCGACTTCGTTATCGACTTGACAGAACCGCGACTTGGAATATTGATTGTGCTTAGTTTGTCTGTACTTGTTACTTGTTTCTTGTTTCTACAAGAGTTTGTTTGTTGACAACTTTCGGAAACATTCCACGAAATTATCTGATGTGTTTATTTTTAAACGCCTTAACGAAAAAACAAGGTGGTCGTCAGTTTGTCGGGGCTTTAACATCTTTATAAATTAACACACAACGCAATCTAGTTTCAAACTAAGCAGAGCTTTTATAATGAGTAGTGGACAACTGATATGAATACATAAATACTTTTTTTTTATAAATACATACCCCGAAACAAATATTTGCATGCGTATACATATGTAATTTATGTCCTACAACTACAAGATGGCGGACGCTATTTAAAAAATATTTCTGTTGAAAAACAAAATAAGACATCGCAGTAAATGACTGCACGGTTGGCCTAGTGGTTTAAACGTTCACTACTACGCCAAGTGTCGTGGGACATCTCTTTGTGTGATCCACAAAATGTTGTCCTGAGTCTGGGTGTTATTTGTGTCCGTACATCTTCATACATGTATGTATGTTTGTAAAGTCCCCCGCGACACAGGATGTATATTCCTAATGCGGGAGTTGTCTTTTTTAATAAAAAAAAAAAGTAAATACAACTTTTTTTGAGAACTATGAAGAAATCTAAGTAAGATGTAAATAAATTAATCGTTCAGAAAATAATATTTCAAATACTCTTTGGGTCGATAAAATTTAACTTCAATTGTAATTATCCATTGCCTGCAAGTAAACTAGTTCTAAATCTAGGTCAGTATAACTTACATTATTACCGCAGAATAAAAATATCCTAATTAAAGCACATGTTTAGTGCTTCCTACAAACTAGGTCAATCACACACTCATCTAAACAACTGGGTCGCTTTAGAACTCTTTGATCGAAATATTTTCTTTGATAGATAAATTGATAACTGTTAAATTAATATAGGTCTATCATCGGAAGTCATAAAATAGTAGTTATCGCCCACACGCGCATCTTAAAAAACAGGTTCCTGTCAACATTAACTGCACAGCTAAGAAATGCGCCGTCTTAAGGGGCTTTTCATTATGACATTCATTTATAATGTATATAAATATATATACATAAATTAACAGTTAAAAGAAATCATGAAAAGTAGGCAAATCAGTAGGTTGGAATAGTTAAGGTAATTAGGTCATTAAGTGTCAATTCACATCATTGGAATTTAACACTGTGCATCTTATGATACTTTCATTTAAACGAATTGAGATGGTTAGAAATACAGATAGCTATTTTAGATAATGTTAGAAAATATGAGAGTTTCAATATAAATAATATGGTTGTCGAATTCTCCTATATGCTAAACGTGGATCATCATATGTCTAGATAGATAGTCAAAGCTGTGAAAGCTTTAACAAAATAGCGTCCATATTTTGGACATTATTAAAATATGTATATGCTGTCAAACTATTTTATTTTTTACTATTTATGTATGTGTATATATATATCCCACACACACAAATATATAGCACTGGACACGGACACACTGACGACACCGGGGGCGGGCCCTATCGTAAGACCAGCGCTGCAGTCATTTTGACTGCAGCAATATGCTAGGCGCCTTCTCTGACATTACACAGGATATTATAACTGCTTACATCCTATAACCTTAACTCTGTTCAAAACCATACACTGTCCTGTGTTTGTGAAGTTCTTGCATTCGTGCGAGCTCGCAGATATTTGCGATGCGATGCGAATTCGCAGTTGTTTGGGAGCCCTTAAGCAAATGTGCACATATAGGAATTGCATTCGTTCCCTCTATTATTATTTGACCTACCTATAGATCTATTGTAGCGATTGACATTGATGTATGCTAGATACCAATGTTTTTTACCATTTCATTTGAATTTTGATGTATCGTCGACAGCCTATCTAATTATAGAATCTAGAATCTAGTTATATATTTAAAAAAAGTTCGGACTATACAATAAATGTATTTAAAAGAATATTGAAGTAGTTAAATAATTGGATTATAAGTAGTTATGATGACTAGTTCCTAAATAAAATGAACAAATATATGTTGCACTAGAATTTCGTATCTCTGATAAATAAAAAACCTGAACTTTATCAAATTACTCCATTTATTACCACAATGTAAAAATACCTTAAAAGATCTCCGAACAACTCCATAGAGTCGTCGCGACTAAACCATTATAAATATATTTATTGGTCGTAAATTAGTATTAAATTTCTGGATTATGCTGCGATGATATTCGATAGCACAGAATTCATATTTACAGCACCAATATTAGAGTAATTCCATTTTAATAGGTATCACATTCACAGGATTTTGATAATGTGTTAGTGGATTTGGATCACTTATGACCTAGGGTTGTCACGTTCACGGAAACCACATAGCATCGAAGTTGAGACCTAATTAGAGAATATATTAAATGCAGTTCTTGAAACTGCTGTGCGATTAGTAATAGTCTTACAATAGTGGTGATTCTGTTTTTGTCATCACTAAACTAAAATTCACTAAAAATTGTTGTTGGATTATATAATTTATTCTCATATGCTTACAGTCCATTTTTGAATATCTCACATCTCAGCTTTCACTAAATTTAGTTCAATACCAACTAAAAATTGATTAGAAATATTCGCTTGTTTCTAAGTAAAAAAACTAAACTAAACTCAAAATGTAAAATTTATAAAAAATATTAGTTGATAATTTAGTCGGCACGTTTTTAGAGGACGTCAAGTATGGTGCGACCTGTCGAGTTTAATGTTACACGTTTTAAGCGTTCTACACAAGAATAGCGAAAGAAAAATTGTGACCTAAATTGAGTAATTTAACTAATTTTGATCATGAAAAAGTAAATTTTACTTTTTCAAATAATAAACAAGCGTGTGCCTCTGATTAACGTTTATTTGGTACTGAACTAAACACAGTGACAGCTGAGATGTGAGATATCGAAAAATGAACTCTAAGTAGATGGGATTACAGTATAAAATCCAGCAAATTTTAGTCAATTTTAGTTTAGTGATGACAAAAACAGAATTACCACTAATTTATTGAGAAGTACAAGTATATTTTACAACAACGTCATGCAAGCATACACGAACACAATTTACACTGGCAGATAGCGATCTAAACTATTGGCTATGCGATGTATTTTTAACCAGATTTCATATAGTAGTGAACCCATTTATTGATTCATATTTTTTTAAATATCCGGAGTATTTCAAGCGGGGCTTATTGTTCAGGAACTTTACGAAGAAAAATATTAGCTGACTCTGAATTTCAATTTCAAACTGTGCGGGCGAAACGCAGACATTTATTCGTATTTGAGTCAACTAGTTGTGAAGCGAGAAGTTTAGATCGTAATAGTGTTTATTGTTGTGGGTTTGTTGTATTAAAATATGAAAATATAGTCTCAGTCTTTGTTCAAAAGTTGTTGTTAACAATTTGTACAATCAATTTACATATACCTATTAAACAGTATCAGGTATCTATAGAAACAGTGCATAATTTGAAATATTTTTTAATCATTGAAGTATTAGTAAAACCATTATTAGTTTTATCCTATATTTCTCAAAAAATATATGTTACTAAAGTAGATATAAGAAATATCGTTGACAGCGTGTTAATGTTTTAAAGGAGAGCTGATTTTTTAAATTAATTACATACAATTTTCTAAAGTATATCAAAAATTTATACAATTTTAAAGGTTACGAAACCTTCCACGGCCCGACTTCTCAAAAAATCGATATATTCGTCTGCATCTGATATTCACCAAATATGTTTTCAACAAACCGAATAAAATTGTTTAGTATGACAATTTTTTTTTAACTTGCCTTATCCTTCGCAGGCCGTCATCCCACCGGGGTTTGCATCGTGCGGCGGGATGTACCACTCTACGCCTGAGACGGGTCCCACACGGCAGTGGGGACTGCTGTTATTTAAACTAGTCGATTCAGCATTGTGTCAACGTTCACCACCTGATTCTAGATGTGAACAGTCGGCTCATCATATCCTCTGGGAATGTAGTCTTTTATAAAATTAACGTAACATAAAGCTAAATAGCTTACAAATGACATCTGGGGCGGTATACTATAGGGATCTTGTGTCAATACATTTGTTTAGGCGATTTTGCCATACATACTAAAGAAATGGAATTTAGCTCACTTAGGACCCATAATATTTCATCCGTGGTGCTTCCCGGTTTGAAAAAGGTGTCTTCCTATTTTGATTTCATGACAACCCTGATTTAACCTAATTAACAGTATATATTATAGGTCTATTTTCTTGTCACCGCTACCTTCTCTAAGAAACGATATTGGAGGTTTTTGGGAAGTTTTATCATCTTAAATGTTAGTAATATTTATACCAAATTATTATATTCTTATGTCATAAACTGTAATATATGCTCTACTGAATGGAAAATTATCTAACCCACTCTCAACATTATGATTTTATTTCGTGTTTTGGAATAAATATGTACTTTTTAGATTACATTGATATACATAGACTTTAGAGTATCAATAAAAGCGACAATATGTTTGAGTATCGAATTTAAAGGTAACTGTGAAATAAATTAATGTAAGTACATATATCAAACTAGTTTATGTTCGTACTTTCACATACTTATTTATCAGTTATCATATTAGCCTATGTCCTCTTTTAAGAAACAAAGTATCTCCATGTCAAAGTGGGCTAAATTTTCAGGGATAGAACTCATTTCTGCGAGTCAAAATACAATGTTACCACGCTGCGTGTCATTTCGAATCGATATTATAGAAGAAGATATATAAAAACATTAGAAACACAAAAGTGTTTATATAAACTGAAAGTAAATAAGTAAAATATGACAAAGTTGCGTTAGTATTGAAATACTTTCTATAAAAAAAATAAATTTGTTAGGGGCTTTAATGTGCATGCAATATACATTTACGAAATTAAATAAATGGGAACTTCCCTCTGGTAATAGTTACGAACTCTGACATTCAAAAAGAAGTACAATAAAATACTAAAGGTTTCATAAACGAATTCCTTTAAATCTTATTTCAATTTGAAGTAATTCATGTTCGAGAAACGAAGTGCGAAAAAATCGCTGACGAGTCATTTTGTGCGTACTTGCGGAATACAAATTAGGAAATTTTGAATCAAGCAGTAAATACTTCAGCAACGTATATTTATAGCCAACCTATTTTGAGAAATATTTATGGTTTCTTGCAAAGCAAATGAATGACTTGGCAATATAAAGAGGAAGGTGGAGGAGTAAAAAGTTTTATTTCAACTATTTGTATGTGTTGATTAAATATGTCAACATATTAAACTATGACATGACATTTACATGATCTAATATAACCAGGGGAGATCGTTTTTTGTTTTTTCGAAAGACGGTCCCCATTTCATGTCATCAATATTTTATATATTTTTTATCATTAATTTCATCACAACGACGACTTGAAGACTCGAAGACTTGATAATTGAAGACGATAAATACTTGACATTGGCAGAAATAGCTGATCCGAGTGATCCGGCTGATTGACATTTCATCAAAAGAATATAACCGGAAGAAAAGTCTCAGAATAAAATAAATGATTTTCAATACAGAAATCTCACTTTGAAAGCAAGAAATTGCATTTGAAATCTACCTGCCTGTGAAGTTAATTTCGTTTGAGAAATGTCTGACATAAATAAACCCATAATTCACAACCTGACTATTTGACGGAACGTTCTGTTTTTTTTTTAATGTAAGCAAAAGCAGAATCTAAGTGCGGTGGTCACCATACTAAATGCGAATGCAGACAATGCATGTGATGCTTATGCATCGTTAGGCCTCCGGTCTCGCACTCAGCAACGAAACACGACAGCGCTGAACGCTGTCATTTTATGTTGATCTTCTGTGCGAGGATAGTACCGTCCCCGGTCGAGCCGTCCCGTTCGTGCTGAAATCAGTGTGGCTCTACTACCTTGAAAGACTACCTCTTCAAAACATTATGTAGAAATATATAATAATACATACTCTAATAAAATCATCTTTAAAATGCAAAAAGAAATGGTGAATTTCATAAGTCGGAGAAGTGGGTGGTTATTTCCAATACATTTAAAAGCCTTATTGATGCCATCTTTTGAGTAAGCGTTACGACTGTATCATATGTCAGCTCAAATTACCGTAGTTAATTAGGAAGACGATCTCATCTTAAGTATCTTCATTTAAAACTTACATAGACCATTCAACAAAGATTGAACACGTCATCAATAAAACCCAGTACAAATTTAAAATTACCTTTTGATTATTACATCAGTGAGCTTAAATATATAAATCTCATTAGAAAAAGATGATGAAACGAAGGCCTTTGTGAGGCTAGAGTTTTCACTTCAGTTGGTATTGAGATAAAATTACTGATTTCATCGTCATCAATCAAATCGGGCGGTTACATGCTGACGCGACAATTTGTAAGCTCTTTTGCCTATTGCTGCCGGGTAATGACTTGAAAACCCGTCGTTGTCCATTTATTAACATCACGCTAGCTGTACCTTTTGTCTAGGCAGACTATTTTCACTTCACTATTGTTTTGGATGTTTGGTTTTTATGTGAAACTAGCATCCCAGAATAATCACAAATTTATTTTACCATCTATGTCAATATTATAAACCTGAAGAGTGTGTTTGTTTGTTAGAACTCGCTAATCTCAGGAACCGCTGGTCCGATTTGACAAATTCTTTCAGTGTTAGATAGTCCATTTATCGAGGAAGGCAATAGGCTATATATCATCACTCTAAGACCAATAGGAGCGGAGTCCCATTGAAGAATGTTTAAAAAACGGGAGAAAATTATTACGCTACGGGCAATAGTAGACGTAAACGAGGTGGCGAGGGTCAGCTAGTTTTCAAATAAAGTTTTTTTCAATCCATTGATGATCAATTTCACAGTTCAGAGTACCAATAAGGTACCCCAGGGACCGACAGAAAGAATCATGCGTAGGATGAATCAAAAAACGTTCAGAACAGTTTAATATAACTGTACTTTAATGATATCTTAACTGCATCTCAAACTTTATTATGACATTTTATATCGAATTATCTTATATGGTGGACACGAATAACATTTTGAAAGTTTTAATTCTAATGAATGAGTCGCGTTCTATTTTTGTAAGCCTGTTTTGATCATAATAGTCAAAACTATTTATCTTTATGCACAATATGAGAGACACACTCTAAAGTAAAATTTATTATCAGTTGTGATATTTTTTATATATTCAAGTACTATTGTTGACATTTTATTTATTTAAATAAACCTAAAAAAGTAACGAATTATTAACGAAAAAATCCGACGGCGTCATTATCTGCCATATTTATTAAATTCATTGAAGAACTGAAAAGAAAAAATAGTTCTGTTTTTAATTTTTATGTACCCATTGTCACTCTCACGACTGATAAGAATCTATTGACATCACTCACATAAAATACGACAAACCGTTTAGGCTAGAAATATCTACGCTCTGTTGGTATAGTGGTTTAAGCGCTGGTCACGCCGTACTCCACTACGTCAAGTGTTGTGGGTTCAAATCCCACATGCGACAACACTTTGTGTGATCTATAAATTGTTGTTCTGAGTCTGTGTGTTCTTTGTGACCGTTTAATATATGTTTGTAAAGTTCTTCGCGACACAAGATGTTTATTCCTAATGCGGGAGCTGTCTATTAAAGAAAAAAACAAAATCTAACACTGGAAAAACACAACACAAGGAGTGTTTTTTTTCGCAGTCGGGTAAAAAGTAGTTTATTCGACGGTTATCGAAACATTTGGTACCAATACACCAGTATAACAGTATTGTTTTAAAATGTTTTATGATTCCATTAAACAAGAAATCTAATACGCACCAATAAACTTTCTATATAATATGTAATTATAAACATAAACTTTCAACTTTCAGATAAACCTATCTGGTAGTTAAAAGTATCTTTGGATTAGTTAATAACTTAGATAAAACGGACACAATGTACACACAGACTCATGACAGAAATTTCTGGATGATCACACCAGTCTTGTTCCATGCGGGGATAGAACCAAAAACACTCAAAGCTGTAAGAAAAGTAAATGTTACCGTCCAAATTACTTCGCCATCCGTGCAGTTGAACAATTATACTCTCGTATATATGAACTAGCTGACCGTCGCCACCTCGTTTACGTCTGCTATTGCCCGTAGCGTAATAATTTTCCCTCGCTTTTTAAACATTCTTCATTGGGGCTTCGCTCCTATTGGTTTTAGCGTGATGATATATACCCTATAGCCTTCCTCGATAAATGGGCTATCAAATACTGAAATAATTTTTCATATTGGACCAGCGGTTCCCGAGTTTAGCGCGTTCAAACAAACTCTTCAACTTTATAATATTAATATATAACAAAACATAACCTTAACAGCGCTCAATAATTCTAAATTGAAATACCGTACTCCGAGATTTAAGGAAAACCTTCTGAAGGCGAATGTATAAGTTGAAAATGGATCTCATAATAAAGCCTTAGTGCGGTGCCATGTGGTAAGTGTTGCCAGTAATTTTCTTGATGTGTTGATCAAAGTGGAATTTGTTGTCGAGTAGAACACCTTGATTGTACACCTTCAGTGAATGACGGTAACTTTATTGTGGGCTGTTGGGATATGTTTGATATTATATTTATGTTATAAAAAAAATGATGAAATTAATCTTGTTTATGATTAGTTTATTGTGCTTCTAAATTTAGTAATATATAGAGTTGATCTAAATCTATTGTAGGGGAAGTCTAAGAGCAGTACAATAAGAAGTAATAGCGAAAAGATGTGAGATAGAGTTCGGAGAGTTAAACGAGCTTTTAAAAAACCAATGTATATTTTGTTCTTTCCTAATTCATAACAAAAATCGAAACAAGGTTGACACTGTGGCGACTTCCACATACCTACAACATAACCTACTACAGCGCCATCTACCGAAGATACACTAAACTACGAAGTAACGAGCAATAAATAGTTCTCGCGACGATTATCATATATACAACATCCCAACATCAACTGTTGGGCAGTAGCCCGCCAGGTATGATCACCTCGCCTGGTCGGAGGATCCTCCCTTTGTTTTGGAGGGACCTAACACCCGTTCCCCTACAACACTATTAAAGTAATTTCAGTATCTGACAGTAGAATATATTTTGACAAAATGTGAAATGATAGTAATCTCACATTATTCGCCCACGCCTGTCTAGTCTCTAAGTAGGCAGGGCTTACTACTTATATATTTCCAAATGTGTACAAGCCTAATATAGATAAATTACACCTAAACACGGTACAAATGGCTGAGAATCGAACCAACGTCCTCTGGCATAGCAGTCAGGATCATTAACCACCAGGCCAGTCGTATAAAAAGTACTTAGTTATGAATTTCAAATTCCAATTAATACTTAACACCTGTGTCATTTTCTTCCAGTGGGATAGAAGACTATTCTTTTTCTTATTCTTATACTCGTATATAGGAAGTTAGAAATATTATAAAACTAAATTTAAAAATAGACTAAGTTAGAATTTCAAGAACATATTTATTAAAAAACTGAAACAATGACATAAGAATATTTTGTGGTATCTTATAAATATTCCTATCTAATCTGTTAATTACTACAGGGATCAACTACAAAATAAATGCTCAAAGAATTTTGAACTAAGTGAAAACACTCGTCAAAATACCGTCGGTAATATCAACGGGTTCAACATTCGAATCAAGCCAGACAAATCTAAATAAAACAATCAACGTAACTGGTTTAACGTTCACTAAACTAACGCAGAACGAGTCACTTAAAACAAATTTAATCATCAACCAGCTGGGCTCTGGGTTCTTACGCCATGTCCTATTTCGTATGTCTTAACCACAGATCACTCTCTGGGGGTGATCTGTGGTCTTAACTAATCAACCGTATCCAATTCCGCCCATCAGCTCAATTGCTCTTAATACGGATTGCTCATGGCCGAAATACGATGCGAATTTTTTTAATTACTCTCCAGAAACTGAGTACTGAGGGCGATGAACGTTTACTCTTCGGTTTCGTCATCATATGACGAGCGGTATGCATTTTTAATAAACGAAAATATCGCAATTATGTCTCACAGTACCCAGAGAGGCCACCGAGCAAGTAATTGTTAACCCGCCCACGGACTTCAACGGTCCCTCTTTGGGTGTAGTGTTGTTTTTAATTCTTTAAAAGTTTCGTAGAACGCTGCAAAAGACTTGCCGTAATATAACTCTTAAATTGTACTAGTTTTTATGTATAACAATTGTGAACATATCATCAATAAAACATAAGGGACACCAAAATGAGAAGATTTTTTCTGTTAACGGTATAAAATAAATTGAAACAATGCATTATGTCAATATGTATGTATGTAATTTTGTAATCTTGCAATAGAATAGTTGTAGGCCTTTCAATTTCTGTACTATGAATGTAAAAGAAAAGCTCAATGCAATTATTAATTGATAGGAAATACACCCATATTACGATATTTCCTAAGGTGAAAATAGTTTGTCTTTTCATAATTTAAAGTCGTTGACTATCATACAAGACTATGAAAATGTTCTAAAAAAAGTAGGTACTACACCGAATGCATTACAAGAAAATACTTATTTGTAGGTACTGAATTCGTTATTTTGGTGTATTAAATAAAACATTTTCAGTTTTTATTAAACATTTATATTACGGTTCACGTTAACATGGCATGAAATGTTTTGTTTGGAATCACTTGAATATTTAGAATAATATACTACATATGCTGTAGAAACCATAAAAATCGTATAAAACAGGGGTTTTGTTGGTTTTAAAGTCAGGGGTCTACTCTATTTTAATACTCTTGATTGCTGAAAACATAAAATGGATTTAACTTTTAACGACAAAAATAATGAGAACAAACAGGGTTGTTAAAGCTTTTAAGTAATTTTCTTTTAATAGCTTTAAGGCAAGGCAAAGATAAGTTCCTAAAGCTTACTTTAAAGAAGCGAATAAATATTTTTTTGTAATAATAACCCGCTATCGAAATATACTGTCTGCTACTGGTTTTGAATATGTTTACTTGATTCTTAATAGTATAGTAATATCGTTACTAAGCTTCAAGGTTATACATCTGCTAAATTTAAAATAAATCGACCCCAACGACTACTGGTATTTCCACTTATAAAAAGATACCTGCTCGCGACTGTTTTAAGACTTAACGTAAACTATTAATGTTACTATAGGAGTATAATACAAGTATTTTCGTTTTATATCAATAATAGCGTCAGCGCTAAACCATTATGTCAACGTAACGCCAAGAAGTAAACATATTATTTCTGATGAAAGTCCACTAGACAAGAAAATTACATTACTGAGTGTAGCTCAATGTGCACACATAAAAGGCAAAACTAATGCGATGACTTTTAAGTTGTTTCGGTGTAACACCACCAACTAAAAATAAGCACGTATTTAAAAATAGAAGTTTCTTCTTTGTCCTAGCCATTTCCCATTATTTGGGGTCGGCTCTCCTCGTTCTGCGGCGCCAGGACAATCTATCCTGGGTTGTTGAAACGTTAGTTTGGGCAAGCTCTAAGTCCTTGGCCACCGTGGACCACCAGGTGGCTAGTAGGCGTCCTCTACCTTGCCTAATGTTTGGTAGCGCCAGGGCTTGTTTCACAACATGGCCTTCAGGGCGTCTCATGACAGGACTGAACCATCGTAGGCCGCTTTCGCTGAGTTTTCTGGTATGGGCGCGATCTTGAAACTTCCTCTGATGTGCTCGTTTCGCACTTTATCGAGTCGAGTTACACCTGCTGTCCAGCAGAAGTGAAAATATTAATAGTATAAAATCCCACTGTTTACTCATTATAACCAAGCATATTGCGCAAGGCCAGTTTTTTTTTCCTATTAGCACCTTAAGCCAACGCCTCTATTCTCTTATATTTATTGGCTAATATTTTATCTTGACCATATGACTTAGCTTTGAGATGACATCAGTTCCAAACATTTGTTACTTTCTAATTAACGTTTGCATTTGTAGAATACAGCTTGACTAGAAGTGCAGAACGTTTCAGGTTAGGAAATCTATTGGTGACAAAAATTTAGATTCGAGTTTAGAAGTAAGTACACATAACCTTCCACCTCAGAATGGTGAGTAAATCTGAAAATATTAAGAGTTAGTTTCACCACTAGCCGATAAAGTCCTTGATAGGTAAATGTCAACTTATTTATCAAATAATTAAAGATTTCGGTTTAACAATTCATGTACATCAAATTGACGTTTGCTGCACTGCCCACTTTGATCTGAAATATTACAATTCTTTGGTTAAGAATTCAAAATTCAAAGTTATAAATTCATTCAGCTGGTACAATTGAGTTTCAAAAACATTCATACATTTGTTTTTTTTATTCGTTAGTTTTATCTTTGGCATCGCTCATCTCGCACAATGGAAAACTTGAAAAGCTGAGTTCTATCCTGGCCCCCGTGCTGCAGAAACAGCTTGAAGGATTAACGATGTGTATGGCGCTGCTGTCGCAAAAGAAAACACGGTACGATTTTGATTCCAACGTTTTCGTTACATATGTAAGCACCTATATATTGTTATATATATGAGCAACTTTTATGTGTCGAATAGTGTTATAAGGTAGATGACCATTGGAAGCTTTATCAAAAACTAGTTAGCAGTGTATCTATTGATTATCTTTCTGATAGATTTCTTCTTCGTCCGTAGTGGCATAATTAACGAGTACCAGTTTTTTTTCTTGCTTTCTTGGCTGTCTCAATTTTTTTTTTTTTTTTTTATTGAATAGGGACAGACGCATCACTTGATGGTAAGCGATTACCGCCGCCCATAGACACCCGCACCGGTTGGGGTATGGGCCTCCGGTATCCTCACTCACTCGGTGAAATACAGCGCAAGCGTTATTTCACACCGGTTTTCTCGGTTTTCAATACACAGAATTGTATAATTTCTGTGTATTAAGACAGCTACTCCTTTTGGTAGCTAAAGCTTTGTTCAGATTATCCTTAAAGGTGCAATGTAAGACAACAAACTATTCGTTTCTCACAACAAGTGCTATATAGGTCACCTATTAAATAATGCGGAAATAATAACCACATTCTTGAGCAATTAAACAGCCATGCAATGACATCAGGGCGGTGTTTAACAAATAAGAACGATGAATAAACTCGTACATGACACATCTGGTTTTTATATCTAAAAGCTCAGTAGTTCACACACAACTGTAATCATTTAATCAACCTTTACGGAAATGCTTAGAAGCTCGATACCAAATAAGCATATATTCTCATTAACGTCAAAATAGTCCCTCCGTTTTTCACCCGCCTTATCAAAATCGCCAACGATTAATTTAATTAGGGCATTCTTTTGAACGCACCCATAGATTCCGATACCTACTAAAATATTTTTCAACTCTCGATCTTTGTTTTAAGATGTTCACCGACTGTCAGTGGTATTTTAATTAAAGAAAAATGTAAATGAACTTTACATATTTTCGATTATAAAACAAAAAATGCATTGAACGTAATTCGAACTTCAAATTCAACTTAACAAATATTTCATAAAAAATGTTTTCTAATTAGACCTTTCTGCCACTGTCGGATACTTTGACATTATGATTCCCAGGTTTCATATTACACAACTTGTCTTTTATAACAGAGAAACTAAGATATACGAAAGTAAAGACATAGGACACTACTTTGATAAAAAAAACTTTATTAAATTAGTTCCTGTTTAAAATAAGTACGTTTAAATAAATGACGGGCATTGGCATGGCTTCGTCTGCTCGTTTGCCACCTACTACATGAAATATATTTATTTAAAAATTTGATATACCATTTTTCTTGAAGAAAACTTGGCTATTGGGTGACAATCAGCTCATTTGCTCCTTAGAATCTTAAAAAAAATGCCTTTTCAATATAAAAATCTATTAATATTCCTGGAAGTCACTGATATTTCCTCATTCAAAGTAAACCAAAGGAAAACCTTGAAATGCAATCACCAAACAAAGTGACGGAATTTATTAGCGCCTCGAGGAGCGGTATGTTTAATAATATTTATGTCTATTAATAAAACCGATGTGACAGAATATCGAGCAGGTTTCTTTCACAAGCCGGTTGTTTTGACAGAATTAGAAAATCAATTTGTACGTATCGCATATAATTATCGATCGATGCAATGATTAACATGTATGCATGGAAATTTTATGTATAATATGAGAAATACAAGTATTGCTTAAAGCTTAAAAATAGTTAAGGAACATAAGATAAAAACGCAAAGCAATTATAAAGTAAACTCATGTTTAAGGCTAGAATTTCGATGAACCACTTAAAATTCAGATATTCTAAATAGTCTGTGTGTACCCGTCCACTTCGCTATATATGGCAAAAGTGGACAGGCTATTCACATATATAGAAACTAGTAAATCCGGTTGTGTGTGAAAGATAATCTACCAAGAAATGGTTTAAATAAAAAGAGTATAATATATATGTCGGCCTAGACCTCGTCGAATAGAAATAGAGTGTACAAACTTGTTCAATAACTTGACAATACAGCAAACAGTGAATCAGTTAGAATTATTGATTTTATGCAGGCTTGTTCTATTTTGTGAAAGTTGTTGTATGCAATTGACAAACTATATTGGTTACAAACAAGATGGGCTTAATTTACATTAGAGGTCAAAAGATAAAGTTGGAGAGATATATCGTATTTGCCTGACACTGATATGGCGTCGATAAAAGTCTTAAATTTGATAACTGTATGAGATTATGTAAAGTATACGAAGATGATTATATGTCCGAATGTATGTCTTTCAAAGTTGTCAATTGATGGTCATTAATTTTATTTTTAATGGATCCAAAAGTCTTGTGAGTTTAAACTTGTGATTCTCTATACTACAGTCTCTCAGCTTATGTACCTTCGAATAAAAATATAAAATACTATCTGACCCGACAAACGTTGCTTTGCCATAAAAAGGAATTAATGTTGTAGAGGTGAGTCACTAAATATCGCGATGGAAAAATAGGGCTTGATTGTAGAGGGTTGAAAATTCAGGGTTGTATGTAGTTTCTAATGCTGTTTCATAAAAAATAAAAAATAATAAAAAAATTTGGCCGATTCTCAGACCTACCTAAAATGCTCACAAAATTAAATGAAAATCGGTCCAGCCGTTTTGGAGGAGTATGGTAACTAACATTGTGACACGAGAATTTTATAAATAAGACGTACCTATATTTATGCCTCAGGTTCAATAGGTACACGAATTTATAGATTCGTGGCCACTAGTACTTGCAAATACTTGTAACGGCAATGATAATGATGAAAGAGCAGCTCATCGTTCTAAAACATTTAATTTGTAATAACCGTCAGATGTAAGGATTGACGGTTCTTTTTACTAAAATATTAAATATCGATGTTTTACTAGGGAACGACGAGTAGCCGAATTTTGTCCAGAATAATTCATATCTGGTTTACTTAACTAGCCACCATAATTTTGGAATGATTGGAAACCGATTTTTGTAACGTATATTATTCAAAATGAATCCGTAAAATTATTTTTAAGAGGTACTTGATACATCAAGTTTACAATAAAAAACGTACAATACTTCCACTGTCTTTTTACTCTAAGGTGCACGTCATGATCTGGCCTCTCTTCTTTGTCTACGAGTATTTTGGTGAAAACTGTGTTCGACCTTGCGAAAAATTGCTTGTGCTTCTGTCGCTTTGATAAAAACAATTGATGTGTTTAATTATATGTTGTTGACATAAAGACCACTGGGCGTAGTGTTATTTTAACAAGCAATTTTAAGGATCAAGGATACATCTGGCGATATTATTTTAAATCACATCACAACATGTGTTATTAAAATATTGTGAATATATTTTAGTTATAAAGTAGATATTAGATAAATTAATGGCAAGTGTTATGTAAATCTGCTTGAAATATGATCATTATATCAAGTTCAAGGTTGGCAAGACGAAGAATAGATTTAATCTTAAATAATGTTGTTAATACAGAATAAGATTTATTATGTTTTAAAAACAAAGTAAAAAAAAATTTAAAAAGTTCCAAATTTACATATTTCTAAAATTTGTGTACTATTGAATAATAATAATAACGTCACGCTTATCAAAATCAATCTGATCCCAAACTAGATAGAGCCTGTTTATACTTACAAACGTACTTATAGATATATTTATAAACACATCTATATATATAAAAATTAAACCCGTTTTCCGTTGTCACGACATAGCATGAAAACGGCTTGACCGATTTGGCTGTTTTTTTTGTAGTTTTCTAATACTCTGTACAAGGTTCTTACGGAAAAAAATATTAAGAAAATCTCTCAGAAAGATTGAAAAATATACATTTAATTTTGCATATTTTAATAAAAGCGCGTTACGAATGTCAACGTCATTCAATTTAAACCAAAAAACTCTGGGGTGATCGATGACACCACAGACATAACCGCGCAGGATATTATCGATTCCAGTTCAAATTGAAAAGGTACACATACATAAGATAGGTCAGCTATACAAAATAAAGTAGTGCATCAAATTTACGCTAAGGCGGTACGAAGTTCGCCGGGTCAGCTAGTACATCATAAAGATAAATCACTCTTAACGCAATCTTATAATTTACATAAAAAACTTCTGCGAAATTAATGTATTAAAAAATTTATACTTAATTTAAGCCATACATTAACGATTCTAGTATTTATACTCGCTGATTATTCTATATTTATCACAGGAGGGATACCTAAGGCATTTGTGTGTCTTGAGCTGTAAGTGTCCAGAGGCAAAGGTAGTCACTTATTATCACTTGACCCATCTACTCGTTTGTTGCTGTAACATACAAATTCATATAAAATACCTAGAACTACTAAAAAAGAATAATAGTACGGAGTTAATCGTTTCTTAGTATGACATGTAGGTACTATGGTCTATTTACGATAAGAAAATAGTGACGTAATAGTAACACACCTGACAAATCAAGTCCGAAACTGTAGCAAAAACAATTAGTTCCTAAAAGACGGGGCGGGAATTGATCAATATATACTAATAAATGAAATTGAAGAGTCCCTACAACTTAATATGCATATGAAATTATTTCTGGCACTTATGTAAAAAAAAAACAAATTTTAAAATATTTGTCTGTCTTTCAGTCTGTCTATTTGTTCCGGCTAATCTCTGGAAGGGCTGGACCGATGTTGATAAGACTTTTACTGGCAAATAACTGATGATAATAACTTAGACGGTAATACCGTCATTGTTGTTTTAAATATACAACAAAACCACGGGCTACACTGCGGAGCATAGATCGACTATATCGAATCGACTATAGGTAGGCTTTACCGAGCACAAAAGCTAAACCTAATCCTGTTATTATAAAACGGTCTACGTCATGAATGCACACAGAATTTTCTCTCTTGAAAACGGTTGCGGTTGCCTGAACAAGGTCATTAGCCTACAAAAATATCGCGTATGTTTTAAGCCAAACAATGCACAGGAAACTCGGTAAGCGGAAACACTACAGTTCACTTTATCGTGACAGCATTCGCACGACACACTATAATTTAAATCGTGACACCAATAGTATAGTTCCTGCTAACACCAATAGCTAAAGGTAATTGGAAATAAACTGATATTGTACTTTATAAGTATTTTATTCATTTAGTACGTAGGTACATGCGCAATAATAAGATAGGCCATAAGTACACTAGAAGGGTTTACGAGCATACACAATCTTGGGCTGTCTTTCTTTGTTTGGTATGAAAGAAAGTCAGTCTAAGTTTTTTAAGGTATAGTATACACAAGTTGATTTGTAAATCGATTGTGAGTGACTAGTCATAAAGTTGCCATTACCGAATTCAACCCGGTCCGGTAATAGTAGGAGAGCTGGCACCAATTTTTGGGTAGGTATTTGAGGCAAGCTGAAAACTTGTCAGATACCTCTCCTATTATATTCCAACTCGGGACTGCAGACTTGGCTGGTGAGTAGCGGGGCTAAATCAAACCCCAGATTAAAAAAAAATTTTTTTTTTCTTCCCCAAAAATATATTTGAGGCACTACGCAATTTATATATGTTGCAGTGTAATAGTTAATGAATACGAAAAAAAATAAGCCAGATAATGTAATCGGGGTTTTAACATTGCCAGACGCGTGCAAAAATATTTTGCAAAAAATTATAAAAATGTTTTTGAGGCAGCTTGAAATTTTAATGGAGTGTTTTTTATAACTAAAAAATAAGATTCCTAAAAAGACAGATCATTTCGGTGGGGCTTTCTACCTGCAAGGTGATCAAACAAATAATGAATTGTCTTTTGAATTGAGTTTGAAATAATTGTGTGAATGTAAGATTATATATGTAAATATATAACAACCTATGTTGTACCACTTTTGGGCACGGGTCTCATCTCAGGAGAGGGTTAAGGGCATACGTCCCCACGCTGGCCAATTGCGGGTTGGGGACTGGCAAAACAACATTGTGGCTACGTAATCTTGCCGTTGGATAATTAAGCCGCCCATGTCAAGTGTAAATGTAAACTAAATACCTAATAAAAATATTTAAATTATGGTACTTTACAATTATATTTTTATAATAGTTTTGAATTATTTTGTTAAAATGCGGCCAGCACAGGGCCTGTTGATTTGGAGAACCTTGGCGAAGGTCTATGTCCAGCAGTGTACGTCTTTTGGCCGGTACGGTGATGACATAGTAACAACTTACAAAGAGTGTCAAGGGCAGAACAAAAAACCGGAGTTAAATAAATACTTTTCTTGTATTTCACCGAGGGGATGCCATTATGGTCCGAGAGCTGACACCAACTATCATGTATAAATAAATACCTACATTTACAAGTAGTTTTATCGATTACAAAACGCTTGATATGGTTATGTAAAGTAATATGAGACGAACAACTTAAAAGAAATTCTTCAGTTACTTCTTAGAGAAATTATCCAACCATACCAATTAAAGTATCTTTAAGTATAAGTGCAGAGTACGTGAAGGGAAGAACACTTCAAAGCTACTGTAACCAAATCAAATAAAGGTGCATCAACACTATCAAGTCACATTTAAAAAAACGTTAAACTGAGTGATCTAGAAGTCGTTGATTTCAAATCTTAATAGTTTTCAATGATATGACAATGAATATTTTATATAATGAAGGGACTCTTAGTTGAGAAGTGCCAACCGCGATGTTCTATGTAAAAATAATTCAAATTCCACATGACCACTTGACATTCAATCATTTCATTTCATTGAAGAAATTCAGCGAAAATATTTTATGTTCTACCAGCTTTCTGCACCTGTGTAAAAATAAATAAAATCTGATTTTGATTCTAAATGTTTTATTTAAAATGAAGCCCACATTAAAAAAATGTTAGTGTAGCTGCCCCTTTAGAACAGTTTAAAGGAAGATTAAAGGAACATCTGGATCAAGTAACGAGTTGCGATGCAGATGAAGACGTCAAACGCACTCCCACGGTATTAGAATTTATCTCGGATGCTTTTAGTTTCAATTAAGATAAACTATACCCTCGCTAGTTTGTATAGTGTTATTTTGGAGACACGGCTAACCATGTTTTACAAAAAACAAAGAGAGCTAGACATGAGTAGTAAGTTATTTTTAGATATATTAATTAACAGACATAGTATCAGTGTCTACGCGTTTAAAACAATTAATGAATAAATCACTTTATTGCTTCTTTCCTAAAGTAAAGCTCGGTCATATTTTCCAAAATGTATTTTTGCAAATGGGCCTCAAAAGTACATTTTAGTGACTATGTTAGCTAAGTCACAGCAGCAGTTTCAAAAGAATAAGTAGAAAAGAAAATTACAAAATAGATTTATTACTATCATGTACTGTGAGAGTAGATAGTTACTCAATGTTAAGGAGGAGTCGATAATTAGGTTAAGTCGTTACTCGTTTAGGTTAAGCCATTATTGATGTACTCGTTCTTCATTCATTGAAAGAAAGAACCAGATGTCATTGATGATCTTTGACTACAACACTATCTCACTGTTTTTTCCATGTGACAATAGTTACTAACTCATTTGCAAAGGGTGTTGACTTAACTGTGTGCCGGAAACCAAAGTAGAAGGTAAATTGATGAAAGATAAATGGATAAAGACTGAGAAATCGAGTAAGGAATACCGAAATTTTAGAATGATGAAACGAGACCGAGACTGCAGTGACAAATGACATGAACATATGTATTAGAGGTTTTATTGATCTTTTACAAAGAGATAATACTCCTTTATATCACGAAAGCCATTTGAGTAGCTTTGTAGAAGCACACGTGTTCTCCCTTCGTTTATCTTACTAAGTCCAACATTGCATTAGTGGCCACGCCTGTGCACCAGTATCTCTGGATATATATTACGACCAGTTTAACAAGCCTTACATTGAGCAATGAACTATTTAAAAGGTCAACAGCAGGTCAACTTTAAATAGTCGTAAGCAGTCGTAACACATTATTCAGTTACCACGATTATGCCGTGCAATTTAAACAGATACTTTTGCCACATAATCTAGATTCAACGACTTAAAAGCAATTACAATTTGGCTTTATCAATTTGTATGTCAATCAAAGCAAAGTCTTATTGCCTCAGCATGAAACCTTTCTATTTTATGTTATCTAAGATCGAAATTAATAAACTTATTTTATTGTGTTATCAAACAACGATCAAAGCTATTAAGATCGCTAGTTCTGTTTGGCTTGTTTCATATTATACGTCGAAAGCTGTTATAATTCCTTTCAACGGCTTTGCAAAGTATATTAATGAAAATACAATTTGAGTTTGAAGCTCCATGTGTTTTTTTATGGTATAGGGAGCAAACGAACAGACGTATCACCTAATCGTAAGCGATTACCGCCGCTCATGGACACCCGCAACACCAGAGGCGTCACAAGTGCGTTGCCGGCCTTTGAGGGATGGGGGAGGGGTTTGGGTATGGGCATCCGCATCATACCACGGTAAAATCTATTATTTATACGCCTCTAAAATCATAATTATTTTATTATTTACATACTTTGTCGATGGAAGTTAAAATACCATTTTGTAAAAAAAAAAATATGACTAATCGATATTTCTTTCAGTGCAATATCAACCGTAGCAAACATCTTAAAGTTTTAAAAGTATTGGTAGAAAGACAGGTCAGTATAAGGCAGACAGATGAGGGCTTTGTATGGTGAATATTTATATACCAAGAACAAGCTTTATTTCTTACCTTTTCTTTTTTTTTCTTTTTTTTTTTTTAAAGACAACTCCAACATTAGGAATAAACATCCTGTGTCGTGGGGGACTTTACAAACATACATGAAACGGACACAAAGAACATCCAGACTCGGGACAACAATTCGTGGATCACACAAAGTGTTGTAGGTACCGCGTGGGATTTGAACCCACGACACTTGGCGCAGTAGCAAGCGGCATGGCGACCGCTGACACCACTCGGCCAACCGTGCAGTCACTTATTATATTTTATGAGCAAGCACTACAAGCAACACACACACACACAGAAAGGTACTGTATAACACTGTATTTTGTACCTCAGCCTCAGAAGAACTGGTGTTAAGCAATTCTTTTAATGTTTTTCATAGGGTGAGTGACGTTACCGGCGGACCAATCTGGCGTCCGATTCCATGAGCAATCTCACATACACACTCTTGTTTCTTTATGCTATAAAATGAAATAGACCAAGAGTAAATTTCAGGTAAAGTAGCTTTAAAGTTAGTAATATTAAAATGAAATATTAAAAATCAACTTTCACCTTGAAATCTACAGAAATTGAGACTGAAACCTAAATAAAACATATAACTAACAAGTTTGAGTAGCTACATTCTAAGTGAGTAATTTAGAATAGTTTAAATGTCGTCTCATTTATTCCTGTCCACGCAAAGACAATTCATCCGTAGCTCTTACTAAGCCGCCATTTTTCTTACTCCTCACTAAACGACCGGTATTACGATTATTTTTCTCGTATTTCACGGGCCACTAAACTCTGTCTGGTTCACCACACAATGGTGTAGAACAATGATGGGACGAAGAAGTCTGTGGGTAGAGAGAAGTACACCGTGACAAATCTGTGGAACGAAGGCGGTTCCTGCCATTGTCTATTGCTACCGCCGTGAACTAGAATTTGCTCAAAGCGCTTAAGTGATGTGTTGCAAGTTCTCACGGGGCATTATCATCTTTGCTTATTGTATTCAAATTGATTTTGTTGTTTAAAAGAGTGTACATATATCGCTATACTAGCTGAACCCCACGGTGTTAATTGCGGTACGACATATCTTTATAAATTCTACAATTTATAAAGATATGTCGTATGTCGTACGTATCCTATGTGTTATTCTGATGTATAAGCTATATTATTGTAAAGTTTCATCAAAAGCCATTCAGTAGTTTTTGCGTAAAAGAACAAAAAACACACTCACTTACATACAAACTTTCACGTTTATAATATTAGTAGGATTACAGCAATTTGGCAAAATAACGTTTAACCTTATTAATTTTTAAATCCTGTGGCGACCTCCACATACAGCGCCATCTACCGAAGATACACTGAACTACGAAGTAACGCACTGTACCTACAAACTACACTACACGGAGTAACTACCAATCCTGAATCGCGCATATAAAGTTCCCGCGCCGATTATCATATATAGAACATTTATTTATTTATTTATTTATTTATTTATTAAAACTTCCTGCAAACATGTTGCACAAGGCGGACTTAATGCCACAGGCATTTTCTTCCAGACAAACCTTTGGGTGTTGCGAAGTTATTTGTGGCAGGTGTGTGTTTATACGACACGAGAGACTAAATAAAATTATTTTATGAAATACAATGACTCATACAGATAAATAGGTGCTAGATATACATACATTGAATATAATTTATACATATACAATATAAATATAAAAAATAAATAAAAGTAAATATATATATAATATATATATTACATATATAATAGACACTTTTAAGTGTTATTCTGATGCCTCCGTCAGCAGGTCCCTAAAGTGCTTACGTACTTTGAATTTAAAAGATAATCGGCTAGTAGCCGTCCTGATTTCTAGTGGGAGTGCGTTCCACAGAGTGACAGCTCGAACAAGGAAAGAGGAATGGACTGTGCTGGAAATGTGTGCAGGACAAAGAAGGAGAAGATTATTAGAAGACCGAAGATTCCTGTCATGGTTAGAGCAGAGATATTGAAGCTGGGATGTTAAGTAAGTAGGTGAGTTCGGTGATTGGAGAAGGGCGTACAACATAGACAGAGCCCTTAAACTACGGCGTTGTCTTATGGGTAACCATGACAGTTGTGTACGGTAGACAGAAATATGATCATACTTTCGCAGGTTGAAAACAAATCGAATGCAATTGTTGAGAAGCCGGTCTAATTTATTGAGCAGATCTGCATTCAGGTCGAGATAACACACATCACCATAGTCGATAAGCGGAAAAATTAAAGTTTGCACAAGCATCGTCTTTATTTTTATTGGTAGAAAATTTTTAAGGCGATAAAATCCTCGTAATATGTTAGTGACTTTCTGACAGACACTGGCTACCTGGATCTGCCAATTCATGGTTGTATCAATATGTAGTCCAAGATTCTTGACCGAAGCACTGATGGGCAAAACAGCATCATTAAAGATGATTTCAGGAATACCATCAGGATCAATTCTGCCCATCATTCTAGGACTCCCTATGATGATCGTTTGGCATTTTGATGGGTTCACCGTTAAACCAAACCTGCTGGACCAGTTTTTTATGTTTTCTAAGTCTTGGTTAATACTATTTACAGCTCTGTCCAAATTATCTACACTAGAATGTGAATAAATCTGCAGGTCGTCAGCATACAAGTGATACGAACACTGAAGTTCACGGGTAATGAGATTTATAAATAAAGAAAAGAGAAGAGGAGAAAGAATACCGCCTTGTGGAACACCAGAGTCGAGTTCGGCCCACATCGATGAAGATTCATCGGTTCGGACGGACTGCTGGCGTCCCCGAAGATAGGACGAGAACCATTCCAGTGCATCGGGAGAAATCATGAAGTGGGAAAGTATTGCTAGAAGGATATCGTGACTCACGGTATTGAAGGCGTTTGAGAAGTCAATTAGAGCGAGTGCAGTTACTTTGCCCTCCTCTACCGCCGCCTTGATATCGAGTGTCACTTTGAGCAACGCTGTCTCTGTACTATGTCCAGGTCGAAATCCTGACTGATACATGTTGAGCAAATTATGCTTGTGAACGAATTGAGAGAGTTGCTTATGCACGCAAGCTTCTAGGACCTTAGAGAGGAAAGGAAGTATAGATATTGGTCGAAAATGGGTAGGAAGAGAGGGGTTAGGTACTTTGGGTAATGGCCGTACGTAAGCCTTGCGCCATAAGGATGGAAAAACATTACAGTCGAGGGAATAATTAACCACATAAGTGATGACTGGTAAAAGTTGATCCAAGACAGTTGTCACCATGAAGCGGCTTATTTCATCGCAGCCAGTGGCGTTGGATTTAATGGATAGGATAATTTTTTTGACTTCTTCTGGTGCAACTGGAGAAAAATCAAAGGAGTTTATGTTAGGCTTCGGCAGATGGGCCACATAGTCTAAGGTTTGAACTTTGCTTTGATGATTCAATGTAGTGGATGTGGTGAAATGGAGATTGATGTCATCTAAAGCAATGCTCGTTGGAAAGTCTGCATGGCGCTCTCTACCAATGCCAAGGGTTCCTAAGAGCTTCCAAATATCAGCTGATGAGGATGAAGAAATACTGTCGAGAATGTAACGGCGTTTGGCGTTTCGTATCACTTGATTACATCTATTTCTAGCAGTCTTATAGGCGAGCCAGTTATTATCGCAACGAGTTTTCTTGAAATGTCGAAAGGCGTGATCCCTGTTCCGCATTAAGTTGCGAATGCTATCCGTTAGCCAAGGTGCCGGAGGATGCTTTAATTTAATTTTTTTCACTGGCGCATGAACATTATATAGAAGTAGGATGTTATCGTTTAATATTGTAATTTTTTCGTCAATGGAATCTGCTGTTGCTAAGGGTTCCCAGTTGATATGAGAAGCATCCTCCCAAAGTCTTTCCAAGTTCATGCGTCCGAAACAGCGTCTATACATCAGTTTTGCTTTGGATTTTGGTGTTTTGATTTTATATGTGACATAAATCAGATCGTGATGTGAGAAACCGGGAGCCAAGTGTTGTCCATGAGCAGTAATCTTAGTAAGAGATGAAGTAATAATAAGGTCCAGCAGGGTATCTTCTCCATTTAAATTATGGTGGGTAGCTTGGAGCGGTAAAACATGTAAACAAGAGGATTCCAATACGTTACACAGTTTAAGAGAACGAGAGGAGTTTTGAGACAAGAGATCAGTATTGAAGTCGCCCATGATGATGTGGTGCTCATACTCAGACCCTAACGATTCTAAAACCGTTTCGAATTCGGTGAAGTAATCAACAGCTGGAGGACAATATACAACACCCAGGATAAATTTAACTCCCCTGACACAAACCTCGAGGAAAAGATACTCAGCAGTCGAATTGTGTGGTGACTTTGAAAAAATATTATAAGTAAAATCAGATCGTAAGTAGATTGCAACACCACCCCCTCTTTTGCTGGATCTATCGTTTCGTATGAGAACAAACCCCGGCAGAGAGTAAGAGGTAGAAAGAAGTTGAGGCTTCAGCCATGTCTCAGAAACCAGGACGGCGTGCACGTTTGAATCATTGAAAGCTTCCTGTAAATCATCATAATGACTGGGTATGCTTTGAGCATTTATATAACATATATTTAAGTCATAGTTAGACATAATATTGAAATTTCTACGCAACACATCACCCAGAGTTTCAGTTACAGAAATGAAACTGTCACTGGCTAAAGAATCCACAGAATCATTGGCGGAGTAAAAAGATTCAACATCAGACATAATTTACGTATTTATAAATAATAAATATAAAAATATTAAATAATAAATATTAATATATATATATATATATATATAATATGGGTACAACGACAAAAAAAAAAAAAAAAAAAATAAGACCACTTAAAATCAAAGCATCACCCGCCGGCTCACACTGACACTTATAAACTGTAAACAAAACAATGAAAAGTACACAAGTATTATAAAACATCAATTATTTACAACATTATGAAAGTGGAAACAAAATAAAGATACAAAATCAGTAAAGTAAATCATTCGATAACTCGGTAGTAATAACAAAATATTACTACAGAACGGTTTCTGATAAGTGAGAGTAAGAAATTATATGAAACGGAACGTACCCATTGTAAAGCGCTATTTGTAAACGTCAACTTGACCTCACCGAGTCTGACACTTAAATTTGTTATTATGAAATGCCTGAATTTAATTAAGTAATATTGTAAAATAAAAATCAGTATGAAAAGCGTGCCGAACAAAAATTAAAAGGTTTTCAGAACACTATAAACAATAACGGTCCAGCAATTAAGTCTTGCGAATAGTGTTCTTGTTAGTATTGGAACCGGCATTACCGCTACTCTTCACTGCACGGGACTCGTCAGCCGTCCTAGGATATTTTTGTATCAAAGGCTCCAATTCATTAAGCGACGTGATCCTGACCCTGCTGCCGTCCGGAACCCTTACGATTATAAATCCTTCTTGAGTCCAACAGCCTCTCACACCAAAGTGGAGCCGGGCCCTCGCGAACGCAGACTGTCTGGCCTTAGTTAAAAATTCTTTTACTGTAATACTCGTGCCCTTAAATTTGGTTTTCAATTTCCACACTGCAGACTTAAGGTCTAATGTTAAAAATTTTACTAATAAGGGCCGACACTGACCTTTTTTCGGGCTTCCAAGTCTATGGCAAATTACAATGGATGACTCTGTAAACTTTAGATCCAGTTTATTACTAAGGAGACTCAGTAGTATATCTGTACAGTTCTCCTTTTCGGCCTCCGGAACTCCAATGAAAACTAGAGACTTACGTCTATGCCTGGATTCCAGTGCATCAACAGCCTTAGAACACTCATCAATCTGCTTGCGAATTAAACCCAGCATACTAAACATGAGCTCACGGAAGGTTCGGAACTCATCTGCAAGCTTTGCAACAGTGTCTTTAGATGATGCGCTACTCTGTATCTGTTCCTCAAGTTCGCCCATTCTTTTTGTGAAGACTTCCTCTAAGCTCTTCTGCGCAGATTCAATTACAGCAAGGTGAGACATTCTTGATGTTCTTGTCAATTTACAAAATATATGGAAATGTGATAGTGCCAGTGAACAGCTGACAGGTGGGTCCGGTAAATACTTATTATTGCATTTACAGTTTTGCTATTATTTGTACAAGCAAATGACTATAGTTCACACTGATATTACTTTAAAAAATTGAAAATATATTGCTAATTATTTTAATAATTATTTTTCAAATTCTCGTGTCACAACTGTCAACCTGTCAACAATCGAAAATTGCTTAAAATTTTGTTCCCCTACATCAACTGTTGGGCAGTAGCCCGCCAGGCATGATCACCTCGCCTGGTCGGAAGATCCTCCCTTTGTGTTGGGTGGAACATTACACCCGTTCCCCCACAGTGGTGACCCCGACGTGATTGGAAGCAGCCTTCAAGCCGCGCCACCATCATGTTCACTCCCACAGCAAGTCTCAAGCCAGCCAGCAACTTCGGCCTCAACTGGGATATACCACACGCAGGACGCGACCGCTCCAGCCTGGTAACCCCTACAGCCTTTACAGCGTCTAGGCACAGCACACTGCACCTACGGTCCATGTAAGCAGAGCACATCTCTCCCGTCTACGCAGCAGCCAGCCACTACGCAGCAATCGCCCCGACTCACTGGGACTAGCGGCATTCAGTTCCGACTCACTGGAACTTGCGGCACTCAGTTCCGACTCACTGGAACTGCTCCCTCCTGGCACTGGCAAGCTCCACAACGGAGCACAGACAGCTGACTCTTCAGATATCGACCTCCAGTCTTGGAGGGGAGTGATGTGGCGACCTCCACATACAGCGCCATCTACCGAAGATACACTGAACTACGAAGTAACGCACTGTACCTACAAACTACACTACACGGAGTAACTACCAATCCTGAATCGCGCAAATAAAGTTCCCGCGCCGATTATCATATATACAACATCCCAACATCAACTGTTGGGCAGTAGCCCGCCAGGCATGATCACCTCGCCTGGTCGGAGGATCCTCCCTTTGTGTTGGGTGGAACATTACACCCGTTCCCCCACAATCCCAATAGAAAATACTCCTAATAAGGTCAGTTTTTTGAGTGTCTCTCTATAAAGACAAGTTGTCCTAAAAGCATATGTCATTCAATAAAAACACAAAGTTTTTTACAACTAAGTAACGGGTGTTTTTTTAAGCTAGATAGAACTTTAAATTGTAAAAAGTAACACAAAAAATTAAATTTTGATGAAACTTTTTTTTTTATTTGTTTCAGTATACTCTGACAAATCATCATGAATAGACTCACGCTTGAACAACGCTACGAAATTATCCAAATTTACTTTGAAAATCAGTCGTCGATTCGCGCAACTTATAGACGACTGTTTTATCGCAAAATTGTGTTCAGCGATGAGGCGCATTTTTGGCTTAACGGGTTTGTTAATAAGCAAAATTGCCGCATATGGAGTGAGACCAATCCACAACAGACCCTACAGACTCCATTACATCCAGAAAAATGCACCGTATGGTGCGGTTTTCACGCTGGTGGCATCATCGGACCTTATTTCTTCAAAAATGAGCTGATTTTCAAAGTAAATTTGGATAATTTCGTAGCGTTGTTCAAGCGTGAGTCTATTCATGATGATTTGTCAGAGTATACTGAAACAAATAAAAAAAAAAGTTTCATCAAAATTTAATTTTTTGTGTTACTTTTTACAATTTAAAGTTCTATCTAGCTTAAAAAAACACCCTATATTTATACTTTTACACCTTATTTTTTATATCTACAAGTGAGTATATACTCGACATTGGCTGAATGCACAAATCGTGCGAAGCCAGAGAAGAAAAAAAAAGTGAGTATATATAAAAATACATAATATGTAGCTATATATACGAGTATAGTATCAGTGTATGCTTACGTGAATTTACTCCCCATCAAAACCTGCCTGTAGAAGTTTTTAATTCAACTCATTCAGAAAGTTCATTTTTATTGGAAATGTAGGTACTGCGTACAGAAGTAAAACGGTCTAGACAGAGAAACAAAAAGTACCTACTACTAACTGAGGATAATAAAATAATAGTCACACATAAACGTACTTAATTCAAAAGGCCGGCACTATTCTTTAAAAACAACACAATTATGTTTCTAATACACAATTTAATTAAAAAATTTTTTCATTATGAAATTATCCGTTTATTTCCATTTATAGCGCGCTTTATTGCTCATACAAAAAAGTACAAGAAACCATAATATCCTAAATATTACTAAAAATTTAGCCTTTTCATTGTAACATTTAAATGCAGATGTGTCGACACATTTTACCAAAAAATAAAATCACCTGTCGCATTAGCGCCATAGGAAAATGTTACATAAATTCAAAACGTTAGAGGATAATTTGGCTTGAAAAAGCCACAGGAATATTTAAGTTCCTCCTAAATAGAGAGATAATTTGGAAGTTGGCGGTGCAACATAAATTTAGATCGTGGGGTCATAAAGATAAGGGACATTTTCGGGGCACGGAGATATTTTGCTGGACAATGGTGCACGTAGTTGGATTAAAGCAAGGATAATGATGTCGGCTACTGTGTTTACGTTCTTAAGAGTTAAAAGGACGTGTGGGGAACCAATCGCCTGTATTTTGGAATTAACATGTGGAAGCGTCATAATATATCAATATTGCCTCTATCTGACAATACCAAGCCGTTTTGATTTCTTACCGATAATCAGCTTTTAAATAGACTTGAAATTGATCTTTTACGTTGTGCTATTTTTTACTTAAGTTCTAGTTTTGCAGAAAAAAATAAAAAGCTCTATATGGTCACGGCACGTTTAGGAAATTAGATGCGGTGATTGCCATCGGTCACGATCTCATTGAATGTCGCTATTGTAAAGACAAATTTAATTACATACCTAATTCATGATTCAAAAAAACTTTACATTATGATGTGCTGTGGACACGTTTCCGCTGATTTATGTAAAAACCTTAGTTTATTACGACACGGTCATACTTTGGACCGAGGAAAATTTGATAGTCGAAATGAAATAAATTAGTAATTTGCTATTTTAGTTCTATACACAACAATTAATATCTATCACTGTTTGTGAATTTGCAACTTTCCTTACAGTAATGTGTTCATATTTACAAATGTACTCGTATTGTAAACTGTCATAACAAAACATCTAAACTCTTACACCAAAACTTGCAGATGATTTACCGTGGGAGAGCCACACTTCGGCATGCATGGGCCAGCTCGACCGGAGTGATACCATGGCCTCACAGGAAACCCGTGTGAAACAGCGCGTGCGCTGTATTCCATCGAGTGAGTGAGGATACATCTCAATCCCTTCCCCCATCCCCTGCCTCATCCCTCAAAGGTCGGCAACGCACTTATAACGCCTCTGGTGTTGCGGGTGTCCATGAGCGGTGGTAATCGCATACCATCAGGCGATACGTCTGCTCGTTTGCACCATTATTCCATAAAAAAAAGATAATGCAAATCGAACTCTGAGATCTCGAGTTCACAACAGTCGCATACGTTGCCACTGAGTCACTAAGGGAATTTGTTGTTGACTTCTTCGTTCTTAGTTCGGTTCCTCTTTCTTCAGACACTATACTTACAACTATTTTGACTACATTTAGGTGACACGACTGACGCCAGGAGCAATATGGTGATATACACTAATTAATCTGTGAATAAACACTAATGCTACTTGTTTGTAATTAAGGTAACACTTGAGAAACTTGGTCGTTGTACAAATACATGTCATCATACCACATTACTTTCTCGAATACGTTGAAGAAGCACGTTAATCATGGTGCATTTGATCGAAAGCTACTAACGCAAAAACTTAATACTCAATAATGATAGTTAATTGCGCTCGCTAACTATTAGCCGGTCCGCTATCGTGAGACAGTGCACTTTTATTGCGATGGTGATGTCTCAAGACTGGTTTAGCTGTCGTATTTAATTGTTCCAAGACGGAAACATAAGTGAGTCACAATATTTTAATAGCAGAATGATTTATCGATCGTCAACTGTAAATATTAAGATTGTTTTATTCAGTTTAATCCTACTTTCCAGCTAATATTATAAACGCGAAAGTTTGTAAGTATGGGTGGATGGATGTTTATTACTCTTTCACGCAAAAACTACAAAATGAATTTTAATGAAACCTTACAATAATATAGCTTATACATCACACAATAACACACAAGGTACAATTTATAAACATATAGCTTCGCGTCGCTTCGTTGCTCGCGGTTATTGTCGTACCGCGAGTAGCACCGCAAGGTTCAGCTAGTATTATAAACGCGAAAGTTTTTGAGAAAGTAAGTGAGTATGTTTGTTGTTCTTTCACGCAAAAACTAATGAATGAATTTTGATGAAACTTTACAATAATATAGCTTATAGATCAGAATAACACATTATGGCTATGTATAACTTTATGTCCAGCAGTGGACAAAAACCTATTCTAAAACATAAAACAAAGAAATCTTTATAAGAAAATAATATGTTAAAAAAATTTTTGAAATGTATTTTTAATTTTTTTTTTATAATTTAGTGCACATATGATATGCAATACAAAATATATAATTGCACCTATTGCGCAGCCACATCACTAGTGTCGATTTTTAGATACCAACCTTAAGGAAAGATTAATGATTCGATTCTCTAAACGCTGTTCTTTGAATCATGATTCGTAATCGCTCCCTCCCAACACAACCCACACATATACATTAATGGCGTATTTAATGACTAACTTTTATAAATTACTGCGATACGTAGGGTACGTACGTGCTATAAAAGGCGCTGTGCACCTGTTCTTACGTATCAACAAGTAAAACAACGACGATTTCAAAATTGAGGGACAATTTGAACAATAAGACTGGCAAGAGCTCCGGTTCCCATTTACAGCAATTTTTAACCGATTTCAAAAAAGGAAGGAGGTTATCAAGTCGACTGTTTTTTTATTTCTTGTGTCCTCAGAACCTTTAACAGGGTGAACCGATTTTGATGGTTCTTTTTATTTGAAAGCTGGTGTGCTTCTTGAATTGCTTCCCGTGTAGTCCCATTTCAATTTGGTCCAGTTCATTATAGTCGGTTATTTTTTTGTTAAAATTTTACTTGTCAGCTTCTAGTATTGTTCTTACGAATCATGATAATAGTAGCACCCATGCTAGAAGCAGAAAATAGAATATAATAGGTTTTTATCCAGCGGTAAGCTATGACAGGCGGTCAGCCTAATTTAGACAAAAAAATTAAATAAATATCTCGGATATTTCACTCACAACGCCATCTGGCTTCAAACTAAGCAGAGCTTGATTATGGTAGCTAGATTGATAGAATACTTACTTACTTTTTTATAAGTACATACATATTATACGTAAGTAGATGTAAGTTAAATTGTTACTAACTCATTCGTTTTATTACTTGAATAACTGAAATTATTATTATGCAATACATAGAAAACACCCAAACTCCGAAACAAATGTTTACAGAAAATACAAACATGGTTGGTTCGGCACAGCAGTCGTATACGCTACCACTGCGCCACCCGAGGCAGCCATCAGTTTCTTTATCTGATCTGAAAACAAAATCTTACACCCAGTTAATTTATCAGTGTCCAGTCATTATTATTATTTCTCCTGAGTTTTCATAATTACTACAAATTACAGCATCACACATGCTCACACACATCACATATAGATCGTCATCTGCACCTATTTTGTGTAGGTATAAAATATTTACGTACTCCAAAATTAAATATTTCGTGTCTTAAACTCAAATCAGTTTAGTTACGTAGTAGGGATACTGTCAGTGTTCTAGAACGTGTAAAACATCTAGAAAATGTTTTGTTCACGGACTATGACGGATGGATAGAAATTATATTATTGTGCTGCTATGTATTTATTATTTATTTATTTTATTGAATAGGCGGTAAACGAGCAGACGTATCGCCTGATGGTAAGCGATTACCGCCGCCCATTGAAACGCGCAACACCAGAGGCGTCACAAGTGCGTTGCCGGCCTTTGGAGGAAGGGGAGGGGGATTGGGGGACGGGTTGGGATATGGGCCTCCGGTATCCTCATTCACTCGGTGAAACACAGCGCAAGCGCTATTTCACACCGGTTTTCTGTGAGGCCGTGGTATTAATCCGGTCGAACCCATTCATGCCGAAGCGTGGCTCGATTATCGTGTTAAAATGTCGTATGTCCTTCTTCGAAATTGAACGTATCCATGTCAATTATATTGAAATCGTTATAGCAGTTTAGATGTGGAAGTGTAACAGACAGACGGAGTACTTTTGAATTTATAATATTATAGTTTATATTCTGTTTTCACAGTCAGTCCAAATACCCGTTTAGACAGTTCAAGTTGAATAATTATATATTTAGCCGTGGACTGAGATTAAATACTTCTCCTCCAAAACCGTTCACTTCAAAGTTATTTCGTTCCAGTAAGAGTGACTTATCACAAATATCAATTTGCTTTTTAAACCTGTCCATTTGTTTAATGGTTCATCTATAGACAGTACAGCAGCTAAATGTTATCAGTGATTGTCAATCTGAAGTTTAAAGTAGCCGTCTGAGCTGTCTCTGTAGCAGTGCGGTCATATGTTCCATTTAGTAACGGAATTCGGACAGAGATATAATGATAATTTATTTGACTAATGTACTCTTATAACAACAGTACAATTTGACGAGGCCTTGCAGTTGAGTAATATTTATTGGTTTGTTTTGCTTATACTTTTTTTATTATTATTTATTGTTGCAGATGTCTGGAGGTTTATTGCCCATAATCACCAAGCTGGGCAAGCGGGTTGGTGATCGCAGGACATATTTCTTTTGCATCGGCGCAGGATCGAACCAAGTGGCGTGAAATAGGAGTGGCTTATGTTCAGCAGTGGACTGCGATAGGCTTATGATGATGATTGTCTAAATACATAAATCTTTGAATACACAATATTTTAGTGTGTTTTTTATTAGCTATATTTGTTAATGGCTTGTTGTATGTTTGTATGTACACGGCATACAAAAAATTGAAATAACTCTCCAAATATTAAACTTTTGCTAGTGGTTATTGCGGTGAAGACCCATGTCCTTCCTCGAGAATCAAAGGATTCCCATGCCAAATTAAATAGAAATGTGTCCAGCGGTTTAGCCGTGAAAGTGTAACTGACAGTCAGACAGAATTATTTTCGAATTTAAAATATTAGTATTTTTTTTTAATTACATAGGGGGCAAACGAACAGACGTATCGCCTGATGGTAAGCGATTACCGCCGCCCATGGACACCCGCAACACCAGAGACGTTACGAGCGCGTTGCCGGCCTTTTAGGAAGGAGTACGCTCTTTTCTTGAAGGTTTGAAGGTCGTATTGGTCCGGGAACACCGCTGACGACAGCTCATTCCACATTCATAGTATCAATTAACTGTCTCAACTTTGTTTAAAACCTACATTGATGTAGACGTAGATGTACAAATTCTAGCATTTGGTCAATAAATAACAGTGTTATTGAGTGTGTTAGACCTAAGCTATTTGGAAAGTTGGATCTACCCAAGAGACAAACCCCTGCCATTTGGCACTTAGTTTTCAACACTAATAAAAGAGTAATTCAAAGGCAGACAAACAAAGTTTATTTAGAATTTATAATATTATTTTCAATTATTGTAACTGTGTCTTCTAATTAAATCTCAAGTTATAAATACCATTCACAAAAGTCAAGAAATAAAAACAAGAATCACGTATATCATAATACAAGTTAAATAATCAAAATCAGGTGCATAAGATAAGGACTTAGAATACAGCTGTAAGGGTAGCCTCTCTAGATGTTATTGACTCGCATGTTCAACCAATAAGATGCGCGAGCGCAAGCAGGTGTGCACAGAAGTGAAGCGACGCGAAAAAAAACTTGAGCAGAACGTTTATAAATAGCGTCAACGATGTTACCCTTTGAATCCTGTTTGGAAGTAAAAAGATATGTAATTAACTAAATAAAGTCTTGAAATGTTTGTTAATTAAATGAACACGACCGATTCTTTGTTTAAGTCACAGAACAATTATGAATCTGAAGAGTCTCTTAAAAAGAAGAGAATCTTCAAACCTTCACGAAATAAGTCGTATCAATACTGGCTAAATATTGTTTTGTATTATGCAATCTTTGAAGGATGAATGTATCCTACATATATTTTAAAGGCAAACGTTTGTGAGTATGTAAGTGAGTAGGTATGTTTCTTGCTCTTTCACGCAAAATCTACTGAATGGATTGTTATGAAACGTTACAATAACATAGCTTATACATCAGAATAACACATAGGCTGCAATTTTTAAAGATGCTAGCTTCGCCTCGCGGCGTTGCCCGCGGTTATTGTCGTACCGCAGTTAGCACCGCGGGGTTCAGATAGTAGAAAATAAAAGAAACCATACCTCTTTCATATTTATGTGTAAAGAGTGTGAGAGACTGCACGGTTGGCCTAGTGGTTTAAGCGGACACTACGCCGCTTGCTACTGCGCCAAGTGTCGTGGGATCAAATCCCACGTGGGACATCACTTTGTGTGATCCACAAAATGTTGTCCTGAGTCTGGGTGTACTTTGTGTCCGTTACATGTATGTTTGTAAAGTCCCCCGCGACACAGGATGTATATTCCTAATGCGGGAGGAGTGTAGTAGTCACTGACAATTTTTTCAGTGGTAGTACCTAAGTAATCTAGGTACTTGTATGTATGATTACTTAGACCTTAAACAGCTCTTGTCCTTTATTTAGCAGTCTTACTCAAAGGTTAGTTTAAAAAAAATGTCATAGTAAATCTGTTTGACGTTCATCAGCACTAAATTACATTAAAAGCTGTTTGGCAGACTTCCATTGATGACTTATGGAATGTGCCATTTAAATTTATTGTCGTTTCCATGTAAGAATATAATAATTTTAATAGAAACTGCTTGAGTTGTACCCTAATAATCAAAAATTCATCGTTTCAACTTTGGCGGTGCTGTAACAAAACGAGAAGAACATTATCAGCTCAATCTGGGCCTTGCCTTGGACTTGAACGGTCGTATATAAGCTAGATACTGGTCGTAAAAACACGAAACTTCAAGTACAGGGACATTCTTTGGCCACTCGCCGACGTCCACTGTCAAACGATAAAATCAAATGAAAGAAATTGTTGGCATTCAAATTGACGAGCACTCCAAATATCTTTTAACGTTCGTATTGATTACTGATCAAAATATTTGTAAAAGTAACGCTTTGTGTGGAACTTAAAATATTCTTCTGTATAAAATGTGCTTTTAAAGGCTTCGGGATTCGGGTTGCTCGTAAAACTATAAACTTATCGCAAGTTTTATGGAATACGGTTTTGACTACAATCCTCTTAAATTTTAAAACCTAGATAAGGATTTATATTTGTTAATGGTATAAATATTGGTAATGTTTAAAGTAATAAATCGTTAAGAAATCTGAAGAATTTACAATAGTTTTCATAATGTTTAAAAGTTGTCAATACAATCCCTACCAAATGCATTGTCATAATCTCTGATCGTAACATCATCTCCCCGTTATAGTTGATATTGTTTTCTAATGGGTGCCATTGTCTTTCATTTCGTGTATGTAACCATTTCTCATTGTCTTTTTATCATTGTCTCTTACATAAGAACGTTTTAATAATGGATGGCTTTTTTGACACAAAGTGATCAAATGACGTAAGTCTTGTGCGTGGGGACTTTTAAAAGACTATTGTCGCTTTAAAATTATACTAAATTAGACATAAAACAGTAATAAGCTTTAAGTATATTATTTTACCAAGATGATGGCCGCTACTTGGTTTACGTAATACCACATACAGGTTTTTTTTTAAATGACTTTATACTTACCTGCCAGTGTCAATGTTACCGTCAAAAAATGCTTTGAAACAATGCACCTGTATCAATAATCATTTAAAATTAATTCACTTGGCGAAAACTTTTACAAAATGTTGCCCATAAAACTGTTACTCAATGTTGCCAATTAAAATTTTTAATTACGTATAACTGACAGGGGAGACACAACCCAGCCAACGTCCCGTATAATGTACTGGTTTAAATATGTTTGCATCCTACCAATTTCCTCTGAGTCAGCCAATAAGCCGAGGTCCACCTCTTTATTATTTTATAGGCCATAAATAACTTGCAAATTGCTTTCTTAATTAGATGCGGGAACCGGTCTGTCAGTTCTAATTTTACTTGTTTTAAAATATACTTTTCAAGAATTTTAACAGGCTGTGCGCGTATTTCAAAAGAACATTATGTGTCTGTGCTTATCTTTGATTTACTAACTGTTTATATTATCTGCGGTGAAGTTTTTAAGGGGCAGAAACCAGTTTGTCGGGGACATTACGCAACTGTTCTTGGGACATTTCGGAAACGAACAGAGCATCTAGAGACGTCCAGTTTCTCTTTGATGAGATGATAATAATATTGTAATATTCGAGGACATTATTTTATATCGCTGGACAGATTTACAACATTAAGCAGAGATTCTACGCGGATTATATATCATTCTAAAATTGCAGCTCGATCAGTGCAGAACTTTTTGAGTTTTTGAAGCGTACACCAACCAACATAACACTTATATATATATAGATTTCTAAATATACATATGTGAATTTGTATGTATTTGACATATCTTAAAATTAATGCAGATATTTATTGCAATAAGCAGGTATCCTGTGCCTTGATTTTGTTATCAACATTTAAAACGCTTCTTCAAAAGAAACCGAGTTTTTCTATAAAATACCAAAGTTATTTCTGTAAAACTCTTTTGAATATCTTTCACTTGCACATAAACTCCCACGCACAATAAATTTCATAAAAGTAGCACCTAGGTGGGCGTTAATTATATTAATCTAAGACAGCCGCATGCAGTAAAAATACCGTTGTATTTGTTTATTACGATCAGTTAGATGAAAGATACAGTACAGTAGCGATGGGAAACGCTTAGAATACTTGTGTTTACGGCTGATCTATCAACTGATTGTCCAAGCCCACTACACAAACTAACACTATATTCTCAAGACCCATAATTAAGGCACAGTTCCCTTTCGAATTCTTTTGAGTAACCGTTAATGTAGGTATTTTTAAACTTTTTTTTAACATATTAATTATTTATTCACAAAATACTCTTTTTAAAATGGTGCCCCTATTTTGAAAAGAGTATTTTTGCCCTTCGGTATTTGAGTGCAAAAGCCGTTTTTATCCGCTAGAGAATAAAGTAAATCTAATTTAAAATATCGTGTGCACTAAGTTTGTGAATTTAAAACATCATTAAACCTATTTACTTCTACTTCGTCTTCTAATTTGTTAAAAACTCTGGCTCGGAACCTTCTTGGTGTGTTTTTTTTAAATTTGCTTTCCTCGCGCCATTTTCTTTTCACGTCATATTGTTCAAACCTTAGACTAAAAAAAAGAAACTTGAAAACAAGTGAAAAACCTAAAATGAGTTATTTATTTACATTTAGTCCTTACCTCACTGAGGTGGGATGAAAAGTTACGTGTTGGACTCGAGTGCAAAGATTTTTCATCTCGTGCTCTTTTGATTCCTTCGCTAACGCTCAGGATTCTGATTTTAGAATCCTTTGCTTGCTCGGTCATCAAAATAAAACACGCGGTTAAAAAGCAACTTTGCACTCTTGTATAATAAATAAATATTATTGACAATTCATTCTCATGTTTAAACTTTTAATTTTTTTTTTCAGTTGATTGAAATTAATGTTAAAAAAAATACCGAGTGTCGAACTAACTGGCATGCAATTGGAGAGGCCTATGAACAGCAGTGGACATCGATAAGCCGATGATGATGAATTGACGAACTGAAATGTCTAAAGTATTAAAATCATCAAAGATAGCACATATTGTATATTTATACCAGGAGTTGCAGTTAAAGTATGTACGCTTGCTAATCAAGGATTTGGTTTCAAAGCTTCGGTAATAAACCGGCTTTACAGTTCAAAGGATTATGATAAAGTTGATGGTACGACAGTGATACCGCTAAGTATCCGTTTTTTGACTTATGGAAATAATATGTTATGACTCACATATTACCTAAGTAACTTTTTTGTGATTGGTTAAACAGAAACAGGAATTATTTCTCGATAGCGTCAGAAGGAGGGTAATATTTTTTTTTCCAAACTTATTGTGTTGCTTGTCAATGTAACATGATAAGAACAATACATTAAAAAATGAATTTCAAAATATTTCATGAAATTAAAGAAGTAATATAATATTTTTGATATTTAGAAAGTAACGATAGGATGATGTTAGTTGTATAATAAATATAAAAAAATGACAAAAAGCCAACATCACGTGGTATTCCCAGGCGGTCACCCATCCAAGTACTAACCACGCCCGATGTTGCTTAACTTCGGTGATCGGACGAGAACCGGTGTATTCAACATGGTATGGACGTTGGCGACCATTGTTTCTAATTTTTTGGGTACATACTACGTACCGTACCTATTTCATTTCTTATCTCCATCGTGAGAAACGTGTAAATTTTTATTAATATTTCAGTGATTATACGTTAATTATCATGGTAATGACAAGTTTTTATTCTCTGCCATCTTTTAATTTCAGTAGTTAAGTCTTTACATTTTGTAATATTATTATCATTGTCATCATTTTGATAAATTTAATGTGAATTTTTTGATGCTTGTATGTACATATTGTAAATATTTTTATTGGTTTATATTATTATATATGTAGTAGATTTAAAATATCGAAATTGCATTTAAATATTAGAGAGCATCAGTGTTATATAGCAAATAATATTTACAAATAGACTCACAAATAAATAATTACTAATAAGATTTCAGATTCAGACCCCTTTTTCTTTTTTTTCCCGTGCGGATATCCCCTCGGATTCCTTCTACTGGTGGCATGTCGGAAGATTCTGACCCCTGACAATTTTATTTATTTATCAACAGAATATGCTTTGCCATCTTTTAAACACTATATTTGTTTAAGAAATAGCACCTAAAACAATACTGTCATTTTAAACTAATTACTTAATCACTTTTTACGGTGACTTTTTTGTAATTCAATAATTTTCACGGTAATAAACCCCAAATAGGAATTAATCTTTTCTACGCTTGTCGACGCTAGTCTGGCAGTTTCTCAATTTTCAACATAAGGAGCTTTTAATTTTTATCAATTAGCGTGCCCTTTGAGATAATGGATACCTTTTGTTCCAGGGACAACATTTTAATTTAATGGGATAAAATTAACAAACTTCGTGTAAAGGAGCATAGCTCTTTTACGAGAAGTTTTTTAACTTTGACAAAACAGAGGGGTCGTGTTTCTTGTTCCTATTTCAGACAAACGTCTCTTGTAATTAGAGACTTATTCATTACAAATGAGATGAAGGTTTTTATAAAAGCCAGTAAAATAATGAAAGTAAGGCACTGATTAATGTTTATATTTATTCGCCTGCGTGTATGTCGATTATAACGGTATAGAGTGACCCATGTCCATCCTCAAGAATAAAATCATCATACATCATTCCCGTGGGAGAGCCTCGCTTCGGCATAAATGGGCCGGCTCGACCGGAGTGATTACCACGGCCTCACAGAAAACCGGTGTGAAATAGTGCTAGCGCTGTGTTTCACTGAGTTAGTGAGGATATCGGAGGCCTCTTCCCCTTTCCCTCCCCCTCCCCCTCCCCATTCCCCAAAGGCCGGCAACGCATTTGTGACGCCTCTAGTGTCGCGAGTTTCCATGGGCGGCGGCAATCGCTTACCATCAGGCGATACGACTGCTCCTTTGCCCGCTAAACCACAAAAATGCAATGACATGCAATACTTCTATACGAATATTATAAAGCTGAAGAGTTTGTTTGTTTGAACGCGCTAATCTTAGGAACTGCGGTTCCGATTTGAAAAATTATGTCAGTGTTGGACAGTACATTTATCGAAGAAGGCTATAAAGCTACATATCATCACGCTAATAACAATAGGAGCGGAGCACCAATGCAGAAAGTTTCAAAAACGGGGGCAAATTTTCACGCTACGGGCAATAGAAGAAGCAAAAGAGGTTGCGTGGGTCAGCTAGTACTAAAAATAAAATATAACTAGTCTGTGAAAAAAGAGAGACAGTCTCTTCAGTTTTTGACCCAAGCTCCTTAATTTGCTTCTTTAGTATTCATCTTGGAACCATCATGATTTGTTTCAACGTTTGTGCTCGTCACTTCATCGTCAAAACTATTCTTAACATTATTCATAGATTATCCTTTTATAACCATTCCTCTGAGATTGAAGCTACAGTAAGATGTACGTAGAAGTTAAAATTTGGGATATTCTATGAATACAAAAATAAAAACTTGAGAGGTGTCAAGGGACACCCGGATGGAACGAAGTTCAAAATAGAAAGACGAAACGAAAATATCTGGCTTGCTTTCGATTAGAGAGAGAGAGAGACAGACAGAGATGCGCACGCCGCACGGCTTACAATAGCTCACTATAGTAAAAAGTGTCGTTACAACTTTTCGTTTTAACAAAAAAGTGTCGTTACAACTTTTCGTCTTAATTTTTTCCGTCTAGCCTTCGTTCCAACAAAACAAGAAAAAATATTTGAGTCTAATGACTCTAAAATCGATCGTGCGCCACTTTCTAAATGTTGCCCCCAGACTTGGATAGTTTTGATGCCCTCTTTATCGAAGTTGGACATACTGAAAATGTCATTAGCTTAATTTATAATATTACCGATTAAGGCTAACCATTTTGTACGGCACTGGTGCGGTGTGGTTGCTTATTCTATATGCCTCGAGGCTGTATTATGATCGCCCCAGTAAGAACTGGGGCGGTTATAATACAACCTCTCTCTCTCTCTCACTTACAAAAAGTGACCAATGTTCGAAAACTTTATTTAAATTAGTGGAAGAAGTAGTTGGAGGTAAACAAATCATTGTAATTATTTCCTTATGTTTGAAATAAATAGAAGAAATTATGAAAAATAGTGACTAATATCATTTTGTTTATTTGTTTTCTTATATACAAAACCAATGTACTCAGTTCTAAATCTGAATCTAACTAACTTACCTGTGGTATTTCATTTAATGTTCTTATGGTTCAGATGTAGAAAGGTATATTCCTATATAGGTTCGTTAGTTTCTTTTTGTAAATCTATAAGAATCGTGAATCGTAAAGAAAGAAGTATTTTAGACTGTAATAATTATATTTCATTAAAACCGTTTCAATTCCATAAACAATTTATTACGAGTACCGTGTATTTCAATAGCAATTCAGGCTAACTCACTTTTTATCACGGGATCGGTTTTTGCCGACCATTGCCGTACCTACCGACAAAACACGGCGCGTGACAGCCCGCGGGTGCGCTTTGCTCCTATCTCGTCCCAGCTACAACAAAAAGTAAATCAGATCAACAACTCTAATATCAACCATATACCTTGCAATTAAATTTCATTTTACCTCAACACGTCTGATAAGGCTATAAACGGTGAAACGTAAAATCTTTGAAGACACTGTTACCAATTCGACCTTAGCACGTTGTGGTAGAGGCTATTTTAAATTGGTAGTCGATTTTAAGAATTTGTTTTGGTGTAACGAAATGATCGGGCGCTTGGCTGTAATAAAACGACACAATGGACCGGTCAATGTGTCTCGTGCCACTAGTGCGAGCCAAAGTCAATCGTTTTTTTTTTGGGCGACGCGGTATTTTTTGAGTTTGTCGAAATCACGTACCAGCGTGATTCACAATGCGTTGGAATGGGCGCCCGAACATTTTATAATATACTGTCATCCTCAGTTCAATGACCTGTGATTAAAACTATTATTGACGTGTTCTTTTTACTTCTAGTTTCATCAATTATGCAGAAGTAACTTCATATTAATAAGCTTTACACTCAGATATGTTTTGATGGATTATGGGACTTATAAACTTACTTAAACTTTTTTTTTTTTTAAAAGACAACTTCCACATTAGGAATAAACATCCTGTGTCGTGGGGGACTTTACAAACATACCTGAAACGGACACAAAGAACATCCAGACTCGGGACAACAAATTGTGGATCACACAAAGTGTTGTAGGTACCGCGTGGGATTTGAAACCACGACACTTGGCGCAGTAGCAAGCGGCATGGCGTCCGCTGACACCACTCAGCCAACCGTGCAGTCAGTAGTCAGTAATCTCTTAAGTTGGTATATCGTATTTAATCGATCGACTAATTTATTAATGTTATTCTATGTACCTAACCATGATATGATTGCTTTAACAGATATGTGTGGCCTTCCGTATGGAACGAACCACATTTTCAAATTTCATCTTAATATTGTACCTACTAATATCCCAAAAAAATGCTGCCAAGACTACTAATGCGAATTTCTATAGGACGACAGGGATTGGACACTCTGGTGACAGATTAAAGACATGGTGTCTGCCTGAGGACACGGCTGGACCGTTACGTCGTCATTGCACTGGGTTGATGCTCGCCGAGTTGCCTATATTTTCCCTAGAGTAGTTCGTCCGAGGAGGGCCATCGCCTGGCGATGGTTTTTAGTAGCAATACCATATAAACCTGGCTCCGATGTCCCCAAAAGAACCCGCTCCCATCACACTACTGATTTGTTATTACTCAAATAGCCTCTCACACATTGGTCAAACATGCCTTCCTAAATGAAAATGATATAGCTAATCCAATTCAAGCCAAAAAGCTTAACCTATTAAAAGTAAGCCGTTGCTATAAAATTAGGTCACTAAAATTCCAGAAAATCTGAATGAAGAAAATATTTTTCGACGAATTTCTTCACAAATTAACCCTGATTCGGTAGTGCGATACCACCGAAAATTTAATATAAGGCAACAGCGCAATAAACCGAGGGGTTCCTTTATTAACGGTTTAATTAAAATTTTCCTATATAGGTACTTATAAAGGATAGTTAGTTACTTATTATAACTTGCGGTAGAGCCTAATGAAACGCTAACTTAAACGTTCTGACTTTGATTATGTTCAAAGCTTCACGTTAATTTGTATGAACACCAAAAGAGCTTCTTTTAACGTATAATTATTATAACGGAGAGCATTTTTTTATATTTGTTCATGTTATCAGTAAGATTAAGTGCTTCTAGTCGGTTTATTATAACTACTAACTTTAGCATGCGGCAATCTGTTCCGCTTGCGTTTATGTTGGGTATCACAGTAATAAGTCAAATTTTATTAAAATCAGTGCAGCAGTTTAGCCGTAAAAGCGTTATAGACAGACAGTTATATAACAGAATATTAGTATGGATCATTCCTAAAAAATTAAATAGACGAATAACAATAAATCATATCTATGATTTGTGATAAAAAAAAAACATTAAAATTATTGAACTGTAATAAAGTCTTTATGGATTTATAGTTCGATTTTTAAACATTCCTTTACTAAAAGCGGTTCTACTATGCAAAATTATTTTGTCAAAGATGGCAGCGCAGTTACACTATTTTAAATAACTTTAAACTTATAAAATATTCAATAAACGCTGTGTATGTTTACTGTTTTTCTGAAAATGAATTTCCAAAATCAAATGTGTTAACTCGACTTTACGACTAAAAACATGCGATTGGATGTGGCAGTTCAGTGTACAGCAGGCTTCCACCTGTCCAACGCATGTTTGTTGTTGTTAAAAAAAAACATTTTTACCATTTTGGGTCCTTACCTGTTGTTGGAACTTGGATGGATATGTTCCAGTTTATGTTAGGGTATACATTGATTACACACTATAGCCCGTTGTAAGTAAAAGCTGCAAAACATGTAATTATTTCATTCGTAATTAATTGATCATATATGATATTTGCTAGGTTCAAATTTGAAAGGAAATATATGGGACGTAAGTTTTGTAATAACGATCATAAATGAGTTCAAGCAAATTGAAAACGGTTCTATTTTTAAAATCGATTAATAGCCAAATATCGTGAACCAAAACATACTACTATCCGAACCTTAACGAATTGCAAGCAAAAGCTAGTTAATAAATAAGCCGCAGGCCCAATATATGGATATATTTATTTGTTTTAAATAAATTATCAATACATTTGATAGATTTGCAATACCTTTAGATGTTTCGTATATTGTGAAACTCTACCATGCAAAAGTCGCATGATTAAGCTAGTCTTGTCTTTACTAATATTATATTAGTTAGTCTGTCTATCTGTCTGGCATTCTTTCATGGCTAAACCACAGCAAAGATTATTCATGAAGAACATAGGATACCTTTAACTAGTCTAGTACCTAGTTACTACTCTACCTAATCTAGTAAATAATTAAGTTGCATGCCTAATTCATATTTCTTTGCATAAAAAAACTTAAGCCACTTTTCGGGAATTTGCAATTCCTTTTCATACTTTCATTATTTACCATGAATATATTAGATGTTTCGTATATTGCAAACCTTTTTCCATGCAAAAGGTAGCGGAAAAATCCTGCATGTAACAAATTACACTCGTAATTCATTTTTTAAATTGCTAACGTAGCTTTATGGCACGGCAGCCATTTAACTTCACTTCACTGCGGGTTTGTTGTAAATGCCATAAATACAACAAACCCGTATTATTCTTTGCCAAACTTTTCTTTACTCATGAGTCTGAGATACGTGAAAATCTATACTAATGTTATAAAGCTGAAGAGATTGTTAGTTTGAACGCGCTAATCTCAAGAACCGAAGGTCCAATTTCAGTGTTGGATAGTCCATTTATCGAGGAAGGCTATAGGCTATATATCATCACGCTAAGACCAATAGGAGCGGAGCCCCAATAAAGAAAATTTAAAAAACTGGTGAAAATTATTATGGGCTACGGGCAATAGTAGACTTAAACGATGTTGCGAGGGTCAGCTAGTATATTATGAACTTGCTTTTACGCTGCTGTCTTTCCTCAAGAACCTTCTTGCCAAATTTCTTTAAAATTGGTGGAGCGGTTTAGGCGAAACATTATAACAGACATACCTACAGACAGAGTTAGTTTCGATTATAATCTTAGTAAGGATGTGAATATGTTTCTTTGTTATGTTTTCACGTGTAAACTGCTAAACAAATTTTACAAATTCTTTCTCCAATGGAAAATTCATTAACATAATCTACTTTTATTGCAATTGCCATTATTCGGGCGGATGGAGTCACGGCCAAAAGTTTTTAAGATATAAATACTGGCCGCGAATAATTGAAATACGTCATTATTCTTAATGCGATTGGATGCGGCCGTACTCTTATTTATCTGATCCTCTACCTTAAGCCGGTTTGTCCTGATGTAGTACTTCCCCATCGAATGAAACCGATGTCTGGCAGGATTATTTCTGTGAAAATAGAACCAGAAATGAATAAATCTGCCTGACATGTACATAAATAAGCATAATAAGTTTTTGTTTTAAATTGTGTTATTCCATCCATATATAATAATGAATCTTTATTTCCCTTGGTCACGGCTCCACGCGAGAACCATTGGACCAATTTTGCTCATACTTTTAGCATTGAATAGTCCATTTATTAAAAGAGGTTATATGTATATAAGCTATAAAGAAGCATCAGTAAAAAAATTTGCTTACACCGTAATTGATATTTTTGAAAGGTGCACACGAAGTTGTGAAGGTTCCCTAGTTATATAATAAAAGTATTAATACAATTTCAATTCAAGAAGCTTTTAGCAATTACCAATAATGTATAATTTTTCCACCGTTCTGACTCATTGTGCATCATCTATTTCGTTGAGCCTTGTTCGTTGATCTGGCGGCTAGCGTATGTGACTGCCAATCATAAAGTGATGTATCGTATTTTTCGTAAGTATATGAAATTCTTATTAACCGGCTCGGAGTACGGCAGATGGCGGTGTTTCCCGTCTGTACCTCGGAGAACACCTTAAGTCGTCGGTCCCGGTTGCCATGCACATCTATGGTAATCGTTATTGAGAAGTCAGTGCCCTCCGATACTGACACTAGTCTTAAACTTCGAATTCACTCTCAGGGTTGTGGACGTCTGATGCCAACCGCTTCGTGGAAAACTGATATTCAGGTAAAACCGGGTGGAACTAGAAGCCGACAAAAAATAATCTTAAAATAAGGCAAGGTAGGAAGAAGAGAATTTGTTTATACCCTTTATTTTTTACTAGGATAACCCCGTGGTGCTACCCGCGATACGACAATAACACCGTGAAGTTGTTGCCTGCGGTTTTTTTCTTTCTTTCTTCTTTCTGAAGCGAAGCTAGTATCTCTATGTACTGTAGCCTATGTGGTATTCTGATATATAAGCTATATTATTGTAGAGTTTCATCAAAATTCATTCAGTAGTTTTTGCGTTAAAGAGCAACAAACATACTTACTTACATACTCAAAAACTTTCACGTATATAACGTTAGTAGGATATCTTTAAACCTATGTTTCACTAGATTTGATCTATAGTCTTTATTGTATAAATAACATTTCTCTAAGATCTTCATCATCAACAATCTTTAACAGACCACTGCTGTATATAGGTCTCACCACAGAAAGGAGGTCCTGGCCTCCAATACCACGTTGGCGAGACGGGTTGGTACCTATAGTTGTTTCAAGTTTTTCGTCTCCTTACAGTTATGTTTTCTTACTTAGTTTCTCATTTAGTTCCCTCTTACGATACCCATGGGCAAAGTAGGTGCTTTTCTCTATATATCTATTCTTCTATTTGGCATTTTTTTATTATTTCGACATGTAATTGAGGAGCAAGCTGATTGCCATCCACAGAACACTAGGGATTAACTAGATGCATATACCTCCACAATGTATCGAGTAAATTATTAACATAATGTTTGAACAACTCACGTTCAAATTAATATTGTAAATTTAATCTTTTAATTGATTTTTAATTTACAACACGGCATGAATACCGCGTTGTGTTGTTTGGCTTGTAACCATAAATCAGACATCAATTGTGTAGCAGTTTGTAATGCAAAACTCGTTACAAACAAAAAGAAAAGTGTTTGTCGTTTTGTCAGTACCTAATTATAAAATATCCATACTAAATTAATAAATTGCATTTGATAATATACTATAACTGACCCACGCAACCTCGTTTGCGTCTTCTATTGCCCGTAGCGTGAAAATTTTTCGCCGTTTTTGAAACATTCTTCCCTGGTGCTCCGCTCCTATTAGTATTATCGTGATGATATATAGCCTATAGACTTCCTTGGCAAATGGACTATCCAACACTGAGAATTTTTCAAATCGGACCAGCGGTTCCTGAGATTAACGCATTCAAATAAACAAACTCTTCAGCTTCGTAATATTAGTGTAGATGTTAGCTTGACTGATTGTTTAGTAGATTAGTAATCAAGTAGAAATTATTTAGTTATGTTTAGTTCTGACATTTGCACCGCTTTAGACATTCAAGAAAATTTAGATAAAATTTTACAAATTCTTCTTAATTAAAATTAAATATATGTGATATTGATTAACATTTTTCGTGATCATAAAAGTCATATTCAAAACATAGTTTTGTTTTATATTATTATTTTTATTTATCTGCCATTATATTTGATTGATTCACAACGTTTTTTTAATATGCTTTTTAATATGCTTATTACAAAATGAAACGTGAAAGGAAATAACGTATAATCTTAATAAATGGGTAAGCCTTAAGAATGGAGGCAGGATTTCCCTGTGATAAAATAAATTAACAGTTATATCCGGCAGATGAATATTTGGAAATGCGTGTAAGTTTTGAAGTTTAACATACACCTGCAAGTGTCTAATGCTCCAAATTATCCAAGCACATCCTCTAAGACGGTCGCCTATTACGCGTTAACTTGTAAAGTGTTCTTAATTCTGATTGTTTTTTTTTAAATTATCAGCACCTGATCGTTATTTTCCACTGTTCTTTATATATCTATTAGTAGGGAATGATATGGCCGAAGAGTTCTGAAGTGTTCACTACGTACTGGTAGACGTAGCGTGGATAGATTTCCTACAAAGTGGTCCGACGACCTGGTAAAGGTTGGCGAGCAACCGTTGGATGTGGGCAGCATAGGACTGATTGTTGTAGAGTGTTTTAGGGGAGGCTTCTGTCTAGCAGTGGAGATGATGGTAATTATATGGAACAGGGAGTTATTTCTTATGGTTATCCAACAGCAACCTTAATCAACTAGGAAGTTTGGAATCAACTCAATTTCAAAGTTGAGTTCCGAAACTAGAGGTTTTCTTATTTGGTACATATTATAAAAAAGCATATATACGGTCGAATTGAGAAACCTCCTCCTTTTTTAAAGTCGGTTAATAATAAGAGTGTGTGACAGATCAAGTTTTCGAAAGTCTCAAATTAAAATTTAAGACTTTAAACCATGTTTTGCACTTAATGTTTAAATCGAAAGTAAACTGGCAAATGTATGTTAAGTGCCCTAGCTAAGACAAATAGTTGATAAGTAGGTAATAGATGAGAAAAAATCTTAATGATCTCTTAAAGAGCTTTTAAATATTTGATTTAAAATTTAAAGATATATATATATAAAAAATCAAAAGTAAGTCTGTCTTTCTGTCTGTTATACTTTCACGGCTGAACTACTGCACCGATTTTAATGAAATTTGAGATGGTGATACTTTAATTCTTGGGGAAGGACAAGGACAATTCTTTAATGCGATAATAGGTATATTGACAGTCTCGGTGGCGTAGTGATAGCGTATGCGACTGCTAAGTTTGAGGTCTTGGGTTCGATTCCCGGGTCGGACCAAATGTTTGTATGATCTGCAAATATTTGTTTCGGAGTTTGGGTGTTTTATATGTATACTATGTATGTATTTACAAAAAAAAAGTAGATAAGTATTTATACCAGTTGTCTAGTACCCATAACACAAGCTCTGCTTAGCTTGGGACTAGATGGCGTTGTGTGTTAGATGTCCGGAAAATTTATTATTATTATTTTATAAGGGTGGAGCTATATCTATATCGAATCGAATCCGAGACAGGGGTAGCATATTGCGACTGCTTTAGTCGCATTTTGCTACCCATGCCGCCCAGTGTCTTCGAGGCCGTCGTCGACAATATGCAAGCATACTGTAATCTTGTTATAAATCTATATAGATGATTCTCAGTGATGCTTTGTGTTTCAAATATGATCTCTTAGGCATGTTATAATTTGAATCAGATATTCATATATCAATAACATAAAAGGACACGGTAGCAACCTTAGCAATAGATGATCCACATCAAAGATTCCTGCAGCGTTCAGTACTATTGTCATTGTGTTTGTATCTGGAACTTTCATCCGTTATTCGCTGTCCAGTGAATACGAGATGATAGCTATTATAAAAGGATTTCACATTTCTCATGGCAAGTGCACGTACCGAGAACGGACACTAGAAATGTTGTTGGGACAGTTTCTCTCCGAATCGAGATGAAATTTGCATTTGCGTGCCGAAGTTGCCTGCACGGCCGGTTGATTTAAATAGAACGTTCACTAGATCGCGTGGTATAAGTACGTGAACGTAAATAGTAGTGAGTTTATCTATAGTCAGGTAGGTGCGGCTTATTGGAGGCCACTAACAGGATATTTAAACTATTATGGAAACTGATTAAGCGTATGTGGTACAAGAAGTAAAAGTAAGATTTATTCGTAAGGTTTGATTCGGGCTTTTACTTTGAACTACTTACCTACTATTTGTCATACGTTTGAGATATAAATTTCAAATGTAATGAGATATCAGAAGATATTTAGATATAAGATAAGATATTTCGTACATCTGACACACAACGCCATCTAGTCCAAAGCTAAGCAGAGCTTGTGTTATGGGTACTAGACAACTGATATGAATACATATATACTTTTCTTTTGTAAATACATACATATTATACATAGAAAACACCCAAACTCTGAAACAAATATTTGCAGGTCATACAAACATTTGGTCCGACCCAGGAATCGAACCCGAGACCTCAAGCTTAGCAGTCGCATACGCTACCACTACGCCACCGAGGCAGTCAAAAGCCGAAATATGTGACTGACATGGTATAATGGGCAGTAGAGCCACGCTGATTTCAGTACGAATAGATTGGCACGACTGGAGTTGTCAGAAGCCCAACCCAAAAAGAAAGCTTTCGTACTGACGTTATTCTTCAGTGAGTGCGACACCGGAGGCGCAATAATGCATAACTATCTCAATAGGCTGACATAGTATGTGGCTGCATTCGTAATTAGTGAGGTTACCATCACTCATAGAGTCTGCTTAAGCTTCCTTTCAAGCAGAGTAGAGATACTTTGACAAACTTATACTTTTACATATATATAAACATAGCTACAATTGAAGCTTTTTTAATTTTGAAAATAACTAAGTATTGTAAAAAAGAGTTCAGATGAAAATAATCACCATTTAATGAGTTAAGTTTCGTTATTTCTATTCATATTATAATACCTATTGCAATGTTGTTAATGATTTAGCGTTATAGATTAGACAACTTTTCATTATTTCGATAGAAAGTATTATTCGAAAAAACCTTACAAAGGGAATATGACATGCACCGATGCGATTTTTCTGCACTGAGATATAGAAGGTTTTGAGAAAACTTTTCGCCTCTAAAGAGTCAGGTGTTTGTACCCTCTTGAAGGAGATATACAGCGGTAAGGCTTTCTAGTAATTGTCATGGTTTAAATTTCGAATCTTGTAATTCTAAATCACACCTTTAATAAAACAATAGATAGAACGTTAATTGCAATGAGTCCTAACCCAATGCATCGACTGTTCAACCTACCACAATCAAATCATGGAGTACCTTTCTAATGCTAATGGAAATTGGGGCAGAGGTGAATAACATTATCTTGCTGATAATACGTAAAGTCCAAGATTTCTCCGATTACAGGTAATTCTATTACTAAGGAATTAGTTAAGAAATTACTCTATTTATTCGTGTATTACTAAAGATATTTCTACAATGTAATTTGCTATCGAAAGTCTTTTAGTATAAACGAAGTCACTAAACTGTTGTGGCATTTGTATTGTTTGTATGTCAGGTTAAAATATTAGATGACAATTTATAACTTACGCGAAGTAGAAGTCTGAAGTAATAAAGCAAATTATACTTCACGTTATTTAATTATTAAAAGGTGTACTTCCTCTATTAACAGTGGCAAAAGCTTTACAAAACCCTTATACATTATGTATTGAAAAGAAAGTTGACATAGCCTTAATCATTTTATTGTTTTTCTATTTATTTTTATGGATTAACTGGCAAACGAGCGAATACCGCCGCCCATGGACACCCACAACACCAGAGGCGTCATAAGTGCGTTGCCGGCCTTTGTAGTATGGGAAAGGTGATGGGAAAAGATAATATTTATTTTAACTTTGACTTTGCGTGTAAAAAGACAATTCCCGCATCTCGCATCTTTATAAACATATATAAAATAGACACAAAGAACATCCAGCGATAGAACATCAATTTGTGGATCATACAAAGTTTTATTTTATGTAGAGATCGAACCCACAACACTTTGCGCAGTAGACTACTACGCTATACGTGCAGACAACGTATTATGTTTAGTTGTTTTCTTTGCCCATATCTATTTACACGGGCTGTCTTATTAATACGTGATCGTATCTCCCGTACAGAAGAGGTTCAAACTTCGATGGGTCGACTCCGTAGGACGGATAACACAAATGTCCAAATAGAAGGAATAACTAAGTATCAATGTTGAGACTAAATTATTTGTTAGAAAAGAATAAACTGAAATGAGATAGCTTTCTGGTATCCAGGCGGATTTTTTAAGTTGTGCGTGAATTTCCCTACACCAAGAGACAGTAAAACGGTTTTGCATGTTTTCATAAATAGGGTCAGTGCGATTCTCCCTTAAATCCTGGAGCGTTAATTGAAAACCTGAAAAAGGTCATGGAAAATATAAAGGTAGGTTACCCAAATCCATGTTTACGCATCCATTTTAATTTAAAATCATCGCATGAAAAAAAATCAAGAGATTTGCAATATTAATTTAAGACTGACTTCTTATCTACTTTAATTAATAGATATTAAAGATTAACTACATAGACGAAATCTTCTGAAAATTCCCGGTATTTTTAAATAGAAACTGTGAGTACTTTGCTTTTAAAGTATTAGTCTAGCCGAGTATTACGTAAATGGTTTTATTTAGAAGAGTTTAAACAGTTTTTTAAACAAGCTTTTTACAAGCTCGTTAAAATACGTGAGGAGTTTTCTCGTAAACGAGTAGTAGAGTTAGTACTCGTAGTTTGTTGCGTATCTATTTAGTTTTAATAGAATTTCAGTTGCCATACGAACAGTAATCGTTATAGGTTGATACCCTAATAAGTCCGACAGAAATCTTTTTACAGATTTTCGATGTCGTCCAGTCTGGTACTTGGGTTGCGGAGGTCTGATGGCAATCGTTTCAATCTGAAAATGAAAAATTCTAATATTGTTAATGAATCAACTAGTGGTTCTAATGTTTTTTTCTGGATTTTCGAAATCAATATTCGACGGTAAATCCATTTCGGAATTACAAAACATTTAATTTAAAACATTGAAATTATTTTTTTGTAGAAATGGATTCAGGGTATATATACTTGGGGGCAAAAAGTCTTTGTAGTTGAATCCAAAGTTGAAGTATTGAACCGTCAGTGTTCTTAGTTTTTTTAACCAAAGTAGTAACATATATAGTTAAACTAAAAAAAATGTAAATCAGTACAACGTCAATATTCTCAAAAAATGGTTTTGAATTGGCATTGATCTAAATTAAAATCATTCACACTATCTATTATTAATAAAAACAGAAATTGCTATGTGCTGACAGGCTGATACAGATAACATTTACATTCTCACCTGCACATTTCAATAACCGCTGAAATTGAAATCGGGGAATCAGCCGCGAGCGATATTGGCCGAATCACAATTGCCCTTTGGCGTTCGTTTGCCGTACAAAAAATACGAGTATATCGTTGAAGCACAATTTACCTTATTGATTTTAGTGTTTGAATTTCACTACGCGGCGCGGCCTTTAATAGCGGGCAACTGTTTTGGTTATGATAGCTTTGATTTATTATCTGTTGTTCAATGTTTGAAAAATTGACTAGAATTTTTTGTTGAATAAATCAATTTCAAATGCTTATAATACCATTATTGACTCAAAGGTTTTTAGTTTTTGTACTTGCACTTATGTTGGTGAGTGATTACGACATTAAAAACATTTTTATAGTTTTAAGATTAAAATGAACTGAAAACAAATTCTAACCACAGTGTTAAGTTTGTTTTTCAATTTCGCAATTCGAACTCGCTCTTAATCGGTTTTTGTTTCACGTATCGTGTTCGTCTCTCGCACAACACGTGATTAAAATTGCTGCCTTTGATTTTGTTGTAATTAAACAAACAAACTCGTATAAATCCAGACATCGAATTAAGAAACCATCAACTCGACTTCTTCAAACATTTACCCAAGAGAGTTCTCCTAAATGTTCGTGTGTGGCAAACACATTTATGCCATCGATGGCTTGTTTTACAAACTCTTAAATTACAGACGTCAAGTTTTACAATCAAACATCGAATTGATATTCGATCACGGAAACTTCAATAACGGTGGAAATGATTGTAACATCGGATCATTTTCACATAAATAGCAAAATTATACACATTGTCGTACGTACCGTTCGTATTTCGATAGAATGTTTACGACCTCAGGCGGGGCTCAAAGCAGCGACGAGCAACGAATCTATTCATTAGCTTTTTTATTCCCCATTGTAATCGTTCACGAATGGGAATGACTGAACGAATGAGTCTGAATAGGCTGTTGGGTAATATCATGTCACGCTAGTGATCGGATATCCGATAGTCTCTTTGTTTCACAATCATTTTACGACCTATCAGTAAGTTTTTCCGGGATTCATTCTTAGATAAAAACACAATTTATTCTTTAATTCATTGATTAAAATCCGAGCTTCTTAATATTATATTTAGAAAATAATAAGTTTATGCTGTTTCAAGGATGTAATCGTATTAGAATATAAATTATTGGCATTTATCTTAAGCGACATAATTTAACTATTTCATTGCCAACTTTTTCTATGACAAGTTTGCATTTATTAATGAAGTTTCAGGATTAATGAATCTCATAGCGTGTGAATTTCTTTCTCACGATACTTTCTTCAAGAGCTTGCGTATGTCTCTTCCTGTAATTATTCTTCTCCGACATATGCGATGAAGGAAATCATTTGATACAATCGTTAATCTTTCGATAAATGGAGTACTGTGTATGTGATATCACGCGATGCCTCTCAGTTCTTAATTATTTTTGTATTTTTTTGTTTGCCGATTCGAACTTTTCATTTATCGTATATGACCGTGTGTATGTCGGTTATCCGGTGAAGCCTATGTCCTTTACAAAGAATCGAAGTATGTATCTCCATTCCAAATTTCATTCAAATCAGTGCTGCGCTTCAGCCGTGAAAGCGTAATAGACAAACACAGTTACTTTAGAATTTACAATATTGTATGATACAATGATTTTTAAGTACATATTATCTATATACTTTGAAGTGTTTTATTCATTTAAGTAATACCTGCTAATTAATGGTTTAACTCTAGGCAAACAATTATTAAAACATTCGAAACAACCAAATGTCAAGTAACTATGTAAAACTAATCCTTAAGCTTGGCATATTATCACTAGTCTACTTTGTGGTACGACATTTTTATTAAAATGCGTACTACAATCATCCTCATCATGGGGTGCTATATTTAAAATGAAGTTTGGAGGTCAGCAAACGGTATCCCTCGATCACGAGCGGTCTCTTTCAGTTGGTGATATTTTTCTAGTCCAGTCCGGGACCTGATGTCATCTATTCACTTCTTTCTTGGTCGACCTGGTGTCATCCTGTCAGGTATTTTTACCTCTAAAAGAAGCTTCAGGAATTCATGTTGAGTGCCCCTTTGTATGTGTCCAAAAAGTACAAAAAAGGCTACTTTCCTGTTTACTATATTAGACATCAGTTCCATCTTGCACTTGGCTCGCTCCAGCACTTTGATGTTGGATGTAAAGCTAGTCCACGGTAATTTAAACATCCTTCGCAATAACCACATCTCGAAGGCTACAATACTGCTCTACAATCCATTTTATGAAATATATAATTCATTATACATTCCATCTTATTGTAGGACATCCTATTTCTTTTTTGTATAATTCAGTCGTTATCGTTTGTGTTTATCATTTGATTTCGTTTAAAGGTATACTTTAAAACTAAACTGAGATTATTTGTAGCTGTTCTACATTTACGCATAGAAATTATGGCATTAACGCGGTAGTAATATACAAGTAGGTTAATACGATGTCCCACTGTGTATCAAGCTGACTTATATTACTTTTACATTACTGTTTTACTCTCTACTTAATAGTTAGAAGTCTAGCAGTTAAATTGGTCGCCTTAGCAATAAGACAGAGCGATACATTTAATCTTAAATGAACTACCCTAACCTCAACAATATTTTGATATAAAAAATCAGGGTAAAAATTTGTCTGCCTCATAGATAATCGTATCTAATCGTGGTAGGTACACTTAAACCTATTGTAATTTTTTGTATTGTATTGTTTGCATGTTGGGAAATCCCTACGTAGTAATAAGACTGCAAGGTTGGCCTAGTGGTTTAGGCGGTCTCCCTTCTCAGGCGCAGAGTTGGCACACCGTGTGGTTTTAGTCGGTTCGATTCCGACACACCACCCCGCCGCAAACCCCGGTGGGGTGACGGCCCGAGGGGGTTTCCACACGTTAAAAAAAAAAAGTGGTTTAGGCGGTCTGCTGGGAGGGGTCCGCATGTGTTAATAACAGAGTTCCTGGATCCCCCCATCTCAGGTGCAGAGTGGCACTCCGTGTGGTGTTAGTCGGTCCGATTCCGACACACCACTCCGCCGCAAACTCCGGTGGGGTGACGGCCCGCGAGGGATTCCACACGTAATAAAAATAAAAAGTGGTTTAAGCGGTCGCCACACCGCTTTCTCCTGCATCAGTGTTGTGGGTTCAAATCCCACATGAGGCAACACTATATGTGATCGAAAAATTGTTGTTCTCAGTTATAAAGTCTCTCTTTAAAAAAAAACATAGGTTGTACATTCCTTATGCGGAAGTTTTATTTCAGTACATTGTCGAGGTGATAAATACACATATCCATGCAAAGTTTAATCTTTCTAGCAATTACCGTTTGGAAGGTAAGCAGCGGTCGGACGGACGGATACGTCGATACTGTAAGAGTTCCGAGACGTGAACTACGGAAGTCTAAAAAGGATACCTACATTTTTTTTTCGAAAAGTGGAATTTTTAATCGACTTCAAAAAAGGAAGAGGTTCTCAATTCGACTGTATTTTTTTTAAGTTTCAACCTCATAGCTTTCTACTGAGTCAACTGATTTTGATGATACTTTTTTATTTGAAAGTTGGTGCTTCCCTTGTGGTCTCATTTCAATTCGGTTCAGTTCTTGAAGTCCGTTTTTTTGTTGTTATAATTAGTGATTAATTTAATGAACGTATAATATTAACTATTACATAATGTTGATAAATGATATGATATTTTATTTATGCCTACCTATAGATTAGACATTTCTATGAGAAATGGAGTAAAAGCATCATATTCTGGTATCCAAGAAATCCTAAAAGAAAACGAGGAAGACAGTACCGAAGATGGCAAGACGAAATAAAAGTAACAACAGGAAAAGCATAGACTAGAACAGCGCTAAATAGACCAAAATGGAAGGAGTTGGAGGAGGCCTTTGCCAAAGTGGGGCAAACGGACGATGTTGTCGATGTCGTTGTTTCAATAGATTCAACAGCAATTTTTAACTAGGAAAAAAACCATTGTAAACATATTGTCTGAATAAAGGCTTATTATTATTATTATGTAGATTAGACATATAAAGGTATATATATATATAACAAAGTTTATACACTATATGAACTTTAATCGCTGCCAGTGGGCGTGAACTACATGAATTTTAAGTCAAAACACTCATTTGTTAATAAGATTAATTTATTTTATTACTATGCTGGAACATGTTTCATATATTAAACTGGGTTGACAATATAAATAGAAAAATTATGTGTTCACTTAATCCAATGTCGTTTATGGCTCTTAATTTATAACTTATTAAATTAACGTCGGAACTGTATAACATCGTAATATGTATAATAAAAATTTTAAATTTAAGTTTTTATATTAAGTTACGATAATTTTTAATAATAGTTTATTTAAGCTAATTAGCATTAATAAAATGTCATGTCATTGAATAAATGTTTTTAAAATCCTGATGCGCTTGAGGAAATATTTCGTCATAATTAGTTACATAGCTATTTGACTCATTTTATTCAACTCCTTTATACTGATAAATTCCAACTGCTCATTGTTTGCAATCATCAGAATTGATGGAATCAATAATGCTTGTATTGATTGTAATTATCATTGCATTATCTTTATTGCTCTCAGTTATCAACAACCCATAATATCCCACTGCTGGACTCGGGTCTCCCTCAGGAGAGGGTTAAGGCCATACTTCCCCACGCTGGCCGAGTGCGGGTTGGGGACTGGCAAGAAAACGTTGTGGCTACGTAATCTTGGATGTTTAGATCTTGAATGTTTTTGCTACCGTGGGAGAGCTATGCTTCGGCTCGACCGGAGTGATACCACGGCCTCACAGAAAACCGGTGTGAAATAGCGTTTGCGCTGTGTTTCACCAAATGAGTGAGGATACCGGAGGCCCATACCCCAACCCCTCCCCTCATCCCCTTTCCCATCCCCCAAAGGTCGGCAACGCACTTGTGACGCCTTTGGTGTTGCGGGTGTCCATGGGCGGCGGTAATCGCTTACCATCAGGTGATACGTCTGCTCGTTTGCCCACTATTCAATAAAAAAAAAAAAAAAAAAAGCCGCCCAAAGGCCTCCAATTAAGCATCACGACTGTGATTACAACCGGGATCGACGGCTTAACATGACCTCCAAATCACGGAGACGCTCATTATAACCACGAGCGTCTCCGTCTGCCACCTCACCCATCCAGGTACTGACCGCGCCGTCGTTGCTTACCATCGGTAATTGTTTGTAATCACTAAAATGAATGCTTTCAGTAAGCTGGTTAAATAAAATATAACATCATTAACTTGATGCGCCAATTTTATGGTATGCTACGTTTTACACGGGTTACTGTGTAAAACGTGAAACCAACTTGATTGATGGTCATTGGCTGGTTAAGTTGATAGCTCTTTACATCCCATATATTGAAATGAAACGTTTTATTGCCGAGAATTTAACTATGCAATGATCATACCAATATTATTTTTATTGGCGTATATTTTTGACTTTTAGTGGTTTTCACATGACATGCATATACAGCGAATTATGCGCATTTTTAAACGCCCTATTCAAATTACTTAAATTACCAACGTTGGCTATAAATTTTAAATATTAATGTGGACTGATAATAGGTATGAATAATGTTACTTACGAACGAAGTTTAAAATTTTTTAAATTTTATAAACTCAAATTTATAACAGTAAAATTTTAATTATAAACTGAAATAATAATTAATATACAATAAAGTTTATATCGTCATTAACTTACTTTTGACAAAACGATTTTGCTTTTAATAGTTAAACGCGACGATGCGTTGATTAACTGTTTGATGCTCAATTTATAAAGGAAAATGTATTTTATTAAAATGTAATTGGTGATGCAGATTGATTTGATCAATTTCACGATGCGTAACTACACTTCAAACTTTAGTTTAAATTTTAATTGTCATTCTGCGAAACCATGTTAAGTGATGCATAGAAATAAAAACAAACAACATGACTTCAGTGGTTAGGCCAAAAATATTTGTTACTGGCAATTTTTTTTATCTTTTTATTTATTTAAACTTGATGCACATTTTGCACAAAGGCGGACTTAATGCCATAGGGCATTCTCAGCCAGTCAACCAGGTGATGTGAAAATATGATGTGGTAGGTGCGTAAGAGAAAATAGTATAATTAGACAATTAGACATATATAATAACATATTTGATACGATGGTATTAGATAAAACTAATATATACAAATAAATACTGAATTTTATACATAGATACATAGAAATACAACATACCCTACACAATACATAAATATAGACATTCATAAATATAATATAATACTCGTATATAATTACTCAGTCGGAGAACTATCGTTGAGACTGTTCCGCCAATTCACTCCAGAGTAAATCTCGTACTTTCATCTTGAATGTGAAGCGACTTGTGGACATCCTGATTTCGATTGGGAGCGCGTTCCAAAGAAGAACTGACTGCACAAAGAAGGATGACTTAATGAAGTTGGACATATGAGAGGGGCATAGAAGAAGCATGTTGTTTCTTAACCGAAGGTAAAAGGTATTCGGGTAATGATGGGGAGTTGAGAAAAGAAAAAAGAGAAGTGAGTGCACGCAAGCTACGGCGCTGTCGAATTGGGAGCCACTGCAATTGGGTACGTAAAGCAGACACATGGTCAAACTTGCGAAGATTAAAACCGAATCGAATGCAGTTATTAAGAAGGCGGTCTAGTTTATTAAGGAGGTCTGCATTTAGGTCAAAATAATACACATCACCGTAATCGATCAAGGGAATAATAAGGGACTGCTTAAGGGTAGCAATATTTCTATCGTACCCTTTTTTGTGTGATGAGTAAATAGTCTTTGTAATTACATTCTATTAAAAATGCAAAACTTTATATTTTTGATTGCATAAAGCGATGGTCACGGTTGTGTAGCGTGGGAGTAGGCCGACTCTTTGTTTTCAATTAGTAGTAAACCCTACTGAGATATTAAACGTAAATTGATCCTTCCCTTTTAGTACGTTGACCATTACTTGCTTAGTTCTTTCAACAAGTACAAAAGGTATCTGCTAGTAGCAATGTAAGACGAACATTACTGATCTATTTTACATTACCGAGTTCATTGTGGTTTCTCAGTATGGAGGGTTAGCCAGTAGCGGAACAATACATGAATTTATGTTCATGGTCACTTGGTTCTGTATAAATTATTTATGACAGCTTGTAATGTACTTGAAATGTAATTTTCTTCTTCTAATGTATATTCAATCATTCAATGAATTTGAAAACTTACAAATAGATTTTTTCTAGGAAATTGCTAACACTCTTTTTGGAAAAAAATATAAGATAAATGTATATAATAAATAACTAAAAAATATTAAAAAACAAAGTATGACGTATATAATGTATACGATAATAAAAAAATCGATTACTACAATGAATGGACTAAAATTTAATAGCAATCCAAAACCAGTGTATCATAGAAAATGACAATATAATAATACATTTTTTAAGTCTCAAAAATCAACACCTAACATTTACAGGCATATCTCTAAAATTGGTTGAAAATTAGCTGTACCCTCATCATTTTAAGACCATAACTAATGATTAAATAGCACCCACAATTTTTAAATGATAAATTCACTAAAATATAAAATACTTATATAAGCTAAATGTCGGTTAGTAAATACTTAGTATGTTGTTTTACAGTAAGGTCAATATGTACAGTTGTTCTTATTTATATATATATATCAATATATATGTATAACAAAGAACAACTGTACTGTGTAGGTAATTATAACAGCAGAGCTTTAAACAATACATATTGAATTACTGGCTGCCCGTTGAATTTTATTTGAATGCAATATTACCATTATCCACATTGGTGAATGATGATTCGCTGCACGATGCCATGACTACCTCAGTGGCGTAGTGGTAGCGTATGCGACTGCTGTACTTGAGGTCTCGGGATTGAATCCCAGGTGGGATAAATGTTTGCATGATTTGCAAATATTTGTTTCGGAGTGTATGTATTTATATCCATAAGACAAGATATGTTTAGCGTGGAACTAAACGGGGTTGTATGTTGGAAAAATAAATAAAACACATCCTGTAACAGTTCAGTAATGGGCTAGAACTTTATTTCTAAAGAGAGGCTTATATACAGCAGGTTATATACTAGCAGACAATTTACAGGAATCCGTCTAGGCAGGGTGATTATTAAACCACACTAGATGGACGGATTCCTATAAGGTTTGTTTGAGAAGTTTGACTTCTCTTTGCAATGGTATCGTCCTGCATAGTTTGATCCCTTAGTCGGCTCTTCAACACCTATGGGATGAATAGGGGCTATGAAACTACTTATACACTCATTTGCAAAAAAAAACGGGCGGTTTCGATTTTCTTCCTGGCTGAAAAAAATAAAATACCAAAAAGGTTTTAATCATTTGAACATGTTACTGGCCAGTTATAAAAGTGCCATAATGTTTATAAGAGTACATTCCAAATTCAAATTTTTGACTGAGCCTGGTTTTCAAAGAAAACAACTTTTAACTACATTTTGTGGCGCGAATTCCCTATAGTTAATATCGACTCTAATTAACTTTTTGTCAATTTTTATTAAATTATCTGATGTCCTTGACATTTAAAAGTATTGTTATTGCTGTTTAGCAATCTCGAAAATGGTAGAAAAGTGATAAAAGCGAGCAAAATTATTGCGCTGCTTGAAGAAGGTTGCAGCCAATGCTTCGTGGCTCAGAGGCTAAATGTGAGTTGGTCGACAGTTCAAAGGACCTGGCAGCGCTATCAAGAGACCGGTTCCGTCAAGAGAAGGCCTGGTTCTGGCAGAAAGACATGTACCGAACCACGGGATGATCGTTTTCTAGTTAGTCAAGCGTTGAGAAATCGCAAATCTTCTTATGTGAACCTCAAGAACAGCCTCGAAGAAGTAAGAAATGTGCAAATTAGTCTATGGACGGTCAGGAGGAGGCTTCTCGCTGCTAATATTCACAGTCATCGCCCGGCACGCGACCCTAAATTACTCCGTGGACATCGAGTTGCCAGGCTTAGCTTCGCTCGAAATTGTGTGTCATGGACTCATGAAGACTGGGATAGGATATTGTTCTCCGATGAAGCCAGGATATCTCTGCATGGTGAAGACCGACGTCGGCGAGTGCTACGTAGACGAGGAGAACGCTTTGCAGAGGCATGTTTTGAAGAAATCACACCTTATGGAGGGGGCTCTGTTATGTTTTGGGCAGAAATAAATTCCATGGATCGTACGGAGTTAGTCTTCATCGAAAACGGTACACTGACTGGACACCGATACATAACGGAAGTTCTAATTCCTTATGCACAACCCACTTTAACCGCTCTTGGCGAAAACTCATTTTTTATGGACGACAACGCTCGCGCCCACCGGTCTGGCGATGTGGAAGCGTATATGCTAGAAGTCGGAATTCGTCGTTTGGACTGGCCAGCTAGAAGTCCGGACCTCAATCCCATAGAGCATGTCTGGGACGTTCTGAAGCGACGAGTGAGATCAGTGCAGCCGGCTCCGCAGACCATCAGAGAGCTAAAGAATGTGATTACCGCGGAGTGGGAACGTATTCCCAAGAAACCATAAAATATATACTCGCTAGCATGCCCAGACGAATGCAAGCCGTGATTTCAGCAAGAGGGGGTCACACTCAATACTAAACTTTTATCTGCTTTTAATGTATTCAAGAAAAACAAAGAAATTAACGCGTTTCATTTTTATTTAGCGAGCAGGTACAATAATAGTGTTTTGAGCTTAAACATTATTTCTCAATAATTTAATCAAAATTTTATGATAAAACTGATGATACCTATTCCTTCCTAATTAATTTATGAAATTCTGAGGATAACAATACCTAAAATTGTCAAACAAACTAATAGTAACTATAAAATAGTTCTTTGCTTAAGTGCCCGTTTTTTTTGCAAAAGAGTGTATATTGCTAATACATCACCACCCGAAGTGTTATCCTACTAATATTATAAACAAGAAAGTTTGTGAGCATGTAAGTGAGTATGTTTGTTGCTCTTTTTGATGAAACTTTACAATAATATAGCTTATATATCAGAATAACACATAGACTACAATTTATACAGATACTAGCTTTGCCTCGCGGCGTTACCCGCGGTTATTGACGTACCATGGGTAGCACCGCAGTGTTCAACTAGTTTATACTTACTCGTATAAAGGTGTTAGAATTACTTCGCTCAGAATGATGGAAAGCATGAATAGTATCTAAAAGTTGGGTTCAACTCATTACGAATGTTACTTAATTAATAAGACTACCCTTCTTCTTTCTTTTTTTTCTTTTTAAAAAAGACAACTCCTGCACTAGGAACAATTCCTGTGTCGCGGAGGACTTTACAAACATACATGAAACGAACACAAAGAACACCCTGACTTAGAACAACAATTTGTGGATCACACAAAGTGTTATTCCATGTGGGATTTGAACCCACAACACTTGACGAAGTAGGAAACGGCGTTGCGACCGCTTAACCGCTAGGCCAAACGTGCAGTTAACCCTTGACTTCCCTTCCCTTGAATTATATAAATATGCGGGTTTCTCGAATGATGTTTGCGATTTTACAATTTTATAATGCTGTACATTTTACAAATAAAAGTTATTTGATGAAACCGATAATGTTGCGTCTTATCTCTATTCTTAAAGAGAAATTAACGTTTAGATAAATAGCATCACACAGACCTGTATATATTATTAAACTAGCTGACCCACGCAACCTCGTTTGCGTCTTCTATTGCCCGTAGCGTGAAAATTTTCCCCCGTTTTTGAAACATTCCTCATTGGTGCTCCGCTCCTATTAGTATTAGCGTGATGCCTTTCTCGATAAATGGACTATCCAAGGATTATCGACTCCAACGCACATACGCACACTGGTTTGATAGATATGATTGAATTTGAACTTTGAACAGCGGTAATAAAGTGCAAATTGACTCATTGACGTTAGGAACCTACATTGCTTAGACAACGGTGAGTGCTCGTAATATATGAACTTTATACAATAGCAATAAAGCTCAAATTGACTTTACGTTTTAGTTAGGAAACGTTTGTATGGGAAAAAGAAAAGGACTGTTTTTAGGGCTTTTCCGGCCATTATTCGAATTTTTCTTGCCCTAAAAACCATCCTTGAACTTCAACGAATATTTACAAAAAGAATTGGCCAAATTGGTCCAGGCGTTGTTGAGTTATGCGCTTACCAACACATTGAGCGATTCATTTTTATATTATAAGATAAATGTTACCATTTAGGCCATAGACACTACAACAAAACAGTACGGTTTAATCAACACTATTATTACAACAACTGTTTCGTTAATTACTGTCCTACATTGGTTTGTGAACGAGTTCTTAAGACAAAAGCGGCAATCACCGCTGCAGATGTTATCAGTATCTAGAATCGTTTGTATTGAACATTTTAATCTTAGCAGTGACTTGGCAAATCGATGGTATATCGATAACACACTAGCCAGTAATCGTCATTCATAAACGTTGGTATAGAAAATAATAGAGGGATCGAAATTTGTATAAAATATGCTATATGCTAATTAGTTGGTTGACGATTTTTTCGATTTTTTTGCCTGCATTTTACGGTAAAGCTTGCTTTTTTCATTTTCAACAATTTTAAACATTTTCTAGGCGTATTATTCAATTCCTACTTGCAAAGAAAGATAAATTACTTGTGTTTATACTCTTTGAACTTCAGCCTGTTCAAACTGTTCAAATAACAAGTGTATTTTATCGTAAAATAGTTGACCCGGCGAATATCGTACCGCCATATTTTTCTTTCATAAATAGGTACTTTCAAAATTTTTGAAACCTTGTTTTCAGTAGTTATACCTGCTTTTTCTTCACACGGTGCTGTCGTGGACAAAAAGAAGCCGTTAACTTTTGATTTTCTTCTATACAAACCTTGTCCTAACAATAACAAACATATAGAAAAGAATTATCCAATTTGGTGCAGTCGATTTGAAGTTATGCGCGTACATACATTTCGGTGATTCATTTTTATTTATATAGATTGCAACATTTATTAAAATAAGCTTTGATAATATTGAGAAGAAACTGGTACATTAGTACTAAGAAAAAACACAAAGCAGTCATAAGCACTGCCGACAGAAGTGAAAACTCATAACTATAAACAAACGGTTGTTTTAACTTACCTGAAATGAACACCTATGCTTTTTTTAATTGTGTGCAATAAAAAGAACTAAAAATTGTAATATGATTGTAAGTAGTAAATGGAAGTAAAGCTTTGATACTCAAATAGATGTCACTGTTTTTAAAAAAATTGTAAACAATCTTTTTGATTTACAAAAGGTTTTGTGTAAGTAGAAAATCGTTATTTTAATTTATTGTAAATCACTTTAAGATACTGAAATATTAACTTTAAGTATATAAAATCATATTGAGAAAGGACCACTATCTAGAAAAACGAATGCTACCAAAGTATATCGGTAGATGGCGCTGTTAACAATAAACATCCGTCTTACGAATTTTTTCGATCAGGACACGTGACCTGACGCGAGTTTATGGTCACGTGACCTGACGCCCTGATGCGAGTTTATACATTTTAACCCATTCCAAAATAGTACACAGCGCCGCTAAAGAAGTTTTCACTTCAAAAAAAATATTACTACTGTAATTTAAAATTTTATTGTCTCAAACAGTTTTTAGCCTTTTTTTTATGTGTGGAAACCCACACGGTGTTCTTCTCTGCGCCTGAGAAGGGAGGGGTCCTGGAACTGCTGTTATTAACACGACCGGACCCCTAAACAGTTTTTAGCTTAATCTAAGCCTTCAGACTAACTTGTCAAGCAGCTGCTGTTGGTAATTTAGCAGGTACTAATACTTTTTAAAACATTATAAATACACGAACTACGAGAGTTGAAGGCAGAATGCTGTAAAACTAATAGTTTCAAAACAATCACAGCTGTTCTGAATAGTTACAATACCTTACTATCTACAAGATATAACCTATTATCTATTCTGTGCCACACATCGGTTTTAGTTATAGCTAACAAATAAGCCGCACAATTTCATTAAGGGATTTCTGCGTTAAGCCATTTTCGATTCCGTTCTATTGGAGTATGGTGAGATAAACATCGGTTCCATTAATTAAAGTTTCTCTAACAATCTTATGTTATACCGGTGTAATGTTACGTTTTGTTTACTCGTTTGTAGAATTAGGAAATCTGTAGCGATTCCAACCAATATAATAAAGTTTGTGAGGATAAATTGATGTTTGTTACTCATACACGCAAAAGCTACTGCACTGATTTATGTATATGAAACTTTACAGTAATTTAGCTCATATGTCAGGATAATACATAGACTACTTTTACCGTGATATCAAGACAAACCCGCAGGCGCATTTGTGAGAAAATTCTTATTCTTAGGTGAAGGGAAATTTTCAAGACCAGTTTTTATGGTAAACGGTCCTAGCAAACGAGCAAATACATTACCAAACGGTAAGTGACCACCGCTCCCGTACACCTGAATATCAATACTACGTGTGTTTCCGCCATTTGAGTTCAAGACTCAGGGGAGTTCGATATAGCTTTTGACCGCTGCTCCGCCCTCGTGTATGTTGGTTATTGCGATAAATAGTGCTCTATGTACTTCCCCTAAAATCAAAGTATCTCCAACTAAATGTGATTGAAATAGGTGCAACATTAGTGATTTAGCTGACAGAGTTACATTCGAGTTTATAATATTAGTATGGCTTTAATCTATTTCTATTTTATTTTTTCTATTTCCTTTAAACCTTCAAGAAAAGAGCGTACTCCTTCTTAAAGGGCCAACACTTGTGACGCCTCTGATCTGATCAGGTGAAACGTCTGCTCGTTTGCCCCTACAAAAAAAAAACAATAAGAAAGACTTCATATTACGTGCAGATGTTCCTTAATGTATAATTTCATATACCAATATTGATTAAAAGTTTTTTATTGTATTATACTTAAAGTTAATTTGTTTGAAAGTTAAAATGAGGTAGTTGTGTTTAGGAAACGCATTATTTAATGCAATTTAAGCACTATGCACGTGGGTACTATCTAAATGTTTGAAAACCTTTTTAAATGTCTAAATACGATGGGAATACACATCTCACAGACAGCAGTTAAGTATTTAAAAGCTATAATAAAGTAAGTACATTGCTGCCTTTTTCTCTCACATGTATTCTTTGTTGTATCAAACAATCGAGTTCCATATAAGAACCAACCGAACAAGTTTACCATTAATTACTGTAAAGCAGAGATCAAATAATTCTTTGTGAGAGATATTGTGGGCCATTAGACAAACTAAGCACCTTTAAATAGTGAACTGATGTTAATGGCATCTTCACACTAATTACCACGAGCCCATAATTTATAGATCCACAATGATATATAATGATATACATACATTTAAAATAACCACATATTTGATTGTTCATGAGTGAGCTAGATGATTCGTCTTGTCTGGTTTCGATGATTTTCTTAAAGAAATCTTGAGTGAATAAACACCCGAGGCGTGCATTGCCAGCCATTCATTTTAGTTTCGATTTGTTTGCCTTTAAATGACAATAACTATTGCAGGTACACTTGATACCTTAATATATATTAGAGCAACAGATATAAGTGGTATTAAATCGGTCGTTTGGACAAAAGTTACAACCTCACACAAACAAAGTTATAGCAACAACTAGTTTATTAGATAATTTGTAACACGATATCAGGTGTTGGGCGCCCTGTCACTGAACATATTACGGCCGTTTAGAAAATATATTTTATTAGAACATTAATTCTTTGGAATAAGGTCTTTTGTTTCAAATGTTGAAAGGTAACAAATTGTCTGAGACTTAATTTTATATACCTATTTTTTTTATTCCTTATGGGAAAGCCACAAATAACTGTTAACGAAATACTGCACTACAAGCAAGTTGTTTTTTTGCATTTAAAACTGGGTTTCCTTTGCAATTGCACTGCCTCGGAGACACAGTGGTAACGTATGCGACTGCTGTGCTTGAGGTCTCGGGTTCGATTCCCGGGTCGGACCAAATGTTTGTATGATTTGCAAATATTTGTTTCGGAGCTCGGGTGTTTTCTGTGTCTAATATGTGTGTAGTTACAAAAAAAAGTATATATGTATTTCTATCAGTTGTTTAGTACCCATAATACAAGCTCTGCTTAGTTTGGGACTAGATGGCGTTGGGTGTTGTGTCCGAAATATGTATTTATTTATTTACTAACTGATCCACGCAACCTCGTTTGCGTCTTATATAGCCCGTAGCATGAAAATTTTCGCAAAATAAGTAACTTTTCTAGTTGATTTTTACACCTTGTGTCCGAAAAACCCAAATATCTTACGGAACCCTATTTTTTTTCAAAATAAAATATAGCCTATGTTATTCGTGGATAATGTAGCTTTCGAATGGTGAAAGAATTTTTAAAATCCGTCCAGTAGTTTTTGAGCCTATTCATTACAAACAAACAAATAAACAAACATACAAACAAAGTTTTCTTCTTTATAATATTAATATATTGAATTAATTACAGTAGTAAAAATGATCCTATACTTTAGTAGCACGGTTATTATAAATAAGCAATCAAATACTCAAATTTAATTGATGTGTACTTTTATAATTTACAAATTGTTCAAATGTACGTGTTACATCGCATAACATCATTAATTCGCTATTTACTCCCACGTGATATGCAATCATCAGAAAACAACTAAAATGTAACTTAATATTATTAACTTAATTTATTACATTACCCAATAATCACGTTTATAAATCAAACAGGTTAAAGCCGTGTCTACACTATGGCTCGCATTAATTTGTATGTTCAAAAGTTCCTGTCATTTTTCATTGTTAACGATTTGCCCTTTGATATTTAATGATCTCAACGATAGCATGTAATAATACAAGACTGTGTCCATTCGTTATCATTATAGCCTCACAGTATGGTGCTCGTTGATCTATCGTTGCCATTGACTGTATTAATTTATTGAGATTTTATTAAAAATTAGAATGAACATAGTGAGGGCATTATGTCTAATTAATTTAACATAAATTTATGCTTTCACGCGATTATTTTCTCTTTACGTTAATACATAATCATGGTCTACTGTCAAAAAGTGGTCGAAAGCTATTAGCTATAAGTATTTGAATTTTATGTACAACTAGCTGACCAACGCAACCTCGTTTGCGTCTTTTATTGCCCGTAGCGAAAAATTTTCCCCCGTATAGTGTGTCGCAGACTTTTTGTACATATTTATAAGATCTACGATTAATTAGAACATTTTATGGTGCTATCTTTTATAGTTTACGCAGCGTACGCAAAATAAGTAACTTTTCTGGTTGATTTTTTACACCTTGTGTCCGAAAAACCCCAATACCTTATGGAACCCTATGTTTTTCCAAAATAAAATATAGCCTATGTTACTCGTGAATAATGTAGCCTTCGAATGGTGAAATAATTTTTAAAATCGGTCCAGTAGTTTTTAAACCTATTCATTACAAACAAACATACAAACAAAGTTTTCCTCTTTATAATATTATATATAGTATAGATTTACTTATACAAGGTGTCTCAAAAGAAATTTCATATTTAGTGGATTGATTAAAAAAAAAGGAAGCGGTATATAGAAAAAATGTTTATTTATTGTTAAAATACACTTTTTGGGAATTCATTTCTTAAAAATAATATCGTCTAAATGTAAACCCTCACGTTGTTGGCACTCATTTAATCGAACAGTAAAATTACTTATGACTGCTCGACAGGTGGAGTGAGGGATGGCTGACATTTCGTGACGGATATTTTCTTTCAAATGCGCCAGTGAAGTTGGTTTATTGGCGTAAACTTTAGATTTAAGATAACCCCATAGGAAAAAGTCCATAGGGGTTAAATCTGGGCTACGTGGAGGCCAATTTATGTCACCTCTCCGGGAGATCAATTTTCCTGAGAAAATTTCACGAACACGTGGCAGAGATATATTGGACGTGTGTGAAGTTGCTCCGTCCTGTTGAAACCATGTTCTTTGGTTATAGCCAGGAAAGTTTTGCAGTTCAGGTACCAAGAAGTTGTCTAACATCTCCACATAACGCTCTGAATTCACTGTAACTGTACGCCCCATTTCGTCTTCAAAAAAGTAAGGGCCGATAATTCCTCGCGCCGACATGGCAGCCCATACGGTCACTTTAGGCGAGTGTAGGGGTTTCTGATGTTTGCGTTTCGGATTGGCTGAACTCCAGTAGCGGCAGTTTTGCTTATTTACGTGGCCATTAAGATGAAAATGAGCTTCATCCGAAAACAAAATGTTGGTAAACGTTGAAAATCGCTCAATCATCTGATTTACGAAATTAAGCCTCTGACCGGCCTCTTGGGGCTTTAATTGTTGCACCAATTGCATTTTGTAGGGGTGCAGCTTTAGATCTTTGTGCATAATGCGATGTAATGATGATCTATGCACATTTAAAGCACTCGCGCGCTTCCGAATTGAAAGGCTCGGGTCGTCACGTACAGATTGATTAACACTCTCCACGTTTTCTACCGTTCTTGATGACCTAGGTCGCCCGGATTTTGATTTATCCAGCGTTGATCCAGTTTCTTCAAACTTTTTAACCCAATGTCGAATGAGAGGAAGGCTTGGCGCATCATTTAAGTGGCGAAAACCTCGAATACTGCAGAATTTTCTACGCGCGACAGTTGTCGAATCACCGTTCTTGTAAAACTCTCGCACGCACAACGCGCGGTCTGCTCCCGAGAAACGCTCCATAGCGACTGAATCCCCAAGAGCCAAGCTACCAATTGACATAACCCCCGCACCCCTCAAGTACGCAGCGTTCACGCAGTAAGCTAAACAAATATAAAATTTCTTTTGAGACATCCTGTATTTGGAGTAGTTTATGTAAAAGTTATAAGATAACTAAATTTGTTATATGTTAACCTATGAAAATAAGGAATGGATTGCTTAATATTCATAATTTATTTATTTCTTTTACTGGCCACTAAATCTTTGAAATTCTGAGACTTCATGTATTAAACACCTTCTTCTTGAATCACTCTAACTACTGGTGAACATTGCATTTAATTCTGTTGAGTAATTTAAAAGATCTAAGCATACAGACAAAGGACACGACTTCATTTTGTACCATGTAAAGTTTTATTTATTTCATTACATTAAATTTAAATTCAAGCCAGTGTTCAAAAACTAGATAGAATACAGAAAATCCACAACAATTGGAAATATATGATATACTAGCTGACCCACGCAACCTCGTTTGCGTCCTATATTGCCCATGGCGTGAAAATTTTCCCCCGTTTTTGAAACATTCTTCATTGGTGCTCCGCTCCTATTAGTAGTAGCGTGATGATATATAGCCCATAGCCTTCCTCAATAAATGGACTATCCAACACCGAAAGAATTTTTCAAATCGGACCAGTGGTTCCTGAGATTAGCCGGAACAAACAGACAGACAGACAAAAATTTTAAAAATATATATTTTGGTATGTGTACCGTATATACATTCATATGCATGTAGTAGAAAGCGGTTATTTTAATATTACAAACAGTACTCCAATTTTATTTATTTGTATAGATGTATTTGCATTGTTTTAATCCAAGTTTTATAAAGGGTATCAAGTTTATTAATAGTAAACATAAATATCTTAATAAGCCTGTTAATAACCGGACCGGACAATAATTTTAATATGCATAAACGAATTAGCAGTCTATCTTTTCAAAGCCTATTAAAAAGTTACTGTCGTAATTGGGTTCTTCTGAGCATGAACGTATAGCGTTATCAAACTTATGCAAAGCGTTTTGAATGCATTGCTTTTAACAAATAAGTCGGACTCACTAGTTGTCATTGGACCTCACACGAAGCAGATGTACGGCAGTCTGGTAAAGCAGTCGAAACATATACGACTAATTTTCGTGTAATAGATACTGTTATTCGATACGAGCACATGTAATTCTGTTAATTGATATTGATAATGACTTGTATAATGTAAGTTTGGTAGTAGAAAGTCTTTAGAAAGTCCCATCGAATCGAATAATCGATTGTTTGTTGTAGGGAAAATATAATGTAATCTTAAATTAAAATTTATAAATAAAATTTCAATTTTATTGTTACAATTTTTTTTTTAATTAATTGTTGGATACACAAATTAAATAGCATTGCCAGTATAATCGTTAAATGACAATTAATTAATAATTTCGACCTGATGCTGCGTAGGGGTTTTGTTTTTAATTTTTAATTAAAAAAATGTCATGCATTGGAATATGCATTACTGACAGTTTGCGTATTCGTACGTAAAATTATGTCAAATCAACTGGATATAAAAATCTAAGTGGTATATCGATTGATTTATCATGTTCCTTTTTATTAACAGTACACGTTTAACTGTTTACTGGTAATAAATGAAATATTAAACAGTTCGAGAGTTATGGTAAAGTTATACCACCATATGAATACTCCTCATTGAAAAAATTCAATAAAAGTTTAAGATTTATAATGATTTTTTAACGGCAGAGATTCATATTCTTATTCTTGTGGAAGAAAAGGCAGAGATCTGCCGTTTCAATTTTAGTCGTCCTTAAAACCAAATTTAATGTTACAAATGTCCTACAAAACCACATATGATCAGTAGCTTCGTTAAAAAATTTACAAAAAATATATAATAACAATATAATAGCCACTCATTTTATTATTTTTTTAATTACACTCCTGCCTTTGCAGTACAAACTTTCTTACGAAACTGTGATGTTTTTTTTGAAACTATATGCTATTTGACCACGTCTCCACCCGCGTTTATGTAAAAAAGTAAAGAATAGTCTATGTCCTTCCTCAAGAAACAAAGTATCTCTAAGCCAAATTTTTGTAGTGCGTAACAGACAGACAGAGTTAATTTCGTATTTATAATATTAAGTATGGATAAGCAAATGAAATATTAACATGTACGAGTATGTATGTCATTTAAATGAAATCCGTTTTTTTTTAATATTTCGCCATTTAACACATAACGCCATCTAGTCCCAAGCTAAGCAGAGCTTGTGTTATGGGTACTAGACAACTGATATGAAATATATGTATATATATCTTTTTTTTGTAAATACATACCTATTTTACATGAAAAACACCCAAACTCCGAAACAAATATTTGTAGATTACACAAACATTTGGTCTGACCCAGGATTTGAACCCGAGACCTTAAGCACAGCAGTCGCATTCATTACCACTGCGTCACCGAAGCAGTTAAATGTTGAATGAAAGTTAAATGATTTTAATCAGAATGCGTTGGCCACAAATATGCCACTTTATAATTAACTATGGTGTTAGAGGAATAACTAATGCTCTATGAGATAAGGTCCGCCATGTATCATGTATTTTGCGAAATTAGACGACTGTTTTTGATTATAATAAAACATTTTAATCAGACATCTAACACATACTGCCATCTATTCAATAACTAAGCGTACATATATTATTTACATTTTTTTTGTAAGAAAATCTTATAAATAATAATAATAATAAATATTTCGGACATCTAACACACAACGCCATCTACTCTCAAGCTAAGCAGAGCTTGTGTTATGGGTACTAAGACAACTGATATAAAGACATATATACTTTTTTCTTTTGTAAATACATACATATTATACATAGAAAACACCATAACTTCGAAACAAATATTTGCAGATCATACAAACATTTGGTCCGACCCGGGAATCGAACCCGAGACCTCATGTTTAGCAGTCGCATACGCTACCACTATGCCACCGAGGCAGTCAAATATCCTGCGCGTGTGTATGTGACTAAACTCCTCCTAAACGGCTAAACTGATAAAAAATATTGTGTCTATTATGAATCTATTAGCTGAACCCCGCGATACCACAGTAACCGCGGTTAATGTCGCGACGCGAAGCTATTATCTTTATAAATTGTAGCCTATGTGTTATTCTGATGTATAAGCTATATTATTGTATAATTTCATTAAAATCCATTCTGTAGATTTTACGTGAAAGAGTAACAAACATCCATCCATCCATGCTTACCAAGTTTCGCGTTTATTATATTAGTAGGATGCCATTCGCCTTCGATTGCCTTTGGCGATAAGGCCGCCAATTGTACCTCCTAGTTTTGTGTTACCTTTACAAGTAATCTGATGTACAATAAAGAGTATATTATTATTCGAGAACGATTTAGTTTTTTTTCTATTTTTTCTTGTTTTATTTTACCCGCGGTTGTAAATGTACAACAATAACCGCGGGTAGCACCGCGGTACTCAACTAGTTATACATAAACTCAGAAATAAATATTTGCAGATCATGCAAACTTTTGATTTGACAAGGAAATCGAACTGTCTTAGGCACAGCAGTCACATACGCTACCTCCGCACCGAGGCAGCTTACTTCATCTATACAATTTCTATAAGACCATGACGCCTTCACATGAACATAAACCTTATAATTTGTATAAAACCAGATGACGTAACCCCCTTTATCGTTCATTCATTCCGAGTCGGGTCAGTCCGTGTGCGCGCATAAGTAACCATCATTCCATTGCCCCTTGGTGTTTAAACGTTTTTAAAGTACAAATAAATGTCGGTAATGGTAGAGTATAATATTATTATACATTCAGATAAAATAAGGTTTAGATTTTTTTTTAAAGATATGGTAACTATTACATAAGCACTTACTTACGTAAATCTTGAAAGATCTGCTGTATTAAGAACAATTTAAAAAAAAACCTGACGTCCTTCGCGTTATATTTTAATGATCGAAGTTAAATATCAATTAAAGTATGTTTTGGTTTTTAATTATATATATATATATAATTTTGTAATATAATAGGTTCTATTTGGTATTTACAATAGTATGTTAAGTGTTTACTGTTGATGACAGCTAAAAATATTCAGTAGGTTAAGATAAACATTACTAAAGGTTTTAAAACTGAAATCAGTCTTTGAAGTTATGAGAATGTTAAGAAAACTTAAATTTTGAAATATTGATGAAGTTAAAAATAACGTTGTTTGATAAATAAACACAACTACAGTAGGTAATTTAAAAATATTTTTCTCTAAAGAGTAAAGAATATGGCGAAAATCATTTTAGCAACTTTCTTTATTTTATTTATTACTAGCTGAATCTCGCGATATTATCCGCGGTTATTGTTGATCCTTCACAACAATGCGTAACACCGCGAGGCAAAGCTAGAAACAGCTAAGAAACTTTCGTGTTCATGCAAAACTCTTTGTTGAAGATCATCACATGATCAAATGCATAGTTTACGATTCTATAAAGGACATACAGACAAACATTTGTTTTTTGTATATATAGAAGTTTGGTATTGAACGAATTATGGCGCTCTATAAGATTAAGTCCACCTTGTGTCTTTTTGCATAGTCCCCCGACTATTTTCGATTGTTGGATCGAGTTAGTTAGTTTCCTGTAGGAAACTAAGTCCTGTAGGACTACGATTAGGCCATGTCCTAGGCCAGAGTAGACTAATGATGACAATTTATAGTGAAATAAATTTAATATTACAAAGTTGGTAGACTCACACTGTTATATACTTAAATACAATTTTATTTTGTGGTTTCTATTGGAAAATCGAAGTCATTAATGGTATTAATACTATATAAAGGTAAAATTCCTTTGGAAATGGCAAAGTTTTTATAAAAACCGCATAGACTATTAGTGGTTTTGTATATAATTCTGAAGACGTGGTTAGGAATAAAGGCCCCGATAACCAGTAGGTACTTATTATTTAAAATTGTTATAAATGGTTCTGTATGTATAGAATTTAATCGGATTGCATGATGTTTTTTTTAATTAACAATCTTCTTGATTGTCATTGTAATAAAATATTTTTATTCCTAAACATATTACGTACATTTTTAAATTTAAAAAAAATAAGATAAAAAAAAAAAAAACTGCGGTAAGAATGTACAGGAGTCTGTATTATAAGTTGACCTGTCAAATCATGTAAAGTATTTAGATATGACAGTTCAAGTCACTCTGGATAGTTATCCTAGCCATTGATTTAAATCTAATAATTGAAAAATAAACAAGTAACACTGTATTGGTACGTAATCTTAGATATGAATATTTATTTCTTCGTTGAATTTACCTTAAGATCTAATTCAAAATCGTTTATTCAATTAAACCACTAAGTGACATTTATGGACGTTAAATGATACGGTTAAAATCATAGATCAACACAAACAGACGCCACAGCATGTGTTGGACTGTCAAGGTAAATTAGGTGAAAACACCAAAATCTACTGCCCGTTTGTGTCGATCTAAACCTTTCAGTTTCAAAAGTGCATAGAGCCTTACGAGAATAATACTGGCAGTCTTACTTGAAATAATATTTATAAGATAAATTTTACAGTAACAGGAGGTCAAGAAATCTTACTAGTTAGTAGATGTTCTATCTATCTTTTTTTTTTTTTTTTTTTTTTCTGATTTTGTATAAACCATTTTAAATATAATATTTTTCGTAGTCCGGGGAAGGTTTAAGGGATGAAAAATTAAAAAAAAATTGCTATTCGAGCGGAGCATCAGTAAAGAATGTTACAAAAATGGGGGAAAGTTATTACGCTACGGGTTATAGGATACGTAACCGAGGTTGCGCGGGTCAGCTAGTTTATTATAAAAACCAACATGGAGGCCACGAACCATCTATTTACGGAATTCTAAAAATTTAAATGAAAGAGATTGTAAGTACAAGAGCTGTGGTTTCTGCATCCCGCAGCGACCTCGCTTCAATTTTAAGCTCGACGGACCTGCTTTTTGTCCATTCACTAATAAAAAGGTATGATGCTCTCTCGAGTGCTATCTTAGTTAATGGAGCCATTGACTTTAAATTGTACTTTCATAACCTCTCTCCAAAAATCTAAGACAAGATTGCGTTTAAGAGCTGATGTTATCTTAAAAACAAGGTTGTCTTTTCTTCAAATGAAGTTTAGTTGTTTATTGTTTTATATAATTACACGACTACGGCAAAGTCAAAGGAGAGTTATGATTTTGACAGGCTATGTATGTATTTTCGTCTGTTCCCTCATAGCTCCCCAACTACTAATTAGAACAGAACAAATGAGGTATCGGTAGAAGCGTCTTAATCGTCCGCTGGTTATAGGCTATACGACGTGCTTATGAAACTAATGTGGCGCCCTCTAGCGATATATTACCCGCGGTTTTGGTTGTATCTTTACAACAACCGCGAGTACCTCAACGGGGCACAGTAAGTCTAAATTAAAAGTAGCCTAAGTTACTTATATATTATTATAATATCAGCAATCTGACAGTGAAAGTGCCGCCAAAATCACTCCAGCCGTTCTAGAGATCAGCCAGAACAAACAGACGGACAGATAAAAGTTTTTGATGAGACTTTTTTATGTAAGCACCGTAGGTATGTAATTTCATATGCATTTAGTGAAAAGCTGTTAATTTGAATTTACAAACAGACACTTCAATTTTATATATTAGTATAGATGCTCAGATTACAAAAGAAAGCTTTGTAATCTGAGTATAGATGCTTATAATTAAGTAAATAGATACTTTCCTATATCAAAATGGTTGTTTTTATAGAGATTTTATTGAAGCATAACTATTAACGAGTGCTTAACTATTAACAAGTTACATCTTACTTAATATTATAAACGCGATAGTTTGTGAGTATGTAAGCGAGTAGGTTTGTTGATCTTTCACGCAAAAACTACTGAATGGATTTTGATGAATCTTTACAATAATATAGCCATATATAACATCAGAACAACACGGGCTACAATTTATAAAGATACTAACTTCACCTCGCGGCGTTGCTAGCGGTTATTGTCGTACCGCGGGGTTCAACTAATATTTTATAAAAATTAAGAGCTTTTAGTAGTCCACTGCTGGACATAAGCCACTTCTTAGAAAGTATAATTCGGCTTACTGTACCATACTGGCGGGTGAGTTCAGAATTTGTGTCAAGATTTTCTTCTCTTTTCGGTGATGTTGTCCTGCAAAGTTTGATTCTTTAGTCGTTTCTTACTCGTATACCCACAGAAATGAATAGGGATATTGGCACTCTGCATCCTTTATCCGCCACCACACGAATAGTTATACTATTGGAGTGAAACTTTTTTAGAATCGTTGTGATTTCAAACCGGATGCAACGGAAAAATGACAGGTAAGAGACACAAATACAAAAAGTCGCCTATAATTAGTGAGCCAGAGCGGGAGAGCAAATGTCGGTATCATTCTTTTGTAGATTTACTGAAGTTTCACATCTATCGTGTGTGAATGCACACACACCTTTTTGTTTTCCGTATTTTATGAAGAAGAGATGAAAAATTCACGTTTATAAGACAAACAAACAAAAGAAACTATATTAGTTTTCTTATTTTGTAATATTCTGTTTTATCTAACGAATGAATATCTTCATTATCCAATTACACTTGTAAAACCAGAATTTCAAAACATCATAATAAATTATGTATGTAATAGGTTGTATGACTGATTCGTTACGGTATTCAAATTGATTATAACAAAATTGATATCCATTTTAATATTATAAATTCGATAGTAACTCTGTCTATCTGTTTGTTACTCTTTTATACCTAAACAACTGCATTGATTTAAATAAAATTTAGCGTGAAGATACTTTGATTCTTGAGGAAAGACATGGGTTACTTTTTACCGTGTTAACCGACATTCAAGAGGCTGGTGCCGCGGGCAACAGCTAGTAGGATATACCTAAATAAATAATGATTTCAACTAAATTTTACATATCTTCTTCAACTTCGCCAAAAACTATTAATATCTTCACTAAATGTCTGTTTGGATTTTCAACTATCTCAAACAAACAAACTCAAAATTTCAACATTTCAAATACTTAGCTAAACTAAAAACTAAAAGCCTTATTTGATTTATTTACACAAATTGTGTTATGTTAAAATGAAATTAACTACGATACGTTTGTTATCTCATTAATGCATGGAAAATAAGGTTATTGTAGTGAAAAAAAATGTCGTCATTTTGAAAAGCCGGCTGACATACCATTCATCAAAACTGCTTGAATAATTCTTTAATAATGGGAGTTTCAAACCTTTATAACTTAGTGAGTGTGACGTTAATTAAGACCCCAGCCCAACTTACAAGGCTCATCGTGACGTAACAAAAACGTGTATGTGTTTTGAACCCTTTTATTTTTGGCAAAATACCACATTAATCTTTACCTTTTTGTAAAGCACGATTAAAATAAAATGAAACAAAAATAATTAGATTTATAAAGCAACTAATTTCTAAGGGGCCTACATTGTGTTGTCCTAACGTTGAGCCTGAATTTTAATACCTAAGTACTTATTTATATGCTGCAAGTTTCAAACGGAAGGGAAAGGTCAAATCTCGGAGTTGAAATTAAAAAATAATGAAATTACTTAAATTTAATGCACCACTTCTAAATTTCAATTAATTAAAATGCATAAGTTTTAAAAAGTAACGAATGTGTTATAAAAGTCACGAACACTGTCAAATAATGTACTTCAACGGTGGGTAAATTATTAAATGATAATTTATGATAATTACGTATCGTAATCTAATTTTTTTAAATATTTTAGTCATTTCAAAGAAAAACGTTTTAATAATTTTGATTGCTCATTTATTTTAAGATGACATACGGCAATTGGGTGCATTTTACATCCTCTATGAATATCAAATTTATCTAAAGTATAAACGCTAATATATATATATATATATATATATATAGGTAAGCATAGTATCGTTTGAGGGTTAATTCAATACTTTTATTTTGTGTCACTAATAAGACCTGCAAGAGAACGAAATAGGTTCATAGAGTTTTATGTCTTCATGAAAACTTAATTAAATAAATAACTTATAAATTTAAGTAATATACTTTACTAGCGGTGTTACCCGCGTTACGACAAAAACAGCGGGCAACGCCCTAAGTTACCTATCAGTAAAATTCCCGTCACAATCGGTCCAGCTGTTCTAGAGATTAGCCGGTACAAACAGACAGACTGACCGATAGACAGACAGACAAAAATTGAAAAAAAAGTTATTTTATGCATTTAGTAAAAAGTGGTTATTTTAATATTAGGTACAAACAGACACTTCAATTTAATTTATTTGTATAGATAGATGTGTACATAGTCTACGAAATTCTATTCACATTTGTAATTAAAAGTACTTTAAATCGTTGAATAATAAGATAAATCATGTAAATTCCATTCCTTAAATTTTTTTTCTCAGCGATACAATAATCCGCTCAGCAGTTTATCCCTATTTAGTCTACTTACTTCAATTAATAACTTAGAATGACATCTAGCACTTTGAGGGTATTTATTTGTTCTAAAATAACAAAGCCATTAGCAGGTGCTTTGTAACTAGACACATTTAAATTGTGGTGTCTAAAATCTCGGCAACGCAAATTTCTACAGATACATTTACTCCACAATGCCCTACTATAATGGTCAGAACAGTCTAATTATATTCATTAAACAACATATCTATACTAATATTATAAAGCTGAAGAGTTTGTTTGTTTGTTTGTTTCATTGATTGTTTGTTTGAACGCGTTAATCTTAGGAACCGGTGGTCCGATTTGAAAAATTATTTCGGTGTTGGATAGACCATTTATCGAGGAAGGCTATAGGCTATATATCATCACGCAAATAATAATAGAAGCGGAGCACCAATGAAGAATGTTTCAAAAACGGAGGAAAATTTTCTCGGTACGGGCAATAGAAGTCGCAAACGAGGTTGCGTGGGTCAGTTAGTATAATATATTACTTCTAATTCATACTGTTGATGAATATAGATTAGATAAGATCAATATACACGAATACATGCTCTGTATCAAACAGGACAACAATATAGAAATTGTAAATCATTTGCAATAGAGAATCAGTGGACTCAGTGGGCGACAACTGGGTCAATGTTGGCCTGTGTGGATATTTATAGCACGTAGACCGGATCGAGTAGTCACACAGTTCAAAGTCCTTTAAGGTATCGAAATCGGTTCTGAATCTTGACAATATAGATAAGCTATCTTATCTAACTCATTGCTTAAGCGAGGTCTTAATGAGTAAGAGAAGACTTTCGCAAATACATACATACTTAAATATGTACCTATATATATTATTATCTGGTCGGATTAAAAATACTAAGTGTGACTGACTGTGTGTAAAGTCCAACAAAAGTCGTACAAAAATCTTCAAATAGTAGTGGGAAATGAAATGCATTTTTACTGCACAATACATCAACGTATTGTGTAGTTAAAATGCATATATTATTATGCATAATTATTTTAGATTAATCGTGTTAATTGTTGAAATAAAAAAAGGTGTGTGTGCGATTCACACACGATAGAAGTGAAACTTCAGTAAATCGACAAAAGAATGAGATGAATATATATAACAAAGGTAGGATAATTACAAAGTTAATTTGTTTAAAAATGAAAGTATTTGGCGACTTTTTGTATTTGTGTCTCTTACCTGTCGTTTTTTTCCGTTGCATCCGATTTGAAATAAGTTTCACTTCAAAAATAACTGTTTATTTTAACTCAAATTATCCACTCCAAGATACGCTTGCTACGAAGTATAGCCAGACCCGATCTACATTAAACTTGGTTAATTTGTTACAAAAGTTACAAGCCTTCTTATTGCCATTGTAATTGCTTATGCCAAGAAACAAATATACCTGACTGACTGAGGAATTTTCACTCATAATTGGCTCTGTCAAGTACGTCAATTTATTATAAGTAATTGAACTTACTTTGGATTGAATACAATGTGTCAGTACATAGAAAAAGTCCTGAAATTAGCAATTACACTAGACTTTTGTATAAATACCTATATACTTTCAACGTCACTTAAGTATTTAGAACTGAAAAAGAAAGCTATTAGATTCAATACTATTATACTATTACGGAATAAACAGTTCTACTTATTAAAAAACCTCCAGTCGGTATAAAATAGTCTAAAAACGTGTTCACACAAATTAGGTGCAAATCTATGCCGCGAATAATGCCTACATTTTGCGCACACCTGTCCAATGTTGCAGGGCTACTCGTAAATTATCATTTTCCTGTTTAGATCGCATCGTGACCAGAATGCAGTCAATTGCCGTCCACTTGTGTCCGTATTACGTATATTTGAAATTGTAATTTCATGTAGCCAATAGCCAATAAATAGATGGTAGTCCACAGCGGAGTTTTCTTCGGTTAGTGATGATTATCAGATATGAAAAATAAAGCATTGTGAACATTGCTTGACAGACATAGGCTGGACCCATTTTCGGTATTATCTTCAGCCATTTGCAGTTATTATATATTGAAATAATAACTGTGGGAACCGTTAGAATTAAAAGCGGGCTTAGAACTAATCATACCTGGGCGCAACAGTGATTATACATACATAATAATCATACAAAATGTTTTTTTTTCTGATATCAGAAATGTTTACCATTTATAGTAAATACAGTTAGAAATCTTCACTGTCATGTGTAACCTTACCTTCTACTCAATAGATACCTAATAACTGTGGCTATTACACGTAATGGGGGCCAAAGGGGAAACTTTAAATGTCCATGTCATGTGCAGATTTCATAGGTCGTTAGTATTCAGGGAACGACTGTGTAATGTTCAACAAGTTAGAACAAAGCTTTAAAGACAATTTCAGAAATCAAACTATTATCTAATGAGGACTAGAATTGTGGAAAAGATTGAGATATTCAATTTTTTAGGTGGCAAGCCCGGGTATGAATAAAATGTTTTCGTAATTTCACAATGTTAATATTAATTGAGTTGAAATTTTATAACAATCGAGATGGTTATTAATGGTTTGTTGTTCAGTAATATTCCATCAGCAGTATTTGCTTCTCTGTCTCATATTGAGATTTATTTTTAGCTCTACACAAAGAAATCTTAGCTTGCATAAAATATTTGAGAATGCTTGAAAGGCTCGAAAATATAGTAAAATGGTACACTTGGTGTATCATATCGTGTTAAAGAGGTACTGTATATTTGCCAATAAAATGACTTTTTGGAAAGATGAGACTGTTACTGATCTTGTATTATATTCAAAAATTTTGATTTGATGTTGAGCAGTAAGTAGTAGTTTTGACCTGACTTATTACTTTAGATGAAATTAAGCTACTCGACTAGGTAATTACCGACTATTCTAGAGCATTACTGATCGGCATTACTATTATTTTTCTGTTTGTCAGTAGAATTGTCAAGGTTTCTATCATTTGAAACTCGTGTTTGACAACTTTACTAGATATAATTGTTCCTAAATGAATTAAAATTGTAATTAGTGTAGCTAAATAAGAACTATTAACAAATCCGTTTCGTAAGAGACACAGGAAATTATAATATTAGATATTATCAGCTGCCTATTTGTATCCTTTCACTATCTGGAGGTGGGCGTGGGCATATTTAAGGTGCAATAATCGTGACCGGACACACCCGAACTACTGAGACGGAGATTGCCGAGTGACCTGCCGCCATCGTCGTGATACTTGGTGCATGATCTACGTCATTGGGTGTGGTTTTGTAATATTATTTCGATTTTATAAATGAATAAAGAATAACTTGGTAAAATGTTCTCGCGATGTCCAAATATCACAACATCAATCACCATCATCTTCCTAGCCCTTATTATTATCACGATTACTTGGGGTCGGCTACTATTTTTTTTTATTGGATATTGGGCAAACGAGTAGACGTATCACCTGATGGTAAGCGATTACCGCCGCCCATGGACACCCGCAACATGAAAGACGTCACAAGTGCGTTGCCGACCTTTGTGGGATTGGGGGATGAATTGGGGTATGGGCTGTCGGTATCCTCGCTCACTCTGTAAAACACAGTGCAAGCGCTATTTCACGCCGGTTTTCTGTGAGGCCGTGGTGTCACTCCGGTTGAGCCTGCCCATTCATGCCGAAGCGTGCCACGGAAGTCAACTGGTTTTACTTGAATATCAGTTTTTACACAAAGCTACTAGCATCTGACCTTCGCAACCCTGAGGGCGAACTGAATTCGAAGGTTGAACCAGTTAGTATATTTGAGGGCATTGACTTCCCAATAACGTTTTCCATAGATGTTCATGACAAACGAGACCGACGGCTTAACGTGCTCTCTGAAGCACGGGCGGGAAACATCGCCATCTTCCATACTCCGGGCTGCTACTAAGAGTTTCTTGTAAGAAACACCTAACACAACAGATCTGCAGTCACTTATACTAACCACTAGACCAATGAGGCAGTTGGACATTCTACTCACCAAATTAGTGTTTCATTCTATTGTTGACCTTTTTATTTAATCTTTTATAGACATCTAACGTGAACAAAAAGCAACTTCACCTTTTTACCTATACTGTAAAGATACGCAGACTTTTTCAGTGTCGGTAAGGTGTCACCTAAACCTTTTATACTTATAAATATTCAAGGAAAAGAGAAAAAATGTCCTTGACTTTATATCGGATAGTTTATACTTTGGTCGTCCTTATTTCTGTTGTAAATCAATGTTATACGCTTAAACGTATTCTATTCAAAATAATATATTTCAACATTTCAAAATATGGGCTGTATCTTACTTATCTATATAACTGTCACTTCTAACTAACTTTGAAAACTAAAACTCACATAGTATTAAATAGAAAATATAGTTATGGTTAAAGTAAAATTGCAATTTACATTGCACCTGCATTCGAATGCAATTAAAATATTCAGTATACAAAGTAACTTATTGAAAATAATAAATATATTCTCTTTAGAAGGGAAAGGAAACGGGTGGAACATAAAGTGCAAATCACGAATATTCTAATTAAGTATGGTTCCAGTTATTTCTACACTGTATTCATCATGGCGGACTAGCCCCGAGCCGACCGAGGGCACACTTAATTGACACAAGACCGGTCGAGATAATTTCATTTTATAAAGCTGTTATTATAGATAGCTGTAAGGTGGACATGGACTGATCATTCAACACTTTACGTTCGTTACACTATTTCTTAGTTGTATTTCAAAATATTTCGAGCGACATAGGGTTAACTCAAAATGAATTTGTATAAATAAACGTAAAACGAAAAAAATAGCACTTAAACAATGGTTCACAATAATATAATTAAATGAAATATGACGCAAACAACTACTGCTACTTAGAGTATTATCTAAGTTTAGAAAAAAGTTACAAGTATATTTCTGAAAAAAAAAACAAAACCAATGAGTACTAACAAAGGCATAACTCATTGGCACTAATCTTAACTAGTTAAGTTCTTACAGGAAACACATTTCGTTATTACTTATACATAAATTTAAAACTGACAGACAGTATAACTTAAGACAGTTGGCCTGAATAAGAAAAAACAAAGGAGCATAAAATACCACCCATTTTAATTGAATGTCATTTATTAACTAATGCCTCGGATCAATCGGCCTCTTTGAAACCTTAATTATGTTTATACGAAACCATTAATTCGTGGACGAGTTCGGTTAATTGATCCATTTAAAGTAGGTAAATATCTACATTCGAAAGTTTTAAGATAATATGAAAAAGATTTAGAGAATTTAGAGATCTTAGCTTTAAGTGCAGTCTTATTAGAAATAAAATGATGACGTTTCTCTTTATTGCTCGTAAAACTCGACTTTGTATTCAGTAAAATTATACACTGTGTACGATAAACGAGGAACTAGCATATGCATACATAATGAAACCCTTTTACAAATTGGACAGCATTATTAGAGTGTTGTGTAAAATTAAAAGCGACTCAAAATTATCTGACGGGACGTTGGGCCGTTTAAAGGGTTAATAATCGGTTTAAATTCCAGTCATCGAGTCAGGCTTTAGATTGCGCCAGAACAAATTTCGAACCCAATTACGTGAAGTGACTGTGCAGTAATAATCGATCAAAACGAAGAATTTAAAACCAGGTGCTACCGAAAGGAATTGTCGAGACCCTCCATTGCGGAACGAATGGAGCATGTCAATCAATTTAATTAATCATTCAAATTATTCAAAGGAAGTCTTCTTTATATCGAAATTGGTAGCGATATTCTCATTAAAATAGGAAATACGGTAGTAATTTATAATTAACGTTTAATACTACAATTTTAAAGTTAAATTGTATACAATAATTATTGAATTACAACGGATATTGCAGAAAGGATTACATCCGCTGGTCACTGATGTCTAAACGGCATTGAACCGATATTAGAGATGGAAAAAGTAATTAATGGTTTCATACAACATTATACCAATTATTTCAAACATATGATACACCTATAATGTTTATAAAATCTACCAAGATTAAATTAAAGGAGTATTACTAGAACCTACCTACCTAATTCATTACACCTTGATGCAAAAAATTGCAATATTTATTTGCTTAGTACGATAATTTGAAATGATCAATAATTTCCATTTTAAAACTATTTTTAAGACAACGCATTCTCGGGTTGAAATGCAAAATTCGCAAATAATGAGTATTATTAAAAAGAAATGAAATACGTATAGACCCTTGCTTACTTTTAATTACATTGTTTTTTTAATATTCTAGTTTTGGAGTAACATTCAAAAGTAATTTTATAGCAAAATCATTTTAAATACATATTGAGTTAGGTTATGCTCATTTAAGAGTGCAATACTCGTAGCCTCGTAGGTATATTGACTTGCTAAAATCTGATTAACCATTATAATTTGATTGTTGATTCCATAAACAGTTGTTACATTTTATTGCAAGGTTTTATGAACTTATGACACCCGAATATCGAATGCTGTTAAAAATTTCATTAGTTCTAGAGGTCATCCAGTGCATGAGACCATATTACGTATATTTTTATATATTTTCCGCTTTCTACACTACTCCTCTAAATTTATCTGTTCAAAATTTCATAATCCTTGGTCCACATTTGTTTTCCTAAAAAGGTCGTATAAAGTATTTGCTTGACGATCTTAGATTTCAAAAATTCTGAGTGATTTTACTACAACATTATTAATTTAACAGCTTAAATTGAACAATATAGTGATCAGACTTTGAAAACCCGAGTGTTAATATATTAAACTAAACCATTGACTGTAAAGGTGTTAAAATAAGGCTGTAAGCTTCAACTGTTAGTTCATTCAAATGTTGTTAAATAGACCATTCAAATGTTCCCTTTCAGCACTCTGTAAGCTGTATTTAGCGTTTATTATATAATGGGCTATAAATTGAATGCAAATGTATCCACCTGTTTATAATCTTTGTACGTAAATTGTAATATTAAAAGAAAAATGCAAAATACAGCTTGTGGCACTAAATAATTAACCGTATAGCGTAAACATTCTAGAGAATGAACTTAGTCAAAAGATTAGTGAATGAAAAATAACATAAATTGTAATATCGCTTGTACGGTTTGCCTATTGGTTGGTACTGCGACAAGTGTGATGGGTTCAATTCCCACATGGGACAACAATTTTATGTGATCCACGAATTGTTGTTCTGAGTCTGGGTGTTCTTTGTGTCCGCTTCATGTATGTCTGTGTTGCCTTCGGCGCAGGATGTATATCTATTCCTAATGCGGTATTTATCTTTTAAAAAGAAAAAATAATAAAATTATATGATCTAGATTTCTGAATATATTACACTCTTCAACTGTGTTATATGTTTCCATATTAGTTCTACTGTATAAAAGTGATGGAATAATCGTAAGTAACCAAAGATTCTTATCCAACCACATAGATTGTAGAACTATAATTCTAGAACAAACCAGATGGCGTATCTGTGGGGACAATCACCCTGCATTCCATACATATGGCATCAGCGGTCACCATGTAAGGTGATGCGCTTTACCGCGATTCGCGACACCTACTGCGATAATTATTTATGAATAATAAAAATATTTCTCCGAACCGTGTTTTATTGATATAAATATATTAAGTTCGTAAGATTAATGTACTCCTGACTTAATGATAAATTAATACGATTAAAATATATCTACGCTCTCTCAGCCTATTGCCGTCCACTGCTGACCGAAGCCCCCCCCAAAGAGCGACAACCATCCCTATCATACCCCATATATGGATTGATATATCTGTAGGGGATAAACATGAACACACACACACACACACACACACACACACACACACAACACACACACAAACACACACACACACACACACACACACAGACACCGGTCAAATATTTATTAGGTGAACGGGTTTTAAAAATATTGAAGTAGTGCTTTTTGGTAAGCAGGTAGAATTTTTCATTTAATAGAGCGCTTAGCAAATGCCCTACATAAATATTTTATATCTACATAATTAACAGATAATGGTGACAGTTTGGCTAAGACTATTCGAAGTAGTCATTCAGAGCACCAACCAGTTCATTTAGAACAGATAAAAGACTTAATGTTTTACTATTATGTCCTCATAGTAAATAGCTTGAAAATTAACGGCTTTTGATTAACCCGGCTGTCGGATTGTAATCGAAACTTTAATAGTATCACTATTTTCTTACAGTGGCTAGTAATATATTATATACATACCTACATGTATATCTATCTAATACCTCAAACGAGCATTTTTTGCATATATATATATACCAGGTGATCCACGCAACCTCGTTTGCGTCTTATATTGCCCGTAGCGTTAAAATTTTCCCCCGTTTTTGAAATATTCTTCATTGGTGCTCCGCTCCTATTAGTAGTAGCTTGATGATATATAGCCTATAGCCTTCCTCGATAAATGGACTATTCAACACTGAAAGAATTTTTCAAATCGGACCAGCGGTTCCTGAGATTAGCCCGTTCAAACAAACAAACAAATAAACTCTTCAGCTTTATTATATTAGTATAGATATAATCTGCATCCCAGAAACGACTCTTACGATTTTCATGATATTTTGGGGGTTTCGGGGTCGATAAATCGATCTAGCTAAGATTTTTTTTTTTAAATTACCAAAGTGGTACTTACTCTCGCATAGGCACTAATACATAATTTTTTACATTATTATCTTTTGAGATACTAATGTGGAAAATGTATCCATCCGACCACTATAGAACACACAAATACGTACATAATATATAGATACTCGTATACCTGGCAAAAAAAAAAATAAACAACACATAAATTTTTAAGATTGTTTATTTTATAAACAACTTACGTCACAAACAATGTCATATCTTTTTTTGACAATAGAACCTTTAAATACAACATTTATACATTAACTAAATATAAAAAATAGTCTAATATCACAGATATTCTTTATAGACACTCCTATATAGACATACTCGCTTAAAGATTAAATATATTCTCTGTTTAATTCTATACTCTATAGAATTCATAATAATATTTACGGTTAGTTCTATTCATTTGTCTTTGTACATTTTTAGCGGTATTTTTGTAAAAATAATATCACAATATTAATCATTTCCAATTATACATTTTCCAAAAATCTTTTAGAGTTCTATAAATATATGTTTAATTTTGTATCGCACTCTTATATTTAATGGAAGATTTCAAACATTCTTTCTTGTACGATATGTAGATAATTTACTCAGTTGAACTTATAAGTGATGTTATCTTGGGCAAAATTTAAAATGAGGGTATAGGAAACAATGCAACGACAGGAACCTGAAACAAAAACACATATTTTTAATAAATCATTTACTACTATACTATATTTTTAAGTACTATAGTGACACATGACACACTTCTTCATTTAAACTTTGACAGTACCTGTCAAACCATAAAGTTCGTTTCAATTAACATTCTTGTTGATTTAAATACAGGGTTAACGCTTAACCAAAAATTAGAACCGGAACTGTATACTATACTAAGTTACTAATATATTTACGACAGGAGACCACAGAGTTTAAAGTAGATAAAAATATAAAATAAATCTTCATACCTCGTAGGATCATATCGTGTATCAAATCCTGGCACATTGACGACATTCCATTCGTCTTTAGCTTTTGCATAACTGAAGGATATTTGATCCCGGAATGTTTCTGGCGCCAAAAGTTTCATTTGTTCTAAATGTGAGTGAAATTCTGGTACTAAAGTTAGATTTTTCTTCAACATGTGTTCTGAAAAATATATATATTGTTAATTTTCACATCCATGGTCTTTTATCCCTAATGGTGTGGACGTGAACGAAGCAAAAGAGGTGTATTAAGACCGTAGTACGTGGAGGTCAATTGTCTCTGCCAACCCTTCTGGGAAATATGCTTGAACTTATATCTGTTATTAGTTTTTTTATGATAAAGGAGCAAATCAGCAGATGAGACAGTTAATGGAAAGTGACAATCGATGTCCAGGTCTTTGAGATTGGAGTGCAATGCAATGTTTCATTAAAATCACAAGTTATTAATATGTAAAGAAAACACTTACCAATAATAAAACCGACGGAGACGTCATCTGGTAACCGTATTCCTTCACATATACTGATAAATCGGCCACCGCTGTAAACAAAATTAGTATCAAAAATTTGCAGAAATAAAAATCAGTGTATCTTATTGATCACACTTGAATCGCGCATGAATCCAGTGTTGTTTAAAATTGTTTTAGGTAATTAGCATTTTATCTGTAATCTTCGGAGTTAGAAAAAACGATTTAACAATGGATTGATTGTACGATACAAATTTTTTAACTGATTTTTTTCCTAAAATATGTTAAATCTTGTGATATTTCTCTATAAAATTATGTTCCTACAAAATATATTGATTTGTTCTCTTTTTATGTTCTTACATGATATATACTCAGAGAAAAATATAAAGTTTGTGGTTTGGCATCGAGTCCGAAGTTACTAACAGACTGCCATTATTTTTGGTCTCATAAACTTAATCAATTAATTTTCAAAAGGGATCAAATTTCCTCATTATGGTGAGTGTAAGAAGTTTCGTGGGAAACCCTTTGTTGAATTTAACGAAGTTAATGTAGCAATTGCGTTATTATGTTTTAATTAGAAAGTTTTAAGCACTTACCTTGCAACAGGTAACATTTTCAAAGCTAAACTTCTGCTTATGCAAAATCCAGCACCGCCCGTGGCGAACCAAAATGAGAACATCAACTGAAACACATTAAACTTTTATAACAAAGTTTTTAAATCAAATCTGTTAAAAGCTAACTTATTTGTTAGGGAAATATTAAAAATGGAATTAATGGATTATGTTTTAAAGGTTTAATAAGTACCTGGTTAGTAGCCTTTTTATATATTTTGACGGGCTCGTAAATGGACGTCCGTCCCAAGTACCAGTCTTCTTGATGATTGTACTTTTGTAAAACGCTGACCAAACGAGGCACGTTCACGTAGTTGTCATCGTCGAAATGACAGAACCATCTGTTAGACAAACAAATATTGTGTAAATATTGCGAATAGACATTAGCCATGTAAGTTATTAAGAATAAACATTACACACAACTCTTTTTAAAAGCTTTTGTTTGTCTGTAATCAAATCTTACAAGTTAAATTTGATCAACTTTCCGATTTCCGATTGAGCTGAAATTCGAAATGTATCTTTAGTTCTGATGACAATGCAATTATATATAACAGTATTGTTATTAATCCAAAATGGCCGCCGCAACAAAATGGCATTGTACATATTTCTTAAAGTATTTTCTTTCATTTATAGCTTTTTATTACAAATAATTAAACCCTATTCTAAAATTTAGGTCCACAAAACAACTTTTCAAACAGCTTTTTCAGAGAAAAACCAGTTGGGAAATATCTGAGCCTATTTCAGATATTCTAATGGGTAATAAATTTACATTATTAGGGTTTGCAACCCCGTCTACTATAGATATGTATATCTAAATCTCTACCTACTAATCGCCTACTACCTTACCTAAGCCTATCTGCTATGTTCTATTATATAATACTAGCTGACCCACGCAACCTCGTTTGCGTCTTATATTGCCCGTAACGTGAAAATTATCCCCCGTTTTTGAAACATTCTTCATTGGTGCTCTGCTCCTATTAGTAGTAGCGTGATGATATAAGCCTATAGCCTTCCTCGATAAATGGACTATCGAACACTGAAAGATTTTTTTTAATCGGAACAGCGGTTCCTGAGATTAGCGCATTCAAACAAACAAACAAACTTTTCAGATTTATTATTAGTATAGATATAGAAATATTTACAAATAATGCTACCTGATGAAGACTTCTATTGATGGCTGTTTAAACAGTCCTCAAACCAGAATAAAATCCCGCTATTACGGGATATAACCAGCATTATAATTGAGAATACCTGTGTAATTATCTATACACGGTGTTTACAAAGTTGTACGCCAAAGAATTTGCTCCTGGTGCTAATAATTAGTGTTGTGGTATAATTTACCGACATTATGCTTAGCGGCAAATAACAGGAGCTGCGTACACGCAATCACATATTGCAATATGGCGTATGACAAATGGCCGCGAATCGCCTACTACAATTTGTAATCTGGATTGGGTTTCTTGCATATCGAGTTTTCATTTGCGAAATTGGATCGCTCGGCGCATATATCTTGTGCGACAGCTGTTTAATTGCGGGTCGAAGGTATTTATTACTGTGTGGACCTACCTTTAAGTATATTATTAACTGTGCAAGAGCTCAACAAATTATTCCGCTTACTATATTATTTCGATGCCCGGCTGTAATAACTACTGTAGGTACTTAAATATTGTGAGGGCTTGAAATAGACTATGATTTATATACGTATTTATGATAGATAGCTATCATGACTTATCCCACTGATATTTACATAAGTATAACTTCTGGCTTGTGGTTCAGGATATTAGATTAAGCTTGGAAAATGTATTCTTAAAATGGGTTGACTTTAAATACACCGAAAATGTTAATGATGTACTGGATTATAATAAAAATTAATATACATAAGAAAACAATTTCCTTTTCGTACTTCATGGCTTATAGATTAGCTGTGTTAAGGTAAAAACATTTAATTTTAAAGCCTGACTAGAAAACCAATAAGAACGTGTCTTGCATAAGCAATATCTGCAGTTAATAAAAACGAAGACAATACAATGCTTTAACAGTGAAACAAATATACACAATAGTAAGGCAACTATCGTAACTCTATTGTTAATTCAAGGATAACACTAGAAATGAATAGATTTTGGTAAATTGTCCTCTACGTCAAAAAAACCGTATATAGCACTTCAATATCAATAAAATGTTTGAGAACTTTTTTCGGCTCATAGCTACAGTAAAACCGACTTTAAGATAGCTATTAACTTCACTTGAGAGCAGTAAATAGCAGGAAGATTTACGTTTGTCGGACGCATGGACTTAATGTATACTCTATTTTTGCCCACACACCGAATAAGGAAATGCTTTGTCTAGAAACATGGATAAAACTATGCTAATATTTATTTATTGCGAAGGAAGGAAGGAACAGTTTGTTTGTTACGTCTCGCTTTCGTGGCAAAACCGATAACCGATTCAAATTAAATTTGTCAAAGAGGTACTTCAATTGTTGATTAAGGACATAGGTTACTTATTAGCCGCTGAGCCTCGGTACATAATTTTGATTCTTTGTTTTTTTTAATATCGTTGATGTCAGCGTGTATATAGTATAAAATATTGTAAAATTATGTTCTAATTTTCGTGACCACATTACTGCCTGACGCAACATACTTTTGTTTGAAGAAATAACGGTCTATAAACGGGACAGGAGAAGAGAGTACCTAAAAAGGACTCAAAAGAGAAAATGTACTAAAGTTATTACTCAAGTGTTAATGGTACGTAATATTTGGACTTAAGCCCAAGTTCTCAAAACTTAGCAACACAATATTTTACTTCAACGAAGATTTAGCAGTGTTTTTATATATTCAGGGTATGTAATATATAGTCTTTAAAATAAATAGTCTAGTCTAGATACTGCTAATATCAGAGATTGTCCTATTTTGTGATGCGCGCGACGTGAACGCCTAACAGGCTTATATCCCATTAGAGTTCGACCGGGACTACAAGGACTTAAAGAAACGTTTGTGACAGCTGAAGTCGAAACAAATCAGCGACATTTAATTTTGAAACGCAATACCAATGGTTTCAAAGTATAGGAACACATGAATGTAACATCACACTAATATGATTAAGGTGAAAGTAAGTTTGTTTGTTAACTCACGAAATCACTTAACTGATCATCATTAAACTTTGTACATATATTCTGCGAGGTATTAGCAGTAATGTAATTTTATGGATACTTTATTAAATGCGAGCAAAGCCGCGGGCGAAAGCTAGTATTTAATACTTTATTAGAATTGTTTAAGATCAGTAAGAAGTTAAAGAAAATACTTTGCGCAATGAGATTCAAAAGACTCGGGTATGCGTAAGGAATATATGATATTTCGTCATCAAAGGAGATGCATACTTATTAGCATGGAAGTGACCCGTTGACATTAACGATGACCACGTCCCGACCGACCAGCAACTCCCGTAACTCATGAAAACGTCATCAGGTAAGAGTGGCTATTGCGAGAGAATAGACATACATATTACACATAGAGAGATACAGGCTGAACTAAATATTGGACCTTAAAGTTACGAAGCTTGTTTCACGATGGATTTTTCTCACCGATGAGCAAAAATACCGTCGTGTTGATTGGTGCAAATTTATGTTAGAAAAGTTCGAAGAATGAACTATACAAAAAGGTACTTTACATTCTTTCAACTGACGAATCATGGAGATATAGTTACGATCCTCTCATGAAGCAGTAATCCATGCAATGGGTGTTTGATTTGAAAGCCACCCACCCAGCCAGCTCATTAAAGTTGTTCGCGGTCAGAGCGTTAATAAAAAATGAAACAGGTTGACACTGCGGACCAGTAGCAATAATTCCGCTAGAAGACCGTAGAACAGTTACTATTGAATGATATAGCGAAGTTTGTCTGCCTCAAGCTTTCGGGGAGTTGGATAGCAGCGCCTAAGGAGCGGCATCAGTAGCATTTATTTTCACAACTGCTAGAACTATTGACTATTTGAAAACTTCGGGGGTATAAATGTTAATCCATCCTCCTTACAGCCCAGATTTAGCTCCATGCGATTTTTTTTTATTTCCCACGGAAAAAAGGCTTCGTAAGTGAAAATTTAGCACTGCAGACGAGGCCGTCGAATAATTTCAGCGGTTATTTTTCAACCTCCCGTAAGACACGTTTTTTAAATGTTTTCAAAGCTGGTTCACCCGAATGCATAAGTGCATTGGGATTGGAGGGAAATATTTTAAAAAGCTGTAAATAAACTTATTTTATATTCTATTTTTCATTTCACTTAGTATTTTTGTAACATCCCACGTAACTATATGAGTTCAACTAGATCCAACTTTCAGGTACTTTATATTTGACATGATTTTTATGATCATTTGTAAATGTTTTGCACCACAATATAGGGACCCAATAAATAGAATCAAAATAAAAGGAAAAATAAATAGAACCTGTTAATTTGAAAGACAAACAAGCATCAATGAAACATACGGCACATACAGAAATACGAAGACAATCACGGTAAATGCCGTAGTACATGTCCTCCCTTTATCCTCGGTATAAAATCTAACGGTGTCTTTGACCTGACTACAACAGCTTTCAACCTATTTAGTTCGTCCGAATTTCCTAGTATAAATGACTAGTGTTAGTTAGATATTTCATTGCTCGAGAGTATTGTTCAATTTGGTACAAATATAAACTGGATAAGAGCTAAATTCGCCCATAGCAAAGTGCTTAAAGCGTGATTGAATTCCGGTTATGATAAAAAAAACTGGTTCAGATAAAGCGTTAAAACAGCAGTGAATATATTTTATACCAGTTTTAGTTCATATCTTATACCGTGTTATGATTACATAAGTAGGTACCAAGTGCAGGTGCGAGTTTGTTTTCTTTGAAGAAAAAGTTGTGTAAATAGGACTAGTTTGGGACCCGATAGGGCTCTGTATTAAAAAGCAAAGTGACTTAACGCATCGTTTATAGATGCTCACTGACAAACCATATTTATGTGCAAGGAACTGTGAAGTTGTATGTGAAATTAAGTTTATTGCTATGACTATAACAAAATAACTCAGAAGCTTCTGTTAGTCATCTCTTTCTGTCTATTTTGTTTGTTATACATTAAAAGTAGATAAATAACTATAATTGCAATCCCTAGCACGGTAAAAACATGTTTGTTGCATTAATATAAATAAAAATCGTTATTTTAGATGGTCGAGATATTTTTAATTTAGTGTTGTTCCTAAATGCCAATAATTTATTAGCGAATAAAAAAAACATTTCAATAAGTAGTTATTGGCATATCATTAATGACCAAATGAAATGGTAAAACAGCTACTACGGTACCAACGCTACGTCATAAGCTTCGAGAAAATAATACTTGAAACTTTGAAACTGTTTGCCATTGAGAAGAAACATGATACTGATACATTTGGAGGACCCCTTCAGGTCAACGGTGGGAATACACTAAGAAGACACAAACAAAAACATTAGTTCTGAGTAACCACGTGAAAATTATTGGGAGCCCAAAATAATATTGAACATGCTCTCGAAAAACCATTAACGTTTGTTGTTTGTGTTTGACCGTCGAGCTTCGTTTGTGGTGCTCTTGTAGTGATTAAAAAATACCTTCGAGACACTCAGTTTAGCGTTAAATACTTTTCGTACTAACATACACATATGAACACTATTGACAACACTGTCTATATTATAGAGATTTGGAGAGCTTGGCAAATAATGTACGTTAGATTAAGATATTTAGTTAATGCGATGAAAAATGAGGTATAGTACACCAGAGGCATAAATAAATATACCAGACGTCTCATTATTAAAAATATGGCCATTTATAGGGTTTCAAAATGTTCTTATATGAACCTATGACTTAAAATAATTTAGAAAATTTATATATTTTAATTACAAAATGAAATAATATTTAACTATCTAATGCAGATGTCACTGTCCCTATGAACACCGTTTCCAACATGGATTCTCTTCATAACCGTCAACGTATTCACGATCTCGTTTTCCTTCAAAAAATAGTAAACGGCTCAATAAAATGTAGCAATCTAACTTGCAATCTAACGGAACACATACTTTATTCGGCACCAACAAAACCGCCGAGATATGCTATCACCAGAAGTATCTTCATTCCTACCCGTAAATGTAATCTAGGTCTGAATGCATCGAATGACTCGAATTTGTAGAGAATATAACAGCATCTGCTCACTGAGAGACATCCACGTCTTTAAATAAATATAGAAGGCAATGTTATAATAATAATATTTGTTGTTAGGTGTTATCACATTCACATATGGTAAATGTTGTGTGTCAGGTACACAATGGACGCATACTAAGTAATATTTCTGTGTAATATTTTCAAGAGAGTGTTGTATGTGTGCTAGTGGTATACCATATAAATAGAAAACGATTTTATTTTAAAAGAAACAGTTTGATGTAAGACTATTGTTATGTTTATAAAAATTTAATCAAACAAAAATCTTTTTACATTAAATTTGCATAAAATTGTTGAAGAACGGAAAACCACTAATGTTTTAAAACAAAAAATTTACATTTAATATCCAGTTGAGAGTTATGTATAACCATTTGAAAAATTTCAAAGACCTTTTTACTAAGCCTTTAAACGCACAGCACTCGTCAAAGTAAAGATGGAGTTCAATATTTAAACAGATAGTTATTAAAACAGAAGGGCGTTTTGTTTTCACAGAACACAAAAACTTGCTCACTGAACGTACCTGATTAACTGAACCGTTTAGAAAAACTTTGCGTGGCGTTTTATTAAAAAAAATATTGCCGCAGCTTAAACACACAACTCGCTTCGCTTGAAGTTACGATTTGTAAAGCTTCTATTTTTGTTTTAAACTCATTAGGAGAGTTCTCCAGACCCATACTTCCCTGTTAAAACTGCTGCAAAAACAAGACAGACTGTAACTCAGTTGCTTCAGGAAAACGTCATTAGAAATACACATTTGTTTAAGTAAATAATCCATAAATACATCGTACATTTTAGGTGCCGGAAAAGTAGATCGGATAGTCTCACATCAAAGGTTTCGCAAATTGTAGAGTAAGTGTACGGGCTTATTGCAATTGAAGGTTGTGACTTTTTAGCTAAATGATTTATCAGACATCAACAATTATTGCAATGTGTTTAGACCCTATACATCAAATAGCACTTGATTGTCTTATTTTTGTACCGTCTTTGATTTAACAGCTGGTACTCTGTAACGTATTTATGTCTACATCTACCAGCTACCTAAAGACTGTGGATAAATCGATGAAGGAGATGCAGAAGTATACTATTTTCATTGTTTTTATAATTCACACTTGATAAAAGTGTATAATTTAACAGTCAACTAAAAACATGAGATAGATTCAGCTCTGTAATGAGTAATTAATTATACAGTGTAGAGCCCAAATTTATAATTATAGTATAAATTAATTCTCATCCATCACTCAACCGAGAGCTAACAAACGTGGCTGTGATTGCGTTATAATTGCTCTGATGTGACATTTTGATGAGTAAGGTATGCGATTGCAGGCCATAAACGTGTATGTATAAATGCTTTCGTTAATTTGAGAACGACGAGGATGATAAGAAAGTATTTCTTTCATCTGCCAATACCAGTCGTGGATGAAATATTTACTACAGAGTAATATAATATAAGAACTTTACACACGTAACATAAAAACTTCTACGAATTGTCAGTTATTTATGAAACTTTTCATTTGTATAAGTATCTTTGTTCGAGGCTTTGCGTAGGTAATTATATTTTATTGATATTATTTCAGTTTGGAATTAGATTCTAGTAATAATTATTCTCATACTTGCCTATCACCATCATATACAAAGCGGTATGAAAACTTATTTTAATGGAACTTAAAATCAGTAAAATATTTTAACTTTAAGTACGTCCTTATACATAATAATGTACTATATATGTATGTATATATGTATCCCTAAATCGTAGATATAAATATAAACAGGGTAATAGCGCAACATCGCTATTAGAGAAACAATACTTATAATACATTTTTTTATAATAATAATAAATAAATAATAATAATAATAAATATTTCGGACATCTAACACAACGCCATCTAGTCCCAAGCTAAGCAGTGCTTGTGTTATGGGTACTAGACAACTGATATAAATACTTATATATACTTTTTTTTTTTTTGTAAATACATACATATTATACATAGAAAACACCCAAACTCCGAAACAACTATTTGTAGATTCCACAAACATTTGGTCCGACCCAGGATTTGAACCCGAGACCTCAAGCTTAGCAGTCGCATACGCGTACCACTACGCCACCGAGGCAGTCATCGTCGTCATAATAATCGCTTTAGTTAACAAAGTTAACTTAAAGCTAAGAGGTACAATTGGCGGCCTTATCGCCCGAAGGCAATGTCTTACAGGCAACCATTGGATGGAAAGATAGACGTGCAACGCAAGAAAAAGAAGTACATACTTACATATACATATTAAATGAAGTAATAGTAACATCCAGTGTTTTTATAATAGAAATGACAAGATAAAAATTAAATGTAACTTTTTTATTAGTAAATTTTTTTAAATCAATAATTATAATTATGATACATTTTCAAAAAAAAAACGAATAAAAGCTTAAAAACTAAAATATTTTCTAGAAAACGTAACAATAAATTTTCGGAACTCAATTCAATAAATTATTTGGCATAGCAGTACTTTAGTACATAAAACTAATGTTACATAAATAAAACCTGTTCTGTGAAAAATAGAAATGAAAATGCAATAAATAAAATCTAGTATAAGTTTGAAAATTATTAATACTCACTTTTTGCTACTTTCAAGGAAACGATCGTATTCCACGGACATTTTACAGCAGAGATGTTTTCGCTGATGCGAGGCAGAACAGTTCGTGTTTACCATGTGACCGTCTGTCAACAAAACATCTCTTATTACAATCCAATAAAGTCTAAAATGGAATAGATTGTTTCACATTGTCAAAATATTATTGTAGTTTACACAAGTTTTGACTTACTTGTTTGATTTTGATGTTGGCGGTTTTCTGTGTCTGTGAAAAACCAGGTCTGTAACAAAGGAAAGATTTGTTATTGATCAGATAGCGGTTTGAGTTGTTTTTAAGGGAATATAAAATAGACAAATTATAGTAAGATAAATCATTTCGTAAATTGTTTTCAGATTGCTTTCTTGTGATTTGATTGATTTTCCCTTGATACCCTTCGATTGCTTAAAATAATCATCTTAAGATTTGCTGTTATTGTTATTTTGCGATGAAATATTATCGGCACATTCGTGGGAGAGCTATGCTTCGGCATGAACGGGTCAGCTCGACCGGAGTAATACCACGGCCTCACAGAAAACCAGTGTGAAATAGCGTTTGCGCTGTGTTTCACCGAGTGAGTGAGGATACCGGAGGCCCATACCCCAACCCCTCCCCCCATCTCCTTTCCCATCCCCCAAAGGTCGGCAACGCACTTCATGTGACGCCTTTGGTGTTGCGGGTGTCCATAGGCGGCGGTAATCGCTTACCATCAGGTGATACGTCTGCTCGTTTGCCCACTATTCAATAAAAAACAGCACTATTAAAAAGGAAGGGTCAAATTTTTGGCGGTCTATATATGTTTGTATGTTCTACCGCAGCGTCTAAACTAGTGAACCGATTTTAATGAATGAGGTGTCAATAATGTCATAATATTGGCCCTGATGGCGTATACTATACCTATAAGTATTTAAAGGTTTAACGTAGTCTGGTTATAGTTTCTTTATTTCAAGTAAGAATATCTTTGATGAAGCAACAAACCATTGTATAAAAGGCTACAGACGATGATAAGATAAGATATGAACTAGGCTAACGCGCATAAAATTTTTAGCTTTTATTTGAAGAGTTGAATTAGAGAGAGATTTCGTTACGTTCAAACCACGTTAACTTGATAATATCTTTTTAAATATATAATTTGCGTTCAATGTCTACGTTATTCTAGAACTGTGGTTAAATTTACAAAACTTGAAATGCTAGATAGATAGATAACACAAGAGAACATAGGCACAAGTTTAAAGTGGAATAGTCAGAGGAACATTACACTTTAAAAATTGTAACTAGTAATAATACATTTAATTGATTTTGTATCGTTTGTAATGTTCCTCCGACACAAAGGGAGGATCCTCCGACCAGGCGAGGTGATCAAGCCTGGCTGGCCACTGCCCAACAGTTGATGTTGGGATGCTGTATATATGATAATCGCCGCGAGAACTATTTATTGCGCGATTCAGGCTTTGTAGTTATTTCGTAGTTCAGTGTATCTTCGGTAGATAGCGCTGTAGTAGGTTATTGTTGCGTTATATGTGGAAGTCGCCACAGTAATATAGTAGAAGAAGATGCCTATGTTCAACAATGAACTAGTATGTCTGTGAATGATCGTCTTGATATATTTTATAAGTAAAGTAATGACTATACTACTGTTATAACATTTATAAACATTTAGGAATGAACATAAGAAATTTAAATTCATTTATTGACAATGATTTTGTATGAATAAACCTTTTCTAAACCCATAGCTTTATTTCGCGCAGTTTGTTTGGCTGCACACAAATGAGAGCTTAATTGAATAATAATTTAAATATTCGAGACCCAAGCCTTTCAAGAATCTATATAAATCAAAATTAATCGTCAAATCTGTTGCAAAACGTATAACTCGAAAACAGCTCGACCGATTCGGTTATTTTTATTAAATTTTCATTGTGGCACAAGGAAGGTTCTTGTGGAGAGAAAATACGTGAAACATGCGATGATGATAGTAAAACAAAAGTTTAATTTTATCATAGAATTAAATTAAAACATCTTTATAATGTCAATGAAACAAAGCCTATGAGGGCAGCTAGTAACAAAATAATAGTACTCTTTGAATTTGGATTAGGTATACAGGAACCGACAAAAGTTCAAGTTTATACAGGTATGATGTTGATACAGACCTTATAACAACCGTTAAAACAAATTATCAAAGTAATAAGTATTTTATTATCATCTAACAAAATAGTTACTTAAATAAACTTTCAATGAACTTGGAATAAAACACTAAGTATGAAAAGTCGTTTAACTCGAGAGAATATCAAACAATGACAATGCATCGTCAATAAAAATACATTCACGATTTAATAGCTTTGAGCGGAATATAAATGAGTGTCACGTATTTTCTTAACACCTAAATAAATACTAATCCCTAAGGAATCATGCACATACGTTGAGTCAACATCGAATGTAAATATTTAAAGTTTATTTAGGAACTTATGTCTGGCTGATAAGGTTCTGCGAATTTGTGTTATGATACCCGTAGACCACCATGTCGAATTCTATATTTGTCAAGCTATCGTTGTGCTACAGACCGATCATATTGCGTTCAAACTTTGGTGTAAATGTTTTGAATTTTGATAGCGCTGTTTATCATTTGCGGATAAGAGTTTTAAAACAGTTAGCGTAATACGATACATGCCAATCTGAGCATTAAAATATTTTCAATAGTTGTAAATTACTGTGTAAGTAGTGACTGGTGTATTGTAGTGATTGCTACTTAATATTTTATAGAACTTAATTCATTTTAGTTTTATTGGAAGTTGATATTAATCACGAATATATTTGCAATTATCATAGAATCGTATTGAAATAAGTACCAATGAGAAAATGATGAGGCAGTAAAATTCACGGCTTTTATTCTCAATGAATGTGTAGCATTTCATAAAATATTTTATTACTTACAATGATGAACTTAAAGAATAATTATAATTAAACGTATTATTTGCTGGCGAGTCGGTGTAGCTTGACCGACCAGTTACCAAAAATATGATAATAAATTTCATTTTATCGAATATCACATTACTTCTTACAAAATAATTGTAAACATAAAATGTTTTGTAAAGTTATTTTATTTCATTTTCAGGTAAATAATAATAATTCATAAAACGAGTTTTTATTAAACGGTTTTATTTAGCTCACCCCGTTTGTTTTATTCTTGGGTCAAATTTAGTAATTCAAATTTCACCCTCTTCCTGTCAACCGATTAATCTGAAATTTTGTATACACTTTGGATTTTGGTGACAATACAATTATGTTTATTCATTATCATTATAAATTCAAGATGGCCGCCGCTACAAAATGGCGGATAATTTATGTTTTATTAATCCCATCAATATGGGTATCAAATGAAAGGGCTCAACAAGCAGAATACAATATACTATAAAAAATTGAAATTCAAGATGGCGGCCGCTACAAAATGGCGGATAACGTAGGTTTTATCAATCCCATCAATATGGGTATCAAATGAAAGGGCTCAAGAAGCAGAATACAATATACTATAAAAAATTGAAATCCAAGATGGCGGCCGCTACAAAATGGCGGATAACGTAGGTTTTATCAATCCCATCAATATGGGTATCAAATGAAAGATCTTTGCAGGGACTACGTATAGAGGAGTTGGACTGCAATAAACAAACGAGCAAGAAACCTTGCAATAATGAAGCACTAAATGAATTAAACATAATGCGAAATAAAAACTAAAAACTAGAAAATAAAAATAGGTAAAAAAACTTTTTAAGTTAAACGGTTTTATGTTAAAAAAAACATACATTGCAATGTTTAAGATAAATGTACTAAAAACCAAAAAAAATAATAAAATAGATACAGTCGTGGGAATTATAAACATATGCATAGACTAGACTAAAATAAAACCGTGGGGCACGGCAATTGTCTACAAATTATCGACTTAATGTGCGATAGAAGAATTGTTTAATTCGTCATTAGGCAGTTGGCCCGCAGACGGTGAGGAAATTACTTACTATTTTCTTGCTCATGGAAATTCCAATAGTTATACACTCCATGTTAACCCCACGGTTTTATTTTAGTCTAGTCTATGCATATGTTTATAATTCCCACGACTGTATCTATTTTATTATTTTTTTGGTTTTTAGCACATTTATCTTAAACATTGCAATGTATGTTTTTAACATAAAACCGTTTAACTTAAAAAGTTTTTTTACCTATTTTTATAACTGTGTAAAGTTCCGTTAAAGGAGATTGTAGATCTGTAATAATTGTAATGGGATGTACTTTTTATGGTAACAAACAACTTTACAACGCAATATACAATCCATTTTATCGAATTTCACATTACTTCTTACAAAATAATTGTGAACATAAAATGTTTTGTAAAATTATTTTACTTCATTTTCAGGTAAATAATAATAATTCATGAAACGAGTTTCAACTGTGTAAAGTTTCGTTAAAGGAGATTGTAGATCTGTAATAATTGTAATGGGATGTACTTTTTATGGTAACAAACAACTTTACAACGCAATAAACAATCTGTCTAATGGTCCGAATTATGTAATAATTTGTTATTTCTCCTTGTTTCTTTTTAAGTTATAGAAAACACATTCGTATGGAAATGTATCTTTTTATTGTTATAACGCAGAATATATTTACTACCTGGCATTAAACTTTATTAGATTTTAAATTATGAGTAAAGAAATGGTCAATATAGTCTGAAAGTAGGAGTTTAATTGATTAAAAATCGTGTGCTCAATGATTTTATTCACAAACTGACCTTAGTAAAAACTCTTATATAATTAAGACATTGTGAGCACAAGAAATAGTCATTAGAATCCTCAAGATGAATAAAACTGGGGGTCGAAGATAGTAGTATAGTAGTACTAGTAGCAGAGCGTAGGTACTTTAAAAATCTTTGGGGGAGTCCTGAGAGAGAATAATCTATATAAACAATATCAATTACTTAGTCAAATATTATTGTTATTACCAATATATGCAGAGTGTCAATATTCCTATTTATCCCGTAAGTATCGTAACAGTCGATTAAAAAGCGAACTACGTGTACACAGGACAACAGCACTGCAAAGAGAAGGAAGTTTTAAAACAATCTTACACTAACCCGCCTGGCTAGCGTGTTTACTGCCTCGGTGGCGCAGTGGTAGTGAATGCGACCGCTGTGCTTGAGGTCTCTGGATCAAATCCTGGGTCGGACCAAATGTTTGGGTGATCTTACAAATATTTGTTTCGGAGTTTGGATGTATGTATTAACAAAAAAAAAACAATATATATGTATTTATATCAGTTGTCTAGTACCCATAACACAAGCTCTGCTTAGCTTGGGACTAGATGGCGTTGTGTGTTAGATGTCCGGAATATTTATTATAGTAGATTAAAACCTCCATACTAAGGAAAGGTTTATGTCCATCAGTAAACTATTAAAGGTTAATAATGAAGGATATATAACGGAAGGATAATACGAATGCGAATAAACGATAAGCGAAACTAAAACTTAGTTTCCCTTTTTACGAAAATTATGCGAACGAAGGAATAGAAACTATTTGTAATGGAGGAGGAGCGCTGAAATTAAAAATAAATAGTTAAGTAAATAAATTATAGTTCACTGGCAATCATTAGTATACTAAAATAGTAACGATCTATATAAATATAAAAGAATCACAAAAATGTATGTACGCCCATAACTTCACAAATTGAATAATTCTATTTTTATGTATTTGTTATTGCCAGGACCAGGTTTGTATAGAAAAAAATAGAAAAAAAGTTGTTATATTCTCTTAGTAAGCATTGTTCTACACATACACTGCAGCGCTGCGGGAATTTCACACGAGCTTACTAAAAGATTTTTTTCGATTATTTAGAAAAATATCACAAAAATAATTAAACCGATACAAAGTTCGCCGGGTCAGCTAGTAATACATAGAATAGTAATAAATGGTAATACACTAATATGATATAGAGCTTTACATTGTTCACCCTGATGAATTGCACTGATATTTAACATTGAATTGTTGGAGTAGTGTAGTATTAGTTAGTATTTAGGGCGGAAAAGCCGCAATCTCGTTGTCTGTGGACAAAACACAACCCGACAAGCAATATCTTGTTCTGTAAATACCTTTCGACACCGATGTAGATACCTATTCTAAAAGTGTAAATGGTAACTTATTTTTGTTCAAATACCGCTAAAAATTTCTTAATTTGTCTATTTAAATCCAACTGTAGAATTTTTATTATGTACATATTTATGACATTTATTTTTAAAATTTATAACATAAGTATTGAAGATGAAACTATTTCTTTCAAATATTAGTTAACACTCGCAACTTCGTATGCGTCTCATATAAGAGATATTTTTTTTAGTTTTTGCTTCAGTTTTAGTTTTTGTTTTGCTCCTTTTAGCAGCGTGATGTTATAGTCTTCCTCGTTAAATAGGCTATCTAACAGTGGGTACCTAAAGGTACATTTAAAGAACCAAACTCTCCAGCTTTATAAATATTAGGATCTAGATATACTTGTTTCAGGATTTGCATATTTTTCGTCCTCCATGTAAGTAATCTAGTACCTTTCCTTATTATTTGAACAAATACATTTACATGTAAACTGTCTGAATAAACACTTGAAACGGATGATCATGTAACGTGATTCATATTTTTTCTACAATGACTACTGTCCCAACAATTCATGTATCAGTTTGTGTCAATTGCCATGTCACGGATGCAACGTGTCATTACTCATCAATAACAAGACAATTCTCGTTAGAATGATATTGTAGTACAGGAAACGTGCTTGAAAAGAGAGAGGCAGAGAGAAAAGAAAGAGAAAATCAAAGTTAACAGTTTATGATTCTATAGCATAACATCAAACGAGCAGTTGCTTGATGGTAAGTGACGTCTGCGAAGAAGGATTGCACTTCGGTAACTTTACTGACACTCGGTAGAAAACGATGAAAGAGAACAGCCAACTACGCAGGAGATATAGTGCACATGTCTATGGCAAACACAGGTACACTCTCTGTTCCCTCTCTCTTTCATAATCTGATGGGCCGGTTAAACGACACGATCGGGTAGAGATCAGGTGCAGAATCGACAGCTTTACGTGCTCTTCGAGGCATGGTTTCAGACCCCAACTTCCAAACTCCGAGCTGTTATTAAGTTTTATATAAAATAAGAAAAACTCAATAATACTTAGGCCCAACCCGGGATTTGAGACCTCTTGATCGGCAGTCGCATACTATAACCGCTAGACTAACAAGGCAGGTATACTACTACGAACGAGACGGTCCATTTCTACCAAAAAAAAAATTACTTCTATGGATAAATTTTGGGTACTTCAATTCAATTGGTACTAAAAAGCTGTTTTGCACCATCCAGCGCTTTCTACATCAGACGTCTGTTCAGTAAATAGCGTTAGACAGCGAAGCGTTTGTTCGTTGTATGTTTGACTAAGGTGCCGAGATGCCTCATATAACACTACATAATGTACGACCTACCTTACAAAGAACACCACACTGTTCTGTTTTAAACCTTGAGAAGTTTACTTTTAGTACATATGGTAACTTGATAAAATAACTTAGAAGAGTAAATTATGTAAGATGTTTTATTTTTCAAAGAATGGATCTTTGATCGGCACAAATAGATTAGATCAAAATATGTATTCAATTTGAGAAATGCGTGATACTCGTACTTTACAATTTTTCTCTATAGATAAACTAAGCAGTATGCTTTATAAAGGTATAGTAAAAAAATCAATCACTTTTAAGAATAAGGGGGTTATGAGTATTATTAGGTATTTCAGATTTTCAAACTTACGTAGAATTTTATATTTTACGATTAACTATGCCGTCTTCATTAAAAGCCATTTATTTATTGTGTGTGTTATTTATAAACTTACGTAGAATTTTATGTTTTACGATTGACTATGCCGTCTTCATTAAAAGCCATTTATTTATTGTGTGTGTTATTTATAAACTTACGTATAATTTTATGTTTTACGACTAACTATGCCGTCTTCATTAAAAGCCATTTATTTATTGTGTGTGTTATTTACAAACTTACGTAGAATTTTATATTACGCGATTAACTATGCCGTCTTCATTAAAAGCCATTTATTTATTGTGTGTGTTATTTACAAACTTACGTAGAATTTTATATTTCCCGATTAACTATGCCGTCTTCATTAAAAGCCATTTATTTATTGTGTGTGTTATTTACAAACTTACGTAGAATTTTATATTACACGATTAACTATGCCGTCTTCATTAAAAGCCATTTATTTATTGTGTGTGTTATTTACAAACTTACGTAGAATTTTATATTTCGCTATTAAGCATGCCGTCTTTATTAAAAGCCATTTAATTATGGTGTGTGTGTTATTTACAAACTTACGTAGAATTTTATATTTTGCTATTAAGCATGCCCTCTTTATTAAAAGCCATTTATTTATTGTGTGTGTTATTTACAAACTTACGTAGAATTTTATATTTTGCTATTAAGCATGCCGTCTTTATTAAAAGCCATTTATTTATTGTGTGTGTTATTTACAAACTTACGTAGAATTTGATATTTCGCGATAAAGCATGCCGTCTTCATTAAAAGCCGTTTATTTATTACGTGTGTTTTTTATAGTTGACTGCCTCGGTGGCGTAGTGGTAGCGTATGCGACTGCTAAGCTTGAGGTCTCGGGATCGATCCCGAGACGGACCAAATGTTTGTATGATCTGCAAATATTTGTTTCGTAGTTTGGGTGTTTTCTATGTATAATATGTATGTATTTACAAAAAAAAAGTATTTAAGTATTCATATCAGTTGTCTAGTACCCATAATACCAGCTCTGCTTAGCTTGGGACTAGATGACGTTGTGTGTAAGATGTCCAGAATATTTATTTATTATTATTTATTTATTATATTATAGTAATGTTAAAAGCACATTTATCACACTGTAAGTTGCTCTCTTTATAAAATGACACCAAACAAATTTCTAACGAATTTATAAAGAGTTTACACACATGATATTCTTGGTTTGAGAAAACGTGATATTAGATATAAAATATTTTATTTATGTAATCCCTTAAGGACTAAATCCCTACTAATATTATAAATACGAAAGTAACTCTTTCTGTCTGTTTCCTGTCCGTTACGCTTTACTAAAATCAGCACCGATTTCAATGAAATTTGGCTCTCTTTACCGCAATGCCGACATATAAGCGGACGGAGCCGCAAGCAGAAACTAGTAAATAATATCTTAGGAAAACACTTTAAGTATAAACAGTTCTCTAACTTAAGTTCATCGGTAGCAGTTTTAAGCATTCTATAAGTTTAGAAAATGTAAAAAGTTTAGTGTAATAAGTTAATATTATAAACCCGAAATGAAATTCAAATTTAATGAAGGATTATGTGATATTATTTTGTCGTAATTTTTTTTATTGATATATTTTATACGAATTTGTATCATTACTATATTTATATTATTTGCCTTGTCCTCTAATCTTGTTTTGGATTAAGGTCTATTATCCATTATGTGTAGAATTTTAAATGTCATTGAATAAATAAGATTATGTATTTTCTTTTTATCTTTCAAAGATGATTCATCTATATTATAATGTAATAGAATAAAAAAAATATGTAAAGATTTACTTAACATAACTTTTAATATCAGTCAATGTTTTAGTTCTCATTATTTCATTAGCTTTTTATTTGCCTCAGAAAAAACCTTTGAAGTTAAGATATGCGATCAGAATGTATTTACCAACATTGATGATTTACATTAACTTTATCTATCTAACAATTTAACAAACTCTCTAATCGTTTTTGAATAGTTGAGTGACAGTTACTTTGTTACCTCCAAAATTATATTAAAAAGAAACATACTCAGTAATAATAGCCTTAGCTATTAATTGATGTAGATTTGTAAAATGTAGCGAAGACGTGTATGCAAATCCTTTGCATTATTCCTTTTGGTAGTAAGCATAATAATCATAATTTAATAAAAACTAAGATGGGAAAAACCAGTCCGTAAGGAGGCAATGTACAAATTACCGCCACATGAATAAATATGGGACGTCTGTTTATTTTTATTTGTCTCAGGGTCGAATCAACATCTGCAGCTAACAACCAGCTGGTATTTTGTTGTTGCAAATCTTGCCATATTTTAATATCAATAAAGTCCTATCCAACCTTTTTATTCATTAGTGTAATGTTCTTCACACACTAGTCTATTTTTGAAACCTATGTACCTAAGTACAGTATGCATAGAAGGAATACAGATACAGTGAACTATCTTTTAAACATTAAACTTTTTAAATAACAACCGCATTAATTTCAAATCTGAACGTAATAATTGTATTCATAATAAAAAAAAGTTGCGTGTACTAGCGTACACTCGAAAGAAGTGAAACTTCTTTATGACGTTATTTTTCAAAAAATAAATATCATATGTCGACGTAAGGTATAACGACAAAAGACTTATAAACCAGCAATATTCGTGACAATTCTTATTTCAAGTGCAATAAAAGTTAAGGAGCGAGACCTGAGTAATTATTTCGCGATCTGTGGTGTGAATGAAGTAAGTTTGTGGAATGTGATGTGTGTAGTTATTTTACATTGTGGACTAAATAAAATAATATTGTTTGTAATGTGATATTTCATTGTAGTATTAATTTGGTCCTGTTTGTGTTTGAAAATGTTTTTTGTTTTATTTTATAAATTTGACGCGTAACGTAACGGATAAATGTTACACGTAATGTAACGGATAAATGTTACGCGTAACGAAAAAATGTTACACTAAATTTTTTGACAACCCCGATAAAGAAGTTTCACTTCAAAAAATGATACATAAACAGTAAGTACTTTCGCGAAAACAATATCTTTAACAAAAACACTTAACTCAAAACCAGTTACCTACTAAATGTAGCTTCGTATAAATCAACGACCAAGAGTTACCACAAAAGGGCAAAATCAAGTACACAATCCCGTCACGTGTTGCGCGCGCGCCGTGCCACGCGCTGCCGCACAGTCCACAATGGCGCCGAGTCCTGTGCCGGATTAACGGTTGATTATGCACGCTCCAGATTCAGGAAATACTCGTTAAATGGCTGCAGCACGACTGCTATCTATTGTGTATGTGTACAACTTATGCTATACCGGGTTGCTAAGCTAGGCAAGTTGACTAGTGATTCTAAGTATTTATTAAATATTTACCACCTTTTATCTGCGGCTTCGTTTATGTTGGTTATAGCGATAGAAAGTAGCGTATCAGGAATCAAAGTTTTTCCATGCCCAATTTCATTGAAATCGATGGAGAGGTTTGCCGTAAAAGCATGACAGACAGACAGAGCTACTTTCAAATGTATATTATTAGTATAGATAATTTTAGTATCAAAAAAGTATTTGATTGATTTACTTCTCATATTTCAAAGGGTTATGTCAGGATATTTAAAAAAAGAAGTTTTTTTAAATATTCAGACACATGTTCTAAATCGCTTATCTGTTGTACGTAAATTGGTTTTCACGAAGATACGACAAAAAATATTTGTTTAAGAAAAAAGGGAATAATTTCAAAAATCTATCTACTTATACGTCTTCTGCCGTTTATTTTTTAAAATCAATCCATCGCTCAAGTTGTAAACATATTCTTACATGTCTGCAAAACAAGTTCTGTGCCTTGAATACTAAGATAAGCGGCTTCAAGGAAATATTTGCATAATAACGTTGTTTCGGCATCCAAACATCGGTCAGATAGGAGCATTTAGCATGGGTGCTATAACAATTTGCCGTAAAATCCTGCATGAACTGGTTCGTCTCCACTACCGATTTAGATAAATTTATCTCCGTAGTGGAAATACCTATTTTTTTAACCTCAAATTTGTGGCATATCCTAGTGAATATTTCTTATTTAGGTACATTTTAACTGCCTCGAATGCGACTGCTGTGCTTGAGGTCTCGGGTTCAAATCCGGGGTCGGACCAAATGTTTATGTGATCTACAAATATTGGTTTCCTATGTATAATATGTATGTATTTACAAAAAAAATAGGTATATTTGTATTCATATCAGTTGTCTAGTACCCATAACAGAAACTCTGCTTAGCTTGGGATTAGATGTCCGAAATGTTTATTTATTTATTTACTTCATGAACAGCGGCTCCTGCTGTGTTTGCTACTGTGAAGTCTTCTGGTACATTTAAAGATTTATCGTAACCGTATTGAAGGTTTACTCCGCGGGTTGTCCTTTTATAGCCTAGTATTTTATTATCTTAGGAGAATATTAAAAATATGACGCCAAGTTAAATTTATGTTTATGTCTGCAACAATTACCAAGTAGGTACCTAATATGAAACGCGATCTAATATCCTAAACATCACCGTTTTCATTACATCTGCTTCCATAAATTAGATAACAAAAGTTTTAATCAAATTATATATTACTAAGGTTAAAGTTTTTAATTAATTTTGAATGAACATACATTTTATATCTCAGTATCTTACTGTAGTTGGATACGTTTAAGATTTATTTAAATGAGATTTTAATCAGTCAGTAGCGATGTTATCAACTTGTTTTTGGATATTATGATCGTATTAATTGTTTACTTGGAGCTAATTAGTAAACAGTAATTATGTCTATTTATTTTCTAATCAAATATACTTAATGACATTCCAAGAGCCTAATCATCAACGAATATACACGGTGTAAAATTGTGATTTAAAACGTGAGTTTATAAGTATGGTTCACTACCTGGATCTTTTTGACGGATTAAAAAAATCTGCAAGTGCAATTACTTAATTGAATCATTGTATTCGCAAATCGCAAGCCAGGTAGTAGATAATTAATGCAATGAAATGTGGAACATTAACATGATATTTGATTATTATTGAGTAGCATATCTTATAATATTGTTATACGATCTTTTATTTTATCTTAAGACGGTTTCCAGATGTAATTAAGAACCGCCAGAACACAAGAAGACTGAGTATGCCTAAATATTTTTTTCTTGTTTTGTTATAAGTTTTTCAGTTTTGGCATATTATTAAAATAACCACAGAATACTTATCATTTTATAAATTAATTTATTAAATTTTCAGATCTAAATGAATTATCTGTTTAAGATCTCAGATCCCGTAAGAGAATTCAGTATCTAAGAAATTCTTATTTGTGTCAAGATATGGCCACAGCTTTGTGGAAAGAATTTTAATGAAGTAAATGTTATTGGATAAAAAAATTTTTGCCACTTAAGTGCAACCTAGTATTAATACTAGCTATTTACAATATATATGTGAATATTGAGCTGATTAAACAGGGCGCACGATGGGGTCTTATTAGACTTCAATAAGCCATTTTCCAATAAGTAAGTCCGTCTTGCATACTTCCATGGATTTTATTGCTAGTTTCTAAAATAAAAAACATTTTTTTGTTACATATTTTCAGTCAGTATACATACTTACATTTATAATACATACTTAAATAGGTGAGTATAACGTGTAAAAATTTAAAGTTTTAAGAATGCTTACCTGATCCTTTGCTAACTGATACCATGTTTTCAATATTATTGGCAATCTCGTATACTGATAATGCTTTGTTGTTTTAACACTGATAAAAATGTCATCTAAGCTTATATTTTTATTCTGTCCACTATCCAATATAACTGTTTTAGTCACAGGTTCAATCGATAAGGCCGACACTTGCACAGATCCCGCACGGCTTTCTTGGAAATTGAATGTAACACCTCCTTGGTATACTAATAGGCTACAATATCCAAGAGTTATGAGCAGAGCTGCAGCCTTAAACATCTTTCGCCCACCCATGCCAGAGCCGGCTGGCGCCAACGCGCCGATAAGCTTGCAAAACTTTCAACACCTTTTCACTCATCTGTTGTTTTTTGTTATCGAAACACTATAAACAGTGATCGAGCGCTGTATGCGACAGGGCAGTACTCCGACGCCAAAGAACGGTTATAAACTAAATAAAATGTAGCACAGACGGCAAACATACGCCTGTGTCCGACCGCCCCCACTTCGAAGTGAGAGTGAGAGAGTACATATATCCGTCCTTGTCATTTCAAAGGGTCTACCTGCGCTTGCGTCTGTTCCGCCCGCGCTAGTCCGTCGCGCCGATTATCGTACACAGCCCGCGGCGGCGACACCCTGTCAAGTATTCACATAATAGTTATCTACAACATCAAAAATGGTCTATGATAAACTGATGAGTCTGATGACCAATTTTATGCTCAATAATTATAAATTTTGGCTTAATTCAGTTCAATAAAATGAAAATTAATAACATCGCAACCGTTTTCAATGTGTTTATTATTCATTCCTCAGTTAACTAACTCTTTTATGATTGGTTCATTAAAGCTTGTAAGTACAAGCTGTTTGTGAATTCTCGTTGAAGTTAACGAGAATTCAGTTACTATTAAAAGTATTGTCACAGTCTGTATTAAAATCGATTCAGTAATTTATAAAATTAAATAGACCACCAAAACTATTACCTTTCCTTTTTTAGAAGTCGGGTAAAAAGAAAGGAGCACTATGATAGGGTTATAATAAAATTGCTCTGTTATCTTTAAATTAAAAATCCTGAATACATTGAAAAGAAAGTGGACTTAGATAAAGTCAATTCCTTAATGTTTGTATTTATTGTAATTGACATATCTATCTCTAATGGAGTCATAAAACCTTATTAGCTTTAAGTAGTAGTATCGTTCCTATCCTTTAATTGTATACAATTAAACGCATTAGTATTAAATTAATTAAATGTAAACGTTTAGACAAGCCGAGTGACGGCTACTACCTACTCATTTCGATCCTAAAGATGCTTTAATTGCCGAATTAAAGAGTAAAACAAGCAAAGAATTCAGGGTAGAAAAAATAACCTTGACATATTATCTATCAACAAGGCTAAATTATCAGTAACATAATAAATGCGAATAAACACCGTGAGCAAATAGCCCTTGAGGAAACAAAGGAACACCATGAGCATTCTCTTTCTTTGGTATAACCACGAAACGGTGGTAAGCGCGGGATAGGGATTACAAAAAATCTTCGAATAATTTAGAATAATTATACGGTATGTTTTAACTAATATCTCATTGAAGTCGAAATAGAACTGGGCCCCATTATTTGGTAGATGTTGGGTTTATGTGAAATTCACAAACAATATTATTTGCAGATTAAAATATTCTTTGTGAGATTCACAAAGAAAATTTTAATCCGCTCTTCTACGCATATTTAAATTTGTTGGTAGACAAGGTTAGTATATTGACCAGCTCTCTTACGACGAAAGATGGCATTGGCTACCTGTTGCCTGGTTAAAAAGTTCGAATTGGTAAACGAAAGATAGGACTCGATTATTAGAATTTTCTCCTACCCTTTGTAATTTTACTCAACCTAAGACTTTTTAGTTTGAAAGTTATAACATCACTGGTAACAGTTTTATCTCGAAAATAATTGATACGACTTTATCATCAATATACTTTTTGACATATTTTGAGATTTGTTGGTTGCATTTCTATAAAATAACCTACACACATAGGTACCTGTTAAACGTAAATTATACGCTAAAAACTGAAGCTTTATTGTGTGCAATTTATCCTAATTAGACTTACCATACCTGCCCATCCAAATTTCTCTTCGTCATCCTCCTAATTTGTTTCCATCTGTGGACAATGAGCCATTGTTGCAGTGATGAGCGTTGACTGCTCACCGCTAGACTTCTGAACCATGGGTGGTAATGAAATAAGAAGCTAGTCATTGTTGCATTAAATTCAACTTAAATTACATAATGAGAGACGAAATTGGGAACCAATCGAAATTAATAACCTCTTTTCTGAACAATCGTATATAGAAAGTAATATTAATTATTATCTTATTGTCCAGTGAGTGAGTTAATGAAAATTATGATGGACATCGTATCATCAAAGTGATTTCTTAAATAAATTTATGTAAGTACTACATTTTGTAAGGTTTCTATCATTTCTTGGATTATTCAAAGTGTTAGAGATAAGATGTTTAATTAGGTTACGACTCGTGTACCACGAAAATTCATCAGTACACACTTATTCACCTGAATTCCCAAAGAAGTGAGTAGACGCGTATCAGACGCCCACATTTTGTTGTCTATAATTAAGTTCCACCTACGTAACAGAAGGGAAACCCATTGCCCACAACCAGGCACTTTAAAGTATGTATATTGAAAAGAAACAGTAGATGAAAATATTAACAACATTACAGCATATCAGAGTGTCATATTTATGACTCAAATTGGCTATAATAATTAAAACTTCAAAAATCTCCCACACGACATCTATGTATATCGACGTCTAATCCCAAACTATGGTAACTGGACTGCTGTTCCTAATAAATGAATTACATCCCGAAATAGAACAAAATGACAGTGCTCCATACATAGTATTTAGCTTTAGTCCGAAAGTGCGAACCCTCTGAACGCTTTAAATTATCTTTAAAGAAAATTAGTTTCAAGTAAGATACGTGTGAAAAGAAAACAATGAAAAGTTTGAAAAATAATACAACATGTAAATAAAAAAAAAATTATTCAAAATGTGATTAAATCATCCTAAAATATTTTTCATTATTTTTGCAATTTCTTTTCGGCTATTACTAACTATGACCAATTTTAAATTACACCTAAAATACCTGAAACAATTAGAAACTGGTAGTTTTTTATATAACTGCAGCTATAAAACATAAAAAGAAACAATATTTTAGAATAAAAGAATTTACCGAATCGAATAAAAACCTAATATATTATAATACAAAATTGTATTTAACTACTTCATTTTAAAATATCTTATACTTTCAATTAATATTTGTTTATAGTCTGAAGAAAGTTTTGATTCAACAAACTAGTTAACTACTTACTTATTACGGCACGAAATAATGCTTTATAACTTTCGATGTACTTGTTTCATGTTAGTAACTCACCTCATCGTTCGGTAAATTACTAACTGCATGCAAGTACACCAGTTTCTATATTCAAATCATCTATATAATAAACTAGCTGACCCACGCAACCTCGTTTGCGTCTTCTATTAAATTTCCCCCGTTTTTGAAACATTCTTCATTGGTGCTCCGCCCCTATTAGTATTAGCGTGATGACATATAGCCTATAGCCTTCCTCGATAAATGGACTATCCAACGATTATCTACTCCAACGCACATACGCACACTGTTTTGATAGATATGATTGAATTTGAACTTTGTGTAGCTGTAATAAAGTGCAAATTGACTCATTGACGTTAGGAACACACCTACATTGCTTAGACAACAGTAAGTGCTTGTAATGTATAACCTTTATGCAATAGCAATAAAGCTCAAATTGACTTTACGTTATAGTTAGAAAAATTTTGTATGAGAAAAAGAAAAGGGCTCTTTTTAGAGCTTTTCCGGCCATTATTCGATTTATTCTCGCCGTAAAAACTATCCTTAAACTTCAACGAACATTTAAAAAAAAGAATTGGCCAAATTGGTCCAGGCGTTGTTGAGTTATGCGCTTACCAACACATTGAGCGATTCATTTTTATATTATAGATAACAGCTATGTTACATTACGTGGGTATCTGATGGTATATTAGCTTCATATTTAAAACTTGATTGACATCAGGGAAAATAATTTAGTATAAATAAATATTCCGGACATCTTATACACAACGCCATCTAGTCCCAAGCTAAGCAGAACTTGTGTTATGGGTACTAGACAACTGATATAAATACTTATATACTTTGTTTTTGTAAATACATACATATTATACATAGAAAACACCCAAACTCCGAAGCAAATATTTGTTCCAACCCGGGTATCGAACCCGAGACCTCAAGCTTAGCAGTCGCATACGCTACCACTACGCCACCGAGGCAGTCAAATGCAGTATGCAGTTTAATTGAACTTTCATAAGCCGATCAGAGTGTTACGGTTATTAATTAATACGGAAACTATTACTTTTAATATGACTATAATTTTGCTCCATTAATTTGTTGATATAATAGGTGTTTAAGCAACCGGCTGCGGCGAGTGCCAACTAGATAACTAACGATGTTAATTTCTTCTTTATTTTGATCTTATAGTTAACCATTTTTAGCGTATTATTAAGCGTTCATAACCCAGTTGCACTTAAGCGTTCATAACCCAGTTGCACTCGGTGATTAGAAACAATCACCGAGGGTAAGTAACGACGGCGTGGTCAGTACTTGGATGGGTAACCGCTGGTAACATGATGCTATAAGCGTTTCTGTAGTTCATCATAGAATAAACAGTCGTGAAGTTTACTTGGAAGCCTGTGGGCGGCTTAAAAACATCCAACATCAATATTTTGTATCTACAACGTTGTCTTGCCAGTCCCCAACCCGCACTTGGCCAGCGTGGGGACGTATGGCCTTAACCCTCTCCTGAGGGAGACCCGAGCCTAGCAGTGGGACAATATGGGTGGTTGATGATTAATGGAATTTACTTGGGGCAAAACTGATGCTAAGCATAAGGGGTTGCCATCCGTGTGGTGACGGATTATAAATAAGCACCACCTGGAATAGTGTCACTCAATTCATTTTTTAGGTGTCGTAAGAGCTGACTAAGGAAGAACAATAGCTCTGCAAAGAACTTTTCACAAACCCTGAACTGATCTGGCAACCGTAATATAGTATAACAAAATGTTCTACTTAAGGACGAGCTTATGTCCAGCGGTGAACTATTAAAAACTGTTCATGATGACAATCATGAAGTATGATCAAAGTTTTTAATTATTTATTTTTATTCAGGTCAAAAAACAATTGCGCAACAATAAGTTATAAAATATGCCTTATTTCTAAGATTTTCACGTAAATTAATTACGCTACCAAACCCGTTATCCACAGAATAATATTACACAGTACATAGTGCTAATATAGTAGTGAATTCCAAAAAAAAACAAAAATTACAAGATACAGATCAACAAAAGAAAAAACAAAAGTTGTGCATGTTAGAATAAGGATCACTTAATACACATAAAGTTAAGCTGTAGTTTTGCGTCTTCCTTACTTCTGGCATCTAGATCACCGTATCGTTCGCGAATGTCTCGTTGTTGTCTCCAGGAAGATAAAAAATTAATTACATTCGAGAATAAAACTCATTTGTACTTATTCCACTATTTTTATCATCTAGAATGTATTGCAACAATCGAGAGTATAAATTACAAAATTAATCTATACTAATTATAAAGCTGAAGTGTTTGTTTGTGTGTTTGAACGCGCTAATCTCAAGAACCGCTGGTCCGATTTAAAAAAATCTTTCAGTTCGTTATTCCATTTATCGAGGAAGGCTATAGGCTATATATCATCACGCTAATAGTTATTGGAGCACCAATGAAGAATGTTTCAAAAACGAGGGAAAATTTTCACGCTACGGGCAATTATAGACGCAAGCGAAGTTGCGTGGGTCAGCTAGTTATATAATATAATTTAAATTAATGTTATTTGGTGTTACATGTATATGCTACAAGTAAGTATTTACGTATTTTCATTTTGGCATAGGAATCCGGTGTCGGTCGATGCGTAAATTAATTGAAATTGCAATAATATTTTTGTTTACATAACATATTTGTTATATGATTTAATTTAAACATGTTAATTGAAGAGATAAAGTCATTTCAATATTTGTAAATGATGTGTTTATTTGCAACTGTTCTGATTGAATGAAAAATATCAGTGCTGAGAAGGACAAATTAGAATCGAAGTTTAGTAAGATAGATATTGACGAAGTTGGAATATAATTAAGTAATAATTACTTGAATATATGACTTGTATCAGATAGTTCATTACACAGAAATATGTACTTTCATTACGTTCATTGAAATTTCCAAAAACAAAAGCAGTACAACAAAAACAATAGAAGACTACCTTAATAATCACAATAGCGTTGCTGCTCTTTGAGATAATCTCATCTCAGGATTAAAGATAAAGAAGAGAGAGAGAAAGAGAAATAACCATAAATATCGAATGCACTTTATAAATTTTAACGGACCTAAAAGGATTAAATGAAGGAAAGGATGATATTGTAACTAAAAGTTTGTGTAAATCTATACAAATAAATAAAATTGGAGTGTGTATTTGTAATATTAATATAACCGTTTTTCACAAAAAGCATTTCTTTGTATACACATAACATATATGAAAAAAAATTTTTTTTTTCAATTTTTGGTGTCTCTCTGTTTGTTTGTTCCGGCTAGTCCTTGGAACGGCTAAGCTATGCTATGTTATAAGAAGCTAATGTAATAAGGAGTAACTTAGGCTACTTTTTTGAGACTAGCTTTGCCTCGCGGTACGCCGGACTCAGCTAGTATAATAAAAAAATGAAGAATAGGATAGTGATTAAAAGGTGGAATTCACTACCATCGCATGTGTTTCTGATAACGATCCCGTGTCCTTTAAGCGTGACGTGAAAAAGCATCTCGCTAGGCCGCAATAGTGTGGGTCAACATGCTGCATTGTCCAGATTCGCAATGAGGATGGTGGCCGGCACTCTTGAATTCTACTTATGCTGTCTATCAGGCAGCGTAGAGTCATTATGGAGGGTGTCGTTACCTTTAAAAAAGAAAAAATAACAAGAAGATGTGGCTTCGCTGTGCATCTTCTACCGCATTTACCATGGGGAGTGCTCCGAAGAATTGTTCGGATTGATCCCTGCCGCATCTTTCCGCCATTGTCCTACGCGACGGAAATTTCATCCCCATTATCTAGATGGTTGACGGTCCACAACTGTGCGATTTTCCCGAAACTTTCTGCCGCGCACACCAAAACTGTGGAATGAGCTGTCGCCTGCGGTGTTTCCGGACCAATGCATCATCTTCCTAGCCTTTATTATTCCCAATATTATTTGGGGTCGGCTACCAGTTCAACCGATTTTACCTGAATATCAGTTTTTACACAGAGCGACTGGCATCTGACCTCCGCAACCCTGAGGGCGAACTGAATTCGAAGGTTGAACTAGTTGTCAATATATTTGAGGGCACTGACTTCCCAATAACGATTGCCATAGCTGTTCATGACAACCGGGACCGACGGCTTAACGTGCCCTCCGAAGCACGGGCGGGAAACACCGCCATCTTCCATACTCCGGGCTGCTATTAAGAATTTCCTGTAGGAAAAACCCAACAGCAGTCCGACCCGGGAATTAAACCCGAGACCTCTTGATCTGCAGTCGCTTACGCTAACCACTAGACCAACGAGGCAGTCAAGTTTCCGGACCAATGCGATCCTTACTAAAAGGCCGGCAACGAACTTGTAACGCCTCTGGAGTTGCGGGTGTCCATGGGCGGCGGTAATCGCTTACCATCAGGCGGTACGACAGGTCGTTTGCCCGCTAAAAAAAAAGTAAGAAGGAGAAACATATTTATAAAAGACTTTTAAAAGCCAGAAGTTGACGGTTAATACAGTAGTAATGACGCTCTCATACGGATAAATAAATATAAATCGATATTTTTAACTTCCAAAACGTCTGTTTTGTGAACATTATAGGAAGCTATTAAACATATGCCGGTCTCTTTACTAGATATTTTATTTTTAGTTTAGTAAGTCAACGTCGTATAAAGAATGTTTCTAATTGATCTTAATCGATATTATCTTTTTTTCAACGCATCCCGCGTTGAATGAGAATATATTAATTTGGAAGTAGTTTTATAACGTGGTCATCCGGTGATCTCGTTCATGTAAAACTGATTCAAGTTTTAATCAAAGAAGTAAGACCGTTCAGTACCTTAAGGTCAAACGAAGGCAAATATATAATTGTATGTAATGTAAATGACGGTGGCGCAGTGGTAGCATCATTTATGATGATTGAGGTCTCGGTTTCGATCTGCAAATATTTATTTCGGTGTTTGGGTGTTTTGTATGTGTATTTACAAAAAAAGTATTTAAGTATTCTATTAGTCAACCTTACTCTTCTAATACAAGCTCTGTTTACTCTGAAACTACGTTGCTTTATGTATCAGCTATCCGTAATATTTATTTATTATGTAAATTTGATACAAACAATAAAGAGAAAAAAGTACATTTGAAAAGATCTTAATTGCAATTTTGACGGTTTTTTTTCCAAAAACATAAGGAGTAAGTTCAGTTAACTATTAGCTGTTAAATAAAGGTTTATAATAGGCGTGTGTTGGAACGTACAATAAAACATGCTATGAGAAAGCCCAGAACCCATCACTAATTGCGGAAGCATGTTGTAATGAGGATCGCACACGCCAATGTCGATGAACCAAAGCCGTGGGAATAATAATAACCAGTGTCTATCATCGATAGCTCTCAATTGTGAAAGTATTTGGACAAAAATGCTACTTGTACCGAATAGCGGACTGTGTCCATCTCTAATTCAGTAATTGGTAATCGTTATATGCCGTTATTTTTGGTTTCTGCAATTACCAATCTGGTGAGTGGCAGGCATTTTGTTGTCACACTGACATACATACGAATTTCTATTATAGCTGTTTCAAATCCTTTCTAAAATCAATTACATTATAAACTTTCTATTTAATCAAACATTGTAATAAACGAAATCCCAAAGTACCTATTGATTAGTTGTCTCTACTTATTGGGAAGTAGCTAAGCCCTACGGTGCTTACACCACATGGTGAATTGAATCTAGTCTAAAGCTAAGCCTGAGTTACGCCTGATATCATTCGTTATCTGCCACTGAAAGTCAGGTTAAAATCGGTTTCGTCGTTCCAGAGATTAACCGGATCAAACATACAGACAAAAAAAAAATTGCTTTTTCACCTGTAGGTACCCTATATTATACTTTCATATGTATTTACTGTAAAGTTGAACATTTTTATTTATTTGTATAGATGTTATAAGTACATAAGATAAGAAGATAAGAGTAAATTGATCTCAAAATGTAAACTATAAACTTATGCTACAGATCACTGCATAAAGAACAAACATTTTCAATAATGTAATTAAAGGGAGAGAGGGCGCTGCAGTGCCACGATAAACACCGACTGTGTATTTAAAAAGTCATAAAAATAGATAAAGTGCATAAAACTGTGAAAACGTGAACAAAAAGAACATCTCCTGCGTTAATTCAACTGGTGAAATAATAGAAATAATAAGAAACACTAGAAAAATGGACAAAAATTGATAAATAAACAGACTTGTGAAACAGTGATATATTTTCAGAAAGTGAGGGTACTTTTGACCCGACAATAGCCGGTGTTATATGATCAACCATTGGGCATCTTGTTTTCATATTAAGGCAGTGAATGCAGTGAATGAATAATAAATACAACATTAAAAAGTAAAAGTAAAATATCATACCCTAAAAACTAAAAGATTAAAATCATCCTACACGGTTTTGATGAAAGCGCCATCTAGTGCCGACGATATTATCGCGGATCGATCCTTACTTGGTTGAGTGTCTGGCAGGCGACGAATTCCTTAAAAGAGGACTAATACTATTTTCAGCAAATTATATTATACTAAGTCTTATAACCAACCAACTGTCGGTAATCTATTCAAGTTTTATGTTGTGCTCACAAGGCGTCACCACTTGTATGAAAACAAAAATATTTTTCACAAAACCATTATTTTAATTTAATTAAAAAATATTAAAGAAATTTAAGAATGGAAGAAATAATGGCAACACTACGCTTAATTCAAAAAGATCTCGAAAACCAAAAAAATACCATAAAAGAAAACGGCGTAGAAATTGCAAAAACAGTGACACAAAACATGAATTTAATTTTAGACGAAAAACTAAGTCACCTGGATCAAAAATACGCAACCCTAAATGAACAAATTCAAAAACAAGAACAAAAGCTGAATATATTGGAAAAACAGGCAAGACACCGAAATATTGTATTTTTTGGCATCGAAGAACGTAACACACCCTTCTCTTACTCTGATTTGGAAACGGAAATTATTAGTTTCATTTCAAGATATCTTAAAATAAAAAATAGATCGTAATGAAATACAAGAAATCAGAAAAATAGGGAAAAAGATGGAAAAACCAAGGCCCGTAGTGGTCACACTGACAACCGTTGGGAAAAAAATTGAAATTTTTAAACAAAAAAAGCTATTAAAAGATACAAACTATTACATCAAGGAAGATTACCCACAACATATTTTGGAGAAAAGGAGAATGTTACAGGAACAACTAAACATTGAACGGGAGAAGGGTAATAAAGTTATACTAAAATACGACAAAATAATTATAATTGGAAAACAAGAGGCAAATAACACATCGGGAAACAATAAAAGATCCCTCCCAACATCGCCTCAAGATACCAATAACCCCAACAAAGCAACGACTAGTACTCAACCAGTAAAGAAAAATAAACGTACATCAAGCATCTCCCAAAACCTAACCGATTATTCAGAAGATATAGTCAAACCAGGAATCCTGAACTACCTTGTGAATAAAAATCCAACCAACCAAGTTTTGTCAAAAAATAATCAAAACCAATAGCAATCGGCACCCTCTCTCAAAAACAAAACAAATAAAAAAGGCAACAAAGAAAACTATCTTCCAAGCCGGCTGGTCACCGTGGAAGAGAATGACCACTACCCTCCGAAGAAACAAAGGATTAAAGTAGCCAGAGACAGAGACAAGTGGAAATCTTTGGAGGAGGCCTTCACCTGAGAGGGGTCTATGCATAAAAATTCTAATAATAACATAGATATAATAAAAATGTTAATTGATAATAATGAAAATAATAATTGATAATGATGGAGAAAATAATTTAATAATAATGAAATAATGATTGATTTATGCATGACTGAATTGAATTGAATTGTATTATGTATTATATGTTATATATAGTAATAATCTAAAAAAGAATTAAAATCTAGAATAATTTTAATATAATATTAAATAGCATACCATTTATAAAACCAATATGTTATGTAAAAACGCTTGGTAAATGCATGGAATAAAAGGCTTTTTTATTTTTTATTTTTATTTATTTTATAATTAAAACTATTTTGATACCGGACTCTAACCATAAACTCGAGGTAATTTATCAAATAATTCCTTACAAAACTGTACGGACGATTTTATCTAAATACAAAAAGCTTGAAAGCTTCGACATGTTATTATTCAGATGATATCAACACATCTATTCCGCTCTCACTGGCTTTTGGCTAGCGTACCTGTCAAAACGAAACTACGAGTATCATGGACATTGAACCATATGAAATGTTCACTGGAACGTAGACATCGGATCATGTAACGTTTTTTATGCTTAGGTGAGCTTAAAAATAATGAAGTTGTCAAACAATTTTTTGTGTTGTTACATAGTTTATTTAGTACGGGGAGAAATTCTGAAACCTAATGTCTACTTGAACTTAAATAATCTTTGGTTAGTCATTAAGTAAGAACGACTCACTATAGGCATTCGCTGAAGAATCCTCTCAATCGGGGCTCGAGAGCCTCGTCATTCAGAGGAAGGACTCACGCTCGGCCTGGAATGCCATCGGGACTTGGGGCGGTGTTCTTGGCTTTGAGCCGTCGCATCGCCAGCGTTAGTTCTGCCCAAGTGACCTCAGCCACGTCTTCGTCATCCCCGTTAAGCGCCTCATGCGTCGCAGTCGGATCCATCTGTGGTGGAGTGTGCTCCACCACCCGCAATGAAAACAGGGAGCCGACAACCATCTAAAGTAGCTCTGGCTGAAGGCCGGTCTGTGGTGGAGCCCATGGGCACACCTTGCCTTTAACCATGCGGTAATGGCGCATTATTAGTCTGATGAAAGTGCTTATTTGCAATGAATCATGCCTTTTGCCACGTAATCTCCATATGATACTATTCTTTATTCTATTTCAAAAGGTCTAAAGGTTAAAATATAATAAAAGGTCAGTGGATATTTATGTGGTTGGATTGTAATACATTGATGCTTGACACATTAAAATATTACAGATAAATATAGGAATACCTAATCATAATACATAAAGTATATAAATAACAGAGAGTATTGAACTGTTACGGTAAAACTAGAAGTAAATCTAGTATTACTTAATCGGTTTCATAATATAAAAGTTCCCTCTGGGTATCGCATTAACTTTATTTTATGGACTTTTATAGTTATTCCACCAAAGCGAGGCAAAGAAATTTAAAAAGAAGTTTTATGTTATATTCTTCTATGGATAATACACTTGTATGACCGCCTTTAACCACAAAAACATGTACCTGCTACAATTTAGAGTACCGTTTTTTATTGATGGTTCAATTACATTCGATTTAAAAGTTAAAATTTCATGTATTATCATGCTTAAATTGCTCGTAAAAAAAGGTAATAAAGTCAAATTGACGTAATGTCTAAACATGACTGTACAGTATTTGGATCGCGTGACAACCTACGCACACCCACTGTGGAAACTTTTATGTGATTAAATTCTGGTTATTGTAGAATAGGTGTTTTGAAGTAGCAGATACAGCTGAGAAATGAATAGGCCGGCTCGACCGGAGTGATAACACGCCCTCACAGAAAACCGGTGTGAAATAGCGCTTGCGCTGTGTTTCTCCGAGTGAGTGAGGATACCGGAGGCCTATAAACTAACCGGCAACGCACTTGTGACGCCTCTGGTGTTGCGGGTGTCCATAGGCGGCGGTAATCGCTTACCGTCAGGTGATACGTCTGCTCGTTTGCCCACGTATTCGATGAAAAAAAAAAAAGAAAAAGGAATATATATGACAAATCCGAGAGATATAGAAACAGTTGTAGGTTACATAGTGCTAGGGATATGCAATTCATTTATCAAGTCTACGAGTGCTGGTAAGATCAATTTGTGAATTCCGAGATTATGAAACTAAATGTTCAGGGATTTCTATTACGGGTTATTGAAGATGATGATATACCCGTTAGTATTTTAAATCATGAAAAAATAACAAAAATGACTGAACTACATAATAGTCATCAGTAATCATTGAAAAGAAAAAATACAGCTCAAAAGTACAACAGCTTTAAAAAAAAAGTAGAGCCAACTCATCTATTTTTAAAAACAAAAGTGTCTTAAACTTAACGGCAGTTATAACCACAAGAAAGATAAAAATAAACCAACATAATAGAGAGATATTGTGGGAAAACATTGTCGTATCGGAAGTCGTGCATTAAGGGATTAAGCGATACATTACATAGCAGTTATTGGTACTTGCGCCAATGGACAGATTGCCGTCGTCCGGGCGAGTGCGAGGCTCCCCAATTATCCAATTGATACAAATTTGCAGGCGACGTTGATCTGTTTATTGTAGACTGCAATAACGCTTTGCACTTGTGTTGATGGAGTTAGGCTGATCTATTAAACTGATTGCACTATTTGCGAAACGTGTCAAGGCGACAGCTGTTACGTTTTAGGTGGTCATCAAATGCAATCAACGGAGGTTACACAGATGAAGCTTAAATTGTGTTAGTATAGGTAAGGACGCATTCACAGTTTTCAAGTTTTAAATAGAAGTCATTTTCTATGGATCTTAGAATGCAGGAGGGTCACCCATGCCTCCTTTAATAAATTTAGACGCTCTATATCCGATAATACTAACAAAACTAACCAAATTTAATATCCTATCCTGTCTTAATTTTGTTATTTTTTTTTTCATCTTTTATTTCTTTAATTACATTATATTAATAAGAGTATCGCAATTGTAATCTATAATTAAGTAGTATTAAGCTCCTTTATTATTTGTTTTTTGTAAAAGTTACCTTACTCCTAACACTGTTTTGTTAGGTGTATTTTATTTTATCTCATATGGTGAATGTTGTGTGTACCTGTAATAGGCATGCATATTGATAATATTATTGTATATTTTTTTTAAAAGTGCAACGTATGTGTGATGTTGGTATACCTAAATACATAATTAAAAAATAATTTAATTGAATGATACCCATTGAATTATTCTTTTCTTTTTTTGAAGGTAATGGTTGTATCTACTCAAGGTTTAAGCCATTAATATTCTAAAAACAATTTTTTTTTCTGTTTTTGGAAGAAGATACTTGGGTTACTCCTATTTTAGAAAATATAACGTAATTAACGTCCACGTCTCGAGTGCTCGCCACAGGATATACTCGCCGTATATGTTGGACAAAATTGTAGACAGTAGGCAGCCCTGGCGCACACCTTTTCAATGGATAATGATTTTGAAATGGTTTAGTCCATCCTGACGATGCCCAGTCAGGAAAGTGACTTGTGAGATTTAGGTAAGGTTGCGATAGTTACAATCAAGCTTTTAAATATTTTCAAAGACAAAGACATATTTAAAAGTAAACGTTTCAAAAGTAGATAAATATACAATATTCAGGTGCATTTTATCTCCGTTTTCTTGCGAAGTCATAAATAGACATTTTTTTCGGTTTCATAAGAAATTGTATAAGTCGCTAGTGTTTGAAAACTCACAACACTGGTTGTTACGTAAATAGTAGAAACGACAAGTCAGGTGGTAATTTCGAAAGTATGGATATATAATAAGTATGGATGACTGATAATACTGTTTCATTATAATTATTAGTGAAACGAGATCATGCACACGTAATAAGTAAACATAAGACATTTAATTAGAAAGACTTACAGGAAGTGTAAAGCAAGTTTAGCTCTCAAGAAATATTTATAGTTTTATTGCCTTCAATTAATAGGTTTTGAAAGTCACCCAAATGAATTTATAAGTAGAAAGTCATAACAAGAAAAAGTATAAAAACCCGGCTACGTAAAAACTTGTGATAAAATTATATGTATAGCTTATGTCATCCGGGCTATTATTACGAATCAACTGACATCTCGTACAATTTAATCGTTTCAACAGTTTAGGCGCCACAATAGAACATACAAAAATACATGGTAACTGCCAAAAATATTACCCTCCCTTTTAGCTTTGCCGTAGTCGGGTAAAAGGCTTTTCTTATTTGCAAAACGAGTCGGTATAATTAAGGACATAGCATTTTAGAGATAATATATTTATTAAATTATATGAATAGCTTTAACATACTTTAAGTTTTATAGGCTTCGCATACAAATAACTTTTTTATCAAAGTATAATACCTGGTTTAAAATATTTACTAGCGTTCACGTATAGCTTGTCAGGACACTAATTTTAGCATTTGTACACAAATAAAAATTTGTATACAAACATGCATTTAACACGTTTTTTTTTATCGTAGTATTTTTTCCAAAGCTGAATTTTAGTGTCTACAAAGAGCGATTGCCGTCAGAACTCCACGGCTTAAGTACCAGGAGGGAGAGCCACGCTTCGTCATGAACGGGCCGGCTCGACCGGAGTGATACCACGGCCTCATAGAAAACCGGTGTTAAATAGCGCCTGCATTGTGTTTCACCGAGTGAGTAGGATACCAGGGCCCGTATCCCAACCCCTCCGTCAATCCCCGACCCCCAAAGGCCGGCAACGCACTTGTGACCTGTTATCGCTTACCATCAGGTGATACGTCCGCTCGTTTGCCGCTTATTACATCAAAAAAACTAAGCGATTTACGAAATTCTGTAAAATGACAGTTGTCAGAGTTTTTAGGTCTCCAACTACCCTTAAGGATTGCCAAAGAAGACAAGAACTTCGTATGGTAACATACGAGTATATGCATTTCTTTAACTACGCCAGTAATTGTGTTAGTTCACTAATAGATTTCGACTGACTTCCTAGTCTAGTTGACATTCTAAAAACAAACATTATAAATAGAAAACTGAAGAAATGACGTCATATCAACGCTAAGTCTCGTGGCCAAAACAAAATATTAGCCAATAATACAAGAAGAGAAGAGGTGGTAGCAATTGTAGAAAGAAAATCGACGAATTAAAAAAGGGGGCAGCACTACTACCAACGATACTGAGATTCTGTTGCAATAACAGCTGCATAACATTAATTTCAAGTACCTACGTCAGTCGGAGCACGACCACACCTGTTTTGATCCCCATATACATTAAAGTATTAAATATATTAAGTAGTCTATTAACTTTCATATTAACTACCAACTAGACTTATCACATTATATTGAAATCAAAATAAAATTTTATTACGAAAGCAAAAAGAAAGTAGGTAATAAATTTATAACGAAATTTTAATTACCACAAATGGCTACTTGCATCTAATAGTATTAAAATGAATTATTTCTAAGAAGGCACACGTGATTATAAGAACCGACCTTTGTAAGAAGATTTCGAATTAATGTGACACGTACGTGACATTAGTCTGACAGTTGGTGTGACATAATATTATCGGGATTAAATTAACTGTTCTTAATTCGATTATTTCGATACTGGTTCGGTTCTTTAGATATTTACTAACTCATGTTTTAGGGTCTCGTTCCATTGAAATAAAAAAGTTGTTTAAAATAATTTACTACCTTTTTCATCTATATCTCGATTATCCGTCAGGTAATATCCATTAAGCAATTCGTTGATGGATGAAATTAGAATTCGTGTATAATATAAACAATTGGTCTATAATAAAAATAAAAGTGGGGTAATTGGAAGCTCAATTTCCAAGCTTTATCTTACAATAATCAAAACAGTATAATGTACAAAGTGAATACAATAAGTATTTTCTTTTCATTAAAAATATAAAATGCTAGTTACGGTATTTCACCATCATCGTCAATAACCAACACTGAGACATAGACGTCTCCTTAATAAGGAGTTTTAATAATAGTTATAATTGGCTTAACATTAAAAAAAATAACAAGACAAACACACATAGACACAATATATATAAAAAACACTTTCGTTAGGACAGAAATAATTTGCATAAATCAGTTACTAAAAACCTAAGGGCTTTAACAATACCACCTGTAGGTACATTTATTTATAAAAAATATATCAACAGTATACATGCAACACACTTTTAAAAATATTATGTAGTATGCATGCCCATTACACCAGAACATCTAACAACACGGTGTGAGGAGTAAAATAATAGTTTCAAAAAACAAAATACTAAAATACTATACAACTTAATTATTAATTTAGGAAATAAAGGATGAATAAATTGAAATAACAAAAAGTAAAATAGATATACACAAACAAAAACTTTTGTTAAAGCTCCATATTATTATGATTTTCATATGAAAAAAAGGATCTCTAGTAGATAAAGCGCAATTATGCCTTTTTCTTACTGAAAGTGCATATGCAGCAGTAGCAAATGACATAAAATGTTTAATCACTAACGATTATGAATACCTATTAATTTCCTTATGTCTTGTATCATGTTCGTAAAACCTGATATAGTTTACAATAATCCAATAACCGTAGATATTTATAGCAGTCATAATTCTATATATATAACATTAAATCCCATTTCGATAACATCTTATACACTCATACGGCACCAAATTATATCCGTATAGTTATCTAAATCATGGAATTAGTACACCTATGTATAAAATAATATCGAAACAACAAGAACACCCCACTGGGATCGTCTAATTGGTCCGCCCAAACACATTTTGGGCTCGGTTTCTATTAAACAAACAGTTTGCGGGAATGGTTTGCAATTAGCGTGTTGGCAAATGATGTAAATGCCGTTCCGGGTATACGTGTGGTATGTGAGATAAATTAATTAAACTGCTCACCAATCTAATTAACTTAAGTCAGTATTATTGCCTAGAGTTTTGTAAACATGTCATTATATAAATGGGTATGAAATACTTTACAATCTGTAAAATTTAGGGTCAGTTTCACCAGTTCCAGATAGTTAGCTGTTATGTAGCACTTTTCAATAGCTAAAAGTTGGAGATATGTGTATGTATATTTATAAATAATTATATATATATATTTATAAATATAAACATATGAAACTGCCTCGAAGGTCTAGGGGTTAGCACATCGATTCTAGTTCTGCAAAACATTTGTTTGTTTGTGTTTTCTATGATTCATAAAATATGTATGTGTATTTATATAAAAATGTATATACTTATTTTTATCAGTGGAATTGTACCTCTGTCAGATGTCTGAAAATATTGTTATTCAAATATTTTATTTTTAGAAATCTAAGATTTGTGTTATCGTATTCTGTAGTTATTCAGCAGATAAGTTCACATAAGTCTACCAAGGACTTTATCACTCAGTGGTGAAACTTTCCCTTAATCTTTTAACAAACACTCACATTTCTAATTTTAAACTTTAACAAATATTGTATATTTTTTATACATATGCATATTTTTGTGAGAAAGACGACAATGACACAACACGAATAACGAAAAGTCAGCAGCAAACTCTATGCCTTGTACAGTTAAGTCTACAAGTAACCGAGATAGTGTCACCTTTCACTTGACTTGCGATTAATATGCACCCGAAACGGGTCATTGCGTAGACCACAATTTATATGTATTGTTATAGTTCCAACTTTCTAATACATTGGCCTGTTAGACCGCTCTGTTGTAATAAGGTTGTACTCATTTGTAACCTCGGAGTATGTCTCGTGGGCGTGGTACATAAAATACCATTACAGTAAATTGAATTACCCAGACAGATGCTTAATCAGATAGATCGTCGAATTTATACAGATCTTACATATGATGTAGGTGGTTTTTCTTATCCATCTTTTTCCGATAACGACCATTAATAATGATTAACGATAGCATAAATGATTTTAGATAAATTTTATTTCAGTTGCTAGATAGCAGAGAAATAAATTGAGCCATCCATTATCACTATAAAATTCCTTTAAAAAACATCACGTTGATACATTACGATACATATAATAATGTAGATAATGCAACAACGCAGCATGATGACCTACAATATCGCGGCCTATTGAGCCCCTATCATTGGGCCCCCAGTCACCAACGAAACATGCCAGCACCAAAAATGTCGTTTTAGGTTAGTCTTCTCTGAGAATGGTACCATCCCGGTCGAGCTGAAATCAGCGTAGCTCTACTTTATTTTGTTGTGTTTCATTATGTGTACATATTATATTATAGTAGGTAGGTGCCAAATGAACATACCGGTGATTTAATGATAGATGAATACACCTATTGACATATGAAATTTAAGAGACAATCCTGTTGTCGCCCTTTTAGGCTCCTCCTCCCACAATACTGGTGTGAGATTAAGTCCTCTGGTAACCTTATTCGTTCGGTAAAAAGTGTTAAGAAAATTGCTTACCATCGGTTTTCTGGGTCTCTTTCAATTCTGGTCGCACCTGTAAACATTCGCAGCCTATATGCAGAGAGGTGTCTCACCTATGAATCTCAAGTCTTATAATATATGCAATACTTACCTTCTTCATAGCCTTTATTAATTCTAAGATTATTTGAGATCGGCTACTTGATCAAACGATTTTACTTAAATGTCAGTTTTACCATGGAGCGATTGGTGTTGGACGTCCGCAATTCTGGGGGCGAACTGAATTTGAAAGTTTGAACTACTACTGACTAGTGAACTATCACTAGTCGTCAGTATTTTTGACCCAATAACGATTGCCTTATGCCCGGTTCCTATATTTAACGAATCGTCATCGTGTGAAAAATTTCTACAACCGACTACGAGTCGTAAATACCGTTCCTCAATTTATTTTTTATAGGAATGATTTTAGCTTACGCTATATATACTACTATTCGTACCTAGAACGGATCGTTTTTCAAATATAGGAACTGGGCATTAGATGTTCATGACAAACTCATATCTATACAAATAAATAAAATTGGAGTGTCTGTTTGTAATATTAAAATAACCGCTTTCTACTACATGCATATGAATGTATATACGATACACATACAAAAATATATATTCTTAAATTTTTTGTCTGTCTGTCTGTTTGTTCCGGCTAATCTCAGGAACCACTGGTCCGATTTGGAAAATTCTTTCAGTGTTGGATAGTCCATTTATCGAGGAAGGCTATAGGCTATATATCATCACGCTACTGTAGAATGAAAACTAATGTAGAATGTTTCAAAAAACGGGGAAAATTTTCACGCCACGGGCAATATAAGACGCAAACGAGGTTGCATGGGTCAGCTAGTTACTTATATGTTTCAGGAAATGTAGTATATAACGTAATATATCTTATAAACTAAACATACCTTCGTCTACGAGTAATAACCCCTTGGGTACATACCTTTTCCTTGATATATTACAGTGTTATTACCCGAGGGTGTGTCTAACACTTTGTGTTGTTCACGGAACTTTTAGAGAAATAAAGTCTTCGAGTTAACGTTGGCAATATTAATATAATAACCAGTACTATATTTATAAAAGAAGTTTGACAATTGCCTACAAAAACTACCAACACATCGTCCTTCACTTATTCACTATTCATTATGCTAATCAGAAAGTTAGGTCTTCGTTAATGTCGACCGAGTGACCGAATTTCAGGGAAATCCAAGATTTTCAGTACGAAATAATACTTTAAAATTGAGATAGCGAAAATGTGAAAATAGGGAATAATGAAACGAGTTCAATACAATCAGTAAACGATAGTGTAAAATGAGTACACTAAATCGTTATCATATATTTATTATATTAACATAGAAACAATATCAAAATAAAATATAAAACATATTTATTACTAATCGGCTATAAGTCAATAGAGACTCTAAATGGGTAACAAGTCAATATATATTTATAAATATTTTTAATATCTATAGTATAATATATAATATTATAAAGAGGAAAACTTTGTTTGTATGTTTGTTTGTTTGTAATGAATATGAATAGGCTCAAAAACTACTGGACCGATTTTAAAAATTCTTTCACCATTCGAAAGCTACATTATCCACGAGTAACATAGGCTATATTTTATTTTGGAAAAAATAGGGTTCCGTAAGATATTGGGGTTTTTCGGACACAAGGTGTAAAAAATCAACCAGAAAATTTACTTATTCTGCGTACGCTGCGTAAACTATAAAAGATGGAACCATAAAATGTTCTAATTAATCGTAGATCTTATAAATATCTACAAAAAAGTCCACGACACACTATACGGGGGAAAATTTTTCGCTACGGGCAATAAAAGACGCAAACGAGGTTGCGTCGGTCAGCTAGTAATGTATAAACCAGCTAAACCCCGCAGTGATCGAACCCGATTTTTTTTTGTGCCTTTGCTAGTCTAAAATAAGTAGCCTAAGTTACTAATTATTATCATAATGGTGCGGCCATTCCGCAGATTAGTCGGAATAAATAAACAGACAGACCGATCACAATTTTAAAAATTGATTTATGTTACTATCTTATATATATGCATGTATACTTTAATATGCATTTAGTAAAAAGCTGTCAATTTCAAATCACAAACAGACATTACTACGAGTATTTCATTTATTTGTATAAAAAATATTAGCGACGCAAGAGGAAGGCGAAGACTCAGGACGAGTAGGCAAATGCGCCTCGACTCGATGTCCAGGAGGACACCGTGGTCGTCCGACGTCCAGTGACTTAAAGTTACAAACAGTCACTTTAATTTTATTACCACCACAGCGCAATAATAATACCCACAAGCGCTGGAAATAACTCTTATAAGACTGACAACTACAGTTATTAAAAGTGCCTGGAATTATGAATGGTTTTAATACTAAGCAACTAAATTTATCACTGGAAAGTAGTCAGGAGTGCACCTTAATTAATGCAAAAGAGGATTAAGGTTTAAGTCGCATTTATCGGAATCAATTTGCGCTTCAATTTTAAAATAAAAATTCTTTCTTTTGTTATTAAGTCTCGTCTGCATTTTATGTACCTAATGCTTGTAATGATACAAAGTTCTTGGAGTCAGTTTTCGCCGCAATTCGATAACATCTAATGAGCATGATATACTAAATGTTGGACATAGGTCTCTTCTTAAAAAGAAGGTTTTGGCCTTCTGTCAAATGCTGACCAGACTATTTGGTATAGCATTTGTTTCGAGATTTCCTGCTACATATTTACCGTGATGACGTCCTACTTAATTTAGTCGCCTATTACGACACCTACGGGACGAATAGTGGTCGTGACACTCCATATTATTAACCCATCACCACACGGGCATTACTTATTAAAGTACTAACGTTGACGTTGACGAATGGAAGTTGGTACTTAATAAGTACCAACGTCCATTTTATATGCTTCGTTTATCAAACCGTACAATATGTATGTAAAAAAATAAAGGATAATCCTAAAGTATTAATTTCTTATTAAGAGAGAAGAAATAAGAAAAACAAATGTTTGTTTGATTCGATGTAAAAATAGATTTTTTTATCTGTTAAGTTCACTTGACACTAAGCTTTGGACAAAACTGCTATGATAGTTATTATATTATACCATTTTGGTAGTCAAATAAGTTTTACCGCATTCGACTGTAGAAAAGGACAGCCTATGTCCGCTATTTGGAGACTTAACTCTTATCCAATTTTAAAATTGGCATCAAAATTGTTTTTAAACGGCCTTGTCGATAGTGTTTTTGTTGGACGGGCTAACGGCTGAATATCTGACATTCTAGGCCCAGTTCGGATCGCTCCACCCACGTACAGATACTCTCACTCCTGGAATTTAATGGATAAACGTCGCTCATTGGCTGCTTTTATGTTCCCAAGCTCGTTAGTTTTATTACCTGATGGAGCATTCCATCTTACCGTACCTTTGTATTTTATATTGGTGCGGGAAAACTATTCTTCTTTTTTAAACAAAAGATCTTAATTAGTAAATATACATAACTTTATAAGTGGATGCTAAAAGTTTTGTAAAATAAATACTTTATTCTCAAACAGTTTTATTTTATTTTACAAGAATGTCAATAAAGATTTAATTTTGAATGTTAGCTTATAGATTTCATGTAAAGAACTTGTAAAAACATTGTAAAAGGTTAAAAAACATTAGAAGTAGGTATTTTAATTAAAATTGAAAATATTGTTAAAAAAACATTTGTACCTACTAGATAAAAATATTAACGTGTTATCGCTCATAGCCCAGTTGCACTTGGTGATTAGAAACAATCACTGAACCCTCAGTGATTGTTTCTAATCGCCAAGCACCAAGCAACGACGGCGCAGTCAATACCTGAACGCGTGATCGCTGGTGACATGTTACCATGAGCGTCTCCGTGATTCGTAGGTCACGTTAAGCAGTCTGTCCCGTGTATCATAGGATAACAGTCGTGTTGGAGATCGGCGGCTTGAAAACATCCAACGACAAGATTTACACAGCCAACGTTGTCTTGCCAGTAACCAACCCGTACTTGGCCAGCGTGTGGACGTATGGCCTAAACCATTTCCTAAGACGAGACTCAAACCCAGCAGTGGGACATTATGGGTTGTTGATGTTGATGATTTGTGTTATATTCATATCATCGTTCACTTCTTTTTATCCACTGCTGCACAAGGCTTCAATATTCATTTCTTGGTCATAAATTAAAGTACCCCTCTAATTAAGTCGTGCATAGCATTTATAAACTAACTGATTCGATATCCTTTAATTTTTTTTTTCATTCTTGAGAATTTTTGTTTCAAATAAATCTTGCCAATAATTTGTCAAATCGATCAATTGGTTACCAAGTGTTATTCAAACACTAGGTCTTCTATTATTTTCTAGCACACTCATCTATAATTAGCTACATCTTTACATCTTTACGATACGTTATTTTTGGTTTACGTGATGTATTTTAAAATAATTATTATCTGCAGTAAGCTCTCAATGCTTACACATGTGGATAGTTTCGTCTACTTTACTTTTTATAGTCTATTTTCCCAGGCCGATAATGTAGCAATTTGAAATAATGACCGCACAATTAGGGTTGCAGACAAAAGTATCACCGTGTACGATCTTGATGAATGAAATTGAGGTTTACTGTTAGAATGGGATAAACGAGTTTGTGAATGTGTTCACACCACCTTCACACTAGCTTTTGTCTGCAGCTCCGTCCGTGTATAAGTCGGTTATCGCGGTTCACAGTACCCTATGCCCTACCTTAAAAATCCAAGTATCAGAATGCAAAATTTCATTGAAATCGGTGCTTCAGCTTAGCCATGGAAGTGTCATAGACAAACAGATAGACAGAATTACGTTCGAATTTATAATATTAGTATGAATAAAGCTGATCTCAAAAAGAAGAACACAAAAAATATAATAATATTTAAGATTGTTTTGTTTCACACTATAGTCAAATAACAAAAGAGTTTTTAATTTTAGGTTTTAAGGTCAGCACAGCACAGTTAATTTTAGTCTTAATTTAATCGTCACCGTGATTCATTTACTTTTCCTTCCAGTTTCCTATTACTTTTGAGAATTAAATGTAGAGTTGAATAAAATAAATACTATATGATTGATGTTTAGACTTGATTAAATTAATTGAAATTATATTATTGCGTTTATAAGCCATCGCTCTCTTCCGGGGTTGGTTTTAAATACTCATAATTTTTCGGATGTTAGTGTTTTTGCAAGAATTTACAATTAAGAACAATAAAGAGAATAGTTACATTTACATAGGTGCCTTAATTACTCGTAGCAAATAGTTTTTCAAGTGAAAATTAAGTAAGAGTATTAACAAGCTCAGATTGAATTTAAAAGTGAAACTAAGTGTTAATTAATTGAACATTAAGTAGCAAAATCAAGATCGAATACCCATTAAAGCTTAGCGCTTCTATTTCTAGCTAAACTAACTTCAATATATAATTTATGAAACTAATTAATATCATGTGTTTCATTACGGTCTGAACCTACCTATATCTATTGTTCCAAGTTTCTAAGAAATTAATTGTATGCTTCTAGATACGCCACAAGGGATCAGTATATATAGGACTGAAGGCTTAAATTGCGGATTCAGTACACTAACGTCTTTAAGTTTTGTTAAGGTTCCCTCGCTTCTGTGGTGCTTCGGACATGTTTGCGTGCGTGGATGATTTCTATGCGTTTATGCGCTAGAAGACAGCGTCTGTGGTGCCGTATTTGCGTGGTATTACCAATTCTATTTTTAAAATGAAAACAGAAAGTATGTACTCCGCCATTCTCTGTCGTTTCACTGAACTATATAGTAGAAGAGGAAACTGATTGTTTTTGTAGTTTTAAGTAGCAACTTAAAACGATTTTTTTTTTTAATATTGAATGCGATTTTGTTTGAATTTTGATTTTGACTAGAATGTTAATTTCATTACATGGTTTAAATTAATTTAATTTTAATTTGTAATTGTATGCATGCTTAAAATATGGATTTGTTTTGAATTTAGTATGAAATAAATGGTTTTTATTATTATTATACATACCTATTTGGATCCAAGATTAGGGATTAGAATATTTTAGCGTATACGAAACTAAGCGATACAATTATCCATCCCGGTCAATGATCCAAACGCAGGTTGAAAACTGGTAGGTTAAAAAAGAAAGGAAAGCTTTAAAAGAGTCTCAATCCTGAAGAGACCATATTGGGTTCAGCGAGGACGAGGACAAACACAAGACCGATTCTACAAACAGATGAGATTTGTAGGTTGCCAGAGAAAGATAGATAAGATATGATGTATAAAGTACTTTTTTGATTCATCAGAGAGAAAGCAGATTAGTCACCCGTTGGCAAGTGATTATGACTGCTCATAGACTCCTGTATCTCAAAAAAAGGCAATTACTGCTCTTTAAATGCGCCCTAAGCTCGGCACCCGTCAGGCAAAGCTCGAGCTGAGTAGATGGCAAACTTGGCATGGCTAGCTTCAAAGTAGCAAGGTAGTAAAAATAATGTAATCTGAATAAATCGAATTATAAATAAACGTGGTGAAGTACGCAATGCTATGTCCGCGAGGCAACGCTGCTAGTATCTATCAAGGGCACATTTTCACCAAGAGAGATGCTAATTTAACATAAATTGTTTAATTAAAAGTTAATTACATAGTTCTATTTGCTAATAAGAAATAAATAAGAAATATAATCAATGAACAATCAAAGGAAAAGAAAACCTCTTTAAAAACAAAACATGGACGTTAAGACTGTTTAAAGTTGGCAAACTATAGAGGCTGAGTCAAACGGTAATTGGAGACTTCCATTGAGTTTGCCGGTTGCTCAGCTTTAATACGAAGGATCAGATATTCTTCTATTAATTTGAAATTGTTTAGTGATTTCAACACAGATAATTTAATGGAAATTAGGTATATTTCTTTTGTATAAGGGTTACTGCGCACTGGTGATTTTAAACGGCTAATAGTTAAGTCTGTACGACAATTTGTATGATGGCGTATAACTCAGTTCTTCAACCGTAAAAAGTTGTGAGATTCATTTAATAAATAGCAAGTCCAATAAAGACATTGACTTGGCAATCGCGCTAAACAACCTAATTTAATCTAATAACAATAAGTATTGGTGAAGTCAATCTCTTTATTGGACTTGGTAATACATGGATTTGAAAACTTTTTACTGTAGAAAAACTGAGTGGCGAGACTTGTTTTTTTTTACAAGATACGTTTTTGATAGCATATGTTTAGAGATTACTGCGCACTTGTGACTTTAAAATGCCGATAGTTTAATCTGTACAGCAATCAGTATAATAGTGCACCTGAAAGCCTGAAAGCTTATAATCTGAATAATATATAATATGATTGTTAAACATTGCACAATGTGTGTAAAGTATCATGAACTATCCGTCGACTATGAATTAATTCCAAAGTTAGTTCAGCTAAATATTGAGTATGTTCACAGACTTAATAAAGTAATTAGTCGGTTCGCAGTTTAGTATGGGAGATATTCGGGTATTACTGTAACTCATTTTATGATACATTTTTAACTTTCACCAGGCCCATTTATTTATAACTATTTATATTTTGATAGGTAGTAGAGCTATGCTGATTTCAGCATGAATGGGTCGGCTCGACCGGGGAGGTACTACCCTCGCACAGAAGACAAGCCTAAAATGACGGTTTTAGTACTGTCGTATTTCGCTGGTGAGTGCGAGACCGGAGGCCCAATGATGCAGGGGTGACAGTTATCGTGGTAAGTGTGTGAGCAGTGGAATGTTCGTAAAGTCATGTAGAGGGTGACGTGGATCGAACCGTCGGCCAGGGAGACCCGTAGAAACGGTGGTGCCGCTGGCCGCCCGCGGCATAGAGAGGGGCCCAACCACGGCTAACCACCCTGGGAGGCTGCCCCGTCAGGTCGCGCATAATCCACGGAGTGGCTCGTCGTGCCGGTTGGTGACCGGACGGTGGGACCAGGCGACCACTTCCGGGAGGGTACGGGGGCCCTTCCGCCCGACGGTTCGGTCACCGTCAGGCCTCACTATTGTATGGCGACACAGCATTCCGAGCCTCAGTATTACACTGCCACGATGACTGTCACGCCTTTTACGCTCCCACTTCTCCCCATCTCTTTTTATCATGGCAGTAAGGAAAAAAAAATATAAACGTTCAACAGCGGCACGCCATTTTCCCACCAACCCGCTTTTTGAGGTGGAGTTCACTAACATCCGTGGACTCCATGCAAACCTCAACGCCGTCCACCAACATCTTGAGACCGCTCGGCCGGCCATGCTTTTCCTAACGGAGACACAAATACGCCGCCCTGCCGACACGACATATCTTCTCTACCCCGGCTACGTGCTTGAGGAGCGCTTCCTCGCCAAGGCTGGAGTGTGTCTTTTCGTCAGGGCGGATGTTTGTTGTCGCCGATTACGTTGCCTTGAAGACCCATCCTTCTCCACTATATGGCTACACGTGGATACTGGCTCCTCGAGCCGAATCTATGTGTGCCTATATCGATCCCATTCTGGAGACTACGAGACAACTAAGCTCTTCGAACATCTCAGTCAGGCAGTGGATAAAGCGCAGGAACAGTTCCCGACCGCCGAACTGGTGTTTCTGGGAGACTTTAACGCCCACCATGAGTCCTGGTTGGGATCTTCCAGAACTGACCACGCGGGTCGGACTGTCCACGCATTCGCTCTCACGCATGACCTCACCCAGTTGGTACTCCAGCCCACCAGGATACCAGACATACTGAGTCAAGCGCCTTCCTTGCTGGACCTTCTGCTGACGAGTCACCCAGAGCAGTACAGTGTATCGGTGCTCGCCCCTCTGGGATCCTCCGATCACTGCCTGGTGTCCACCACTGTGCCTCTTGTTGCCCCCCCACGAGCAGTGGCAGCAAAAAGACGCTTATGGCACTACTCGTCTGCAGACTGGGATGGAATGCGGGACTACTTCGCATCTATCCCGTGGGCACAACGCTGCTTTAAATACAGTGATCTGTCGCAATGTGCGGCCGCTGTGGCCGGCGAGATCACTGTCGGAATGGAATACTACATTCCCTACAGTGAGGTCGCCGGCGCAACGACCCGTCGTTGGTTCAATCGCGAATGCGCCCATGCTGTCGCCCTAAAGCAATCAGCCTACCGCGCATGGACCAGGGCCCGCGCTCACGGCCACCCCGACGTGGTACGACTAAAAGCAGCGTTCAACAAAGCCACTAGGGAATGCAAGAAGGCTTACATCACAGCGGATGCCCAGCGCATCGCGCGGCTTGGCCACGAACTCGTCGCATACCCTACGGGTAGCCGAAAGTTCTGGCGATTGGCTAAAGCCGTGCAGTCCAACTTCTGCCAGCCCTCGCTACCACCGCTTAAATATCCCGACGGATCACTTGCCCATCAGCCGCAGGAGAAAGCGAAACTGCTTGTAGATCTCTTTGCGGCTAACTCCCGAGTCGAAGACCGCGGCATGCACCCACCTACCATTCCGGCCTGCGATGCAACAATGCGGGATATTCGCATCCGGCTGAGTGATGTCCGCTCAGAGCTTCGGTCTCTCGACGTTCGGAAAGCCAGTGGACCCGACGGTATCCCAGCGGTGGTTCTTAAGAACTGTGCACCAGAGTTGTCTCCGGTTTTGACGCGCCTGTATCGCCTGTCATATTCCTCGGGAACTGTTCCGGAGGCCTGGAGGGAGGCGAATGTTCAGCCCATTCCCAAAAAAGGCGACCGCTCCAACCCGGCCAACTACCGCCCAATAGCTGTCACCTCCATTATCTGCAAAGTGTTCGAACGGATCATAAACAAGCAATTGGTCCACTACCTGGAGGATCACACCCTACTTAACGATCGTCAATATGGTTTTAGGCCGAACCGATCCACGGGTGATCTTCTAGCGTATGTCACACACCTTTGGGGTGAGGCTATTGACAGGCACGGGGAATATTTGGCTATTAGCCTCGACATGGCCAAGGCCTTTGATAGGGTTTGGCACCGTTCGCTTCTCTCCAAGCTACCGGCATTTGGCTTGCCCCCCAAACTCTGCAACTGGGTTGCCGGATTCCTGCACCAACGTCGCATCAGAGTACTTTGTGACGGCGCGGCCTCCGACGTTCAGTCGATTAACGCAGGAGTACCGCAGGGTTCCGTCCTGTCGCCCACGCTGTTTCTTCTGCATATCAATGACATGTTAGACCTTGGCAACATTCATTGCTATGCAGACGACAGCACAGTTCATGGACGATATTTTGGGCGCCCTACGGCAAAGCCGGTAGATGTAGAGGAAAAACGACAGGAGCTTGTCGCTGAGCTTGACCATGTTCTAGGCCGCATTTCACAATGGGGCTGCGAGAATCTGGTCGAGTTTAGCGCCAAGAAAACACAGGTGTGCGCGTTCTCTGCCAAAAGGTCTCCATTCCTTCCCCTTCCGACTTTTCAGAACACTCAACTACCATTACAAGGCAGGCTCGATGTCCTGGGCATGGCCATCTGCTGCGACCTCAACCCGCGCGAGTATGTTGAGAGCGTCACTAAGGCGGCCTCGCGGAAGTTAGGTGTTCTCAACAAGGTGAGACGGTTCTTCTCGCCCGGGCATCTGTGTCTCCTTTATAAGACTCAGGTTCGCTCGTGCGTGGAGTACTGTTCACACCTTTGCGATGGAGCCGCGCAGTATTTGTTTGACGCTCCCGACCGGTTGCAACGGCGAGCAATTCGCATTGTCGGCAGTCCCGAAGCCTCCGAGACCCTTGAACCCCTGCAAATGCGTAGAGAAATCGCCTCTATGGCAGTCCTCTATCGCCTATATCATGGGGAGTGTTCTGAAGAGCTCTTCCAACTGGTCCCCCCTTCTCCCTTCCTCTACAGGACGACACGTGCTGGCCTCCGAAGTCACCGCTTCAGAGTGGAAGACATACACTCTCGCACTCATCGATTTGGCTCTTCCTTCCTGTGCCGAGCGGTTAAGACCTGGAACTCACTACCAGCGCACGTGTTTCCGTCCCACTATGATCCCGGGTCCTTTAAGAGGGGCGTGAAAAAGCATCTCACTAGGCCGCCATAGTTCTGGTCACCATGCTGCACTGTCCTTGTTTGCATTGAGGATGGTGACCACCACTCTTGGATTCTGCTGGTGCTTTCCATCAGGCAGGGCAGAGTCATTTTGGTAGCTCAGGTATAAAAAAAAAAAAAAAAAAAAAAAAAAAAAAAAAAAAAAAAAAATAGTAATAATATCTTCATTAAAACCCGTTGAGTAGTTTAAAAGATCTAAGCGAACAGACATCGGAAATAACTTGATTTTAACAGACTTTAAAAAGAAGGAAAGAACATCCTTGTACAACTCCACTGTATTTTTTTATGTTTTTTATCTCAGAACTTTCGACTGGATGAAAGGATTTTGATTTTTTTTTGGATTTAACAGCTGGTGCTTCTCATGTGGTTCCATTTCAGTTTCGTCCAGTTCTTGAAGTCGGATTTCTTTTCTTAAAATTTTGTATTTTAAACTATGTAAAGATTGTGTGAGTTGTCGTTGTTTTACTTTAATGGCAAAATTTTCCATAAACTAATATTAATAATATACGTATACGACAAGCAAAAAAAGCACACTGAACTCACAAGCAAAAAATTGGACAGTCTAAAAACTCAAGCGCCTGCTGAAAAGAAGTAGCAATATGTTTCACGGCGTCTTAAGTTTGTGATGACAAAAAATATAGACTACTAATAATATTATTTAATAATTAAAATATAATCATGGAATTATATGTAAATTCTTGTAAATCATTGAAAATAGTTTATATTTTTTATAAAATTTTAATAGTAGCACATTTCTGTTTCACATTGCGCCTGAAATAATAAATATAGCAAAACCTAGCACTACTCAATTTAGAGATGGGTAGTCTTCATCTTTCCTTGCTTTAGTAATAACATTAGATTTAAAACTAAGTGGCGTTAAAGATAATGGTAAAAAATAAAGCTAGGCTAAAATATTAATGTAGTTCAAGGTACACACCTATAATATTGAGCAAACTAGAACATTAAATAGTATTATGTTGTTTTATTTTAAGTACTCGCATTTTACATCGTATCGTATTTTTCTGACAACATTGATTGAATTTAGAGGGGTGACAACAACAATTTCTTGTAAACTCACATAGTTTACAAGAAATGGTAAAATTGTATTTATTAGATGATATTTATTTATCATTAGAATTTCAATTACATACACCTTTCTATCACAGCAACATCAGAAACCTGACTAAGATGTACGCGGCATTTAGTATAATTAATTCTATTTAGCGCAATAAAATTTAATTACAAGTGGAAACCCATTCAGTCAGCTAATCCGTTATTTATTGGAAATCGAAGGGATACAACCCGTGGAGATGTGGGCATCGCACTAAAACTGTCACAATTAAAATATGTGACTGTTTTGTTCGAACAGGATAATGTTACGGTCGATCGAGAGAAACAAATGGTATTAGTTAATCGCATTTTCTTGTTCGAAAATCTCTTTCAGGTGAGGGTAGAAATATTTTTACTTTTTTATATATCCATACTAATATACTCGTAATAAAGCTGAAGAGTTTGTTTGTTTGTTTGAACGCGCTAATCTCAGGAACAGCTGGTCCGATTTGAAAAATTGTTTCAGTGTTGGATAGTCCATTTATCGAGGAAGACTATAGGCTATATATCATCACGCTACTACTAATAGGAGCGGAGCACCAATGAAGAATGATTTAAAAAACGGGGGAAATTTTCACGCTACGGGCAATATAAGACGCAAACGAGGTTGCGTGGGTCAGCTAGTGTATATATAAGGCTGTCAAAGAGACTACTCTATTTATTGGAAAGAATGAGAAGAATCCAAAAATAGTAGTCACCATATATACCTACTCATTGCGGATGCAGATAATGTGGCATGGTGACCCACATTATTGGGCCTCCGCTCTTACACTCATTAACGAAGCACGACAGCATAAATGCTACCATATTATATTGGTCTTCTATGAGCGTGTAGTACAGCCTCGATCGAACCGGACCGTTCATGCTAAAATCAGCGTGGCTTTACTCTCTCCTTGTAAAGTATGTCAATAAAGTTTATATCTTTATTTTTCATTTAGAGGGAAAACATGCAGATGGGTTACTTAGTTAGTTAGTATAGTAAGAACTACTGCAGCTCATGATACCTCCTACTTAAGAAAAACATATGTTTTTTTTTATTGGTTTCTTACCTCCGAAACGGAGGAGGGGAGTTTTCCCTTTTATACCGTCAGTGACTCGTTGAAAAAATTGCTCAATACTGATCTGTCCTACCCAAGGTACCATTCATACGTAAACTAATAAGTATATGGAAATTACATCATCTTAACACTTAGTCACGTGTTCAAAACGAAATATTAGCCAATAATGCAAAAGAATAAAGGTTTTAACTCGCAGAAAGAGAATCGACGCAAAACATTCCGCCCCATTACCGCCCCATTTGTGCTACAGTATGAATTACTTATGGCTAGTTTTGTATGTTTATGACTTTATAGGAAACAAGAGTGGGAATAATCATTAGGCACTTTTACAACGAGTAGGGAAGTAGCGGATAGCATCCCAAAAAGCTCATTAATTAATCCGCCCGTGACAAGGTCATGGTAAGAACTGTAAAACTTCCAAACTCTCTTGAGCTATAATAAGCTTAATACTTATTAATATTAGGTATTTTTTCTCGTGGAAACACAGTTTTATCAATGCTATTATCAGTTTTAATTAAAATTTCCTTGTATTGACTTTACTATTCGAAAAACCCGGATAAATTCAAACAAGAAATTCGGCATAAATGGAACGTTAATAATTCAGTGATCAGAAATCATAGTACGTTAATTGAATTAAATCAAAGTGATGCAGTCATGATTAATTACGGGTGGGTTAATCACGCTCTAGTTCCCTATATAATCACGACCATAGACTAACGAAGCGGCGTGTAGGGATGAGAGAATGGAATTCAATAGGTAGCCAGCCATTGTGGCGCCTCTTGAAATATCTCGTTAGGTCAGTGTAGATACTGGCTGTTACGCAGATGTGAATAGAAACTCTTAGTTATCAAACTTGTTTATGGGAAATTTTACATATTCATTTTACGAGGAATCTTTTCGTGTAAACGTGCTTAAATGGAGAAGATTAAACAATTAATTTACAGATTAAAAGCTGAATAAATATGAAAACATGTAAGAAATGCATATTTATATTTACAAATGCATAAGAGAAATGCACGCATTCGTGGAAACAAGTAGCAAATGCATGTATTAAATGAAACTACGTCACAAAGAAGCTATTGATTAAAACTAAAATCTATTAAAATAAAGTTATATAAATATAAGTTTGTATTCATCGAACTACCTTTAACTGTTACTATCGGCGCAAAAAAATCATCACCATCATCATCAGCCTATCTTAGTCCACTGCTTGACATAGGCCTCAATAATTGCTCGCCACTTGGTTCAATCCTCAGCTTCTCGCATCCAGCTCCTGCCAGCCGCCTTCATTACATTTACCGAACACATAATATCAATGTAAAATTTAGTAAATACTACTTTCAATTAGCCTAAAAGTATGAAAACTGAAGCAATACCTAAGTGTCTTACAACAAAAAAACAATCAATAGTTCCGAGAAATCGATAGCATACATGAAAGTATCGCCTGGTGCCTGGCACTTTTGTTAAATGTATGCCTGAAATAGACAAGAAAAACACACCCTTGTGCACTATCAAGTCACTGACGATCTAGAGCACTACGTTTCATCAATATTGCAAAAACTTGTGAGGAAATTTCGTTCCTTTCTGAAATACTCAAGGTACATAGAGTCCCAAAAATTAACCTTCTGAAATGGACTACAGAGTCCAATATAAAGAAAATGAACTTACTCAAACTAACTAAACTTTGTATCGTAAAATTAACAATTTCATTATCTAGTAGATGACAGGAAAATCTTTGCCAACCCTCTGTATAAGGTCCTCCGCTTGTCGGTCCGGGTTTGTGTCCTTCTTTACTGTAAGCCGGCCACCGGCCGTGAATTTCTATACAAAAAAGTATGTATTGTATATATTAAAAACTATACACTATATCTATACGAGTCTAACAAAGTTTATCCTACGGGTTTGCTTATTTTCTTTGACTTAAAGATATTTAAGCTCATATTTATCGTTTTTTCCAAATCACCAAGTAACGACAACAAGCCGTGAAAACTTAACATACAGCAAGAGAGACACAAAAAATTACTTTTGAATGTTTAATATTATCATGAATTTCTCTAATAACAACAACAATTATGATACGTGTACGCTTTAGGACATTTACTAGGACGAGCTTCAATACTAGAATTTTTGCTTTCTCTTTTTTTTTTATTGAATCGGGGGCAAACTAGCAGACGCATCACCTGATGGTAAGCGATTACCGCCGCCCATGGACACCCGCAACACCAAAAGCGTCACAAGTGCGTTGCCGACCTTTGGGGGATGGGGCGAGGGAATGGGGGGAGGGGTTGAGCATTCCCCAACCCCTCCCTCCTCCGGTATCCTCACTCACTCGGTGAAACACAGCGCTAGCGCTATTTCACACCGGTTTTTTGTGAGGCCGTGGTATCACTGCGGTCGAGCCGGCCCTTTTATGCCGAAGCGTGGCCCTCCCACGGAAACTCAAATGATTTACAATGGGAACTTAAAATTAATGCCATCGATTTGTCCTCTTAACATTAAATAGACGTATATCGTTTTAAGTAGCATCTTGTTTCTAGTTTTCCTATTTCGTTACACTGCAGTTTAATTTGTCACGATAATAATGTACCAACGTTGTATGGGGTGTCGTAGTACACTCTTGCACAGAAACGTTTGTTCAAAATTTATTTTAATTCCGACATATTTAAAAAAAAAATTGGTAAGACAACATTAAGGAAATACTATATGAATGCAATGAGTATTATACGCTGTAATGTTAAATAAATTAGAACAATTAATGTTTCCGTATATTTTACACTATTATTGTCTATGAAAAAATCTTAATTATTTACGGTACTTCGTGTTGTTCAAGGCATGTAATCATTTCATTAATTTCGGAATGGCTAGACTAGAAATTAAAACAGGATATTATTATAGCCAAAACATTGTGATCTGTCATTGCAAAATCATTATCATTATAGTTTTTATAATTCTTTATTTAATATTACACCGGCTTCAATTTTAAAATTTGCCTTATTTAAATTCTTTATACGTACAAGGTTCCAATAAATACTTTTCAATCTATTTTACACTTTTGTTATTGCCAGTACACAAGGAAGACGGAAGTTCGAAACACTTGCCCGGGACAATTGCCTTCGTGTTGAGCAGCAGCGTCGGGCTTTGTGTGACAATGCAGAAACATTGTCCCAGAAACGACGGGAATGATATTTTCTTTAGGAAGATACGCTAATATAACGGAGATATACCTTAGGTAAGTTGTTGATTAATCGTTTTATTATAAGTACAAATAGCTTGGTGGTCGAATTTTAACTGCCAGTATTTTTGAGGATTTTACCTACTTATTTTTTTTACTACAAAACTTGGATAAGTTTTACTACTTGATGAGAAAGTCCCTGAAAGACTCATATCAACGTCTCTTTTAAATAACTACAATTTTTAGTTTCATAACTGTTGGATATGTCTCTACATATTATGTCAGCAATCTTTATCTGTTATATAGTGTTACATGTCAGAAAATTACAGATTTTTTGAGGAACTGATGATCCTGGCTCTAAGTATTTCGTAGGTACACGTTTATTTTCATTCTGTGCAATTTTAGTATTTTATTCTCATCTGAGAGTTGGAAGACATGGGTGGGGTTTTATAAAGAAAACAAAAACATATGTTATGATATTATGTTTCCTGTATTAATTTACCAGTGGTCGTAATTAAATTGTTGCTTACTTTGATTTTTTTGATGTGATATATATTATACTTCCACATGAAAGCTGTTGATTTGAAATTACAAATAGACACATCAATTTTATTTATTTAGAAATTCAGTGCCTCATGCTGACATCGGGTCTCATTATATGAATTTTATGAGATCAATCAAGTATGTGTATTTTAATCAATAATTTTCAATATAGAGACAATTTTCACGTTTAATACGTTACCAACGTTTCGTTTGTCAGTTGATACAAATTTGTCTTTGCTAGTACCTACATCAACTAATGACGTTTTCGTATCATCAAGACTATTAATCAATGGAATGAAGCAAACAGATCACAGATCCACACCCTCGATACGAGTGGATGAACGAAGAGCGATAGTTGTTCACTCATTCACAAGTCAACAGATCGACACGATAACATTAAGGTTTCGTGTTACGACGCTATGAATAATCACCGAGTTTGTTATTTTGTATAGAAAGTTTTTTGGAGTGAGACAATTAATAATATTAGTTATGATAATGATAAGATCTGTGTTGATATGTGGTTAGATATATAGAGCGTGGGTGAGGTATGTGTGTTTACTTTGTCGGCGTTTATTGGAGACAGACAATACATGTATGTTACACTATGTAAAAACGAAAAGTCATGTTAACAATCATGTAGTTTCAATACAACAATAAAGAAACGCCACAATGATTTATTACAAAATTTTGTAAATTTTCTAAAAATGAATTCTCCATAATAAATTTCATGAAAGTTTCCGAGGTTCAGATTATAAAAATACAAAAATTGCACGTGTAAAGGTAAATATAATTTTCTCGACTCAGATCTGCAAGAGTTATTAGTAATTAATTATTTGGCCAAAATGTCAGAGAAGAACTTTTAAACTGCTAAAAGATATTTTACTTACCATTACGGTCGACCTCCGTGGGAGATCGACGCTTCGACATAAATGGGCCGTCTCGACCAGAGTGATACCACGGCCTTACAGAAAATCGGAAACAGTGAAACAGTGCCTGCGCTGTGTTACGCCGAGTGAGTGAGGATACCGGAGGCCCATACCACAATAATAATTTACTGAAAAAGTTAACTATTACGATTATTGTTCATAAGAACTGCAGCTGCTACGGTTTAAAATATTGTCGCGGGAAACGGTTGTATGCAGGCAGCATAGGACCGGTTGTAGTGGAGAACCATAGGGGGAATAGTACTTCCAGCAGTTTTGATGTTTTCGGCTGAGATGATGATGATAGGTCATGAGTTCCAAAAGTACCGATGTTTAGTGATCCTATGTGTTGTATCTTCATACTGACCCAAGATATAATCTTTGCAAGTTATGTACCACTAATGTAATAGTAATTTATCCTAATATATATTTTATACATGGGCTCGTGACAGCTATTTGTGACTACGATACCTAATGACTGTAATTTCATCTCGAAGTGTTATTTTTGGATACGAGCGTTTAGCCTCATCATACGAAAATAGAGGGAAAAAATGATTGATTACGTATCAAACGTGACTTAAGCTAGTAAAATACGTAAAATAAAATTGTTATGATAAATTTTCAAGGATTCCCACATTTATTACGAATTAAATGGATTCAATATTTATATCAATTCATTACTTTCACGCAAAATGTTTTACAGAGCTTAAAAAACCTTTATTTTCCTTGTAAAATTTATGATATCACTTGGAAAAATATATCAAGCTAATTTCGTAAATACATTTTATACTGCGATTCCACCCGAGTATATATTATGTCGATTATCGCGGTTATTCTTTAAACTTATATAACTTTTTACTAATGAATATTAATACATTTTTTTTTTATTTTTTTTTTATTGAATTGGAGGCAAACGAGCAGACGCATCACCTGATGGTAAGCGATTACCGCCGCCCATGGACACCTGCAACACCAAAAGCGTCACAAGTGCGTTGCCGACCTTTGGGGGATGGGGAGAGGGAATGGGGGAGGGGTTGGGGTATGGCCCTCCGGTATCCTCACTCACTCGGTGAAACACAGCGCAAGCGCTATTTCACACCGGTTTTCTGTGAGGCCGTGGTATCACTCCGGTCGAGCCGGCCCATTTATGCCGAAGCGCGGCTCTCCCACGGTGGTTCTTTTGTTTTAATTATAAAACAAAAGAAACGTTGTTTACCACAAAAAGAAAACCCTACACAAATCGGTTAAGTTACTTCTTAGTTTAACGCGCACAAATACACAGACAAACATTCTAAAAATTGATGTTTTGAATTCTGTTACTCGAATAAAGTTCATTAGTTTTTCTTCATTATCTTCTACGTACAGACATTGAACTCTTAAAGTTTTATTATATTTAGGGACTAGACTATATCAGAACGTGGTTGAAATAATTTTATTAAATAATTTATTGGGCTTCTGAAGGATCCTGATGCATTTAATATTTCTCAAGCACCTTTTGAGCAGTTAAAATTGCGACTGAAATAGGTCTTAAAGCAAGCAATTAAGTTTAATCCAAGTGAAGCAGCGTACTGGCTGTGTGACTGACATTGGTTTTTATACCATACCAATAATATTTTATTAATATTTTTGCTTTTACGCGCAGTTGCAGTACAGTATGATAGAAGAATATTTTCTTAGCCAACACTACTGGTTTGGGAAACGGTCGAAGACTTCAGGTTCATTAAGTCTCGTTATTTATAGCTTTAAGTGGCCTTTATTTTCACCCTCTTGAAATAAGAAGGTTATTCATCTTTTATACATAAATATTTTATGTCCCTTAAAATGTGATATGTGCAAAAAAGTTAAGTAATGCTGAAGATATGACGCGGGTAGAGAGATTTTCAGAATAGGATTTAACAGTGAAAGGATATTATGTGAATTCGCAAAATCGCGTATAAGTGAACACATATTGAGTATTTTTAGATATTTAAAAACGTGATATTTTTACGTAGACTTAATCTATTTTTTGTGGAATAGAGGGCAAACGACGTATCGCCTGATGGTAAGCGATTACCGCCGCCCATGGACACCTATAGGCGTCACAATTGTTGTTGTTGTTTGTCTAATACCTTTATACTAGTATTTCTTGTATATGTGTATATAACCTGAGTCTCATAAACGGCTCCATAGATTTTCATGAAATTTAGCAAGCAGGGCGTTTTGAGGGCGATAAATCGAATGATCGTTCATCCAGGTACAAGATCTTAAATATTAGTTGGAGAGAATATCAATAGTAATAAAAATATAAAATGTAATAACAAAACTAAATAATTATCACAAAATACTACTTGCATGTACAGACCAGAAAAGCTAAATTAACATTCACACACACGAGTTTCTGTCTGTTTACAAGAACTACTTAATTACTTGGTCATGAGAGCCTTTGAAACTGTCTCTGTACTAAAACTAGCAACAGTAATTATACCATAATATAATATTATAGTTTCATCCGCTTCATTTGAATTTCATACAAAGGCAACAAGCCTAACTCTCATTTTGTGAACGATTCAAATATGGCGCATAATAAGTTGGTAACTTTAATTTTCTTAAATTGTTGCTAATGGCAACATTCCCATTTCACTGTTTTACATTTCATATTTATGAGGCTTTAATATTATTATTTAGAAAAGGGTAATGGTGAAGTTAACTGTAAATATTAAAGAATACGTGACTCGTAAAAACTCAAGTAATATGTAAATTTTACATGAATTGTTAGATTTTTAATATCTACAAAATCATTTATTTTTAAAAGGAATGTTGAATGTTGTAGATATCGCATAAAATTGTGAATTTCCTTTTAAAATCAATTTAAAACTAATAAAATAAAATGCAAAGTCTCATTATATACAAAGTTTTATTATCGTGACAAAAGATATATTTTAGTTTTAGTTATTCTACAATAAAAATACAATGTATCAGTCCCTTATTTATCCACATCAAAATATAAATAGCAAATTTTGCTGACTATTGAATGACTGAATACTCAAAACACTCTTCCTCGACATCGCGTCGTTCGAATTAAGAAAAGGGATTTGTATTTTTTCGTCGTGAAAATAATAGAACTAACTGAAGAGAATGATAGGGGTAGCTACACAGGACGGAAGGCAATAAGTCACCGAGCTCATTTTCCCATGGAAGGAGAATAAAAAATGTTTCATTTTCAAAAAATGCAAGCCTGCAGAATTAGCATGAGCTCTTGAAAGTTGTTATTGTTACGTTCGATTAACCCATATTGTGTACGAATGCTTGACGTCACGTTACGTCCTCGATTTTTCTATCAAGCGAGGGGCGTCGGGTCGCATCGGGTCCCGCCGGTTCGCAAATGCATCGCGCATGCGTCGAAATTGCGCCAATTTCGCGGGCAGCGGCCTCTGCTGGCGGCAGTTCCAGTCCATTCTGTGCTTGACGGAGGGATGTTGCATTGCGCGCGGACTTATATCACGGACGGGAATTTCAAAAAAAATAAGAAAATGGCATAGTTTCAAAGTGGTGCAGCGCGGTCTGGAACTCATTGCTTCGACGCTTACGTGGCTGTCGATGCCTAGACTTATCTAGTGTTGTGTGTTTAGGTTAAGTTTCTGTGTATAAATGAATTTCGGGTCATGAAGGCTATATATTGTATATAAAATATATAAATTGTATTAATTACCTGTATATATTTGTAGATAGGTTACGTGTTCTCGTGGTTTTAATTGCAATTTCCGCCGCGTATACATACTTTCAAGTGCCAGTATAACCTTGACACGTTTTCCCGCGCTAGCACCCCAACCTTGTTTTCAGTTGCACTCTCTCTCTTGACATTTACCGCAAAAGCAAGTTATCTTCCACTAATTAGGGGTATTGTTCATCGAATAACATTTAGCAAGTGTAGTTATCTCGTAGTGTTTATTAATTCTCGTGGACTGTAGATCTGAACCTAGATGATGAGTAAATTAATAACTATTGTAGAATGATAGTGTAATAGTAAAGTTAATATAGCAAATGCAACTTAAACTGAATATTAAGTTTGTTGATATGGGAGCCTTGTGACCGCTTCAGTGCATCATGAACATGAGGATGACGAAAGGTAAGTTTTGTTTTATACAAGATTTGTTTCTTTTCCATAACTGAAGCCTTTTTAAAAAGGATTCCTTCATAAGCATCGATGTCTTTAATTGATATTTGACAACGTCTGTTGAGAATGGCTGTTTGTGTTACGAAAATATGTTTGGATTATATTTAGATTTGAAGGTCTGCGCTAACTTGTGTTTGCTCATTTATAGCCTGCCGCCCGAAAAGGGTCATGGTTATACTGCGTGGCCATGAATACTGTTTCTAGCTCGAACCTCGGGAGTTATAAATAATAAATGTGAATTTACCCTAACTTATTTCAATGAAAGACCATTGTGTTTTATACAGCTTTTTATGAAACAGAATAATATTTTTAGATTCAAAAGTTAAGTGACTATAACGGAATTCGTTACTGAATTCATATTATAAAAATAGTAAAAGTATTGATGGTCAAGTTGAATTAAAAAGTTAACATAAAAGATACAATATTTTAATCTTATCTATCTTTTATATAAAATTCTCGTGTCACAATGTTAGTTACCATACTCCTCCAAAACGGCTGGACCGATTTTCATGAAATTTTGTGAGCATTTTAGGTAGGTCTGAGAATCGGCCAATATCTATTTCATCCGTCTAAATGTTGAGGGTAGTCCAGCCCTAATTTTTTTTTTAATTTTTAGTTAAATTTTAATTTTTTTATGATACAGCATTAGAAAATACATACAACTCTGAATTTTCAACCCTCTACGATCAACCCCTATTTTTCATCGCGATTTTTATGGACCCACCCCTAAAATATATATTCCTTTTTATGGCAAAGCAACATTTGTCGGGTCAGCTAGTGTTCATATAAAATAAATTTACTACAATAAATCTCCGTAGGAGGATCAAGCTTCAGAGGGGGGGGGGGCATTCAAAGGCCTTAAATAGTTGTCTCTTCAGTTGCAATCGTCAATGGGTGAAGGTACTCACTTACCATCAAATGACAAGTATGGTCGTTTGCTCGCATTCCATCAGAAAATAAAAAAATGTGTATATAAATATACGTGTACTGTTTATATATTATACTAGCTGACCCACGCAACCTCGTTTGTGTCTTATATTGCCCGTAGCGTGAAAATTTTCCCCGTTTTTGAAACATTATTCATTGGTGCTCCGCTCCTATTAGTAGTAGCGTGATGACATATATCCTAAAGCCTTCCTCGATAAATGGACTATCCAACACCGAAATAATTTTTCAAATCGGACCAGGTTTCTGAGATTAGCGCGTTCAAACAAACAAACAAACTCTTCAGCTTTATTATTAGTATAGATTAGTATAGATATAGTACTTACGTTAAGAAAATTATTTTACACTGATATATGAGTATAAATCGATTTTGTTAAAGAAGGAGACTGGTATTTAAAATGCTTAACGTTTTGGAATGCTTAATGGTCTATATGAAAAGTAAAAATTATTTCTCTTATATTAAGTACCCCGATGAGCGAGCTTCGCGCGATCTTGTTTTTTTATAAATTTCCTATAAATGAATCCTAACTAGATCGATTTATCGCCCCCGAAAATCCCTGCATACCAAATTTCATAAGTGTGTATGCTCCTTATGATTAAACTAGCTGCACCCCGCGGTGCTAACCGCGATACAACAATAACCGCGGGCAACACCGCGAGCTGAAGCTGGTATCTATATAAATTGTAGCCTATGTGCTATTCTGATATATAAGCTATGTTATTGTAAAATTTCATCAAAATCCATTCAGAAGTTTTTGCGTGAAAGAGCAACAAACATACTCACAGACTTTCAGGTTTATAAAATTAGTAGGATCACCCATTAAATATGCTCCTTCACATTGGTATTGTACGAGTATTTTGCTAATCGTACAGTTCACTTATAATGCGCATTCTTATATATACTACTTTCGTGCGTATTGGTTGTCTTCTTCAATATTTCGCTAGGAACCCTAGCATTACAATATATATGTAGACGAGGATTGGTCGTCTAAAAGAGCTGGATTTGTAAAAAAAAAAGTGGTCAGCCCCAAAAAGTTTTTAAGGTAAGCTGATAAGATAAGAATCATCAACAACCTATAATGTCCCACCGCTAGGCTCGGGTATCATCTCAGTAGAGGGTTAAGACCATATATAACACAACATATATGTAAGTAAATATTTTTATCAACAGAAAACCTTGCTAAGAAACGAATAACAAAATAAATAAATGGAAAACCCGAATAAATTATAGTACAATGTTTGATAAAAGTGCTGCAACGACATTAATCACCTTCAAAAAGTAAAGTCGAGAAGCTTTACTACACAAGGTTGTAGACCTCACGTTGTCTGGGTTTGCGAACTTTATATCACCTTTGTCTACCCTCTACAACCTTACAAGGGCCGTTACTTTCATCATTTCAAACTGAACACTTAGGTCAATAAAGTATGAACTTCAGAGGTGAAAGTTAATGAACCTTAGTGTATGTTTCGAAAAAAATACACTTGAAACGTCTTAAGATTTTCTGACAGTCATTTTATTAATTTCATTTTTATTGAAGGCACAGCCTGCGTGTATGTCACTTATCACGGTAAGGGGTAGCCTATGTCCTACCTCGAGCATTAAAGTAACTCCATGGTAGATTACATTGAAACCGGTGCAGTAGTTTACCCGTAAAAGCGTGACAGACAGACAGTTACTTTCGAATTTATAATATTACTAGCTGAACCCCGCGGTGCTACCCGCGGTACGACAATAACCGCAGGCAACGCCGCGAGGCGAAGCTAGTATCTTTATAAATTGTAGACTATGTGTTATTCTTTGACTGCCTCGGTGGCGTAGTGGTAGCGTATGCGACTGCTAAGCTTGAGGTCTCGGGTTCGATTCCCGGGTCGGACCAAATGTTTGTATGATCTGCAAATATTTGTTTCGGAGTTTGGGTGTTTTCTATGTATAATATGTATGTATTTACAAAAAAAAAAGTATATAAGTATTTATATCAGTTGTCTAGTACCCATAACACAAGCTCTGCTTAGCTTGGGACTAGATGGCGTTGTGTGTTAAGTGTCCGGAATATTTATTTATTTATTATTTATTTATTCTGATGTATAAGCTATATTATTGTAAAGTTTCATTGAAATCCATTCAGTAGGTTTTGTGTGAAAGAGTAACAAACATACTCACTTACATACTCACAAACTTTTGCGTTTATAGTATTACTAGCTGACCCACGCAACCTCGTTTGCGTCTTATATTGCCCGTGGCGTGAAAATTTGCCCCTGTTTTTGAAACATTCTTCATTGGTGCTCCGCTCCTATTAGTAGTAGCGTGATGATATATAGCCTTATAGCCTATAGCCTAGTATGTGTACCGTATCATATGCATGTAGTAGAAAGCGGTTATTTTAATATTACAAACAGACACTCCAATTTTATTTATTTGTATAGATTAGGAAATATGGATTTATCTTTATATTTAGAAGTCAAAATGTAGACTAAGATCTAATAATATCCTTACGTTCTTTTAGTTAATTATAATTATTGATCATAGTTACATGGAGTATCATTTTTCTGCGGTGGAAAGCTTAGCACATTCTATTCTTTATCGTACTCCACAATCCTGAGGGTTGACTGGTAGATAATGGCTAATGGCATTAAGTCCGCCTTTGTACTTCGTGTGCACTAAGATATTAAATAAATATTACCTAAAACAGTTGATTACGATAATTTTATTGAAGAGATACCAAACAAAAGACATATATATTAAAAATTAATTACAGTCACGTTATCGTTTTGTTTTTATTTGTTATTTTTTTGTAAGACATAATCCCACATTCGGAATATACATCCTGTGTCGCGGGGAACTTTATAAACGTACATGTAACGAACACAAAGAACAACCAGATTCGGGACAACAATTTGTGGTCCCACGTATAATTTGAAACCACGACATTTGGTGTAGCAGAAAGAGGCGTGGCGGTCGCTTAAACCACTAGGCTAAATGTGCACTCAAAATTAGTAGTAGGGGGAGGGGTTGGGGTACGGGCTTACGGTATCCTCACTCAATCGGTAAAAGACAGCGTAAGCGCTATTTCACACCGGTTTTCCGGTAAAGTCTGTTGATGTTATTTACATTAGATAGAAACATTATTTTAATTATTTACTGCACCGTATGTCTACTGTATGCACAAGATTCAGTATAATTAATTTGACAGGTAATTTGTTCTAGTGGTAAGTGACCTTGTTTAGTCAGAGGTCGTGGGTTCATTTTCTTCTCAGACAAGTAATATGATTGTGTAATGTGTAAATTAATTTGTTTTAGGCTTGGGTTTCATTAATCAATGACATGTATGTATTAATAATAATGCAAGTGTGTTTATCAATAAGCTTGGTATAATTATAGTATAACTCTATAGAAATAAATAAAATTGGAGTGTCTATTTGTAATAATATTAATATAACCGCTTTTTATTAAATGCCTTTGTATAATACACAGTACATATACTACATATACCAAAATAACTTTTTTTTCAATTTTTGTCTGTCTGTCTGTTTGTTCCGGCTAATATCTGGAACGTCTGGACCGATTTTGTCGAGTTTTTTACTGGCAGATAGATAGATAGAAAACTCTTTATTTGTACACCTTTTTACATATTATAAGATGACATATAAATATAATGTAATGTACAAAGGGCAGCTTTATTGCGGCAGATAGCTGATGTAATAAGGAGTAACTTAGTCTACTTTGTTTTAGACTAGCTTTGCCCCACGGTGTTACCCGCGGTTGTAACAGTACAACAATAACCGCGGGTAACACCGCGGGACTCGGCTAATAAATACTTAACGTTCGGGAATTTTTAGGTAGTGGTCACCCAGTTGTCGGAATTGAATCATAATTAATTAAAATTAGTTTATTTTTTAGCTTTCAGCATACCTCCTTTATATAAACATACTCCTTCGTTAGAATAATAACCAAAAAAAAAAATTTAACACGTAATACATATTTTTTATACACAAATCACATTTTGTGAACTGAAGTGAAGAACGTTTTGTATAAAAAGATTAGGCGCAGGTTTTCAGTTGAATTAACAATACACATTCCTATTGCTTGAATAAAGGCCTAATCCCCACGCCCACAACTAAAATACAAAAAATATTGCATAATGTAACAAATTATTCACCTTATATATATACGAGTATATATATTCAAAAGAAACACGTTTTTCCCAGTTCAAGGCTCCCACACTTAGGGAAAAATGCTTGAGTGTTCAAGTAATAAATTATGATTACCAGAACATCAGCTTGCTTTTATTTCCATCCACTCGCAGTTGTCCCTCACATACATCTCTGTCTTCATTAATTTATCATTCTTGCGTACTCCTTTAGTACTTCTTATATCAGCCGGAATATTCGATGTCAGTTTATAAGCGTCATAATTTTGATGGCTCTTTTTTCATTTGCAAAGAGAGTCCCTACATTTCTGTGCGACTCAATATTTTTGTTTTACTAATCAGAATTTAAGCTCTAAGGGATCACACACTTATTTAACTCTATTCAGCTTATATATGTGAATGAATGGAGCCGAATCAGAATTGATTTGTGCGTAGCCCCTAAGACCAAGCCAATTAAGTCTGGTCAAGTTATTAATATTTTTCAAGGTAAAGTTTTTAATAAATGTAAATAGCATATTTTTTTATGGAATTGGGGATAAATGAGCAGACGTAGCGCCTGATAGTAAGCGATTACCGCCGCCCATATGTACACTCGTACACCAGAGGTGTCACAAGTGTGTTGTTGGCTTTTGGGGGATGGGCAGAAAGACGGGGGGAGGAGTAGTAGTATAAGTAGCAACATTACATAATATATTAGCATTTGTTTGTAAGAACTCGTGACGTGAAGATGAAAAAATTATGTCCATGATGTATACTCGTATAAGTTTTCATGCACGCTTGTAAGTTACAAGTTAGTACATTTTGTGTTTTTTGTTGTAGTTTTCTCAGTGTGTTTATTAAACGAACGAATCGTGGTATATACATATGTGTTTCAGTTCTGATATATTTGGGTTTATCATTGAAATTGTGTTACCAGCACTCAATTTTAAAAATTGCTATAGGTATCTATAGTTAACAACGATAAACTGAATAAATAGTTACGCATTTGTTACATAATATTAAAACCTTGAACGGATTTGTACATAATCCATTTATATCCGATTTTCTAAAAAAGCGAGAAAAGTATTGCAGAAGTATTAAAATTGTATATTGGATGGCATCTGTTGCCGCTTTCGTCAAAGGGTCCCGTTTATCGTAGGTCGTAAAGAGGCCGAACGAAAAGGTTTCTGCCATAGTGATTGTGGAACGTTCAGGAGCAGGGGCTCGACTATTTAGGGCAACACTGCTTTATGTTCTGTTTTGACCCGTATGTATATAAAAATAACCAACAAAATAAAATATAAGGTACCATTCAATCAATCAATATTCTTTATTGTGAATCATACTCGTAAGTATACATGTGGTGTTTACAGAAGTGACAATGATGAACAAGTTCTGCTATTTAGGCCTACAGTAATTTATACTAATATTCAAAGCATGCGATAATATTTTAGAATGTCTATTAGAATAATATAACATTCAACTAGTTATTTATAAAATTTGAACTAAATAAAAATAAACATGCAAAACGTCAATGTATGTAAATTTCTAATAAAATTTAAAACTTGATTTATTTAAATACAATTTACTTTTCGGAAAATATGTTATGTTTACCTATATTTTAATCTCCTAGGATTCTACTTTGCTTTGTTCCTAAATAGTAAGTCTGTGGGTAGAAGTTACTTGAAAACTTCAATCCTGTTAAAACGTATGTACGAGTATGTCCTGGTTTCTTCCTACTAACTAACAAGTTACTCTCCAAGGCCTACTGCTTCCTTCTGCAAACGCTTAGGCTATGAGAATTATATTAGTGGAATATAGCAGTGATAACAGTGCCTTTTTGTAACATGAAATGGTTCAATACCATTTTTTATCCCCCGAAAAGAGTGTGTTATAAGTTTGACGACGATGTCTGTCTGTCTCTGTGTGCGTATCTGTATCGTAGCTCTCAAATGGGTGGACCAATTTTGATCCGGTTTTTTTTTGAAAGTCATTTTTGTTTCCGTTTATTGTTTTATTGCGGTGGTTCTTAGCTGTTTGGGTAATATCGGTCCAGCAGTGTAAGAATATCATCTTTTCCAAAATGATGTAAGGCATTTTTGACATATGATAACTTGATTAAATGCTTGCGGAGGGTGTTTTTTTAATTATAAATTTTTAGTTATTGATAGTAAGTCTTATCATATGCCTAGGTAGGTACCTACTCTAATCTCAAATGCTTCATTCGTTTCTAGATGATCACAATTGTTAACACATTGTAACTCAAATCATTACAGAAGTCTAATCAATAGAAAAAGCTTTATTCATAAGCTAGCTTTTTTTTAATAATCAAAAGCAGAATAAAAATGCCCACCAAACAACTGTATCAGTCAACAATATTTATTTATTTTTCGATACCTAAAAATTTGTAATATTACTACCTCTCCAATTTCGAATTTACATAGAAAGCGCCTGCTGGAATAATATATAATGATTTGGCCGTTAATGATTTTGTTACAAAGCCTTTTATTATAAACGTGTATGAAGCTAGGCACCTCAAAAGAATCTATTGTTACTGTTTGATGCCTTTGAAGAAAGTAACGAGGAAAGGTGGAAAATTATCTTAACAAATAGTGTACTATTTATATTCAAATTACATAATTTCTTATTACAATTACAATCAAAGCCAGAGTGAAAAGCATTTCTATTTATATTCTCTTGGTTCACAATTTTTAGACATTTAACTTGTAATCATGTCATACTAATTAAGAATTTAAATTAAATCGTTTCTGTTTGAACCTTCTATTCAATCAATCAATCAATCAAATCTATTGAAAAAAAATGTATTGAAGGTTACTGACACGGATTATTGGGAATTGTGCCGAAAAAAAATATTACTGCATATTTAATTTTTTTATTTTTTTTTTACATACATTGTGGCCAGCCAAAACAATTATAATACCCCATATGATGTAATTCTAGGACATTTGACACAAAAAAGCTAACGTAGCTTTCTGCAGATTAAAGTTATAGACAATAAGCAGAATAATCAATTAGAAAGACTGAAAATAGAGATATTCCTTGAAGAATTTTGTTCTTATCTTTTCCTTCACTCGGGTAGACCTTTATAGAATAAATACAATTCTATAACATAGCACAAAATTTCGGCATATGTAAAAGATACACCTAAGTATAGTTTTCCTTTAAAAAATACGAAGTGAATAGTTCTAATTATAACGTTCAATCAATAGCTTGTATGTATGTATGTACAAGTACCTAAATATAGATTTAAAAATCATAAGATAAAGTCGGGAAAATGAGGTTCAAGCATTACATAAAGTTACTCACACCAGAAGCTTTTAAATTAAGAAAAAAAGCAACTTTCTACATTTTGTGTACATTGAATTGAGAGTTGAAATAAAATCTTTATAGAAAAGCCTTAACAAGAAATACAATCGTCTAGATATTTATGGTTCTCGTTGACATTTGAATTACGAAATTCAAAATATCGAACTCGCATTTCTTTCTCATACACATCGTTAGTCAAAGCAAAAAGGTTTAATATACTTGTACAAGTACAGGGTAAACATGACAGACATATAATTTTGGGATAAAAGGTTAAACCCCGGGGGATGTTTTAGTTGTGGATCTAGATAATACGTCGGCCTTTGAAACAAAGTTCACCGTACACTATAAACAACGTGAATTGTTAAATAAATTCACAGTTCCATACTCATCAACTTTTTGTCTATTGATGCTTAACTACTTTCCTACATATTTACTCATAATAATATTAAATACTTTCCGATAACTTTATTCAAATATTTCGGATTAGGTACCTACATTTCAAATTATTTTCGAAAGTACACTTTACAAACAATAGAGAGAAAAGGAAATAATAGGAACGTACAATCGTGTGACATTATGGGGCTTAAATAATAAGAGATAGAGTCTAGATTTAGTAATCCTGATCAGATTTTTTTATGTTGGTACATGTTTTTTTTTCAATTTGAATTAAGACTTTTATTACAACCGATTCAATGAAAAAGTGACCGATTGACTTTGGGTTCAAAATGGCGAAGATATATACTTACACAAAAAAAAACAATAGAATTGAGAGGGACCTTTCGAGGGAATTCGCTTAACAGAGTCAATACAAAATGTTTGTGCATTTCAATATTTATACAACTCGCGAAAATTATTATAATAAAATTATTATTTTATTCTTTGTTATTATACTTAGAATATTTGATCGTAATTTAATTAAATTCAAACGAGGCTATCAAAAACGTTTTGATATCTCCTTCAAAGAACTGTGAGAAGATATATTAAATACGCTTTCTCGCTATAAAATAACTCAAAACCAAACCTAACAAACAAAAGTTTGTACTTCGTGTATTATTACATAATTTTCCCTATCCTTGATAGTAGATTTGAGAAGTTGAATATATAAAAAAACCATGATGTTGCCAAACAAAAATCGTTGCTTTTAATTTAACAATTATAAAAAAAAGGCCTAATGATGCAAAACCATCACTAGGCCGCCACAGTGTGGAGTCACTATGCTGCATTGTTGCATTGTCTGCATTCGCAATGAGTATGGTGACCACCACTTTTGGATTCTGCTTATGCTTTCCATCAGGCAGAGCAGAGTCATTTTAGCAGGGCCATACATATTAAAAATAGTTTAGTTAAACTAAACACGTTTAGAAAAGTTAGTTACAAACAGACATGCAGTTACGGTATAACGGTAATCTATAAGTAATGAAAAATATATTTAAATTAAGCCTCTCATCTAAAGTGATTTACTGAAATATATATTGCCCATAAATGTTCCCAAATTTTAAAAGTAAATCAGTTTTATGCGTTCGTAATATTTATCGCTATAATTTTGTAAAAAACACAATCGTTTTATTAAAACTCCTACATTTAAACTAGGGTGTGGTTTTCTAACGTTTAAATTCTAAAATTTGAATTCATGTTTATTATGTTTGGGAGGCCATGGGAGTTTGTATGTCCAGTAGTGGACTGCAACGGACTGATGATGATGATAATATTAGAATTAAATAAACACTAGTATTGGGAAAATAAAAGCATTAACATGCAATTTAGCAAACCTGTATCATATAGGCCGATTGTCTATTAATTGTAACTAGTCAAATTTTGAGTGAACGTATGTTTTTAAAATACTGTTTTTTTTTTTATATTCTTCTACTACCTCAAAGGTTATCTTTAGTGTTATCTATAATCGAAATAAGTCAAACTGATTGTTTGACTTTTACGGAATTGAAATAGAATTTTAAAATCATAATCTTGGAAAGACTTGTATGAAATTCGTGAATATAACTTACAGAAAACTTTCCTATGTCATAGTATATGAAATACAGACCATCTTTAAACAGGACCAATATATCTATATATTAATATATAAAGCAAAACGTTAGTACCACGACTTTTTACGAAAATACGACAAGTATAAAATTTGTCACAGTTAAAGTGTAAAAAACAACATTCCACACTCTGCCATGCGTTTAACACACACATAAATGGTCTTAGACACAAATGTATAATATTCTGTTTGTAGTTAAAGTCAAACTGACAAAAGAACCCCTTTAAATTAAACGAATTATGATCAAGTTTCGAGAGCGGACACTAAACTAAAATAAAATGCCTAAATGTAAGCTGAGAAAATATCAACATATAAATTGAAAAATAACAATTTTAGAACAGGCTGGACAAGTGACATGTTCAACAGACAAAGGTTTATTATATGTACATTAGACATAATATTTGTTTACATTTCATGTTATTTTACACTTGCGGAGTCCTTGATGATGTCCAACACTTGCTAGTTAATTGTGTCAAATATCGTAACCAAAGGAACTCGTTGATGTGCAAATATAACTTTAATGTGTACGATGTAGGACTTTTCATCACTATCTTAAGTAACCCTAATACAAATGCGGCGTTAGACCTATTTGAGATATTTGCACAACAACGACTTCCTCTGTCTCCAAGGTAGTTAGTACCTTAGAATGAGCCACGATGGGGCTAACATATTACTTTTTAATAAAAGCCCCTAAATTAATTAAGTTTAAAAAAAAAGGTTATTTTACAAAGTTTACTTGTATTATTAATTAGTTCAACGAGTTTCGTTTTTTCTAAATATATTTATTATATTTCGGGTGAGAGGAAACACAGCGCACGCGCTGTTTCACATCGGTTTTCTGTGAGTCCGTGGTATCACTCCGGTCGAGCCGGCCCATGCATACCGAAGCGTGGCTCTCCCACGGTATCGTTTCCAACGCTTATGGAGAATGAATGTTTATTTGTATTGTATAACGCAAGCGTCCTATTATAATTTTATTATGTTGTTATTGTCACAGCAGTGTGTAACTTCGTAACCATTCTAACGCATAATCAACTAAAACAGATATGGTAATTATGGCTTCGGTATTATCGACTAATAATACCACGGCTATATGGGAGAGCCATTATGGCAATATAAAAATAAAACGAAGCAACCTGCATGAAGAGTTTTTTAATGACAACGTAAAGGCTTTTAAAATTGTTACATACCAAGTTTAATTGAATACGATTAATCATATAACTCTACACAAAAGAATTTAAGAACATTTTTGGGGTGAGCAAGTCTCCATTCTAATTAAGGATGATACCGACCTTGAGGACCCAAAGGATGTCCGCACAGTGTTCCGTTCTTTACCCGGATTATAATAGAACATTTTGTTGAATAATTGCCGGGCCTGCGGTGAGATAGCTTTAGCGTTTGCACAAACGGCGTAGGTGTTTTGAGAGATTTATATCAGTAGTTGAACAATATAACTGGCGCACAGACTTTATGTACAAAAGTAAAATAATTTAAGACCTTTATATTTTCCATAGTAACTTTACCTAACTAGGTATTTACCCACGGCTTTATACGCTGAAATACTAACTAATCTAAAGTACTCAGTCCTACATATAAACTAACTGTGTAACAACTTCTAGATTACTAAAAACGAAGTATGTTTTTAGTAATTTTGCACCAAGGGCTCTAAAATTCTATTATTCGAGGCAAAAAATAAAAGAAAACTGTTAAAAATAGACTCCAAACTTTTTTTGGATTTTATTACGAACTTAAAAAAATTCAAGCTTGCGAGTGCCGTCTCCAATTTGAATTAAAGGTATGTATTTACTGCATTATAACCCGCTTTAGTTGTCTTACCTTGATCATAAACTATCTTCCTGCGAACTACTAGGTATCTTATACAAAAAACCAATTACTTTTGTAGAACTTGCCAATAATTTTTAGACCTTTTTGTTTTAGCCAATATTTCAAAATCAATTCTGTCATGTCCTACTTACAAAAGTACCTTAATACCGGATTACCTTAGTGAACTCCGATCCTGGTTTTTAGATGACGTCATTTACACGTCAAATATTTAGGACAAAATTTTCTCTTCAAATGTTGAAGCGTTTCAATAAAGATTATATGGTTAGTTATTTACAGAATTAGCACAGCAGTATTGTGTTATATATTTAAAGAAAAAAATGAATATATACTTTTTATAACAGGCAACATCACCACAATCTAATGTTGCAATGTTTTTAAATAAGGAATGAAATATAGGAAACAAAAATTTAAAAAAAACAATTTGACCCTATGAGATGAGTTACTCCACCAGGGAAATTGAAGTTTTGTATCACACTCCGTGTTGTTAACCCTCACCTCAAAGATTAAAAATACGAAGTGCGAAACAATAACGTGTGTTATAATAACTGTCTAAATCAATATATTAAAGACTCGCTTTGATATCGGTAGTTAAGAATTAACTTGTCATTAATGCCGAGTGTCATAGTCTATGCAATTTGTATTCGAATGACTAGAATTTAAACATCGTGCTAAATGCTAATTTCAACTATGGTAACGGTAATATTTCTATTAAAGAAATTAACAGATATGCTAATCAGACTTTTAGCATTATCTTGAGACGGTATTGGTACTCCATGTGGTTTTTTGTAGTAGGAAGTTGCTGTATTCTCTATTGTCATCAAAATATTAACTAGCATAATTTGAAAATGTGTTATATGATTTCCATCATATTTTCCCAATAACGTATACAAATGATGGTTATGTAATTTTTTACAAGGATTTAGGGTACTTTTATTCAGTAAAGCACACTTGATTCCTTTGTGATCGACGTCAAAATCTACTTTATTTCAAAAACGTTCCAATAAGTGTTAAAATTTCATCATAAGTGATCGTTGTTTTCTATATTAACAATTTTTAATAGGTACCTTATATAATAGAGATTAATATTACATTAAATAAATGTTACAGCCAAGAAGCAACAATAGAACTATTTATGTATTTTTATTATACCTAAACTAGCCAACTGGTATTTATTATTTAAGAAAATTGAATGACAAATTGTTTGTTTTATTACGAATTTTCTTTCTTAGAAATTGCGTAGGTTATTCCCTTAGGACTTGAAATACGAGAGCTATTATTTGTTTTCTCTAAATGTATTAAATAGAAGGAATTTAATCAAGATATTGAGAGAAAAAAGCATTCAATTACAGACTTTAATCTTCATAGGATTTATTTATTTCTCACAGGATTTATTGAGACATTTAATTTGTAATACGTAACTTGATTTACTTTTACTTACTAACATAACAATTGATATTTTCAATTCAATTATGATTTTGGTATTATTCAGGCGTGAAGTTGTACAAATAACGAGCATATTCAACGAAGGGGATATTAGGTATTTTAAATATGCTTATACTCGTATCACAAACGAGCGCGAATATTGAGCGCGAAGCAAAACATTGTACACAAAACGATTAGTGTTTCTTTTTCTTTATGGAAATAGGGTGCCTGATGATAAGCGATTACCGCCGCCCATGGACACCCACAACACCAGAGGCGTCACAAGTACGTTACCGGCCTTGGGAGGGGGTGGGGGTGGGGGAAGGGTTCGGATATGTTCCTCCGGTATCCTCACGCACCCGGTGAAACACAGCGCAGGCTCTGTTTTACACCGGTTTTCTGTGAGGCTGTGGTATCACTCCGGTTGAGCCGGCCCATTCATGCCGAAGCGTGACTCTCCCACGGGAAAAGTGTAAAGGACGATAGATAATGTGTATAACATGTAATCAATTTTAGTTTGTACTTTAATAGAAACTTAGCCAGACGATATAAAATTTACTCATAGGTACGGCAGTATCAACCAACCCGTCTATCTAGACATATGTATTAAGCTAAATTCTATTTGCTAAGGAGAGGTCTATGTGCAGTAGTCGACTGCTAAAAAAGGAATTGTAAACATTACGCTTATTATTATGCGGTAGTAGTTGCAGTAGTAACTGAAAAAAGGGTAAATTTGTCGTAGTAATATGGTACCTTGAAAATACTTATACGATTTAGATGCTGAAAAAATTGTAAAATTATATGAAGATACTATTAACGTTTAAAACAAGTAAACACAAATATAGTACTTAAGACTGCTTAAGACTGCAAAGTTCAAAATTAACTCGTTAAATCTATATATCTGTACAAATAAATAAAATCGGAGTGTCTATTTGCAATATTAAAATACCCGGTTTTTATTAAATGCCGATGCAGATGTAATTTATACACGGTAAACCAAATAAAGCCAAAAATTTTTTTTTTGCTATTTTTGTCGGTCTGAGTCTCCGGCTAATCTCTGGAACGGACCTATTTTGACGGAACTTCCACTGATAAGTAGCTGATGATATAAGGAGTAATTTAAGCTACTTTTTTTAAAACTAACTTCACACCGCGGGTAAAGCCGCGGGGTGAAGTTTACCCGCGGTACGACAATACTCGGGTAACACTGCGGGGTTCAGCTAGTAATTAATATGAACACTAACATTTATGAATTCTTGTCAGTAGTGTAACTAAAGCTTTACACTACGACACTTTACACAAGTAACTCAGTAAGAAATTGCTGGCAAACACGAAATTTAAACTCCTCTTTGTTTTTCCCAAAGGGTTTTTCACAAAGATGTAACCTTAACTCAGCTTTTAAAAATTGGGAACATACCCTCAGATTAAATCAAAGGATTACGTTAACCTCTAAAAGAGCCATCTCATAAGAAAATCGGTACCAAAAACATCTACGTAATCCAAACAAATGGCTAACGGAGTGATATTAATGGCTCTAGCTTGACTGGCCAGAATCGTAGCCCCTTATATGTCTCTGCAACTGAATAAAACAAGCGCTCGCAAACTCGCTCTTTCTTGATTTACCTTGTCAATTTTGTTATACTTTATTTATTTCGAGTGGTAACACTTTTTTTTGCTATTAAAAACTTGAAACAATTACTAGATAACTATTTTTAATAACCGACTTCCAAAAAAGAGAAGGTTCTCAATTCGACCGTATATATATATATATATATTTTATGTATGTTCGCGGATAACTTCATCGTTTATGAACCGATTTTGATGATTCTTTTTTTAATGGCACGGAGATATCTCAACGGTGGTACCATGATTAAGACACTAGGATCTGATGAAGGCATCCAAGAGAAATCGAGGGGAACCTTCGAAATTGGTAGGGGTGACTAGTGCATTTGGTTTTTTATTTATTTTATTTGATCGTCGTCGTTCTTGAAGCCGGTTTATTTTATAAAAATATTATTTGTTAAGGCAGTTTTGCATGGTTTCTTTTTTTATTTGAGTTATATATTTAAATGTATGTTTAAATTTAATAAATTATGTCAGAGCCATGCTGATTTCAGCACGAACGGGTCGTGACGATCGGCGCGGTACTACCTTCGTGCTGTCGTGTTTCGTTTGTGTGTGTGTGGCCGGAGGCTCAATGATGTAGAAGTATCTCAATAGGTCGCTATATTTTTTTTTTAAGAGATACCTCCCACTTTAGGAATAAACATCCTGTGTCGTGGGGGACTTTACAAACATACATGAAACGGACACAAAGAACATCCAGACTCGGGACAACAATTCGTGGATCACACAAAGTGTTGTACCGCGTGGGATTTGAACCCAAGACACTTGGCGAAGTAGCAAGCGGCATGGCGACCGCTGAAACCACTCGGCCAACCGTGCAGTATATTGTGGGTCACCATGCTATACTGTTGCATTGTCCACATTTACAATAAGTATGGTGGTCACCACTCTTGGATTCTGCTCATGCTATCTCAGGCAGAGTAGGACTCAACTGTACTTTGGTAGGCTCATAATTAATAAAAAAATGTATTCAAATATTATCAGTAAATATTGACTGCCTCGGTGGCGCAGTGGTAGTGAATGCGACTGCTATGCTTGAGGTCTCGGGTTCAAATCCTGGGTCGGACCAAATGTTTGTGTAATCTACAAATATTTGTTTTGGAGTTTGGGTGTTTTCTATGTATAATATGTATGTATTTACAAAATAAAAGTATATATGTATTTATATCAGTTGTCTAGTACTCATAACACTAGCTCTGCTTAGCTTGGGATTAGATGGCTTGTGTGTTAGATGTCTGAAATATTTATTTATTTACGTATTATTATTATTATCAATTTATTCATCGTATTTAATACTATTGAACAAAATAATGTCTCCTAGAGACTTAACGTACTTACTAATAGATGTGACGATTTAACGTTCTGGAATGCATGTCCAGTCAAGTGCGAAGAAAATTTTATTAACATTTCAAATTTTACACACTTTGTAACTTTTATATGCGAAGCGTTTGCTCGTGCACCATTCAAATATGCTTTGTCACTTACGAACATACGCCGCATATCTTGAAGGTGTGCATTTTCCTTTCGTAGCATTGTGACATTTGAGTCCGTGCTATCGACAACGACGCGAGATGTACTTGAAGCAAATCGAGTAAGCTGTATTAATTTGTTCTGATTGCAATTCTGTTCTTTTTTCTATTAAGTTTCTAATCGTATTTCAAATATACTATATTTTATTGGAATTGGTTGTAATTTAAATAAAAATAGTGCAAATGGTGGAAACTAAATGTTATTCCAAATTTGTCATTATTTAGACGTATTGATGTCTTAATTTTCATTCAAACGAAGACAACTTATTATATACTAGCTTTTGCCCGTGGCTTCCCTCGCATTTAATAAAAAGTATCTTATGTTACCTCTAATACCTCCAAGAATGTGTACAAAGTTTCATGATCATCGGTTAAATAGTTTTCGCGTGAAAGAGTAAACAAACACACTTACATTCACATGTATAATATTTAAAGATTATATAGACAAGTCAGTAAATAAAAAACAGACATAAATGTATATTTACATTCGAGTTATGATGAAGGGACGCCTCCTCTCGTTGGCGGCCATAGAAAAAGACTAACAGATTTATAAAAAAATTGACAAAATTAAATTTATACTTATATCAGACTTATAAATTGAAAAAAAATCATTATAAACCAGCTGAAGCGGCAAACTTCGTATCGCCTTATTTATTTTTGTGAATATTTTCCGAATTATCAAAGATAAAAAAAATGCCCGCAGCCCTGCAGTGTACAGAACCAAGCGGACTAAGAGAATATAACAAGTCCTTTTTTAAACTTTCTTCCATACAAAGTTTTTCCTGACAATAAAAAATACACAAAATGAAGATTTATTCAATTTGACGCAGTCGATCGAAAGGTATGGGCGTATATACATTTTTGTGATTCATTTTTATTTATATAGATTTGTAGTATTTGGAAGCTTTCTGATAAAAACATGTTCAGAAAACATAACCTTTGATATTTTAGACATTTTACAAGATTCAATTTAGTTTCACAATAATTAAATATAATGAATAATAACGAAATAGGTATTTGTAGTCGTTTCAATTCTAAACGTTTATTGAAGCGTCCCTTCGCGCTTTTATGAACTATACCTTCATTTGTTAGCTTTATGATTGCTTTTTATTGTACATGAGCTGGCTTTTATGTTTAAATTCATTGATTTATAATGGTAAATCTATTGTCTTTTTAATGACAATTGCAGCATATATCATCCTAATGATATCAGAAGATACACGCAAAGATATATATACCGGAGGCCATACCCCAACCCCTCCCCCCATCCCCTTTCCCATCCCCCAAAGGTCGGCAACGCACTTGTGACGCCTTTGGTGTTGCGGGTGTTCATGGGCGGCGGTAATTGCTTACCATCAGGTGATACGTCTGCTCGTTTGCCCACTATTCAATAAAAAAAAAAAAAAGATAAATCTGTTTTCAATAGTATTTAGCATTTTCTTAAGAAGGCTCAGGTTTTCGAAATAGACATTTGGTGTTACAGCAAACATATTTATTAAGAAATTCAGATGTAGTCAAACACATATACAACCTGGTGTAGGAGTCATGTTAGTTATGTTCTTAAAGTAAAAAAAATAACATAGCAAAGATGTTATCTTACAACTCTAACAAAATTGGAAATTCCGGTATAATTTAGATTATTTTTCAATTTCGTAACACGACAATTGATTTAAAATGTTTTCATTGTTAAGACATCTTTCCCTGAAAAACATAATGTCAATATGCGTACAGCACCTTACTTATTATTCGCTGCCGCTTCGGTAAACATTTATCATTATAATTTCTTATTTTTCTTTTGTCGAAATTGGAAAAATATTCTCAAGATTATAATCGATGTAACATGGTATCTTTTATTTTGTTTATATATACATATCTATACTAATATTATAAAAAGGAAAACTTTGTTTGTATGTTTGTTTGTAATGAATAGGCTCAAAAACTACTGGACCGATTTTAAAAATTATTTCACCATTCGAAAGCTACATTATCCACGAGTAACATAGCCTATATTTTATTTTGGAAAAAATAGGGTTCCGTAAGATATTTGGGTTTTTCGGACACAGGGTGTAAAAATCAACCAGAAAAGTTACTTATTTTGCGAAAATTTTCATGCTACGGGCTATATAAGACGCAAACGAGGTTGCGTGGGTCAGCTAGTTATAACATAAATTGGTAACGGTGGAAACGGTATATATTAAACCGTATTACATAAACTCCCTGTGCAACGAACGGGAAAGCAGTAAATGTTTTCACTCAATTTATAATACTCATTATTCAAAAATACCAGCCTACTTCACGTTTTCTGCATACAAAGTAATAATTGTACGTTCTCCGTAAGCGAAATTTTCTTGCAAAGGCCTTTGTTCATTAATGACATTCTTACTTATCTTACTAATTTATAAAATTACTTTATACATATATCATATACATAAATCAACAATGTATTTAAGGTATTTAATTGGATAAGGATTAATGCTGTATTGGTTAAAAAATCGCTTCGAAAATTAGCCATTATTTTTCGTAAAAAGTAAATGAATGAGTTTTATTATTATTATTTAATGGATGTTATTGTACATATAAACCATCTTCTTCAATCACTCTATCTATTAAAAAAACCGCATCAAAATCCGTTGCGCAGTTTTAAAGATTTAAGCATACATAGGGATATAGGGACAGAGAAAGCGACTTTGTTTTATACTATGTAGTGATTCATTTTTATGAATTTAGGTACCAATATCAGGCAAATATTCTTTTACGTTCGTATTAGAGTTATCAAAAAATATAGGTATTTATTTCAAAAACTTTTGTCATAAATGATTTGGACCAAATAATTTTGACTAGAATAATATAATAAACTTCTGCACCCTTTCCCTTACAGAGCAAATAATTATATTTGAAGCTCGACCCAAAGGATCCATTCAGTACTTTATAATGAGATTTCTGTAATACGTTAACTGTATTATGTCCATGTCTTGAGAAAACAATGTCTATAAGATTGAATTTGGCTCGTCGCAAATGTTTGTAATAAACTGTTCTCATTGTTACGATATCTCGTTTCAGTTTTCTTGCGCTTATTTCTAATTTCAAAAAGGACATTTTTGTCAATCAGAAAGGTAAAAGGTTTTGAACTCTGTAGTTGTACAGTGGACCAAACTGATTCATGACCCCCCTTGGAGTCATTTTCCTACAATTATTCTATACCATTAGGTTGAAATTAGCTTGAACATACATTTCATAAGTGACGAACCATTATCATTCTACTAGACACTGACAAAGCCATGACATAGACATAGACGTATACTATTATAAGTATTGCACGAAAAAGTTTGTTAGCCAGTGAACGTCCTTATCTATAGGTATATTAGGAAAGATTTAATTGTATATTTGTTTGAGACATAGGATTGACTTTATTTCGAACTAGCTGACCCCCGCAACCTCGTTTGCGTCTTCTATTGCCCGTAGCGTAAAAAAATTCCCCCGTTTTTTAAACATTCTTCATTGGTGCTCCGCTCCTATTATATAAACGAAAAACGCAAATATCTTACGGAACCCTATTTAATCGGTCGGTAAAAATAAAATCGGTCCAGTACTTTTTGAGTTTATTCGTTACATACAAAAATACAAATCTTTCCTCTTTATAATATTAGTGTAGATAGTGTAGATAATGGGTAGACTTGAGGTAGGAGGGTAGAGGTACCGTAAAGGTAGCATAGGGTACTGTAGAACAAAAATAGATAAGCATTTATTTAACAGAACGAAGTCTGTCGAGACAGCTAGTCATACATATTAGTAAAATAAAACAGTAAAATTAGAGACCTTTGTTTATTTCATATTATTAAATTAAAAATAATGGCATTCACTTCGTAAAGCGAATAAAAAATAAAACTTCTCAATAGTTAATTTTTGGGTTATAATGGTTCCAATTGTTTGGGTCTGTAGGATTACTGGTTAAACCTAAAACCGAGTGTAAGCGCCATGGTTTTCAATAACGTCTAATAATCGATTACGCATAGACCCGATTAGACGACTGCAAATGTCACTTCCCCTCATGAAATCCCAGATTTCGTTACAATGCAGCTCGATTGCTTCTTTAGTCCTCTCGTTCCTGTTATCCCACATTTGAACCATCAAACCCCATAAATTTTCTATTGGGTTAAGATCTGGTGACCTAGACGGCCATGGAATGAGAGTAAATTCATCTTCATGCTCCGTAAACCAATATGAGACAATTCTGGCAGTATGCACTCGACAGTTATCATGAACATAGGAGAATACTGGCACATCTTCACGGGGGTAAACTGTTCGCAAAGTCGGTAACATTGATTCTTCCAATAAATCGACATAGTTGATAGCGTTATGACGAGGAGAAATAGGAACAAGTTCGCCTATGTTTCCAGCATCCATCCATGCCCACATGTTAGCTGAAATACGGCCAGATGATTGGTTAGGCACTACGTGGTCTTCTGTGTATCGCGTGTTATCGTAACGCCACAAAGTTAAGCGACCATGTTGAGAAGAGCGAAATGATTTTTCGTCTGTAAAGATGGTGTTTGTCCAGTCGAAATCTAAATGATTACGTGCAAAATTCAATCTCACAGTTCTGTGTGCATCCGTTAAATGAACTTTCTTAGCATGATGTCTGTAATGCAGCCCAGTGCGGTGCAAATTATTTCTAATTGTTTCTAGACAAACGTCGTAACGTGCTGCAAAATAGCGGGTACGAGTAAAAGGATGTTCTTCGTAATGGTGTTGCATTTCCGTTCTCTGTTGGTTTGTGATTCGACGAACCCCATGATTATGTCGTCGTCGGTCTTCAAGGATACCCTCTTCAGCGTGCCGTCTGATCCAGGTTCTGACCGTGTTACGACTTATATTTAACTCACGTGATATTTCTCTAACGCCGCAACCTTGCTCACTGAGCACTACAATCCGAGCTCTTTGTTCTACCAAATTGTCCATTATACGATTCGTTTATAGATATAAATATGTTCTTAGATTTTTATTTTAATATTTTCAGATTGACTACTACTTGACATCTTACACATAATGTCATTTCATTTTACAAATTATAATACTTTTTCTTCGCAATGAAAAGAGTTTGGATTATAAACGATTATATTATTTGAAATTCAAATAAGACTGCTGTATCAAAAATATATCTTGTTCAGTGGTGACAAAGGTTTAAATTGCATTGACATTTAACCCGTAATGACGCTTTTATGTTTATATCTAAAACGTACTATGTGCAAATAGCGAAGAAAACCTAACTACATTTATGATTACAAAGGAATAATTGTCAAAGTGGGTCACCTTTCAAGTTGGTCGATAGTACATGAAATATTTTCTACACACCAGTGAATATAAATGTTATAAACGCGAAAGTTTGTGAGTACGTAAATGAGTTTTGTTGCTCTTTCACGAAAAAACTACTGAATGAATTTTGATAAAACTTTACAATAATATAGCTTATACATCAGATTAATACATAGGCTACAATTTATAAAGATACTAGATTCGCTTCGCGGTTATTGTCATACCGCGGGTAGCGCAGCTGGGTGCAGCTAGTTAGTTATAAATTCAACTCATCATCATTATCAGTTAATTTGATTTATTTCAATACAGTCAACTACAACCGACATCAATGTGCTCAAAAAAAGAAACTGAATAAATATTAGTGTGCCTTCTATTTCGAGTAAACAGAATTTTTGTTTTATTAAACAACTTCATTGTACAGCGCTACAGTGTAATTTTTGTAGAGTAGACATTTTGTATTATAAAAGGCGGTCTTAGAGCTCACGTGGTGACCTCTTCCAAACAACTCTTGTATGGATATTTTAAAATCAGGTGTTAGGAAGTTGGTTGGCATGTTATGAATCAACTCGCAAAATTACAATAAGTCTATATTATACAGTGTTTATCACATTCAAACGTACGAATGTTCACAATCAAAGTATATGTAGATGATTGCTCAGGAAGCCGTAGTGGAGATACACATATATATGGAATTGGTAGCACTCAAGTTATTTCTTTAGAGAGAAGTGCCGACAAAGATGCGGCATGAATATAGAGAGCTGGTTGACGAGACGCTAATCTAAATAAACCGTCCTAAAGATTGCTTCGTTGAGAATATTTTGGGGTTTTTCGTAAATTTGTTGACTTCATTCGAACTTTAGATGGGATAATAGAACGATGGTGTAGGTTACGTTGTACGTAAAATTGTTTATCTCAATGACTCTAAGGTATCTTAGTTCTCATGGATAACGTGAATAACAATAATAAATTTCTTTTATTCTTCTATTTCTTCCAAAAACTTGGATTTTTGTTGTCTTTATTTGAAGTTCCAACAGCATGTTAACATTGTAGACTGTTATTTATAGTATTTATTTTGAAAAAACATTTTAGAGGTTTTCGAAGGGTACAATTTTCTAGGACTATGAATGTTGTAACTTTACGTTAACATGATTATCCCCTCGTTTATTCAATCTTTTATCGCCTGACGGTCCATGGACACCCGCAACACCAGAGGTGTCATAAGTGCGTTGCCGGTCTTTGGGGTGGGGAGGGGGATGGGAGGAGGGTTTGGTGTATGGGCCTTCGGTATCCTCATTCACTCGGTGAAACACAGTGCAAGCGCTATTTCACACCGGTTTTCTGCGAGGCCATGGTATTGTGGTATTACTTCGGTCGAGCCAGCTCGCCCATTTATGCCAAACCGTAGCTCTCCTACGTCGTAGAATATATGCCTAATAATGACAGCAGAAAAAACCCTAAATAGCGTTAGATAGTTTATGTCAATTTTCGTCAGAATTTGAGTAATTGAGTAATAAACTATCCACAGATATTACAGAACATATTTGTGTAGACTCATTTGTAAATATAATACAAAATAATTTTACTGCTGCCATTCCTAACATTGCTTTAGCCTCAGTGATCATAAATCAATATACAAACCATTTATGTTTTAAACTATAGTCGTTCCAATAGTTTATTTAACTTTTGACAGCTCTAATACTTAATCAAATAGTGATACCCTGACCCGTTACCTATTCGATTTCTTTCATCGATCGATTTTATGCATTAAGAAGTTTTAATCGATTTAACAAACTCATTATTTTATAGATAATTTCGTACTTCATATTTCTATGTGTTTCAATGTGCGACCTCCTTTGTCAAAATAAAGAAGAAATGGATTAAAAGAATGTTGTTCAAATATGACGGTTTTATGTCATGAAAAAATATATAAAAGGAACTGAATTTTCAAAATGTATTATTGTATTGTGTTGTAATTCAGTGGTTAATATTGTATTTGTTAAACTATTGATGATCTTTATTAAATCTCTCTATGTCTATTTTAAAATAATCTACAGTATTTCAATGATTAACCTTCAATATAGTTGAGTATTTATATTCCTCCGTATTGATTTATTTGTGAATTCTCACGTTTGGTTGAGTTGAGCGTATCGTTCCTGCCTTCGTTACTGTCAAAATGCCAAAAAAGAAAGTACTCAAAGGACAAACAAGAGAGTTTGTCTTGCGACTTCGTGAATACTTTGAAAAGGAAAGCCGTAATGATGGGCCTCTTATACCAGTGACTCAAGTTAGAGACCGTGTTGCAGCAGCATTAGGTATTAGTGCTCCAACAGTGGCAAAAATAACAAAAGAAGGCTACGGCAGCAGTGGCATGGAACAGAATAAGCTATCTACACCTAAGAAAAAACGTCCGCCTAGTAAAGTTACAGCCGTTGACAATTTTGACGCTGATGCTATTCGTCGTCATATATACGACTATTACCAAAGAAAAGAGATTCCAACATTAAAAAAACTAACACAATCTCTTCGAAATAGTGGTTTGTTCCGTGGTCAAAAATCTTCTCTGACAAAGGTATTGAAAGACATTGGAATGTTATTCCAAAAATGTGACAAACGAAAAATTTTAATGGAACGCAATGATATTGCTTTGTATAGATGCGATTTTTTAAGACAAGCAAAAAAATAGAAGATTGGTCGAATGTTGTTTTCACAGATGAAACTTGGCTCAATGCGAATCATACGCTGTCAAAAACTTGGACTGACAACACCGTTGGCTCCACTTCTACAGTACCAATGGGAAAAGGCGAACGACTGATTATTTGTCATGCAGGAACAGTAAAAGGATTTGTGCCAGGCGCTCTATTGGCTTTTAAATCCCAGAAAACAGGAGATTATCATGAGGAGATGAATTCGAACGTGTATGAAAAGTGGTTCAGAGAAATGCTTACATCACTCGAAGAGCCATCAATAATATTTATTGATAATGCACCTTATCACTCTCGTCAAATTAATAAAATACCAAAACAGGCCAACAAAAAACATGAAATTATAAACTGGCTCCGTGACAACGGTGAAGAGGTGAATGAGTCCCTACTAAAAGTAGAGTTAGTAAAGATATTAAAAACAAAGAAGCTGCCAAAACGATACGTCATAGATGAAATGGCAGCAGAGCATGGGCATACCGTCCTCAGAATTCCCCCATATCACTGCCAATATAATGCAATTGAAATGATCTGGGCACAAGTTAAAGGATATGCTGCGAGGAACAATACAACTCCTCCTTTCACCGCAAGAAAAATGCTGAATTTACTGAAAAATGCGTGTGAAAAAGTAACTCCAGAAAACTGGGCGAATGTTGTAGAAAAAACAAAGAAGGTGATAATGTCGGATTGGGATCGGGATGTTGCATTCGATAATTTATCTATCCAAGAAATGATAATCAATATTACTGAGAACTCAAGTGATGATGATTCCTGGTCATACGAAGAAGACGATTCTTTATAATTAAAATTAGTATTACAGTACCTCTTTTGGTTGTTTTATTTTTAATCCGTAAATTACTACGAATTTCAACATTTTGTACCTGTTCATTACAAGTAGGTACCGCAGGTAGTTTTTATTTGAACCAACTATAGTAAGTCTAAACAATTATTTTAGATTCATTAATTTGCGGCGAATACATTCGATCCCATTACTAGGTACGAGTACGATGGAACTGTTTTCATTACGCAAATTATTTATGCATTGAAACAGAGACATTTAGGGCATTTTAATGCAAAATAATAAAGCTTTTTACGTGATTTGATATAAAATATAATCACAATAATTTTATTGTATGTTTTATTAATATAATCGATAATCGATTTATTTCAAAACCGTTTTTATAGTCTGTGGTCATTAATTACGAATGACACATCCCTAAGTAGGCGGAGCCCGCCCATAAAGTACAGTATTATCTGTAGTACATTGTATCAAAAATTATTACAAAACTTTATGTGCGTGATCTTTCAAAAGTTAAATAAAGTATTGGAACGACTATATATCACCTAATCGAACCTACGTCAGACGTTTATCGCAATGCAAATCGCACAACTCTGACAACCAGTTAATCCATTTAAGCGTGATTGCCAATATGAGCTTCAATTACTATCGAGCTTAATTAAAATATGTTCGATAATGTATCCTCTTTGATTAATACGTAGACTGAATCTATGTCGGCTCTGTGTTTCATTGATATTCATGAATACCAAATAATAGCTAGTATGAATCAATTTGTTTGGTGTATTTACTGAGTATCAATAGTAAGATGTATTTTGAAAGTGATTTATGCACGATATTCGATTTTGACATTTAATTCGAAGCGAAGGTTACAAGCACTGTTAAACATTCCCAAACATTGCAAAGATAGCACCAGAATGCCTTTATCAAATTAATATTTTCTGCACACAGTTTTACAGTTTCTTTTAACCTATTTACATTTTGTTTTTGTTGTAAGCTTTTAATTAAGATAAAACAATTCGTTGACGACTGTACTAGTGTAGACTGTGCTACAGTCGGCAGCGCCCTCCTTCCTTATATTCAGGAAATAGACACAAGAACTATAAACACCTGAGAACAATTCGTTTTGACTATGCTAGTACACTTAATAATAATAAAACAATAATTTAAAAGAAGTTGTTTGAGAGCTGTTACCATTTGAACAATAGTAAGTGGACATAATTATTGTTGTGAGTTAGTGTGAGGCGTTAGAGCATTAATCTCAGCTTTATTTCTGACTAACGTTTTTTAGAATCAATACGATTTTTAAGCTTGCAAAGAACTCACTCTCATCTTAATATCTCAATAACTGGCAATGTAATATTGATAGTCAGAACTATATTGCTTTTATCATCAATGCCTCGAGCATTGAACATGTAAAAAACAAGCATGCAAGAGCATAAAACTAAAATTTAATTTACGCACTTGGCCGTTGTCATTGTAATTATTTATTAATTCGGAAATTGATATATAATTACCATGAAAACAAATCTTAATTATTACATACACTTAAATAGATTTACACTTCAATACTGCTCTGTAATCGACAATGTTGTAATCCTAACGTAGTACAGATACCCTGTAATGGGATTCAGTGTGTCAGTCGGTCTGTCCCGGAGGCCTAATTTGCATAACTTCTCTCGACCGACTCTAGGGGTCACGAATACGATAAATGCTAGCAATCTTCTTGAACGTGTAACGCCTTTAAATTATGTAGACAAGTAAATGAGAATGTATGTGGTTTCTGTGTTTAACGTATGTTATGATTAATGAATCCATACTCCATACTAATATTATAAATTCGCAAGTAACTCTATCTGTGTGTTGCGCTTTCATAGCTAAACCACATCGATTTCAATAAAATTTGGCATGAAGATACCTGGATTCTAGAGGAAGGACATCGACTACTCTTTAGAATAGAATTGAATAGAATAATCTTTATTGTACTTTATATAATACAGTTTACATAAAAATAATGCATCAATTGGCTGACCATGTACAAATGGCGGCCTTATCGCTAAAAAGCAATTTCTTCCAGGCTACCTCTTTATGGAAAAAGTACTGAAAGAAAAACAAATGAATTCATGGGCAGTTTTGGTGCGAGAATAAAAATAATGCAATGGAATTTAACATCTTTACCGCGCTAATAGACACACAAGCGGTTGTAAAAAAAAATACATCAACAGAGTCATCTTAATCCAAGTACTGATAGAAATGGGTTCTTTGTCTTTCTGATATTTTTAGTTATGTTTCAAAGTCAAGTTTCATCGATTAATATTACTATTTTAACTTATCCACTTATAAAAAATAACAAGTCCCAAAGGATGGGATTACGTAGAACCTGTGTTATTATTTAAGGTAGACATATGTTATTATTGCTAGTAGTGGAGCTTATTCTTCAAATATCAGTTAGATCAACCTTGATTAGAACCAATTTAAATTAAAATAACCAATAAAAAATTGCGAACTAACTTGTATAAAATCAGTTATAAAAGTAAGAAGTGTAGAGGAACTATTTAATTTAAATGTATATTTATTTATACTTATATTAGTTATATTTGAAGATTTTTTTAAAAACGTTACATAAACGTTAAGTCACTAGATGTGACAAGATAAACATATACCTAAAACTTATTTAATTAAAGCGCTGTGTTTAATTAGGTGAAATTATTTAAAAAAACCCGACTGCGTCTATATCTGCTATTCTTAATAACTTTATTTTTATTTTTGGTGTAGGCACTCAGTGTCACTTTCATAATTAAGCCGAATCTATTGACACTACTCACATAAAAATACGACAAGCCATTCAGGCTCTAAGGCGTGCCAAAGAAATATACATACATAACTGCCTCGGTGGTGCAGTGGAAGCGTATGCCACTGTTGTGCTTGAGGTCTCGGGTTCGATTCCCGGGTCAGACCAAAACGTTTCTACGATCTGCAAATATTTTTTTATGTACGTATTTTCAACAAAAAAAAGTATATATGTATTTATATCAGTTGTCTAGAACCTATAGCAAGTAGTACCCATAATACAAGCTCAAGAGCTTGTATTATGGGTACTACTTGCTTAGCTTGGGACTTGAGAGCGCTGTGTGTTAGATGTCCGAAAAAAATATACATACATATACTCGAAAAAAATAACCCTCCTTCTTTCGCAGTCGGGTAAAAAGTATTTAACAGGCCTTGGCTCCTAATTAAATATTTTTAACAAAATATGTTGTACATTCAACCGTTACATTATTAAAGTATATAACGTTACAAAGTTAATATATCTAAAAACGAGCCCTATAAAGGTTAGTAGGTATACCAAGTCCAAATGAACTGGCAGATGTTTAGCCCGATACCGAATATCCGGTCACCGCATACGGCATCAAACATTGTCACTGATCACATATTGTTAGCTGTTAGTTTCTGCTACAGAAAGCCTTATTGACTTCCAGAGAGAAGTAAAAATGTTCACAATATGTACAATGATCTAAATAACTTAATAAAGCGATAATATGTATAATAAAACAGTCTATAATTGATATATAGTGCTGATTATAATTTAAAAAGTCATCGTACACTTACGACATTACATATCCAGACAGATACTTAATCTGTCGGGATAGAACACCTAACATACCCGTAACTTGAAATTCTTATATCCTTATTTTGAACTAAAACTCCCGCACTAGGAGTATTACCTCTGTCGGGGGAGTTTACAAACATACAAGGAACGGACACAAAGAATTCCGAATTCCTAGCCTCATAACAACAATTTGTGGGTCACACAAAGTGTTGTCCAATTTTTTTATTTTTATTTTGTAAAATTAACTGTAGCTTAACCTTAAGTTATTTGCTCCTTCGTGATATGTGAGCAATATTGCAGAGTCAAGAGACAACATAGGCTGGGCGACATTCCGAATCCTTAGTAATGCCACTATACAAGGTTATCTTTCCCTGTAATGTGGCATCAAGGGAAAAATTATCGCTATGTCTTTGATCTTCTTTATAATAAAAGTGTACGCTGTAAAGACTTTGCACAGGTTATATTATTTACTTAAAATTCCTTGGCAAGGCAGATCAGTTAGCGAAATTTGTGTCTTTCGATTTAATTTGCGACACTGGTAAAAGTGAATTCCAGCACTTTTAATGCCTTTACATGTCATTCGCGAAAATATTATGGAAAAGTTTTAGCCTTATATATAAATTTATATATGCTCATCGTTATCAACAGCCCCCACTTTCTGCTCATATTATATCTTAATTTCTTATAGTTAAACATTGAATTGGTAATATTATGTTTCTTAATACAACATTAATTAGCCGTGGTAATTTACCGTGGGAGAGCCACGCTTCGGCATGCATGGGCCGGTTCGACCTGAGTGATACCACGGCCTCACAGAAAACCGGTGTGAAATAGCGCTTGCTCTGTGTTTCACCGAGTGAATGAGGATACTGGAGGCTCATATCCCAACCCCTCCCCCCATTCCCCAAAGGCCAACAACGCACTTGTGACGCCTCTGGTGTTGCTGGTGTCCATGGGCGGCGGTAATCGCTTACCATCAGGCGATACGTCTGCTCGTTTGCCACCAATACAATAAAAAGACATAAAAAGTCTAAGTATTACCTTATACTACATTACCACCACCACACCACATACACACACATACACATATAATTATTGTGGTATCATGTAGGTGCTATCGTTTTGTCAAACAAGTAATTAATTTGAAATATTTAGGCAGTATAATAAATTTGAAATTCAATGTGGCACACATTGTTTAAACCAAAATATGGCTTGTTCCTACTCACTAGAGGCCAGGTCAGCTGGATTATTCAAATTTCACATTGTTCATCATTACGTATTTCCCTTTTAATACCCCCACTGTGTTGTGTTAGGAAGCCTGCTGTTATTAGCATATATGGTGCCTGAATATTTTTTGTTTTTTTTTCTAACATGCCAGCAAGCTTTACGAATTTTACTGAAATGATAAAGCATTTTGAATTTAGACAATGACCTCGGGTTGACAAGTATCACCGCACTGACTTATCGGTTGCTTTTCTTGTCAATGAACAGAATGAGGGTATCTTGTCACTGTGGAGGTTGGGGGCTTGTTGTTAGCGAGCCTAAGAAGGTTGTGCTCGAGTATTGAACGTTTATTATTTATAAGGAAAGGAGGATATTGAGATTAGTTGTTATTCACTGAACGAACTAGGTGATGATTATTGTCGACGACCCTAACCTGGTGAATGACAATATTATTAAGTTTATTTATTCACTCTTCTTAAAGCTGTTACAAAAATACAAGCGATTGTTACAAATCCTTACATTTGTAAGTTAGCATTGAATAGAACTATTGAAGGCAAACTCTCCAAGTAACAGATTGGACTACATTGAAATTGTTTTTTTTATTAGTAGGAGATTTAGATATTTAATAAAGGTAATGATATAAACATAGCTCGCTTCTTTGCAAATCGAAATTAAATCTAGACATTTGGAGATGCTGGACTTATGCTGGATTTAACTGGACTTGAATTTATGTCTCTACAGTTACAGATACATGGCTAGTGGAAGCCACTTATTCTCACTCGACCCGTCTTCTCAATTGCTCGCTATACTATAAAAATCACAAAGCAGTCATGGGGACTGCTGACAGAAGTTAAAACTCAAAACTATACTCGTATATAAACAGTTGTTTAAGCTCACCTGAAATGAACCTCTTTTTCTTTAAATAAAATGTGCGATAAAAAGAAATAGATAATATACTAGCTGTCCCGGCAAACGTTGCTTTGCCATAAAAGGGAATATATGTTGTAGAGGTGGGTCAATAAAAATCGCGATGGAAAAATAGGGGTTGATCGTAGAGGGTTGAAAATCTAGGGTTGTATGTATTTTCTAATGCTGCATCATAAAAAAATAAAAATTAAAAATTTTGTCAAAAAAATAAAAAAAAAAATTTAGGGGTGGACTACCCCTAACATTTAGGGGGATGAAAAATAGATAAGAACCGATTCTCATAGATACCGGATAATCACAAAAAATTTCATCAAAATCGGTCGAGCCGTTTCGGAGGAGTTCGATTACGCACCAACACGACACGAGAATTTTATATAATAGATAGATAAGATAAGATATAAGAAGACTAGCTGACCCACGCAACCTCGTTTGCGTCTTCAATTGCCCGTAGCGTGAAAATTTTCCCCGTTTTTGAAACATTCTTCATTGGTGCTCCGCTCCTATTAGTATTACCGTAATGATATATAGCCTATAGCCTTCCTCGATAAATGGACTATCCAACACTGAAAGAATTTTTAAAATCGGTTTAGTAGATCCCGAGATTACCCCCTACAATTTAACAAACACACAAACTTTACTTCTTTATAATATTAGTATAGAAGTATAGATATATCTCACGGAAAGCGTTCAGTAACGATGACGCGAGTTCCATGATTTTTGTTGTGCTCGACGCGCCTAAAGAAGTTATCAGTTCAAATGTAAAAGTTGTTATCGATAAGGAAACGAAATGAAATATTAATAGTAGAACTATTATTAGAGGGTTGTACAAAACCGATTTTATGCAACGTATCCACAAGTCTATTGTAAATATAAATGTTTTTTGTCACTGCAGAGTAAATTACAGTTCGAATGCAAGTAAAAATCGTAGAGATTTTTGCTGTTAAAGGATATCAGCATTACTGGCGTTTTTTCCATAAATTAAGAATTAACAATGCTAATAACAATCACAAAGTAACATTAATTAATAAATGCTTTTGAATATGACAGAATTTTGTCGTGACAAACATTAAAAGACAAGTTTTATGATATTTTTCCTACAATGGTTGCTATTTACCGAAGGGATAAAACAATGTCTTCTCATCAAAAGCGTTAAACTCAATCGAGCGTATTACAGAAACGATTATTTTGCTTCTGTTTGTTAAATCACTCTATGACTTCAATTAAGCCTTCTTAAATAAGTTTTCCGAGGAAGAAAATTAACTGAATCACTTTTAGTCCGGTGGCTTTAAATTGGTATATTCTATCAAATTTCAATGAGATAAGAAAACCTTCTAGATTTGTAATATGACAAATAATGTGAGATGGTATCCTAACAAAATGTATGGACAGAGTATTTTATTGTTGAGCTTTTCATTATTATCTATCAAAGGTCGTTTTTAATGATATAACGTACTAACATTTGACGATTCGAAGGTACATTTTAATTAATCGGTTGAACTGTTTTTAGTCTGTTTACAATAGAAGTAAAATGTGATAAAGAGAGGTCCTTTTTTGCTTGCATTTTGAGATGATGAACTCTTAGAAACTAAGTAAGTCTGCCCACGAGAGCGAGTCTTTATCTATAATAATATAATATATTAACTAGCTGTCCCGGCAAACGTTGCTTTGCCATAAAATTGAATAATAAAAATCGCGATGGAAAAATAGGGGTTGATCGTAGAGGGTTGAAAGTATAGGGTTGTATGTATTTTCTAATGCTGCATCACAAAAAAATAGAAATTAAAAATTTTGTCAAAAAAATAAAAAATAAAATTTAGGGGTGGACTACCCCTAACATTTAGGGGGATGAAAAATAGATTACAACCGATTCTCATAGATACCGGATAATCACAAAAAATTTCATCAAAATCGGTCGAGCCGTTTCGGAGGAGTTCGATTACGCACCCCGTGACACGAGAATTTTATATATAAGATAAGATAAAGCTGAAGAGTTTGTTTGTTCGTTTGTTTGAACACGTTAATCTCAGGAACCGCTGGTCCGATTTGAAAAATTATTTCAGTGTTGGATAGTTAATTTATCGAGAAAGGCTGTAGGCTATTTATCATCACGCTACTACTAATAGGAGCGGAGCACCAATAAATAATGTTTCAAAAACGGAGGAAAATATTCACGCTACGGGCAATATAAGATGCAAATGAGGTTGAGTGGGTCAGCTAGTATTTTATATATTGTCTAATCTGAGACAAGGAAGATGTAGAAGGATAGAAAGAGAAAAAATATTATCGAATTCTATTATTAATGAGTTTAACAATTGCCTTGCAATAGTGATCAATTTAAAGCAACAGTGTAAGCAGTATTCAGTAGATTAAACCTTGCTAGTATTAGCAGCAACCTTCAACGTAAGAGCGATTAATCGATACTAATTCATTTACGTCGAAGGAGATCCGGTAAAGTTACTGGTTTATACACGAATAAATATGTTACCTAACCTAACCACATATGGTTCACTATGATATTCTTGTTGATATTATAAACCTGTCGTTGTTTTAACGATGAATATGACGATAGCAGCGACCTGCGACAATGATGAAACTCCAAAAGTATGCAGCAATTCCAGTACCAGGATTAGACTACTTTTAAATCAGACTGCGCTGTGTTTCACAGAGAAAGTGAGAATACCGGATACCTCTCCACATCCTCCAAAGGCCGGCAACGCACTTGTGACGATTCTGGTGTTACAAGTGTCGTGTCGTGTGTAATCGCTTACTATCAGGCGATACGTCTGCACATTTGCTCCCTATTGCATGAAAAAACAAAAAATAATAATTTTAGTTTATGAATTTAAAAATATATTGCAGTAAAATAGAAAAATATGTAATAGAAATTCAATCAAGTGGGAAAATCTAATCATTTGTTACGTATGCTATGTATGTAGCTAGTCTAAAACTTATTCTACTTACAAAACATTCTCGATAACCTTAAATATAACAATTGTCTATAAATTACTCTTATTGCTCCCGAAACTAAAGTTTTCATAAATTTCAAATGAAATGAGCACAAGTTTGAGTTTTTATTTCAAATATCTATGGAGATATTCAAATTATATTTGAAAGGAATATTTCGCTTTCATCGCATTCAAAACGATAAAACCTCTATTGGAACCGAACTATATTCTCGGTATATAAGGAAAGCTCATAAATTTGAAACAGGCAAACGGAATGGTGCACGAAAGTACTCGTGTTATTTATAGCACCTAGTAACTACGATAAGCTCCGAAAGGTTTAAATAGGGCCTTTGTAATCTCAATAAAATGTAACAGACCTTTGTTCCTTATAAACTTCACCTTTTACCATTTTAACTTGGGCTTGGAATTAGCTTTCTTGAAGCTGCTACGGTAATTCTGAGCCTCGGGGAATTCGTTTGAGACTAAATCTCAGGAGCTGAAAAGACTTCCGGCATTTTTATATTTGATTTAACCTTCAACCTGAATGGTATATGTGTGATATGTTGACAATTTATACTCACAGTGTAATAGGATTACAGCAAAGGTTAGTCGACTCATAGCCTAAGCGACCACAGCTTCTAAAACTATCTAGTGCGCTTCCAACTTAAAATTCATCTAAAATTCACGTTATATTAAAACTGTAAAATTGGGCACATCTCAATTACGTCTGTCTGATTTCAAACTAAGCAGCAGCAGAGAGAGAGAGAGAGAGATAGCTTGTACTATAGTTACCAGACTGTTGACAAATATCCTACTAATATTATATACGCAAAAGTTTGTGAGTAGGTATGTAAGTGAGTATGTTTGTTGCTTTTTGACGCAAAAACTACAGAATGGATTATGATGAAACTTTACAATAATATAGAATAACACATAGGCTACAATTTATAAAGATACTGGATTCGCCTCGCGCCGTTGCCCGTGGTTATTGTCGTACCGCGGGTAGCACCGTGGGGTTCAGTAGCTAGGGGCTAGTACTTATATAAATCTAAAAATACGTATAGGTATTATCCATATTTATACTAGTATTATAAATGCGAAAATTACTCTGTATGTCTGTCTGTCACGCTTTTACGGCCAAACCGCTGCATCGATTTCAATAAAATTTTACATGGAGATACTTTGGTTCTTGAGGAAGGATATGGGCTACTCTTTACTGAGATAACCGACAAACAGGGTAGTGGAACTGCGGGCAAAAGCTATTTTTATATATAAATAATACCCAGACATAGAATAAATGATCGTACCCATCACACAATATTTGTTATAGTGGAGAATCGAATCCACGACCTTTCGCTTAGCAGTCAAGGTCACTAACCACCAGACAAATACGTCAGTCATCTGAATATCTTAAATTTAAATCTGTGTGTTCTCTGTGTAAAGGAAACGAAAATTATATAAAATATGTAATTGAATGAGACTGGCAACGTCCACATCAGTTTATTCTAATGACGTCAGATGCAATCATATAGAAGGTAGGGCTGTAACTATATTACCGATGATAAAATTTTAATAAAAAAAATAAAAAAGGGATATTTGTTTGATTTTTATTTTAAAATAAATTTCTATATTTTGAATTTTAAGTTAAATTTAAGATATTAAGAAATACAATTATCGATCAACTGGTTTTCAAAACATAAATTAATATTAAGTATAATAATGGGTTTTCTCTTATGGGGATTCTTAGAAACAGTAATCTAGTCTAGTTAGTCTGAAAAAGAGAATTATTTATAAGATAAATAACTATATATTTAAGATAGAGGGCATAGAGTAATTATTATTAAAATATATCTTTATGTGGATTACTTCATATTTATTCATTTGAAATCAGTCTTAGTGTATCTTCAAACATCGACTGACTCTAAAAAACTTTGTACATAAATACAAAATCTTAATGTATTAGGTATATTTGATCGGTAAATTATGTATTTCAGACATATGCAGAAAGTTCGTTATCAAAACAAAGAGATTACAGTAAAAATAAAGTAATGTTAGCACTTACATAAAATAGACTACGAAATTCCGTACATGCATTCCCGCTGCAAATGAAACCCCGTCAACCTTTCGACGACAGATGTCTACAAGCGCCGACATTTCCGTGGTACCTCACACCTCCTTTTGACAAGTTTCCAATAAGGAACTTGCACAGAACTGATAGCCTTTGGAAAGAAAAACGTTATATTTCAAGAGGGTTATATCAAATTTGTGACATTATAACGAGGGTTGAGTAATATATTCTTGCGACTTGCCGTTTGATTTAATATTTTTTGGACATGAAATGGTTTGAGAATGCACATTATTGGTTGATTATGTAACAATTTTTATACGACTATCGTTAAAGGTGACTGAGATTGATGTCTTTTTAATTTTTGTACACCATTTAGAAAGAGCCAATGCGAGAGCGTATTTCAACTACTCTAAAATTGTGACTTCCAAGCAAGATCGTCTTAAACAATGCTGGGGTCCCTTGAGCACCCAAGAATATTTGAAAACAAAAGGAGCAAAATAAGCGTAAATGTGCTGAACACATTTTATATGCGAATGAAATGGTCGGTTCTTCGGGGCCTTCTGAGGATCAGAGCCCTGAGCACGGGCTATGTGTGCCCTTATGGTAAAAACGGTGAAGTTTCCAACACTAGAACTTGTTTGTCGTGTCAAGGAAGACAGTTAGTGGGACCCGTTAGGAAAGCTCGTCATATTTAAGTATCTTGTGTTAAAAATAAAACCGATAGTGAAACATCGTTAAATCATTCACTGTAATTCATGATTCATCTCACTTCAGCACTCCGTAGGTATTACAAAGTGAAATGCTGCTCGAATTACCATCCAATTTGCTTAATGGTCGTTAATACGTAGCGAACGTGTAAATGCAACTCGTTACCTGAGTGAGGTAAGTTTTACAGTATTTTCTGTTATTTTATGACTTTTAATAAGTTAAATGTATTTACTACAAGTGTTTTTAAATATTTTAATTATACCTTATTCATAATTACATACCTCGTTGGTAACATTTTAATTGTGACCACAACGCACTTTAAATCTTATATATAAAAATGAATTGCTGTTCGTTAGTCTCGCTAAAACTCGATAACGGCTGGGCCGATTTAGCTGATTTTGGTTTTAAAATATTTGTCGTATTTCAGTGAAGGTTTAAAAGTTGAATAAATATAAAAAAAATAAAAATTGTTTTTCAAGTGGTGCATCGGTGAAGAATGTTACGCTACGGGCAATAGGAGACGTAAACGAGGTTGCGTGGGTCAGCTAGTCTCCTATAAAACTAGTGTAGATAAATCAAAAAGCCTTTCACAAAAGAACAATGTGTTACAGTTTTATTTCGTTACCGTTAGCCAGCCAGTTTCATCGACAGGGCAAACAGACTCGTGTGTAAACTTCCATGAATTACAGCACACGATGCCCTAGTGAGCACACTAACCAAACACGGGCGGTATGGGCTTTCGGGTCAGTTGTGGGACATTGTGAACGGAATACAGTAACCTATACGAATCTACTTTGAGATACTTATTACAGCAAACGTGTTACCCTTTCTACTTTGTAAATAAATGTGAATATTCATTGTTCTTTTGGTGGGTGCTTTCGTGTTTTTTCTCTCGTGGAATGAGAAAAAAATATTTAAAGAGTAAACTTTATCTATAACTAGTTGAACCCCGAGGTGTTACCCGAGGTTATGTTGTACCGCGGATAACGCCGCTGGGCGAAACTAGCCTAAAATAGAAGCCTAAGTTATTCCTTACATCATCGGCTACCTACCAGTAAAAGTCCCGTCAAAATCAGTCTAACAGTTCCCGAGATTAGCCGGAACAAACAGACAGACAGTATTTTGGTATATGTACCGTGTATACACACATATGTATTTAGTAAAAAGCGGTAATTTTAATATTACTAACAGACACTCCAATTGTATTTATTAATAATTTAGACAATACAATATATTTATTTGCATGACTATGGTAGGTACAAAGTTCTTCAAACATACAATAGGAATCACTGCATTGTCGACCATAAGTGGCGTACAAATTTAAAAAAAATATAGTATCCATACTGTCTTAAGTTAGATGCACAGATCACCCCCAAGGAGTAGGGATTGATCTGTGAGTTAGAGGCTATCGTGTAGCATGAGAGATGTGTTAGCTCTGCGTATACTTATTGTTCCTTTTCGCCTACTGTGTACAAGAATATAGTTTATTAAATACCTAATTATACCTAAACTTACCAGGTACAAAATTTTGGACGTTTTTATTGGTTGATTAGTATTATACTAATACATAATTTTATTAGATACTTATGTTCTTGCGTTTCTAAAGTACAATAATTTAGAAGATTTCATTTGCTTATTTATTAAACATCGCCCACTATCGCCGTTTCTATCGTATACGATTTTTTTTTTCAGTGATATTACACGGTGACGCAATTATTATCATTTTTAGATGAGATTTATCTGTTCGTGCGGCTAATTTGAGGAGTGACAATGAAGGGAAGTACAATGAGACATTTTAAATGATATTTCAATAACATAATACAGTATCTACACTATTTCATTACACAACTTGGTTAACCAAAATGAGATATTTCTAAATCGTTTTAACCACCGTGCACGTGCATATACAAAAGTTGTATACAACCCTACAATTGCCCTTTATTAACGTCCTTCCATTTCATTATCTTTTGAAGAGTAATTCATATCCTTCAACAGACCCAAGTACGTTTACACTTCTTGATATGATGTGACGCTGACCATAATGTTGACCGTTTTCTAACATGTAAGTACTATCGACCCAGTTGAAAGGTGACCCACTTTGACAATTATTCCTTTGTAATCATAAATGTAGTTAGGTTTTCTTCGCTATTTGCACATAGTACGTTTTAGATATAAACATAAATGCGTCATTACGGGTTAGATGTCAATGCAATTTAAACCTTTGTCACCACTGAACAAGATATATTTTTGATACAGCAGTCTTATTTGAATTTCAAATAATATAATCGTTTATAATCCAAACTCTTTTCATTGCGAAGAAAAAGTATTATAATTTGTAAAATGAAATTACATTATGTGTAAGATGTCAAGTAGTAGTCAATCTGAAAATATTAAATTAAAAATCTAAGAATATATTTATATCTATAAACGAATCGTATAATGGCCAATTTGGTAGAACAAAGAGCTCGGATTGTAGTGCTCAGTGAGCAAGGTTGCGGCGTTAGAGAAATATCACGTGAGTTAAATATAAGTCGTAACACGGTCAGAACCTGGATCAGACGGCACGCTGAAGAGGATATCCTTGAAGACCGACGACGACATAATCATGGGGTTCGTCGAATCACAAACCAACAGAGAACGGAAATGCAACACCATTACGAAGAACATCCTTTTACTCGTACCCGCTATTTTGCAGTACGTTACGACGTTTGTCTAGAAACAATTAGAAATAATTTGCACCGCACTGGGCTGCATTACAGACATCGTGCTAAGAAAGTTCATTTAACGGATGCACACAGAACTGCGAGATTGAATTTTACACGTAATTATTTAGATTTCGACTGGACAAACAACATCTTTCCATGGCCGTCTAGGTCACCAGATCTTAACCCAATAGAAAATTTATGGGGTTTGATGGTTCAAATGTGGGATAACAGGAACGAGAGGACTAAACAAGCAATCGAGCTGCATTGTAACGAAATCTGGGATTTCATGAGGGGAAGTGACATTTGCAGTCGTCTAATCGGGTCTATGCGTAATCGATTATTAGACGTTATTGAAAACCATGTCGCTTACACTAGGTTTTAGGTTTAACCAGTAATCCTACAGACCCAAACAATTGGAACCATTATAACCCAAAAATTAACTATTGAGAAGTTTTTTTTTTATTCGCTTTACGAAGTGAATGCCATTATTTTTATTTTAATAATATGAAATAAACAAAGGTCTCTAATTTTACTGTTTTATTTTACTAATATGTATGACTAGCTGTCTCGACAGACTTTGTTCTGTTAAATAAATGCTTATCTATTTTTGTTCTACAGTACCCTATGCTACCTTTACGGTACCTCTACCCTCGTACCTCAAGTCTACCCATTATCTACACTATCTACACTAATATTATAAAGAGGAAAGATTTGTATTTTTGTATGTAACGAATAAACTCAAAAAGTACTGGACCGATTTTATTTTTACCGACCGATTAAATAGGGTTCCGTAAGACATTTCCGTTTTTCGTTTATATAATAGGAGCGGAGCACCAATGAAGAATGTTTAAAAAACGGGGGAATTTTTTTACGCTACGGGCAATAGAAGACGCAAACGAGGTTGCGGGGGTCAGCTAGTTCGAAATAAAGTCAATCCTATGTCTCAAACAAATATACAATTAAATCTTTCCTAATATACCTATAGATAAGGACGTTCACTGGCTAACAAACTTTTTCGTGCAATACTTATCATAGTATACGTCTATGTCTATGTCATGGCTTTGTCAGTGTCTAGTAGAATGATAATGGTTCGTCACTTATGAAATGTATGTTCAAGCTAATTTCAACCTAATGGTATAGAATAATTGTAGGAAAATGACTCTAAGGGGGGTCATGAATCACTTTGGTCCACTGTACCTAAATGGAGTTCGAAAGTGAGTTAAATTTCTTACACAATAACACAACCAACTGTACAAATAAATAAAATTGGAGTGTCTGTTTGTAATATTAAAATAACCGCTTTCTACTACATGCATATGAATGTACGAGTATATACGGTACACATAACAAAATATATATTTTTGAAATTTTTGTATGACTGTCTGTCTGTTTGTTCCGGCTAATCTCAGGAACCACTGGTCCGATTTGAAAAATTCTTTCGGTGTTGGATAGTCCATTTATCGAGGAAGGCTATAAGCTATATAATAGGTCTTTACCTATGAAATTGCGTTTCTTCAGTACTGGTCATTTCAAATCAAAAAAGTTTGTAATGGCTCTGTATTCTAAATTCAAATTAATTTGGTTTTAAAACCATGACATTCTATTTACAAACTCAGTCTTTTGTTTTTTGATTAGCGTTGTATTTTCATTTCATTTGAACATTTTTCGTTATAATGGATACTTTAAAAATTCGTGTAATTATGGAATATGAGTTCCGTCGTGGCACCAACGCGACACAAACGGCACGTAACATCAAAAACGTTTACGGAGAGAACTGTACAAACGAACGAACAACCCTTTATTGGTTTTCCCGGTTCCGTTCTGGAAATTTTGACTTGAAAAATGAAGCTCGTGGCCGTCCGGAGACTTTGGTTAACAATAATGAATTAAAGGCGATTGTGGAAGCTGACGAAACTCAATCTACAGATGAGCTAGCAGCAGCTTTTAATGTAAGCATCAAAACAATATTGATCCATTTGCGACAAATTGTCAAGGTAAAAAAGCTTGATAGATGGGTGCCCCACGACCTTAACGATCGCCAGCGCAACGTACGCGTCGAGACCTGCCTTTCGCTGCTCAACAGGCAAAGAAATAAAGGAATTTTGAAACGAATAGTTACGTGCGACGAAAAATAGATTCTGTTCGACAATCGAAAGCGTTCAGCAAGTTGGTTAGACCCTGGTTCAGCACCAAAGCAATGCCCTAAACCAAAAATGACCCTCAAAAAGGTGATGGTCACTGTTTGGTGGTCTAGTGCGGGTGTGATTCACAACAGCTTTTTACAAAACGGCATGAGTATTAATGCAGATGTGTACTGTGAAGAACTGGAGAGAATGATGGAGAAGCTTGCACATCTGCAACCAGCTTTGGTCAATCGGTCGTCCCCACTGCTCCTTCACGACAACGCGCGACCCCATACTGCGCAACAGACAGTCTCCAAGCTGCAAGAGCTGGGGTTGGAAGCTCTCCCTTATCCGCCATACTCACCAGACCTTGCACCTACCGACTATTACTTTTTCCAAAATTTAGACAACTTTTTAGTGGGTAAAAAATTCAATTCCCGAGAAGCAGTACAAAATGCCTTTGAAGAGTTTGTTGCCTCCCGTCCAGCTGATTTTTACAAGAAGGGCATCAATAAACTGCCAATGCGTTGACAAAGATGCGACGATTGCATGGGTGATTACTTCGAATAACAGAAATAAAAAAGTTTTAAAAATTAAGTACTTTCACTATTGCATACAAAACGGCAATTTCATAGGTAAAGACCTAATATATATCATCACGCTACTACTAATAGAAAGGGAGCACCAATGAAGAATGTTTCAAAAACGGGGGAAAATTTTCACGCCACTGGCAATATAAGACGCAAACGAGGTTGCGTGGGTCAGCTAGTTTATAATAAAATTTAACACACATGTCATATTATTATGAGTACCGAAAAGAAAAAAGGCCATCTTATACTGAACCTTCAATGAGACAACCGTCTATCCTTTATCTAAATTGTTGACTTAAAGCATGTTCTGCAGCGACTAGCTAAGGGCAACTTTAAAATAGAGTATGGAATACATTACATATAATACTGTTGATTTATATCTTCTGTGGTTTTAATTACATAAACCTACCAATAATAAAAAAAAAACATAATGCCATTGAAGTATTCAATGATTTTCATTGTAAATAATGTTAGTAATTCACACAGTCCATTCTCCAACCGTTACGGTACATGCCTACCGCATAAAATCTTTTAATTTTTTTTAAAATAATGTTTATTTATTAAGAGCCTTCTAAAGACAGTATTGTCACCTACCTGCCATCTTTATTATAATGTGATGATTCTAAATAAAGTTGGACTGAAGAAAACATGAAAGTGATATTTTGCAAGGTAATATATATTTATATGCATTTTTGTGTTGGTTAGATTAATTTAGATTACATTTCTAATCTCGATGCACGTACCTTACCAGATGTCAATACCCACCAAAGGATGGCTGGTAGAGAACCTTGGCATTAAGTCCACCGATTTGCATGAAGTTGTAAATAAATAAATATTGAACAACACTCTTAAAAAATGGTTTTTTATTTTAAATATAGCTTCCATTAGAAAAAAGCATATTTATTTGTTTAAGTTTTGATCTTTTGTATAGAACCGAATAGAAGTCAATTTACCTGAATTTAACTTGCCTATTATAACCATGTTTGATCGCAATCTATCAACTAAAGTACTTCAGTTTTTACCGTTACTTAGTGACTTTGCACAAAATTTATTAAAACTGGAATATGCGAAGCATATTTTAGTTTAAATTAGCGGCTAGTTTTAAGCTTGCGTGCCTGCAGAAAAACTCGTGCAAGGCCATCGAGTTTGCGTGCGAAATGAAAAACTTGTTTATTACCTTCATAAAGGCAAGAACACACAAGGAAACACTGGTTGCGCACAGTACTGTAGCTAGTACCTAGTTTCATAAATCTAAAGTAATGATTTACACCAAAATAGTAAATAAATAAATGAAAAATATGGCAGATTGATCTGACTACAGATTGAATGCGAACGTGAGGACTTTATTTTGAATCTTCGATTGGGTATATTACTATTAATATTTTGAAGAAACTCACGGTGTAACTAGATAGAAACCCTACAGACTGTATTATCTGTATTTTATACAATACAGTCTGATGTGAGACAGAATATATATGTAAGAAAAAGACAGCATTTGTGTTGTCGTGTATGGTGACCACTTCTTTAGGATTTGCATCATGTTTTCCATCAGGGAGAGTAGAGTCACTTTGGCAGGCTCAGGTGTGACTGGAATGGCATTGGTGCGTAACGAAATATATTAAGAACGATTCTCCATATTTTCAAAAAAGTAGTTAGTGTGATTTTGACATCTTTAGACGAGTCCTGTATTATTTTATATATCTAGTTTATCATCACCATAAATAAAAATAATACCCATCGTGTCAGGCCATGGACCTTTACCTTCTTTGAGCGTATAATACCTGCTGAGCTCTGGAAGCCCTACTCAACGTATTCCCAACAGGTGGTCATGATATAATCTTGTGTAGTGGAAAGACGCTTTTCCCATTACGTGAAAATTCCTTCAGTACAATTTTGTCAGGAAAAATGTCTTTTATACGTTTAAGAAACTGACGATTTTTATAATTAATCCTACATTCACTCATCGTAACAACTCCAATTAAGAAATATTAGTTTAGAAAGTAACATCAAGTAACCTAATATTGTATGACAAAATATATGCATTTAAATGTATTTTTCTAAATAGGTAATGTCCTAGTGTATTCCAGACTTTATTTAAACTTATAAGTAATGAGTGAAGTGGTTCACTTTGACTTATTCACAAAGATTTATATTCGTGAGTGGATAATATTTATTCATGAAGTATAGTTATGGTAGCCATGGCAGCATTTTGGTTTGAAAATTTGAAAAAATATGGTAATTACCTATTTGTAACTACAAAGGAAAAGTGTCACTGCCAACTGTCACTTTAAGGGCCAAATAATCTGAATAGTCTTTCAAATTATAAAAATATTTCTACTCATCAAATCGATACTAATATTATAACTTCGAAAGTAGCTCATATCGTCAATCTGTATGTCGGTATGTCTGTCTCTCTGTTTTTTACCGCTAAATTGCTGCATCGATTTCAAAGAAATTTGGTATGGAGATATTTTGATGCTCGAGGAAAAACATAGGCTACTCTTCACCGCAATAGCCGACATTCATACGGGCGATAATACTGTGAAACGCCTCTGGTGTTGCGGGGTGTCCATGGACGGCGGTAATCGCTTACCATCAGGCGATACGCCTGCTCGTTAGCCCCTATAAAAAAAAATAAGCCGCGTCATAAAGATAGTTTCATTTCCTATATAGGAATATAATAAGAACATATACTTACATAATATGTACGTTTAGTATTTATTCATGAAACAAACACGAATGTTTACAATAATATTATGTTTGAAAATGTAAAACGTTAATTTGTAGGCTGAATACATAGAAGATTAAGTACGGGAATATTACGGGTGTGTGTCAAAGTTCAGCAGTTGTACCTTAATTGACCTTTTAATTAGATTTCACGCGAATATGAACTCCCACCAATGGTTTCACAGATGCGCTTTATGTAATAGTAAGTGTAATTCCCAATTTTCGATTGAACTGAAATTTAAAATATACCTTTAGTTCTAAGGACAATAAAATTATATATAATAATCGGTATTATTAATAATCCAAAATGGCGGCCGTAATAAAATGGCGGTGTACAAATTCCTAAACAACCCATGTTATTCAATTTGTTGCAGTCGATCAAAAGTTATGCGCGTTCCTACATACATTTCGGTGATTATTTTAATTTATAAAGATAGATAAAAAAAAAAAAATGTACTTTTGTGAAGTTCATATGATTGGTGTTCAGATTGACGGAGTTTATTTGAGGCAAAAACTTCACAATTCTACAGCACTTTTTTTGGCGACCTTCTACAAGTACACACATGTGTATGCGGTATACATAGAATTACCCGTCAACCATAATGTAAACAGGCGTCAACCCTTGATGCAAGCTTTTTACGATGCCCTTTATAAGGACCCCTTTAGGTTTGACCTACTTTCTAAACAAATATCATATTAACCCCAGTGATCAGCCAAACTTTTTATAATATTAATTTAATTAAGAAGTTAAATTTTGATAAAATAATAGTAATATCCTCACACATATCACACGGCAGTCTGATCTAAAACTAAGCAAAGCCTGTATTGTGGTAATCATCCTACTAATAAATTTGCTTGTGTGTTTATAAATAAACACGTAGAAATTAAAAACCAATGAAAATATTTACACACACGCGTCAAGAACTGCCTCGGTGGCGTAGTGATAGCGTATGCGACTGCTAAGCTTGAAGTCTCGGGTTCGATTCCCGGGTCGGACCAAATGTTTGTATGAACTGCAAGTATTTGTTTCAGAGTTGCACACCCATACACCAAAGAATAATCGTGTTCATCACACAAAAATTTACCCGGGACAGAAATTCAACTCATGACCACTGGCTAAGAAGTCAAGATCAAGATCAGTAGACCAACAAACCCTTCAAATATTATTTCAACAATATTTTATTAATAACATGTCCAGAGCAAAATATCACTCATTTCCTTTGGGGAAAATAATGGTAGCCTGTGTATACGTACAATACACAATTCAATAAACAATAATACATTGTAACCCATATTATCTTTTCATAACCGAGTAACACAGAATAAATAGATTTCCTTCTGGGTTGATAAATCTCGATGACTTATCTGAAGATCACGCTTATGCTTGACAAGGGTTCGTGTATAAATGGGGCCTATTGTACCCCACTGTACAAAGTGACGGTATGACGTGGATGCTGTGAATGGCATAAATGGCCCTTTCTGTAGCTAACTTATATGAATGTCTCACCTATGTATACCTACGTAATATGACGAATATTATTTATCACACTATCAATCTAATCTCGGTGGCGCAGTGGTAGTGAATGCGACTGCTGTGCTTGAGGTCTCGGGTTCAAATCCTGGGTCGGACCAAATGTTTGTGTAATCTACAAATATTTGTTTCGGAGTTTGGATGTTTTCTATGTATAATATGTATGTATTTACAAAAAAAAAAGTATATATGTATTCATATCAGTTATCTAGTACCCATAACACAAGCTCTGCTTAGCTTGGGACTAGATGGCGTTGTGTGTTAGATGTCCGAAATATTATTTATATTATTTATTTATATACTCTAAAAAAAAAAAAAAAATAACATTCATATTTTATTAAAAATAAATATACATTGATAGTAACAATGTTGTCATATTCATTAAAGTATTGAAACAGATTTTAAGTATTGTAAGCTATTTTAATGGGGTGTTGTCTAATCCAACAACAAACGAAATTAGACAGGTAATTAAATTGGATGATTTGTGCTTATATACACAATAATGTAGTTTAGTTTAAAGACATGTTCACTTATGTTTATTATTCATGTTAAGTTGTATTGTTTGATGTCCGTACTGGACGTAGTTTTTGGTAATTAATCGAGTACTTTAATTTATTTAATACCCAGCTCGTAACAGTACTATCACAAATTTAAAAAAAAATGTAAGTAAGTGTTATATCCGAGAAGGTTCTGGAGTGGCGACCACGTACTGGAAGACGGAGCGTGGGAAGGCCCCCTGCAAGATGGTCCGACGACCTGGTTAAGGTCGCAGGTGACTGTTGGATGCAAGCAGCACAGGACCGGTTGTTATGGGAAGCATTGGGGGAGGCCTATGTCCAGTAGTGGACGTCTTTCGGCTGACATGATGATGATGATGTTTATATCCGTAGTTTTGCATACTTATTTAAGCGGTGTACTAAAGTTGATAGATTTATAGAAGTGTGAACTATGGAATAGCTAAGAGAAGCACTTAAGTCAACATTTATTATTTTGTTCTTTTGATACCTTTGACTACGATTGAAGACATTTAACATATAATGATTAGACTTATATGCAGAGAGAAACTTCTGTTCCCCCACCCAGTATAAAACCTGGTTAGGCGCGGCGTAGATCCTAGGGGGACAAAAAATAATATCTGTCGGATGGTTTTTAGCGGAAACACCGTGCTGGGTTCTGAGTCCTCGAAGAGACGAAATCGGAAGAAATTTTTGTATTCGTCACAAAAAAAGAAAAAGTCGTGACAGAGCGAAAGTGTGGAAAACTATTAATTAATCACGTCTTCCTACTGTTCGCTCTGCAGCCATTCTAAGATAAATGAATATTCTCGTGTGCCGTTCCTATTATATGCATATATCAACAGAATTACTAATGTTAATATTAGAATCAAGTCTATTAATAGTCTAACTTTCATACACACAAGCCTGACAGAGACAGGCAAACTGCCTAGTTTGAATCTAGATGGCGTCGTGTTAAATGTCCAAATAAATATTATTAATAAAGTGTTTACAGCATTTATACTACATCCTGAGAGTACCCATCTAAAAAGTAAATATTTAAAGAAGTACCCCACTAAGCGAAAACTTAATAAATGACCTATGTCACGTAAGGATATTTATTAAGTTAGAGTTAAGCAAGTTACATTACATGCATTTAAAACTATCTATTCTAATTGTTCTGCAGCAAAAAATTCTAACATTTACTTATTCTGTGAAGTAAATTCTATTTATAGTGACCATGCCAATATCAGATCTATTTATTTCTATAATAAATAGTTGCTCGATAAACATAATGATCATCAGTCTCTCAACTATCTTGACAGAAAATTGTTTCTATAAGTCTTTCATAGTTGGAACAATCTATACAGATTCAATTAGAGATCTAGTTAATCTCAGAAAAGTACATAAATATATCACGTAATTTTGTCTATCGCGCCGCACTGGTGCGTCTAACGACGACAGAATTTTCTACGAAATATTATCGGAAACTTATTCTTCATCCTACTCATATAATATAGAACATTTTTTTATGTCAAAATCTTTCATAGGTCTATGTCCCTTTCATTTATCTAAATCTATAAGTTACTTTAAAACAGCTGAATACTCAGCGACCAAACAAATCTCTACCAGTCCCCTTAGTGTTAGAACTGATTACTGTTGAAGTTCTCTACCAAACTGCTTGTTATTGTATCTATATTAGTGCTAAACTATCATTCACCTTATTAAAGTAAAGATTATTATATTTTAAGAGTTCATACTTTTGTAAAATTAACTGTATCTACAAATCACTTCACCGACTCAAACGACTATAAAGTTATTCAAAGAAAACAAAAATCTTGTATGCACTATATACTGATATTGAGTGAATTATTTTATACGGGGTAGAGAGAAAACTAGTAATAGTTCCTAAATGACTTTCGAAGCCTATGGACGCTTGCACCTTAAAACAAACCTCAAGAGAATTAACGGAACACTTCTTTGTTACAGATGTCAGCAACATGGCCTTGGTCCTCGGTATTATCGTCTTCACATTTCTCAATTTCACGGATTGTGACGTCGTCACTGATGCGCCAAAAACAAAAGACGTCTACATATACCAAAGGGATGGTCCCAAAGACGTCCTAGAACCCGAACTTCTCCCTGTTCTTCACGGAAATGATACTCGATGCCGTATATCAGAATATTTATGCTCGAATAAGAAATGCGTACCGATAAACAGATTCTGTGATGGCTCGAACGATTGTGGTGATTCGTCTGATGAGCCGAGGCATTGTACACGTAAGTACCATTTAATATTATAATAAAACAAGCATCAGTAATCTCGTTAATGATGAACATATATTAACAGTCCAAATTAATGTGTTGCGGGTTTCAATTAGGTGTTGCCGTAATATTTTGTACACTTTGAAGGGTTAAAGTGCCTATCATGTAAATCTTATCCACTTTACGTAGTGTAGCAGTAGCAGCAGTAGTAGTCAACCTCTTTGATTGATGTATCTAAAGTAACCTAAGTATTACAACGGTTTTAAATAGAAATAACGTTTAAAAGATTTTTGAAGACAAATTTTACACTAAAAACTGTAAAGAAATTCAGCAGAAAAAAGAAAGAAACGGATTTTTTTAAATTGTCCATACTTTTCAAGGAAACATAAATTTCCATAATATTTCTACGCTACTAGTCGTATCACAATTCAAAATAATGGAAAGGAAAGTGCAAAAAAAATCCTTCCTCACGCCAGCATAAATTTTACTTCCATAATCCTTTTTCTGGTGAAGTGGGTTCAACATGACGCGGCAACAGCTGAAAAGTACGAGTTCGAATGTTTTATACTTATACGTAGTATATCTATTATATTCATATTAGGTAGACATATACACTTATATCAAAATGTGGGAAAGTTGGAAGTCCGGAACAAATAACAGCTGTGGAACGTTTCATATTTATTAACGTGGACTATCAACAGTGTTTTTCGTGCGATGTGGATAACCCCAGTTTTTTGTTCAATATCTTTCTTACGTATTTAATCGGACAGGGTATTGGCAACTTGGAGATAATATAATAGCTTCCCATACACCACCCAGGCCAGTCGAGTCCTTCCGTCGGCCTCGGCGTCGAACAAGGTAGATGTTTCATACACAACCTCGATAGTGGAGCTGCTCCATTTATGATCATGGGAATCGGGGATGATTGGCTCTAATGCATGACTTTTATATTTTCAATGTTTATCCCCAATTATTCTCACTCTAAAAAAATGTCTAGACTACAATCAATAGAAAAATATTTAATATTAGTACAGAGACGATGAGCTTAAGGGCCAATAATTTTAAACGGATTATTTCTTAAATTCTGTAAATACTAAATTCCGGAATTTGCAACTTTATAAAATTATTGTTTTGCGGCCTCACTTACTAATGCTACTAATATTGTGAAAGTTTGTGAGGAAGGATGTATGGATGTTTGTTATACTTTCATGCAAAATCGACTCAAAGGATCTATATAAATTTTAGCATGAACATAGATTATTGTATGGAATGGCACGCAGGCTAGTTTTTATACCAAAAAATATAGTATTCCTTTGGGATGAAACAAAGTACAGCAACGACCACTGGTATCACCGCAGGGCACAGCTAGTTTAACGATGATCTTATTACTGCTTCTAGATTGTCATGCAAAAGTTTAACCACACTCTCGATAGATGGCGTTATGCTATAAAAATAAATCACGGTATGGTTTCGTTACCGCCATTGGTACTTAAGCAACAGAACTGTTGCAAATGTCAATCCTAAAGAAGGAAAACTTGAAACAAACCTATTTTTGGAAATCTAGTCATAGATCCGTTCTATGATATGATTTCGTATATACTCAGAATTGAAATCACACAGATCCTTGAACTGGATGAAACTGATATATGATGTTAAGTAGTCGTTACTCGTCCTGGCTTGCACGGACCGCGGGGTGCAATAATTTTTGCTAGAGATAGTTGCTGTGCCCAGAAATTTAAAACGAGTATTAGATATAGATGTATGATTTAATATTCCATAATCTGACAACAGTTAGGTTTTGAAACACATGAAACGCCATCTGGTGACAGAAAAAGTAACGAAAACCCCACTGAATGTCTGCTTGTTATTTCAAATTAAAATAGAATAATTGCAATAAAAAAAATAGCTTTTTGTTGAATGCATACGTAATTGTATCCAGTACATATCTTCAAAAAAACATTTTTTTCGTTTTTGTATATCTGTCCGTCTGTCTGTTAACTGTTTGTTCCGACTAATCTCTGCAACGGTTAAACCAATTTTAACGTGACTTTTACTGGTAGGTAGGTGATGGTATAAGAAGTAACTAAGACTTTTATTTTTTTTATTAGCTTCGCCTCTGGTGTTACCCGCGGTTCTTCTTGTAGAGGTACAAAAAGAACCGCGAGTAACACCGCGGAGCTCAACTAGTCCTTCTATATGAAGTAACTTTAACAGTACCATTTTTTTTTTCTTTAAATTGGTACAAAATTTTTATTTCGCGTATTCATATGTAGATAAAGATTAATATTATTTTGGTTAAGACTACTTTGAAAGTGTTACCAATGTTAAAAATTTATAACAATCAAATTATGTCAGAAGAGAGAAGCGTAGAGCGTACTCCTTCCTAAAAGGCCGGCAACGCACTTGTAACGCCTCTGGTGTATCGAGTGTCCATGGGCGGTGGTAATCGCTTACCATCAGGCGATACGTATGCTCGTTTGCCCCCTATATTTACTAGATGTCGCTGTCGTTTTAGTGTAAGGCTAGCGGCTCGTTTCGGCTTCCCTAAGACCTATATGACAAATAACCACGTTCACGTTAAACCTATATCTTTCTCCGAGAAAATAGTTGTAGGTTGCCCAACGGTAAAAAAGCAATTAGAACCAGCAGTTCCTGATATTATTTAGTCATATAGTATACATATGATAAAAGTGATAATATCTGAAATTTTAAACGGCTAAAATTTGTAAACCACGTGGGAGAGCCACACTTCAGCATGAATGGGCCGGCTCGACCAGAGTGATACCACGTCCTCACAGAAAACCGGTGTGAAACAGCGCTTGCACTGTGTTTCACCGAGTGAGAAAGGACAATTGAGGCCCATACCCCATCAATTCTCTCTTCCCCCACCGGCCGGAAACGCACTTGTGACGCCTTTGGGTGTCCATGGGCAACGGTAATCGCTTACCATCAGGCGATAAGTCTGCTCGATTGCCCCCTATTTCACAAAAAGAAACAACAACTGCAATAAGTGATTTTTCTTATGTTTCTTTGTGATTTGTTTGCAAAGGCTGCTTTTACAAGGTAGAGGTTGAATTTATAATCGTTCAAGTACTGTTACCAACGCTAGAACCACACAAAATTCCAAATTTTGTAGTAGTTTCCACTCAAACTGAACCTAGGGTGATCATTTAAGCGACCACCTTCCACATGCTATATCTTTTTATACAGTGAACGAGAAATGTAGATAATTAGTCAATTGTTTTTTACAAATCTTTTACTAAGAGTAGTCAGTGCAGTTGTAATAACTAGTTTATTGAGGGGACCACCTTTGACCGATTGTAATTTTTGAGTCACTGCTTTTACAAATTGATTCCTTCATTTACAATTGTTTTAGAACTTTTATTAAAGCCTGGTGCATTCAAAACCTTCAAATTCCAGTGTGGTCCTTCAATGGGAACGCAGGCCCGTTTCTGGCTTTTTACGTAAAAAGCTTCCCACTTTCTTGATAGATGGCGTTATGCCAAAAAAATAAGTCGCGCTATGGTTTCGTTACCGCAATTGGTACTTAAGGAATAGAACTGTCAATATCTGAATATGTGTAAATTATTTACAAGCTTTTATTTAGTTATTTTTGGGAGTCTAGTTATAGGTGCAGTCTATGACGAAGGCTAAATATAAAAAGATAAGTTCTGATAATCCTTTTAGGTATAATTTGAAAATTGCTTATACTTTACAAGAGTCATCATCATCTTCATCTTCCTAGTATGAAAAAGGGTAGGAAGTTCCTACCCTTTTCGCAAATTTATTTGGGGTCGGTGACGTCGGTGCAATGAATTTTCTTCCATTCCTCTATCACTCGTCAGTCAGTTCACTACTAACTCCCTTTCTGGCCATATCTTCTTTTACGCAGTCTATCCATTTTTTATTTGGTCGTCCTCTAGACCTCTACTCTTATACCCGTCAACTTCCATACTGAAAACCTTCCTAACAATATTTTGCTCATCTCTGCGCATCACATGTCCATACCACGTTAACCTGCTGCTTCTCAACTTTTCAGCCACTGGTGCAACTTTCAGGTATCCTCTGATGTAGTCATTCTTCACCTTATCCACTTTTGTCACACCACACATACATCTCAATATTCGCATTTCAGCTACATGCAGGCGTCTCTCATCCGTTACCTTCACTTCCTACTACAAGAGTAATAAATGTAATAATAAGGGACTCGATTGCAATGTAGAAAATTCATGAAAGATTTATTAGATATCATACACGTGGGTGGCGTAATTTAGTTTAACCAGTTTCTGGAAAAGTGTCAGATAGTTATCTGCGATATAACACTATTCAACAGATAAAGTTTACTGATGCATACACTTTAGTAAGTAACGGTTATGGTGTAAGCTGCCTGAAAACTATATTAAGCCTAAGATAAGACTTCTTCGTAATAATTAGAAATATTTTTATATAGGCCCATAATATAGAAAAAAATTAGATTTATTATCTGGCTTACATTTGTGTGAAGTGTTTACATTTGTGTTGTGGCCTCGGAAGTCACCGCTTCAGAGTGGAAGACATACACTCTCGCACTCATCGATTCGGCTCTTCCTTCCTGTGCCGAGCGGTTAAAACCTGGAACTCACTACCAGCGCACGTGTTTCCGTCCCACTATGATCCCGGGTCCTTTAAGCGGGGCGTGAAAAAGCATCTCACTAGGCCGCCATAGTGCTGGTCACCATGCTACACTGTCCTTGTTTGCATTGAGGATGGTGGCCACCACTCTTGGATTCTGCTGGTGCTTTCCATCAGGCAGGGCAGAGTCATTTTGGTAGCTCAAGTATAAAAAAAAAAAAAAATATAATTTTGTTCAAATAATATAACAATGAATTGATGTTTATAGAACCAAATTAACGAAAGTTATGAATTATTTAAAGTGAACACCAAATAATATAGTTATTTATGCGAGTTAGTCATTCGCGTAATTCTCTTAAAGCTGATTAATTTGAAGTACATTAAAGTGAGGCAAATAATTTAAGTTGGCATACCAAGGTCTTGATTATGTATTTCGTATTGTAGAGCAACGTTGGTTTCGTAATAAAGGTAAATCTACTTACCCATTTTAAGTTCAGAGACTTATTTCGAGTTCGAATCTCGGGTCGCTCCAAACTATGTAAAATCTGCAAATATTTATTTCGGAGTTTGTGTGATTTTTACCCGACTAAGGCAAAGTCAAAGGCTATGTATGTATGTAAGTTGATCTGTTCCCTCATAGCTCCTCAACTACTAATGAGAACTGGACAAATGAGATATCGTTGGAAGCGTCTTGATCGTCCGTTGGTTATAGGTTATATGACGTGTCACCGAATCTAATGTAGCGCCCTCTAGCGGTCATAAAGTATTGTGTTAAAAAATAAATTTGAGACAAATATGCCATGTTCAGTATCATTGGAAAGGGCGTTACTTGTACATTTCCAAACTATATATATATATATATTTTAGCATTTGCTCGTGACTTTGTCCGTACTTATTAAAAAAATATTATATTTCAATGGTATTTAAAATATATTATACAAAGAAATAAACATTACAACGGCACCAAAACACGGTCTTTCATTTAAAAAAAAAGACGCATTATAACACGTAGTTAAAGTGTGATGCGTGTATATAAAGTGTAACTACGCTTTTTATTTTATTTTATTTATTTATTTTATAAGTCAATCTACTGTCATAGTACAAGCTATGCTTACTTTTAAGCTAGATGGCGTTCTGAATGACGAGTCCAATGTATTTTTTTTTATTTACTAGCTGATCTGACAAACTTTGTTTTGGAAATAAACACCGCGACACGAGAATTTTATATACTAGATTATGTACAATGATATCAAGAAATTTAATTAACCGTAGAAGATCCATATTTATTGAGCCGACTCTAGGCCATTTTTTATATGAAAACTATAACATTAACAATTTATTTTGTGTCGTGGGGGATTACACAAACATACTTTAAACGTAGACAAAGAACGTCCAGACTTACAACAGCAATTTGTGGATTACACAGTGTTGTCCGTGTGCTGTTTAAATCCACAATACTCGGCTCAAAAGAAAGTGAAGTGGTGAGCAGTAGGTACGTCTTACGTGCAAAGATAACACAGCCTCAAAGGAAATCAGCGTTAAGCAATATTTTCGTTACCTTTTACCGAAGCCCAGACCTATCTTACCTCTGAATATATGGCGAGGATTCAAAGGGCAGCAAAACACTTACCATTAGGTTGTTCTTCTACTCGTTGTCCCATTTACGCTAAGAAAAATAATTAAAAGATATTTTTCCTAAAATCAATCAATAAAATATGAGGTAACAGTTTCATTTACCAGGTAGTGAAAATGGCAGCGCTCAGACAGGTACATTTAGCAACATTGGTGTATAAAATCGTTTTCAAAGGGAGGACAAGGTATTTATTTGAAAAAATCACGTGGTAGAAGAACCGACACAGACGCAACACTCGTAATAAAACACTAAATAAAATGTCAATATGCCAACACCGAACGACTTTATATCGACGAGGTTTCAAATTTATTTCGGCAAAACTTTGGAATTATCTCCCGCCACCTCTGCGACAGGTTATGTCCCTTAGCCTATTTTAAAAATAAGTTAAAGAAATATTTATTTGCAAAACAATTGCTTACATTCCCTCAATAAAGATAGACAAATCAAAACCCAGCTATTCTTTTTAGGGTTCCGTACCTAAGGAGTAAAACGGGACCCTATTACTAAGACTTCGATGTCTGTCTGTCACCAGGCGGTATTTTATGATCGTGATAGTTAGACAGTTAAAATTTGCACAGCTAATAATAATAAATAATAATAATAAATACTCTGGACATAATTGCAGATCATACAAATATTTGGTCCGACCCGGGAATCGAACCCGAGACCTCAAGCTTAGCAGTCGCATACGCTACCACTACGCCACTGAGGCAGTCAAAAATTAATGTATTTATGTTGCAGGTGTAACGACAAATATGTACTAGAAAACAGAATAAAAATAAATATTTAAGAGACTCCCATATAACAATCGTGATTTTTTGTTCGATATTGAAAACGGCGATAGTCTTTATAAATTCTTACCTTTGGCTCTTGTAGTACTATTTATTAATAATATTAATTATTAGTTTTATTCACGTTGTTGGAATTGTTTACGTGTGCGTTTGTGTACTCGAAAAAGAGAGTGTAATAAGTAAAAGGGATTGTATACCAGTGTTAAGAGCTAAAGGAGACTGTGTAGAAAAAAAAGAATATGTCTTGTATCAATAAATCAAAAATAGATCCTACCAACAATTGTTACTGATACACTGAATGATTATTCCATTATGACTCTACTAGAGGAAAACCGCGGTGCTACCACCCGCGGTAAGACAAACCGCGGGCAACGCCGCGAGGCGAAGCTAGTATCTTCATAAATTGTAGCCTATGTGTTATTCTGATGTATAAGCTACATTTTTATAAAGTTTCATCAAAATCAAAAATCAGGTGATACGGCTGCTCGTTTGCCCCTATTCCACAAAAAAAGTATTTTTTTCGTCAAAGAGCAACAAATATACTCACTTAAATACTCACAAACTTTCACGTTTATAATATTAGTAGAATATAATAAACTAGTTCGAGAATGGCTATCTTATTAAACGTCAGTGTAGATTTGTAACAGAACTAACAAAGATACTGGTAACGGTTTGTTAAATAAACTCCCCAAGGGAAATTTAAGTCTGCTTCGTAACAAATTAATTGGAAACAAACAGCTACGTAAAACAAATGCATAATTTCCGAATACAAGAACGTTTGTTAAGGGATTTTCTTTCTTATTAACATGTTTAAACAGGTCTAGGAACTGACAACAATGAGCTGAGTAATATTAGATCTCTGCAAGTTGCAAAAGGTTCTAATTCCAAATGAGTTTGAACCGAAACTTTGCTTGCTTGCTTTTTTATTGTGTTTTGTAGTCAAATTTACCATTATTTACCTTAATTATTATATGACTACATACATTTGTGTATTCCAACAAAAAAGACCAAAGTGATTCTGATCTCTCATCCTTATACTACAGCTATAAAACAGAAATTTCTGAACGCACCTATGAATATTTGACAACCAACTGAAATTCTTTTGTGTGTATCCTATTGCCTATATCTCGATAACTAGGCTATCTAACAGTAAATTATTTTTTTTAAATCGAACCAGTACTTCCTAAGATTGGCGTATTCAACCAAACAAACAAACAAATTCTTCAGTTTTATAATATTAGTACAAATACACTCACTGGTGCGTGCGCAGCCACATAACACAAATTTAATATCAAATGATTAGTTTGAATTTCCAAAAATAATTAATACTAATTAATAGTTTTAAATCTTTTTCGTTAACCCATATGCAAAAACATAGATTTAGTTTAATACAGAAGATACCCTCCACATGTTTTGTGTTAAATGTTTACTAGTGGTCGCCTAGTGGTCGAACTTCAAACATAATTCTTTTTATTAAACTTTCTGCAGCCCTTCTCCATGTAAATCTTAACAATGCCAAATTTCATACTTCTCCATTCTCATAATTTTCAAAAACAGGAGTGCAAAGTTTTCGCTGCAAGCATTTAAATAAAGATTTCTTGAGAAGTAGGTACTCACAAATTTTAACAACAAAATAACCAACTTCAAGTACTGGACCAAATTGAAATGGGACCACAAGGGAAGCACCAGCTTTCAAATAAAAAAAGAATCATCAAAATCGGTTCACCCAGTCGAAAGTTATGAGGTAACAAACATAAAAAAATACAGTCGAAATGAAAACCTCCTCCTTTTTTGAAGTCGGTTAAAAATACTTCAAATGCCTCCTACTCAAAATAGTTGAAAGTTTTTATACGTTCTACTCTTTTGTCATTTATTCAACTTTTTACATTATACATTCAACGTCAAGTGAGTTTTTGCACGATCACAGACCGCAGCCTGCCTTTCTTCCAACCGGAAACTCTCATGATCACCTAATGGAAATTTATTCTCCCTCTTTGATTTAAATTCCGTTCTCGTCTAATGATTTATGGGTTTTGTTGGACTTAGTAGTTTAAAAGTTACTGTATCGAGGTATAGAAGTTGTCACAGGATCTTACACTATGTGGCTTTTAGAGTCGATAGTAGTTTTAAAGCTAACACACAGGTATGTTGCTATATTTTTTTTCTTATTGCTTCCTGACTACCGTGAATACAAATTGAAAGATGATAATTTGGTCTATTTACGTTTGATTTACCGCAGCACCTAAATTACCGAACTGATTTTAATGAAAAATGTTTCAATAGACCCGTAATAATTGGAGTGTGAGTGTAAACATATTTTTTTTCAAAAATTTTACGAGGTCGGGTTATATTTTATTTTTAATTTTCTATTTGAATGTATGAATAGAATTACAGTAATTAATTATGAATTTAGGGGCCTTAGAAATAAAGAACAATAGATTGATGCGGCACACACGTTGAAGTTCGAAAAATATATTTAAAATAATCTCTGTTTTTCAAATGTTTTTCATATAAATATAATTTAAAAAGTTATGTTGCTACTATTGAGAGTTTGAGAATACAAAAAGACGATATTTCAATACCTGATGCTTCAGGATCAAGAAACGAATAGAGTATTGTTCTGACTGTCGCGTCGGTGGCTTCTTGTATTGAATTTCACGCAAGAGCATGATCGATCAAAGAAAAAATATTGTGTCGTTTTATGTACTAAAAAATTATGAAAAGATTCAATCTTATATTCTAGTGATGCTAGTAAACGATTCGATATCAATTTTCTATTGACGAAGAGTTGTATCGTACTATCGAAACCTAAAAGAATTTTAATTATAAGACTGTGTGATTAAATAGGCAAATAAATTCTTGTTTTTCAAAAATCATGCAATTTCTCTGCTAAATACTTTATTCATGTGTATATTTGTTATACTACTCTGTTCAAATGGTAGTAACTGCATGACCGCGCTTTGCTCGGTATTTTTTTTTGGTAATCTTTCTAAAAATGAACCCTAGCTAGCTCTTACCGCGGGAGAGCCACGCTTCGCCATGCATGTGCCGGCTCGACCGGAGTGATACCATGGCCTCACAGAAAACCGATGTGAAACAGTGCCTGTTTCACCGAGTGAGTGAGGATACCGGAGCCCAATACCCTCCCGGCCGGCAACATTCGCACGCGACGCCTCTATTAGATTTTCTTTATTTTTCTGAATATAATTTCAACTCCTTCAAATTAATCTTCATGTCATTTATGATTGTAGCTATGCCTAACCTCATGAGTTGGACCTTCAAACAATAATGTAATCCGATTCTGAAAACGCCTTTTACAAAGAAACCACTAAAAGCTTAGATAAAATCGACATCTTCTGCTTTCAGTGAATCCTTTTCGATCCGTCGACAGTAGGAAAACGTAACTAATCTTGAGTTTGACCTCGGCTGACCTCAGCTTCTATTGCTTCAAAGAGTAATGGCTCTCTTTACCTCCAATCTTATTGAAAAAGCTCACAGAGGCTTCATGTAATTCTTTGAATTTATAACCTCAACCTTTCAATATTACTTGTTCTACTGAATCTTTTATTTGCAAATCAAACACAGATATATAAATTAGGCACACAGTTTTGAGCACTCTCTTTTTTTTTCGTTCGTTGTTCAAATATTATGTATATCCCCAAAGCCGCTTCGATTTTCATCGAGACTCGTAAAAAATATATTTGATATCATAATTAAATGGTCTTGATGCTACATTCTGCAAATAAAATGATATGAAATCAGTAGACTCACTTCTATTTAGAAATAATGGCAAATTAAGCAAATAGATCGTCAAATATTGGTTCGGTTGTTGTTTAGTTTAATTACCTAACAAGAACCGTATATTAATCAAGGTAATGTTTGATGTAATATATGTATATTTGAGTGTACGTCATGACAAACAAACATAGTTTAACAATACTATTTAATACATTAATAGAAGGTGAAATTATGACATAGGTAATACCTAAATATCTTGATTGAATAAATATGAACATACAAACTGGCCATGTAAAATCAACGTGTTTTCTATCCGATAAAACTTACCAAAACAATTCGAAGTAAATTTCCGATAATATGAATTCCTAATTTAGGGCCAGAAGCTTCTCAAAAGAGAAGAAATTTGATATTTGTACATCTATAATATGTATTATATATGAATATGCGACACGTTAAAGTATAACTTAGAGAAATTTAATTTATAAAAGTTAAATGTTTTAAAATTTTCTCCACATTTCTCACAACTGGCTGTCGGATCCTAAAAAAGACGGTGCCTTTGTAAATAGTCTGACGTTGAACTGGTTTCTGTTTCTTTGCCTAAAAAATGCCTATCTGCAGTACTGGCCACAACATATCATATTATTGTTTTTAGCTAAGAATTCTAATTTCAAATTAATTTTATTTCAAAAAACATGAGGTCCTTTTTGAACAAAAATCATTTGTTTATGGAGTGGCGTAACATTTTTCCATTTAGCTTGTTGTTGAAATGATGTTTATATAGTCAGTAACATTTCTATATAGGTATAAGTTTGTATTGACAATCCAAAGAATATACAATAGCTATCTTACAAATTAAGTTTTAACCGAAATCACGGTTAATACTCGTATTACGTTTCAGAAAGACCAATCAATCATTATTCATCATCTTATTTGCGAGTGCGATTATTTCATAAAGTTTGTATTCTTGATTTTGATGTTGCAGTTTGAATGATTGATGGTGATTAAAAAGTTACAATGTGAATATAAAATAGACTTACTAAATAACATCAATCTTAGAGATAAAACTCAAACTTTAGATCATGAATTGAATGATCTATAAATATTTCATACATCTAAAACACAACGCCATCTAGTCCCAAGCTAAGCAGAGCTTGTTTTATGCATACTAGACAAGTGATATAAATACACATATTCTTTTTTTTGTAAATACATACATATTATACCTACATAGAAAACACCCAAACTCCGAAACAAATATTTGCAGATCATACAAACATTTGGTCCGACTCGGGAATCGAGACCGAGACCTCAAGCACAGCAGTCGCTTACGCTCTCACTACGCCACCGAGGTAGCCTGTCCCTCATATGTTTGGTGACGGATTAATAATTCGAAATAATGGAGTAAATTACGCAGGCAACAGTACAAGAGAAGGAAAATTTTAAACAATTTAAAACCGTATTACAATCATTTTGGCTAGTTTGGTACAAAAGGCCAAGACCGTCCTGTACAAAGAGAGGCATATGTTCAGCAGTGGACTATTCAAGGCTGTTTTAGAACGTTTTTCGTTTGTCTTTTCTTTGTTAAAAATCTTTAAGTTCTTCATTCTAGACAAAAACAAACAACGAACACAAAACTTTTTCGTAATATTCTATATTCGTGTAGCAGTTTGTTGGAGTTTAAAGTAGATTGTACTGACATGAACAGAGGCGTAATATGAACGATGAACGATGAAATAATTGAGTTGGGAATAGCGACGAACACCGAACTACTCCCAATTGAATTCCGTGTCCATCTCCGAATGAAATGGTTTTAACCGCAACATCATAAAGATGTAGGAAGGCAATGTATTCCATATTACTTTCTAGAAATCATTTGTTTAAAGTAGGTCAGAAAGCAAACTAGGTTCCTTTTCTCACAAGGAGCTTGAACGCAACAATATTCGGCCTCATAAAGGTAACTAAAACCTTTTGTTTCTTTCTGTATCAATATTAAATTTTAATGTTTTTTATAAAGTTTGTCAGTAAATTAATGTTCACAATATACAGAATATTAATAATTTCTCTTAATTTTATAACCTTATAAAAATGAGTTACTGTTCGTTAGTCTTTTAAAGATTGTGAACGACTGAATCTATTTGGCTGATTTTGGTCTTAAAAATTTACTGGAAATCCAGGAAAAGTTAAGACGGTATGAAAATGTGAAAAAAATATGGAGAATTCTCTTACTTCCTAATAATACTAAATTTCACGCTTACCAAGTACCGATCACAGCTAGTTTTAATAAAATAGGTTGCTTATCTTATCAATTTTTTACCCTGTTTTTTGTGCTACACCTAGCTACCAAACAGTTCACATTGTTGACACAAAGGTACTACACTATAGTTTACTCATTTCCCTTTACATTGGAATATTCAGCAATATAGTGTAAACTTTTATTATAATATAAGTTTTATAATATGAGACTGATTATGAGCATAAGCAGAATCCAGGAGTGGTGGTCACCAGTCATTGCGACCCATACTATGGCGGTCTAGTGATGCTTCTGCATCATTGGGCCTCCAGTCTCACACTCACCAACGAAACACGACAGTACGAATACTGTCAGTTTACGTTGATCTTCTGTGCGAGGATAGTACCGCTCCGGTCGAGCCGACCCGTTCGTGCTGAATCAGCGTGGCTCTACTACCTTGTAGAGTATATTAATAAAGTTCATCTTTATTTTTGCTTTAGAAGGAAAACATGCAAACGGGTTGCTTGATAGTAGGAACTACTGCAGCCCATGATACCTGGTATGTACTCCCTGGTATATTAATAAAAAACTGGTATATTTATATCAGTTGTCTATTACCTAAATACAAGCTCTAATTAGTTTGGGGCTAGATGGCATTGTGTGTTAGATTTCTGAAAATAGAAAGAAAAAAAATCATAACCGACAAGTTTTGTTTGTCGGTTATCGTAGCAAAGAGTAGTCTATGTCCTTTCTCAAGAATCAAAGTATCTTCATGCCATATTTAATTGAAATCAGGGCAGCGGTTTGGCCGTGAGAGCAGGACAGACTGACAGAGTTAATTTCGCATTTATAATATAAAGACGAATTATAAAACCCATTGACCATAAAAGAAAAGAAAATACAGCTGGTTAACTAAAGTGAAATGTCTTGTATAAATGTTTTTAGCTTAGAAGAATTTCTAGGTACTTACAAAGTAATGTTTAAAATGAAACTAAAAGGCTACGTCAAATTTAAAGGCTGAGCTACGAAGATTAGGTAGCATTTTTCCTTTCTTTTTCATTCTTACTGTTGTCAATAGAATGCGGCAACTAATTTCAAGTCAGTCGCCACTTGATGTGTTTACTTGGAAACTTCATATTTTTCATCTGGAAAATAAACTCTTATTTTGCTCAGCTAAATTCGACTTTATTACCAGGAACGAAAGTTTCTATTTCACTGTGTAATGTTTTACACCGTTCAGGAAATTTCACTTACCTACACGTGGTGTTTTTTTGTGCCAAGTAGGTACTTATCATCGACCAATTTAATAATATTCAGCCCTTAAGGTAAGTTTCCGTTTCAAATGAGTATAGGCAGAGAAAATTACACGAATTCGACGATTGTTCAAGATTCAAGAACATTAGTAATAATAGTAACCTTGAGAACTATACGCATACCGTCCTATGATCTCAAGTTAGGCAGAGTCTGCACTATCATGTCGAGACTAGACATAATTATGTATTCGTTTATTTAACTTTTTTATGATTTTTAGATAAATAGAGTATTATTCGAGTCACGAGATCGACGCTAATTTCAGTATGAATGGGGCGGCTCGTCCAAGGCGGTACTACCCTATCAGAGAAGACCAACCTAAAATGACTACATTCATGCTGTAGTGCTTCGTTGGCGAGTGCGAGACCGGAGAACCAATGATGCAGATACATCTCAATAGGGCGCCATAATGTGGGTCGCCATGATGCATTGTCGGTATTCGCAATGAGTATGGTGACCACTACTCTTGAATTCTGCTAATACCTTACAATAGGCAGGCTAGAGTCACTTTAGTAGGGCCAAAAAAACTCCCAGCCTAGTAATCAAAATCACTATCTACCAGACTGCCCAATGTTTTTATTTTAGAATTCTTAGAATAATTAATAATATTTTTTCAGTGATTAAACGCTACCATTTTGTATAAATAAACCACCATCATACACCAATGCCATTGCTGTGTGAATTGCACAAAAAATCAGTAGTTCAAATAATTATAACGAAATTATCAATTAATTTATATATTAAATTATTATCTCCGACAAAAGGTATACACGACTATACAGTACACAGTAAATGACTGAAGGGGTTTTATGTCCGGGTGTTCACCTTCAATTACATTGAGACCCATAGCAAGCAAATATAAATAACATCAACTAAGCTAACACAGCTACAATTAATAAAATAATCCTAAAGTGCAACGCCCAAAAGCTATCCATTATCGTTATTTGTTTCGACTTTATGTGCAATATTTTACACCCTTAAGGGACACTGTTTCTTATGTCATAAGGTATAAAATATAATAATTTGTAGACTCAGGTCACGTATGGCGACTACGGGTAACGAGATATATCACGTGTATATTCTGAAAATAGGAAGCTATCTTACGATGTTAGAAAATTGATTGTTATTTTGTTGTTCTCTGAAATTGATGTTCGTTTATTGTTATCTGATCACATAGCATTTTTTTTTAAAGAGGTTATAAGTAGTCGTCACCCAAAAATAAAAAGAAGAATTATGGTCGACATACGACCATAATTCTTCTTTTTATTTTTTTTAGCTTTCTGCATTCCTCATCCATATGAGGCTAGATGGCGTTGTGTGTTAGATGTCCGGAGTATTTATTTATTATTATTATTATATAAACTTTAACAACCAAACGTACTCCGCCGATCGTATATTTTTGGAAAAAATGGTTACAAAATTTTTGTTTCACGTTTTAACATGTGGATAATACAATTACCGCTGTTACCGTGGGAGACCCACGCTTCGGCCTGCATGGAGCAGCTCGACCGGAGTGATACCACGGCCTCACAGATAACCGGTGTGAAACAGCACCGTTTGCTACACAGAGTGAGTGAGGATACCGGAAGCCCATATACCAACCCCTCCCCACATCGGGAGAGGTCCCTATCCCCCAAAGGCCGACAACGCACTCGTGACCTCTCTGGTGTTGCGGGTGTCCATGGGCGGCGGTAATCGCTTACCATCGAGCGATACGTCTGCTCGTTTGCCCCCTATTACATAAAATACAGTGTCTATGTTCGATTTGTTTTTATGTACTACACTTAATAAGTTAAGTAGATTTACATAAAGACAGTAAGATAATTTTAAGGTTTCGCATCAGGCTGTTTGTTGACGAACTCGCCATTTTTAAGTCGCTGTCGAACTCACGATTCTAGCTTCTTCGAGCTACTGTTGCCATAGCCTCATTTCTCATTCGAGACTAACGGTATCCATAACTCTAGTTCTTACAGCTATTTAGGTAGCGATACATATCTGAAAACGATTGCATTCCTAGGGATATTATATTATTTATGAAATAACTCAAAAACCTTTGCTATATTACTCGTTGCGCCTACCACAAATTCAATTGTGATACACTCTTCACAAATTACAGGTTAATATGTTACCACAGTATTGATATAACCTCTGAGTGGTTTGAATTCTGTTCAAGATCAAAATCTTGAACTCAGTGGCATTCCGCATGGATTCTTTCTTACTTACAGTAACTCGCTTCCAAAAAGCGTTGTAGATCTTCAATTTTTATCAAACTTTATTACTACTAGATAAAACCGGAATATGAAACGGGGTTTTGGATAACTAAACTACTTTCTAGCTACCTGTATAGTTTCACCGATCGATTATTAAGTATCAGAGCTTCGCGTTGATTTACATTCCAATATGGTGACTACGATGGCATTTGACAATTTAATCTTTATTTAAAAAGAAATATTGACGTACATGACAAAGCTCTTTGTTCACTGGATTTTCTTTAGAAGTGACAAGTAACAGAAATACGTGGGCTCTCAGCAGCTTTCACGAAAGCCAAAGGGGTAATCCCAGGGTAATGTCAATGAGTTCATGTAATTAAAATAAGTGACGTACACGAATAATACACATAAGAAAAGCCACACGAATTTTCTCTTTTACTTAGATGCTTCCAGTAAAATTTACATTCATAAAGGTGGTCCTATTAAATTTGAACGAGTAAAGTACAATAGCGCCCCAGCTAGCGCCAACCTAATGGCTTGAGTGAGGTAGCTAATAAGATCACGCGGTTCGTTAATTTAGCCAGGCTCCCCTTACTAATTTACCGAAAGGTGCCCCGCACTTAAATGAAATAATAAACTGTGAGTCCCGTTCATGATTCGGTGTTTTTTTTCAAAAGGATCGTTGTTGTTTTGTTTCCAATTAAGCTCTAAAAGTTATGCCTCCATGTATTGACCAAATATTTTACTGTAATTAAAAGAAAACAAAGAATAAAATGAGAGACTCCAAAATCTCTGTATAAGATTTATATTTGGATTACGAAAATATGATCATATCTCCGATTTTCGTAAACAGCTTAAGTGGTTACCCATTCGCCTTCGCCGGAATGCTCATGTACTTTCTCTTCTTTATAATATTCTATTCAATCCTCTTACTCCACGTTATCTTAAATCCCGGTTCACCTTTCTACATGAAACACACTCTAAATTGCTGAGATCGTCAGAGAATCTGACATTGAAAATGCCTGGACATAGTACCAAATTCCTCGACCACTCCTTCACTGCCAAAGCAGTTCGGTTGTGGAACGCTTTACCAATTAATATAAGACGTGCGCAGACATTAGCTGCGTTCAAGAGACTGGTGAAGGCATATTACATGGGAGACCTCAAAGACTCGTAACCGACCTCGCTCTGAATGAAGTCTCAAATGCCACTGCAGTTTATATGGAATATCTATTAATTAATATTTCTACGTACTTATTTATTTGTATAATATGTATATGTAAATACTTCTTTTCTTATTAACTTTTAATACACCAGGCACTACCCTAAACTTTCCACTTCTATTTTTCCATCCAATGGTTGCCTGTAAGAGATTGCCTTCGGGCGATAAGGCCGCCAATTATACCTCTTAACTTTAAGTTACCTTTGTACTAACTATCTGGTGTACAATAAAGCGATTATTATTATTATTATTAATAAAGATACTGACTAGTCATGTAGATAACGTAAAATTTATTCGTAATCAAATTCCTTGAATCGTAAGACTGACATTTAACTATAAATCTAAATGTTTTAAAATCTTGGCAAAAAAATTTACAATTCTGTTTTATTTTTATTTCTTTAAAAGTAAGCCCTAGATTGAGAATCATATTATTACTGTTGAATATAACTTTTGAATAACATGAATGATGAATGGTTCCAAATGACAAGCTGACCCACGACACCTCGTTTGGATCTTCTATTACCCATAGCGTGAAAAATTTTCCCCGTTTTTTAAACATTATTCATTGGTGCTCCGCTCCTATTAATAGTAGCGTGATTATATATAGCCTTACTCGATACATGGACTAACCAACACTGAAAGAATTTTTCAAATCGTACCAGCGGTTCCTGAGATTGGCGCGTTCAAACAAACAAACAAAATCTTCAGCTTTATTATTAGTACAGCTTTATTATTAGACAGTCTGGTAGTTCAGATAACAATGCGGCTGGACCAAATTCTTGTTTTATTTTTACAAAATTTGTGGTGATCAGTAGGAAAAGTAAAAAAACATTTTCTAACGACTCCCAAAATGTAATGTCAGGATTAAAAACTCAATTATCTGTCTCGTCGTCTGTAGGCACAAAAAAAGCAAATAGAAAATACAAAGGGGTTTTCCTCCCGTTTTCACAATAAACACATGGTCGTTGCGCCGTAAAACGCGACCTACGACGGATTGAATCCACCATTATTAAGTTTTAATGACGTCGACCACAATGCCAGGCCCCGAGGCGATAAACAAAGAATAATGGCCGTTGTGTCGCTCGTAATAAGATAAATAACAACAATCGTAGTATGCTGGACTCTGAGCAACAGTGTAATTTCGAGAAGCTGGAACTAAGTAGATATAAACTTGGAAAATAAATATCGACGTTAGTTACGAAGACAAATTGAATTTGTACATTGCTATAGAACTAATGTTAAATATTAAAAAAATATAACTTTCCGCTTGAGTGGCTATTTCTTGAGATAGATAAGTAGTATACAAACAGTTGTAACTGTAGCCTTTCAATAAAGAAGATTTGACAGTTGTCTGCTGCACGAGACTTCAAGCCCAGCTGCGGTCTCAGGTTCGATGCCCAGGTCGGACCAAATGTTTGTATGATCTGCAAATATTTGTTCCGTAATTTGGGTGTTTTCTATGTATAATGTGTACGTGTTTACAAAAATAGGTATAGATGTATTTATATCAGTTGTCTAGTACTCATAACACAAGCACCCACTTGGCTTGGGACTAGATGGCGTTGTGTGTTAAATGTCCGGAATATTTTTTTTTTCAATAGATTAGTTTTGAAACAGAAAGAAGTGCCATTGAAAGTAAAATTGCTTATCCTATTTGTAAGGATGGGTGTTTGAATGTTTGTTATTCTTGCACGTAAAAACTACTAAGCGCATTTATATGAAACTTTACAGTGAAAAAGCTCATATATAAGAATAAATATTTATTCGAATGTATGAGTAATTATTTTTGTTTATGTTCGGTCTGTATTTGTCTCTAACCTATTTGCTAACAATATTTTATATTAGTCTAAAATTAGAAGTGAAAACTTGTAATTGGCTCTCTGACGGCTAATCTGCTATTTTTACCAACATCTCTAACTGTAAGTTTTCCATAAATAAATAAATAAATACATAGACTATATACGCGGGCGGTGCTGTGGTCAAAAACTAGTAAAGCAATAAATGTTCCATATTACGTGCTTGCAGCATGTACAATTCACGAACACTCGTAAATTTTACCAATAGAGAGCACCATTGCAATTTCACGACCCGATCACTGACTGCAGTTTTGTTCACATGAGACTACGAACTGAATAATTTAGCAAACGTAGAAACAGCAATTTTCAAATGGTCAAATATCAAAGCAGAAATACTTGAGTTAAGACTGTTTTAACGCATGTATGTATAATTCATTTTGATTGTAAGAATGGCATTGAGATTTAAGCCTCTAAGCGGTCGCTTTGACCTTTTCTACTACGTTGAGTCTTGTGGGTTCAAACCCTACTAGGGCAACATGCTGTGTGATTCTCAAATTCAGTTCTACACAAACGCGACACAGTATTCTTCCTATTCGGGCGTTGTCCTTTTATAGAAAAAGAATAATTAAGAGAAGCATAGCGATTTATTCAGTCTGTAACTAACCGTAAATATGCGAGATCGCTTAGAGTGATAAAACGACACTGGTATTTAATAATGCGTCGAAGCACTCCATATAGTCTCTACGTGCTAACTGAAAAGAAGGTCAAACTAACTATTACAAATAATACTATCTGTTTTATTTATTTATTTAAAAACTTATGCACTAAGTTTGTACATCGGCAGACTTAATGCCCAGAGCATTCTCTTCCAGTCAACCTTTGGGTGGTGCAGAAATCTTAAAGGTACGTACACAGAGGTTACATTTCAAGTATTCAGTTAAAATGTTAATAGTTTACCAAATATTTAAACATATAATTACACATATATAAGCATACGTACACAAGTCAATAAATATACTGATTGATTTATACATAAATATTATATTTATACGCTATAAATATCAATAACTTAAAGTTTTCTGTTGTTTGATTTACTTTAGGAATTTCTGTGTGAAACATTGTTTTTATTCAGTGAATTTTGCTAACAAAGATACTTTTAAAATGGTGATAAAATTAGTAAACTTAATATTAGGTAACCTTAATGTTTACAGAATTATATTCCCATAGAAGTTAACAAATTAGCGTTTTTTAACGTGGCTTACAGTTTATTTTATATTTTTACAAACAAATTAGCAACAAAGGTTATTATCTGATGCTTACAAATTTAAAACCTTATAAAATACGATGTACGAACAACTAATATTACAAATTATTGGTCAAAATTATTAACAAAGACTGTTTCTCAAAATTATAGATCGCTCCGCTTTCCTTGCTCTCCATGCTAAAGACTATACCACACGGCATATTATTCCCCGTAGACCAATACCAGTTCCATGTTTCTTAGTTGTGAGTGTAGCAAACACTAATTCCCTTTTTTAAGGAATAGGGGGCAAATCAGCCGACGTATCATCTGATGGTAAGTGATTACCGCCGCCCATAGACACCCGTAACAACAGAGGCGTCACAAGTGCGTTGCCGGCCTTTGGGGGATGGGGCGGGGGATGGGAGAAGGGTTGTGAGCCTCCGGTATTCTCACTCACTCGGTGAAACACAGGCCGTGGTATCACTGCAGTCGAGCCGGCCCATTCATGCTGAAGCGTGGCTCTCCCACGGTCAAAACTTCCATTTCTGATGCCTAGGATTTACCACCTTCAGTTTAACGCAAAAGAAAAACTTTTGCGTCAAAGTTAATAAAGGGAGACATAAAGTGGGGATCAATGTTTTTTCTTGTCTACCTCGTAATGTGGGGTGTCGTTAAATAAGCCTTGTTGTAACGGGTGTTTAAAAACGATTTTCTGTTATAAGATTTGCACAATGCTAAGTTTTTACTTACCTAGTAGGTCATCGAAAATTATTGGGTATATAGGAATACTGAAGATGCTATCAACTAGATCTCTTCAAGTATTTAGAAGTCATTGTGGAATCATACAACGAAAGAAAGAAAGAAAGATTTTTTTGTTAAAATATGGTACAAAAAATGTTATCACATTATAATACGTTCCGTTCGTTTTAAACTATCAAGTATATAATAACCCTGTTTTTCTTTTAATAATTAATGACCTTCTGAAAGAATACCTAAAAGTGATTGGCTGTTTTTTGTTAACTACGAATAATATCTAATATCATTGGGCGTGACGACTTTTGCTTGGTCTTATTAATTTTTAAATTTAAATTTTTCTATTTCATTTTCCTTAGTTTCGTTGCATATATTACAACTGTGTTAATTCTAACTTTGTTACGATCATGTAGCACTATGTTTGTTTTCCGATTCGGGTGAATTGTTATTCAGAAGACGGTCTGTGAACGTGTTCAATAGGGGTAACACCAGAATAATATATGGTAGTGAATGAATTCCCCTTGTAACGTGGGATCTGCAACGTATCATTTGTGAGTATAATATACTCTTCTACCCCTACCCTTCAGAGAAATATAGGTATGAGCATAAATAATAAACAAATTTCGCATCTGCGGTTTAGTGATAAAACCCTTAGAGCTTTTGCGTACTGCTAAAGTGGATTATTCAAATCCAGGTTATAATATTTGTATCCGATAGTCTAGATTTGAATAATCGGCTTTCTGCTCTAGTGTCAACTACAATACTACACTACAAGTTATAATAACAACTATTTGGCTATGAGTATATAACATATTGTGTAACGTTACTCTATGCAACGCAAGTGACTACCAATGACCTACGTGTACTTCCAACTGAAGACTCACAAGTGTGTTGTCGCTCTTTGAACCTCTGCTCCCAAAATCAGAGATAAAATGGGTTTGAGCGCCAGTGATCTGATTAAGAAAGTATTTCTTAATACTGGTTTTCAGTGAGTCGTAGTATTACTTCGTTAGGCCTGCTCAATTATAAGCAATGCTCTTCCAAGCACAAAAGTCCTAGTAGTGTCGTTAGCAGTTTCCAGTAATATTATTTTGGTCAAAACCCTGTTTGTAAAGAAACCTTATTTGTAAAGAATAGGTAACGAAATTTTCAGTTTAACTGCTATATAATTCATCATTGTTAGCCACACTTTTTAAGTCGAATTATCTTGTTTTAACTTTAAAAAAAGATTAAAATTTTATATATTATCATAAATAGATGACCTTAGGTTCCATTTAAACTCCATTCCATTCATTATCAGTATCTCTTCTCTATTTTCTACCTGAACCTCTTAAGTCAAATGAAATAAACAGACTTCAAAGATAGTACATACAAAAATACCTAAAATACACTGTTATTTAAAACAATAATCCCAATCCGTTATTACATCTGACTTAGGTTCAAATATAAGCAATGTGTATAATATACCACATTTGGTTTTAAGACCGTTGTTGCCTCAACCTATATATTAAATATCGCCTCGCAATATAGTCGTGCTAACATTTTACCTGCGAAGTAATATACACAAGTAAACTTGCTCAATACCAGATACCAATTTAATTCGTTAACCGAGCTGTACTAAATTTAAATCTAATTTTGTAGTAAAGTTTAATATAATCACACATTGAGTTAATTTTATTGTGCTTTATATTAAATTAAAGCTAATATGTTAGTGGTTTATTTCAAGGACAAGGTAGGAGTAATTGGGTCAAATTGAAACTCAAAAATATTTGCAGTTCAGTTTTTTGACCATCTTTTATGTTATCTCTATAATTATAAATAGATCACAGTTATATACGATTCCGATTATGTACGATTCTGTGTGATAATTATTGTGGATTTCTTACTGTTTTTACAAAAAAGTACTCTTCGATGAACAAAAATAAACGATGAGAATATTCGTTTGCGCATCAAAATACTATTCGTAAAGAACTATTACAGTTTATCTTCGATAGACAAGGGGATAAACTTAAATGAAGATCTTAAACGTTCATGTCGTTACAGTATCGTCAACAAAGACTATTGTTAGAGGACAATTCGATGGCACCGTTCCGTTTACTGAGAAAGTTTCAAACTCAATTCAAGCATTGCACACACAAACTAAATCTATGATCAAGTTTGCAACGTGGTGATAAATTATGTTTCATATTATATTCATTTATGGGATATTTTTAATTAATAAACATGAAATTTTGTTAATTGTTGTGAATTGGTCCATTATATACATGAAACAAAAATATTTTTTCTTTAAAAGTACGAGTAATACTAAGACTACTGAAGAAACTGAAAAAATAACTTTATTTAAATAAATGTGTCTTCCAGTTTTTTGATACATAGGCAATCATGTCGAAACAATCTATCGATGTCCACTACTGAACGAAGCTTTCAATAATAATGTTTTTTTTAATACTACGATAGGGCTATTGGGTTTTAGAATTAAATAGGTCAATGCGCGGTCGCCACTGGCTGACGTGTATCATGTCACTGACAGGGCCATGAGCCGTGACATAGAAACGTCCACGTGGATCAGCTCGAAAATGTTTCCGATGGTAGATTCGTAGATTGATAACCACTTAAACCAGTTACAAAAACCTTTGTCAAAGAAAAGATGCAAAGTCGTCAGTTTCTCGTACAAATCTCAATAAAAACATTAAAAACGTCTTCCTTTTAAGAGACGCATACGAAGTTGAGCGGGTCAGCTAGTAAACAAATAAAAATGATAACAAGAGTTGTTTCAACTAAACAGGTACCACGACCTAGCAGAAAATCAATGTTCAGCAATTCTATTATCATTTTTAGTGATTAAATCATTTGCCTCGGGGACACAGTGGTAGCGTCTAAATGTTTGTATGATCTGCATATATTTGTTTCGGAGTTTGGGTGTGTACCTATTTAAAATGTATGTATTTGTACTTGTGACACGTCTGGTGTTGCGGGTCCATGGGCGGCGGTAATCGCTTACCATCAGGCGATACGCGAAACTAGTCTATAAGGCGTATAAAGATTTCGGTGACCTTTGTTTAAATAATAGTAAGTTTGTAAGGAATGATGTTGACTTATTTATTACTAGCTGAACCCCGCGGTGCTACCCGCGGTACGATGATAACTGCGGGCAACGCCGCGAGGCGAAGCTATATCTTTATAAATAGTAGCCTATGTGTTATTCTGATGTATAAGCTATATTGTGGTAAAGTTTCATTCAAATCAATTCAGTAGTTTTTACGTGAAAGAGTAACAAACATCCATACATACATACATCCATACTTACAAACTTTCGCCTTTATAATAGTAGTAGGATTATTAATCACACAGGCGATATTACAGGGCACAAGTGCGTGCGCCACAGGTATACGCTCTGTTCCCTCGGTCTTACAATCCGATGGAACAGTTATCCGAAACCACCGGAGAGTGATTAGGTGCAGAACCGATGGTTTTACGTGCTCTGCAAAGCACAGGAGTTGACTCCAACTTCCGGTCGAGCCGGCCCATTCATGCCGAAGCGTGGCTCTCCCTTTTTACTCATTGTAAAAAGGTTTAATATGGCGAAGAAAGCAATAAGGAAATACGGTAATATTGCTTGTGTATCTGTTGTTGTAGTCTGCAAAGTTGTGTTTATGGTCTGCAAATATGTTCTAAATTTATTTCATAGTATTTTCGTTATATTTTAATATTTAAAAAAACACTAAAAAAGAAGTATTAGATGTATTACTGACAGAGATTGAAAGAATATGTAGTGACAAGTATCGTAAAGGGCAATTTTCTATGGTGTAGGTGTTCTGAAAAGAGTGAAAAACACAAGGAACAGGCGAGCATGCATGCAGCGACTGATAAATGGAGCAAAAGAGATGTACCAGGACGGTTGTAAGTGGAGATCAATAGTATCTGCCTACCTCTCTGAGAAAAAGGACTGATTCTTTGTATGTAACACTAAAGACCGTTTAAATATTATTCAAGAAAATAAAAACTGTTTTAAAATAACGACGCTGTGTTTTAAATATTTGTGATTATGCTGTTGGATTTGATAAAATTAGTGCGTTAGTAGACACACCTGACAATGTATTTAAACACAGGGAGCGTGGAAACATTGATTAGGTTGCAAACTAGGATAGTGGAATAGATATTTACGAAAGTTCTCATGTTCAGTATAGTGGCGGAACAACTTACTCGCACTCTACTCAAACTTTTGTAGTCGATATCTGGGTCTAAACCTTTACAGTGATTCTTGTTGTTTAAAGTTGTGTGGTGAAAATCAAGAGAGAGACTCGATATATTTTATATTTTAGTTTGTATCCAAATCATAGAGATGATGACGACAGCTGACAACAGTGTCAGCAGCAATTTTTAGATATTACTCTGACGACCTCAGGCCGGAGGAGGCGCTTACCTCTCAGATGGTGATCAAATAGATTCAATTGAATCAAATCAAATGCGTGATAGAGATCTCGTTCTAAGATGAAGATGTGAATCTCCGTACAAGAAACTTTGATGATGTTAGTCATGTTTTAGTAATGCGGTCTAGTCGAAGCCACCTTGAAGATAAAGGCAGACCTGCAAAATTCCAACCAAAACAATGAGGCTTCTCTGGCCCTAGACGTATCTATATGGCAGATAGGTAGTGGCCTAATGACGTCATTAAATGAACATACCGACAGTTTTGGTAGACACTCAAAATATAAAAATAATCACTTATAGTTTGATACAATAGAACTATTACTAAAAGACTATTACTTTGTTTTGTAGAATAATGAACTATTTCGTGCTGGTAATAATAATTTAGAATGGAAATAACAGTACGGCTTAAGCCTGGCGCTGTGCCAGAGCTGCAACTAAGAGCCTTATTCTTTAGTGATAAAATGTAACAGAGACTACGTTAGTGTAAATTCAGATGTAATATTAGTCCGGTCAATTTAGACATTTGAAGGTACATAAATTCCCAACAAGCTGAAAATGAGTAAAATTGTTCAAAACATAATTATAAACAATATCTGAAAGTTCCCCATCATTCCCGTGTAAGGAAAAAAAATATTCAAGGTCAAAGGTTAAAAAAATTAGTTTTTCGCGATTTTCAGCAAAACGGTAAGTTTTATCATAAAAGTACCTCAGACAAAATTGTAGATCATAAAATTATCTATAAGATATGGATCAATACTTTTTACCTACGAGCCACCTTCAGATATTGTTTATAATTATGTTTTAAACAATTTTACTCATTGTCTGCTTGTTGGGAATTTATGTACCTTTACTATCAATTTTTGGTCTAAATTGACCGGACTATATACCAATTAATTAATGAGACTTTATCACTGGTGTGAAAATTATATTATATTACAGTTTATACGATAAACTCAAAAGCGTTATCTTTGTAGACAACTATATTTTCTTAATTTAATAAATTACCTACCATTCTGCAATAAAAATGCAAACTTAACTCACTAGGTGAAAAACAGCAAATGAAGTATTTAACACCAGTTTTCTATAACCATGGGCGTAGTTGGAATGACTTGCCTCCGCCTATGCAAATATTTAAAACAACCCTAACATTTAAGACAAATTTAAAAGCGTTTTTATTGGATCAACAGATGTAATCCTAATTGAAATAGGTATTTAAATCGCAATTAATGGACATTGTAAACGATATTCTGCAATTATCCCGTAGCAGTTATTTAAAACATTCGTACAGTATACTAAATTTGTTTCGAAACACAAATCTTCATTTTGGTCCCACTATTCTGGACACACGAATCACCATCAAGGTGTTGCTGAAAATCAGCGCTGTATCTTTAATGATGCAGCATTAGGCTGAGCAGCATCTGTTTCAGTATGTGGAAAGATATATGTGTGTGTAAAGATATATGTAAACATATATGTAAATATATGTGTAAAGATATATATAAATTGTTATAACATTGATTACTGTTATGTTAAATACGTAACTATGCTTTAAGATAATGTTTCGATACTATATTATGTACCATTTCATTTAATATTCTGTTGTGTTGCAATGTCGTTAGAAGAATTTTTTTTCTTTCTTTCTTTCTAGTTAGGGTTTTAAATTACCAAACCCCCACCGAAATGTTTCTACACTATTAATATTTTCTCCACTTCTATTTTTTTTTCGTAGTAATATTACGGTAAAAGCGGCCAAGTCATTTTATTACCTTGAAGCTACCTTCCCCTCCCCCCTCCCCGAGACTAAAACCTGGCTACGTCCGTCTATACATATAACTTTAAATTTTCAGAAAATAGAGAATATTTTATTTAAAGGTCATTATGAAACCTTAAGAGCAATTCATTATGTTTAAGTTTTAAATGGGCTCGTCGTAGAACTGAATAATTTAACTTTGATCTAAACCAACGGATTGTTTTTTCAAGGAAATGAATACCCCAGCCTATTGTAAAGAAAATGTTTTTTTTAACCTTTGGGTGAATTTTGTGAAGTATAATTATATGTGAGTCAAGATATACATATATAATAGAACTAGCTGACCCACGCAACTTCTTTTACGTTTCCTATTGCCCGTAGCGTAATAAGTTTCTCCCGTTTTTTGTAACATTCTTCACTGATTCTCTTCTCGAAAAACATTTTTTTTAAATATTTATTCACATTTTAAACTCTCCCTGGACTACAACAAATATTTTAAAACCAAAATCAGCTAAATCGGCTGAGCTGTTCTCGAGTTTTAGCGAGACTAACGTACAGCAATTAATTTTTATATAAATAGATGTATAGTCTGGTGACCATAGCAAAGGCTCGGCCTAGTTTGCGATCAGACTGACATGTGTAATGCATATTTAAAAAAAAATGAGCGCCCGTCGATGACTTGTTCAGTCTTTCAAATTTATTTTAGATAAGAAGTGTGTAAATAATATTATTACATGTACGTGTATATCTATCCCGGACATACGGTACCACTATGCGGATTGGAATGCGGTCCTCCTTTGCGTTCCACCCTTGGAGACAGTTGTGCTTCTCGCCGAATGACGAGAGACGGCGAGAGATTTGAGCATCTTCCTTCGGAAACTCGGGCGTTCTGGTCTCTTGCCAAGGCTATCGAATCTAATTTCTGTAAGCTATCTTTTCCACCCTCCACACGTAGGAAATAATTCGTTGACCTACGACACAAAGAGAAAGCTGATCTTTTGACCAAGCACTTTGCGTCCAATTTTACCTTTGATGACGGGGAATAGGAGCCGCCCACCATACCGCGTTGCGAGAGCCGTATGCAAAATATCAAATACTTGAGTTGACCGGGAGAGATTGGTATTAAATAATTTTGGTAGTTTAAAAAAAAATACTGCAACACAGTTAAAATATCTCGTCATACTATACGGGGTAGTATGCACTAAAATGTTGAAATCCAGACTTCGAGCTTCAATTTATGATCAATCCACTGGGTTATACACCATCGTAAAGCTTCAGCAGAAAAGCAACATTTCGAAGAAGGAATTTTACAGTATACAGCGAGCCGCATGCTATTAAAAGGGCTCTTTGAGAATATTTTTTACGACACCACATCATTTTTATTACTTTATTATTGAGTCGAGTAATCTGTCTATAGAAAGGTTATACCACTACGCTGTAATCTCTAAATTTCAATAGTGTTATAAAAGATTTCTTCACATGAAACTGTTCAAGTGTGACTAGCGTACAACTTAATTAAGTTTTCAATTTATGTGTTTAAGGGTCTGTTTCACAAAGTCTGAGTAAAGTGTTGGTTAACTAATTAACAAATAAATTATCTGACACATAAAAGTCCCTGTTAAAACAATTTGCGTTTCACAATCGTCTAACCGTTAAGTTTAGGTGTCAGTTTGTTACTTGTGAGATAGAACTGGCAACGTCGCATTTTGACGTTTCAGTTTACGAAACTTAAAAGAACATAAATTTTTTTTTATTAAATCCATCTCAAAAATATGTTGAATGCATTTTTTATGCATTATTTTGTGATACGTAAGTATTATATATACTTTATATGCAGTCTACAACAATTTTATTAATACAAATGAGCAGTTTTAGAAATCGGTTATTTTTATATGAAACGAAACGTGAGGCAAATGTCACAGAAAAAAAACAACACACCAGTAAAATCGCCAACTACGTTCAGAAAACTTCCAGTTGCATAATATCGCAGTGTTAACAGAAGCCGATTGATAGATGATACAGCATAATTCCTGAAACAGTGATTGTTCATGTCTGTTATTGATTTGTCGGTTACAAATAACATGTAATGTAAAGAGACATTTTCACTACCTATCCAAGTAGGTTATTGACAGAGAATAAAACACATAATTACCTTTCTGTAGTAGAAGAAATTTTGTCCTCAATTAGTGAATGGATATAATAAACAGTATCTTTAAAAAATCGAAATGTCACTCTAAATTCCTCATCATTAAATATCTCCATGTGATTAGAGCGTTGTCGAAACACTGGATCTCTTCGTGGTTCCGATAAACGATCAAAAAAGTCATCTAATTCGTCGTCCAGGGCATTAAATAGATCCATTTTTAATGTTTCGATTTCAAAAGACACAAAAATGATCTGTCAAGTAACTTACCCATCAAATAATTTCCTTATTTGACAGATGATCTAACCTATAATTTACTTAGCACTTTATCTATCAGTTATGCTTATTTGAAGATTGTGAAACGCCAACGATGATTTTATTTGTCAGTTAAGTGGCAAGTAGCTTATTCAGGACTTTACTTGGACATTGTGAAACAGACCCTAAATGAATTTACTACCCAAAATGTAAACTCTCATTTCGTGTCGCGACAATTAATTGTTCAATTAATATTTCAACATTCTCTTTTCGTAATCGATTTAAACTAGACTGAAATGTACGCATAATCAACAATTATGTTTCAAATTAATGTCGACAAATGACTGACGTAATACGCTTTCAAAATGAATCTACATACACAAACGCTCTCCAGGAACCACCTACATTATTGTCAGACAAAATTACCCTCAGAGAGATCGGTCGAAAGACGAGATAGGCACTCGATAAAAACCCCACTTTATGCTCTGATATCTGTTGAAGATCCTCTCACGAGTTTTATACATCTATATTGCATAACATTTTTTTCTAATCCTCTGAATATTTCGTGATTTCGTTGAGTACTTATTAAAAGGTTCGCTTTTGTTGTTTATTACGGACTCAGTTTAGAAGGTATGTATTAATTATGGAGAATGTTTAGATTGCATTATTCAGTGCATTTTTATTTTAAAGCTAGTTTTGCAGCACATGCTTTTAACAAAGGGTATGTACCTTAAAATTTATTTCACATATGTCACCATATTGTACTTATAGTTAACAAAACCAATAGTGAAATTATCATTACCTAATAATCTTTTACTAATAATACAAGAAATTTTTACTTTCTTGTGAGTAATACATTCTATGTTCATACTGCTTATGTGTTCAAATCACAAAAATTCAAACTATACATGTTGTGAACTTGATTTGTATTAATACTAATTTAAAGAAACTAAGGCTTAAAAATAAAAATAAGTAACTAAATAAATTAATTCTTCTTCAAAACTAAACATATCGCACTTGGTAAAAATATCATAACTTTCCCGTTTTGCGGGTGAAGTGATTATCTGGAATGGGGTTTAGAAAGAAGATCGTATTATTTTTTACGTGTACGAAGTAACTGACAAACAAAACTTTTGTTTATTATTTAAAATCATTGCTAAAACTTGGGACGTGAACGGCGGAAAACCACGCTTCGGCATGACATGGGTCGGCTCGACCGGAGTGACACCACGGCCTCACAGAAAACTGGTGTGAAACAGCGCCTGCGCTGTGTTTCACCGAGTGAGTGAGGATACCGGAGGCCCATACCCTAAAGGCCGGCAACGCACTTGTGACGCCTCTGGTGTTGTGGGTGTCCATGGGCGGCGGAAATCGCTAACCATCAGGCAACATATCTGCTCGTTTGCCCCCTATTACATAAAAAAAAAAACATTGTATTACCTCATTTACCCCTAGGTTGCCCGCAGTACGTATTTACACAGTCGAATAGGTTTCCACACGTAACGTGTAAATAGAAAAAATACAATGTACTAACAACAAAAGGAGCTAATTGCTCATTAAACCATAGTAGTGGGGAATCACCAGCTACGATAATTGAATTACTTCAGGACATGCGACCGACTACAAAGTGTTTTTCCGATCCCTTGGACCGCGGAAATCCGATTATTTGCGCGGATTTAAACCCGTGGCACCATACTTACTTTACTTACGAACTTTGTTGAACATGTTTGTAAAGAATAGAGAAGTTTGCTCTACTTATTTTGTGGTGAAACTCTTAAGTGTTCAACTTTGGAAATGCCTATTTTTGTAATACATTTATTGCTGCAAGTTTACGTTTCTTTTAGTCGTTTTTTCTCTTACAACTAGACTTCTTTTTCTTAAAATAGACTATCCTTTCTATTGTAAGTTAGCAAATAAGAACACAATTCATCTTAAAATAAGAAACATCATTACTCTTTCGATGTGAGAGTTTACTATTTAATTTATATGATTACAATTTCAGCTGTCATACATAGATCAAGCTAGTTGGGGATTCCTAGAAACACACATGCGTAAAACTTTTTTTAAAACGCTCACGCCTATGGTACGTCATTTGTCTAAGAATGATGTCAACTGTCCTATCTTGGGCACGCCAGCAAGACACACATATAGTATTAAAAAACGGGCAAATCGGTTAATAGATAACCTTTAAACAAGAAGAGAATAGGTACTGTGGTAAATATACTAAAATACGTACATAGATACGTTAGAGAGCTTGCAGCGACTAGATTCAGAAAGCAATAGACCGGGATCTGTGGTGTTTCTTAGAAGAGGCTTATATCCAGCAGTGAACTACAATAGGCTGATGATGTTGATGATAAAGTAAATACTCAAAACTGAAGACGTCAATATTTATGGTCTTTCTTTTACTCAATATTATGAACGACCTCGAGAACTTTGTTACTGCATTTGACATTCACCGAAGAACATAAATTCCAAAACAATGTTTTTACAGCTTAGACTTGTTCGCTTTACCGTTATAAAACGGTACATTCCTAAAATAAACCAATATAATTTCTTCTCACGTGGTAACCTAAAAAAAGGAGAGCTACATTCCAAACGTGAAACAGTGAATTCAGCCTTCGTGACCAACTTTCATGACGTTTGTTAAAGAAAATTGTGCTTTGAAAACATCGTATATTTGCCAAGGAAAACAGAACTAGGTAGTACATCAAATTAGGAACAATATACATTTTTACAGGAACATTACGGCAATTAAGTACTTAAATGTCGATTGGTCGTAGATATAGACCAGTAGAAAAAGTTATTAGATATTATAATTTTTTATAAATATGCATGCCGAAGGGACTCTACTTTACCTGATGGAAAGCATAAATAGTGTTCTTGAATGGTGGCCACTATGCTCGTTGTGAAAGCAGACAATACAGCATGGTGACACACACTATGGCCGCCTAATAAGATGCTTTTTCACGCCGAGCTAGAAGGACTCGGGATTAGTAGGAAAGAAATGCGTATGCTGGTAGTGAGTACCAGGTTTTGATTGCTCGGTACTGGACGGAAAAGTCTGCATTGGATATTAATGAGAAATAAATTGACTAAATAACTTTCAATAATATTCATAAACATATAAAAATCTGTTACCTAATGGCCAATTGAAAATATTTCAATAAAAAATACAAGTTTTAAACAATAAAATTATTAAAAGTGTTTATGATAGGTGTATGTACGTACATACTCTATGCTCTTCCGCCACTTAAGTCTTGGTTCGCGGAGAACTTTATACGGGTGAGTTTCAGAAAATGATAAAGTGTTTTTAAAACTCGGTTAAGTGTTGAAATCTTTTAGAGCCAGATTTCGAGGGAATTATTTATGTTAGATCTACTTTGGATAAAATGAAATTTAGAAAGTTTTATGCTTTTAAACGTATCCTTAACATTATTTTATATTTTGCCACGTAACTATTACTTTGAGTTCTCAAGTTTATTCTTTAAATAAGGGCTATCAATATTAAAGTATTTTTAATTGTGTCGCTTTCTAGTCATAATATGAATAATATGTTTTTTTTGACATGAGAAGTAGGTATTTTAACAGTATGCACACACTCAATAAGATGTTGCTCTCATCAGCTATTTAATTCGCATGATACTTTTTAAATAAATTTTAAATGACGAAATCCTATCCGGTATTTAAAAGTATCTTGCCGTTTCCATTTTTTTATTTAATAGGTGGTAAACTGATGGTAAGCGATTACCACCAGCCCATGGACAGCCACAACACCAAAAGCGTCACAAGTGCGTTGCTGGCCTTTAGGGGATGGGGGGAGGGGTTGGGTATGGGCCTCTTGTATCCTCACTCACTCGGTGAAACGTAGCGCACCGGTTGTTTTGTTTGTTTCATACCGGTTTTCTCTGAGGCCGTGATATTACTCCGGTCGAGCCATGCATGTCGAAGCGTGGCTCTCCCACGGTATAAATGTCATGGAACAATTTCTGTGAATTTAACACCCTTCTCTGTAGCCCATTTATAAAATCAAGTTATTCAAGAAGGAGATCTAAAGTAAAGTATCTTGCCACATAAATAATTTTATGATGTCTCTTAAAAGGCCAAGTCCGAATCGGTTTCGCGCCGAAAGGGTTCCGTACTATTATCAAGCGAAAACGAGCAAAAAAATTACGTTTCTTGTATGGAAGCCTCTTTAATATTATTTTTAAATATTTCTTGTTGTAGCGGCAACAGAAATACATAATCCCTGAAAATTGCAACTGTCTAACTATCACGGTTTATGAGATTCAGCCTGGTGACAGGCGGAAAGCGAAGTTTTAATAAAAGGGTACGTAATATTAATCGTAGGGCTGTAGGTAAATAAATATGTATGGACTAAATACAATATTTTTAAATTACATTTCATTCTGAGATGTTCATGGCTAAATAAAGGATTTCCCAAAACTCTCAGGGGCATCCCGCATCTTATTCAAGTATATAACAATAACAGAAAATGTAATATTTTCTGTACGGTCAATTTTTCCAACTCAGCTTGACGTGGTAGAATTTTTTGATCTTGCTGAAGCGAGTTTGTTTTGAATGCAGCTGACGACATTTTGCGAAATGGCGTACCACGTTTTACAGTAAGGATTTCTGGATCGCGTTTCAACGTTTATATGGCCTTTGGATGAACTGTATTTGTCGACTTAAACGTTACATAAGTAGAAATAAAATATGTTCATCATTTATACAACATAAATGATACATATTTAATTTCCACTTATTTTATGACGGCAATGAGTTATTTATTTGTACTATGTGCAAAATTAATGCGGTAAACCTTCTACTATCTTCAGCTTACACTTTAAAAACACTATTTGTGGCGACCTCCACATACAGCGCCATCTACCGAAGATACACTGAACTACGAAGTAACGCACTGTACCTACAAACTACACTACACGGAGTAACTACCAATCCTGAATCGCGCAAATAAAGTTCCCGCGCCGATTATCATATATACAACATCCCAACATCAACTGTTGGGCAGTAGCCCGCCAGGCATGATCACCTCGCCTGGTCGGAGGATCCTCCCTTTGTGTTGGGTGGAACATTATACCCGTTCCCCCACAGTGGTGACCCCGACGTGATTGGAAGCAGCCTTCAAGCCGCGCCACCATCACGTCCCCCCACACTATTTATACCAGGAATAAACTATATAGCTTTTATATACCGTAATGCCAATAATTTATGTATTCCAACATTTTAACTAATATATGCATTAGTTCGTTAGAATCTCTCATCACCTTAAGGCTTAGTTTGCAATTACATACAAAGGAAGTATTAGAAACGCCTACCAATGTTATAGAATCTGTCTTGTTAGCCTGTATATCGAGCAACGTGTGTAGAATCAAGTAAATACAGTTTAATTACGGACTATTCCTGTGTGTTATTATGTCAGAGTAATGAAACGAGGTCTATCTTCGTGTTTGGTTAAATGTAACCGTAATGTAAATGTAAGAGGTTCGGTTTTTGTATGTACAGGAACCGAACCTCTGTTACGTAACCAAAACCAACACAAGTTGGATGAATTGAAGCTCTGTAAATTTATATTGGAAAAAAATATGGGTTGCGCACCGAACCAGGCGTGTAATGTGATATTGTATTCGTAATTTTATTGTATTATAACTTGGTATATGTTTATTAACTAGGGCAATATAATATCTATTACCTTTAAACGAGTAATTTTTGTGATATAAATGTATTTAATGTAATCTGCACCTCGGAAACGGCTCCAATGATTTACATTAAATTTAGCATGCAGGGGGTTTTGAGGGCGATAAATCGATCTAGTTACGATTCATTTCTAGAAAATTTAACAAAAATAAATCACCCAACTCCTATTAACACTATGCAACAAATTTTAAAAAAAAATATTTCACTGGGTTCACAGTATGTAATTATGTTTTGCCACCTTAAAACTATGTGAAAAATCGAAATAAAAATTTTCTATCACATCAAGTTTAATAGTGAAATGGATTTATTAATTTTACTTAAAATCATCTACATAAATTTGTTATTCTACATTATTTTTTTTATTTTTCTGACCGACGAGCTTTTCTCTTATAGTCAGTAGTGGCAGTATCCCTCTGGAGGCTCCAACAGTAGTCTGCAACCTTTGCTGGCTCCCATCTTCCCTGGTAACGGTTTCGTATTCTGCAATTTCTTAATGAAATCTTTCACCGTGTTCATCACTTACCGAAACCATGTTATCAGGAAAGTAACTTAAAAGAGAGTGTAAAAATTATTTTTTAACGACATATTGCATCCTAGTTTCTGATACGCATCCAGCATCCGATTAATTTTCCGAAAATAAAAATCCGGTGATTTGTGATTGCCAAGAATTTTTTTGTAACATCGATAAAAGCCAACCATGCATTTTTTTCAAAAGGTCTGAGGCTCGATAAAAAAGCAGGATCATTGACCAATGTTCTTATGTCAGGACCGTTGAAAATACCTTCTTTAATTTTGCCCCACTTAGCATAGGAAATTTTGTTTTAAGAAATAAAAATCCAGTTCGGTCCGTCCAGCTTGAAGAACTACAAAATCTTTTCGGTACTGGAATATCTGGAGAATGTGGTAGCGGCATTGACACTGATGACACAGTAGCATACTTCACCGAATGTTTTGACTTTTTGAAAACCCTTTCACAGTTGTTAAACAAAAGTAACAGTCATCTACGTGATTTTTGGGTTCACGCCACTGCATTGGTACATCAAAAGGCATCTGTTTAATATTACCCTTGTACAACCCGTCAAATATTTATAACATTTTAAACAACGCATTTTCTATGATTTATCTTGATGTTTAATGGCAATTTTAAAATAAGCTTCATAACACTTCTCAAGCAGAGGCGAAATTGGCTTTTTTTCACTTTTAGGTGTAAATTGACCACAAAAATTAACAAAATAAGCTAAGAGAATTAACACAGACACGCGGCATTTTGTAGATATGAATAACATAAATGTTCTGATGTCTTTTGTACACATCAATGATATTAATTTATAACTTCACTCAACTAAGTGTAACAGAAAGTAAATTCAGTAAGATTAAAATCTTACGTTACGAATATTACCGTTATTTTTGTTCTGGGACGTGATATCTAAATATAAATTTGTTTTCTGTTGTTTACTCAGCATACCTAATACAAATCATCACCCTAGATATCAGTGATTTTTTCGATGTTGCATAGTGTAATCTGTGACGTGTTTTAATAAGTTCGTTTATGGTTATCAGGTTGTTGATCGGTTGTTGTGATGTGTATGTCACTTTTCTTTCAAATCTGTGTTGAATGTCTAGTTTAATGTTTTAAGGCAGTAGATTTCCACGCTGATTTCAGCACAAACGGGCGGTGGTACTACCCTTGCATAGAAAATCAACGTAAAATGTCAGTATTCGTGCTGTCGTGGTTCGTTAGTTAGTGCAAGACCTGAGGCCTAATTATGTAGAAGCATCACTAGGCCGCCATGGTGTGGGTCATTGTGCTACATTGCTGAATTATCTGCATTTGCAATGAGTATGGTGACCATCACTCTTGGATTCTGCTTATGCTTTCCATCAGACAGAGTAAAGTCATTTTGTCAAGATACATGATGATGTTATGTCATACATAAAAAAAGTCTACTTATTTTTAAATACATGTTTTTATCCTTTCGATTTCATAACCTAATAAAAAGGTTTTTTTCGGGAATATAAGATTAATAATTAATTATCTAGATAATATAACTTTATATTAATTAACTAACTTTACTAACAACGGAATGTACAAATATAGATATATATTAACAATACTAATATATTAATGTTTAGATTTAAAATATATTCAAATCATTTAAATTCCGTATGTACAAATCAAAATGGTAAGCTAGGCGTTTTGTTTGTTGTTGTATTAGGAACGTTAAAACCCACGTATATTAAATTAAGTGTAAAATATTAATTAATTAATTAATAATAGTAAATTATTAATTAAAAAGATCGTCTGATCTAGTTACTTACTCTTATGTCTGTGAGGTCGCTTAGTTGAAATTAGAAGTGTTAATTTCTCCTAAAAGGAAGAGCATCAACCGGGTACTACGAACGCTATCGTATTACTTTAAGTGGGACAGCTCTCCTTATGCTGGACTATGCATATATTGCATCTGCCGCATTGCGATGCATCTGCCCGGAATTTTTATTTTGAGCTATACGCTGACGCCAAAGCAAATTATCCTCTATTTGTGCGAATCAGTTCAGGAAAATTGTTTTAGTGAACAGATTTTCTTGTGAATTTATATCTTTAGTTAGTAAATTGTATACGATTTGAGAAATGTGGAAAGCGCAATGTTTAACATTTTCACTAATTTAATTTGCATTGAAAATGAATGTGATCTACTCGATTTTTAAATTATCTATTCTATACCACTGTGATACCAATAAAAATTTGAAGGTATACCTAATAAACATAGCGCTGGTTCTTTCGTCCTTAGTGTTTCAGACTTATCTAGGAAATGTTTATAAGTAGGTACTAAGTCATGTACCTACTGCTAAGAACTACCCTAACTCGCTTGTAGACTGCGTTGCGTGCAGTCTTCACAGAAAAGGAAAATCATTTTTCCGTTGCTGTAAGTACTTAACAACATTCCTATCATTCCAAAATGAAATAAATACCAAAACGAATCAAAGCACATAACTAGCTACCAATCGCGGTATATGCAAGCGTGGTTTTCCATTGTTGAACATTAATTTATTCCGTCTGGTTGACGCCATGCAACATTAGGCACACCGCAGTATGCTCAGTCGTTTACACAGAAAATCTGAACATTCATTTTGTTAATTTCTGGGGAGTTATAACACTTTTGTTTACTGCTATGCAATTTAAAATTGATAATGTACATATATTAGGTCTTTACCTATGAAATTGCTGTAAATTAATTTGAATTTAGAATACAGAGCCATTACAAACTTTTTTTTTATTTGAAATGACCAGTACTGAAGAAACGCAATTTCATAGGTAAAGACCTATTATATGTAAGATGCTTTAATTAACAGCGAAAGTCAAATTCATATTGCCAAAAATGATATTTTTTCACTTCTTAAATGAATAAAAGTTTTCCCACGAAAACAATTGAAAAACGCATGAATTTGGGTAAAATGAGTGAAAATACTTTTGTTATACTACTTAAACTGCGTAGGCTTTAAAATAAATATCACAACCTTACTATTGAGAAGAGACAATTTGATGGAGGGAGTTAGAAAGGTATTAAACACCAACATTTATCCAAATATAATTTGGTCCGCGTGACGTCACCATGGCAAGTCTATTGTCATCAACCGAAAACTGTGTAAATTAGAAAACTGCAACATTTTTTTTCCGTGCCGTAACCCCTTGGAAACCACCTCGTGGTGGCATGTTGGACTCGAACCGACTAAAATCGCACGCCGTCTCGAGTACTAGATACTGGAAAACCCTGGAACTCCGACGTACGTCTGGCCGCCTACGCTTTGTAGATGGCCCTCTACTGAACGGGAACCCCGATATTCCTATTATTCTCCCCTGGGGCGCACTGCTAGAAAACTGCACCTACAACATATGAAATACTTATAATTCATATTAAGTAGCCTAAACGAGCTATTTCGTGTCATCCCTACATTTGTTACCTACTGTTTTATCAACATTATGAGTAACGTATGCTGATTACATCATCGCATGGCAGTCTATAACTAATGTCTCAAATACATGGAACTTCACACGACATTGTACTACCTATACGCTAAAGGTGTGTTAGTCAATGTGTTTTACATTTCAGTTATGAGAAATATGAAAAGGATTCATAGCTTGTAATAGAAAATATAGTTATTTTTGTAAGATAGAAAACAAAGTCCACGCATATTATCGTCATAAAGAGCAGCCGATGTTCATTCTCTAACTTCATCTCAAAATAACTCCTTTCCAAATTACAATAAAATCGGTGCAGCAGTTTATTCGTGGAAGCGAAACAGACAGAGAGACAAAGTTACATTCGAATTTATAATATCAGTATGGATTCGTAAAATTAACTGATATTAATCTGAACAATATTGTCGTCACTAAACAAATATTTCGGAAGGGGCAGATGTTGCAAAAAATCAATAGGCAAAATTTATTCTGTAACCATATATATGATGAAAGTATATGTTTATACAATCGACAGAGTGAAATCTGACTAATAGAGCTGACTGCTCTAATAGGAATGCCAATAATTAATAGATTATTTTTAAGAGCATACCTGATCCTTCTCTGTAAGGCATAAGATATAAAATTGGCAAGTACTAGTAGAATACTCTCGGAAATGTGTACTTTAAAAGCAAAATAAAAAAAACTTAGTTCAATTTACATTCAAATACCTGAAGAACCACTTTTATTGCTCTTTCTTTTGTAAGAATATTAGAAAACTTCTGTAGCAAATGTTAAAAATAGGATGGAAAGGAAAATTATATGGCTACTAATAGCCTGAAGCAGAATATTTAAGTAGGATTATTTTATACAAAAGATAGTTGTCAAGTTTTTCTTAGAAATATACTACCGCGTTGCTATTTGCATATTAAATGAAAATAGAATTTTATTTCTGGAAACCAATCTAGGGCAAAGGAATTGTAACAAATAATTTTTATATATCTCTCTTGTCTTATTCGAATATATCAAAAGTGAGAGAAATTCTGATCTTTGTTTCATAGAGTAATGAAGAGAGAACGACGAGAAATCAGATCTAGATATCTCTATATCTGGTTGGTTACTTGCTTATAAAAGCTAGATGGGCAAATTTTTTTTATCAGACCTGTCTTTCCCCTTCTAAATGATTACTTGCCTTATAAAAACGAATGTGTTTACTTAATTATGTTACATAGCTCAGTATGTTGTTGTCGACCGAAATTATTCTGTCTTTGCTATTAGCCATTAACGTTGTTTTTGTCATATTTATTTCTAGTCTATTTGTTTTTGCCAAGGTCAATTACTGGATCATGATCTGTATTTATGTGCTTATTTGGCAATTATGTTACTTACTATGTATTTATCAAATTAAAACTATATATTTATCAGTTAAACTTTTGTCTATACGCACACTTACAATTCTATTTTTGAAGAGGTATCCACAAACGTATTGAACGACTAAATACTGCGGACTATAATTTTAATTGCACTTACATAATAAGGGCAGGATTTAGTGTCTCCAAACTGAGAACTCAGAAATACATCACATGCTGATAAACTATCAGTAATGATACTAAGGTAGGCACTTTTTCTGTCTCTGCCCACGGTACTATAATTTCTCGTGGCTTACTCTTTTGTATTATATTTTGGCCAAGGACTTAGAGCTTGCACAAAAAAACGTTTCGACAACCCAGGATAGATTGTCCTGGCGCCGCAAAACGAGGAGAGCCGACCCCATATAATGGGAAATGGCTAGGACAAAGAAGAAGACTCTTTTGTATTATATATTAACCATATGTTGGTACCGTGGGAGAGCCACGATTCGGCATGAATGGGCCGGCGCGACCGGAGTAATACCACGGCTTCACGGAAAACCGGTGTGAGTGAGGATACTGGAGGGCCATACCCTAATCCAAAAATTGTTTCGGAGTTCATCGTATGCTGCAACGTGATACGAGAATTATGTATAACTAGATGAACCCTGCGATGTTACCGGCGGCTATTGTCGTACCGCGGCCAGCGCCGCGGGGCGAAGCTAGTCAATAAAAAAGGAGCCTAAGTTACTCCTTATATCATTAGCTGCCTATCAGTGAAAGTTCCGTCAAAATCGGTCAAGCCGTTCTAGAGATTAGCCGGTACAAACAGAGAGACAGACAAACAAAAAATTTAAAAATGTTATTTTGGTATAGGTTACTGTGTACACATACGCATGCAATACAAACAGACGCTCCAATTTTCCACTACCGCAGTTTGAAATGACTAAAATTTATAATAACCAGTTGATAATGTGTATTACAGCTTTATATACCCACGTAGTACAAAAATTCTATGAAGACATATCGAGACAAATCAATCAAAAAATTATGTATATTAACTGAAATTAGAACTTAGATAATAAAAACTGTGGAATACACTTATTATTATTATCTAAGTTCAAATATTACAGATAAATAAATGACAAAAAGCTTCTACTAACGACTATATTTTGAATATATAGTTGATGTTTTGTAATATACATTACAATGGGTTTAGTAATGGTACAATTTTATTGACAGATATCAAAGAAGAGAATTGTTATTGATGTTATCACAGGCAACTATGAAACCATTACGAGTGATCGTCACGCAAGAATAGATTTATATATGACACAGTTGAGTGATCACTGTTGTTTTATTTCACTTTAATATATTTCAGTTATGGGTCATATGTGGTCTGATACTGTTATTTTATTAATTTATTTTTTATTATATAGCGGGCAAACGAGCAGACGTATCGCCTGATGGTAAGCGATTACCGCCGCCCATGGACACTCGCAACACCAGAGGCGTCACAAGTGCGTTGCCGGCCTTTTAGGAAGGAGTACGCTCTTTTTTTGAAGGTTTGAAGGTCGCATTGGTCCAGGAACACCGCAGGCGACTGTGTGCGGCAGAAAGTTTCGGGAAAATCGAACAGTTGTGGACTGCCAACCATCTGGATGATGGGGATTTCTGTCGCGTAGGACGATGGCGGAATGTTATAGTACGAAATTGGTACCTTCCGGTAACCAGAACAACGAAATTCAGACGTAAATAATGTCTGGCTTGAAAATGCGGTGTATTTTACAATTGGTCAAATAAGGGATCAAGTGAATTCGTGCAAATAAATGCTTTGCACCAATTCACATCGACCGACTGTGTTGCGTGAAATACCGTGCATAAGCGGTACGGTCATGTTGAACTATCAAATGAGTGAGTTTTCATAACGATCATTACCCAAAGCATTGTTCAAAGTAGGTACTTTGAAAGCAATTGGTAATTTTTTCTTCAGCAATCTATTTTTCAGAAATAGTAGTGTTTAAAAAAGATAGATAGAACAATACACAAATAACATTCGTTGACCAAATATTCGCTCATCTTTTTTTAGTGCTGAACTTAAGTCAAATCATGAAATGTCAAAAGCGATGAATGCATTTAAAAAGTATGTTTTTGAGGTACTACTTCTAGAGTCACAACACCCTAGAAATAGTTTTGTAGAAATGAGAAATACTTGAACTCTATACAATGGTTTTAGCTACGGCAAGACTTTCAGAACATTCATTGTATTTACTGTTATCAATTCCTAACTGAGATTGATAACTTTATACATTTATTTTCCATTATGTTGGCACTTAATTATTGTAAAGGAATAATAAGAATTACCTCTAAGATTGCGCAGTAATTTAATTTCCAATTCCAAAGTATTTGTATGCGAGATGTAAACACACCTTTACATTCCATTCATGCGGTCACGTCCGCCTAAAATAGCAAGTGTAATACTTTCTGAAAACAATCAATTCCAAACGCTTTCTACAAAAGTACCTTATTACGAAATAGCCAACAAAAATATTTGTAAGAAACGACTTTGCGACAAAACTGTAATACTTTTCCTGTAAGTAATCTTTCTTTGTTTGCTCCATTTATTACGTATTCTTCTTATTTGCAGTTAGTAAATTGGATAGACATTGAAAACAGGCGGAGTTTTCGTGTTATATTAGTTATATAACCTTAGGGAAACGCTGAGGTTGCTACTTTTATTTATTTTATTGACCAAAACATTTTTGGATACATCAGGACCGTTTGTGTATATTTTCAAGTATTTGGTTTAAAAACCAACGGTATGGCACATCTGTGCAATTTAGGTTCTTGTAGGTAATAACTACATAATTATTGTGATAGTAACTTGAATAAGCAATTAGGCTGTTCATAATAAATTTGTATTATAAGTAGGCTTTCCATGCAGAAACTTTTACATATGCTACGCATCAAATCTCATAAACTGACAGTCAAATTGTAAAAATATTCTGTTCATCATCATGCTACGACATTTAAAGGCGTAGCAGTTGAATCGTAGCTTAACTTACTGGGTGCATTAAATGTGTGTTTGTTTTTAATTTTCAATGAAAATGAAGATAAATATTTTCCTTCTTTTAAGACTAAGCAAACACGTTTCCAATTTATCTTTCTGTAGGCACCGATATCTACTAACGCTTTACTCCAATACATTTTTGCTTTTATCATGATTATTACTTACCATGAAACTTTTCAACTCAGAAAAGAAATAATGCAAAAAAATATTTACTTTCTATATAAAGCAACAGACAAAGTTCGTATCGGTTTCTTCTATGCGAATTCGTAAATTTACCCTCGGGCTAATTTCGACAAGTTGCCAAACTTATTTCAACTTAAATTGAAATTCAGAAGGACTTGCTGGACTGTGCCTATACAATAAATTGTTGGTTATTGAGAAAACTTTTCATTTACAATTGAAAGCTGCAACTTTAAATATATTTTTTTAACTTAACATTCTTAGAAATGTTTTCAAGTACTTACTTTTTTGTTCCAATTTATGGTCATGTTTAGTAAAGAGCCAAAGATACTTTTATTTAAAAGATGGAGAAACTTCAATAAATGTGTGTGGTAAATAAGTTTCAAAAATATTTTTAAATTGTAGCAGAATAATAAATGACGTGCTTATGTTTTATAACAATATTTCAAATTTAATAACTTTAAACTATCTGATTAAAATATATTTTACACTGACCACGAAAAATAAAATGGTAAGACAATCTCTCGTGCTTCGTGATTCGTTAGGAATAAGAACACGGTGCCACCACCGTTATTCATCCAATGGCCGTCGTAATAAGAGACTAAAAAGCAAACTGCGTAGGACAAAATCCCTGCAAAAACTTTCAGAGTACCTTGATCTCTATGGCAGTTTAACAAAGATTCTTTCTATTTTAAAACGTTTTAAAGGCTGTTATATTTTCTAGTGTAAAATACCAGTAGTTACTATCATCACTCTTTGCCTTTTTTACTCTCTTTAATCGACTTCAAACAGGCTAGAGTATTTTTGAGGAAGTACATAATTGAAATTCGGTCAAATTTTTTCAAAATTTAATTTTACACTTTGTACATACACGTTAACTTTGATATAATAAATAAATAAATATTTCGGACAATTTATTAACACACAACGCCGTCTAGTCCCAAGCTAAGCAGAGCTTGTGTTATGGGTACTAAACAACTGATAGAAATACTTATATACTTTTTTTTTGTAAATACATACATAACTACTTAACTACTTTCTCCACTTTATAATAAACTTTATTAACTACAGCAAAAGCTACACTATAAGGCCCCTAAGCACTTAATAAACTATTTATTTCCCCTATCAAGACAATACTGCATAAATTATCCGAAACTCTCATTTACAAGTATAACGGCTAACTCATCAATAACCTTGACCAAATTTGTTTACCAAACGGTTTCCCTCACAAAGTCAGCGTGTATTTACAATGCATAAAGGCTAAGCGACCGTTGGCCATATTTGCATATTACAAGCACACCTCGTGGTCAGCGGTTGCTGTTAATAGCTTTTACACGCAGTTTCACTTTGAGTTAATATAATTTTTCAATATTAAATGAAATTGAGTTTAAGCTCAGTTTGGTCAGTAACGGTTTGATTATGGTTAAATTAATGTAGATGTGCATTTTGACCTTCTGTACAAAGAAATTGACGGAGTTATATTTCGTGAGGATCATAGGGATTTAAGTTCCTTTTTTTTAATGCTTTGTAATGTAAGTGCAATGGCACGTTCGTTCGTTCGTTTTTCGTTTCGTTATTGCTGCTAATTGTTTCTATTACATACCTCACGGGCTGCATATTCTGGCATCTAACTAAATTACTCTGTAGTAATCGACCTTAGTTCTCAATTAAATTGATGATGTGCAATGTGTTTCAAAGTAAGAGCGAGTTAGAATTATATAAACCCTTTGAACATTATGAAAAGTTAGATGCCAGAATATGCAGCCCGTGAGGTATGTAATAGAAACAATTAGCAGGTTGCTGGAAATCTACCGCAAATAAAGAGATGATTATTCGATTTTTCGAATAATAAAGCATTCGTGTAACTAGGAAAATGTGTTTTCCGATACATAAATGTTTGATTAAGAACACGAATTAAGTCTGGAATACAAATAAAAGTATTGAATAGCAATATATGATTCACGAAGTTTTCAAAAGGATTATACTACTCTTTTTATAATGGTTATTGTTTTAAAGTTACATCGCTCCCTACCACATAATTACTTCATTACACCCACCACAATCTTTGTCAATTCTTACAAGAACCCTACTTACCTCCGCATGATAAGAACGAAGGCGTCATAAACTTATCCAATCACACAAGCCTCACAGACTGAATACCTTTACTTATCTTTTACTACGCTAACTTATTACTATCTTTAGTACATATCGGAGGATGTATAGCGAACGTCTCCGTCGATACAATGTTCCCCCATGTTATCTCAAATAATGATGCCCTTTCTCTTATGATTATATAATTTATATGGGTTGTGTAAATATTGTACCTTTCTTTAGGTGTATAAGGAAAAAATAACAGTCTTGTTTCCAATACTGTATCATAATCTTTATGAATACGAGTATTAGATATTGTGAACACTCCACTATAAGTAATATAAATTAAGAAAGTGTTAAGTAATAGTATAAATATCGTACATTTATTTCTAGTATTGGAATCTCAATATGATAGAAATTAGAAGTTATTTTGTAAATTATCCCACAGATACATATTCGGCTAGAGAAATATTTACAGAATGTGATGTTGATGACAATCAACGAGCTTTCTTAATCAAGTATCGATGCTCTAGTCCAAGTTGTGTTTTTAACATTGACAAACTAATAACTGACGACGTGTTAGAACATTCTATCTTATCAAGGTTAATTTCAGAAAATTAATAATACGCAATTAAAAGTCGTGATACTCTACAAAGTGTCCTTTAAACGTCTATAAAATATATTAAACAATGTCTACAATCTGCTCCATACAGCCACGGAAACATCAGCTGATTTATAACAGCTGACCCAATTACATTAACAAAAAAAGTCTTTTTAACGCAGAGTTTTCAAAGCGATAAAGGAATTTTATTGCCTCTTATTTCGGAATAAAAACGTCCTGAACATAATTTGCTTTGATTACCATTTTAAATAATCGTAACACAAAATAGGTCATGAGAAAACTCTCTTTTAAAATCCACAGTAATTCAATACAACCCCAACGGAGACCGAATATAAAATGGGGGATTTGGAAGGTCGTTATATATTATGGCAATATCAAACAAATTGCGATTGTGGCGTGGCAGTATAAACAAAGGTCCGATAATGAAGATACTCTACAAATAAATAAATAAAAAAACACGATCCTGAGGGCAATAGAGGCAGCATCTATTGCAAACACCATTACCGCTGCCCCGGCCGTAAACCCGCCAAAATAAGATGAATAGAGGCACGGCCGTAAAAATAGAAGATATCAAGTTTTGCTTATCCTACCGTACCAAAGGTGTAGTACCTTAAACGTGACCATTGATCGTGTTCTTATATAGCTTTTCGTCCTTTATACTCGTACGTCCTGCCCGTTATACATCCGTTTTCTATCTGCATACCTTAATCTATGTTCTTTCAAATAGTTTTCCATGTACCTATTTTAAGTAATCACATATTTATTTCAGTGCTATTTAAGAAATAATCCTAAAGATTTAAACAAAGATTTACATATACATTATATATATATATAACATTTTAAACTATATATATTTATTATTTAAGTAAAAATGTTATATTCCTTATCTTACACTATATAGAATTACAGTTAAGATTACCGTTAATGTTAGAAGGCCTTATCACTAATGACGGTCACAATCAGTACACTTTTGGATGGATTTAGTGTCAGGAGTAAGTGGTAGCTGTGAGTGGCCTACGTGTAGTACTAAGTATACATACTCACACATCAATGATATACTCATATGAGTATGTATACTATTGGTATATAATATACCAATAAACATTAAATTTAAATATAGCTACTTAAGATTAGGTTAAAATTATAAAAATTGATATCAATGATAATGAATACGTGTATTTAATCTATAAAATATTTATTTAATTACTATACCATTATCATTTTTTTTTTATTGAATAGGTGGCAAACGAGCTGACGTATCGTCTGATAGTAAGCGATTACCGCCGACCATGTACACCCGCAACACCAGAGGCGTCACAAATGCGTTGCTGGCCTTTGGGGGATGTGGAGGGGTATGTGCGAAGGGGATGGGGTATGGGCTTCCGGTATCCTCACTCACTCGGTGAAACACAGTGCAAGCGCTATTTCACACCGGTTTTCTGTGAGGCCGTGGTATCACTCCGGTCGAGCCGACCCAGTGAGTACGCCTCATAATTGAGAAGAAAAGAAACTCAAAAGCTTTTAAAATTGTTTAGTTGAATTTAGTTTTTTACATATTTCCACGCTATTTCCTTTGCCGCTAATACAATTCCAGTATTTTTTTCCTATATTGCTAACTAGCCCAGCCCAGTTTTTCTGTATTATGCAAAAATATCAGGGAAACATTATTATTTAATTATAATAATCATCATCATCATCATTTTAGCCGAAAGACGTCCATTGCTGGACATAAGCCTACCTCAAGGCGCCCCATAACAATCGGTCCTGTGCTACTTGCATCCAGCGGTTTCCTGCAACCCTCACCAGGTCGTTAGACCGCCTTGTAGGGGGTTTATCCAAGCTACGTTTTCTAGTTCGTGGTCGTCATTTTAGAACTCTTTCTCTCTCTTGGCCCGAAGAGTATTATTATAAAAGTCCTAGGAATGTTATTACAAGGGCAACCTCCTGAAATGCCCACTGAACATTCAGGTAGAAAAGATATTCTGCTTTGTATAGAACATCAGTTGAAGCTATCAGCGACAAATATTGATAAAGGTGGTCTGTCAAATACACCACAAAGGACTTATAGACAGGGATGCGCGCTGTGTTTGATCGTGAACAATTTGTTAGATCTACTTATAGCTCTAGAATGTATATACAGTTCCGTTGAAACCTTTTCAGGGCAAAATTATCTGTTCTTGTAATGTTTATAACTAAAATGATGTTAAATGGTTTTTAATAGAAAAGATTTCCATTAAAAAGTAAGTATTCAGCACTACTCGCGTGAATGTGAAAATCGTTTTTTAAATTAAATTAATTTTTAAAAGTGGTTCGCTTTTTTCGGGATGGAGGAGCAAATAATTTTAACAACTATTTTCCAATTTGAATATAAATTGAAAATAGTTAGCTTTGTTGTGGTGCAATGTACTCGTAGATGATTTTCTTTTTTTTTTATTGAATAGTGGGCAAACGAGCAGACGAATCACCTGATAGTAAGCGATTACCGCCGCCCATGGACACCCGTAACACCAAAGGCGTTACAAGTGCGTTGCCGACCTTTGGGGGATGGGAAAGGGGATGGGGGGAGGGGTTGGGATATGGGCCTCCGGTATCCTCACTCACTCGGTGAAACACAGCGCAAACGCTATTTCACACCGGTTTTCTGTGAGGCCGTGGTATCACTCCGGTCGAGCCGACCCATTCATGCCGAAAAGCATAGCTCTCCCACGGTGATTTAACGTATCACGTAAAGAGGTTGGCCTATGTCCACCTGTGAATTGCTTTACCATTATTGATTAATTGAGGGAACGATATAAAATAAACTTTATTTTAAATATTCTCAGTTTTTGGCAACGACAAAAGTATATTCACAAAACAGAGCAAAATCGATCGATCGACATTGATAAGACTAAAATGACCGAAACGAAACCGTTTTGCCGAACTGTTATCAGCATATTCTCATCGTTAATTAATAAAAAAAAGTTTCAAAATGTTTTCAACAATATTCAATTTCAAATTGTTGTCAATAAATATAGCAAACTGTTTTCGAACAGTTCGTACTCCTAAACTTTATTGTGAGGACCAAGTGATGTTGTAAAATTCAGCGCAGTTGTAACAAAGGAACGATTCTTTGTACAAAATTATGATGAACCAAATGCGGATTTGAGATCTTACTACGAATATCAGGCTTGGTTTTAATTTAAATGAATTAAAGTATAAACTGTTCTGGTTTCGAAATAAACATTATTTAATCTATAAAATTATCGTGTAGCTGTGTTTGTCAGCTGGACCGATTTTTATGATTTTTTTGTGTGCATATCGGGTAGGGCTGAGAATCGACCAACATCTATTTTTCATCCCATTAAAGGATAATAATGACCCACCCCTAAAAAAAACTTTTTTATTTTTATGGCACATCAACGTTTGCTAGGTTATATAGTCTATAGTCTATACATATTAAACTAATTGCCCTGGCTGACTGATTCATCAATAATTTGACTGTCTTAGAGGCGCAGTGGTAGCGTATGCGCTGCAAATATTTGTTTCGGAATTTGGATATTTTCTATGTTTACTATGTATTTACAAAAAATAGTATAAATATATTTAAATGACTTGTATGGTACCTATAATACAAGTTTTGCTTAGTTTCGGACTAGATGGCGTGGTGTTAGATGTCCGAAATATTTATTATTATTATTTATCAACGCAGAGCCTAATTCACTGGAATTACGAACTTGAAATTATGACAACTGATCCTTTTTATGTAGCATGCTATGAATTATGCCGTCTTTGCAATTTTAAGTTTAAGAAAGAGGTTTGACTTATCGAATTATATCTAATACCTTTAAACGAGCAATTTTTGTAGATATAAATAAATAATCTGGATCTCGAAAACGGTTCCAACGATTTCATTAAATTTAGTATGCAGGGGGTATCAGGGGCGATAAGTCCCTCTAGAAGGATTCATTTTTAGAAAAATTATAAAAAAATACCGTCAACCAGGTACTTTACAAAATGTTATTCTTTGAACTATTTTCAATTGTTAAGATTACTTATCATATATCTACGAATATATAAGTTACTGACAATATTCAGCCATAAAAATGTAGTAAAAACGCTATTTAGTGAAAAAACAATGATAATAAAGCTACGAAACATCACAGAAATACGGCTCTAAAAACTAAATGCTAAAGATGCGATGAAAAATCTACCGTAACAAAAAAAAGTGGCACGAGCTGCAAGTACCAAAATGCATCAACTGTAGGACCCTCGGCTGCCAAGTGCCGTGTCCCACAAACACACGGGATACTGAATACCGATACACGTCTGCAATCACAGAGAGAGCTTTTAGACAAGTTTGCGACTCTTTGTTTTCAGTTTGTAGTGTTTGGTTAGATCCGATCTGGATGATGGTTTGTCATTGTTTAGTTTTTACATTCAATATTGTTGGCAAGAATTTGATTTAACGCTATCTCTTACTATGATTTGGGAACTAAACCAGTCAGTTAACTTAGTTAACTCAATTAGTATAACCTGGTCGAAAAGTTAGGTACCTATTTCAAAGGCATGTACTTATTCTTATTGTGAACGCGTTGATTCTTGTAAACATGATCCAACCAAAAACATTCTGTAAAAAACTAGCCAAGTCTCCATGGAGGTGCTTGTTTATGTTTATCTCTAAAAAGTAATGAAATCTAGACAAAGTCGTGCCGAGTCTGAGGTTCCTTACTGAGATTTCTTTATAATTATAGTTAATGTTGTGTGACTTGGCCGTTGAACATTCTTTATATGTTAGTGAGTACAAGTCAATTTACACGTAATGTTATATCTGTTGTAACTACCTATGTTTGTTAAGCGAGATAATAGCCCATACTGGTATTGGTAATTGGACGCTAGTGTCTCATTTTAGGCTGTTGTTGATTGTGCAACATATGCATACAGCATTGACAATGCTGACTTCTGCTCTCTTCTTTTTGAAGCGTCAAATCTAACATAAAATAGACGTGCTTTTATCAATGATTAGTCCTTCTGTACTGGAAATAGTTTTTTATACTGTTTGTTTCAGGCTCGCCTGCACATAAGTATTATTGAAATACGCAGCTTTATCAAGCCTACAATTGACTGGTTATTGAATCAACGTTTTCCAAATGGCAATTTTCCATCGTCAATGGATAGCGGTTCTGGCGACTGATTGGTGCAATGGCATCATGGAGCACCTGGTTTTGTACCCTTGTGTACCCTTCAACGGCCAAGTCACACAACATTAACTATAATAATAAAAAAATCTCAGTAAGGAACCTCAGACTCGGCACGACTTTGTCTAGATTTCATTACTTTTTAGAGATAAACATAAACAAGCACCTCCATGGAGACTTGGCTAGTTTTTTACAGAATGTTTTTGGTTGGATTTCACTTCTTTTTGTAGAAACGTGGGCATATTGATTTATTTTATTAGATTTTCTTATTTGACACATTTTTTTATTTTTAGGAGTAGTTTTTTTATTATTACAAATCTTTCTTTTATTTTTTTCCGGATTGGATTCTTGTACAGTAGCAACAGTGTTTCGTATTGCCCATTCACGTTCATTATTTATTCTTTTAGACGGTTTAATTTCTGAAAGATCGGCGCGGTATTTACGTCTAAGCCGGTTGTATTCGGTGATCGCTGAAGCTTGAGCTTTTATACTCTTGAAGTCAACATTTATGAGGTGCACCCCATGAAGATTGGTTACTCGTGAAAGCGCCTCGTAGGCTTGGCCACAAGAGAATATGGAGATGCCAATGTCCATGAGGGCATTTTTTAAACTTAGACCTTGGCTTTTGTGAATTTTTAAGGCATTCGCCACACAGATGGGGAATTGTTCTCTGTACACGTATGCTCGGGGTGTGATCTCAAATTTTGACTTAATAGGCAATAATTCGTGAATCAGTTTATTAGCGAATTTTACTACCAATTGTTTAGGCTTTGTTTGGTCTTCCGGGTCCCACCTCGCTTTTTGTACAACGCCTATCGACCCATTCACTAAACCTAAACTAACATCAATGTTTCTCCTAAGCATTACTTCTGGTGCCAGCGGAATGACCAATATTACCAGGAATGCCACCTGTAAAAACTAATTTCCGCGTTCTCAGTGGTTCTCATGTGTATTCTTATCAGTCATCCATTATAAATTTACTCTTATTAACCTCTACCGACATTATTTGCAATATTACCATACCTACTACTATTATTATTATTGTTGTTAGTTGTTTATGGACTTACTACAATAACAATAACATCATAAGGACTATCATTTAATCAAAACGTCAAACTGACAGTTGACGTTTACGAGGAGAGCTTCGTGGTTGATTCGTTTTGCGTTTACGCATACTCTCGTATTAACCATCGATGCCTCTGTAAAATTATTTATTACCTTATTTACATTTTAAAACTAACTTATTTTGATAGTTGTAGCACTTTTTTTTGTAACTCTGTGATTTTTCACACTGTGATGACTGTATAAATACTAACTTGTATTGTTCTTGGCATTTTTCCTCAAACACTAGTGTAAGCCGCCGGGTGGTGAATTGACGTGAGTACTGAATTCTTAATTATGCCTTAAAGATTTGATTGTTTCGTGATATTTAATTTTTATATATTTTTTTTAAATAGCCATATTTCTTAATATTTAGAATTATGTCTGACATTGTCTCTTTTTAGTCCGCTAACGACTCTGACTCATTAACAAATGAAAGTTTCACATCCTTTACAGAAAGCCTCGTGAAAAGTGTCGTGATATGCTTAATGTCTGTCACATAAATGCTAAAAGCATACCCAGTCACTACAGCGACATATGGGAAACCTTCAATGACTCAAATGTGGATGCCGTTTTGGAGTCTGAGACATGGCTCAAACCTCAACTTTCTTCCACATCTTACCCTCTTTCCGGCTTTATTCTCATTAGAAACGACAGATTAAACAAAAGAGGCGGTGGCGTTGCGATATATCTACGTGCCGACTTTACCTACAACGTTTCACTCCCCTATGTCACCCCCTGACTCAGCTGCTGATTATCTATTCTTGAAGGTTTGTGTCAGAGGAGCTAAACTTATCCTAGGTATCGTATACTGTCCCCTGGCCATAGATTACTTCACCGCATTCGAATCGGTTTTAGATTCTCTACGGTCCGAGTACGAACATGACATCATCATGGGCGACTTTAATACTGATCTTCTGTCTCACAACTCCGCCCGTTGTCGTAAACTGTTAAGCATACTAGAATCTACGGACGACCAAATTGAAACATGATCCACTTTGACAATTATTCCTTTGTAATCATAAATTTAGTTAGGTTTTCTTCGCTATCTGCACATAGTACGTTTTAGATATAAACATAAATGCGTCATTACGGGTTGGATGTCAATGCAATTTAAACCTTTGTCATCACTGAACAAGATATATTTTTAATACAGCAGTCTTATTTGAATTTCAAATAATATAATCGTTTATAATCCAAACTCTTTTCATTGCGGAGAAAAAGTATTATAATTTTTAAAATGAAATGATATTATGTGTGAGATGTCAAGTAGTAGTCAATCTGAAAATATTAAAATAAAAATCTAAGAATATATTTATATCTATAAACGAATCGTATAATGGCCAATTTGGTAGAACAAAGTGCTCGGATTGTAGTTCTCAATGAGCAAGGTTGCGGTGTTAGAGAAATATCACGTGAGTTAAATATAAGTCGTAACACGGTCAGAATCTGGATCAGACGGCACGCTGAAGAGGGTATCCTCAAAGACCGACGACGACATAATCATGGGGTACGGCGAATCACAAACCAACAGAGAACGGAAATGCAACACCATTACGAAGAACATCCTTTTACTCGTACCCGCTATTTTGCAGCACGTTACGACGTTTGTCTAGAAACAATTAGAAATAATTTGCACCGCACTGGGCTGCATTACAGACATCATGCTAAGAAAGTTCATTTAACGGATGCACACAAAACTGCGAGATTGAATTTGGCATGTAATTATTTTGATTTCGACTGGACAAACACCATCTTTACAGACGAAAAATCATTTCGCTCTTCTCAACATGGTCGCTTAACTTTGTGGCGTTACGATAACACGCGATACACATAGGACCACGTAGTGCCCAACCAATCATTTGACCGTATTTCAGCTAACATGTGGGCATGGATGGATGCTGGAAACATAGGTGAACTTGTTCCTATTTCTCCTCGTCATAACGCTATCAACTATGTCGATTTATTGGAAGAATCAATGTTACCGACTTTGCGAACAGTTTACCCCCGTGAAGTCAGCCAGTATTCTCCTATGTTCATGATAACTGTCGAGTGCATACTGCCAGAATTGTCTCAAATTGGTTTACGTAGCATGAAGATGAATTTACTCTCATTCCATGGCCGTCTAGGTCACCAGATCTTAACCCAATAGAAAATTTATGGGGTTTGATGGTTTAAATGTGGGATAACAGGAACGAGAGGACTAAAGAAGCAATCGAGCTGCATTGTAACGAAATCTGGAATTTCATGAGGGGAAGTGACATTTGCAGTCGTCTAATCTAATAAATTAATTAATAGTAATAAATTTTCTTTTTTATTCGCTTTAAGAAGTGAATGCCATTTTTTAAAATTTAATAATATGAAATAAACAAAGGTCTCTAATTTTACTGTTTTATTTTATTAATATGTATGACTAGCTGTCTCGACAGACTTCGTTCTGTCAAATAAATGCTTTTCTACTTTTGTTCTACACCTACCCTACGCTACCTTTACGGTACCTCTACCCTCCTACCTCAAGTCTACCCATTATTCGAAATAAAGTAAATCCTATGTCTCAAACAAACAGACAATCAAATCTTTCCTAATATATCTATAGATAAGGACGTTCACTGGCTAACAAACTTTTTCGTGCAATACTTATCATAGTCCATAGTATACGTCTATGTCTATGTCATGGCTTTGTCAGTGTCTAGTAGAATGATAACGGTTCGTTACTTATGAAATGTATGTTCAAGCTAATTTCAACCTAATGGTATAGAATAATTGTAGGAAAATGACTTTAAGGGGGGTCATGAATCCATTTGGTCCACTGTACATGCCTACATAAATTAATGCTTCAAGCCACACACCAAAACCTCAATAAAAATTAATAAAAGCAGAAGCCCAGCAGTGGGAAGGAATAGGCTAGATTAAATTAGATGTGTCCCACTACGCTGGATTTTTGCAATTATAGTCGATTTTTTTATGTACCAATAGTAGAAGGGAGCAATACCGTATCTCTAATACAGCTGAGACAAGCTGAGGGTTCTTCATCAGATACTTCAGACCTTCGATTTTCGACATCAAATGAATAGGCAAACATATTTAAATATTTTTTGTTAATTTGTTATGTCGATCTTTAATAGTTTGGTTGGACTCTTATGTTTTCAAATAAGGGTCACCAGGTACTCCAGATCTTCGATTATCCTCGTTTTTATAGTTTTCCCTTTATGTAGCCATTAAACCCTAACTCTGTACCAAATTTCAGCTCTCTGAGTTTATGGGAAGTACTAGTTCTATTTTGATGATCATGAGTGAGTGAGTGTCATAAATGCGAAACTTTGCTTTTGCTTAACTTCTGAACTAAATAACCTACAGGCTTGAAATTTTTTATTAAGAATGTGATTTTATAGCTTACTCGATGACGAAAATTTCAGCGTTCTGGTCTTACCCAGAGGTTCTCAAATAGGGGCCTGAAAATGCGGCGAAATGGTTCCAGTAAAGGATGGTACGGCAGTGTTTGCTTCGCGCTCGACTTGGCGGGGGCACGATGGTACGGCAGTGTTTGCTTCGCGCTCGACTTGGCGGGGGCACTGCCGTGCCCCCCGATTTCTTTCTGAAAATGACGTCCGGGCGATATAATTCATCAACAATAATAAAAAGTAATAATTTTAAACGTAGATTCTTCTTTGTTTATTTCCTAGAAGCCTCAGTCTCATTTAATCTACACGAGATAATCGTTTCAATTTGTGTAGGTAATAGGTTTCATACATTACGTAACACTCTCGTATATTTTTTTTGTGTTTTAGTATGTGTTAGCTGCCTGTCGTACATGTTATGTATCAAAATGTAATTTCTATTTTAAATCAAATAAAAGTTCATATATTCTTTTATTTTACACTAGCTGAACCCCGCGGTGTTACCCGCGGCACGACAACAACCGCGAGCAAAGCCGCGAGGCGAAGCTAATATTTTTTTTTTTTATTTTTTTTTTAAAAAGACAACTCCCACATTAGGAATAAACATCCTGTGTCGTGGGGGACTTTACAAACATACATGAAACGGACACAAAGAACATCCAGACTCGGGACAACAATTCGTGGATCACACAAAGTGTTGTAGGTACCGCGTGGGATTTGAACCCACGACACTTGGCGCAGTAGCAAGCGGCATGGCGACCGCTGACACCACTCGGCCAACCGTGCAGTCAAATTTATAAACTGTAGCCTATCTGTTATTCTGATGTATAAGCTATATTATTGTAAAGTTTCATCAAAATTCATTCAGTAGTTTTTGCGTGAAAGAGCAACAAACATCCTTACATACATACTCACAAACTTTCGCGTTTATAATATTAGTAGGATGTGTCAATTAAATAAATGGATGGTAAATCCGTTTAACAATATTGGTCTTACGTGTGTACAAACTTTTGCACAGAGTCATATAAGTAATGAGACATCCAGCGCGAATTCATTTAAATGAGATCCTCCACCCGATGTTTAGCAAAAATTTAATGAAGTATGCTGGTAATGTGAGTGAATGAATACTCGCGGGATTAAAATTTCTGAGCAAATAGAATTTTGCGGAGTCATCAAGTTTGAAGTTGATTTCTAGAATATGTTTTATTACGGGCCAGGAATTGAACAAAAGAATTGGTAAATTTTTAGTTATATTTGTAACACATCATATTGTAAGAATATGTTGAAAATTTTAGGAAAACGGTATATATTTTAGCTTGTCATGCTATTTCAATTCATAAAAATAAGTTTGGTGGATATATAGTTTTGTTACTATTCTTTTGTACTATCACGTCACAGAAGAAATTCAAATTTATCCCACACATGGTCTTTCAAACATTCATTCTACAGATCTATTTCGAAATTCTTTATACACTAACTAAGGCATGTTTCGATAGTTGATACATCTATCTGAATATGTTTTAATAAATATAAGGGACAAAAAATTACCTACTCAAAACTATTAATTACTGAACAGTGTAGTTTTTACAATACAAAGCAACGCAACCAACATCTAATTTCATCAACATCAACAATCAATAACGTCCCACTGCTGGGCTCGGGTCTCCTCTCAGGAGAGGGTTAAGGCCATACGTACAATTTACGTATTGCAAAATATTGAGTCTATTTAAGTATTTAATAATATTTTTAATATATATTGCACATCGGTACTCAGTACAATTACTTTCTCATTTAGTCTCATTATGAGTTGTGAATAAATCACATCCTTCGCTTGTATAAACAATTTCATAAAATCAACATTTGCTAGAACGTGCCATGAGCTTAAATCAATGCAATTTGGTTAATACCACGGCAATCATATGCAAATTAATTTAGCACTAAATGCAACCAATGCCTAATTAATTATTCTAATACGTGCAGGTAGTTTAGTAGTGTTTAGAAATTTAGACGTATCTATACATGTCTATATATGTATATATAATTGTTTTATTGAATATTCGGCAAACGAGCAGACGTATCGCCTGATAGTAAGCAATTACCGGCGCCCATGGTCACGCGCAACACCAGAGGCGTCACAAGCGCGTTGCCGGCCTTTGGGGGAAGGGGAGGGGGATTGGGGGACGGGTTGGGATATGGGCCTCCGGTATTCTCGCTCACTCGGTGAAACACAGCGAAATAAAATTGAAGTGACTGTTTGTAATTTCAAATTCATAGTATTTCACTAAATGCGTATAAAAGTATTTATGGTACCTACATTTAAATAAAAGTAATAAAAAAATTGTCTGTATCTTTGTCTGTTTGTTCCTGATAATCTCTGGTACGGCTGAACCGATTTTGAGGGTTCTTTCACTAGCAAGATAGCACATTACATATATCATTATATAAGGAGTAATTTAGGCTACTTTTTTAAACTAGTTTTGCCCTGTGCTTTTATCTGCGTTTCAACAACATCCACGAGTAACACCGCGCCTCATCTCGTAGATAATATATTTCTATAGCAATCATACTGAAAGCATTTCAGTCTTTCACACTAGATCACTCTACACAAGTTATGCGTAGCGAACTTCTCTTTGTTTGTGATATACTCCATTGTTTCGAAAGAGAAGCAAATATTTTTCATGGTTATTGAAGTGCGAAGTCTTAAGAGCTCTTAAAGTACTTCGCTAGCTTAAAGATGATGTGAAACATATGCTTGAGTTATTATTCAGTGATTTGATGGACGGATTGCCATGTCTTTTGCATTTTGAGATTTCGCATGATTTTGTTCGGGACTCCTTTTATTGTAAGCTACCTGACCGGGTAAAATTCATACTTAATTGTAATTTTCTTCTATACAAACCTGTTTCTGACAATAACAAACACATAAAGAAAGGAATTATGCAATTAGTTGCAGTTGATCGAAAATTATGAACATTATATACTTGTTCGAGCATTCATACATTTGGGTGATTCATTTTTATTTACATCGATAACTATACTACGCTATCGGCCATAATTGTTAATATGGACTTTTTCACTTATCATATGCCTGCAGATGAGTAAAATAAGTAAAGGGTAGATACGTATTTATACATATCTAGTTTTTACTTTACTAGATCGGTTAATAAATAAGAGTTTCTAATTAAAGTAAATAATAATTATTCCTATCTTGTATGAAGGACTGGAGAACTTTACTTGACTGTACGGATGGCCTAGTGGTTTAAGCGATCGCTACGCCGCTTCCTACTGCGCCAAGTGTTGTGGATTCAAATCCCAAATGGGACAACACTTTGTGTGATTCAGAAATTGATTTTCTGAGTCTGGGTGTTCTTTGTGCCTATGTTTCTAAAGTCCCCCAAGACACAGGAGGTATGTTCCTAATGCTGGATTTGTCTGTTACAAAACAAAGAAAAAAGAAGGCGAGTTCAGGAGGTACAGGTAATATTTCAGGTCGCTCTAATATTACTTTTACCGAGTACTTGAACTGTACAATATGTATACAATTATTGCATTTAGAATTGAATGAAAACGGGAAAACTAGAAGCATATAAGCTTAACGACCTGTGGATGTGGAAAAATGTACAAATAATTCTATCGCCGTCAATGACAGAAGCAATTACAAAAAATGTAGTACGGGCTCAGTACCGCCTCCCTTATTCAGTTATTTTTTCAAATAAATCAACTCATGTTCTAAACAAGGTTGACATAAGTGTCCAATTAGGTGAGGCAAAAACAATATAAAGATGAGAACAAGACGAGTGACGTAGGAAAACAACATTATATAAAAAGATCATTTACTTGTACATTTTTTTCCACTTTTGTTTTTATACAAAATTGCATTTTTTCTGACAGCGCAACTAAGTTTCTTGAATGTGTCTGAGTGTATGGTTATATAATTGAAATATGAGATTATTGGAGTTAGTTATATATTTTTAATGAATATTATTATAGTATTTTTCTCATATCTCCACTATATATATATATATATATATATCTCCACTGTATATCGTCACAAAATTAAACTTTCGTTTGAAGTGATTTCTATGTATGCTAAGGTTAAAACAAATTGATAGACACTTTACAACATACAGATAAATTGCGAGTGTATTTATAAATCAATAAAATATCATATCTATACCCAGACATTTAATAACACTTTTATGTCATCAATTCCATTAAACAATATTTCAAGTACGATATCATATTAAAGTCTGAAGTTTAAAGTACTAAAATTAACTTCGCTACTATCGCAGCAAACATTTTATATTAGTCGATAAAGTTTCTATTGTCAACTCGTTATAGATGTTGTTAATAACTCCTTCAAGTTTATTTTGGTCTGAAACTTTATACCTACCCATAACGAGTCTTAGTAAACTTGCCAACTTACACCTACACATTTCACTTTGATAAAGAGTAATATTTCAAGGCAAAGATATTGTATGTCCATCATTCTTTTAAAAGGGTTATAAACTATGAAAAAAAAGACGTTTGACCTTTATTGAAAGGGAAAGCTAATATACCACTCACATCTTTTGTTATAACTGTGCAGAGTGAAAAAGCCTTAGTTTTATTATAATAGGTCTCACTTTATAGCATATACCGATGTGTTTCTAAAAGACTACTGTAATGACGGTAATAAAAAGCATATAATATAAAATATAATAGTTTTTCATGCTGTCAATGTTGAAAAATATTTTAAAAATAAATAAAATAAAAATAATTTATTGCCAAATGAAACATACAGTAGTTGTTGTACCCAATGGCCCCACACTAGGCAAGCCTGTCCTGTGGGTGTCTGCCTTTTATTGGTATACTCTCGCTCTCTGATATCTGCAGGTGTAGATACGGAATTACGGATGGAGGTATTCACAGTATAAAATTTCTTATCATTAGCCACCAAGTAGTTTCTTAAAATCTTTCTTATCTATAAATTAGATACGATCTACATTTGTTTTCTGAACTATTGACTGATCAATCAATTACCTCAGTAGGAATTGTAGTTCGTAATATATTAATTACGTAAGATGATTGATAACAGGTTAGATAGTAGGTAACTGCCAAAATCTTCACCCACTCTTCCATTTTTTTGTCTACGGCAAGACGTTGAACTGTCCTTTCACTTTATGTCAAATTGAAAAATGGTGTGATGACACCCTTTTGTTAAAATATCGCAAGCGTCGCGATATGGTTGAAATTGTGTTCACACAATCAATTTGGAATAACTCGGTTAGTTCTCGATTTGTAAGTTTTTTTGTGCAGATTTGTAAGCCTACTAAGCCTACTGAGGAACCGCTGTTTTGAATGCAACAAACTATTAATTTATTGCAATTCTAACGTGTTTAAACCCCTTGAGATGTCGCGTGGTGTTGAAGATAGTGATTGCGGAAGGTTACGGATACTTTAGGCTAGTAACTGCGCAGTAGATTTAGTTCTTATGGTATCTTGTACCTCAACCATGATTAATTTTCACCTAGGTATATGTATATATATATATATATATATATATATATAAGTCAGTCTTTACTTAACCTAAATATCTCTCGCCGCGTAGTGCGGTCGATTTGTTCAATCGTGGCCAAAACCGTGGACCTTTAAATAACTACCATGGGGATTCAACCCAAGGTGGCTTATCTTGGGTTGAACACCCACAAAAGAACATATTCCAAAATGATCAAATAAATATATATATATACTTGAGACCCTTCATTGCATTAAAACTGGTGGAAAACTTGACTTACTTGACTTAACGGTGTACACAGGGAATTAAACCAGCTCCCAGTAAACCTGGCTCACGAAGTAGCTACGGACCCCCCTGGTGGAAAACTTAATACAACCCGTGTGGCCAGCGTCGTATATTAGGCGTGTATGGTAAAATAAATGCTAATGGTCAGAGTTTTAATCAGTGATAATGTGAGTCATTGAAAAAAAATTGTAAAACTGTTTAAAATTCTGTGCAGATATTATGTAAGAAGTACATAAGAAATTTTTAAAGTAACTTTTCATACAATTTTATCTGGTCCGTTCTATGAAATAGAATAATATTTATCCCGTCAAATGTGCACTCCATCATAATTTGACAGCCAACGAATCGAACACAGGGGATCAGTAGCATTGCTTCATAACCCTGAGCCAATTTAATCAAAAGGAAAAATTGACCTTTCTATCCTTTGGTTGATATTGTTAAGGATTTATATGTTAGCTAGGTATGACATCAAGTAATACCCATGTTTTATATTATATAAATTTGAACTGCAACGTCAAAGAAGATGAAACCTTGTCAAATTAAACGAGTGTTATGTTACATATTATTCATTATACGTTACTTATATAAAGTATAATGAATAGTATGTAACATGACATCTATGATATTAGCTTTTGCCCGTGACGGTGCCGCCTAATAATCGAAATCGGTGAACGATTTTAAGGAGGTTCAAAATTGCATAACGCTGTAGAGAAAGTTTTAAAGAAAAATTAGTGTGATTGTAATTTTTCATAGTTTAAACCTTTCCTGAACTTACAACAAACATTTCAAAACTAAAATCAGCTAAATTGACCCAATCGGTCTTGCGTTTTAGCAAGACAAACAAACAGCAATTGATTTTCATATAAGTATAAGAAGATACATAAAAACTTGAACTTTTATGCGTAAATTAAAAAAATTGGAAAAAAGTTTTTAATGCTTAAAGGCTTTAAGCCGCGGCTCCACTTGCAACTTGCAACGTGTATCTACAGATACACATGTCAATTTTCATTACAATTGATGCAGTCTAGCCATTAAAGCGTTACATTGAGACTGATTTACTTTCAAATTTATGCACATTTAATTAATTTATGATATGAGGGCATGCATTGATAGAGTCTATCCGGCTACTATCAGAAATAGTAAAGTTTCATTTAAATTCTATAACATATTCACTTGTATAAAATGAAGATAAGTATCTTGAACGTTATTTTCTCTTTGATGTGAATAAAATGTTCTAAACATGGAGTAGCTATTTGTTCTTATAATTAAACCGAAAGGTGGAAAGTGAAACACTTAAGTGGCTACTTGTAAACCTCACGAATTTGGGCTCAAATGAATCATTTTCACAAATTCAAGACCTTGGGGCTTGGTAACGCTTGGTTTGAGTTAGATTTCCATTCTACAATATTTAATTTTGTTTTGTCGTTTTTTTTTTATAAGACAATTTCCGCATTAGGAATAAAGATCCTTTGTCGAGGGGGAATTTACAAACATACGCTACATGAAACAGACACAAATAACACGCGTAATAAGAACAACAATTTGTGAATCATACAAAGTGTCCCCCTTGTGGGATTTGAACCCTCAACACTTGACATAGTAGAATGTGGCGGGGCGACCGCTTGAACCGCTAAGCTAACCATGAAGTAAAATTTAGGTCTAATACTACAAGAATTAAATTTATTATTATATCACAAATTCAAAATATTATGTCCATTGCAGAACTAGTGTTTGTTAGAATGTAAAATAAAACTTCGGTATCTCTTTTTTTAATAATGTCTTCCTAAGTTTAATTTTTGTTTATTGTTTGTTTATTTAGTTATTTGTAATTAAGTACTTTAAGTCTGTGTTTATACGAGAAAGCTGTGATACCGTGATAAGGCCGTTTATACTTCCTACTATAAAGCGATGCATTATTAATGTGTTCTTAATAATTTGTAAGGAGCTCGTATCAGTAGTTAAATCTAACATTAGAATATTTTTGTTATCAGGATGTAACAAGACGTATTATGGTGACATTGGACGCACTTACGAGCTGGAGCTGCATCGTCCTCGGCAAGATCTGGTACCCCATGTTTGTCTGCTGACCATCACTGCTGCTGGAGGCATCCATGGCGATCTCGTACAGGTCTGTATCTTAGCCAAATCATACCCATATATATACATATAACGATCGAGATCATTACATGTAATTCTGTGAATCTCTTACGTACGTACTATAAGTTCTTAAAATAATTGAAAAACGGCGTAATATCATTTAAACACCCGTATATCGGACGCAGTGCAGTCGGTGCAATGCGCTATACGGCACAATAAAACAACTTGTATAATGTATTTCTGTCTACAATATGGGCCTTGTACAAATTTACTGTCGAAAATACATTTATTTTAAAGATTACGTAAATGGCGAGCGTAAACTTATTTTATTCATTTAACATTAAATTTTGAAGATTATAAATGAATACGTTAAAAAGTTATTTCTTAAGATACAGCAGGTTTATCGTCTTATCTCGGGGGCACACCGCAAAGAAATAAAATAGAAGGATAGCTTTATTTCTCTATAGCTCAATAAACGGCACTTAAGACACGCTTCAATTACCGAGTCACACATTATACTTTAAAATAAATGCGTAGTATTAAAGAAATCAAAATTCATTGTCCATTATCTTATAAAAGGTGAAATGACATTTCAAAAATAAATCAAGTTGATCTTGTAATCTCGCAAATGTTTTCTTTTATAAAGTGTGTGTTCAGCGTTATAAAAGTATTAATAATGAAGTAATACATACAATACAGTTGTTTTATTAAAATTAACGTGTTTAACCTATTATTGTCATGCGTGGCTAGAACTACGTATCTGTCAATGACAACAAACTTTCGAATTGTAAAAGATGTGCTTCAAATTGTTTTTTTAAAAAGAGAAGATATTTAAGTCCGTTTTATTCCAATGTTTCTTTATCTATTTGAGCCTGTATTTGTCTCAATATAACAATTATAGCATTTGCCAATCATGAGAATAATGGTCGAGGTCGGAGCTGACGTCGCGTACAGGATATTGGTCCAGATCAGGCTCGGTCATTTAGATAGTCACAATATCACAACGTCAATATTACACTAATTGTTAAAATAAAAGAAATCAAAGTTCGAATACATACCTAGTATTTATTACAACCCAAGCTAAAATATTCAAGTTGTAACTGCTAGCATCCACTTGCTTATTGTAGTATTTCTTTTAACCTATATTAACCTCCCAATCCCCAAAGTAACTGATTGACAGTAATAGGCCTATTCCCTAGAGAATACGTGGGACATTTATATCCCGTGGGAATGTCTCTGCCTTTAGTAATAAATGCTCGAGTGAATAAATGTCAAATTATTTATTTATTTATTTAAAAACTTTATGCACAAATGTACAATGGCGGACTTAATGCCACAGGCATTCTCTACCAGTCTACCGTCGGGTGGTGCGGAAATGAATTAGAAGGTGCACTTCGGTTAGGGATTAGATAATGGACATTAAAAACTTAAAATTAAGAAATAAGCGAAATAGTCAAAAAATACTGCATATAATGGAATACGATAAATCTACACAACCATACAAAAATATATATAAACTTACACACATACAGTTATACCAAAATACATACATACTAATATATAATAAATATCAATTTTGTGATGATTCCGCCATCCTCCCGGCAAGAAGAGCCCGCACATTGACTCTAAAGGAGTTACGACTGGGTGCCATTCTGATTTCCTTGGGAAGGGCATTCCATAGAAGGACAGATTGAATGAGGAAGGAGGAATGAATGCATGCAGAAGTGTGGGAGGGGCATGACAGGAGGAGGCTGTTTGTGGAACGGAGGGTTCTGTCATGATTGGATCCCAGGAACTGGAAGGAGGACGTTAGGTATGTAGGCGAGTAAGGGGAGTTTAGGATGGTGTAGAGAGACGTTAAGGCGCGCAATTGACGACGCTGACGAATAGGTAGCCATTTTAATTTAAGACGAAAGGTGTATTTACGAAGATTAAAAACGAATCGAATGCAATTGTTAAGAAGTCGGTCGTTTTTGTTGAGAAGATCTGCATTCAGGTCATAGTAGCACACATCACCATAATCAAAGATGGGTAGAATCAAGGTTTGCACCAACATCTTTTTTATCTCGCCAGGTAAAAAGTTTTTAAGTCGGTATAACGCCCGCAGGGTTCCTGTAACTTTCTGACTCACACTAGTGACTTGAGGTTGCCAACTAAGGTTATTATCAATAAACAGGCCCAAATCCTTCACAGTAGAGCTAAGAGGAATAATTGATCCATTAAACAGAATAGAGGGCAGAGTATCTTGATAAACTCTTCTGGTCATATGTTGACTGCCCAAGATGGTAGCCTGGCACTTTGAAGGGTTCACGGTCAAGCCGAATCTATCTGACCAACCACTGATGGTATCTAGGTCGAGGTTTATCATGGCTATAGCCTCCGTTACGTTTTCTACAGCAGCATGGTAATAAAGTTGCAAGTCATCGGCATAAAGATGGTACGTACACTGAAGATTTTGAGTGATAAGATTAATAAAAATAGAAAATAACAGTGGAGAGAGAATGCTGCCTTGGGGGACACCAGAGTCAAGATCACACCATACGGAAGTGGATTCGTTGACACGGACGGACTGCTGGCGCCCCCGAAGATATGAAGAGAACCATTCCAGTTCATCAGGTGATATCATGTAATACGAGAGGATGGACAGGAGAACATCGTGACTGACAGTGTTGAAAGCATTCGAGAAATCAATCAAAGCTAACACGGTAACTTTGGAGTTCTCAACTGCTGTCCTAATGTCACCAGTTACTTTAAGGAGAGCGGATGTTGTGCTATGCCCGGGCCTGAAGCCCGATTGAAAAGGGCTTAGTAAGCTATTCCGATACATAAATTGTGACAGCTGTTGATGTACACACGTTTCGAGCACTTTGGACAAGAAGGGAAGTATGGAAATTGGGCGCAAATGATTCATAAGGGTAGGATTAGGGACTTTAGGGAGAGGTATAACAAACGCGTTACGCCACAGTGAAGGGAACGTCCCTGAATCAAGTGAAAAATTCACTATATGCGTAAGCGCAGGAAGAAGTTGGTCAAGGATAGGAATGATCATGCGACGATTAATCTTGTCACTGCCCATTGCGTTGGATTTAGTAGAGAGGATGATTTTTTGATATCATCTGGTGCGACTGGAGAAAATTGGAAAGAATTAATATTCGGGCGAGGTAGGTCAGCCAGGTACCTTATAGTGCTACACTTAGTTTGGTGATCATATTGTGGTAGACAGGTGAAATACCGATTAACGTCATCCAAATCAAAGGTCGTGGAAGAGATACATTTCCCGGATTTACCGATACCCAGGGTGCCGAGGAATCTCCAGATATGGGAGGCAGAAGAAGAATTAAGATTGCTGATAATATGGCAGCGCTTAGCATTACGCACCACCTGATTACACCGATTTCTTTCAACCCTATAAAGTGACCAGTTTGTGTCGTTCCTGTGTTTTCGAAATTTACGGAACGATTTGTCTCTGCGTTTCATTGCCTCGCGAACCTCCGCTGACATCCAGGGGGCTGGAGAACGTTTGACTCTTACCCTCCTAATGGGGGCGTGATGATCGTAAAGGTCAATCACTAATTTATTAAAAATATTGACCTTATCGTCTACTGTATGTGCCTCAGTCAGAGGTTTCCAACTAAGTTCTAGAGCATCACTGCGCAGTTTTTCGTCATTTATCCGTCCGAAACAACGAATTTGGCGAAATTGAGGGCGAGGTTTGGGAGGTTTCAGGGCATAGGACAGGTAAATGAAGTCATGTTGGGAAAAACCGGGGGCAAGGTGTTGACCATGACTACGGACAAAGGAAGGAGATGAAGTGAGGATTATGTCCAACCAGGTATCAGGTACGTCGATGTTGTGATGAGTGGCTGATAATGGCAGCACATGGAGATTGGATGATTCAACGACCTGGATGAGTTTACGGGAACGAAGGGAACATGAGTTGAGGAGATCGGTATTGAAATCACCCATGATGATATGGTGAGTGTACTCAGACCCTAAAGATTCCAGAATCGGTTCGAGACTGGAGAAGTAGTCGACGTTTGGGGGGCAATAAACGACGCCCAAAATAGTTTTGGCTCCATTGATGCTAACCTCGAGAAAAAGGAATTCAGCTGATGCTAAACTGGAGGGAGACGAAGATGTTAAAATTTTGTATGAGATCGAGCAGTGGAGATAAATCGCGACACCTCCCCCTCTTCTATCAATTCTGTCATTGCGAATGAGAATAAAACCAGGGATAGAGTAAGACGTAGACGGTAAGTGGGGTTTTAACCAGGACTCGGAAACCAGAACAGCATGTAATCCAGTGTCGGTGAAAGCTTCGAGTAAGTCACTGTGATGGCTGGGAATGCTTTGAGCGTTAATGTGACAAACGTTCAAGCAGCACCTCGATGGTTGACTAAACGTGCGTCGCACAAAGTCGCCAAGTGTGTCAGATAAGGAGTTAAAGCTCTCATCACCGGAAACACTAGCAGATTCGTTAGCGGAATGAAATGATTCATCATCAGAAGGCATTACTTAGAATATGTAAACAAAATAAATACTACTGTAAAAATAGAATACAAAGTTTTATAAAATTAAATATATATAAAAATATATATATATATAAATATAAATATAATATATGTTGAGTTATAATATTGGTTAAAATAAATACAAAAATGATTGTGTTAGTGCGTACTTCAATAAATTAACATATCTACACCACCCACCAGTCTCGACCACACAAATATACAATACAACACAACAAATATAAACATTTTAAAACAATTGAAAGTTAGCTAAGTAAGTCGAAACAAAAGAATATCGATGACGAAATGAGTTTCCGAACGTACTAGTCGGCCGTATGACAGCAAAATAAAAGGTAGTTTTAGAAACGACAATTCTAATAATTACTGTAATGTGGGTAACTATTTGTTATTGTTTATAAAATAATAAATACTATATAATACTGTTAATAAAACAAGTTGATAAATAGTATAGCCGATCTAAAGATACAATAGGTGAAGAGAACAAATAGCTACGCCTTATTAGATAGAAAACAATACAGATCATCAATAATACTTAAAAAGCAAAATTCACAAGGTTATACTATACTACAAGTTATCGACGTGAGTTACCGCTGTTCTTGTTTGCAGAGGAGATGACACCAACCGCCCTGGGATGCTTTTCCATCAGATTAAGAAGCTGCTCCATGTATATTGCCTTATGTCGATGTCCATCCGGCGTTTTGATGACGATGGTACCGTCTTGCGTCCAAACGGCTCTCATACCAAAGTGCTGTCGAGCTTTACCGAAGATCGTTTGTCGTGTCTTAGTGAGAAACTCACGCAGCGAGACAGATGTGCCTTTCAGCGATGACTTCGCTCTCCAAATTGAAGACCTGGTCTTCACGTCTGCGAAACGCACTAATATGGGCCGGGGACGGTCTTTGCTCGTGGTCCCAATCCTGTGACAGACTCTAATGTCTTCTGAAGAGACAGCTTCAATGCCCAACCTGTTGTGGACCAGGTTGAGAACAGATGTGGAACAGTCTTCACTCTCAGCTTCCGACACGCCCAAGAAGAGAAGATTCTTACGACGGTGTCTTGACTCTAAGCCGTCAACTAGCCCGTGACAGTCTGAGATTTGCTTGCGGAGGAGTCCAAGCATTTTAAACATAAGTTCGCGAAATGTCCGAAACTCCTCTGCCACTCTGGCCACAGTATCTTTTGCAGGCACTCCGCTGTGCAGCTGGGCCTCAAGTTCCGTCATCCTCCGATTGAAGCTCTCCTCTAGGCTTCTCTGTGCAGATTCAATCTCCATTAGATGAGACATTGTAAAACGTTAAGTGAGTGTGGGTGTTAAACTGGCAGGTGGGATAGTGAAAAGTCCTTAGGTTACATTAAATGCGCTGACTTTATAAGTAGTAAGTTATTGCACTTTTTAACACTAGCACAAGTTACAAAACTGTGTGAATTAACAATATAAACAAATTAAACTTATTTATCAAAAGCATAGAATGTCTTAACTTTTTTAGCACCTACCCAATTTTTACAAATTACTCAACATTTGTGAAATTAGTACCTTTTTTGGCCAAAAACTACTATCGAGTATTACGTATGTAGCTTGCCCACGATATTACTCGATTCTCAGATAATATTGGACTTTATAGCAGACAAAGGAGTTAATTTTAAAATTAATAGTGAAAACATGTAAGAGAATTGTTTGAGAAACCAGTGAATGCTGTCGGTCTTGAATAATTATATAGTGATTGAAGTACTCGTAGGTGCACCCTTATTCTTGGAGTAGTATAACTTCCTTACAAATTACTTTGTCAAGTTAAATAAGTCTAAAGGAGCAACAACTGAACAAGGAAGAATGCTATCAACATGTTCTGGTAAGTTTGCGAAGTTTACTAACTCGCATTGGGTTTACAAATGTGGTAATATGTACGAAATACGAACTGGGCTGTGTTAACCATAGTCATAAAAGAATAAACTATATTACGCTAAAAGAGTATGTGAGGGAACCGCTGCCTTAGTTAAGGTACGTGTTTTGCGTCCATTCTTTTTCTACAATCGCTAACACCTCTACTCTCTTGTAATATTGCCTAATATTCTGATTTGACCACGAGACTTAGCTTTGATACGACGTCGATTTCAGTTATTTCTTAGTTTTCTAATAATGTTTACATTTAAGGACGTCAACTTGGTTAGTACGGGCAGACTTTTGTCACAATCACAGACATATTGATCCACAGGCGCATCGTATAATGGTAAGCGATTACCGCCGCCCTTGGACACCGGCGTCACAAGTTCGTTGCCGGCCTTTGGGGGATGGGGAGAGGGTTGAGGTATGCGTAGGCGCTGTTTCACACCGGTTTTCAAACCTTTAATTTTCTTATTTAGGTATTTGGTAATTTTAAAACAAATCGGTTTAACAATGTTAAAATTATTGAAAACCAATGCATATTTACTAACAGGATGATCGCCACAGCAACCATTGATTTCTCCTGTGGCAGAAGCTGCCTATTTTTGGACTTATTTGTCACATTCATAACGGTGTCGTATAAATAATATTTTACGGACTATTTAAGGTACATATCACCAAATCTGCCTGGGGCAGGATACCCACTTTAGTGTAAAGACGAAATAAATAATATAGCGTACTTTTTTTAATACTAATACATTTATTCGTAATCTAGAAGCCAATATACAAATACTATGATCCTTAATAATTACTAAGTACCTCAGATAATTTATCACATTTTAACACAAAATAACAAAAGTGGCTTATTTTACGATATTTGAAAATTTCGAATGATGATGAACCATCATTCGAAATTTTCAAATATACTACACAATACATTATTGGTATGGTAGATGGTTCATATATTTGCTGCCTGGTTTGAGCTTGCTCAGCTAACAAATTACAAACGGATGCAAGCAAAACATATATTGATAGACGATACCATTTTCCTTGAAGAATAGTCGTATATATGCAATAACTATCTCACTCAGTCTTCCGTGTAAAGAAATCCTTTAAGTAAATAGTGCGGATTTTCCTTGAAATGACTCCGAGACGGAAAATTTACGTTGCTTAGGGGGTAGATAATTCTTATAAGGAGGGCACATGTGTGGCCAAGCAAATAATACTTTCGACTTTCTTTATGGTATTGTTTTTAGTACCTACTCTGTTTGTTTTAATAAATACTCTGCTTAGTCTAGCACCAGAAATTGTAACAATTTCATTACTTAATAAGAAAAAGGTTACGTAAAAGTTTTGAAAATATATACATGGCCTACGCAAAATTTATATAGGATTCATATCATTATTACGAATCTAGTGACACCTCTTTCATTAAAATCGTTCAGTGGTTTAGGCGCTACAGTGCAATATACATACATACCCGTATTTAAAAGGCGTCCCAGCCGTGTATTTATTTTTAAAACTGATCTTATGAAGATATTTTATTATTGAACGTCTCTTGAAACACGATTCACTGATCTTTAATCAAGTGAGTATAGATCAGTCAATCTTTGTGAACAGCTTATTTTATAACGATGTTTATGTTAAAATCTCCTCTTAAGAACAGATTTTGACAGCTGTGATCTCTGTTTACTTGAGACCAGGAGATAAGAGAAATGAACTTATTTAATGTTTCTAAATAACAACGAAAGATTTACTTTACCTTGCTTTATTTACGAAAGAATTACTCATCATACGCATTTCAATTCACTTTAATTACCATTTAATTTATGCCATGCCATAGTTTATCAAAACTATAGTAGTCAGATAAAAAAATATTGTATGAACTTAATTATTATTTTCTTTCAACCATAGGTACAGGAAATATAGGCACATGATGAAATATAAAAAGCATATTATTATTTTTCCTACGCAGATTTAAGATTTATAGAAGTTTGTATAAACTGAATGCTATTAACATGTTTTGCAATTGAGATACGAGTATCTTATTTGTATATGTTACGTAGTGTTATACCACGATCCAACAGAAGACTGGTTCAGTTCCAAAAGAGATTACCAGAGCACTAACCTCATCAGGGAGGAGAACAGTCAGAGACTAGTGAGATACTTAGCTACTATTAGCGTTTTTGAAATATAAAATAATATTTTTAGAATTAATTTTAGCAACAAAATACCCTGCAGCAAATAATCCTTTCTGTAGAGCCTATCAAATATCACTACAAACAAATCAGGGTCCCCTTTCTTTTTGTTTATTTATTTTCCTTACAGAAACGCATGCTTGAACAAAAATATAAAGGAATACAGTTGAACCTTTTCACGGCTCCGAAATGGCCGGGGTATGAAAAATGTGCTGTCAGAAAAGTCGTTTCGCTCTCACATTCAGCTGTAGTTATAGATATAACAAACTTTTTCTAAAGGTAATGCTAGCTTCTATGTCTTTGAACAGAGGTTAATGCTTGGATCGTGCAGGTGCTTAATGTGCTTGATAAAAAATATTAGTTCTTATTAATAAATAGGATCGTTCACTATTGAAGTAGGTACTATGGAACTAGAGAGAGACAAACTGAGACAAACTTCTTAGCACTCCATGGATTCACCGTGCGGGTGCCGGGTCCATCGTGTGGCAGAGGGAGAAACTCAAAGCAGTTCCCAGGACTTACGACCTAGGTGTAGGTTTAAGGAGGCCCCCTTTAAGATACGCATCAACGGTCACCTTCACTGCTCGAGTTTCCCGCCCTACCTAGCCAAATTTGGTAGGAACCTGTTAGTGCAGTCTTGGATACTCGTTCTAAAATAGAACTTACTGCAGATCTCGACAGGCCAAGGTCTTTCAAAAGGTTATAGAGAGATTTAGCTGGTATACCTCTCGCTCCCACTTCTACGGCGTATAAATTAACCACATAGCCATTTTTGTTAAGTTCAGTTGTTAGATCGTAATATTTATTTAATTTTATTCTATGGTCTTTAGGAATATTAGTTTCCCACGGAACAGTAAGCTCTACTAATATTATGTGTTTAATTTGTCTAGAGAAAAGGAATATGTCCGGTCTGGATGACGAAACACCAACATCCTCTGGGATTTTATAGTGCTTATCATACGTATCCATTAAAATAGTCCAGTCAGGTGCAGTACCTAGGATTGAGAAAGGCTTGCTTTTAGATTTGGTAGTTGAGCCATCCTTTATAAAGTTAATTTCTCGTTTATTTGTAGTCAATCCTTTTTGGGCTCTAGCTACTGAAAGACTTACTGCTTCACGTATGATTTCTAGTACTCTATCATGTCGGCGTGAGTAATAACCCCTATCAAGCAGCACCCTGCAACCTACCAGTAAGTGCCTAGCAGTACCTACTGCCTCACCACACGTATAGCAAGATTTTTCAGATGCTTTCCCCCATCTCACTAGGTTACTTTGGTCTGGGAGGGTCATTTGGAAGGCATTCAGATAGAATTTTAATAGGGCAAGTTATGAAACCAGCGTTTTTAGTGCTGTGACTTTGAAAAACACTTTACAGAATTTTTTATAAGTCGAGTTACTTACTAATTACAAGTTATATATAAGAATACATTAAACAGTTATAGATTTATTTTTTTACAGTAATTGAAAAACGCTTACTTAAATACATAAATTAAAATGAATCGCCTAAATGTATGTACGTGCATAACTTCCGATCGACTGCACCAAATTGAAGAAGGTAAATAAAAAATAACACAATACAAATTTATAAATACAATTACATAACAGTATATAATTGTGCCATCAGCGACATTTACCACATAGTATTTAGAAAATATTAACAGGGTTACTTCCTTCGAGAACATTAGATATAAGGTTTGCTATATGTATATATTGTAGGCTAACACTTGAGTTAATTTAAATAAACATTAAGGTTTTCAAGTAATAGTATTTTATAATGCCATTAGATCAATAGTAGGACATAATATTTGTTATAACTATTAACCATTCTGTGCATTGACTATTCTACACATATTACGACAAAGAGTCTTTGTGCGTACAGCATAACAAAGTCTATTAGTGAGTGCAATACCATCATAGTTACTACATTACAGGCTATGCAGTAGCATTGCTTCTAAATAAAACCGCCTGTATTCTAGCTTATTAGAATATCTTAGTACGAGGGCGATTTATAACAACTCTCTTTTCTCTGGACCATTTCTATAGCAGTTATATATTTATCATAAACTGGATTCCAGACTGACACGGCATATTCAAGTTGTGAGCGAACTAAAGAATTATACAAGTAAAGATACCGTTCGTTATTGTTCGGTCAAGGTTTACTTAAACGAAAATTAATTGTCAGCGACAGGCGACAGTGCACTACATACGGGAAGCTGAGTCGAGGTATGATCACTTTTTTTTTTAAATATTTTCAGCTATTTTAATATTTTTTTAGAAAACAAAATGAGATCTTACAAGTCGTACTTTATTTCACCCGCACAGTTTTTTTACTAGACTCGCAGAATGGATAAATATTTTCCCTGTGCATCAACTAGGGCATAGATCGTTACTTCAATTGTGTGTTGAAACGTGAAGGTACCACTGCTTTAATTTCTAATATTCCATGTGATAAAGGTCGCTCGAGTGTTATAAATTAGGATTGTTATGATCAGAGCAGTAATAACTAACTGGGGAATCAACCTTCAAGAAGAGATGCCCTAAGGTGCAATGTCTTACACATGTATATAAATCTATACTAATAATAAAGCTGAAGAGTTTGTTTGTTTGATTGAACGCCGGTCCGATTTAAAAATTCTTTCAGTGTTGGATAGTCCATTAATCGAGAAAGGTTATAAGCTATATAGCATCACGATACTACTAATAGGAGCGGAGCACCAATGAAGAATGTTTAAAAAACCGGGGAAATTTATCACGCTACAGGCAATAGTAGACGCAAACGAGGTTGCGTGGGTTAGCTAGTAAATAATATAGATATAAAGTTTACACAACATGATTATATTTCCTTTTATAACTCATGATTTATCTGAAAAGTATTGAATATGAATGGAAAATAATGGGTCTATTTTTAAGTACATTTTCGAGACAAATTTCTAAAGTGGTAAAATCTTTTGAACCTTCGCGAATAGAATATTAAAACTATTTTCACTTAATCGTATGACAAATTTGTCTAATGCAGTTTTTACGTGATCAGAGCTGCGGCCATAACTACTTTTAATAATAATCCTCATTGAATGATAACATATAATAAGCGATGTAGGTACAAATTATCATTATTTCTAGCAGTTACCTATAAGAATCTAAACGTTAAATGTGTTAAAAACATAGTTAAAGATTCGTAAAAATCCACACGATTTAATTTTTGCTTTTTTTAAATTAAGAACAGTACCTACGTAACGAAATCGGTAAATTTCTTTTCTGAAGTGTAATCACACTAAAGAAGTGTAGATTTCATTTATTTGTAATCTTGTTTCCGACATTTCAGGGAATACAATACAAACGGGCCGCCGCTAAACGTACACCGAATATCTCGTCCTCGGTTCATCCGTAATGAAAAAGAATGAGGCGGTTATACAGCAAAAATAATTTAGTTTAGAAAGCAAGGCCTCATTTCAGGCCAGATAACAAACCCGCTCGGCCCTTTGAACCTCCACAATTATGAGGTGAGATCGTCCGTTCCAGTTAACCCCTGCTATGTGTATTTTTAGCTGAATCATGTTTAAAACCGCTCATAACAATGTAATATACAATTATGGTACGTAAAAATACCATGTCTGGTAGTGTCATACTTTTAAAGCCATATTTTATACAAACAAGTATTTAGCCATCTAAATAATTTTATAACAAACTAACTTTTGACCGCAGCACCGTATCCCATGTGTATGTCATTTACCGTGGTAAAGTAAGTAGCCTACGTCTTTTCTCAAGAATCATAGTATCTCCATGACAAAGTTTATTGAAATCGGTGCAGCGGTTTAGCCGTGAAAGCATAACAGATGAACAGTGCTACTTTCCAATTTATAATAATAGTTGTGTAGATAATAATATAGTACAGTATGGATAGGATATTTTTCAGCTTTATGAGTAAAATTGGATAAATAGATACAAAAAAATCATACCTTCTTTGTAACCGTTAACAGTGTACTTAAGCAACTGATTGGGTTGCCAACGATCGATATATCTTTGGCTGTCATTTACAGCTGACAGGCTTGATAGAATTGTGTCGATACCATCAACGAATCTATCAATACTGCAGCTACCCCTCTAAACCAATCTAGCGGCAAACTAGATGTATTTTTCTGTCAATTTACTTTTAAGATTCTATATAGGTCGTATTTTCGTACATATTTTTTATTTTATTTTATTGGCACTTCAAAATACTAGCAAAATGCCTAAGTATTAGTAATACATGTTACTTAGTTAATCAATATGCATAAGAAGTAAATTCTTAGTACTGTTGCAAATTAACACTAACTGCCACATTAAGTATTGTGTTGTAGTCCTTTGGTAAGTATTATAGTTCATCTAATTTAAATAGTACACGCGGTTAATACATATACAGTTATTAAAAGAAAAAAATGTTTTCATTGCGCTTTTTCATTGACAGTTGGATTCTCCTTAACGGCCTAAATTGATTGGGATGCGATTTTTATTTGTATTTCAATGAGTTTCTGGATGATTTGAAAATGTAATTGCATGTCACCGTCCGATAATAAGTAAACACGACATTTATTCATTCTAAGGTGGTATGTTTTATTAATGTAATATCAATTCGATGCTGCTTTAAACTGCTGTTCTAGTGCAATGAATATTTATTTATATTGTTTTAACATAATTTTCTCTTATAGTTTTCTTAAAAATGTAAAGTTTTTAGTACGTAGAATGATTTTGTTGAACGAACACAGTATGATAAAATTTATAAATTACATCTGAATTTCTTAGCGTCTTTATGACTCAAAAGATTATCAAGTTTAAATTATCTATGATAGTCTGATTGTAAAGTATCTGAAGTGTCAATCACGTTTTAAAATAACTATAGTTTAAACATGTCATGACAATCTCAATTCATTGTCGATGTTCATGACGAAAACATACGTATAACTATATCACGATTAAAGTGGAACAGTGGTAGTAATGTTGTCCTTCACCAAACTAGATGGCGTTGCACCACTTTTCTGAATCGCGATATAGTTACGTTACCGGGCTCATTGTAAAAACCCTGAATGTATACATACAAGGAGCAGAATAAATAGCTTGTTAGATCAGCAGATCAGTTCACAGTGGTTTTATTATACATAGTAATCCCCTAGTGTTCACAACACGTTGAGTGCTATTACGGCGCTTAACAGTCGAAATTACTTTGATATCTCAATTGAGATAACATTTAAAAGTTTACTAAACAGCTAATCTTGGTTTAGTTTTATTTTAATTAACATTCATGTATATTTTGCATCTTTTATTAAAAAATAATTACAAAATAAAACACAATGTTTCGAAACACAATACCCGAATAGATTTCAAAATGTTAAACAATATGAATCTAATGTAAGCCGCCTCGTATATTCAAATTCCGTGAAAGTCAAAACACCCTTTATTAAATCCAGGCCGTGTTATACTTTATTACATTTGAAATTGAACATGCCTCCGTGTTCATATCCATTGTTTTATCACTTGTTTACGAACACATGATGAAATGGGTTTCACGAGCAACACAGTTATAAAACATGCAATAGATTTATGTTTCAAATATTTCTTTTATATCTAAATTAATTCCACAGTACTTTAACGCGTATCGGTTAATTTTCGCAGTACTGTTGTCTTATTTAATACTAGCTGACCCACGCAACCTCGTTTGCGTCTTCTGTTGCTCGTAGCGTGAAAATTTTCTTCCGTTTCTATAACATTCTACATTGGTGCTCCGCTCCTATTAGTATTACGTGATGATATATAGCCTTCCTTGATAAATGGACTATCCAATACTGAAATAATTTTTCAAATCGGACCAGCGGTTCCTGAGATTAGCGCATTCAAATAAACAAACTCTTCAGCTTTATCATCTTAGTATAGATTGGTATTACTTATCAGTTAAAAAAAACTGATGAAAAATGGATATCCAAGATCCCGGTCTTACTCAATATTTGTTCCGTGGGAGAGCCACGCTTCGGCATGAATGGGCCGGCTCGACCGGAGTGATACCACGGACTCACAGAAAACCGGTGTGAAATAGCGCTTGCGCTGTGTTTCACCGTGTGAGTGAGGATACCGGAGGCCCATACCCCAACCCTTACCCCCATTCCCTCTCCCCGTCCCCCAAAGGTCGACAACGCACTTGTGACACCTCTGGTGTTGCGGGTGTCCATGGGCGGCGATAATCGCTTACCATCAGGTGATGCGTCTGCTCGTTTGCCCCCTTAACAATAAAAAAAAAAAAAATTGAGTTTCAATGAGCCTTTGTTCTTCAGTGAACGGCAATAGGCTGATGATTAAAATGTACTAAAAGCAATGGGTTTAAGGTTTTACGGACTTAGAGTAAGAGACAAAAATTTTAAATCAATTTCATTTCATACCTTATGGTGACTAGTTTAACGACCGGACCATATTAGTAATTTAGTCTATTTTATTGATGCTCTTTATTTGCTGTATCGAATTACATATATACTCGTAATATAACACACATGATGGGTAATATTTGAATTTTTCAACTCTTACTTTGTTCTTATCATTATTTTAAAAAACTAAAAGTTTATTTATTTTATTTATTTATTTAGGTATACCAACAGCACACATACAACACACTTTTTAAAAAAAATATACAATAATATTTTCTAGTATGCATGCCTATTACAGGTACACACAACATTCACCATATGAGATAAAATGAAGTACCCCTAACAAACAGTGTTAGGAGTTAGGTAACTTTTACAAAAAACAAAATAAAGGAGCTTAATACTACTTAATTCTAAATTAAAATTACGATGCTCTTATTAATGTGAAACATGAAAAAATTAAAATTAATATAAAACATGAAAAAATGAAAATAACAAAGGTAATACAGGAAAAGATTAACTTTGGTTAGTTTTGTTAAAATTATCAGCTATAGAACGTCTAAATTTATTATGTCTCTCTGTGAGCACATGCTATTGTATTCTCTACATATACGCGTCAGAGGTGCATTCAGACCTAGATTAGATTTGCGGGTGGGTATATAAAATTTTCTGGTGATGGCATATCTCGGCGGTTTTGTTGGGACCGAATAAAGTATGCGTTCAGTTAGATCACTACTTTTTATTGAGCCGTTTACTATTTTGTGAAGAAATACGAGATCGTGAATACGGCGACGGTTACGAAGAAAATCCATTTTGAAATATTGTAAACGGTGTTCATAAGGACAGCGATGAGTGATGTTTTGTGAAACGTAGGCAAGATATCTGGAGAATGCTCTTTGTATACTTTCCACTCTTTGTGAATGTATAGTATAAAAGGGATTCCAGACAACACTATTATATTCTAATTTACTGCGCACCAGAGCGTTATACAATACTATTCGTGTTTTTGCAAGCCTAAACCCGCGAGTATTTCGTCTGATGAAACCGCACATTTGAGCCGATTTCTTCACAATGTCGTTTATATGTGGTTTAAAGCTGAGGGCACTGTCTAATATAACACCTAAATCTCGTATTTCATCCACTTTTGTCAATATCGTGTCGCACAGCTTGTATGAAGTGGGAATGGATTTTTTTTTTCTAGAAAACTGTATATGATGGCATTTTTGAGCGTTAAGGGTCATACTATTCGATTTGCACCACAGTTCAATATTTTCCAAATCTTTCTGGACAAGGAGACTATCTTCTACACAGGTAATTGTCCTATATATTTTTAGATCGTCAGCAAATAGCAAGCTACGACAATGTTTGATTTGGTTCGTGATATCGTTCACAAATATCGAAAATAGAATGGGGCCTAAATGCGAGCCCTGTGGTACACCTGATCGCGCATAATAGTTATTTGAAACGTATCCACCGATGGAAACAAACTGAGAGCGATTTAAGAGGTAGGATGCAAACCACCTTAATAAGGAACCATGAATGCCATTGAGTCGTAGTTTGTCTATCAAGAGCGGATGACTCACTTTATCAAAGGCGCTACTAAAGTCGGTGTATATTGCATCCACTTCATATCTGTCGTCTAGTGCCTCCGAGATGTCGTTTACGTATTTCACTAAATTTGTTTGTGTAGATCTACCTGTTCTAAAACCGTGTTGACTATCTGAAAGCTTAGGTTCTGCGTAATTTGTGAGGATAGGGCATATGAGACGTTCAAATAACTTTGAGAAACAAGATAAAATCGATATTGGTCTATAATTTGTTATGTTACTAGGATCACCTTTTTTAAATATCGGGACTATACGGGCCTTTTTCCATTCATCTGGAAATACTCCCAGCACCAGAGACTGGTTAAACAGAATGCTTAATGGACATACGAGAGCTTTACCGCAAGTTTTTATGAACATAGGTGGTATAGAGTCAGGGCCAGCACCTTTCTTTATATCGAGGTTATTTATTTTATTTAAAACTTCTTTTTCTGTAATCAGAAACTTGTGTATAATGTGAGATGACTCGGGGACGTTTGAATTTGAGATTGTTGAGTTTGTGTAAATCTTTGAGAAATGACTTGCAAATAGGTTAGCTATATCGGCTCCACTATCAACTATCTTACTGTCCAAATGCATTTGAGCTGGTATGCTGGATGTACTATTTCTTTTATTTTTTATATAATGCCAAAAGGATTTTGGATCTGTTTCTATTCTTACTTCTATCGTCTGCTTGTATTCGCTAAAGGTTTTGTTAATTAAGTCATGACAACGAGTTCTAAGCAGATCGTAACTTAATTTATCACGAGGATTTTTGTACTTTCGGAATTTTTTTCGATACTTTTCTTTTTCATTGAGTAGCTTTATAAGTGCATTCGTGAACCAGGATGGATATTTACTTTTTTTTGGGTTATACTGAGGAGCATGTATACTTATTAGATTGTTAAGTACTTTATAGAATTTGGAAACGCTGAATATCTATCTATCTGAACCTGTTAAGGTCCGTAATCACCTCTTTATTTTCCATTATTCAATTACAGCTTTTTCTCTAATCTTTGCCCGGATTATATTTTTTTTCACGTTGCTTAAACATTGTTTGTCTTATCTACTGTAATTTGCATACATTAAAAAAAATATATCGAGCACTCTGTTTATACGGTAAAGGAGCAATAACGAATACTGCTGCTTTAATTACATTTTTCTTTTTAATAAATTTTCAAGCGTTCAACACACCAACAAATTAATTGAATTTATTTTTTCTTGTTTTATTCATTGTGTGCCTAATTAATTGGTTACATGTTTCATTTGACATTAATATGAGCGTAATGGGCTATTTAATGTACACAGTATTATTATCACAGAGGGACATTTTTGCGATATCGAATGCACTATGAAGGGGTTTTTATTGCTTTGTGAGTAGAAATATTACTTTAAAATTAAATTATAAGCTATACAATTTTAATTTAGGTTATAAATGCGAATGTGGATTTGTTTGTTACGGTGTCCCATCTAAATCAGTACATCGATTTTAAAATTTACTACTAGATATTATCAAAAGTTAGTTTAAAAATATAATATACTATTATTATTATTGGTTGAAGTATTGACCCCCTAAGAAACGACAATGTTGTAATATAAAAGTGATCTAATAACCTGAAATATAAATGTCACACTTATGCACACAAACTCACACAAACACACATAAATAGACACTCATACATACGCATACTCTCCGCACACACACACACAAACACACATCCACAACCACACACAACTATAAATGCAATTTTATTGTTACTTTATTTGTTATTCTAATTTGGCGATCTGTACCACAGACTTTCTTAATATAGACACCAGTCTCGCACAAAGGAATAATTGTTACACATTGTATTGTATTACCTGATCGATACTTACCTTTGTGAAAGAGTTATAAATTAATTATTATTAAAAAATGAATTATGTTATTGTTTTTACACAAATAGTAGTTTATCGCAGAAACATTGAAATTTCTTAGAGTTTTACCTTGCTTTGAAACTATCGTAAACAATATTTTCTTGTTTCAGTAATATGGTGCTTATTATCACAGCAATTTACTTTATCTTTGTGCATTTCACATTACAAGAGTTATTCATATAACGCAAAATATACAGTGGAAATAAGTGCTACTAGTTTACACACAGATAAATTGCTATACCTGAATTTTCAATGGAAGGGAAGGAATTATCATCAACACATCATGAGAAAATACGATTGTCATGGGCCTAATTCGAATTTGCCATGTAATGACTGTAAAGTACCGGTGAGCTATTTAATTTTTTTAATTAAATTACTAAATGACCTCAGCAGCCTATATTTGTACTATGCATTTTGTACATTTAACGATTCTTTTATTAATATTAATACAAGAATCCTAATATAATAATTATGACTCCCTGTGTTGTATATTTCTATATAAAACATACCACCATTTTGTACAGACTGGTTCAAAACACGATAAGCTAACATCGAACGAAAAAGGAATTTCGTCAATTATAGCCAAACAACTGAAGAAAAAAATAACTTATAACTACTTATATTCTACACTCTATCTAGAAATGAAGGAGCTTGAAACAGTGGAAGACGTTTTGTCTAATTTATCATTATATAAGAAAAAAAAATGGTCAAGAACAAGTGTTTCAACATTAGGGTCAAAAATGGCTTCACTTCTGAATAAGGTATATAGACAAAAGAAATTATCAACAAAGAAACCAAAAAAAAATTCTGAAATTTCTTACCCATTGTACAAGTCTCTAATACCTATAAAAATGTTGCTAGTGCCATTATTGCCAAAGCATGCACTAAGTTTAAGTCATCATTCAAAACTACCGAGACTGATAAAGAGCTTAAAAAATAAAAATAAAGTTTCTGCTAAAGCAAATTTGAAGGCATCAATAATGCAAGCTTTACTGTCTGATACGTCTCAAAATGCTAAAGCTAAGAAAATATTACAAACCACTGAAAATCCGTCATATTATAGCAATTGTAATAGTGTAACACACATGCCACAAAAACGAATAAAAATTTCTGACAAAGAAAAACGGCTCTTAAGTGCGATTCAACCATTTTCAAATACCTCGACGTTTGATAAGCAAGAAAAGACAAAGGATTATTCGCCATTGACTATTAACACCACAATGATTTTTTCATCCAAACTGAATAATTCTATCATTAATTTACAAGAACTATCAAAAAATTTTAACGAAGAAAAACAGATCTTAAATTCGAATTCAAGTGCGGTTTTAAAAGCTGAAGATAAACCATTTTCGAATGCTTCGATATTTGAGAAGCAAGAAAAAATTCATAATTTTGAAAATGACATTTCATCGACGACCATGGTCATAGCATATTCTGAACCAGACATTGCATCCATATTAAACGATTCTGTCTTACAGTCCACAGAACAATCACAATTTTCTAACAAAGGAAAACAGAGTTTAAACTCGACCACAAGTGAGGTTCAAAAAAATGACATTGAATCATTTTCAAATGCCTCGATATTTGAGAAGCAAGAAAAGATAAAATATATTAGCAATGATTCTTTGTCGTTATCTATAGCCAACACAGCGGTTCTTTCTAAACCAGATATGACATTCAGTTCGAATGATTCTAGATTAAACCCAAGAGATCAATTAAAATTTCCTAATAAAGAAAAACAGATACTAAACTCAACCTCAAATCTGTTTCAAAAAATTAACACTGAACCTTTTTCAAACACCTCGATGTTTCAGAAGCAAGAAAAGATAAATAACTTTGCAAATGATACTTCATCGCCGATTTTTGTCACGCCAATAATTATTCCTAAACCAGACAGTATATCTATGTTGATCGATAGTAACTTGAAAACGGAGCCTACAAAAACATTGCTGTCAAATAATTTAAAACCTGCTTCTACAAAACATATCACAGACGATGAAAGTTCTGAAGAGTATGACTATATACAAACTAGAAAAAAAAATCGAAATTAACTGTGATAAGTAATCATTTAAGTTTAGTATAAATATTTATGTATTATAATTGTAACTGTAGTGTCTGAATATTAACTTCTATTCAGTAACGTCTAGCTGTATAATCTTAAAGGTACTCTTTTGATGAATCTTCTAATACATCAGTATTAACAAACATAATAATTGTATGTTATAAAATATTTTACATCTATACCTCTAACTCTCTCGTACATTATAATGTTAACTGTGAAAGTCGCTGCTGCCTTATACCTGTATTAAAAATATTCATGACAATAACTAGTAGTACCATGTTTTTAAGTACACTTTATTTGAACATTAATGGAAAACGTTCCACCGGAAATATTATGGAGATTTTAGCTTAAATGTATTGCAAGAATCTACAGAACAACTCCTTCTAAAGAAAAACTAAAATTTTGTTCAGAATCAATGGAGGTCGGTTTAAATATTCCCCTTTCATAATATAACGTAATTTTCGTCTAGTCGATCACCCACTTAAATGGCTGTATAATTACAGGAGTGAATATAAACGCTTCTAACAATCTATCTATTTCAAGAAGCGAATACCCTTCAACTTTTCTCTATTGATTTCCATTTTTCTAAGCTACCTTGTACTTCCAAATTTATTATTAATATTAGCAACACTTTTAGATACAATACCTTACTTTTATATAAAAAAAACGCTTTGTGTTATATATTAACAGCCATCTTTACTAAGGTACCTAAAGAATTTATATTTTAAGCATCGCACAGTATAAATCAATTCAGTTACAAAATCGTTTTACATACTTAATAGTGAATTATAAGGACCAGTTATTGTATTTTTTTTATTAATGTTTTGATAGATTCAAATGTAATAATATTTGTGGAGTAGAGGAACGGGTGTCATGTTTCTTCTACACAAAGGGAAGATCCTCCGACCAGGCGAGGTGATCATGCCTGTCGGGCCACTGCCTAACAGTTGATGTTGGGTTGTTGTACATATGATAATCGGCGCGAGAACTTTTATTGCGCGATTCAGGATTAGTAGTTTCTTCGTATTATACGTTACTCTGTAGTTGAGTTAGTTGAGAATGTAACTTTGGTATACTACCAACATTTGATGTGGCGACTTCCACATAGAACGTAACATACTATGTTACGTTCTATGTGGAAGTCGCCACATCACTCCCCTCCAAGACCGCAGTTCGGTATCTGAGGAGTCAGCTGTCTGTGCTCTGTTGCGGAGCTTGCCAGTGCCAGGAGTGGGTAGTTCCAGTGAGTCGGAACTGAGTGCCGCAAGTTCCAGCAAGTCGGAACTGACTGCCGCTAGTCCCAGTGAGTCGGGGCTGAAGTCCGCTGATCCCAGTGAGTCGAGATTGCATGCGGTGCGCGGTGCTGCGGTGAGGTCTCCAGTGAGTCGGGGCGTTTGCTGCGTAGTGGCTGGCTACTGTTTAGACAGGAGAAATATGCTCTGCTTAGATGAACCGTAGGTGCAGTGTGCAGTACCTAGACGCTGATGCTGCCGTAGGAGTAACTAGGCTGGAGCGGTCGCTTCCTTCCTTCCCCACAGACTAGCTGTGGAAGTGAAGTGAGTTGAAGGCTGCTTCCAATCACGTCGGGGTCACCACTGTGGTGTGGTGTGGTGGGTACCATGTAATTGATGTTTTAGTCCATTCTAAAGTTGTAGCATATTTAAAGTATAATCATAATAATCAAATTTCTCGTCAATCTGGAAATCCATTTACGCGTGGTACGCGTGATACATACCTGGATTGGAGAGACACATTACCGTGGGAGAGCCACGTTTCGGCACAAACAGGCCGGCTCGATACGAGAGATAACACGGCCTCACAGAGAACCAGTGTGAAATGGCGCTTGCGCTGTGTTTTACCCAGTGAGTGAGGATACCGGAGGCCTATACCCAACCCTCCTCCATCCCCCTCGGTGTCGATCAAAGGCCGGCAACGCACTTGTGACGCCTCAGGTGTTGCATGGGTGTCCATGGGCAAATATCATGGGTAATCGCTAGTTTGCCACCTAAACCATTAAAAAAAAGGGTATACTACAAATATCGATCGATTGACAAAACTAAAACCCACCTCTGGCCATATATTACTTTTAATACCTTATAGAAGACAGTATTATATAGCAAGTTCTCGGATGAAAGTTGAGGTCTTAACCCCAGTACCTTTAAAAGCACTAAAAGTCTTCCATCCTGTACCTGAATTCTCCCCGGTCGTGTCGGTTAGACGCCCCATCGAATTGTGAGACTGAGGTAACACAGTATAGACCTGTGTTTTGCGCATACTCTTGTGCACTATATAATCTTCCATCCACGCCCACCCTACTCTAATTGTAATGACCTGGTCACCGTTGAGACTGGCCGCCATGCTCGTATTCCGATATATAAAGATATGGACCAGAGTTAGCTGTTAAATCACAAAAATTTGGAAATCTTTCATACAGAAATTATAAAGAGTATTAAAATTTGCTCCGTAATATAATCTCATAAACAAAAAGCGTATTTCGCATAATTTTCAAACAGTTTTGGTTTAAATTATGCGAAATCAGTACTCTAATTCAGATCTGTTGAAACAAGCTCGTGAATAGTTAAACACTGCGGGCTCGGATTTGGCAAACATTTCGTTACCGACTGATGCGCCTCGACTTAACAACATTAAATAAATAATTACTGGTTTCCAATAACTGCTTGAAATGGACGTCTGTTATCTGCGGTTCAATTATAAATTGATATCGCGTGTCAGTCGGATTTCCACCGTTGTAGACTTTCTAATTTAATTTTCAAAGTGCCCTCAACTCAAGCTCTTGTAAACTTAATGAGTAACTTAGCAAAATATCATGCTAATTTTGTTTCTTACATGAAAATGACTACTAAAACTGTTCTACATTTATTATTAATTTAGTGATGTAAATAGTATTTGAATTTACACACACTAGATAAGCCTGGAGGTTTTATGAGTATACTAGCTTTCGCTCGCACTCCGCCCGCATGGGTGTCGGTTATCGTGAAAAAGAAAAATTAAAGTATCTCCATTTCAAACTTCATTTAACTCAATGCAGTGATTTAGCTAGACAAAGTTACTTTCGAATTTAAAATATTAGTATGGCGTCCGACTCCGATATCGGATCGGATAATCTGAAAACGCTCATGTACTCTAATAAATTCACCTAGGTACGTAATCAAGGTGAGAAGTGCATTCATGGTCGTCATCCTTCCGTGCTTTTCTCAGTTTTATTGCTTGCTTCCTCGAAATAGTCGAAACCTAAAAGCAAAGCCAGCCTACTAACCACCATTGAATGTTATAATTTCAAACGCATTAAGAAACCTAATTGATTTTTCTGTCCTTCACCTTCGCGCGCAAAGTGAGTTAGGGGTAAGAGATATCGTGAATCTCGGATGGGTATCGGGACTGAGACAATAAGTACAAGACTATAGAGTCACGTACCCTTGTGCATGGAATCTGATTAGAGTAGACTAAGGATGAATTGTGTATCTATCTTGTACTCATAGTTTGCCGTCATTAGGTTACTCTGATAAGTTTAACTCAAGCAAAACATCGCCGTCCACTCATCGCATGTACCTATTATTGAAAATTACAGTAAAATAAAAGTAAAAGATCTAGTTCATTGTGACTTTATCCACAATTTAAGGAAATAGAACTAAATGAATGGAAATATACGTAGCTGAGTAGGGGATTAGTCACGGAACGCTGCTGGCATAAATTAAACAAATCCCAAAAGGAGGAATGCACCGACTAAAACCGTTGCATTCTGTCTGCCAAGTTTTAGCGAGCTTGAGGTATGATTACCCGGTAAATTACTTGGCTGATATCTTTTCTGGTTCTTCACTAAAATAAAGCCAACGTAGAGTAGGTAAAGTTTGTCATATTTTAGAAGATAGAACCTTAGTTTCAACTGATATTTTTTTTTTTTTTAATATTTCTCTTGAATCGAGGGGAGAAAATTTATCTAAAGATTTAATTTATAGTATTTTGATTCATGTCTTTAATCTTTGAAAGATAAATACTTTGAAACTGCACTAAATATTAGGTATTTGCATACCAGCCTAAGTGATAACACATCGATTGTTACCACAGCTACTTTATTTATATATTTATATTAAAAGTAATTACATAATATATGTCCATACATGTCATACATGTTCAACAAGGCAAGTAAATAAACACAGTAATGCCTAAACACATAATATATCAATTAACACTGACAACTAAGCTTCTCATCATTCGTGACTTATTGTGAGGTTTTATTTTATATATATGTGAGTTTTCGTGATACATATTATTGTAAATCTATTCTATTATATAATTGTCGTGCCACGTTGTTACTCACGATCAACTCCGAAACTGTCTAACCGATTTTTACGACTTTTAAATGTTTGTTTTGCTTGCGTGCCTAAGGTAGGATAGTTAACGTCACGCTTAGACGAATAGGAGCCGAGCACGATTGAAAGGAGACGCTGATAAAGTTGGTGGGTCACCAATTTGTACCCCCCTTACTATGAAATTTCGCACATTTATAGTTTATATGCAGAATTTTAATATTTTATAAAATATGCGTTAAAAATATATTGCTTTGAATTATTTTCGCACCATACCCTCCTCGGGGAGACGAAGGGCGTGCGTGGAACTTCCAGAAGACCGGTCTACACACTAAACCCCGCTGTGGCCTAACTCGGGAGGTGCTTCAGGAACGCATTGAACGCTTCAGGAACGACTGAGATACAACCCGGGGTGAACAGAGGGATGTACCTCAGTCGTGAGGTACCATCCATATGGGGTTTCCATATACCTACACAAATGTGTGAAGGTATGTCAAAGTCCTCAAGTCTTCGTCGTGATGAAATTAATAATAAAAAATATAAAAAATGTGGGTGAAATGAAGGGACCGTTTTTCGAAAAAACAAATAACGATTTATGTCAAAGTCAAACAAACAAGATGATATATACTGACTGTACTGTCATACTGAATGTCAAAGGTAGCCATGATGCAATCGTTGATTACAGAGGTGTAAAAAGCCTTAGAGGGAAGAAACCCTTAAAAAGTTCTCACTAAAAAATAAAAAGAATTGTGGTCGGATTCTCTCTCTCTGAGCAACCACTAGTATGTATAAATATATGCATATCATTATCGTCAAGCATCACTTGAACTACGTGAAATTCCGACAGTCAAATATATTTAGGGTTCCGTACCTCGGAATGAAAAAACAGAACTTTTATAGGATCACTTTGTAGTCCGTCTGTCTGTCTGTCAACACCCCTTGGTTCAAGAACGTGTAGACGTATCAAGCGGAATTTCGTATCAAATATTTAGGTCTACTGTTCCTTAGAGCTGTGAAAAAATCAAACTTCTACGCCAATGTTTTGTATGTAGTTTTTAACTAAATATCCTGTAGCTAAATTGTACCTTCCTGGTGAGAGAAATAAAGTTTATTATTATTAATGCAATCAAAAGATACAGCCGTTTATGCTGCAAATTTTCGACACTCGCAAGGGAATCAAAACGTAAAGGGTATTTCCGTGAACTCAGATTCTTGAAATTTGATACCAAGCAATGTCTTATAGTACAGAAAAATAAAGAAATACATCATATAATATACCTACAGGTGAACCCTCGGTGCGCGACTCCGACTCGCACTTGTCCGGTTATTTTTTTTGTTTAAAGACAATACAAAATACCAGTGCCTCGAAGCATTATCGTATTGAAATAATTAGGGAGAGAAATTCCTTCTAGGGCACGAATGGTTAGAATTTAAGACACATGTCTAGGAAATATAGAAAAAAAGGTGTGTGTGCGATTCACAGTCAATGGAAGTGGAACTTCAGTAAATCGACAAAAGAATGAGACCGATATTGCTCTCTCGCTCTGGCTCACTTATTACAGGCGACTTTTTGTATTTGTGTCTCTTACCTGTCTTTTTTTCGTTGCATCCGGTTTGAAATCACAATTTTTCTAAAGAATTTAAAAAGATTCTAAAGAAGTTTCCTTCAAAAATAAATTATTACGTAACTAGCGTTCCCATCACCATGTTTTTTTTTAAATTACGAAAATATGTTTTATTGTATAATATAATTTGAACACAAAGTCTCTACAACGTAACCATTAAACAGTGTAAAACAAAACGAGTCATCAAATTACTTTTTAAGAACCTATAGATATAACTTTCAAATTATCGCATAAATTTTGCTTCAATATAAAACAAAACTTGGTTCCCTTTTAGATATGCTTTAATTTAATTCCGAACTAAGTTATTTTCAGCTTCAGATAGATTGTTATTTATTTGAATGAATTTGAAAATTACTTTTATGAATTGATGGAACGTAAACCGAGACCTTGTTTTTATTTTGGCCTATTATTGACATTGGAAGTATTCCTTGATAAGAAAACTACTTAGGAGAACCAGTGAAAGATACAATTTCTTGGACATTTTTAGTCTTTGTTTAAAATATTGTACACATGACGGAGTAGTTTAAATGATCGTCGTTTCCTACTGCACTGTGTGTTGTGGATTGAAATCCAATATAGAGCAACACTTTGTGTGATATACAAATTGCTATGTATGGTGTTTTTGTGTTCGTTTCATGTATGAATATTCCTAGAGCGGCTATTTCTTATCCATAGTCACCCTAGGAATATTCTTATCTATCTATAAATCTTACAAAAAAAAAGAATGGATGCTTAAGAAAAATGATACAACCCATATACTAACTTAAAAGACACAATGTTATATTAATTAAGTATATAGATGTAGAACCTTCTTAAAATATTGTAATGCTAGACAAATATGAGTCATATGAAACGCGAAATAAGAACTCTTAAAATTATTTATTCCCTCCCTCTGTCTGTGTACGTGTTTATGTTCTCTTTAAAGTTTGCTTAATCATATCATATGCTCTCAAATGACTGGGAGCATGTATCATTTTATCGTGGGATACCCACGCTTCGGCATGAATGGGCCAGCTCGACCGGAGTAATAAATACCACGGCCTCACAGAAAACCGGTGTGAAATAGCGTCTGCGCTGTATTTCCCCCATCTCCCAAAGGCCGGCAACACACGTCTGACGCCTTTGACGCGTGGGCGGCTGTAAACGCTTACCATCAGGCGAGAAATCTGCTCGTTTGTACCCTATACAAAAAAAAAACAAGACATCACAAATAAACAATAATTTCTAGGAAACTTTAGTTCTCCACTTTACACGTAAACGACGGTATTTAAATTGTCTCTCAATATTATTACATTCTGGTAACATAACTTATTCTTGTTTTATTTATTACTAGCTGAACCCCGCGGTGCTACCCGCGGTACGATGATAACTGCGGGCAACGCCGCGAGGCGAAGCTATATCTTTATAAATAGTAGCCTATGTGTTATTCTGATGAATAAGCTATATTGTGGTAAAGTTTCATTCAAATCCATTCAGTAGTTTTTACGTGAAAGAGTAACAAACATCCATACATACATACATCCATACTTACAAACTTTCGCCTTTATAATAGTAGTAGGATTTAGATATAGGAATACTTTATTATAACTACAAAAATCACAAAACACGTGTCTCTCTATAACTTGTTTTATTATTATTCTACGTGTCAAGCAGGATAAGTCCTGGTTGACATAATATCTATATTTTTGAAAAAATATAGATATTTATTGTTCCGTTCATGACCATCCTGAGTTATTTACGGGTAAAATCTCAATAACTCAAAAAAAAAAATGTACAAGATACAGGTAACTGTGTATTCTAGTCAAAAATAAAGAATTCACTAGAAATGCAGTGTCCTGTTTTTTCCAGCTTTAGAAAAAATCATCCTTCAATGGTTATTAATTTATTTGTATAACTTATTTATAAAACAAATATTACTATTATAATATATTACTCAAGATTATGTAAAGTAGGAATCACATTTTTATACATTTTACATACTACCGTCTGAGTCAAAAATACCAGAGAGTTAATAAACATATGTACATTTAAGATTTCTACATACATAATAAAAAAAATTTTTACCGAGACACGGATCATATGATCGTGCTCATCACATAATTATATGTCCAGGCTGGGAATCGAACCCGTGACTGACTCGTCTGGGTCAACAGGCACGTCAATATGTCTCGGATAATATTTTGAAGGCTTCGTTAATTTTTTCAGTGTACTCATGGGCCGGTTGATCGTTCTTCACAATCCATGTTGACCCGCTTTTTCCATGCTCTATCACATGTAAAATACCACTCACTGCTGATGCTACCCTGAAATCAAAAACTAGTGTATAATATGTGTACGAGTATATTCTTGTAGGATGTGAGAAGCCATATTTTGGCAAAAATGAGCCGACGCGACTATAGTAACTTTTCACCAAATAAGTCCCATTGAATCTACCTTTGTTTAGTCCGTTTGTATGTAGAACGCGTATTTAGATTAGTCTCATGACAAGTAAGTTAACAATCTACAAACGTAAACGTTATCAGAAAACTAATCGAATTTATTTATGGGAATGACATTATCCGTGGTGGACACTAATTAATAGAAGACAACAGAGGCTTTACCAATTAAAGTAAGAGAAAGAAAGAGATTTGGTTTGGTTGATATACAGGTCTAAGATGATGTTCTGTTTGGTTATCGTCGCCATTTTCCTTTACAATGGCTCATTTCATTCAGCAATGTATAACATGCCAAAAAAAACTGTTTTCCGTCACCTAACCACATTCAATAGACATAAGGTAAGACAAATAACCTGACCTTCATCTGTTAAATCTAAAAGGCAATAAAAACTTACGGAAGCACTTATGACAAAAGGCACTCTTTATTAATAAATTTCGCTTTTTAGTCCAGCAGCACTCCATAAGTAATTTCCTATCGTAAACAGTATTTTGATGAGTAAAGTAACATGATGTAGCAAAAAGGGTTATAATATTTCAGAAGTTTGCAAAGAATATTGTACATAAAATATATGAATAGCAGTCCCTTATATTTGAAGAGTGCTTATTCATTGATTAATGGCTTATATATAAGTGTAATACATGTAATTAGTGTCGATATTCAATTTATCGGGATCAACGGATTGAACATACATAGTGTCACCGACCCCATTCGTCATATGTCGTAAAAGCTACGAAATAAGCAAACTTACCCTAGGAAGTTCGGCATGCATGGGCCGGCTCGACCGAAGTGATACCACGGTCTCACAGAAAACCGGTGTGAAACAATGCCGAGTAAGTGAGAAAATAGAAGGCGCATACCCTAACCACTTCCCCCATCCTTTTCCCCATCGCCCTATTTCCGGCAATGTCTGCTCGTTTGCCCCCTATCCCATAAAAAAAACTACACAGAACATCATCACTGCAAAGAGAAAAAAAACTTGAAACAACCTCTTTATCAATTCGTCTGCTACCAGACGCGGTATTGTAGGACAAGAACCTGCTTTGTAAGCAGAGGTTTATGTCCACTTAAATTTTATAGCCGAAAATCGATTGAAGAAGATTGCGGGCAATAAGGAAGAACTGCAGTGGATTGCGATAAGCTGATGAAGATAATGAACGCAAATTTTAATTGAGCCCATTCCTTAAATAACCTCGAATACTTTTCGTAAATAGAAAAAAAAAAATTCGTGATAGAAAATAGTCTATTAGTTCTGCAGTTATGCTCAATATGCTTCATAATATTAGTTTTGTGTTATTAATATTTACTTTTGTCTGGTTTGGACTCTTGACATTAGCGTTTCAGAACATTTTTTATCGAAATTCTGTGAGTTCCTTCTTCCAATTATCGCGGTGTCCGTCGGACCGAGGCACACCGTCATCACACGAACGCTAGACTTTGAATGCTGCTCCTGGGCCTGAAAACAAATAACCTCTCATAAAAAGACTGGTTGAAAACATCGCACTCGCTTTTTATGCAATTTAGTTTTTTTATTGCTATCAAGATAATTAAATGATTAGAGACAAATATATTAACGGCACGTATAATACTCTACTGCGCTGAATATTGGGAGTTCAAACCTCACAAAAGACAACACCTTGCGTGATCCACAAAATGATTTTCTGAATCGAGATGTTCTTTATATCCGTCTTGTATGAGTGTAGTATCTCGTCAGACAGGGTTCTGCCTGATGCGGTCGTTGTCTTCTTTTTAAAATCAATAAAATCTAAAACAAATGCTGTTATGGCTTTTAAATCGGACTTATGATGTAATTGTGAGTGCATGGCTTTAAACCTCATCGAATCTATTAATCTATTACCGCTGTAAACCCATGTATATATAGCTTAACTGAAGCATAAAACAAAAATATTAATTAACTAGTAATTTATTTTCAAGAATTTATTATATTATTATTTACTGTACGACATAGCTTTTTTTATTATATAGGGGCAAACGAGCACACGTATCTAGTTAAGTCTAAAAATCTCAAAATATAATTATTATTAAGAATTTCATATCTCCTGACAACAATAGGTACTAAGATAGAATTAATCGACTGCCAGAAAATAGAATTTCACTAAAGAAGCTCAATAAATTAAATGTTGATACTCGACAAACTTTCTCACAGTGAGAGAAAAAGTTACTTCTACATCAACTTCTATATACGACATTTAAGTTATGTGTTAATTTTGATTATGAATCAAAGATATCTTTAATCCAATGTAGAGTAATCCTTGGAAAAACAATGTAATGCGATTTTGCGTACTGATTAGACATGAACTTACTTCTGCTACAATATCTAATTCTTCTGCTAATAACTATAGTAATAGTTTAGCATTTTTAACCGACTTAAAGAAACGGAGGAGGTTATCAATTCGACTGTATTTTTTTATGTTTGTTACCTAATAACATTCGACTGGGTGAAGTGATTTTCATGATTCTTTTTTTATTTAAAAGCTGGTGCTTTCCGTGTGGTCCCATTTCAGTTTGGTCTAGCCCTGACAATGTCGTCCATGGGAAAACCATATAAGTCTTCAATTTGCATTAAGTATGTGCGCGACAAATTGACGAATAACTCAATATCACTCCAAACAATTTCGATGATTCTTTTTTATTTGAAAGCTGGTGATTCCCGTGACAAGTTTTTGAAGTCGGTTTCGTTTTGTTAATTTTTGTGTTATTAAGAAGATATTTAAATTCAAATGGAATTTTCCGTTTTGAGTTAAATTGTATAAATAAAAGACTTACCCCCATAGCCATACTATATTGAAGTACAGCCGTTTTGGTAGATGCGTATACAGGTAGGTGATTGCCAAGATAGAATGCCAATAATGATGAAATATTGATCACAATACCACCATTACTGTCGATAGTGAGGTCACGTCCCATCACTTGAAGGGCTTTTGTTGTACTATGCACGACTGCAGTCTGAAAATTTGTAAATATTATGCACTCCTAGCCGATTTTGGCCACGCCGTCCCTCTCTGAGGTGCACTCTTTGATCCCTTACTTTCAAAATTCGGTTGGACTACTATCCGATACAATCGGGATGAGATCAGGCGCAGGACCGACGTCTTTGCGTTGGTTAATAAATAAGATATAAGAAATATATAACTATTTAAAACATATACTGGCTATAAAATGTGGGAATAAAGTCTTAAATGAAACTCTCAAATATTAATAAATGTCAAATAATAATTAAAACAACATATGTAGGTATATTCGAAACAATATCATGCTCTTAATACTCGTTTGTATTTATATCATCAATAAAGATTACCAATACTATTTTTATCATAGGTACATTACATACAAGTTACATGTTGATTATAAATATTTTAATGATAACATGCGATTTGAATGTCATTATTTGATAATTAGCGATGTGAAAATAACAATAACTAACTTAGTAAAGTAGCGGTAACACACCAACGCCTAAACACAAAACATTCAAAGTAACTCATACGAACACTTGTTACTCACAAAATTGATATCAACCATTTTCTTGTAGAGTCTCTCATCAGTACTCAAAATGGCTGCATTATTGATTACTCCGTCTAGTCTCCGGTATTTATCGAGCACATATTTGTATGCATTTGTTAGTTGCTCCTCGTCAGAAACGTCGCATTTGATGAACCTCGCTGTGAGTGGACCATACTTGTTAAGAAGCTCAAACTCGAGAAGATCTCCTTCACGATCCAATATGTCCAGGAATGCAACATGCTGAAATAATTTCGTTAAAGTCATTTTCATATTTTACAATTGATTCAGTGAAATTCTATCAGAACGTATTATATAATACGGTTTTCCGTGTCATTCATCTAACTTTCTCTCGTTGGCGCAGTGATAGCGTATGCGACTGCTGTACTTGAGGTCTTGGGTTCTATTCCCGGGTCGTACAAGATCTTTGTATGTCTTGCAAATATTTGTTTCGGAGTTTGGGTGTTTTCTAAGTATATATTTACAAAAAAGAACAGTATATATGTATTTTGCTTAGCTTGGGACTAGATGGCGTTGTGTGTTAGGTGTCTGAAATATATATTGTTGTCTTTTTGTATGTTTATGAATATGGTTTTATAGAGTATTCATAAATGTGTTGCCACACTAAAGTCTAAGGTAATCGCTACGGGTTGGAGCCCTAGAAAGATCGACAATAATCTTTCCACAGAATTTCAATATCCCTACTACATAAGTAAGTTGTGGAGTTCTGATGGCAGTCGCTCTACATACAAAAGCATATATTTTTACTTAACTGATACAAGATTTTCTACTATTTTCAGGATTTTATATTTTATTAAGATTTGTTGGAAAATATAAAATTGAATTCAACTTGCTTATTGCATGCCAAAAAAAACCATTTTATTATATTAGTATTTAAAATTTAGATCAGGACTTACATTTTACTTACAATGTGTTCAACACGAAAATAAAGTTGACCAAATATGTTCTATCCCAATTGCGAACCCAAGTTGGCCACTAAAACTTAAAAATAATTTAAAAGTTAGTTTCAATATGAGTTTAATCTAACAAAAACCCATTTCTTTTGCTATAACCGTAATTGTTAACAAAAAGACAACTTTTAAGTTGGTCTATTCTGATAAATTTGTAACCACAAAGAGCCGACACAAGACTTTAACTATCAGGCAACAGTTGAGACCGCAGAAAAACAAAACGCAACGTAAATTAAATGTTATAACAAACCTTATGTTTCAAAGTAGATTCTGTGGCTCAACTGTTGAACTAACTAATGTTTAATTTCGAACTTTTAACCGCACTGTTAAAAGTGCGTCCATGTTTTATGCAAATTGTTTTAATGTGTACAATATATTATTCGTAATTAACATAAAATATATTATATGCAATTGTATTAAATACATACTGAGTAACCACAATAACCATAAATAAAAAATAAATAAATAGAACTAGTAAATTAGGCTACTTTATTTTACACTAGCTTCACGGAGCGGTATTACCCCCGATTATTGTTGTAAAAACACACAGCGGGTAACTAGTAATACTAGCTAAATATATTGACTGCCTCGGTGGCGCAGTGGTAGCGTATGCGACTGCTGTGCTTGAGGTCTCTGGTTCGATTCCCGGGTCGGACCAAATGTTTGTATGATCTACAAATATTTGTTTCGGAGTTTGGGATTTTCTATGTATTTACAAAAAAAAAGTATTTATGTAGATATTCATATCAGTTGTCTAGTATCTATAACACAATCTCTGTTTAGCTTGGGACTAGATAGCGTTGTGTGTTGCCTGAAATATTTATTTATATTTATAGTAAAATAGTCATAAAAATAATGCGCTTTATAATAGTAGTAAAATCATCTGTGAGTACTATCACTATGTTAAATGCTTATTATTACAGAAACCTATTAAAAATAATACACTTCTATCACCATTTTTAAACCCACAGCAAAATTTACTTGCTTTGATAGTTTGAATAACAACTTAACTAAAACATAAATCAATATTTATTTAACACAAACCCTTGCATTTTCTTCTAACAATGCCCTCACTACCGCAGCTCCTACACCAGCCGCTCCACCAGTGACCAAAAACACCTTATCTTCAACACATGTATATCGTTTCACTAATTCACTTGCCATAGTTAATTTTATTTCATCACCTACATACAACGGTGTATTTACTAGTAATGAAAACAATACATTACACATTTATCAACGTCAATCTACTGATATTGATATTATCAACGCGATAAGGATGAGAATTGGAAATGTAAAACTGTGAAATGGAATTATGTTTGATTTTATATTCATTTTCTTTATGCTGTTTTCATACGTTGACCGACAACAAAAGGCTTTTAATAACCAAATCATAAATAAATCCCGTGCCTGCAAAGGACTGCCTCCGTGGCGTAGTGGTAGCGTATGCGTATGCTAACTTGAGGTCTCGGGTTCGATTCCCGGGTCGGACCAAATGTTTGTATGATCTGCAAAATTTGTTTCGGAGTTTGGGTGTTTTCTATGTATAATACATATTATAATATAATATATAAAATAAATACATACATATGTATGTATTTACAAAAACTTGAGAGGTGTCAAGGGACACCCGGATGGAACGAAGTTCGAAATAGAAAGACGATACAAATATTATATTTACTTCAATATTTTACGTAATTTCTAGTTTTATGATATATGTGTAGACAATAATATTAATAATAGGTAATAATAATGATAATGATGATAATGGTGAAAATGATGAAAATGATGAAAGTGATGAAGATGATGAATTGATGAAAATGATGAAAATGATGAAAATGATGAAAGTGATGAAGATGATGAAAATGATGAAAATGATGAAAGTGATGAAAATGATGAAAATGATGAAAATGATGAAAATGAAGATGATGAAAATGGTGAAAATGATGAAAGTGATGAAAATGATGAAAATGATGAAAATGATGAAAATGATGAAGATGATGAAAATGATGAAAATGATGAAAGTGATGAAGATGATGAATTGATGAAAAAGATGAAAATGATGAAGATGATGAAAATGATGAAAATGATGAAAGTGATGAAAATGATGAAAATGATGAAAACGATGAAGATGATGAAAATGATGAAAGTGATGAAAATGATGAATTGATGAAAATGATGAAATGATGATTATGATAATAGTGATGATAATGATGATAATGATGATATGTATATATAAAAGTTCGAAATCTTATCTATCTATTACTATAATAGATATCTATATATATATATATATTATATATATATATATATATATAGATATATATATAGTATCTGGGTTGCTTCAAGCAATGAAAAATAAACTAATAACAAATAAAATTTAAAATAGCAAAAAGTGTCGTGACAACAAATTATGTCGCGACAATTTCCGTCTAGCCCCCTTCGTTTTTTCGTTCATATCGCGCGATAAGGAACTTCGTTCCAAAAAAAAGTATTTAAGTATTTATATCAGTTGTCTAGTACCCATAACACAAGCTCTGCTTAGCTTGGGACTAGAGGGCGTTGTGTGGACATCTAGCCCGGAATATTTATTAAAAAAAAAATAGGTGTGTTTATACTTTTTGTCCCTAACTGCGTATACATTAGTATGTTTGTTCTGAATACTAAATTATGTATTTTTGAATAAGGTTTAGACTAATAATCATATTATTATGGCTAATACAAATATGTAATCAAGTTACTCACAACAAGCCTTCATATATAGGTAAGAACATATTACACTGTACTAAGTGGACAGGTCATGGACTTACAATACATAATAATATATATAGGTTTATATAGCCACACTCTGTCATGAATACGTGTATGTATAAGCCGATGTAAAAGCAAATAGAAAAAGAAACAAAAATATAATTAAAATAAAGTGATACTTGTGATAAGATAAGATGAATATAACATTAAATAACACGGTGGACTAAAATATGATACAAAACTGCCTTATTGCTATGTTAGTTTGAGACTAGTTTGGCTAGTATGTCAAATGTCCAAAAATATCAGTATTATTGTATAGTGTTTTGGCGGACTGTTTATCTCGAGAATTTTCCTCGACTGCGAAAGTAGGAGGGTTACGTTTTTCGGATGTGTGTATGTATGCATATTTCTTTGGCACGCCCTGTAGCCTAAACAGCTTGTCGTATTTTATGTGAGTAGTGACAATAGATTCGTCTTAGTCGTGCGAGTGACACTGGGTACATCAAAATTAAAAAAAGAATAAAAAAAAATTGCAGATATTGACGCAGTTGTTCTTTTTTTTTAAAATTCTTTACTTGTTTTGTACAGGTTTTCAAATGAGTAAAGAGATATTAAATAAAGATTAGCCAGGTTTTCGACATTACAGCAAACGCGTTACCGTTATCATCAAATATTCGATTGTGAGATAATAGGAGTGTACAATGTTTACATACACTATAGTCGTTCCAATAGTTTATTTAACTTTTGACAGCTCTAATACTTAATCAAATAGTGATACCCTGACCCGTTACCTATTCGATTTCTTTCATCGATCGATTTTATGCATTAAGAAGTTTTAATCGATTTAACAAACTCATTATTTTATAGATAATTTTGTACTTCATATTTCTATGTGTTTCAATGTGCGACCTCCTTTGTCAAAATAAAGAAGAAATGGATTAAAAGAATGTTGTTCAAATATGACGGTTCTATGTCATGAAAAAATATATAAAAGGAACTGAATTTTCAAAATGTATTATTGTATTGTGTTGTAATTCAGTGGTTAATATTGTATTTGTTAAACTATTGATGATCTTTATTAAATATCTCTATGTCTATTTTAAAATAATCTACAGTATTTCAATGAGTAACCTTCAATATAGTTGAGTATTTATATTCCTCCGTATTGATTTATTTGTGAATTCTCACGTTTGGTTGAGTTGAGCGTATCGTTCCTGCCTTCGTTACTGTCAAAATGCCAAAAAAGAAAGTACTCAAAGGACAAACAAGAGAGTTTGTCTTGCGACTTCGTGAATACTTTGAAAAGGAAAGCCGTAATGGTGGGCCTCTTATACCAGTGACTCAAGTTAGAGACCGTGTTGCAGCAGCATTAGGTATTAGTGCTCCAACAGTGGCAAAAATAACAAAAGAAGGCTACGGCAGCAGTGGCATGGAACAGAATAAGCTATCTACACCTAAGAAAAAACGTCCGCCTAGTAAAGTTACAGCCGTTGACAATTTTGACGCTGATGCTATTCGTCGTCATATATACGACTATTACCAAAGAAAAGAGATTCCAACATTAAAAAAACTAACACAGTCTCTTCGAAATAGTGGTTTGTTCCGTGGTCAAAAATCTTCTCTGACAAAGGTATTGAAAGACATTGGAATGTTATTCCAAAAATGTGACAAACGAAAAATTTTAATGGAACGCAATGATATTGCTTTGTATAGATGCGATTTTTTAAGACAAGCAAAAAAAATAGAAGATTGGTCGAATGTTGTTTTCACAGATGAAACTTGGCTCAATGCGAATCATACGCTGTCAAAAACTTGGACTGACAACACCGTTGGCTCCACTTCTACAGTACCAATGGGAAAAGGCGAACGACTGATTATTTGTCATGCAGGAACAGTAAAAGGATTTGTGCCAGGCGCTCTATTAGCATTTAAATCCCAGAAAACAGGAGATTATCATGAGGAGATGAATTCGAACGTGTATGAAAAGTGGTTCAGAGAAATGCTTACATTACTCGAAGAGCCATCAATAATATTTATTGATAATGCACATTATCACTCTCGTCAAATTAATAAAATACCAACACAGGCCAACAAAAAACATGAAATTATAAACTGGCTCCGTGACAATGGCGAAGAGGTGAATGAGTCCTTACTAAAAGTAGAGTTAGTAAAGATATTAAAAACAAAGAAGCCGCCAAAACTATACGTCATAGATGAAATGGCAGCAGAGCATGGGCATACCGTCCTCAGAATTCCCCCATATCACTGCCAATATAATGCAATTGAAATGATCTGGGCACAAGTTAAAGGATATGCTGCGAGGAACAATACAACTCCTCCTTTCACCGCAAGAAAAATGCTGAATTTACTGAAAAATGCGTGTGAAAAAGTAACTCCAGAAAACTGGGCGAATGTTGTAGAAAAAACAAAGAAGGTGATAATGTCGGATTGGGATCGGGATGTTGCATTCGACAATTTATCTATCCAAGAAATGATAATCAATATTACTGAGAACTCAAGTGATGATGATTCCTGGCCATACGAAGAAGACGATTCTTTATAATTAAAATTAGTATTACAGTACCTCTTTTGGTTGTTTTATTTTTAATCCGTAAATTACTACGAATTTCAACATTTTGTACCTGTTCATTACAAGTAGGTACCGCAGGTAGTTTTTATTTGAACCAACTATAGTAAGTCTAAACAATTATTTTAGATTCATTAATTTGCGGCGAATACATTCGATCCCATTACTAGGTACGAGTACGATGGAACTGTTTTCATTACGCAAATTATTTATGCATTGAAACAGAGACATTTAGGGCATTTTAATGCAAAATAATAAAGCTTTTTACGTGATTTGATATAAAATATAATCACAATAATTTTATTGTATGTTTTATTAATATAATCGATAATCGATTTTATTTCAAACCGTTTTTATAGTCTGTGGTCATTAATTACGTGTATCTTGTATGTATGTATCTTCATCATTCATTAATCTAACTGTAACAGCACGAGCTCTGCTTAATTTGAATCCAGATGGTGTTGAGTCTCAGATCTCCAAAAATATTATTATTACTTTATCTATCCATACTATTGTTATAGATCAGTACAAGTAACTTTGTCTGTCTGTCTGTTATGCTTTCACGGCTGTAAATACTTTGGTTCTGGAGGAAATACATGCTAGTCTTAACCGTGATAACCGACATACATCTGGGTAGACCAGTGGGAAAAAACTAGTATGTTATATAACTATCCAACCCAAGACACCCGTTAGTAAGTTGTTTGTTTTTTTCTATATTATTTGTTAATTCAATGACAAGAAATGAAAATTACTAAAGCACAATCATTTCTGAAAGATATTCTCTCGCTGTATTCAAATGAATTGACAATTTTGTTCACAATGCTGGAAATTTAGAGGAAATTAAATAAGTTAGTTACAATTCAGCTTCTAACTTTGATTGGAATCTTTGAATAGTCGTTATAACAAGCCTAATGATAATAATACTTGGATGAAATAATGATCCAATCTCCTATTGAAGTGACCGAAATAAAAAGCTTTCTCAATAATTCTCTTGAGTATTCTTCTCTTTTAACTTTTGAGATTTGCTGGATTATGGTTAGAGTTTTTATGAATAAATCTCTTAAGCTTGTTCTCGTCGTAAAGCATGATAAGTTATAGATAGATGAGACTCACACCGTAGGCAAAGAAATTATTATTTTTATTCGTGTCGATAATCATGAAAAAAATAAAACGAATGCGCAATTTAAATTAACAAAATAACAACTGGTGCAAACACTTATTGAAATATGAAATTCATCGCAGGTTTTATCTTGGGTTACACAAGAGAGTCTGAAAAAATCTTACAATGAGCACAACCCATATATAGTTATTGATGTATATTGTAGTGTTTCACCCTATATTTTCAAAGATCATGTGTTCGCATATTTCATATCATTTTTCTCATTTGCACAAAATTCTAAGCGGCTATGTCAATTTCCCAGTACTTTGACTTTCCATAGCAGTTCATTTCACGTCGAGGGGTTGACGCGGCGAAGCGCTTTCGAGTGCTGGGCCCATTGACTACGCAACAATAATGTCTAATAGCGAGGCAGCTAACGACGCTTTTTTGTGTTTTTCATAAAGGAATTTTCTATAGACAAGGGTTGTGAGAGCCCTATGCTTAGTTGAGCTGTGTATATTGAAATATGAAGCAGATATTGTTATTTGAATTTTTTGAAGTGAATTGAAGTTTATTTACTTTACAAATTATTAATCGAATCATGTTTCGCTATCATGTCATTCTCTACACCCGTTAAAAAGAATTATATAAATTAAAGCTAAGATTATTGTTTAAATTTTTCATGAGGCTCATTCCTACATGCTCAAAATAAAATAACTTTAGTTTTTGACGATTATCGGATAAGGAAAATATTTTAACAAAAGTTACTTCTAGCACAAAGTTTAGAAAAATATGGCAACGGGAGAATCGAACAAGCTGTTAATATGAAAATTTTAAATCCGTATGCAAAGTCCTTCCATGAATGTGTGTGCTGAACTTAGAAGCAGCAGGATCATTTTATTTGCCCGACATTTAAGTGTTGCATTCCACTTTTATTTTAATTATTTTTTGCTAGAGAATACTCTCTTTATTAACATGAACCGCGAAATGTAAAACGTAAACAAAAGGGAACACTTCACAACGGGAATGCGTGATATGTCTACTATGCGAGTGGATGTTACAGCAAAGGATTGTTTGAATATACTGGCACAAGTAAAGCTATTTCTTGTTAGTGTATTTTATAAAGAAATTGCAAACTTGGTTCACTATTGTAATTGCTAACTATTAACAGTCTATTACGTTACGCAAGATTAACCTTCTTGTCTAAATCCTCTTTTGTCAATTCGTGGTGACGGTTAAGAATAATGTTCGTCACCATTGCTATTTTCCCGTGGGTGACATAAAAGCGTTAGGGTGCAAACTACTCAGGACAATAATTGTATGAATCATATACATATCGCAATCTGTTTGGCTCCGTTGGTCTATGTCTGGCAGTGAACAATTAAAGATTATTCATGACCTATGAGTTGTTTCATAGAAACCGCTTGGTGGTAAAATTTCTATATTAGAGTATTATAGGCTACAACGGGCGAAATCCGACTGATACGCGATGTCAATTTATAACTATCTATAATTCATATTATAAATGATTAGTTCGTGTAAATAATACTATGGTTGCGTAGAATAAAGTTTCATAAATTAAAAAGACAATATTCAGCTTAATACACTTCTTAGCAAACGCTGAAGTTAGATACTTTCACACTGAAGGTGTGAACACACAAGCATTAAATTTGTCCACCAATATCTATCATCTCTAAAATATTAAAGGCGCAATACTTTATGACAGTGAAAAATCATTACATACTTACACAAGGGCAAAGTAACGGACCAGTCCAGGACTAGTGATGTAATAAATCTAACTTATACTGCCATCTCGCACTCAGTCATAAATCCAACATTTTTAGAACCCAGTGCATGGATTACGAATCGTAAATCTTTCGAGTGTATCCCTCGGGGTACCCGGGGTGCTCAAGATACTCATTTTCTGTAGATGCTACAGAGTTGTAATATAAAATTTCTTTAGTCAATCGTAATAATAAAGATATTGCTTTACGACGAGAATATTTTCTGATATCAACGCCATCTAGGTTATGAGAATAGAAACAGTTGTTATATTAAACACATCATTGTTAAGACTGTAAAGTATTAACTTTATTGATGTTTATTTAGATAATTGGTTTTCTATTGCATTTTTCACTAATTCCACAATGGCCGCTAGTTCAACGTCGTTGTTTAGTAAAGAGGCTAAGCTGTTGATTGAACGGCTAATTTAGATATATACACCAGAAATGGTACAGTATAACAAAAACATAATGTTCATATCTATTGTACTATATTTTTCTACAAATAAGTTTATCCTTATCTTCCAATAAAGATTCAACTGTTTGTTTTGTGAATAAGAGTACTTTGTAGACACGACCTTTTTGCGTAAATGTCACCAGTAAATGTAGAAAATAATAGCAAGAGAAAAACGTTTCAACGTAGCACAAGTCAAACAAAGCAAGAGGGTTGTTGGTGTCTCAGTAAACAAATCTCATATCCTAGACTTTAGGGCTGCCTACAATGCACTTCGAAATGACTTTGTACTACTTTGTATACAATTGAATGAATATTCATCATCAGCCTATTGCAGTCCACCGCTGGATATAGGCCTCTCCTATTGCACGCCACTCTGATCCATTTTGGGCTACTCACATCGTTACTATCATTCTACTGTATCAAAGCTTTAAATAATTACTACAAGTTTTGTCACAATCTTTATAATATATAATCAAAATGAATAGAAAGTTCTTGATATTTTTCTTACAACCCTAAGTTTAAAAAGCCTTTTTATTCCAGTCGACACTGACAAATACAAAAAAACGCATTTCACCGTGAAATGCTCGGGGCCAACTTAAGTTTCACGTGTGAATATAAAAAAAACAAATGCGCTGTAAAGATTTTGTTAGAATAAAAGGAAGTTAGCAAAAGAAAAGTACCTACTGGTGAACAGCGTTGAGGTTTCGTAATACGGATTATTCGAGAAAGGTGTTTCGTGTATTGTTGGAGTGTATTTTTCTGTTATTATAAAATAAAATGTACATAGAGAGTAGATGACAGGCATTTATTTCTTTATTTTATTATTTATGCACAAGTACAAATGCGGACCTAATGTCGTAGACATTCTCTAACAATCGACCTTAGGGCGATGCATAGCCAATCATAGTAGATGCACAGAAATTAATAATTAAAGTTTGAAGGATAAGAGAATAATATACATACTCTACATAATACATATATCCTGGTGGATAATAACTTTGGTGATCTGAGCCACAGACTCACGTCTAATTCAGACACCAGTCCTGTTACAATTGCTGTATTGTGGTCCTTGTTTTGTATTGTGATAAAAAATAATATTGCATGTATTTAGTGATTGTAAGAAGAGAAATAAAATTATTATAATTATTATTATCCACACATTTACATACATAAATACACATAATACAAATTCTATATGAGGAGAGTATAAAATTAGAGGTGGGTCTAATGAAGTGTTTATAAAATGTTTCCACACTAAAAATTTGATTGGTTTTTTAGTTTTTGCCTTCCTGATCTTGAGAGTTCTATAACAGAATAGATTGTCCTAAGAAAGTAAAATGTACAAAGTCAGAGCGGTGAGTGATACATTTACTTGCTACTAAACTAAAAGTGTTGTTTGATATTTCAGTATCAATTGTATCTTAATGAAAAATAATCACAGAAAAGAATAGAACAGATAGAACAAGGGTATGTTTTTACATACGTACAGACACTTAACATAGCATTAATATCATAGGTCGATTATAAAAGTTGTCAATAAATTGGAATATGTTTAAATAGAGACTTATGTCGAAACTAATTACTAAAAGGATGATAGAACGTTTTAAACTACAGTCGTGGCTAACACGTAATTAAAATTGTATGAAGGGATTCAAAGATTTCACACATTGCATCTTTCTGTTATAGCAAAACACTTTACCCACCATTTAATTACTGCTGCCCTAAGAGTAAGGTAAGATGTATGATGAATTCTCATTCTTAACATTATAATTTAATTTGTAACATTATTTACCGGCCGTTGAGATCTGCGATTAAAGGCGTAGCTAAACGAATTTTATAAAATATTTTGAACATCACTGTGTACTTGTTACCAGTATATAGGACAAACTAAGTAAAATATACAAAAATGAGCCGTCTCAGGAGGTCTGGTAAATGTAAAACGTAGAATTATAGTTTTTTAATGTAGCCTGACTTTGACTGCCTCCGTGGCGCAGTGGTAACGTATGCAACTGCAATGCTTGAGGTCTCGGGTTCGATTCACGGGTCGAACCAAATGTTTGTATGATCTGCAAATATTTGTTTCGGAGTTTGGGTGTTTTCTATGTTTAATATGTATGTATATGTGTATTTCTATCACTAGCTTGGGACTAGATGGCGTTGTGAGTAAGATGTCCGAAATATAATTAATTAGCGTAATCTCACTCCATTATTATTACATCATGCTATTACTCCACAGAGTATTCATATGCAAAAACAGCTTATTGCATAATTCGCTAACATCCTAAGTGTTCCATTTGACATGGAATTCATTAAAGTATACAATATGTAGGATTTGCAATGTACATTTGAAATACAATGATGTTCACTGAAGCAGTTACAGTTACACCTGTGTGCAAACAAGTCACTGGAATACTTACCCAGTCAACAGATGGGCTCGGCTTGCAAACACGAACGTTCTCTAACAGTAAAGCCGAAAAATGTAAAGACAAATATTTTGCACAGGTTTTTCTATTGAAGTTTTTTTTTAAGATGCATCTTCGAACCTTACAAATTTGAACTTAAGTCTGTAAAGCGTAAGTAACGTTCATAGTTTCCAATAATTAATATTTAGGACTGAAATTAATAGTCTCAAGCACTTTAATAATAAAGTTGAAAACATACTATGTATATGTATTTTGTTTTGCTTCAAAATAAACATACAAACAAAGGGATAATAATTTATTTATTGACTGCCTCGGTGGCGTAGTGGTACGCGTATGCGACTGCTAAGCTTGAGGTCTCGGGTTCAAATCCTGGGTCGGACCAAATGTTTGTGGAATCTGCAAATATTTGTTTCGGAGTTTGGGTGTTTTCTATGTATAGTATGTATGTATTTACAAAAAAAAAAGTATATATAAGTATTTATATCAGTTGTCTAGTACCCATAACACAAGCACTGCTTAGCTTGGGACTAGATGGCGTTGTGTGTTAAATAGATGTCCGAAATATTTATTTTATTATTTATTATTTATAAATTATATTTTGTTTTTAATTTTAAATTTATAAACTGCCAAGCCCATAAATTGAATTTTTTTCCCTGATAACTTTAATTCTAATCTCTAATCGCGATGTTAATTGAAAGGCCTCTTAAACTTTTGAATGTAGAATGTAAAAATTTTACAGAGGAACTGAAAAAATCTTCAACCTTTAAAATTCTGCACTTGTTTTTTATCAGGTTGCGAATTTTCAAATTTCCTCTCAAACCTCTGCTTAAAAGTTTAAGACTCTAAGCCTATTTATTCGTAAATTGACTGAAAATCTAAACATATCACGGTAATATTCTTTGAAGGAATTTTAAAATAATGAAATAATTATTTATGAGCTGAGTAAGCCTCTGAAAGCGCCTTATTTTTTTGCTTTCTTAAAAAGCCATCAAATCACATAACAAAGAAACAAGCATGCTCTTATAAATTCCTCATCATAGATTACGAGTTAAATTTGAACCATATAACAATATTCACTATAGTAAAGTTTGTAACTGGAATCTAGAGTCCAACAAAGAAACAGTGATTAAAACATGTCGTCACGAAACTTCGACCAAGTTTCGAGATAGGTAAAGTTCTGCCCGAGTTGTTGATGTGGTTCTAATGCACGAGTAAGAGTTGTGTTTGGTTCGCTTTGGTCTTGCCATAAATTCATTAGGCGGAGATACTTAAGTTGTGAAGATGTACAGTCACGGACATAAAAGGAACTACGAGTAGATGGTGTAACAGACGAAGGGGGCGGAATGGAAAAGTTGCACACGAAAGCAATATTTGATTGTTGTTGCCAATACATTAATATATGCTATTTCAGAACTGTATAGCGCTGACAAGTAGAAACTTACATAAAACGTATTTGTAAATCTAAATAGTTATAAATGTTTGGTTGAATGCGAATCTCCAAAATGCGTAGAGACAGCGAGAATGTCGTTCAGAAGGCACTGGCACTTCCTGAAGGCAGGAAAGGAAGAGGACGGCCGCCCTTGACGTGGTGGACTAGTATGGCCAATCTCATGAAGAAGAGACAATTACCAGACTCGACAACCCAGGACAGACTATCCTGGCGCCGAAAGATAAGGAGAGCCGACCCCACCTAACGTGGGAAGGGGCAAAGGAAAACAATGAATGCGAATCTCCAAAACTACTGGTCCGATTTGAAAACTTATTTTAGATTTAGGTAGTCCAGTTATCTTGGAAGACTATATATATCATCGCGCTACGATCAAATTGAATTGAGTATCAATAAAAATATTGCGAAAACGGGGGAAAATTATTTATATTAAGAGCTTCCATTGTGTGTGCAAACAATGTTGCAAAAATAGTGTTTGCAACCAACGCAAAAAGAATGGGTCTTTCGTAGGTATAATGTATATATTATATTTTCAACTACATACAAAAAAAATACATTCAAAACCGATATACAAATACTATACGAAATGCATTCAAGTTTCACTCTATTTTTACTCAGCACAGTACAGTGCACAGGAATATCAAACTATTTCCAGAAACCAAGCCGTGTCCAATATAAATTCAGAATACCGCTATACCTATTAATGACTTCACAACCTCAATATCGCCTTTATTACATTCGGATCAAGCTAAAATTGTGTGCCAGCTTTCAAACTGAAAATTCATTGTATTGCAGTCAAGAATCTCTATTACTAGATCTATGTAAAATACACAAAAAGAAGTATGCATTTTATTAAGTCGTTTTGAATACTTTTGATATATATAGGATCCGATCTGATCCGGCAAACGTTGTTTTGCCAAAAAAAAATTAGGGATGGGTACCCCTAATTATTTAGGAGTATGGAAAATAGATGTTGACCGATTCTTAGACCTACCCGATATGCACACAAAATTTCATAAAAATCGTTCCAGCGGTTTCTGAGAAGATTGGAACAAACACCACGACACGAGAATTTTATATATTAGATTTGTTATCGTTTTTATATCTATGTTTTGCAAATATGTTAATATTAGCGTATATAATGATAAGAGTTAATTGAAAACAGTCATAAAAAAATCTAGTATTGATGATTTGCACTAAATGAATGCAATAAAAAATGTATTCCAATATTAACCCACCGATAAAAATCACAAACTCCAATATTATCTGGCGATGTATTCATAATGGTAATACAATTCAGAAAACTTATATTCAATTTCTAAAATACAAAGATTATTGAGTATTTCTCAATTCAATTTAAAAATACCAAAAGTAATGCAATCTGGATATGATATGATACTAGTATAATACATAAATTTGAGACAAATTTTGACTTTTTATACATTTTGAATACACGAATCGAAACGCCACAACGCGTTTCCGACAACAGCAGCACATTTAAATTTCATCAAGGACCCGCGAGAACATCCCTAGCGGTGCAAAATTGTATTTTCTGCTTGAGAGAAGCGAATATGAAAGGACATGTCTTCCACATTTCGAATCCTCGCCGATTCGTATTTCATTTTCTACACATCAGATTCCGTTATGTTGATTCGACTGATATTTTCGGGATCGTTTAGGTATGTGATGATATTAATCTCTTTTCATATTTATTTTACTTATTACTGATCCTAAATTTATTTAATAACAAACTCAGAGGATTTCATAAAAATATTGATTGGTGTTGTTATTTGACCAGCAGTGGACATCTATCAGTTGAGATTTTGATATAAATATTGAATTTTAGTGCTAGTAAAACTACTAATATTTTCTTAACATAACATGGAATAACTGAAGACTGCACAGTTGACCCAGAGGTATAAGCGGCACGCCGCTTTCTACTGAAAAATAAAGAGAAAAATAGGTCCAAGACAGTCAAACAAATAATTCGTTAGACACTGTTAGAAAATAGGATCTGCAGTGAGCTCAATAGAATAAAGCCCAGACTTAGTTTGTTGCACCAAAGCATAAATTTTAAGCTGAATCCTTTGCGACATTTTATCTTATAGATACAGAGCAAAGATGCAGTTCGCATCCACAAATTATATTTGCCTGGTTGCCTATTCTCATTTCGGTCAACTTTCCACGGAATAAAACGAAAATCTCGTTAATTTTGTCACAAAAATCAATTTCGTGATATTAAATTATTAACACGTCAACTTTGGATGAAATATGAGGTGATCCTACGATAAAATAATTTATAGGATACCAGCTTTTGCTTGTGGCCTCGAACGCTTTAAATTATGTTACATGTTTTTACCCTCGCGGACAGTTTTATTCAAGTTTTCTAGATTATCCTTTACATTTTAGCAGTAATATACAATTAAAGAATGCAGATAGATGCAGACTGCCCAAGACCGGGATAGTTGGCGCTCCTTGGGGAGACCTACATTCGGCAGTGGACGGCAAATGGTTGAAATGAATACAATTAAAGAATAATATTATCCATACTATAATATAATAAATACAAAAGTTACTCTGTCGGTCTGTCTGTTACGTTCTGATTTCAATGAAATTTGGCATGTACCTACTACTTTTTACCGCGATAACTTCACTAGTGTGTAATCACACACAAGTGAAGCTGCGGGCAAAAGTTAGTTAATTATCTAACTAATAAGTAATATTATTTTCTGCTACTACTAAAATTAATTGAATTTACAAAACATGTTTCATCGTAAAATCAACTTGTGCCATACAATTATAATATAGGGAATAGCAACACAACCTACAAATGTGAGTCAACAGAATATAATTTCGGAAATGAAACTCGTGCAAAATGCAATTTCATTACTTTTCCAATCTCAGCATTTCGCAGCCAAAGTGCTCCACACTACTCAGTGGTAACATATCATATGATATTATGATATTATTCTACGATTCAGTAATATTTGTTATTTAATGTTCCTTTATATATTAAAGAATTTACAACTCTTAAAGACAGTCACCACTTGCTGACACACTTCGTAACAGACTATCGTAATAACAATTTATTTGTCAAATAACATTACACTTCATAATATCATAACAGATGGGTAACTGTATCCTATTCTATGCCTATTGCCTGACACGCGCTTGGCCGGTTATTTTATCTAATAATACGACTTGGTAACCGCTGATTCAGTTAATTAATCTATGTAATGTAAACTGTAATTAGTGCTTAAACTCAGATCAGATTAATAACTTCATAATCAATTTGATGTAACGAAAAACTTTTCGAATATTTAGATTATACACCCAAGTGAAATTAATGCGGGTCATATAAGGCGCACTAATAATCTCTTTACCCGAATCATGACATGAAAATTGACGATAGAGAAATGAGAGAATATACCCCAAAGTTGTACCGTATAACATGCTGAACCGCATAACGACAAAAATGGTAGCATGTTGGAGTAATAGAGATATTAAAATTTGAAAAGACTGAAGTTGAAAAAAGTTTACCGAAAATTTTATGAACAGTAAAATCGAGTCTTATGTAAAAGTGACACGTTGTAGCAATTTGTTACGTAGTCTAAAAAACTATTAAAACAAACAAAGCTAGAACAATTATAATGAGAGATAGTTTTTTCGCGAACAAAATGACGTAAGCGTCTGGAATTTCAAGCGATTCGTTCAACGTATTATAAGTGCTCAACGTACAAAACGAATAAGCACACTTTTCGATTTTAAGGTGACATTGATAACGTTTTACTTCACGTGTTTGTGTAAACTGAATATCAGTTTACACAAACACGTTAGTTAGTTCGAAAAATTAATGGTCTGTTATAAAAACTAACAAGCTCTTGATATTCAATATTTCATTATATAATGTTTATAAGGTAGATAGTATTACGTAGCACATTATTAGGTAGTATTACGTGACCCAGATAATTGCACTCGAATGTATCACACTTCTTGAAATCTCTTTAATTTTAAGTGCTCAGTATTAAGCGGCGTTCCATTTAATTGAGCCATTAGGGAAGTGGTCTCAGTCTAATTTACACACGCAGTTAACTTTTGCAATGTAGTTGGAACAGTAATTTAGTTAATATAACTAACATTATAACTTTCTGTCTAATAGATAGTATCTTTAATGTATTAAATTTAAACTCATATCAGACTTTGTAATCTTCATTGCATCTATTATAAAAATTACAAACACGATAACATATTTCAGCATAGATTAGTATTTTTATATTGTATTTCAAATCACTTTCGTTTCTAGTTGTTTATTACTATTCGAATGATTTTTATCATATTTTTTTTTAAAGAATAGTATGAGTTCAAATAATTTGTTTAATTTTTATGATGAAATTATGACGTGAACAGAGTAGCATGTCAGGCTTACTAGCCACCTTGAATCTCTGTGTCTTGTATAATCTATTCTGGTAATCAATTTATGGTCGAAGTCTTCACGCAAATTGTGACAAGTTTTCGGTAGAATCTAATTTATGTGTTTGAACAAGTTGTTTTAATTATTACTTATCTCAAATAACATTAACTAAATTTTATTTTATATTTAACTTCATGACAGTGTCCTGTAACTTATATCGTTATTTCGCAAGAAACGCTTTTCTAGCAGTCGGTCACCCTAAAATCAAACTCAACACATCAAACGATTTCCAGAGAAACAGTTGGCTGCCAGGCGCTTATTCTATATTGCTAAAGCCAAAACTCACAAGCACTTGTATCACCGATGTCGCTTCAAGGCTAAATTCTTGATACTCCGCGGTTGAATGTGTAGTATTAAGGCTATCACTATCCAATGATCTGCCATTGTTTTAAACGTATTAATGAAAACTTTTGTTCTATAATTTGAAGTATTGTTACAAAAAGAACCACATCATTTTAGGTACGATTTAACATATCTTTTGTTTGTTTACAGGTTCTCTTCGACAGCTTTACACTCGGTCGCTTTACTTCCTTCACTGAAGATGGCTGTCCAGACGGATATATGCAGATTCAAGAAGCCTCACGACCTCAAGTTGGCGGTTCATGGTGTGGAACTTCCTGGGGCCCATCTATATATTATAGTGAAACAAAATCTATCACGCTTATAATAAGACTTCTTCACTTGTCTAAGGAACAAAACAATTATAATTTTGACTTTAGAATGGCCTATAAAGTTTTGAGAAGAGAGTATGCGACTGTTCGATATGGAGGGACCCCTCCTTCGGGTATGTAAATAATTTGATATCGATAATGTTTTACTATCTTACTAGCCAAATTAACATTCTACAAATGCAAATGTTATTAGTAAACTAGCAAATGTATCGCATGTACGTTTCCAAAACAAAACACTAGCCAATAATAAAAGAGAATAGAGCCGTTTATTATGTCATTTATATATTTTTATTGATTGAAGAAGCAAGAGACGGCAATTACGGTCATCCCAAAAAAGGCTATCTATCACTAAAATATAGTCGCACCACATGTCAATGATGCAATATAACTAAAGTAATAGTTGATTATAATTGTCTACCAGAGAAAATGACCTAACTTTACTGAGGTTACTGTTTCGATTTCATTTAATACATATCTAAGCTAAAATTGCCTGTGTTACTGTAGAGTATATAGTAACCCTTTTCAATCCCAATATTTTCGAAAATCCGCGTGTGTAATAATAGTATCTCATTTTCAGAGCGGCCTTTTTTCAAACTCAGGCCGGTACCTTATCCCGTAAACATATCACGCGGCGAGGATACGAATGCTCCAAAGACGACAAAAACTCCCGAGTATTACCTCGGGGATTTGATCTCAGGAACTTATTGCTCACGGATATTCAGTGACTGTGATCGTAAAAATTGTAGGTTACAATCACCAAATTTTCCAGGGGTTTACCCTAGAAACTTAACCTGTTATTATGCAGTACGACAACACGAAGTGCCTCAAGGAAAACATGCTTTGATAGTTGTGAAGCAGCCTAACGGCCAACTAGTTTCGATTAGGAGCCAAAAAGCTTTGTATGCGGCGCAACAAGAAAGGGGTAACAATGGAAGGGAGTTGAAGTTTTGGCAACAGTGTGACGAAGTTCAAGACTATGTGACGGTATACGACGGTTACACAACAAGAGACCCAGTAATTTTGAGGTTTTGTGGTGGAGGTGTGTCCGTCCCGGAAGCAATATCAAGCGGTCCTGAACTATTGGTGGAATTTACTACGTCACCTTTTGGAACGTTCTTACAGCCTGCTACATCGCAATCTTTACATGGATTCCAATTAGAAATAGAGGTAACATTTTTCACATTACAAATATTTTATTCAAATGCAGTTTTAATGTAGGAATATAAAAACTACGTGCGTTTTATGCGGTTTAGAAACTTTGCTAGCGATGGGTAAAGTTTTTGAACTCATTTCGCATTTTCCTCTTTCTTCACAAACTTATAGAAACTATGACTGAGACTGATATTTTTTTTATAAAATACAACCACATTTTTAACATCAATGTTAATTATTTTACATAGACATTAATTGATACGTTGAAAATGTTAGGTCATAAATAATATAACTTAGTTATTTAAAATAAATAAATAAATTTGAAATAAGTTATCACATATTTTATTGAAGCATTAATTTAATACTACCATTTACACTATATAGTCTCTAAAAAAGCCTCGCCTCACTAAAAAAAGTTTTAATTATTTGAAAACAGGCCAAGTTGGAATTACGGGTTTTTTTGTGCATAATTGCATCATACTACTAGAAGCTTTGATACGTGAACATTTCTAAAAATTAAATAAAGATACATATACACTATGTCCACTTCACTTTATACGACTTTAAAGTCTACATTTTTCTTTTAAAATAAATATTTCTGTTCTGAGCTAACTTCTGATCATAAAAAAGATTACACACATGAAAAAGCGTGGTACAATTTATTTATCTTTGTGTGAATATGCAGAAATTTCAAAACATTTGTCTTAGTTCCGTAAAAGATTCTAGCTATCATAACCTAACCAATTCGAATATGACCCATTTCAACTTTAAGTTACCAGCATAACCTATTAAAAAACTATACTTACTTAAAGAATGACTTATCTCAAATTACCCCGCAATCTTACTTCGAAGGTCAATCGAAATTAATGCCGTAATATATCACAATAAAGTGTTATTTAAAGTGTTTCATTCTCCGTGAACAATAATAAATCACGCAGAGCCCTGAAGGCCTCACTTGGGCCCCTGCCAAAGTGTAATTAGTAACGTAGGCTCGCACGGTCGGCCATATTATGAAGCGAACGCCTCTACACCAACCCACATTGTTTTAACTTATGAAATTGGTGTACGACCCACATCTTTCACTGTTCAAAAAACTTCATTACGTCATCTATTCAGAGTTTTCTGTTTTTGTTTATATTAATCTACCCTCTGAATATAGATTACCTCACAATATTCAATGAGTTTCTTTCCTGAGTTTATATGTGCATGTATAATTACCGAAAACGAACAAAAAAACATGTTCTTATGACGTTCAATATAGAAGTATAATTATGATTTACTATAGTCGTTCCAATACTTCATTTAACTTTTGACAGATCACGCACATAAAGTTTTGTAATAATTTTTGATACAATGTACTACAGATAATACTGTACTTTATGGGCGGGCTCCGCCTACTTAGGGATGTGCCATTCGTAATTAATGACCACAGACTATAAAAACGGTTTTGAAATAAATCGATTATCGATTATATTAATAAAACATACAATAAAATTATTGTGATTATATTTTATATCAAATCACGTAAAAAGCTTTATTATTTTGCATTAAAATGCCCTAAATGTCTCTGTTTCAATGCATAAATAATTTGCGTAATGAAAACAGTTCCATCGTACTCGTACCTAGTAATGGGATCGAATGTATTCGCCGCAAATTAATGAATCTAAAATAATTGTTTAGACTTACTATAGTTGGTTCAAATAAAAACTACCTGCGGTACCTACTTGTAATGAACAGGTACAAAATGTTGAAATTCGTAGTAATTTACGGATTAAAAATAAAACAACCAAAAGAGGTACTGTAATACTAATTTTAATTATAAAGAATCGTCTTCTTCGTATGGCCAGGAATCATCATCACTTGAGTTCTCAGTAATATTGATTATCATTTCTTGGATAGATAAATTGTCGAATGCAACATCCCGATCCCAATCCGACATTATCACCTTCTTTGTTTTTTCTACAACATTCGCCCAGTTTTCTGGAGTTACTTTTTCACACGCATTTTTCAGTAAATTCAGCATTTTTCTTGCGGTGAAAGGAGGAGTTGTATTGTTCCTCGCAGCATATCCTTTGACTTGTGCCCAGATCATTTCAATTGCATTATATTGGCAGTGATATGGGGGAATTCTGAGGACGGTATGCCCATGCTCTGCTGCCATTTCATCTATGACGTATCGTTTTGGCAGCTTCTTTGTTTTTAATATCTTTACTAACTCTACTTTTAGTAGGGACTCATTCACCTCTTCGCCATTGTCACGGAGCCAGTTTATAATTTCATGTTTTTTGTTGGCCTGTGTTGGTATTTTATTAATTTGACGAGAGTGATAAGGTGCATTATCAATAAATATTATTGATGGCTCTTCGAGTGATGTAAGCATTTCTCTGAACCACTTTTCATACACGTTCGAATTCATCTCCTCATGATAATCTCCTGTTTTCTGGGATTTAAAAGCTAATAGAGCGCCTGGCACAAATCCTTTTACTGTTCCTGCATGACAATTATGACAAATAATCAGTCGTTCGCCTTTTCCCATTGGTACTGTAGAAGTGGAGCCAACGGTGTTGTCAGTCCAAGTTTTTGACAGCGTATGATTCGCATTGAGCCAAGTTTCATCTGTGAAAACAACATTCGACCAATCTTCTATTTTTTTTGCTTGTCTTAAAAAATCGCATCTATACAAAGCAATATCATTGCGTTCCATTAAAATTTTTCGTTTGTCACATTTTTGGAATAACATTCCAATGTCTTTCAATACCTTTGTCAGAGAAGATTTTTGACCACGGAACAAACCACTATTTCGAAGAGATTGTGTTAGTTTTTTTAATGTTGGAATCTCTTTTCTTTGATAATAGTCGTATATATGACGACGAATAGCATCAGCGTCAAAATTGTCAACGGCTGTAACTTTACTAGGCGGACGTTTTTTCTTAGGTGTAGATAGCTTATTCTGTTCCATGCCACTGCTGCCGTAGCCTTCTTTTGATATTTTTGCCACTGTTGGAGCACTAATACCTAATGCTGCTGCAACACGGTCTCTAACTTGAGTCACTGGTATAAGAGGCCCACCATTACGGCTTTCCTTTTCAAAGTATTCACGAAGTCGCAAGACAAACTCTCTTGTTTGTCCTTTGAGTACTTTCTTTTTTGGCATTTTGACAGTAACGAAGGCAGGAACGATACGCTCAACTCAACCAAACGTGAGAATTCACAAATAAATCAATACGGAGGAATATAAATACTCAACTATATTGAAGGTTACTCATTGAAATACTGTAGATTATTTTAAAATAGACATAGAGAGATTTAATAAAGATCATCAATAGTTTAACAAATACAATATTAACCACTGAATTACAACACAATACAATAATACATTTTGAAAATTCAGTTCCTTTTATATATTTTTTCATGACATAGAACCGTCATATTTGAACAACATTCTTTTAATCCATTTCTTCTTTATTTTGACAAAGGAGGTCGCACATTGAAATACATAGAAATATGAAGTACGAAATTATCTATAAAATAATGAGTTTGTTAAATCGATTAAAACTTCTTAATGCATAAAATCGATCGATGAAAGAAATCGAATAGGTAACGGGTCAGGGTATCACTATTTGATTAAGTATTAGAGCTGTCAAAAGTTAAATAAACTATTGGAACGACTATAATCATAATAATACAACAGTCAATGTTACAATTTCGCTTACATATTTGTCCGTTTCACCTCAAACGAAACTGAAGAAATCTATTTTTTAAATCTATATAGGTAAATATATTTAGTGATGAGACGTAAAGAGCTCTTTACTATTATTGTAAATTCATATCTAGATTCCTTTAACGTACATTTATATAAACCTATTCTACCTAAAATAAAATAAAAACAATACATATAAAGTTGTTGGTTGATTCTTAAAAAAATGCGTAAAAAAATCTTTTAAGAGACTCTCTATTAATATAAATAAAATAATTAATGATGTAAACCGCAATTAATCAATTTTAGGTTAGATTTGTGGATCAGCAATCCCCTACATACGCAAAGAACAAAAGAGCTTGCGAATTTTGGATACGAGGAACTGGGCGTGGGATATTAGAGCATCCGCAACATTCACTACCTCCGAACACAACCTGCTTATATTATATGCAGGGGATAGACACATCGGGGCCATCCGGAAGAAACATAATCTACAGAAGACCCTCGTTTTCAGCTCCACGATTTAGAGTATGGTTTTCAGTATTGAAATTTTATGTGACCAATGCTCTGAATCCAAACTTGCCAGAGGACGAGTACTGTGGAAGTCATTTAAATATATGGGATGGTCCGATGAGAATATCGGCCGGATGCAGCGATATTTTTTGGTAAGTTATATTCTGTAGTTGTTAGGGAACTTGAGTTGGGTGTATTTTACGCGATATCATAAAGAAGCCGGTTATCATCTACTTGCATAAAATAGGAAATGAAAAAAATACTTTCTACAGTTTTATCTTGATTTAATCGCATTGAAAACGGAAATGTTTGTAATATTCTTTTAATTAGTATTTCGGGTGTCCATGGGTGGCGGTAATCGCTTACCGTCTGCTCGTTTGCTCCCTATACAATAAAAAAAAAAAAAAGTTAATTGTTCAGGCATTCTTTTATGAGCTAGACAGACTAGTATTCGTTAAAAGTCGTATTACAAGGTTAATTTAAAACTAGAGAAGTACAAGTGGCGACCTTATCGCACAAAGCAATATCTTACAGGCAACCATGGGATGGTAAAAATACAGGGATGAAAGGTATAGGGTAGCCTGGAGTATTAGAAAAGGATGGGAAAATGAAATTAAAGTAAAATTTACAAATTATATAAAGTAATACCAACATATAGTGTGCAGGATTAAAAAACACATATAAATAAATGCGTGAAACATATACATATTCCAGTTAGGTCATAACTGAGGTTATAACTGAGTATAGCAAAATGGGACATTGACATCTCTTAAGTAATATTCCTTTACCAGACTCTTAAATGCAGTCAATGTTTCCACACGTCTTATTTCGACTTCTAAGGCGTTCGACACTAAATTATTTCAATTTTAGATATCAAAATTCTAACAATTCCACGTTCATTTTTGAAATCATGAAAGTTATAGATTTAATTTTCTCATCGTGTCTTTTATTGAAATTTCCAGTGATAAAGAGCGGTCGGTCCAAATGTCAAGAGCTACTTCCCCTCAATCAGTGATAGTTGGTCGTCCTCCTACAAATGCCACGTTGGTAGCTAGATTCTGTCGTGAAAGAGCACCGAGGACCTGCGAACATGCTCTTTTACGAAGATCCAGAGCGTGCGCAAAGACTGAAAGCTTTCTGTCAAAGGGAGATTCTATGACATTGGAATTAAAATTGACACAAGGGACTGCTTTAAAGTAAGTCACCTGGCTGTAATTGTTATAGACTTGTGTTCTTTTATGTTACACTCGCAAATATAATATCTTAGTACTTCAACTTATACAAATAATGATAATACGAAAAAATTACACAATTTTAAAATACATTTCTTTAATTACATTGATAGTATAGTCGTAGTTAGTTATTAGAGATAGGTATAGTAAAAATAAGAAAAATACAAAAACGATATCAAAATTAAACGATCTACTACACCCTTTTTCTCTTCCCTAAATAAGTTATTGCAAAATTTCAATTTACTATATTTAATTAAAGTTTTCACTGTTCAAAACCTTTCCAAGACGTTATTTTTTACAAAAAGTGTAATAATAACACTAAAAGTAAAGTAACTAATATATTTTCATAAGTAGTTTGATAAAGTTTTGATTGTAATAGGAATTCTCAAACACGCTATCAATAAGTACCTACATACTCATACATACTTTACAAAGTGACTAATAAACACATCATTTTATTATAATTTTTTTATCAGGCGTATTGACTTAAGTAATCAAAGTATTGATTTATCACTGATTGCAAGACTTCCCCATGACGTAATTTTGTCATTATTTACGGTACATTACAACACTAAACTTGACTCTTTATTATCTAGTATTTATCTCTTCTCCTAATATATAAAATTCTCGTGTCGCGGTTACCAAACTCCTTCGAAAAGGCTGGACCGATTTTTCCATGTGGAGAATTCTCTGATGTAACTATCACTGTTCCAATTTTCAGGCCGGTTTATTTCAAAGCTCTTTACGAGTTCGTCGACTTGCATCAAGACGGTGAGCCATGGGGCCGAGGATCCTGTTCCCGAAAGTTTGCCTCAAGATCATTTCCAGAAGCACCACCGGATCCACCTATAACCTTTTCTTCGCCCAGGGATGTATTTTTATATGGCAGAGGAGGAAATCGAAATATAAGGTAAGTTTTATTATTGTCTGAGAAAAATGGTATTGTCTGAGAATAAGGTATTTACAAGAAGGTATGCACATGATAATGATTATGTGTCTATATTTATATATTTTCTTCCTTTCTAAATAATATTCATGAATTCAAGTATTTTAATAATAGTTCTTAAGTGAAATCTTGAAATATTTTTGTTTTTTTGGCGGTAATTTACGAAAAGAGGGGATTTTAACACAACAAAACGTATTAATGTAAAGTATATTTAAAAATAATTTATTTTGTAGCTGTACATACCGCTTCGAAGCTAACCCAGGCGAGGTCATAAGACTCCGTGTATGGGGCATACGAAGTGGAGGCAGACTATGTCGATCTGTACACTCGGCCCACTCACCTTGGTACCGGTGTGCCGGTGAAGTTACTGCAGCTGTCAGAATATTTGACAAACCTTGGAGAGACGCTGGATCAAGGATACCAAGGGATTGTTTATGCAGGTATTTTAGAAAAAAACTTTACAAGGAAATACTTTTCAAGGTTAAAGATTTACTGGAACATGCTAAAACAGAAAGAAATCAAACGATGCTTTAATCACTCGCAGAAGAATATAACCTTCCTCCATTAACATAAAACGTAGTTCTAATTATTCAAATTATTTTTCAGTGATGTTGGTGACTATGAGTTCACATCAATAGCTACAGTAGCGGAACTAAAATTCGACGTCGTCAATATGTCAGCTTCAGACGATTTCCGATCTTTTGGTTTCGAAGCATCTGTAGAATTTGTTAGATTAGACACGGGTTGTGAAACTACACATAGAGTTTATGGAGCAAGCGGCGAATTAAGGCTTTCCTCGTCCTCGCCGATGTCTGAATCGGTAAGTAAGGTTTACAGATTGACATTTGTTAAGTCCCTTTGGGTTTATTTACTCTAAAACTTCAATGTTTTTAAGAATCTAAATATTAATAAAGCATTAAAAACCGCTATAATGAAAATTAAAACTTTGTAGGAACTAGGAGTAAATCAGTAAAATACGTGTTTAAAAAAATTAAGACTACGTTTCACTGAGGTCAAGTAGACCTAAATCATTAAAATCCTTAAGGCCACATGCCATCATGTATTCAACTATTTATCGACGCAAGACTAAACTAAAATCAACTTCTTATTAGTTTGATAAATAAAAAACGTATTTTTTTATATTTCAGGAACGTTGCGAACGTCGTCCATGGGTGATTGATCCCGCCCCTGGACGCTACCTTTACCTGCAAATCCGTGGCAGCATCATTAGAGAACCTGAGCTGGATAATTTCACACTCTTAAATAATATCACAGTAGCTCCAGATATGAGGCATTTATGTAGGACTCCGAATAGAATTGCTGTGTATACTGGAGGACTTACTCCTACATTCATATGTCCTGAACCTCAGGAAGAACAGGTAAAAAGACAAATTCTTTATTAATAACCTAAACCAATAACCTTCTAACCGCTAAAAAATAATAGATGAGACTGTTTTTGGATCTTCGGATCGAATCGGAATTCTAAGACCATTTTCACTTATATGAAGATATGCAAAGTTTGTTTTAAAGTTAAATTTTGTACTAGCCGAGTCCCTCGGTGCTACCCGCGGATTAGTTACTCCTTATTCCATCATCTATCTGCCAGTAAAATTTATGTAAAAATCGGTATAGCCATTCTATGATTTGCCGGAAAAAGTAGACAGACAGACCGACAAACGTCAAAAAAAATTTTTTTTTTATTTTGTTACATGTACCGTGTATACATTCATATGCAATTAGTAAAAAGCGGTTATTTTAATATTACAAACAGACACTCTAATTTATTATTAGATATAATTTATTTATTTATTTGTTAAGATGTATTATAGATCAAACAGATCGCAGAAAATAGATTGCGATTACTCCATCGACAAGGATCTAGCCCTTAAATTGGGGGAGGGGGGAGTTAAAAAGGCGTACTTTCATGCTCTTTTTATGCTAGACAAGATGCATTTTCTGAATATCATTCTCAATAGCTTCATTATTAAACTGTATTATGTGATTTCCTCTTCTCAGATGGATGACATGGTAGAGGTGTTCTCTGAAGGCTGGTCCAAAGAAGTAGATCCTTTAACACGTCATGTCTTTGCATCAGCTTCAGCTTCAGACCAATTTAATTTAGATTGGCCAAGGGCTCTAGGCGTGGAACTTATAGCCGTAGAGCCTGGCTCTTATTACGTATCATGGTTGGAACTTTCTAGAAGGTAATTGATTTCTTTATGATTTTTATTTATTTCAAGTAACTTACAAAAAAAAACTTTAAGAATATGTTAGAAGAACTTACGTCTGTGCTATAAGACGTTACTTAGTACCAAATTTAAAAATTCTGAGTTCACATAAAGCACCCTGTAGGTTTTGGATCCCTTGGGAGTGTCGAAAATTTGCAGTATAAAAAGCTGTATCTTTTGATTGCGTTAGCTTAGAACTTTGATTTTATCAACGATCCAAGGGATGGTAGACTTGAGTATTTAAAGTAAATTTCAGCTTTATACCTCCTGAGAAAAAGGGCTTTGACAGACAGCCAACAACAAAGTGATTCTGTAAGGGTTCCAGTTTTTCCTTTTGAGGTACGGAACCCTAAAAATTAATTCATTGAAGAGATTGAATTTAACGTTAAACTGTACTGACATTACAAATTTTTAGCATTGTTCTAAGGCCAACTTTATTACTGTATTAGGTACAATATAATATCACTTAAGCTGCCTTGAAGAAACCACATATAAATTAAAATGACAACGTTAATAACTACGCAGGAGTGGATATAAATAAGTAACATGTAATGTTATCGTATACTCAGACACGCCAGTTCCCACGGAGGCGTGTTCGCGCTGTCAGGCGATTGCGAGTACCGCTGCCCGTCGCTGGACGCGTGCATCGCGGGCGCGCTGTGGTGCGACGGCGTGGCGCACTGCCCGCGCGGCGAGGACGAGCGCCTCGCCTACTGCTCCGCGCTGCTGCGCGTGCCGGCGCACTACGCCGCCGCACTTCTAGCGCTCACTGCTCTAGCGGCGGCCGCTGTGGTTAGTATATCTCTTGCTATACAAGTTATATAGTAAGGGACCATCATGCGACGTCATGTTACCATTCTTTTTTTTTACGTGTGGATACCCCCTCGGGCTGTCACCCCGCCGGGGTCTGCGGCGGGGTGGTGTCGGAATCGAACCGACTAAAACCACACTTCTACACCCAATGAGATAAATAAATGAAAACAAACAAAATGTTTACTACTTATTTACGAGAAAAGTGATAACACACTTTAGAAGTAGCTCAATTCCTTATCTACTGAAAGATACAGTCACTGAAAAAGATTTACGTAATTATTAACATTGTTTATTTTATGTGTAGGTATATTATTTTAACGCTAGTAAGAACTGTTTACAAAAGCGTAGGCCTCGACATATATTGTATTTGTACTACCCTTGATGAAGTGTGCGAACGCATACTAAAGTAATATAATTAAAAAATTACAGATAGCAGCAGCGCGTTCCTGCCGCAGACGCCGTTCAGCGTTACAGCAACGACTCAAGAGCTTGTCCTCAGATACTGCCATCTTTGATGAAAAAGAAGTGATTTGCTGACCAAGCGAGGACTCTGTGCGTTACGTCGAAATAGACCGAGTCACAACGGTCTGACCAGCTTTTCGCACAGAGTCCTACGATACCAAAATCTTTGTATTCATGTCTGTGGCTAAGACACATAGCCATTTAGTCACTTCCAATGGTAGTAAGAAAGTGAACTGTAGTAAAATGTTTGACCGATTCCTCTAAGTAGTGGGTCAATTGTTGGTTGAGAGGGTATTTAGAAATAAAATTTTGAATTAAAGTTATGTGAGGTTGCGAAATTCTTAGCACCTCCAGCGGTGAGGATGACGAGGATACTGTAAATAAATGTGATTATTATGAAGTAGATAAATTAGTGCGAATATAAAATTTTGGACCAAGTGCTGTCGATCGGTGGCTAAACTTGGAATCATGGGTTTAATCCCCGTGGAACGAGAGATCTGCTTTAAAATATGATGGATTGTAGTTAATCAGATTAGGTGAGGACAGTCTTATGTTAAGTAAATATCTTTTAATTTAAACTTCATTTCGTTTATTGGCTATTTAAATGTCTTGTTGAAACAGAGCATCCGATTCATTCCCAGTACATATTTTTTTGTCTGTCATTGAAGATCACTTCAAGTAGTCTTCATTTTACAATATTTATTGGTTTTTTTTGTTCTAAGTGCAAGTGCCCCTATAGATAACACGAAAATAATATCAGTTAATTTGCGACGGCAGATTTGTTGAAATAGTTTCTCATCCAATACGTTTTGTCTAACTGTCGCTATATATATATCATTGGCAGTATTGACATTGGATAGTAGCAAGGCCTCGAGTCGACTATTACTCGAGTCATACTAACACTTCGTTATCCACGGTAAAAGTCGGTTTAGTCGACACTTTTAATGTTCTACAACTTCCAAGAATATTCGAATCTTAAGTATTGAGAAACACCGAAAAACGTAAAAACACAAACATAAGAAATTTATATTCCATAAATAAACGGCATTTTCTCGCTTATCTACCTACATTTGACAGAGTTAAACATTAAAAACTGATAACGATTGCAAAATAAGAATTTCTACATCTGTAATGAGATTTTAGTTCCATTTTAATATTCGGTTATTCAAATTGGACCTTTTTTGAAATTCCTCTGATCACCTACTAGTGGTTATGTCGGACTAGAACCAACCAAAAACCGCACGCTGTCTAATAACCGTGGAACCACGGAAAGCCCTGGAACCCCGACCTACCAATTCAAATTGCTATTCATTTTTATTAGTATTCCATATGTTTAGCTTATAACTATTTATTAAATTCTACGGTTTTAGTTATATTCATCTATTAAAGTTATTATTATTAAATTTGTTATATTGTCAAAATTAAGAAATATTTAATACTTATAAGTAATAACCAATTCGTAAATACTTTCAAAGATAATATTTTTAACAATGATTATAACTCTAATGTTAATTGACTCAAATAAATTTGAATATGAATATAAACTAAAGATTATTCATCGTTCGTTAAGGAGCGTTCTTTAAAACTGTTGCTACTTCTTAGTTAACATAAAATAACCAGAATCACAATTTGTCTCGGTTCTAATATAACTTTATAAATTAACTTTAAAAAATCATTCTGCTCATGGTTATTTTTACTCAACTGCACCTGGGCGATTTTATTTTGTGAGTGTATGTATATTTATTTATCTAGCATGTTCTGTAGACGACTAGATGAAATTTAAACTTCAGAGGCCGGACTCGTCCCAATTTTAAGAATAGCAGTATCTTTATCAGGGGTTTATAAATTCATATTAAATTTTCAAGCAGGTGGATTGTGGTTTTTATTAATTACGATTTGAGAGAATTGAGAACATGATAAATATATCTGATAAAAAAAATTATAAAGCGCACAAACAATATGATTTACCGATCGGACGAGCCACGATTGTGTTGATGGTTGACAATTTGTAAATATGTAGTGTTTTTGAAAAAAGGTTCGTTATTCGTTATATAGGTAAAAAAGTTGCATGACTATTGCAAAATTGTGAAATATCATTAAAATATTACTCTAAGAAATTTAAAGTTCGGGGGAAATAATAAAAGGGGGTAGTTATAAATTAGATATAGTACTGACATGTTTTTCACAATTTTGCAGCTAACTGTATGGAAATAAATTGGTGGCAATAATTTTATTTATTTCTATTTTGGTGGAAACGAATACAATTGACCTGTGTTATAAGCGTTACTTTAAATTCGTATACGTGATATGAAACTGCCATTTTTATAAGAATATTCATATTCAATTACGAAAACTAGTAAAATGTTATAAGAGTAATTATATTCTGATTATATTATAACAAATTATGTATTTGATGATTCATTTCTAATCCAGATTTGATATTCCAGTTCTGTTTACCGCCGAAGAGATTTATCATACGAAACTGTGTTACAAGCTTAAAGATGAAGATATTCTATAAATATTCCTATTAAAACGTTTCAGAAGAATTGTAGAATCATCAAAAGTTATGGTATATCCTATTCGATTAAAATGCAATGTAAATAAAAAAACCTATTCATATCTTAGAAGTGTATTAAAGTGATATACATATATGTATTTATTTCCCAAGGAAATTATTAAAGTTTATTATATCGCGTTAAAGATTAGTGACAATTTATAGATAAATAATTTGTTCATAATAAAAGCAACTATTATAAACATATTCTGAAATTGTAATTTTATTTTTAAAAGGAATGATTTGCTTTCGATTACTATTTGTTTTTAATAGAAAACTACTCACTAGATTTAGTTTTCCGTTCGTATCTCCGTTGGCCAATGACTTTTAATATTTATGACAATTTTTTGACGTAAATTCAAGATGGCGTTTTTATAACATAAATTGATTATGCTGTAGTTAAAATGATTTCTTGTTACAATTATTTTTAAGTAGAATTATAATTAATATAAGGTTAATAGTCAAAAGGGAGTAGAACGTTTGTATCGTCTTCCATTATGTACGAGAATTCCGGTTTTATTTTCCTTCAATACGTTACGCCATTATAAATACGATAATTGAAGTGAATTACGGATATTAATTAAACAGTAACAGGTGTTATCCTGGAAGACAATAATGATGCATAATAGCTGTAATAAGCAGATACATAACTTCACGTTCAAAACAAAGGTTACGATGAGATTTATGATGATAATACGAAGTTTTTAAAATAAAAATATTTACTGCATGAGTGTTGTGTTTTATTGAGTACTAGCTGACCCACGCAACCTCGTTTGCGTCTTATATTGCCCGTAGCGTGAAAACTTTCCCCCGTTTTTGAAACATTCTTCATTGTTGCTCCGCTCTTATTAGTAGTAGCGTGATGATATAGAGCCTATAGCCTTCCTCGTTAAATGGACTAACCAACACCGAAAGAATTTTTCAAATCGGACCAGCGGTTCCTGAGATTAGTGCGTTCAAACAAACAAACAAACTCTTTAGCTTTATTATATTAGTATGGATTACTTCATCATCGTCGTCAGTGTCAGTCTATTGCCCGCTGATGAACGGAAGTCCCCAAGAAACACCAACTATCCCGGTTTTGTACAGTCTGCATCATCCAGTGGATGGATTCCACTGCCAACCACCTTCCTCAAGTCAATAGATAAAAAATGTGAAACTAAAACTCAACTACGACATAAAACGACGCTAAAACAGGTATTAAACTCACATGTTAAATCAAATCGTACCACAAGATTAACAACGCCTGACTACGGATAATTTTGTACTATAGTATAACTACCCCATTGCGGTTGCGGTTAGCGGTTGAAGTATGCCAATCAAGGGGTCTCGGGTTCAAGTCCCGGGTCGGGCTAAAAACTTTATTAAGCTTTTCTGATTATAGAAATACTTAAAAACAGCTCGGAGTTTTAGAGTCTAAACCCCCGTGCCCCGGAAAGCATGTAAGGCTGTCAGTCCTGCGCCTGATCCCTCTCCGCTTGTGTCGGTTAACCGTCCCATCGGATTATGAGAGAGAGGGAACAGAGAGTGCACCTGTGTTTGCGCACACACTTGTGCACTATAATATCTCCTGCGTAGTTGGCTGGTCTCCGTTGAGACCTTTAGATAAAGGATGATTGGCTTCCGCTACCCAGCAGAGCACAAACTTTAATCTTTAGCTGGTTAAATAAATTCGACCCCTCGACCACGGCAGCGGACAACAGAACCTGACCTATATTTTGATTAGAATTTCGATTCGAACAATACACTATAGTCTCATCTTGTTCATCAATAGAAACGAGTTTATTAGTGATATTTATTATTTGAATAGTATATAAATAAAATAAATAAATAAATAAGCCTTTATTGCTGTTAGATTTAACCTTATTAAACTAAACATGTACTTTGAAGAGAAAATTATAACAATAGTGATGTAAACCTGTAAATTAACTTAAACTAAAACAAATTCTCGACATTCTGCTTATCTTTCTTCTTCGTAACAGCTTGTCTTTCGACAAAGGCCTCCTCTAAGGATTTCCATTTGTAAATTCCATTCCATTCCATTGTACTTTGCTGTAAGTAATCAATCTGGCACAGCGTGTCTCTGGGGATTTAAGTGATCGTTTATTAAGCGTCGCTATGTGTATGTCACAGTTATTATTCCTTTTTGATTATTTGTCCTTAGAGGGTGTTGGTCGTTTTCCCCCACGATGACCAGTCGGCTTGGGGAAGGGTGTGTTTTTCTCATTGAATCTATTTTTGTATCCGTTTTTGTATTTTCCGATTGCCGGGAATTAGTTGCTACTGTTGCTTATTTGTAGGGACGTTGGTAAGAGAGTTAGATCTCATTCGCATCACATCGAAAAAGTATATAAGTATAAAGTATAGTATATACAGATACACTATTCAAACAATTTCTGAATTTAGTAATCTGTCCCTCAGCGGACACCTTTTTGTTAATTATTCCATAAATCGTTGTTTTATCTTCGTAAGGCATGATGCAAAATCCTTGCCCTTTTACGAATAAAATATTACGAATAAACCAAATTAACTAAATGGAATGGTTCTTTACTTGAATTTGGTCGTTCGTGTTGTTCCTCATTGTGCTTATGTTATCTTGTGGAATAATTTCTGCGTTGATTGATTTTGAAGTCATACATTTTGTTGTTGTTTAGACGGTGTTTTCCTATGCGGGATTGATATCTTTTTGTTCTTATGTGGAGTCAATACTTGTCAATTGTTTAGTCACTTTTTTTACTAAGCTATGTTTATTGTTCAGATTTTCTATGGTTTTCTTATGATCGTTGTTGTTGGTGTTGGGACACCATTATTGGTGCCATCTATTGACGAGTTACCATATACATAGTGTTTCCGATAACGACTTTGAACGTGGTCTCCGAAATGTTATATTCTCCAGAAAATTCATTTTAAATGTATAAATATTAATGCTCGATTGAAAGTTGGCAGAACCGTTTTAATATTCGAGTGAGTTTCAAACCCAAGCATAAGGTACAATCGTTGTATGTCAAATAGGAGTTACTATAATAGTTTAAGATTTGTATTTATTAATAAAATAAATATAAAACATTGTTGACCTCTAACGATAGATTTGTGCACTAATTTGCCTTTACACTTAATTTTTTTTTGTCTTCATTGGTCGATGATAATGACGTAATCATTCGACCTATAACGCCATCTATTGTTGTTCTTTGGAAGTAGTTTTAACTAATCTGAATTATGAGTTGTTGCTAAAGTGACCGGTTTGATAATTAAATAGCCTATAGACTTCCTCGATAAATGGACTATCCAACACTGAAAGAATGATTTAAACAAACTCTTCGTCTTCATAATATTAGTATAAAGTATAGACACTGTTCGAGAAGTTTACGTACTTAATTATTTAGAAGGAGTATTTATAACACTCTTTCACAATGATAATACAGTATAGTTATTTTTTGTTGAATGTAGTCGGCACCGTGAACTTTTTTTTTTTGGTCAAAAGAAGGTGCATGTGATTTATTTTTATCGAGGGTAGGTTGTTCTTCATTTGTCTGACCGGACGAATAGTTAAAAAGTTCACTTTGGATTTATCATTCTATATCACTATCGTTCAGTATCACTGGTAAGTGTATCTCAGTTTAGTTGTTATTGAGTTTTTATAATTGTTTGTCGTTAACTGACTTCATTGCGTCTCTTGAGCCATTTTGTTTCAAATCACTTTTTGTATCTTTAATGCCTGTTTTAGCATTTATTTTTCATGTTAAATTGCGCAGTTGATGTTAATCGTAGCAGTTTTTTTTTAGATTTTGGCCGATTCTCAGACCTACATGATATGCGCAACAAACACCGCGACACGATAATTTGATATATTACATACGAAGCTTAAACGGTTGCCCAATACCGGGGTGGATTGTGTTTATTCTGGGGAGGTCTTTATTTAGCAGTGGCATTAGGATGATGAAGGTAAAGAAATGCAATATAGTTTGCCAATTTAATTTAATATATATATTTTAAGATTTTGTGCAAATGATTGTAAATAATTCAAAAGCACAAGTCATAGGATATTTAAAAGAATTTTATTTTATACTACCTACTATTTAACGCCTCAAACATAATTTACGGCCCTATTAAGAAAGAAAAGAAAGCCATATTTACAACACGGACTATGACGTGAATCAATTAAATAAAATAGCACACCGCTGTAACGAAATAATTAAACATTATACCATAATTTTTTTATTGTAGTACCAACTTTGGTTCGCCAGTAAAATTATGACCACGTAAGTGTATAAACAGGTAGTACAAAAACATGCTATATTAACTCGCCATAGGAACTTAAACGTGCCAGTTATTGTATGGTTATGTTAAGAGCTCAGTACAAGCGAAAGCGACTCACGCACAGCCCGTGGTCAATGCAATTTCCAACTGGGGTTATGGGCAAGTAAACATTAACAACACTTTGAAAAGAGAAAAAATAAACAAATACGTAATCATATTATCATCATAGTCTGTAGACATGCTTCTCTGATCTATCCATATTATATGACCGTTAAAAGCTACCTGAAGCATATATACTCGTACAGATATACTTTTCAACGTGTGTATTATATTAATAAAACACACTATGAAAAGTGAAAGTGTTAAATGAAAATAATTATAAAAACAGCAATTTTTTTCTCTCATTTTGTCGAGTGCTGTGATATTTTACTTATGTTGAGAATTGTTTTATGATCAGAAGCTTCTCTTGCCCGTGAAGTGTCCGTATGCAACTATTACTCTAGCGCCCTTTAGTAGGCATAGCGCCTTTCAGTAGGCGCGCAGATTCATTCAAAAGTGCCGCAGCCGGTGTCCTTTTTCTATTGTTCGGACACACTGCTACGACCGTTTCCACCGCACATCCACCCGTTTATTGTTTTGCGACATTAACTTTCTAATACTTTTAAGTTAACCATATCTAAATAGATACGTAAATTTCTTAAAGTTCCTTTTTACCTATAGATAAACGTATGTTAAAAGTCAAAGAAAAACAATAGATCAATTAAATACTTTTAAAATTAGGTTTGAAATCAGTCTCAATTGCCTCACTAATAGTAGTATGTGTAGTTGCGTTATAAGTGTGTGTGGTCACGTTTACCGACACGTGACACATTACAAAACACTTACCGACCCTACTCCATTGTTTTATGATATTATATTTAATTGTTATATAATCCCTTCTTTGAAATTTGGGTGGCTATTACAAGAAAATATCGGTAATTCTAACTCGAAAGAAGCTTACTTATACTATGTTATTGTTTCCATTGTGTATAGAAAAATGTAGAGGCCATAAAATCCCCAAAAGTAAGCAAAATTTTTTGATGTTTTCTTCAGCACTTCAGAGCTTTGGAAAGTAATAGTCGAATTTGAGCACGTCTCCTCAAACCTCTTGCAAATTTAAGTGCAGTTTCTTAAGTCACAATGCCTTCGGCAGCTTGCGAAGATTCTACGAGGCCTCGCGCACCTGCCGCAATCAGACTCGGAATGAAGATACGGCTGATTGATGAATAAGTAAGTTCTTTTTAATTCTCAAAATTGTAAAGAATCGTCATCTTCTTAGCATTCATTTATTTCTAAAATATTTGGAGCCAGCTACTCTATTTTTTTTGGTTTTTTTTTATTGTCGAGATGGAAAATCGCTTCGGATCTCCAGCTCCTCGGGGACTGATTATAGTCTAGCCTATAGCCTTTCTAGATAACAGACTGTATAACAGTGAAAATCTGTAAAAAAGTGATCTCTTCAAATCGGCATGAGTTTAGCGCGTTCAACTAAACTAACTCTTCACCTTTATAATATTAATGTAGATCAGTACAGATTTACCTAACTAGTATAAACTTTGTCTTTGCACTAATTATTATCTAACACCTGAATTGAGGGAATGACGGGGAGAGTCGTTTATAATGAACCCAATTTTTTGTAACGACTCTTATCATGTAAAATAGTTATTGCAGTTTAAGTGTACAATTACTTGCTCCGACCATTGTCTCCGACATTTGGCATTTGACCGAATGCAGATTATTTTACATATGCAAATAAATATATTCTTAGAAAGCTTGTAAAGCTAACCCAATTTTATTACAAGAGATAAAAATTTTAAAAATCGTTTGTTAGTTACTTTTCTTATTTTTTTGGCTTTATGTACAACCACCGAATGTAACAGTCAACTACTATGTTAAAAAACCAAATATGTTTCAGATTTTATAAATTATTAGCTAAGCCCCGCGGCGTTACCTGCGGTACTACAATAACCCCGGGAAACGCTGCGGGGCTAGGTTGTTATAAAAGTAGCCTTAGTTACTCCTTCTATCATCAGCTATTTGCCAGTGAAAGCCCCATCAAAATCGATTCAGCCGTTCCAGCGATAAGCCGGAACAAATAGACAGACATACAGAAATTGAAAAAATGTTGTTTTAGAATATCTATCGTGTAAAGGTACATATGCATTTAGTCAAAATAAAGTAAAAATTGAAACCCAACTACGACAAAAACCGAATATTTAAAATACCATGGAATTACTACAATAGGCTAGTTGACTAAATTTGAATTCATTTATCATCTTATTATGCATTTTATCAAAATAAAAGATTTATTTTTTTTAACGAGCGTTTACATGATAAATTTCGCGTTTTGAAACACCGATTTTTTTTTTTTTCAAAACGCACAAGACTACTCGTATCATGGCGTCTTGAATGATGTCACGCCGTGCGATACAAATCAAAGAGCCATAGTGTGTTTGTACGTTATAGTGTATTTATAGTTTAAAACTGAATTTCTCATATTATAAGTACTGTACAGTACCCCAGTACAATAGCACGACTATAAAAACTCCAAACAAGTTATTTATATATGTGCCAAATAATGGAGAAATACGAAAAAAGTGGCTAAACCTTGCAAGATCTGATTATGCTGATAGTTCATCAACAGATTCAAGAATGTATTTTTGTGAAGATCATTTTGATGTACGTATAAAGTCTATTATACAATTCGAGCAAACTAGATGTGTTTTGTAGAATGCCTATTTTCCAAATAATAAACATCTAGAACAATATTAAAAAAAAACAGGTATTACACTAGTAAGACCTCCGAGTGTTGAAAAAGGAGTGAAAATGTGTTAAACTGAAGCAAAGTTAACTAAACAGATTGCCAGCTTGAGGATTCATATAGAAAGGGTTATTAGGCTCTTACGTGAATTTTATATACTTAGACCACATGCATGTATTACATTCAAATTTGTGAAAATCCTTGACGATATAATAACCATAGCATGTGCATTAATTAATTTGCAAGATTCTTTAATAAAATAAAAGTAAGGAAAACTTTAAGATTGTTTTTTATTTGAGTTCCACAGTTTCATGTAACAATGGGTACACATTAATTTTCCAAAAGTTTAACAGTTTATTATTAATTAAATTCTCAACATACTCAATATTAATGGCACACTTAAAATAATCACTTTTTGATTTTCATTGGGTCTCTGGATCTGGGTCCGCTATACAAAATATTGTTTTTTCTTTTCTGTTAAATACATTTGAAGTTGCATTTGGGCAAAAAATTTTTCTGCAACTTCTCCGTTTTGTATATAATTTTTAGAGGTGTTGTGATTAACAGGACATTTAATCTCGATTATGCCATCATCAAATATTGAATCTGGGGAACCAGCAATCATAGGATATTTGAAGTTTAATATCAGGCCACACTTATTTATTTTTTTCTTCAGTTTTATTTCCACTGTTTTTCTTACTTCATCTTCTAGAAGAAGACCACGTTTCATAGAAGTAGTGTCTAGAATTTTACCACCTAATATGAGCGATAAAAATGTGCCATCGGTAGTCTTACATCTGATAACTTCAAAGGCTTTTGAAGCCTTAATCCAACCATACCTTAGTTCAAACCATAGGCTGCTATTAGGTTGTTCTCTTGTTTTTTCTTCAACTCTCTGTATTAATAAAGGTGATATGTGATTTTTGTTTAAAAACGCATCAAGACAGTTCTTTAAAATTACATATAAGTTGATGCATGGAGAGGGTTTGTTCTTCGCTTCGATAATAAGTGGTTTGATATTTTAAAAGTTCACAGTTATTAATTTTTCTCTTATGTCCCTCTTCCAAAAACTTCATCAAAATAGATGAATTTGCGGGCAACATGGGCCTGCCCTCAGACAAGTCTTTTGCTGTCATATGTATGCATGATTACATTCCCCCTGTAAAGCTACGCAGTCTTGACACTGAACGAAGTTAATAATATCCTCTTCTTCATCAACAACCAGTGTGCATCCATATAATTTTGCGTGAACTTTGTGTTCAGGACATATTTTGCACTTCACAATACAAATTTTTCCGTCACGCTTAAACTGGATATAACTTATAGCGTCATCTCCATATGAAGCTCGTGAAGACCTGAAATTGTTAAAAGTTTGTTACTATTGTGCATTTTTTCATACTTCGTAAATCTAACCTCAAAATCAGTGGGTAATAATAATTATCTTGCAAAATGTACGTCAAAACATTAAGTGATAGTGTACCGAACTGAAATATCACATAGCATTTAAGCTTATAATGAATATTTAATACTGACAAGGATGCTTTAAAATTGCGAAATTCAAATAAACAGAAGTCACTGTTCAACGCGAAAAAAATTCCAATCATAAGGGCATCGATTCTGGGCAAATTATTACTGTCTGCTTTCCTGAATCCGGATTCCATGGTAAATTCGTTCAAAATATAACTAGCAAATACTGTATGAACTTAATATTAGTCGTTAAAAACCAAAATTTAACCAAGCAAGAATCTGTAGCTTTCCTCGAAACGTCAAAAAAACTATTCTATCGCAAGGCGTGACGTCACGCTTTTTGATTGGTGTTCACTATCACGTGACTAAAGGTTTAATTTTACGAAATTTATTTTTGAAAAATATTATTAATCTTAAACGCTTTTAATAATCAAATTTGTTTGTTACTTTCTCCATAACATAATTAATCATTATAAACCCGTAACTAGTATATTTACTCTTAATGGACATAAGCCTATTAGCGAACTAATAATAATATTAATAATATGTATATTTTTGAAATCTACAAGTAACACCCTTTCCAATGTTACCAAACACGCCATATTTATCTTAAATTTCTTTTTTAACATCTTACTTTATGACCGTTAAAGGGCGTCATATTGGATTCAGTGACACGCCATAGAGCCCATAACTAGCGGACGATCAAGATGCTTCTAACGGTCCAGTTCCAATAAATAGTTGAGGAGTTATGAGGGAACAGATGAACATACATAGCCTATCAAAGTCATAACCCAACCGCCAACCCACAGCTCAGTAAGCCTTTAAAAATGTTGAAGATTCTGATATTGTGTTTCTACCAACAGGCGCCGTGTATGGTTAACACCGCAACTGTCGTTGAGGTGCAGGACCTGCGGTCCTACGCTACGTGCGTCCAATGACAGCATACTCGACGAAACGTACTGGATAAACGACGCACTGGTTGTCGGCGTCCTGACACGTGACCCACAGGCCGAATCCTAGAGCAGTAACTCTGAGACCACCCCTTTAGGACCACCACCACCTGCCGCCGCCCGGCCACCAATCCCGCTGACCCCCGCCGAACCACAAACCCAGCCTGCCCCCGCCAGGCTATGAGTGTCCAATGAGAGCATACCCAACGAAAGCTCGACACGATAAACCACTCACTTGTTGTCGGCGTCCTGACACGTGCCCCGCAGGCCGATTACTCATGCAGTAACTCTGAGACCACCTTCTTAGCACCACCACCACCCGCCGCCGCCAGACCGCGCAGAACACCCGCCCCTGCCAGACCACTGAAAGAGTCTACCTCCGCCGGACGGGTTATATCCGGTCCCGCTAGGCCTATCACGCCACTTTCCCCGGCCAGGCCGGCCACCCCGCTATCCACCGAAATGCCAATACCATATATATACCGCCATACCGCTAATTATATCCAGGCGCGCCTGGCCGCTCTCGAATCTTGCTTGCGCAAGGCTGCTCAAGATACCCCCCGTGCGAGGCCACCCATCCTGCCGCCCCCCGCCTACGCCAGGCCGCCGACCAAGGGATGGGCTCACCACACCTACCAGAGACTGTTGAAGCACCTGCAGTCCCTCGCTCTACCACACAACCCCAATCGCTGGACTCAAGTGGGTAGCAAAAATTTCTTCACCCTAAAATAGATGACTACAAAAATGTAACAATGAATAACGTTAACTTCTTTTTCACAGAGGCATGTATCAGCGCTGGTGACGAGAATAGCGGGCACCAGCGCCGGTACTGCCGTGGCTGCCGCTCGAATGTCGGGCGCGAAGTTCCTGAAGGCGTCGCGGCAGTTGCTTGTCTGTCCAGAGGGCCTGCACCTTCGCCTGGGGCCGGCTATCAAGGTGTACTACGCCATTCGCCAAATACGCGAGCGCGCATATATTTACAAATAAAATAGACAAGAGATCCTTTAGTATTAATAGTATCATTTGTTAATCAAGCTTTGTTTTGTAAAAAGTCACACTTTCTCTTTATAATAATGTATGTAGTCTCGGGTTCGATTTCGGGTCGGATATAATTAATTATTTGTTTGTAAATCTTGTTAATGTTGACTATTAATAGGTTACTGGACTGCTTTTACGGTGGGCGTGTGTGTAGGTACATAACGCAATATACTATGTAAGTTTATTTAAGACTATAAACTAACTGAAGAGGTGCCCACATCTTCAGTTAGTGTCAGGACCTTCAGGACATAGGTGTCGAGCAGTGGACTGTGATGATGATGATGATTTTTCATTTTTTAGTAATAAGTACTAGTTAATAAGCCTTTTGTATTTTAGTATTAGTCATGCACGTGACGTCAAACGTGAAAGGCCGTTTGCAAGAAGCACATTTTTTTTTAAAAAGACCGGGTCCACACTTGTCCTGTGTGATTCCTTTGTCGCGGGCGACTTTACAAACATACATGAAACAACTTGTGGATAGACAAAGTGTTGTTCCATGTGGGATTTGAACCAACAACACTTGGCGTAGTAAGGAATGGCTTGGCGACCACTTAACCACTAGGCCAAACGCGCAGTCGATATTAGTCCTAATTATTTTGTAATCACACTAAAATTTCTCTAAAATCATCTTGCATTGTTTTATTTTTGTATAGTGATTTTGAAAATGTTTCTTTTGTGTGTATGTATTTATATTTAGTCTTTTTTAGTGTGATATATCTAATGTAATCAACCTTTGGTAAGTACAACAACAAGTTAAGTAATTTAATTTAGAGAGATTTCAAACAACAGTATTAGCACCATTATGTAATTTCTATTGGTATTGAGTTACTTATGTTAAGAAGAATTTTATGATCAGAAGCCTCTCTTGCCCGCGAAGTGTGCGTATGCAATTATTACTCTAGCGCTTTAGTAGGCATAGCGCCTTTCAGTAGGCGCGCAGATTCATTGGTTGTAATACATCCAATGTGCAATAAAACGATGTGTTTATTACATTAATCAATTAAAATAAATGTAATTCATTTCAATACATAAGCGACAATAATAATAATTAGACATATTAGGATATATTATGGACGGCGGTGTTACCTTATACCTCAATTATTGCCGAGTGCTAGCAATTGGTAAGGGATGTTAATAATACCTACAGTATTTGCTCTCTGTGAATGTTATACTGTCAATTAATGATTGGATTATAAATAGAAACACTATTTAGTTGTAAATTATAAATTTTAGAAGAACGGTGCTTATCAACGTTCTTTGTACATCTTTGTATATCATTTCTAGTGAATAATAAAACACCTACCGACCCTATTGCATTTTTTGTGATATTTTATTAAATTATTTTATAATCACTTCTTTGAAATTTGGGTGGCACTACAAGAAAATGTCTGGAGTTACCGACATAAACTAGAAAGAAGCTTATTTATATTATCTTATTGTTTCCATTATGTGTATAGAAAAAATGTAAAGAGGCCATAAAATCTCCAAAACCCTGCAAAAATTTTTATAACTTTCTTCAGTCAGTTCAGAGCTTTCGACAGCAACAGACGACATTTGAGCACGTCTGCTCAAACATAGTGAGAATTCAAGTGCAGTTTGCAGTTAAGTCACAATGTCTTCGGCAACTCGCGAAAATTCTACGACGCCTCGCGCACCTCCCGCAATCACAGTCGGAATGAAGATACGGGTGACTGATGAACACGTAAGTTCTTTTTAATTCTTAACATTGTAAAGAATCGTCATCTTCTTAGCATTCATTAATCACAAAATGATTCAGGGCCAGCTACTCTATTTCTTTTGGTTTTACCTGAAAGTCACTTTTTCCACGGATCGACTGACAAGACCTACTACAGTTCTGTGTATTTTAATATAAATTATATATACGAGTATATACGTATTTTTATGTTTATAGTGTATTAATTATTATTTATGGTAGTAGTTTTGTATATACGGGTAATATATAGAGTAGGTTTGGCTTCTTTTAGCGCGAATATCTTTGTTTACCATAAAAACCTTATTTTTAGATCTTTTTAAGGGCTAATAATTTCAAACATTTTTGCTTAAAAACTTTAATTGTTTACGCAGCGCACGTAATTGAAGCTCTCAAAAGGAATCATTTGCGTTTTAGTAGCATGTTACAGTAATTAATAATCCGCTGATGTTGATAGTAAGTAGCATGGTGATTAAAGTCTAGCATTTTTTTTGTCGACATGGAAAATCCCTTCCAAAAAAGATAACAGACTGTTTAACAGTGAAAAACTCTTCAAATCGGCCTGAGTTTAGCGCGTTCAACTAAACTAACTCTTCACCTTTATAATATTAGTGTAGATCAGTACAGATTTACCTAACTAGTATAAACTTTGTCAAACTAAATATTTTTCTTTGCACTACCTAATTATTTTCTAACACCTGAATTGAGGGAACGACGGGGAGAGTCGTTTATAATGAACCCAATTTTTTATAACGACTTTTATCATGTAAAATAGTTATTGCAGTTTAAGTGTACAATTACTTGCTCCGACCATTGTCTCCGACATTTGGCATTTGACCGAATGCAGATTATTTTACATATGCAAATAAATATATTCTTAGAAAGCTTGTAAAGCTAACCCAATTTTATTACATGAGGAAAAAATTCAAAAATCGTTTGTTAGTTACTTTTCTTATTCTTTTGGCTTTATGTACAACCACCGAATGTAACAGTCAACTACTATGTCAAAAAACCAAATATGTTTCAGATTTTATAAATTATTAGCTAAGCCCCGCGGCGTTACCGTAAAAAAAGTAAAAGTAGCCTTAGTTACTCTTTCTATCAAAATCGATTCAGCCGTTCCAGCGATAAGCCGAAACAAACAGACAGACAGACAGAAATTGAAAAAAAAATATGAATATCTATCGTGTAAACATACATATGCATTTAGTCAAAATAAAGTAAAAATTAAAACCCAACTACGACAAAAAACGACTTTCTAATTTCTTTAAAAAGAATATTTAAAATACCATGGAATTACTACAATAGGCTGGTTGACTAAATTTGAATTCATTTATCATCATAATACTTTAGCTAATGATGCATTTTATCAAAATAAAAGGTTTCTTTTTTTTTAATCGAGCGTTTACATGATAAATTTCGCGTTTTGAAAAACCGATTTAATTTTGTTTTCAAAACGCACAAGAATATCATGGCGTCTTGAATGACGTCACGCCGTGCGAAACAAACCAAAGAGTCATAGTGTGTTTGTACGTTATAGTGTATTTATAGTTTAAAAATGAATTTCTCATATTGTATGTACTGTACAGTACCCCAGTATAATAGCACGACTATAAAAACTCCAAACAAGTTATTTATATACTCGTATGTGTCAAATAATGGAGAAATACGAAAAAAGTGGCTAAACCTTGCAAGATCTGATTATGCTCATAGTTCATCAACAGGTTCAAGAATGTATTTTTGTGAAGAACATTTTGATGTATGTATTTCACACAATAAAGTCTATTACACAATTCGAGCACACTAGATGTGTTTTATAGAATCCCTTTTTTCCAAATAATAAATTGTCTTACATTGTTGTTTCACTTTTAGGAGTTAACGTTTTATTTTAGTTTTCTAATTAATGTTACAAACATACCCTTTTTATTAAAAATCTAGAAAAATATTTTAAAAATCAGGTATTACACTAGTAAGACCTCCAAGTGTTGAAAAACGAGTGAAAATGTGTAAAACAGAAGCAAAGTTAACTAAACAGATTGCCAGCTTGAGGATTCATATAGAAAGGGTTATTAGGCTCTTACGTGAATTTTATATACTTAGACCACATGCATGTATTACATTCAAATTTGTGAAAATCCTTGACGATATAATAACCATAGCATGTGCATTAATTAATTTGCAAGATTCTTTAATAAAATAAAAGTAAGGAAAACTTTAAGATTGTTTTTTATTTGAGTTCCACAGTTTCATGTAACAATGGGTACACATTAATTTTCCAAAAGTTTAACAGTTTAAATTTTCAGTTTTAAATTCTCAACATACTCAATATTGAATGCCACACTTAAAATCAGCACTTTTTGATTTTCATTGTGATCTGGGTCCGCTATCTAAATATTTTTTTTATTTTCTGTTAAATACATTTGAAGTTGCATTTGGGCTTAATTTTTTTTCTGCAACTTCTTCATTTTGTATATAATTAACAGGACATTTAATCTCGATTATGCCATCAACAAATATTGAATCTGGGGATCCAGCAATCATAGGATAGTTGAAGTTTAAAATCAGGCCACACATATTTATTTTTTTCTTCAGTTTTATTTCCACTGTTTTTCTTACCTCATCTTTTAGAAGACGGCCACGTTTCATAGAAGTAGTGTCTGGAATTTTACCACCTAATATGAGCGATAAAAGTGTGCCATCGGTAGTCTTACATCTGCCAACTTCAAAGGCTTTTGAAGCCGAAATCCGACCATACCTTAGTTCAAATCTGCTATTAGATTGTTCTCTTGTTTTTTCTTCAACTCTCTGTATTAATAAAGGTGATATGTGATTTTTTTTTAAAACGCATCAACACAGTTCTTTTTAAAATTACATATAAGTTGATGCATGGAGAGGGTTTGTTCTTCGCTTCGATAATAAGTGGTTTAAAATTTTAAAAGTTCACAATTATTAATTTGTCTCTTATGCCCTTCTTCCAAAAACTTCATCAAAATAGATAAATTTGCGGGCAACATGGGCCTGCCCTCGGACAAGTCTTTTGCTGTCATATGTATGCATGTTTACATCCCCCCTGTAAAGCTACGCAGACTTGACACTGAACGGAGTTAATAATATCCTCTTCTTCATCAACAACCAGTGTGCATCCATATAATTTTGCGTGAACTTTGTGTTCAGGACATATTTTGCACTTTACAATACAAATTTTTCCGTCACGCTTAAACTGGACATAACCTATAGCGTCATCTCCATATAAAGCTCATGGAGACCAGAAATTATTAAATTTTTGTTACTATTGTGCATATTTTCATACTTCGTAAATCTAACCTAAAATCAGTAGGTAATAATTATCTTGCAAAATGTACGTCAAAACATTAAGTGATAGTGTACCGAACTGAAATATCACATAGCGTTTAAGCTTTTAATGAATATTTTATACTGACAAGGATGTTTTAACATTGCGAAATTCAGATGAACAAAAGTCACTGTTCGACGCGAAAAAAAATCCAAGCATAACGGCATCGATTCAGGGCAAATTATTACTGTCTGGTTTACTGAATCCAGATTCCATGGTTCATTCATCTTAAATCTCTTTTTAACACATTACTTTATGACCGTTAAAGGGCGCCACATTAGATTCAGTGACACGCCATAGAGCCCATAACTAGCGGACGATCTAGATGCTTTTAACGGTCCAGTTCCAATAAGTAGTTGAGGAGCTATGAGGGAACATATGAACATACATAGCCTATCAAAATCAAAACCCAACCACCAACCCACAGCTCAGTAAGCCTTATAAAATGTTGAAGATTCTAATATTGTGTTTCTACCAACAGGCGCCGTGTATGGTTCACACCGCAACTGTCGTTGAGGTGCAGGACCGCAGGCTACGAGTATCCAATGATAGCATCGACATCCACGAAACGTACAGTATAAACGACGCACTTGTTGTCGGCGTTCTAATACCTGCCCCACAGGCCGAATCCTCATCCAGTAGATCTGAGACCACCCCTTCAGGACCACCACCACCTGCCGCCGCCAAGCCGCCTACTTGCCCCGGCCAGGCCGGCCACCCCGCTATCCACCGTAATGCTAATCGCCCGCCATTCCGCTAATTATACCCAGGCGCGCCTGGCCGCTCTCGAATTTTGCTCGCGCAAGGCTGCTCAAAATACCCACCGTGCGAGGCCACCCATCCCGCTGCCCCTCGCCTACGCCAGGGCCGCCGACCAAGGGATGGGCTCACCACACCTACCAGAGACTGTTAAAGCATCTGCAGTCCCTCGCTCTACCACACAACCCCAATCGCTGGACTCAAGTGAGTAGCACAAATTTCTTCACCCGAAATAGATGACTACAAAAAAGTAACAATGAATAACGTTAACTTCTTTTTCACAGAGGCATGTATCAGCGCTCGTGACGAGAATAGCGGGCACCAGCGCCGGTACTGCCGTGGCTGCCACTCGAATGTCGGGCCCGGAGTTCCTGAAGGCGTCACTGACGTTCCTCGTGGTGGGCCTGCACCTTCGCCTGAAGCTGGCTATCAAGGTGTACCACGCCATCCGCCAAATACGCGAGCTCGCATGTATTTATAAATACGAGTAAAATCGATAAGAGATATTTTATTATTAATAGTATCGTCTGTTAATCAGGCTTTGTTTAACAAACGATAGTATTAATACTAAACTAACTGCCTCGGAGGCGCAGTGGTAGCGTATGCGACTGCTGTGCTTGAGGTCTCGGGTTCGAATTCCGGGTTGGACCAAATGTTTGTATGATCTACAAATATTTGTTACGGAGTGTGGGTGTTTTCTATGTATGATATGTATGTATTTACGAAAAAAAGTATATATGTATTTATATCAGTTGTCTAGTACCCATAACACAAGCTCTGCTTAGTTCGGGACTAGATGGCGTTGTGTTAAATATTTGTTTATTTATTTTTATGTTTTGTAAAATGTCACACTTTCTCTCTATAATAATGTATGTAGTCACGGGTTCGATTTCAGGTCGGAAATAATTAATTATTTGTTTTGTTGATGTTGTTTCGGTTTCTCAATTCGAGCGTTGAAGTCACCCATGGAGATTATGCTATCGGTCGAGATAGAGTCGTGAGCCTTAGCAAGATCCTCATAGAATGTGTCAATATCTAAACGAAACAACGCGAACATACAGTGACTGGGCAATACGGCCAAGGAACCAGAAGTGATCGAGGAGAGAGACTGATTCAGTATGCGTACGAAAACCATTTGAAAATCACAAACACCTTGTTCAATTTGAAGACACATAGGAGATGGACATGGATATCTCCAGACAAAAATACATCAAATGAAATTGATTATATCATGACAACAAAGCCAAAACTAATTTCCAAATATGAGGTCTTGTCATCGGTCCCCTTCGGTTCAGACCACAGAATGCTGCGAGTCACATTAAACTTGAATGTAACAAAAAGAAATAGACGCAACTTTTCCAACCCATCACTCACACTGAAAACATTGAAAGAGCAAGATACTTACGTCGCAAATCTGAAAAGTTATATGTCTGAACTTATATCGACAAGTACTAACGAATACTGCCAAATGATCGAGCACTCTATATTGAACAGCGTTAAAAACATAAAAACAAACCAAAAACCTAGAATATTATCTGACAAAGCACTAGAACTAATGAAAAAACGAAGCGAATTACAAAACAAACCAAAATGAAATAAGAACGACAAAGAAAATTTGAAAATGGTGTACAAAACTACAAACAAAGAAATTAAGAGATGCTACGATACGTCTGTACGTATCGTAGCATCTCTTAATTTCTTTGTTTACTATAAAGATGCACATTGAGAAGTCTAGGTCAACAAAAAAGGCGTACAAGGAATTATACAAAAGAAAGAACTGGATCACATGTCTCTATTCGAACTCGAAGAAAGCTACTACCCGAACGGACAACATAACTGTTGCTACAGATTTTTATGCGGGTCTCTACAGCCAGCTCAATCAAATATATCACAGGAAAATTACCAACCAAACCAGGAACACATCCCCAACTCCCGGATTTACTGGCTTTGAAATCTTAGCTCAAATTAAAAAGCTCAAATCTGAAAAAAGTCCAGGTCAGGATGGAATTTTAAACGAATAAATCAAAACCGCAAGAACCCTACTATTGAAGCCTATAAATATATTATTTAATAAGGTATTAGACGAGGAAGCCGTTCCACATTCATGGACGGAATCAGAAATAATCTTATTGTATAAAAAAGGAGACCCTATGGATATAGGAAATTATCGTCCAATAAGCCCAATGTCCTGCCTTTACAAACTGTTTGCCTCTTGTATGCTCGCAAGAATAGCCTCAGCGATTGACGCCCATCAACCGATAGAACAAGCCGGCTTTAGATCAGGATTCAGCACACATGACCACATACAAGTTCTGGACCAAGTAATCGAAAAATATAAAGAATACCGCAGACCTTTATATGTAGCCTTCATTGACTACAAAAAGGCTTTCGACACTATCTCGCACGATAGTATCTGGGAAGCTTTAGAATCAATAAACATTGAAGATAAGTACATAAACTTTCTGAAAAACTTATATAGGAAAAGTACAAGTAGAATAAAACTGGACAGATTAGGTACAAGAATTAATATAAACAGAGGCGTGAGACAGGGCGACCCGCTCTCACCAAAACTATTCATAGCTGTACTACAACACCTAATGAAAAACCTACAATGGTCTACAAAGGGATTAAACATAAACGGAGAATACCTAAGCCATCTCCGCTTCGCTGACGATATAATTCTACTCTCCGAGAGCTCTGCACAACTGAATAGTATCATGGTCGGTCTAGAAATGAATCTTGATAAAACGAAAATAATGACTAATCACCACACCGCATCCATTTTCGTAAATAACATTCCTCTGGAGTTTGTAGAAAGTTGTGTTTATTTGGGCAAACAGATTTCTTACAGAAAAGATAGAAACATGGAGGAAATAGATCGTAGAATATCAATAATCTGGAAGAAATACTGGGCACACAAAGAAATACTCAAATCACAAGTCACACTGTCAATTAAGAAAATAGTCATGGATTCAGAGATTTTACCATGTCTTACTTACGGTTCTCAAACTTGGATTTTTGACTTAAAAACCAGAAACAAAATACAAACTACACAAAGAAGAATGGAAAAAAGCTTGTTAGGTGTAAAATTAAGGGACAAGATTAAAAATAAGCACATTCGCAACAGAACGAAATTAACCGACGCTTTAACCTTCTCGCTGAAAATGAAATGAAGATGGGCAGGACACGTAGCCCGTTACGACGAAGACAGGTGGACCATTAGAGTGGTAAAATGACCCTAGAGGCCGTAGGGTTAGAGGCCGCCCATGTGCTAGATGGACAGATGAACTGGTAAAGGTAGCAGGACAAAATTGGATACCCTTGGCTAGACACAAAGAACGTTGGAAGACCTTGGAGGAGGCTTTTACCCGAAGGGGGTCTATATAAGCCACGACAAAATAATTATCCTAATTTGATGACCAAAATAAATTCATTTAATCTGATCAATTGTAATTAGGTATATAAAGAGATTTTAATTCGTTAATAGAGTAGAATGTATTGTAGTAGGCTAAATGGAATTAAATAAAGCTTTATTGTTATATTATTATTATTATTTGTCGATGTTGACTATAATTAGGCTACTGGATTGTTTTTATAGTGAGCGTGTGTGCACATAATTCAATATACTATGTAAGTTTATTTAAGACTAGCTGACCCATGCCCACTTCGTTGGGCATAATGTTAATAATCCTTTTTTAGTACAGAGTGTTATGTTTTAATTTCTAACTGCCAAAAGGAGGGTTATACGTAGAATATTGTACATGAATAAACCCCGTTTAGTAATAGAATTATCATCCAATACATTACGATACGGTTACGATAATCTATATCGTATTATCTCTTTAACCATGCGTCCAAATCATATGCTGTTAAAGGGAAAGGTCTTTTATTTTAAACACTTAAGACGACGAGATAAAGGTTCGCTGACTTTTTTGTAGGCATTTTCAAGCTCCACATCTTTTCTCTAGAAATTAAATATAGGTATATATTTCACAGTTAAGGCAGCGTTCGTAAGAAACGCTTTTATTCGACCGTTTTTTCTCCGATTCACTATGCAAAACAGACTACCGCGTAAAAGCCTTTTTATTTTTCTGTTTTTTACATAACCTATGACACTCAGCAATAATGGGGCTTTCTATTGGTGAAGGAATTTTTAAAATCGGTTGAGTAGATCCCGAGATTACCCCTTACAATTTAACAAATATACAAACACACAAACTTTACTTCTTTATAATATTAGTATAGATTAGTATAGACTATAAACTAACTGAAGAGGTGCCCACTTCTTCAGTTAGTGTAAGGACCTTCAGGACATAGGTGTCGAGCAGTGGACTGTGATGATGATGATGATTATTTATTTATTAGTAATAAGTACTAGTTAATAAGCCTTTTGTATTTTAGTGTTAGTCTAGTGATTAAATAAAAAATATAAAACTGAATATTTATTTTATTTAGCAGTTACTACCTGGGTCCCAGCTCATCTTTTTATCATTTACAACTCAACATTCCGTATAAACCAGTATTTAGAGTCATGACCGTGACGTAAAACGTGAAAGGCCGCTTGCAAGATGCACATTTTTTATATAAAAAGACCTCTCCCACATTTGTAATGATTCCTGTGTCGCGGGGGACTTTACAAACATACAATTTGTGGATGTACACAAAGTGTTGTTCCATGTGGGATTTGAACCCACAACACTTGGCGTAGTAAGGAATGGCGTGGCGACCACTTAACCACTAGGCCAAACGCGCAGTCAATATTAGTCCTAATTCTTTTGTAATCACACTAAAATTTCTCAAAAATCATCTTGTATTGTTTTATTTTTGTATAGTGATTTTTAAAATGTTAGTTTTGTATGTATGTATTTATATTTAGTCTTTTTAAGTGTGATATATCTAATATAATCAACCTTTGACATTTAGAACGTCGTTTAACCGTACAAAATAAATTGTTAGTAACTATTGTCTGGCCGCTGAGAGAATGCGTTTCTGACAGGTCGTGATCGAATGGGCGATGTAACTTTGAACTGGCGCACAATTTATGGCAAAATTTTAAATATCTTTTATTAACCCTAATAATGAGTAATAACATTATAAATTGAATAGTCACTTTATTTATTATTTACAATAAACACTTTATTTTGGGCTAAAGATAATACCAATTAATTAATTTAAGAAGAATATTTTTTAAAAGTCTTACGACGTCAAACTGCGCTGTTTCTAGGTTATGTCAACCGTTTGTTTTTGTAGTGATGAAACAATATAACGAGGCAATTGCAACTGAGTATTTTTGTAATCGTAATGTATTCTGTCGGTCGGTATAGTGTTACATAAAACGTTGTAATTTTATAAACTATAATTTTAATTATTTATCTTGATTGTATACATAAAAAAACAGTATAACAAAATGAGTTACAAGGTATGTAAGGATGTATAATAATTGGCGGTCTTTTGTTTCCCTCCGTTTCATTCAGAAATTATGATTAAATTTAATTCATCCATCAACAATTTTGTTAAAATTGTGTTTCAAATATAATAAAATATATATAAATTAAATAAATATGAATAACTAATGCTATAAATACTGTTACCAAATATTATAAATGTTTATGGTACATCACTACTCATGAAGAATTTACAAGTGTCAGAAACGCATTCCGAGAGCGGCCGGACTATAGTAATTTAATTTGGAGAGATTTCAAACAACACTATTGCACCATTATGTAATTTCTGTTGGTATTGAGTTCCTTTCGGTAAGAAATAATATATATATATATATATATATATATATATATATATATATATTACATATATATATATATATATTACATATATATATATATATATTACACGAACTTTTTTTTGACACCCACATAGGATATGTTCCGAAACTGAATTTTTAACAAATTAAAAAAGGTATGGTAAATTCGGCACCATGGAGACAGAAGTAAATAGGTTAATTGATATTTTGAATTCACAAACTTAGTGCACACGCTGTACTAAATTCAATTTAAATACTCTTTTTGAGATGGGGGAATGAAAACTTATCTTCTTTGTGTCAATAAAGATGTTTATTATATGTATGTTATTGTTTGCTAAGAATGTCTTTTTATTTTATTGGTTTAGTAATTGATGTCTCTTGCCTATTGATATTTGTATAACCGTAGATATGACAAACTGGTACCCAAACCCTGGTTTACTAGAGCAACTACAGCATAAGCGCCATTACCATATCTGAATTAGTATGTGCAGTGGTCACTTACCTAACATTTTTCTTACTTTCTTTTGTTGATGTTACATTCTCAAGTAGAATTAGTATCAGACAAAAGAAAAGTTTTGGATATTAAATTAATTAATCATAGTTATCAATACACTCGTACCTTTAAAAAGTAGGATTTGAAGTCACGTGTGAATGAAGTCTGGAATAAAGTAAACAGATTCGTATATGTCTTATCTAGACTCTATAACACTGCAGCACTTGAAACAGTATATTAATACTGTGCCATTAGGCATATCATGAGTACGTAGGGTCTGTGTTGGGGGATGTGATTGTAGTGGGGCAACTCCACAGGTATAAACAGAGCTTTCCTAGCATAAAAAAAGTGTGTAAGGGCGATAATAGGCATCCCACCCTATGTGTCATGTCGACCTCATTTTAAAAACCTGCGGGTATTGACTCTGTCTTGTATTTATATTTACGAGATTCGAGTATTTGTGAGAACACATCCACAAGTATTTAACAAAGCCAGGGATATATTTCCTCGGCATACAAGACATAGAGATAGACTGGTTTTAAATTACCAACTAAAAACAGCTTTATTTCAAAAAAACTGTTATTCCATATGTGTCAAACGTATTTAACGCGGTACCAGTAAATATTGCTGTCCTGCCTTTAACTATATTCAAAAAACAGTTGAAACCGTGGCTCATAAAAATGTGTTGTTATTCAGTGAATAATACAATAACTCTAAAAATAAAGCAAACATACTTCTATTGTATACTTCATCATTGTATTTAGGAAGGAATTTTAATCGCTACTTGTTTCACTCAGCGCCCAACTTTAGCATTCACTTGTCAGCCGAAACGTTTGTACGCAGCTACAAAACAAGAAATGTGTTCGGCGCACAGCCAGTGGTCACCGTCATACCATAACATAATGATGATTGCGACCATTTATGTAACAACTATCTTTAAATATACAATTTCTAATTATGCGAAAAGCTGGGAAAAGTAAAAACGAACAACACCTTAAAAAGAGAAAAAATAAACAAACACGTAATCATATTATAATCATAGTCTGTAAACATGCTTTTCTGAACCGTAAATATTTACAAACGCCTGCTTTAGTAATTTAATAGCGATAAGAATATTAATATCCATATTAATTGACGTTTAAAAGTTACCTGAACATATGATATTATGATACACACGTTAAAAAGTGAAAGTGTTAAACGAAAATAATTGGAAACAGCAAATAATTTTATTTCTCATGTTGTCGAGTGCTGTAACATTTTACTTATGTTAATAATTATTTAGAATTATCCAGGCCTTCCCTGCTTGTCTGTACCAAGCGATATTTCGATATTGTGAGAGTTAAAACTTTTAAATATAGAGTTTTTTTGGAACTGGTAAACGATATAGTACGTCCAGTCCACTGCTCCCACCATGGTATTTAATTTGCAAACTAATGAAGGGGCGTATCTGATGTTTTTGATTAGATAGACTTATTCCTTCTCATATTTTAAACTAATAGAAGAACTTGAATCAAACACTACAAAAACCCGTTTGTCTAGCGTGGTATAATATACCTAAAACCTTTTTGAGCTTCGTATAAATTTTGGAATAAATCGAAAAAAATAATAATACAGATATTATTCAGAATGTATTACATGCCACAATAAACAGAGACCAGCCACTCCGCATTAGGACGTGTTCGGTTTACCGATGCGGCGATGCACTGGAGCTCTACTTTATACATATTTTTGTATGAACTTTTCACTTTTTGTACTTAATCGACAACATCGTTATTGCTTATATAATAGGAATCAAAGAATACAAAATGCAATTAAGACAGTAAGGGTCAATTTTATTTAACAAAACGTGTGTAATGGAAGTACTATTATAAATGGTGAATTTGTGTTTGTATATACACTTAAAGATAGGAAATACTAAACATCAATATTGCAACATTTATATCTGCAGTTTTACTTAATAAGGGATAAACTTTGGGTCGTCTATAATGAAAGGGCATTGAGCCTATATTAATTAAAGGAATAATGGATAAGAAAGAATAGTTATTTGTTATACGTGTATGCTTTACAACCGCGCACGTGATCAATTTTGTTGACCGAGCAAGCGAAGGATTCTAAAATTAGAATCCTGAGCGTTATCGAGGGAATCAAAAGAGCACGAGGTGTAAAATCTTTGCACTCGAGTGCAACACGTAACTTTTCATCCCACTCAGCGAGGAAATGCCTAAAAAGCATTTAATAATAATAATCACAAAATATTTTTTATTTCAGTTTAAATATCCTATATATAGATATAGGGAGTATCTAAGGCTACCTTTTTTAGTCTAGCTTCGCCATACGGCGTTACCCACGTTACGACAATAACCGCGGGTAACCCGCGGTGTTTCAGCTAATGTAATATATAATTAGTATTATCTTTGTCTAGGTACATAAACCATAAGAGCTCATTTCATAGAAGAACGGACTGTACTACAAAGGGTGAGACACAAACTCAGACGTATGAGATAGACAACAAAGAAAAAGGTTATTAGAGGACCGTAGGTCTCTGTCACGATTGCTACACAAGAGTTAGATGTTATTTTATTATTGAATAGGAGGCAAACGAGCAGACATATCGCCTGATGGTAAGCGATTACCGTCTCCCATGGACACCCGCAACACCAGAGGTTTCACAAGTGCGTTGCGGGCCTTTAGGGGAAGGGGAGGGAGATGAAAAAATAAATAAAATAGGGGTTAGTGTGTGTCTCCGGTATCCTTACACACTCGGTGAAACACAGGCCGTGGTATTACACCGGTCGAGCCGGCCCATTCATGCTGAAGCGTGGCTCTCCCATGGTAGGAGTTTATATATGTCGGCGAAGATGGGTCGTTTAAAATAGAGTATTAGACAGTGAGAGTACGTAGTTTACGACGTAGACGAATCGAATGCAGTTATTAAGAAGACGGTATAACTTATCGAGATGATCTGCATTCAGGTCATAACATCACACATCACCATAGTCAGTTACAGGTTGACGGAAGATATTGGTTTGCACAAGCATAGTCTTGGTCTTTGGCGGTATCCCCCCAATGTATCCCTACGTTGTCGTCGTGGTGGGGCTTGCGTGGGTCAATGATCTCTGGGGCTGTGCCGGGTAGAGCTACTCATGCCGGATTGGCCCAGGGTGAGACTCCAGACCAAATGGGATACCAGACGGAGTCTGGCTGCAGACTGCCGCGAAGGCACTCCAAACGTCCCTCTGCTTTAGCAGAAGGCGTGTTGGAGTGCGAGTAGGCCAGAGAGGCTGGCACTTGAGTGTTAGCTTCGTCTGAGGGAGAGGGCTAGCCACCCTCTCGCATTCCGTAACCATTAGGGGCTCAACAACGACCTGACTGGTGGCTCCAAGAGGGTACGCTGAGAACCTGATGGCCGGAGGGCTTGCCTTGATTGGCCGGCCCATGACAAGGATAGTCTATAACACCCGACAGTTAAGTCGTAAAAAACCTGTGGATACCGGCCGACCTCCACAGTACATAGGCTTGCCCGGGTATTGGGGATCTCTGCCCGGGTGGACTTTTAGTTCTCCCCAACTCGTGGGTTAAATTATGGATCTGATAAATTATATTAAAAAAGTAAACGAAGAGACAAACACAACGACTAATGGCAAGCCTAAAGGTACCGAAACGAAGAGTGGAAGGAAAGAAGGGAAAAAGGAAAGGAGGAACGCCAAAGGGCAGTTCCGGAAGGCAGACGAGCGATCGTCTGCCGATGAGGACACTGCGTCTGTGGCGCCCATCTTGGCGGGGCTCCCAGAAGTCGATCTGACTGCTGGGAGCCGAAGAACTTCGGAGCGCATGCGCTCAAAGTCCGCCACTTCTGGTGGGAGTGTTAGCTCCAGTGCGACTGTGGACGCACTGGAGCTGATGGAGACGGAGACCTCGGATACCCGCAAACGCGGACTCTCCATGGACGGCGGCGTCGAAAGCGACACGTCGCTGGAGATGTTGCCGCCCAAAATTGGTAGCGGTCAGAGGGGGAGGTCCCGTACTCCAGGCTCGGCCCCGTCGGGTTCCGCCTTTAGCAAGGCGGAATCCTACAAGAGGGCCAGAGCTGATGGCGAGCTGCAGGCAGAGGAGGAAATGGCGGGTCTCCTGCATATCATCAGGGGGCCGGCGGATGGGGTTTTAGAGTCCCAATCGCCGGCCTCTCTGCAGGAGAGGGCGCAGGCGGCGGTGGCCATCATCCACAAGGTGGCCACCAAGTCCGTGAACCTGAAGGGCTCCTTTGTGAGAGCCCTGAAGGACTCCTCCTCTGCCATCGCGGGGGTAGTGGAGACCCTAGCCGGGGACGTGGCCCGCCTCCAGACGGCCAACGACCGTTTGACGGGACAGGTGGCTGAGCTGAGCGCTCAATTCGCCCAATTTCGGGCGGAGCGCCCGGAGCGAAAGGCCCCTGCCCCGTCTTCATCGCGTAGTGTCCCCACCGAATCCGAGGTCCCAGACGCGTATCTGGGACAAATTCTCGTGGCGGTGGGGCACCTGATCGACGGTCGGCTGGCTGGGCTGCTGTCGAGGCTGCCCCCGGCCCCATCAGTTCGGCCGCCGCTTGCGGCACCGAAGCCGAAGGTCGCACCGGCGACGACCCCTCTTCCTGTGGTGGGGGGTCGTGTGTCGTTTTCGGCGGCGGTGTCGAGGCCGGCTCCTGCGGCTGCCCAAGGGGCGCGTCAGGCCAAGGCTCCGGCCAAGGCTCCGACCAAGGCGCCGGCCAAGGCGGCTGCGCCGAGACCGGGGCCGAGGGCGGCGGTAAGGGCTGGAGCGGAGGTTTCTCCGCTCCCCGCTCCAACGCCTGTGGCTGGCCCCTCCACATCTGCCCCCTCCAATGAGGGTTGGCAGATAGTCGGGGGGTCGAAGAAGGCCCGAAAGCGGGCCAGAAAGGCTGCCCGTCAGGCAGCCTCTGGCCCGCAGGCGCCACCGGTGGCAGGGGCCACCCGCAAGAAGCCGCGGAAATTACAGATGCCGAAATCCGCGGCTGTGGTGGTGACCCTGTCACCGGAGGCGGCTGCCGGCGGGCTGTCCTACGCGGCCGTCTTTAAGAGGGCCCGGGACAGCCTCGCCGGTGAATTTGAAACGGCCGGTGTCCGTTTGCGCCTCGCCCAAACGGGAGCTCGAATTCTCGAGTTCCCTGGGGCCGATGGCGCAAAGACGGCGGACACCGCTGCCGGGAAGCTGAGGGAAGCATTTGCCACCATGGATGGTGTCAGGATCGCCAGGCCCACAAAGTGCGCGGAACTGCGCATTTCGGGCCTGGACGATTCCGTGACGGTCGAGGATGTCCGCGCTGCAGTACAGAAGAAGACGAGCTGTAGCGCGGACACCGTCAGGGTCGGCACCATCCGCCCCGGTCCTGGGGGGCTTGGCGCTGTGTGGGTAAGTTGTCCCGTGGCGTCGGCTAAGTTACTGGGCGACGCCGGCCGGCTCCTCGTCGGTTTCGTGAGCGCCAGGGTTACAATCCTGGCGGCGAGACCGATGAGGTGCTTCAAGTGCCTGGCTGCGGGACACACACGCGCCAAGTGCGCCAGTTGTTTTGACTGCAGCGGACTATGTTTCCGTTGCGGTCGACCGGGGCACAAGGCGGCAGAGTGCTCTGCGGCCCCTCACTGCCCTGTGTGTGCGGCGGGCAACAAGCCCGCCAATCACCAGATGGGGCAGGGGGGCTGCAAGCCTCCCCGAGCTTCTCGGCAGACGTCGGGGGCTAGCCTGTCGACCCAGGCTGCCTCTGACGACGTTCGTGCGACCACAGTGGCGCCCATGGAGGAGGTTGTAGAGACGATCCAGTAAATGGATCAAGTCTCCAACCTCCTTGTCCAGACGAACCTCAACCACTGCGCCGCGGCGCAGGATCTCTTCCTGCAAACCATGGCGCAGTGGTCGATAGGTGTTGCCGTAGTCGCGGAGCCCTATTACGTCCCTCCCCGTCCAAACTGGATGGGTGACTGGGACGGCTCCGTGGCAGTCGTCGGCTCCTCGGCGGCTCGTTCCCCGCCCTTGTCGCTTAGAGACAAAGGCTCTGGATATGTGGCTGCCGAGTGGGGGGGAATAACCGTTTACGGTGTCTACTTCTCCCCCAACCGGAGTTTGAGCGACTTCGAGGTCTTCCTTAACAACTTGGAGACCTCGATGCGGCGACTTGCCTCTGGGCACGTCCTCGTGCTGGGGGACTTCAACGCAAAATCCATTGCGTGGGGTTCCCCAGCGACGGACGCCAAGGGCGATGCCGTGGTGGAATGGGCGGCTTCGGTGGGCCTCTGTTTGCTGAACAGAGGCGCCACCAACACGTGCGTGCGACAGCAGGGGGGGTCGATAGTGGACCTTTCGTTCGCTACCCCTGCTGTTGCCGCACGAGTAAGGAACTGGTGTGTCCTGGATGAGGTTGAGACGCTCTCGGATCATCTCTATATCCGATTCGAGCTCTCCCGGTCCCAGGGCCCCAGTAGGGGTCACGTGGCGCGGCATACCTCCCGCTTTCCGCGGTGGGCGGCCATAGTTCAGTCTTGGCTGTCTCCGCGGGCCCCGGCCGAGGAGGTCGACATGGGGGCTGGCCGCTTTCGCACTGCGATTACGCAGATCTGCGATGCGGCCATGCCCCGCGTTCGGGGTTGTCGACCTTCACGGAACGGGGTCCACTGGTGGTCCCAGGAGTTGGCGGACCTCCGTGCGGCCTGTACTCGTGCCCGGAGGTCCTACACCCGATGCCGGCGGCGACGCCACCGCGTAGACGGGGAGGAGGGCCAGCTTCATGAGGAGTACCGCGAAGCGCGGAGGACTCTGAAGCTGGCCATTTGCCGCGCCAAAGAGGCAAAGAGAAAGGAGATGCTGGAGAGTCTCGACCGTGACCCCTGGGGTCGCCCATATCGTGCGGTGCGTCAGAAGCTCCGCACGGCGGGCCCCCCCCTTACCGAGACTCTCCAGCCCAGCTTCCTGCAGCAAGTGGTCGAGGGCCTATTCCCGCAGCGGGCGGAGCACACGCCTCCGTCGATGGCCTACTCTGTGGCCAGAGACGACGGGGGCAGAGAGGATGATATTCCGCCCGTTAGGGAATCGGAGGTAGGGGCGGCTGTTCTTCGGATCCGTTCCAGGAACACCGCCCCCGGGCCGGACGGGGTTCCACCCCGAGTGATGGCCCGAGCCCTCGACCATATGTCGGACCGCCTCAGGGAGGTTTTGGACGCCAGCCTGGCGTCCGGACGCTTCCCTGAGTGCTGGAAATGTGGGAAGCTGGTCCTGTTGCCGAAGCCGGGACGGCCAGCCGATTCGGTCACGGCCTATAGGCCCATCGTGTTGCTGGACGAGGCGGGCAAATTGTTCGAGAGGATTCTCTCTGCCCGCATCGTCCAGCATCTCAGCGAGGTGGGGCCCGACCTGTCGGACGCCCAATTCGGGTTCCGAGAGGGGCGTTCGACGGTCGATGCCGTGATGCGCCTTAGGGCCGTGACCGAAGAGGCGGTTGGCTGTGGCGGCGTGGTGTTGGCGGTGTCCTTGGACATCGCCAACGCCTTTAATAGTCTGCCATTCAGCTGCATCAGGGAAGCACTCCAGTATCATGGGGTGCCAGAGTACCTGAGGCGGCTGGTGGCAGACTATTTGGAGGAGCGTACCGTCGTGTACGAGGATCGAGATGGCGTCTTGAGACGGCGACCCATGTCGTGCGGCGTTCCACAGGGGTCTGTCCTTGGACCACTCCTGTGGAACGTGGGGTACGACTGGGTCCTTCGTAGTCGTCTGCCTCCCGGGCTGGGCGTAATTTGTTACGCCGATGACACTTTGGTCACAGCTCGGGGGGCCAATTTCCAAGAGGCGGCGCGCCTGGCCACCAGGGGTGTCTCTCTGGTGGTTGGGCGCATCGAGGCGCTGGGCTTGCGGGTGGCCCTGGATAAGACGGAGGCCCTGTTATTTCATGGGCCCCGTCGTGGTCCACCCCCCGGCGCCTCTATCGAAGTCAACTCGGTCCTCGTACCGGTTCGGGCCCAGATGAGGTATCTGGGCCTGATCCTCGACGGTAGGTGGCTCTTCGACGAGCACTTCCGACAGCTTTCCCCAAGGCTGGTCGACGCTGCCTCCGCCCTTGGGCGTCTTTTGCCCAACTTGGGTGGAGCCAGCGTCGCTACAAGGAACCTCTTCACGGGGGTGGTCCGGTCGATGGCACTATATGGTGCACCGGTGTGGGTGGAGGCTCTGACCGCCCAGAATAAGGCGCGCCTCTGGCGGCCTCAGAGGGTATTGGCGGTCAGAGCCATACGCGGATACCGCACGGTGTCCACCGAGGCGGCGTGCGCCTTGGCCGGAACACCCCCGTGGGATTTGGAGGCGGAAGTGCTCGCCGAAGTTTATCGGCGAGCGGCTGAATATCGGGCGGAGTACGGGTATCGTGCTCCGCCCGAAGAGGTACGCGATTGGCGTGAAGCCGCTCGCCGAGCCACGATGGCTCGTTGGTCTTTCCGGCTGGAGGCTCCACGCGCTGGCTTTGCCACCGTGGAGGCGCTCCAGCCGGTCATCCTCGAGTGGGCAGGGCGGCAGCACGGGATCCTTTCCTTCCGGCTGACGCAGGTGCTTTCCGGGCATGGTTGCTTCGGAAAGTACCTGCATTCGGTCGCTAGGAGGGAATTGAGTCCCGCCTGCCACCACTGCGACTGCAGTGAGGACTCGGCCCAGCATACGCTGGAGTTCTGCCCCGCTTGGGCGGAGCAACGCCGGGCCCTCATTGCAGTCATCGGAGGAGATCTGTCGCTACCGGCCATCATACGCTCCATGGCCGGTGGCGACAGCAGTTTTACCGCGGTCGCATCCTTCTGCGAAGACGTAATTTCGCAGAAGGAGGCGGCGGAGAAGGCCCGGGAGGATGATCTCCACTCGGACCCGATCCGCCGCCGGCGAACCGGGCGGCGGAGGCGCGCCCATCTGCGCCTCATGCCGCCCTGAGTGTCGCCGCGGATGGACGGGATGGGTTTTCCCGTCCATCCGCTTTAGTGGCCAGCCGCGAAGGGGCGACGTACGCGTGTGCCGTGCGTCGCCTAATTTGAGAATTTTTACCAGCAGACGGTGCCCGCTTCAGTGCGGGCAGGCGCTGGGAGGGGTCCGGTCGTATAATATCTGCGATTCCCGGACCCCTCCCTTCTCAGGCGCAGAGTTGGCACACCGTGTGGTTTTAGTCGGTTCGATTCCGACACACCGCCCCGCCGCAAACCCCGGCGGGGTGACGGCCCGAGGGGGTTTCCACACGTAAAAAAAAAAAAAAAAAAAAAAATGGTCTTTGGCGGTATAAATTTTTTCAGGCGCTAAAGTACCCGAATAGTACCAGTAACCTTTTGGCCTTGATTTGTAAATTGCTCACGCCAATTTAACGTGCAATCGTGGTGTAAGCTGAGATAGGTATAGGATAACAATAAAACATTATAGCCGGAAGAGTCTCGGTGTCTACTCTGCTCATTAATCGGTGATTTCCAACTATAATAGCTTGGCAGTTGGTCCTGTTTACTGATAAGCCAAACCTGTTGGACCACTCATTGATTATTTCTAGATCTCTGTTGATCATGACTACTGCTAGTGGAATATCGGAGGTAGTGCTGTAGCCAGGCCAGAATCCACGTTTCAACGTGCTCAACAGATTTTTTTTAAAGATTAATTCATAAAATTGTTTAAGCACACTGGATTCTAGGACCTTGGAGAGAAAACGGAGAATCGATATTGGTCTAGGATTGGTAAGGATTTGTTGTTATCATACGCCGACTGTTGTAATCACAAGCAACAGCGTTAGATTTGATAAAGAGGAATAATTTTTTTGATCTCACTCAACGCAACCGGGGACAATTTAAAAAAATGTATATTGGGAACATTCTGACTCATCAAGTGGTAAACAGTACGGTTTCTGGTTTGGTATTCTAAGAGAACAGAGGAGGAGAAATAACTATTTATATCATCCAAATCAACCACCCCCTAACAATACCCAGCGTTCTGAGAAATTTCCAAATATCGAAAATATCTTACAATTAACGATTTTAAGGAGCACAGCTGCTGTACTGCGTTTTCCACTATTGTATGGAATAGCACACGCAATGCCTGTCTGTCTTACATATTGCTCGCTCTGATTTTTTTATTTAAAAGCCTTGATAACCGTTATCTATTGACGGATTTTTTAGGCACCCTCATACTACTGCAATAAATTAGCTTTATTTTAATATATATTACAAGTAGTTAACACTTCTGTCAAGTATTTGAAATGTACAGGAATGAATAAAAAACCAGAATATTAATAATTACACCCGTCGCGATGTAATTCGCGGGTGTAATAATTAATATCCTGTTTTTTTTTGGATATTAACAATTAGTAATATCCTATTTTTATGGGACCAAATAAAAGGTAAACGATATATAACTCAGTTTATTGGTATTGTTTTAAAATGCACAAAAAATCGTCGCTAATGTTAGTCTGTAACCACGAGGACAGATTGTCTGTACTTTTTTAGAATCTAAAGCAATTGATATTTTAATTGTGAATTGTACATTTCAGCTAAGTCATTTATTATTTATATTTTTAGTAAGCAGAAGCAGGTTTATTTGAAAAGGGAATTAGAATTACTATATGCATGTAATAATTTGAATAATCTTGATATTTCATTACTTACTATTTTCAAAGCGAAAACAAATCTGCTAAGTGTCATACAAATTTCCTCAATATGATTTTGATACGTGAAATGTTCGTAGAGAAATAGACCAAAAGAATCGATCTTATGAACTTGGTCTATCATTTGATTCGTGTGTGAATTTTTTCTTGAGATTCAGATCTTATTTCAGGTGGTTTGTATTAATATTCGTGGGTTTCCTCATTCTTACAATTTTAGATGATTGAAGTATCGTCAGCGATTAGGATGCTTTTTTCTCACTACTCGTGACAGATCATTCACATAAATAAGGAAAAAAAGGCTGTAACTGTAACGGAACTCCAAAGTAATAAAATCGCGGATGAGAGTCATATTTTATAATACTATTGAGATCGGCATTTAATTTAGTTATTCTAGTTATCTAAGTTCTATTTCCCAGGTAAGATTCAAACCACTCTCAAGCTGGGACTCTTATGCCGCTTTTATCTAGTTTATCAATAAGAATATTATGCTGACCGAAAATAAAGCCTTTACTTAAGTCGAGAAATAGCGCCATAGTTTTCTGTTTTTGCATTAATGTTATTGAGTAAATTAAATATTACTAATGAAGTTAATTATTTTATTCTAAACCCATATTGTTATGTTGTACGAACATTTAACTTTTCGAAGAAGGAAACCACTTTCTCATAAACCGTTCTCTCAAAAACTTTATCCATAATAAGGAGTTATGCTTTTGGACTGTAATTATTTTTATCTTTTTCATGTCCTTTTTTGTATAAAGGTTTAACGATAGACATTTTTAATTCCTTTGAAAACCAACCTTTTTTTGTGACAACTTATATTTATATTTTATTATATACAAAAGAAAATTAATATCAAAGAATATATATATATAATATTATATTAATTTAATATCAAATGTGTTTTTTTAGGTTTGTTGTATTTTTTTATGTATTTTTACCGATTACTCCGTCAACTGTGGACCGATTTTTAAATTTATTTTTGTATTCGAAAGGTTATGCTCCCGAGATGATCCCATTGCTACCATACCAAGATCTGACGATGGTAGGTATCCGAGGGAAATCGAGAGGAAAAAAAATTAAGGATTTTTGTAGGATAGTACTTTTTTCCTAAATTTTCTGAAGTTACTCCAGTGCAATGATGCAAGATACAACTTCTTGACGGTTAGGTTGAGTATTGTTTCATATGTATCTATAGAACTTTAACTATATACTTTCAAATAAATTGGTGAACTGATGATAGAAGGTAAACCATTTCAACTATTAGGGTTTAGAGGATGATTTTAATATCACACGTACGTATAGATCTAATTTGTATTTTTTCAGTTATTGACATGAGCTGATGATAGAAAGCAAAACGATTGGGAGTTAGAGGATGATTCTTTAAATACCATATATCGTCCCATACCATAGTTAGTTAGTCTTTAGGAAAGAACAGACATACAAAGCTGATGTTTGAATTAGAAACCTACACTATATCTATACACCTAGTTTTTCTTAGTATTTTTATTTAATTATAGACAGATAGATAGAAAACTTTTTATTTGTACACCGTATTACAGATTCAAAAGAGAATACAAAAATTATAAATATATAATGTAAAAAAGGCAGCCTTATTGCTGAAAGATAGTTCAAAATGTATCAGAGAGACAGTAGTTGAAAGTGCAATTTTTGAATAATTAATTACGCGTAATGTTTTCGCATCTACTACTAGACAACTGATATAAATATACTTTTTTTTATAAATATATACATATTATACATAGAAAACACCCAAACTTTGAAATAAATATTTGTAGATCACACAAATACTTGGTCAAACCCAGGATTTGAACCCGAGACCTCAAGCATAGCAGTCGCATTCACTACCACTGCGCCACCGAGGCAGTCAAATACAGCTTAAACTGCTCTCTAAATGTTCATTTTGAAATTATTTCATGATTAGCAAATCACTCTGGGTGTCTGTTGCACAAATAAGTATGATGATGAAGCACAGTGTGCATAGGAACAGTGCTTATCAATGTCCTTTGTCCATCTTTGTAAAGAATTTCTAGTGAATAATAAAACAATTACCGACCCTACTCCATTGTTTTGTAATATTATATTGAATTGTTTTATAATCTCTTCTTTGAAATTTGGGCGGTTACTTAAAAGGGAGTGTCCGTAATTATAACTAGAAAGAAGCTTATCTATACGATCCTATTGTTTCCATTATGTGCATAGAAAAAATGTAAAGAGGCCATAAAATACCCAAAACTACGAGTAATCAAAAATTTGTGTTACTTTCTTCATTAAAAACTTTAACTGTTTACGCAGCTTCAATTACGTATTGAAGCTCTCAAAAGGAATTATTTGCCACCATTTTTGTAACATGTTACACAAACTCAAATTATTTTAAAATGTTACGGCCTGAGTTTAGCGCGTTCAACTAAACTAATATAAATCTTCAACTTTATAATATGTATTAGTGTAGTATGGCTAGATAGCATCGATTTACCTAACTAGTATGAACTTCGTAAAACTAAATACTCGTATTTTGTCTTTGCACTAACTACGTTTTCTAATACCTGAATTGACGGTGTCTTTTCAAATGAACCCAATTTTTTGTAACAACTCTTATAATGTAAAAGAGTTATTGCATTACCTGCTCCGTCCATTATCGCCGACGTTTGGCATTAGACCGAATGCAGATTTTTTTTAAATATGCAAATAAATAATTTGGTATATTTCTGTGTTAATATTTTTTTTTGTAAAACTAGCCCAATTTTATTACACAAAAAAATTAAAAAATCGTTTGTGAGTTACTTTTGTTATTCTTTTGGCTTTATGTTATTTTACATATGATTTTCCAGACACAATATTGCAAATAACTTAATATCTGAACCCACAACCACCGAATGTAACAGTCAACTACTACATCAACAAAAACAAATATGTTTCAGCTTTTATAAAGTATTAACTGAGCCCCGCAGCGTTACCCGCGGTAGTACAGTAACCCCGGGAGACGCCGCGGGGCAAAGCTAGTCTCTAAAAGTAGCCTTAGTTTCTCCTTCTATCATCAACTATTTGCCAATGAAAGCCCCATAGAAATCGATTCAGCCGTTCCAGCGATTGCCGGAACAAACAGACAGACAGACAAAATTGTAAAAATGTTATTTCAGTATATATGTATATCGTGTAAACATACATATTCATTTAGTAAAAAAAGTAAAAACAAAAGCCCAACTACAACAAAAATCGACGCTGCTAAGTTCTATGCAAATAATATTTTAAATGCCATAGAAATATCATAATTATCGAATGAATACGGACAAAGTCACAAGCAAATACTAACATGTAAATTTGTGAAATCTACAAGTAACGCCCTTCCCAATGTTACCAAACACGTCATAATTATATTCAATTTATTTTTTACCATTACTTACTTTTTGACCGCTAGAGGGCGCCACATTAGACTTAGTGACACGTCATAGAGCCTATAACTAGCGGACAATCAAGACGCTTCTAACGGTCCAGTTCTAATAAGAAGTTAATGCGATATGAGAGTACCGATGAACATACATACATAGCTTTTTAAAATCATAACCCACCCGCCAACCCAAAGTTCAGTAAGCCTTATAAAATGTTAAAGATTCTAATATTGTGTTTCTACCAACAGGCGCAATATATTGCCAGGCCCCTCACGCCACTTGCCGCGGCCAGGCTATCAGGCTTGGCGACCACTTAACCACTAGGCCACACGCGCAGTCGATATTGGCCCTAATTCTTTTGTAACCACACTAAAATGTCTCTAATATCATCTTGTATTGTTTTATTTTTGTGTTTAGTGATTTTGAAAATGTCATTTTTGCATGTATGTATTTATATTTAGTCTTTTTTAGTGTGATATATCTAATGTAATCAACCTTTGTTAAGGACAACAACAAGTTAAGTAATTTAATTTAGAGAGATTTCAAACAACAGTATTAGCACCAGTATGTAATTTCTATTGGTATTGAGTTACTTATGTTAAGAATAATTTTATGATCAGAAGCCTCTCTTGCCCGTGAAGTATGCGTATGCAATTATTACTCTAGCGCCCTTTAGTAGGCATAGCGCCTTTCAGTAGGCGCGCAGATTCATTGGTTGTAATATATCCAATGTGCAATAAAACGATGTGTTTATGACACTAATCAATTGAAATAAATATAATTCATTTCAATACATAAGCGACAATAATAATAATTAGACATATTCGGATATATTATGGACGGCGGTGTTACCTTATACCTCAATTATTGCCGAGTGCTAGCAATTGGCAAGGGATGTTAATAATACCTACAGTATTTGCTCTCTGTGAATGTTATACTGTTAATTAATGATTGGATTATAAATAGAAACACTATTTAGTTGTAAATTATAAATTTTAGAAGAACGGTGCTTATCAACGTTCTTTGTACATCTTTGTATATCATTTCTAGTGAATAATAAAACACCTACCGACCCTATTGCATTTTTTGTGATATTTTATTAAATTATTTTATAATCACTTCTTTGAAATTTGGGTGGCACTACAAGAAAATGTCTGGAGTTACCGACATAAACTAGAAAGAAGCTTATTTATATTATCTTATTGTTTCCATTATGTGTATAGAAAAAATGTAAAGAGGCCATAAAATCTCCAAAACCCTGCAAAAATTTTTATAACTTTCTTCAGTCAGTTCAGAGCTTTCGACAGCAACAGACGACATTTGAGCACGTCTGCTCAAACATAGTGAGAATTCAAGTGCAGTTTGCAGTTAAGTCACAATGTCTTCGGCAACTCGCGAAAATTCTACGACGCCTCGCGCACCTCCCGCAATCACAGTCGGAATGAAGATACGGGTGACTGATGAACACGTAAGTTCTTTTTAATTCTTAACATTGTAAAGAATCGTCATCTTCTTAGCATTCATTAATCACAAAATGATTCAGGGCCAGCTACTCTATTTCTTTTGGTTTTACCTGAAAGTCACTTTTTCCACGGATCGACTGACAAGACCTACTACAGTTCTGTGTATTTTAATATAAATTATATATACGAGTATATACGTATTTTTATGTTTATAGTGTATTAATTATTATTTATGGTAGTAGTTTTGTATATACGGGTAATATATAGAGTAGGTTTAGCTTCTTTTAGCGCGAATATCTTTGTTTACCATAAAAACCTTATTTTTAGATCTTTTTAAGGGCTAATAATTTCAAACATTTTTGCTTAAAAACTTTAATTGTTTACGCAGCGCACGTAATTGAAGCTCTCAAAAGGAATCATTTGCGTTTTAGTAGCATGTTACAGTAATTAATAATCCGCTGATGTTGATAGTAAGTAGCATGGTGATTAAAGTCTAGCATTTTTTTTGTCGACATGGAAAATCCCTTCCAAAAAAGATAACAGACTGTTTAACAGTGAAAAAACTCTTCAAATCAGCCTGAGTTTAGCGCGTTCAACTAAACTAACTCTTCGCCTTTATAATATTAGTGTAGATCAGTACAGATTTACTTAACTAGTATAAACTTTGTCAAACTAAATATTTTTCTTTGCACTATCTAATTATTTTCTAACACCTGAATTGAGGGAACGACGGGGAGAGTCGTTTATAATGAACCCAATTTTTTATAACGACTTTTATCATGTAAAATAGTTATTGCAGTTTAAGTGTACAATTACTTGCTCCGACCATTGTCTCCGACATTTGGCATTTGACCGAATGCAGATTATTTTACATATGCAAATAAATATATTCTTAGAAAGCTTGTAAAGCTAACCCAATTTTATTACATGAGGAAAAAATTCAAAAATCGTTTGTTAGTTACTTTTCTTATTTTTTTGGCTTTATGTACAACCACCGAATGTAACAGTCAACTACTATGTCAAAAAACCAAATATGTTTCAGATTTTATAAATTATTAGCTAAGCCCCGCGGCGTTACCCGCGGTACTACAGTAACCGTAAAAAAAGTAAAAGTAGCCTTAGTTACTCTTTCTATCAAAATCGATTCAGCCGTTCCAGCGATAAGCCGGAACAAACAGACAGACAGACAGAAATTGAAAAAAAAATGGAATATCTATCGTGTAAACATACATATGCATTTAGTCAAAATAAAGTAAAAATTAAAACCCAACTACGACAAAAAACGAATATTTAAAATACCATGGAATTACTACAATAGGCTAGTTGACTAAATTTGAATTCATTTATCATCATAACACTTTAGCCTGTGATGCATTTTATCAAAATAAAAGGTTTCTTATTTTTTAATCGAGCGTTTACATGATAAATTTCGCGTTTTGAAAAACCGATTTAATTTTGTTTTCAAAACGCAGAAGAATATCATGGCATCTTGAATGACGTCACGCCGTGCGAAACAAATCAAAGAGCCATAGTGTGTTTGTACGTATTTATAATTTAAAAATGAATTTCTCATATTATAAGTACTGTACAGTACCTCAGTATAATAGCACGACTATAAAAACTCCAAACAAGTTATTTATATATGTGTCAAATAATGGAAAAATACGAAAAAAGTGGCTAAACCTTGCAAGATCTGATTATGCTGATAGTTCATCAACAGGTTCAAGAATGTATTTTTGTGAAAATCATTTTGATGTACGTATTTCACACAATAAAGTCTATTACACAATTCGAGCACACTAGATGTGTTTTATAGAATCCCTATTTACCAAATAAATTGTCTTACATTGTTGTTTCACCTTTAGGAGTTAACGTTTTATTTTAGTTTTCTAATTAATGTTACAAACATACCCTTTTTATTAAACATCTAGAACAATATTTTAAAAATCAGGTATTACACTAGTAAGACCTCCAAGTGTTGAAAAACGAGTGAAAATGTGTAAAACTGAAGCAAAGTTAACTAAACAGATTGCCAGTTTGAGGATTCATATAGAAAGGGTTATTAGGCGCTTACATGAATTTTATATACTTAGACCACATGCATGTATTACGTTCAAATTTGTGAAAATCCTTGACGATATAATAAAAATAGCATGTGCATTAATTACTTTGCAAGATTCTTTAATAAAATAAAAGTAAGGAAAACTTTAAGATTGTTTTTTTATTTGAGTTCCACAGTTGCATGTAACAATAGGTACACATTAATTTTCCAAAAGTTTAACAGTTTATTATTAATTAAATTCTCAACATACTCAATATTAAATGGCACACTTAAAATCAGCACTTTTTGATTTTCATTGTGATCTGGGTCCGCTATCCAATTTTTTTTTTCTTTTCTGTTAAATACATTTGAAGTTGCATTTGGGCTTAATTTTTTTTCTGTGACTTCTCCATTTTGTATATAATTTTTAGAGGTGTTGTGATTAACAGGACATTTAATCTCGATTATGCCATCAACAAATATTGAACCTGGGGATCTACGCAGTCTTGACACTGAACGGAGTTAATAATATCCTCTTCTTCATCAACAACCAGTGTGCATCCATATAATTTTGCGTGAACTTTGTGTTCAGGACATATTTTGCATTTTACAATACAAATTTTTCCGTCACGCTTAAACTGTACAGAACCTATAGCGTCATCTCCATATAAAGCTCGTGGAGACCTGAAATTATTGAATTTTTGTTACTATTGTGCATATTTTCATACTTCGTAAATCTAACCTCAAAATCAGTGGATAATAATTATCTTGCAATATGTACGTCAAAACATTAAGTGATAGTGTACCGATTTGAAATATCACATAGCGTTTAAGCTTATAATGAATATTTTATACTGACAAGGATGTTTTAACATTGCGAAATTCAGATGAACAAAAGTCACTGTTCGACGCGAAAAAAATTCCAAGCATAACGGCATCGATTCTGGGCAAATTATTACTGTCTACTTTACTGAATCCAGATTCCGTGGTAAATTATTTTAAATTATAACTAGCAAATACTGTATGAACTTAATATTAGTTGTTAAAAACCGAAATTTAATCAAGCAAGAATCTGTAGCTAAACTAGAAACGGCAAAAAAAACGATTATTTCCCATAGCGTGACGTCACGCATTTTGATTCGTTTTCACTATCACGTGACTAAAGGTTTCATTTTAGGAAATTTATTTTCGAAAAATATTATTAATCTAAAACGCTTTTAAAATTGTTTGTTATTTTCTCCATAACATAATTAATCATTATAAACCCTTAACTAGTATATTTACTCTTAATGGACATAAACCTATTATCGAACTAATAATAATACTAATAATATGTATATTTTTGAAATCTACAAGTAACGCCCTTTCCAGTGTTACCAAACACGCCATATTTATCTGAAATCTCTTTTTAACACATTACTTTACATTAGATTCAGTGACACGCCATCGAGCCCATAACTAGCGGACGATCTAGATGCTTTTAATGGTCCAGTTCCAATAAGTAGTTGAGGAGCTATGAGGGAACAGATGAACATACATAGCCTATCAAAATCAAAACCCAACCACCAACCCACAGCTCAGTAAGCCTTATAAAATGTTGAAGATTCTAATATTGTGTTTCTACCAACAGGCGCCGTGTATGGTTCACACCGCAACTGTCGTTGCGGTGCAGGACCGTAGGCTACGTGTGTCCAATGACAGCATCTACAACGACGAAGCGTACTGGATCAACGCCGCACTTGTTGTCGGCGTTCTAGCACCTGCCACCACTCCTTTAGGACCACCACCACCTGCCGCCGCCCGGCCACCAATCCCGCTGATCCCCGCCGAACCACAAACCCAGCCTGCCGCACCACCACCACCTGCCGCCGCCCGGCCACCAATCCCGCTGATCCCCGCCGAACCACAAACCCAGCCTGCCGCACCACCACCACCTGCCGCCGCCCGGCCACCAATCCCGCTGACCCCCGCCGAACCACAAACCCAGCCTGCCGCACCACACCCACCCGCCGCCGCCAGTCCCGCCAGGCCTATCACGCCACTTGCCCCGGCCAGGCCGGCCACCCAGCTATCCACCGAAATGCCAATAGCCCGCCATGCCGCCAATTATACCCAGGCGCGCCTGGCAGCTCTTGAATATTGCTCGCGCAAGGCTGCTCAAGATACCCCCCGTGCGAGGCGACCCATGCCGCTGCCCCCCGCCTACGCCAGGCCGCCGACCAAGGGATGGGCTCACCACACCTCCCAGAGACTGATAAAGCAACTGCGGTCCCTCGCTCTACCACGCAACCCCAATCGCTGGACTCAAGTGAGTAGCACAAATTTCTTCACCCTAAAATAGATGACTATAAAAAAGTAACAATGAATAACGTTACCTTCTTTTTCACAGAGGCATGTATCAGCGCTGGTGACGAGAATAGCGGGCACCAGCGCCGGTACTGCCGTGGCTGCCGCTCGAATGTCGGGCGCGAAATTCCTGAAGGCGTCGCGGCAGTTGCTCGTGGAGGGCCTGCACCTTCGCCTGGGGCCGGCTATGAAGCTGTTCTACGCTATTCGCCAAATGCGCGAGCTCGCATGTATTTACGAATACGAGTAAAATCGATAAGAGAACTTTTAGTATTAATAGTATCGTTTGTTAATCAAGCTTTGTTTAACAAACGATACTATTAATACTAAAGCGACTGTTGTGCTTGAGGTCTCGGGTTCGATTCCCGGGTCGGATCAAATGTTTGTATGATCTGCAAATATTTGTTACGGAGTTTGGGTGTTTTCTATGTATGATATGTAAGTATTTACGAAAAAAAGTACGAGTATATATGTATTTATATCAGTTATCTAGTACCCATAACACAAGCTCTGCTTAGTTTGGGACTAGACGGCGTTGTGTGTTAAATATTTATTTATTTATTTTTATGTTTTGTAAAATGTCACACTTTCTCTCTATAATAATGTATGTAGTCTCGGGTTCGATTTCAGGTCGGAAATAATTAATTATTTGTTTTGTTGATGTTGACTATTAATAGGCTACTGGATTGTTTTTATAGTGGGCGTGTGTGTACATAACTCAATATACTATGTAAGTTTATTTAAGACTAGCTGACCCGTGCCCACTTCGTTGGGCATAATGTTAATAATCCTTTTTTAGTACAGAGTGTTATGTTTTAATTTCTAACTGCCAAAAGGAGGGTTATACGTAGGTATATTGTACATGAATAAACCCGTATTAATAGAATTATCATCCAATACATTACGATACGGTTACGATAATCTATATCGTATTATCTCTTTAACCATGCATCCAAATCATATGCTGTTAAAGGGAAAGGTCTTTTATAATAAACACTTAAGACGATGAGTTTACTTACTTTCATAAAGATTCGCTGACTTTTTTGTAGGTATTTTCAAGCTCCACATCTTTTCTCTAGAAATTAAATATAGGTATATATTTCACAGTTAAGGCAGCGTTCGTAAGAAACGCTTTTATTCGACCGTTTTTTCTCCGATTCACTATGCAAAACCGACTACCACGTAAAAGCCTTTTTATTTTTTTGTTTTTATATAACCTATGACACTTAGCAATAATGTGGCTTTCTATTGGTGAAAGAATTTTTAAAATCGGTTTAGTAGATCCCGAGATTACCCCTTACAATTTAACAAATATACAAACACACAAACTTTACTTCTTTATAATATTAGTATAGATTAGTATAGACTATAAACTAACTGAAAAGGTGCCCACTTCTTCAGTTAGTGTAAGGACCTTCAGGACATAGGTGTCGAGCAGTGGACTGTGATGATGATGATGATTTTTTATTTATTAGTAATAAGTACTAGTTAAAAAGCCTTTTGTATTTTAGTGTTAGTCTAGTGATTAAATAAAAAAATATATAACCGAATATTTATTTTATTTAGCGGTTTCTACCTGGGCCCCAGCTCATCTTTTTATCATTTACAACTCAACATTCCGTATAAACCAGCATTTAGAGTCATGACCGTGACGTAAAACGTGAAAGGCCGCTTGCAAGATGCACATTTTTTATATAAAAAGACCGCTCCCACACTTGTAATGATCCCTGTGTCGCGGGGGACTTTACAAACATACATGTACATACAACAAAAATTTGTAGATGGACACAAAATGTTGTTGCATGTGGGATTTGAACCCACAACACTTGGCGTAGTAGGGAAAGGCGTGGCGACCACTTAACCACTAGGCCAAACGCGTAGTCAATATTAGTCCTAATTCTTTTGTAATCACACTAAAATTTCTCTAAAATAATCTTGTATTGTTTTATTTGTGTATAGTGATTTTTAAAATGTTAGTTTTGTATGCATGTATTTATATTTAGTCTTTTTAAGTGTGATATATCTAATGTAATCAACCTTGGACATTTAGAACGTCGTTTAACCGTACAAAATAAATTGTTAGTAACTATTGTCTGGCCGCTGAGAGAATGCGTTTCTGACAGGTCGTGATCGAATGATGATCGATGGATCGATCGATGTAACTTTGAACTGGCGCACAATTTATGGCAAAATTTTAAATATCTTTTATTAAACCTAATAATGAGTAATAACACTATAAATTGAATAGTCACTTTATTTATAATTTACAATAAACACTTTATTTTGGGCTAAAGATAATACCAATTAATTAATTTAAGAAGAATAATTTTTAAAAGTCTTACGACGTCAAACTGCTCTGTTTCTAGGTTATGTCAACCGTTTGTTTTTGGAGTGATGAGACAATATAACGAGGCAATGCAACTGAGTATTTTTGTAATCGTAATGTATTCTGTCGGTCGGTATAGTGTTACATAAAACGTTCTTATTTTAGAAAATATAATTTTAATTATTTATCTTGATTGTACACATAAAAAAACAGTATAACAAAAGGTTGTAAGGATGTATAACAATTGGCGGTCTTTTGTTTCCCTCCGTTTCATTCAGAAATTATGATTAAATTTTATTCATCCATCAACAATTTTGTTAAAATTGTGTTTGAAATATAATAAAATATATATAAATTAAATAAATATGAATAATTAATGCTATAAATACTGTTACCAAATATTATTAATGTTTATGGTACATCACTACTCATGAAGAATTTACAAGTGTCAGAAACGCATTCCGAGAGCGGCCGGACTATAGTAATTTAATTTGGAGAGATTTCAAACAACACTATTGCACCATTATGTAATTTCTATTGGTATTGAGTTCCTTTCGGTAAGAAATAATATATATATTTATATATATATATATATATATATATATATATTAAGTTAAGGTCGCAGGAGTCTGTTGGATGCGAGCAGCACCAGACCGGTTGTTGTGGGAAGCTTTGGGGGAGGCCTATGTCCAGCAGTGGACGTTTTTCGGCTGACATAATGATGATGATGATATATATGTATATGTAAACATTCACGAACTTTTTTTTGACACCCACATAGGATATGTTCCGAAACTGATTTTTTAACAAATTAAAAAAGGTATGGTAAATTCGGCACCATGGAGATAGAAGTAAACAGGTTAATTGATATTTTGAATTCACAAACTTAGTGCACACGCTGTACTAAATTCAATTTAAATACTTTATCTGAGAGGATTCTAGCAGATAACTTTTGCACTCAGATATCGAAGGACAAAAATACTCTTTTTGAGATGGGGGAATGAAAACTTATTTTCTTTGTGTCAATAAAGATGTTTATTATATGTATGTTATTGTTTGCTAAGAATGTCTTTTTATTTTATTGGTTTAGTAATTGATGTCTCTTGCCTATTGATATTTGTATAACCGTAGATATGACAAACTGGTACCCAAACCCTGGTTTACTGGAGCAACTACAGCAGAAGCGCCATTACCATATCTGAATTAGTATGTGCAGTGGTCACTTACCTAACATTTTTCTTACTTTCTTTTGTTGATGTTACATTCTCAAGTAGAATTAGTATCAGACAAAAGAAAAGTTTTGGATATTAAATTAATTAATCATAGTTATCAATATACTCGAACCTTTAAAAAAGTAGGATTTGAAGTCACGTGTGAATGAAGTCTGGAATAAAGTAAACAGATTCGTATATGTCTTATCTAGACTCTATAACACTGCAGCACTTGAAACAGTATTAATGGCATATCATGAGTACGTAGGGTCTGTGTTGGGGGATGTGATTGTAGTGGGGCAACTCCACAGGTATAAACAGAGCTTTCCTAGCATAAAAAAAGTGTGTAAGGGCGATAATAGGCATCCCACCCTATGTGTCATGTCGACCTCATTTTAAAAACCTGCGGGTATTGACTCTGTCTTGTATTTATATTTACGAGATTCGAGTATTTGTGAGAACACATCCACAAGTATTTAACAAAGCCAGGGATATATTTCCTCGGCATACAAGACATAGAGATAGACTGGTTTTAAATTACCAACTAAAAACAGCTTTATTTCAAAAAAACTGTTATTCCATGTGTGTCAAACGTATTTAACGCGGTACCAGTAAATATTGCTGTCCTGCCTTTAACTATATTCAAAAAACAGTTGAAACCGTGGCTCATAAAAATGTGTTGTTATTCAGTGAATAATACAATAACTCTAAAAATAAAGCAAACATACTTCTATTGTATACTTCATCATTGTATTTAGGAAGGAATTTTAATCGCTACTTGTTTCACTCAGCGCCCAACTTTAGCATTCACTTGTCAGCCGAAACGTTTGTACGCAGCTACAAAACAAGAAATGTGTTCGGCGCACAGCCAGTGGTCACCGTCATACCATAACATAATGATGATTGCGACCATTGATGTAACAACTATCTTTAAATATACAATTTCTAATTATGCGAAAAGCTGGGAAAAGTAAAAACAAACAACACCTTAAAAAGAGAAAAAATAAACAAACACGTAATCAAATTATAATCATAGTCTGTAAACATGCTTTTCTGAACCGTAAATATTTACAAACGCCTGCTTCAGTAATTTAATAGCGATAAGAATATTAATATCCATATTAATTGACGTTTAAAAGCTACCTGAACATATGATATTATAATACACACGTTAAAAAGTGAAAGTGTTAAACGAAAATAATTAAAAACAGCAAATAATTTTATTTCTCATGTTGTCGAGTGCTGTAACATTTTACTTATGTTAAGAATTATTTAGAATTATCCAGGCCTTCCCTGCTTGTCTGTATCAAGCGATATTTCGATATTGTGAGAGTTAAAACTTTTAAATATAGAGTTTTTTTGGAACTGGTAAACGATATAGAACGTCCAGTCCACTGCTCCCACCATGGTATTTAATTTGCAAACTAATGAAGGGGCGTATCTGATGTTTTTGATTAGATAGACTTATTCCTTCTCATATTTTAAACTAATAGAAGAAATTAAGCTAAAAAAACTTGAATCAAACACTACAAAAACCCGTTTGTCTAGCGTGGTATAATATACCTAAAACCTTTTTGAGCTTCGAAATCTTAAAAAATAATCGAAAAAAGTAATAATACAGATATTATTCAGAATGTATTGCATGCCACAAAAACAGAGACCAGCCACTCCGCATTAGGACGTGTTCGGTTTACCGATGCGGCGATGCACTGGAGCTCTACTTTATACATATTTTTGTATGAACTTTTCACTTTTTGTACTTTATCGACAACATCGTTATTGCTTATGTAATAGGAATCAAAGAAGACAAAATGCAATTGAGACAGTAATGGTCAATTTTATTTAACAAAACGTGTGTAATGGAAGTACTATTATAAATGGTGAATTTGTGTTTGTATATACACTTAAAGATAGGAAATACTAAACATCAAATTTTTAGTTGAAATTTTTTCAGGCTCCAAAGTACCCGAAGAGTGCCAGTAACCTTTTGGTATTGATTTGTAAATTGCTCACGCCAATTTAACTTGCAATCGTGGTGTAAGCCGAAATAGGTATAGGATAACTATAAAAAATTATAGCCGGAAGAGTCTCGGTGTCTACTCTGCTCATTAATCGGTGATTTCCAACTATAATAGCTTGGCAGTTTGTCGGGTTTACTGATAAGCCAAACCTATTGGACCACTCATTGATTGTTTCTAGATCTCTGTTGATCATGTCTACTGCTAGTGGAATAACGTAGGTAGTACTGTAGCCAGGCCAGAATCCACATTTCAACGTGCTCAACAGATTTTTTTTTAAAGATGAATTCGTAAAACTGTTTAAGCACACTGGATTCTAGGACCTTGAAAAGAAAACGGAGAATCGATATTGGTTTAGGATTGGTAAGGATTTGTTGTTATCATACGCCGACTGTTGTAATCACAAGCAACAGCGTTATATTTGATAAAGAGGATTATCTTTTTGATCTCACTCAACGCAACCGGGGACCATTTAAAAAAATGTATTTTGGGAACATTCAGACTCATCAAGTGGTTAACAGTACGGTTTCTGGTTTGGTATTCTAAGAGAACAGAGGAGGAGAAATGACTATTTATATCATCCAAATCAACCACCCCCTAACAATACCCAGGGTTCTGAGAAATTTCAAAATTTCGAAAATATCTTACAATTAACGGTTTCAAGGAGCACAGCTGTTGTACTGCGTTTTCCACTATTGTATGGAATAGCACACGCAATGCCTGTCTGTCTTACATATTGCTCGCTCTGATTTTTTTGTTTAAAAGCCCTGATAACCGTTATCTATTAACGGATTTTTTAGGCACTCTCACACTACTGTAATTGCAGTAAATTAGCTTTATTTTAATATATATTACAAGTAGTTAACACATCTGTCAAGTATTTGAAATGTACAGGAATGAATAAAAAACCAGGATATTAATAATTACACCCGTCGCGATGTAATTCGCTGGTGTAATAATTAATATCCTGTTTTTTTTGGATATTAACAATTAGTAATATCCTATTTTATGGGATCAAATAAAAGGCAAACGATATATAACTCAGTTCACTGGTATTGTTTTAAAATGCACAAAAATTCGTCGCTAATGTTAGTCTGTAACCACAAGGACAGATTGTCTGTACTTTTTTAGAATCTAAAGCAATTGATAATTTAATTGTGAATTGTACATTTCAGCTAAGTCATTTATTATATATATTTTTAGTAAGCAGAAGCAGGTTTATTTAAAAAGGGAATTAGAATTACTATATGCATGTAATAATTTTAATAATCTTGATATTTCATTACTTACTATTTTCAAAGCGAAAACAAATCTGCTAAGTGTCATACAAATTTCCTCAATATGATTTTGATACGTGAAATGTTCGTAGAGAAATACACCAAAAGAATCAATCTTATGAACTTGGTCTATCATTTGATTCGTGTGTGAAATTTTAATAGCGAGTTTGTTACTTTTCGGTGTTTTTAAGTTTAATATTTTAGATTTTCCTAAATTAATCCTTAAATCGTTATACTCTAATCATGCAATGATCTTATTTCAGATGGTTTGTATTAATATTCGTGGGTTTCCTCATTCTTACAATTTTAGATGATTGAAGTATCGTCAGCGATTAGGATGCTTTTTTCTCACTGCTCGTGACAGATCATTCACATAAATAAGGAAAATAAGAGGACCCAGGATACTCCAGGATACTTCCATGTGGAACTCCAAAGTAATAAAATCGCGGATGAGAGTCATATTTTATAATACTATTGAGATCGGCATTTAATTTAGTTATTCTAGTTATCTAAGTTCTATTTCCTAGTTAGGATTCAAACCACTCTCAAGCTGGGACTCTTATGCCGCTTTTATCTAGTTTATCAATAAGAATATTATGCTGACCGAAATTAAAGCCTTTACTTAAGTCGAGAAATAGCGCCATAGTTTTCTGTTTTTGCATTAATGTTATTGAGTAAATTAAATATTACTAATGAAGTTGATTATTTTATTCTAAACCCATATTGTTATGTTGTACGAACATTTAACTTTTCGAAAAAGGAAACCACTTTCTCATAAACCATTCTCTCAAAAACTTTGTCCATAATAGGGAGTTATGCTTTTGGACTGTAATTATTTTTACCTTTTTCATGTCCTTTTTTTGTATAAAGGTTTGACGATAGACATTTTTAATTCCTTTGAAAACCAACCTTTTTTTGTGACAACTTATATTTATATTTTATTATATACGAACGTACTTTTTTCCTAAATTTTCTGAAGTTACTCCAGTGCAATGATGCAAAGTACAACTTCTTAACGGTTAGGAGTTTGAGTATTGTTTCATATGTATCTATGGAACTTTAATTATATACTTTCAAATAAATTGGTGAATTGATGATAGAAGGTAAACCATTTCAACTATTAGGGATTAGAGGATGATTTTAATATCACACGTACGTATAGATCTAATTTGTATTTTTTCAGTTATTCACATGAGCTGATGATAGAAAGCAAAACGATTGGGAGTTACAGGATGATTCTTTAAATACCATATATCGTCCCATACCATAGTTAGTTAGTCTTTAGGAAAGAACAGACATACAAAGCTGATGTTTGAATTAGAAACCTACACTATATCTAAACACCTAGTTTTTCTTAGTATTTTTATTTAATTATAGACAGATAGATAGAAAACTCTTTATTTGTACACCGTATTACACATTCAAAAGAGAATACAAAAATTATAAATATATAATGTAAAAAGGGCAGCCTTATTGCTGAAAGATGGTTCAAAATGTTTCAAAATGTATCAGAGAGACAGTAGTTGAAAGTGCAATGATTTTTGAATAATTAATTACGCGTAATGCTTTCTCATCTACTACTAGACAACTGATATAAATACTTATATACTTTTTTTTATAAATACATACGTATTATACATAGAAAACACCCAAACTTTGAAATAAGTATTGTAGATCACACAAATACTTGGTCAAACCCAGGATTTGAACCCGAGACCTCAAGCATAGCAGTCGCAATCACTACCACTGCGCCACCGAGGCAGTCAAATACAGCTTAAACTGATCTCTAAATGTTCATTTTGAAATTTTTTCATGATTGGCAAATCATTCTGGGTGTCTGTCGCACAAATAGGTATGATGATGAAGCACAGTGTGCAGTGTGCATAGGATCAGTGCTTATCAATGTCCTTTGTCTATCTTTGTATAGAATTTCTAGTGAATAATAAAACAACTACCGACCCTACTCCATTGTTTTGTAATATTGTATTGAATTGTTTTATAATCTCTTCTTTAAAATTTGGGCGGTTACTTAAAAGGGAGTGTCCGTAATTATAACTAGAAAGAAGCTTATCTATACGTTCTTATTGTTTCCATTATGTGCAAAGAAAAAATGTAAAGAGGCCATAAAATACCCAAAACTACGAGTAATCAAAAATTTTGCAAATAATATTTTAAATGCCATAGAAATATCATACTTATCGAATGAATACGGACAAAGTCACAAGCAAATACTAACATGTAAATTTGTGAAATCTACAAGTAACGCCCTTCCCAATGTTACCAAACACGTCATAATTATAAGTATTAAATTAATTTTTTAACATTACTTACTTTTTGACTGCTAGAGGGCGCCACATTAGATTTAGTGACACGTCATAGAGCCTATAACTAGCGGACAATCAAGACGCTTCTAACGGTCCAGTTCTAATAAGAATTTGATGCGCTATGAGGGGACCGATGAACATACATACATAGCTTTTTAAAATCATAACCCACCCGCCAACCCACAGTTCGGTAACCCTTATAAAATGTTAAAGGTTCTAATATTGTGTTTCTACCTACAGGCGCAATATATTGCCAGGCCCCTCACGCCACTTGCCGCGGCCAGGCCGGCAATTAGTTAAGTACAACAACAAGTTAAGTAATTTAATTTAGAGAGATTTCAAACAACAGTATTAGCACCATTATGTAATTGTTATGTTTTTATTGGTATTGAGTTAGTTATGTTAAGAATTATTTTATGATCAGAAGCCTCTCTTGCCCGTGAAGTGTGCGTATGCAATTATTACTCTAGCGCCCTTTAGTAGGCATAGCGCCTTTCAGTAGGCGCGCAGATTCATTGGTTGTAATATATCCAATGTGCAATAAAACGATGTATTTATTACATTAATCAATTAAAATAAATGTAATTCATTTCAATACATAACCGACAATAATCATAATTAGACATATTCGTATAAATTATGGACGGCGGTGTTACCTTATACCTCAATTATTGCCGAGTGCTAGCAATTGGTAAGGGGTGTTTATAATACCTACAGTATTTGCTCTCTGTGAATATTATACTGTCAATTAATGATTGGATTATAAATAGAAACACTATTTAGTTGTAAATTATAAATTTCAGAAGAACGGTGCTTATCAACGTTCTTTTTGCATATAATTTCTAGTGAATAATAAAACACCTACCGACCTTATTGCATTTTTTGTGATATTTTATTAAATTGTTTTAGAATCACTTCTTTGAAATTTGGGTGGCACTACAAGAAAATGTCGATAGTTACCGACATAAACTAGAAAGAAACTTATTTATATTATCTTATTGTTTCCATTATGTGTATAGAAAAAATGTAAAGAGGCCATAAAATCTACAAAACCCTGCAAAAATTTTTGTAACTTTCTTCAGTCAGTTCAGAGCTTTCGACAGCAATAGACGACATTTGAGCACGTCTGCTCAAACATAGTGCAAATTCAAGTGCAGTTTATTAAGTCACAATGTCTTCGGCAGCTCGCGAAAATTCTAAGACGCCTCGCGCACCTCCCGCAATCACAGTCGGAATGAAGGTACGGGTGACTGATGAACAAGTAAGTTCTTTTTAATTCTTAACATTGTAAAGAATCGTTATCTTCTTAGCATTCATTAATCTCAAAATGATTCAGGGCCAGCTACTCTATTTCTTTTGGTTTTACCTGAAAGTCAGTTTTTCCACGGATCTACTGACAAGAACTACTACAGTTCTGTGTATTTTAATAAAAATTATATATAAATATATATATATGTATATTTATGATTATAGTGTATTAATTATTATTTATGGTAGTAGTTTTGTATATACTGGTAATATATAGAGTAGGTTTAGCTTCTATTAGCGCGAATATCTTTGTTTACCATAAAAACCTTATTTTTAGATCTTTTCAACATTGTTGCCTAAAAACTTTAACTGTTTACGCAGCGCACGTAATTGAAGCTCTCAAAAGGAATCATTTACGTTTTAGTAGCATGTTACAGTAATTAATAATCCGCTGATGTTGATAGTAAGTAGCATGGTGGTTAAAGTCTAGAATTTTTTTTTGTCGAGATGGAAAATCCCTTCCAAAAAAGATAACAGACTGTTTAACAGTGAAAAAACTCTTCAAATTGGCCTGAGTTTAGCGCGTTCAACTAAACTAACTCTTCACCTTTATAATATTAGTGTAGATCAGTACAGATTTACCTAACTAATATAAACTTTGTCAAACTAAATATTTTGTCTTTGCACTAATTATTTTCTAACACCTGAATTGAGGGAATGACGGAGAGAGTCGTTTATAATGAACCCAAGTTTTTGTAACGACTCTTATAATGTAAAATAGTTATTGCAGTCTAAGTGTATTACTTGCTCCGACCATTGTCTCCGACATTTGGCATTAGACCGAATGCAGATTTTTTAAATATGAAAATAAATATATTCTTAGAAAGCTTGTAAAGCTAGCCCAATTATATTACACGAGGTAAAAATTTAAAAAATCGTTTGTTAGTTACTTTTCTTATTCTTTTGGCTTTATGTACAACCACCGAATGTAACAATCAACGACTATGTCAAAAAATCAAAAATGTTTCAGATTTTATAAATTATTACCCTGGGAAACGCCGCGAGGCAAAGCTAGTTTATAATAGTAGCCTTAGTTACTACTTCTATCATCAGCTATTTGCCAGTGAAAGCCCCATCAAAATCGTTTCAGCCGTTCCAGTGTTAAGCCGGAACAAACAGACAGACAGACAAAAATTGAAAAAAAAATTATTTTGGAATATCTATCGTGTAAACATACATATGCAATTAGTGAAAAAAAAGCAAAAATTAAAACCCAACTACGACAAAAACGACGGTACTAATTTCATCATTCATCAATACTAATAATATGTATATTTGACACGTGCCCCACAGGCCGAATCCTCGTGCAAGAAGTCTGAAACCAACTTCTTAGCACCACCACCACCTGCCGCCGCCGGACCGGTTATATCCGGTCCCGCCAGGCACATCACGCCACTTTCCCCGTCCAGGCCGGCCACCCCGCTATATACCCAGGCGCGCCTGGCCGCTCACGTCTCTTGCCCGCGCCAGGCCGCACAAACTACTCCCCCCACTAAGCAGTCTATTCCACTGCCCCCTACCGAACCACAAACCCCGCCCGCCCCCTCCAGACCGCCGACCACGGATGTAGCCCCCTACAAGGACAAGAAACTGTTGAAGCACCTGCATTCCCGCGCTCGACCCAAATCTCTGGACTTACGTGAGTAGCTCAAATTTCTTAACCCTAAAATAGATGACTACGAAAAAGTAACAATTAATAACGTTAACTTCTTTTTCGCAGAGGGATGTTACATCGCTGGTGACGAGAATAGCGGGCGGCAGTGCCGGTTCTGCCGTGGCTGCCGCTAAAATGTCGGGCTCGGAGTTCGTGATGGCGACGCGGCTGACTCGCTCTTCTTGATAGCCGGGGCCGGCTTTATTCTTTTTTATTCTTAAATAAATACTTTATAGTACTGTACAGTTTTTTAATTATTGTAAGTACGAGATGATACATCGGGATACAGAATCTATTAAATATAATTCTCGTGTCACGTTATTGCTCAAGATGAATTCCAAAACAATCTAAACGATTGTCAAGTTTTTTTTGTGTGTTTTGGTTGAAAATAGAATAATTAACATCACGTTTAGATTGATCGATCAATTGAAGCAGAAAAGAGAGGCAGATAAAGTTGCGGGGATCATCTACTATTATATTTAGCGAAGTAGGTTAACAAAAAAGATTCAAGTGATTCCCATATGACACATACAGAACAAAAACGTTCAAGGGACTATACAGTGCTTGTTGGGTAAAAAGGTAAAATTATGAATCAACTTGACTGACTGATAATTTTAACTACCAATTGAGTTTTAATGGCAAAAAAGTACTTGAGCGTTGAGTAATGTCTTGCGAACGTGAATTATTTCATAAATTATGGTTTGGAGATTGTTTTTTGTTTTTTTTTTGAAGAACTGAAAGTGTTCAACGCCATCCGCCAAAAACGCCAGCGCTTAGGTATTTACTAATAAAATCGATAAAAGATATATATACAAGTTTGAGTGACGTCCGAATATCTTTTATTAATAGTATCGTTTGTTAATCAAGCTTTGTTTTGTTAAAAGTCGCACTTTCTCTTTCTACTAATGTATGTAGTCTCGGGTTCGATTTCGCTTCGCATAAGATTAATAAGGCTCAAAAAAATTGTAATCATAAATTTATTAGTACCTCGAAAAATATATGCAAGGCTGCATGGTCAGTTCTAAAAAATGAAATTGGAAACCATTTAATGAAAAATTTAATTACTGATATTGAAGTAAATAATCAGATAATTCGGAACCTAACTGAGATAGCGTGTAGATTCAATGAATACTACATAAAATTAAATATTACACGAAAACATATACAAAACACTAATAAAACTGTCATACAAAATAGTATATTTCTGGAGCCACTAAATTATACAGATGTATGTAAAATTATAATGGATCTAAACAATAGTAACTCTGTGGGGTATGACGAAATATCTACTTTGGCTCTAAAAAAGTGCTGTATTTATTACTCCTATCCTAACACATCTAATTATCCTATACTTCGAACAGGGATCATTTCCGGAAATATTAAAAAAATCAATCATAAAACCATAGGAAAGATAACAAATTGGACATGTCGAATTACAGACCGATCGCTCTTATTCCTATACTATCTTTTTTTTTTTTGAAAAAGCTTATGCACTTACGTTTAACATCCTTTTTGAATTAATTTAATATTATAAAGCCTTAGCAAAATGGTTTTCAGCGGGAAAAATCAACCACATTGGCGGATTTTACTTTAATTCATAACGTTGTTACAAGCATTGATAAAAAATTAACAACGCTAGTGATATTTTTTGATATGTCCAAAGCATTTGACTTTGTGTCGCACGAATTGCTGTAGCAGAAATTGGAACAGTATGGAATCAGGGGACCAGCTCTGTCGTGGCTCGAATCATACTTATCCAATCGTTTGCAAAGAGTGGACATACGACATATAGGAGAGAACTCAACCTTATCTACCAGTAGCTCACCATTTAATATAAATAGCTTTGGGGTCCCACAAGGCAGTTTGCTGGGGCCGTTGCTGTTTCTTTTATATATTAATAATCTTCCTGACATTGTAAAACACAAAACAGTTTTATTTGCTGATGACATCTCCATAATCTTGACATGTAATAGTTTGACTAATCTTAGCAATAAAGTAAATGAGACAATCCAAATGGTGACAAAATGGTTAGATCTAAATAATTTGAATGTAAACTTAAGTAAAACTAGTTACATACGATTTCAAAGCATACGATTTCCAAATCAAATACCAATAATAACAACAATTAAAGAAAAGGAACATGTAAAATTTTTAGGTATAACACTGGACAAGCATGTCAACTGGAAAGCACACATGATGAGATGCTACATGTAGCAAGATTAATAGATTTGTCTATGTTCTGAGCAATCTTAGGAATACTTCATCACAAGCCACTACTGTATTAGCGTATCATGGCTACGTGAGTTCGGTATTGAGATATGGTTTGATACTTTGGGGAAATTCCTCGGAAGCAAACAGATGCTTTATCGCACAGAAACAATGTATTAGAGCCATAGTTGGAATTGCACCAGATGAAACGTGCAAACCGCATTTTAAAAACTTAGGTATACTAACTCTCTATTGTATGTACATTTTCGAGATATCGATTTTTGTAAAAGCACATCCAAACCTGTTCACCAAAGCAAAAGATAAGTATCCAAGAAATACTAGATACCCAAATAGGTTGGTTTTAGAATGTACTCCAAGAACAACTTTATATAAAATAACTGTTACTCAATGTGCATAAGAGTGTATAATGAGATTCCTGATTGTCTAAGGGATTAACCATTGTGTCGTTTTAGGAACCGTCTCAAGAGATGGCTTCTGGAAAAGTCATATTATTCACTCATAGATTTTTTTATTGAAAATGAGAATACAGCTTGAATTGTGTAATATTTAATTGACTATTTTACAATATAATAAATAATATTTAAATGACATTTTTGACAATTTATATTTTTTTATTTTTTTTACTCTTTTAAAATATATAATATACATAAATGTAATTAATAGAATTTTAAATAAGGACATTTTCACACGCCACCAGTGGCTAAATAGACGGTCTCTTAAGTTCAAACTGTAACAACACCTGTAAATGTACTCTATTTATGTGAAATAAATCATTTCATTTCATTTCATTTCAAGCAAATACTAACATGTAAATTTGTGAAATCTACAAGTAACGCCCTTCCCAATGTTACCAAACACGTCAAATTTATATTCAATTTATTTTTTAACATCACTTACTTTTTGACCGCTAGAGGGCGCCACATTAGATTCAGTGACACGTCATAGAGCCTATAACTAGCGGACAATCAAGACGCTTCTAACGGTCCAGTTCTAATAAGAAGTTGAGGAGCTATGAGGGGACTGATGAACATACATACATAGCGTTTTTAAAATCATAACCCACCCACGCCAACCCACAGTTCAGTAAGCCTTATAAAATGTTAAAGATTCTAATATTGTGTTTCTACCAACAGGCGCAATATATTGCCAGGCCCCTCACGCCACTTGCCGCGGCCAGGCCGGTCTCCCGCCGGACGACAGACCCCGCCCGCCCCTGTCAGGGTGTTGACCACGGCTGCGGCCCACCACGCCAACGAGAAACTGTTGAAGCACCTAGAGTCCTTAGGTCTACCATATAATCAATCTCTGGACTTACGTGAGTAGCGCAAATTTCTTTACCGTAAAATATATGACTAGGTAAAAGTAACTATTAATAACGTTAACTTCTTTTTCGCAGAGGGATGTTACATCGCTGGTGATGAGAATAGCGGGCAGCAGTGCCGGTGCTGCCGTGGCTGCCGCTCGAATGTGGGGCGCGAAGTTCCTGAAGGCGTCGCGGCAGTTGCTCGTGGAGGGCCTGCACCTTCGCCTGGGGCCGGCTATCAAGGTGTACTACGCCATTCGCCAAATACGCGAGCGCGCATGTAGTTATTTACAAATAAAATAGATAAGAGATCTTTTAGTATTAATAGTCTCATTTGTTAATCAAGCTTTGTTTTGTAAAAAGTCACACTTTCTCTTTGTAATGGTGATGGTGACGCGGCAGGAACTCGTGGAGGGCCTGCAACTTTGCCTGGGGCGCGCTGGAAATCCCACGTGGGATTTGAACCCACGGCACTTGGCGCAGTAGAAAGCGGCGTAGTGACCGCTTAAACCACTAGGCCAACCATGCAGTCAGTTTATAAGAGATTTATGTTCTCTTCTTAAAAAAATTGGTTTGAAATTGTGAAAACCCATACAAATAAGGTTGAGTGACGTGTAAATATCTTTTATATTATCGTTTGTATTAATTGTTTAAATACTAAAAGCTAAAGCCTGTTAATCAAGCTTTGTTTTGTAAAAAATCACACTTTCTCTTTATAATAATGTATGTAGTCTCGGGTTCGATTTCGAGTCGGATATAATTAATTATTTGTTTTGTAAATCTTGTTAATGTTGACTATTAATAGGCTACTGGGTTGTTTTTACGGTGGGCGTGTGTGTAGGTACATAACGCAATATACTATATAAGTTTATTAAGGACTATAAACTAACTGAAGAGGTGCCCACTTCTTCAGTTAGTGTCAGGACCTTCAGGACATAGGTGTCGAGCAGTGGACTGTGATGATGATGATGATTTTTTATTTATTAGTAATAAGTACTAGTTAATAAGCCTTTTGTATTTTAGTGTTAGTCTAGTGATTAAATAAAAAATATAAAACTGAATATTTATTTTATTTAGCAGTTACTACCTGGGCCCCAGCTCATCTTTTTATCATTTACAACTCAACATTCCGTATAAACCAGCGTTTAGAGTCATGGCCGTGACGTCAAACGTGAAAAACCGTTTGAAAGATGCACATTTAAAAAACAAAATGTGTGCGTGTACTAGCGTACACTCGTAAGAAGTGAAACTTCTTTATGACGTTATTTTTCAAAAAATAAATATCATATGTCGACGTAAGGTATAACGACAAAAGACTTATAAACCAGCAATATTCGTGACAATTCTTATTTCAAGTGCAATAAAAGTTAAGGAGCGAGACCTGAGTAAATATTTCGCGATCTGTGGTGTGAATGAAGTAAGTTTGTGGAATGTGATGTGTGTAGTTATTTACATTGTGGACTAAATAAAATAATATTGTTTGTAATGTGATATTTCATTGTAGTATTAATTTGGTCCTGTTTGTGTTTGAAAATGTTTTTTGTTTTATTTTATAAATTTGACGCGTAACGTAACGGATAAATGTTACACGTAACGTAACGGATAAATGTTACGCGTAACGAAAAAAATGTTACACTAACTTTTTTGACAACCCCGATAAAGAAGTTTCACTTCAAAAAAAAGACCGCTCCCATACTTGTCCTGTGTGATTCCTGTGTCGCGGGGGACTTTACAAACATACATGAAACAATTTGTGGATGGACACAAAGTGTTGTTTCATATGGGATTTGAACCCACAACACTTGGCGTAGTAGGGAATAGCGTGGCGACCACTTAACCACTAGGCCAAACGCGCAGTCAATATTAGTCCTAATTCTTTTGTAACTACACTAAAATTTAAAAATTTAAAATATATTAAGTATTTTTAGTGTGATATAACTAATGTAATCAACCTATGGACATTTAGAACGTCGTTTAACCGGACAAAATACATTGTTAATGACAATTAATTTAAATAAGATAAGAAGTAATCCGAAAGAAATAATATATATATATATATATATATATATATATATATGTGTGTGTGTATGTGTGTGTAAATATATACACTATTAAACTTTTCTCCATATAAATGTGATCAGTTTATTGAACTAAAAACTCCTTGACTCATAATCTGGTAAGCTTTTCTAACATTCTTAGTAATATCTTCAGCTGGTCTATCTGAAGTGACGAGCCACGTGGACGAGCTTGTGCCATGTTTAAACGCATGGATAAGGCCTTCGACAGCTGATTCAGGCCTGAAAGAGATTAAATCTTCCTTACTTGTTCTTAAGAGGTATCTAAAAAAAACCTAAAAGTACCGGCCTTGTTAGTCACCATGTTGCATTGTCTGCACACGCAATGAGTGACCACCACTCTTGGATTCTGCTTATGCTTTCCATCAGGTGTAGTAGTCATTTTGGGAGAGGGTAAAATAAAAAAAACTGACTTCTAAGCCAGATGCTGTGGGTTTGATGCTCACCTAGAACAAATAATTGTAAATGTGATGAGGACGATAATTTGTTTCGTTTTAGAGTGGTAGGCATATGTTCTTTTTCTAAACGGTTTGGCTCTAACTTCCTGAGCCGATCGATTCAAGACTGGAATTAACAACCAGCGCGTGTGTTTCCCTCCCATTACGATGCTGGATTCTTTAGGCGGTGCATGAAAAAGCATCTCACTAGGTCATTTATCTATATCAAAAAGATTTAGATTTAGAAAATGGTACTTTATGGTGAAATAAATTGATAATAATGGCTACTACCACCCCTTAAATTATCTAAGGCGACTTTGCCAGTATATATAGACCCCTTGAACTTTACATTATAATTCTAATTCTACAGGTTTTTTGTTATATTTCGACCTGTGTATATTTACTCACAACAAAGATTACAACAATATTCCATCTTTCGACCTTGGCTTGTGCAATTTCAATTCTTTATCAAATACTAGCAGACTCGGCAAACGTTGCTTTGCCATAAAAATAAATAATTTAAGGGTGGGTCACCCTTATCATTTAGGGGTGTGGGGGAACGGGTATCATGTTCCACCCAACACAAAGGGAGGATCCTCTGACCAGGCGAGGTAATCATGCCTGGCGGGCCACTGCCCCAGCAGTTGATGTTGGGATGTTGTATATATGATAATCGGCGCGAGAACTATTTATTGCGCGATTCAGGATTTGTAGTTACTTCGTGTAGTGCGTTACTTCGTAGTTCAGTGTATCTTCGGTAGATGGCGCTGTAGTAGGTTATTGTTGTGTTATATGTGGAAGTCGCCACAGGGGTATGAAAAATAGATGTTGGCCGATTCTCAGACCTACCCGACATGCACACAACGATTCTCCGGTTCTCTGTATTCGATGTCTATCCCTATTGTGGCTGAGTTGAGCCTCACGCTCTGCAGAAGATTTTCTGGCTCTCTGAACTCTATGACTATCCCGATTCTGGTTGCGGCGAGCCTCGCGCTTTACTGAGGATTCTCTTTCTCTCTCAGCTCTATATCTATCACGGAGTTGGCTAGGGCGAGCCTCACGCTCCGTAGATAATTCCTCAGCTCTTGCTGAAGGTGCTCTTCTGGCGTTCACTTTACTACGACCTATGTTCGAACGACGACGTCTTCCAGACATGGTTATATTGTTTTATTATTCCAGGCACAAATTATTAGTAAGTGCTGCAAGTTCCTAATAATTTGTAATAATCACTTTAATATTTAAATACTGTTATACAATTTCTAATATTTTTTATTTATATACCGTAACGTACTTCTAACTACGGATTAAGTTGTCGCGCTGAGGAGCACGTTTTTATTAATTGTTATTTTCCTCGCTAGAGAGCTCCGATAAGTGCGTCCGATCGCTGCTAATCATAAAGTGCTACAGAGCGAAGCGCGGCCTTCGACGCGCTATTTATAGGCACGCGTCGCCGGCATGGCCGGTACCACCGCACCACTATGTCCCTGCATTTTAAATCTGTAATATCTTCGGAAATATTTATTTAAATTACATGCTGTAAAGGGCTATATTGATCTATATTAAACGTACAATGTATTTAAGGTACTTAATTGGATGAAAATTATGCTGTATTGCTTAAAATCACTTCGGAAATAAGCAATTTTTTCCCGTAAAATGTAAAGGATAAAAAATGGTTATTCTGGGTTATCCTTAAGAGATTGACATATGCCATTGTTAACTTTTTTGTTGACCTTTTTAAGGTGTACAATACTGTAGTACATTATTTTGATTTATCTGGTGTTCAGCCAGCGATTTTTGCAATATAAGCGCAAAAAATTTGTTTCTTTACGACATCACATTAGAAACCTCTAAGTTTATCAGTGTTCCTCTATAATATTATGCATGTATTATACATATAACCTTCCTCTTGAATCACTCTATCTATTAAAAAAAACGGCTTTGAAATTCGTTTCGTAGTTTTTAAGATTTAAGCAAATATAGGGACGGACAGACAGTGACTTTGTTTTATACTACTCGTATTTAGTGATTATGTTATTACGAACGTAAAAAAATCATGAAGTCATCGCTAACCTGTATTTACGACCATTACATACCTACCTAATTTATTTGCTTTTGTATTTTCAAGGTAATCTATTCTTTGTTATCATCTATCTAATACCTACCTTTAAACGAGTAATTCTTGTATTGGTAATATAACCTGAATCTCGGAAACAGCTCGAACGATTTTAACAAAATTTAGTAGTATTTATGGCTTATTTTTAGAAAATTTTCCGAAAAAAAATGCTCTTAAATCAGAAATCGACAGTCGAAATCTCTATAGTTACATATTTCGCAAAAAGTATGATAAATACTAATAATTACCAGGTCTCATGTTTTCGGCAATTCAAAAAATTATAATGACAGTCAATTAAAGTCTACTTATTTCTGAAGGTCGTATGTTTGTAAATGTTTCCTAGTTCAATTTTTCTAAGATCGGACAAATCTATACACATAAATAAATAAAATTGGAGTGTCTGTTTGTAATATTAAAATAACCGATTTCTACTACATGCATATGAATGTATATACCGTACACATACCAAAATATATATTTTTAAAATTTTTGTCTGTCTGTCTTTCTGTTTGTTCCGGCTAATCTCTGGAACGGCTGGACCGATTTGGACGGGACTTTCACTGGTAGGTAGCTGATGGTACAAGGAGTAACTTAGGCTTACATGTTTTAGACTAGCTTCGCCCCGCGGCGTTACCAACGATACGACAATAACCGCGAGTAACACAGCGGGGTTCAGCTAGTTATAAATAAATTGCTTTTTTTTTTTTTTTATTGTATAGGGGGCAAACGAGCAGACGTATCACCTGATGGTAAGCGATTACCGCCGCCCATGGACACCCGCAACACCAGAGGCGTCACAAGTGCGTTGCCGGCCTTTTAGGAAGGAGTACGCTCTTTTCTATCTAGGCAATGACCATTAAGGAGGTGAATCGGCAGATACTGTTATGCATTATTCACATTGCATTATTTGTAGATTTATCTCGCAAATATTTAAGGAATCTGGTCTAAAAACTGCATATTGATTTTTACACATGGATACTAAAAATCTACTTCAAAATATACTTACTTTTGATAAGGTAGCTGAGCTAATCCAACTACTACTTCTTCAAATGATTCCTTATCAATCGTTCCAAATTTGGAAGAGCTAAGCAAGGAAGTGTCTGTACAACCAAAGCATAACGTTAGTACCCTGACACCTGACCTGCTGTAATGAGGTTCCATCTGAAATGAATAAATAAAAGTCTATTTACGAGTATTATAATTCTCATGTCACTTTGTAGCTCACTATAACCTCCAAAAGTGTCTAACTGATCACTGGCTCTGAAGCGGGAGGAGGCTGATAGGTGCTTGGCCCATTTTGGCGCTCCATAGAGGGCCATGGATCGTATCGCCGCACCGTAGAGGCAGCGAACTTCCTCCCGCGGACCCCCTAAATTAGGCAATAGCCTCCGTACGGAGCCCGCCACCCCCTGAACACGGGGGGTCATCCGCTTGAAATGCTCCTCGACGCTCCAGCGACTGTCCAGGGTGAGGCCGAGGCACTTAATGTATTAGTCAACCTCGATCTTCATCCCTTCCACTCTAATAAGAGAGCGAGTAGGAACAGCACCTCCGCGTTTTGTGTGAAACCACAGGGCTTCCGTCTTATTAGGTGCTTGCTGGCGTGCCCTAAGGTAGGATAGTTAAAATCACACTTTGACCAATAGCAGCTGAGCATCATTGAATAGAGATGCAGACGAAATTGCGTGGCTCAGTTAGTAATAGTAGTAGTTATCTCGAACTAGTTAAGGCAAACGAGCAACGGTAAGCGATTACCGTTGCCCATGGACACCCGCAACACCAAGATGTCACAAGTGCGTTGTCGGTCTTTTAAAAAGGAGTATGTTCTTTTCTTAAAGGTTTGATGGTCGCATTGCTCCGGAAACCGCGGGCAACAGTTCATTCCACAGTTTTGTTGTGCGAGGCAGAAAGTTTCTGGTGTAGATAGCATCGTGCGTACTGTCGCAATGCAATGAATGCCGCTAATTCGCAACATTTCATTGATTTGCACAAAGTAGGCGATAGCACACAGCCTTGCGCGACACCAGCATTCACAGATAGGGAGTCCGAGCACTCACCGTCGACGTTTAATTTTGGTTAAAAACTCAACAAACAAATCCTGAAGTATTATCGTATTAACTTCTAAAATAACAAAAATACTATAACCCGATTACTAAAAATTTTATATAATTTATATACTATATACCTACTGTGTCACCCGAGCTATTATTACGAATTCATTGACATTTCATTCACTAAAATCGATTCATTAGTTTAGGTGATACGGTGGAACATATAAACATAGATAGACTGCTAAAACTATTGCCCGTCCTTTTAGATTCATTGTAGTCGGGTAATAATTATATACCATGGAACTTAGAGATTAAAGCAAGCATAAGGGCTAATCTATCATCTCGGACAATCACAACTATAGTCCGGCCACTCAGAGAATGCGTTTCTGACACTTGTAAATTCGTCATGAGTAGTGATGTACCGTGAATATCATTAATAATATTTGGTAACAGTATTTATAGCATTAATTATGCATAATTATTCAATTTAGATATATTTTATATTTCAAACACAATATTAATAAAATTGTTGATGGATGAATTAAATTTAATCGTAATTTCTGAATGAAACCAAGGGAAAGAAAATAAAAATACTGTATTTATTGAAAAATGAAATAATGAAATCCATAGTTTTAAGATTTCAATAATGTCATATCAAAATTTAATCCGACTCCGATTCGCTTGAGGACTCGCTGTCATCTTCACCAACATGTATTATCATGTTATTATCAATCATAGTGTCTATACGAATATCGCGGTCAAAGTCATCAAATATCATTTTTTTAGTTTTTTCAACCACCTTCATCCAGTCATCTCTTGTGACTTTTTCGCATGCTTCTTTTAAAAGCGTCTTCATCTTTTTTATGCCATATGGTGGAGAAGTATTATGGCGGGCTGCATAACCTTTAATTTGAGCCCAGATTAGCTCTATGGCATTGTACTGGCAGTGATATGGAGGAATTTGAATATTTGATAGCTTATGGTCGTTGACTAATTTCATCAGCTCAGCTTTTAGCATTGACATATTTGCGTCAATTCCACTTCTTTGCAGCCAAGCCACCAATTCCTCTTTTCTATTAGCTTGAGTAGGTGCTTTATTTATTTGCACCGAATGATGAGGGGCGTTATCCATTGAACACTGAAGGCTCTGGAAGGCCAACACATCCTGGAACCACTCCTTGAAAACAGCCGCATTCATTTCTTCGTGGTAGTCAGTAGTAGTTTTTGACTCAAATGCTAATAAACCATTTTCCACAAAACCATACTTCGCACAACCAGTGTGGCATATTATGAGACGTGCTCCTTTACCGATTGGCACTTTCGACGTCGACGCTTGAGTGTCATCTGTCCAAGAACAAGAAAGCTCGTGATTGGTGTTCAGCCATGTCTCGTCAATGAAAACGACATTGTCCCAATTATCATTTTTTTTTTGCTTCTCTTAGAAAAATACTTGTTTTTACCAGAAATATAAAGGGATAAAAATGGTTTTTCATTTATTTTTAATTCAGCTGACTGATATCACGACAATTATTTTCATAAGTTTAGTTTGGTCGTACCTATATCGTATTATAAACTATATTAAATATGTATTAAGTACATTATACACACTCTCGAATAATTTCTCCGATGTCCCCAGGAACTTTAATGTTGTTCGTATAAATGCCCAAAGCATTTCGGCACATTTCCCTGAAATGGTGACAACATTCGACTGTTTGACATCCTTACATACTTTGTAACTCATCTTGTTCTACTGTTTTTTTGTGTATTCAATAAAATCAAAATTATATATTATAAAATTAGAACGTTTTATTTAACAATATATCGACCGACAGAATATACTACGATTCCAAAAATACTCAGTTACAATTCAGTATTATTTTGTCTCATCACTACAAAAACAAACTATTGACATAACCTTGAAACAGCGCAGTTTGACGTTGTTAGACTTGTAAAAATTATTGTTCTTAAATTAATTAATTGATTAATTGTTAATAACTTTAACCCAAAATAAAACGTTTATTGTACATTGGCATGATTATTCAATTTTTAATGTTATTACTCATTATTAAGGTTAATAAAAGATATTTAAAATTTTGCCATAAATAGTACGCCAGTTTAAAGTTACATCGCCCATTGAATCACGACCTGTCAGGAACGCATTCTCTCAGTGGCCAGACTATAAGCGCAAACAACAGAAAGAAATAAAAATTTAAAAATACTTCTAATAATTAATTAGTGACACATACCCCAAGACAGTTGCTGAATTGCAAGACAGCGCTTTTAGTAGCGCTGTACACTGGGAATATTTTTGCTTGATATAGACCTACTATGGATGATATGTTGATGATAGTACCGCCTTTTCCTTCACGATCCTTGCGCATCAGATCGTATGCCTTCAAGGAGCTTTTAATCAGAGCTGTCTGAAAATAAAAATACGGTATGACATATATTCCGTGATTCGGAAGACATGTTGAGCAGTCGGTCCCGGTTGTTATCATAGGATAACAGTCGTGAAGCTTAGTTGGAGACATTTGGGCGGTTTAAAATCATCCAACGGCAAGATTACGTAGCCACAAAAACCCGCACTAGGCCAGTGTGGGGACGTATGGCCTTAATCCTCTCCTGAAAGGGGATCCGAGCCCAGCAGAGGGACGTTATGGGTTGTTGATGATGATTAAAGTATGGATGCTTTTAGTTAAAAGTTACATATAGTTTTTTCAAGCAACAATCTGAAATTTACCATTTCTAACTTACTTTGTGTATACTCTAATATGGAATAATATTACATCTCTATTAATCATATTTCCTATTAGTATTTTCTCCCCAGTCCCCCAATATCGTTTTCCTTTCATTTAAAACTACTATTTCTCTTAGAAATACACCCAATTTCATCTCATTTCATTTTTCATCTATCGTTAATTCCTAAAGTGCTATCGGAGTCATGTACTATGAACTATAACAGTTGTAATATTCTATTGTGCCATCGTGTCGAGTGTAGTATATATGTATGTATAGTGTAAGATAGCTATCGTAGATGGTTCGACATTTTATTATATCTGTTTTAATTTAAATAGCAGAAATTAAATCTTGGCATTTGAGAATAACATCAAAATGAATTAAGCTACAATTCATGCTCGCCAGTCGCCAGTAATAATAGTTTCTGCCTTTTAATCAATTCAATACCAGCCCTTTTTTATGTAACAAGCCAATGCATACGAAAAAATCACGAGGCATCATCAAGAGTAAACAGTATGTTTGCTAAATATAAAGGCTCACATAAAGATTTATTACATTAATTATTGAATAACAACTTATTATATATATTTGCGACCTGGTCCTGCCTTCCCCGCAAGTCTTTGAAATACCTCTACTATAATAAGTAGGTATGTATTACACATATATATCTTCATCTTCAATCACTCTATCTATTGCTGACATGAACTGCATTAAAATCCGTTGAGTAGTTTAAAAGATCTAAGCGAACAGACAGCGGATTCCACTTATTTGATACTATGTAAAGATTATATACTTACAACATTGACTTCTATCTCTTTTAAATACACATCAGGCCTATCGTTCATAATACCAGCACAGTTGACCACAATGTCAACGTAACCAAACTCTTTGCCAACACTGTCGTATACCACATCTAAGTCGTTTGTAGTGATGTCACATTTATAGAATTTGACTTTGTTATCTCTATATTTATCGTTTAGCTCTTTTTCTAAAGCTTTACCATTATTCATGTCAATATCCAATGCTGCTATATGCTGGAAACAAGCAAATATTTTTAATATTTGTGTTTTTTTTTTATTGAAAATAGTGGGCAAACGAGCAGACGTATCGCCTGATCGTAAGCGATTACCGCCGCCCATATACACCCGCAACACGCCGGCCTTTAGGGGAAGGGGAGGGGAATGGGGTAGGGGTTAGGGTGTGGGCCTCCGGTATCTTCACTCACTCGGTGAAACACAGCGCAAGCGCTATTTCACACCGGTTTTCTGTGAGGCCGTGGTCTTACTCCGGTCGAGCCGGCCCATTCATGCCGAAGCATCGCTCTCCCACGGTAATTATAGATTGTGTTGTACAGTCAAAAGCTAGTGGGATAAGTACGTCAAAAACCGTTTGTAAGAGTTTAGGTTTATGAAGTTTACTGTCTTGCCACTAATAGCTAGCTAATAGCTTGTATTAACAATGTAATGTACTCGTATATTTCATTGAGATAAAAGTTGGACCGGGGGGTTTCAAGCAAAAAATTATTGTGTTAAGATTTGGGAGAGTTAAAAATATGCTATGCAAATGAGATTAAATTCGAACATAATCTAGTCTCTTCAACCCTTTTTTAATTTATACAATGTTTAAGTTAAAATTAAGTTTTGATCTGAAATTGGTGGTAAGTACTGCATAAAGTTCAATCTTCAATCACGAGTAAACAAGCGTTAAGTATTTTTCGATCATAATTCATATGATTAGTAGCAGACAAAGTTCACTTCCATCGATAAGGGCCAAATAAAGTTATACTAAGAAACAATTTTTTGTTTGAATTTAAACATACATAATGTTTTACACTATGATACTTACAGAAGCACCTTCATCTAGGAATGCCTTAACTAACCCTGCACCAATACCCGCAGCGGCACCGGTCACTAAAACCACTTTACCCTGAGAATCGTACATGTTCTCACAATGCTTCGAAACCGACTGACATCTATCTAAACTCCAAGCCCGATACAGGGACGACTCTATGAGTACTTACGTAATATGGCCTACGATTCATTTAAACTACGAGTATTATTTATGTATGTATACATGTATTACAATAATGTAGGTACCTAGGCAAGTTACTTACTTTGGTTTTACTTTTATGTTGCCTGTGTTAGGGGTTTTGTATAACTAATTCATTCGGATAACATACAATGAACCGAAATATTTCCTTATTACTCCATGTCGCCATGATCGTGAAACATTTAAGCGCGACACGACCGTCTACTCTGACGCGTAGGGTGAACACTCGGCCAACGCGTGAACAGTCTTCCTTGGGTTGACTGAAAGTTCGTTGTCCACGCACCAGCGTTCCACTACTGCCAGTGCTGAATGTCGCATCCTATCAATCTTATTTACAGTGTCAAACTATCGGTTTGACCTTTTCTATGACCTATCTATTATTCTTTCTATTTATTGTTAGTTATTTTTTTTATTTACAGGTTTTACAAATGCGAACATACTGCTGTAGGCATTTTGTGCCAATCAACCTTACGGCGATGCAGGGCCAAAACATTGTAGATGCACAGAAATTTTACAGAATTTTATTTCGGTTTGACCTTTTCTATGACCTATCTATTATTCTTTCTATTTATTGTTAGTTATTTTTTTTATTTACAGGTTTTACAAATGCGAACATACTGCTGTAGGCATTTTGTGCCAATCAACCTTACGGCGATGCAGGGCCAAAACATTGTAGATGCACAGAAATTTAAAATTATATTTTTAAATATTGCATAATATATGCTTATACAAAATAACTGTGAAAGACGTCTCCAAGCTTTTGGACTGGAATGGATTTGGCATTAACATCAATGGCGAGTATATCATTCACCTTCGATTTAAAATGACATAGCTTATAGCAGCACATACAGTGTTTGAATATGTAATTGTTATTGTGGTAATCAGACAGGTGATAAACATACTATTTACGTGCATTTAAGTTGCACCCAGACACAGGACAAATATGGGTGTTTATCACAGAAACATTTGTTTGACTTAGGCACTGCGCAAACGTAGACACTTCTTGCACAACGCAGTTGTTGTGTCTGTTGGTTACCGACACCGGACACTTTTGAATCGTCATGAGTGTGTGTAAGTGGAAGCAAGTGGATGATTTCATTCTGATTCTACAGAAATCAAATATTCATTGGTACCTTTTATCTCATACAAGATACAAAAGTGTCCACGTTTGCCCTGCCTTAGCAATAAAAATAAAATAGATACAGCAGTTTGTATATATAATACACAAAGGTAAGTACCCACTTGTGATGATGTTATTATTGCCACTCTATCAGTTTGTATGCACTGGAACGATATCACTGGCATAGTTATCTAAAACTAACTTTACAACAACCTTTTATTTCAACGTTTCCACACAAAGAACATCCAGACTCAGAATAACAATTTGTGAATAACTCAAAATGCTGTCCCATATGTAGATTGGTCCCGAAATAGTATGCATCCGTGCATTCAAGTCAATGGCCATAAAATAAATATATTAACCAATTAAATTAAATGACAAAATCCACATTAACACGACTGACTCCGATGACAACTAAGATATGTAATAATCCATTCAAATAAATTTCGTCCATGTTATGGCAGAATAAAAGCGAATAGTATCATCACCTCTATTCTTCTCATGGCTATCATAAGAGCCGTTTAAAGGAACAAACTACGCAAGACAACAGAAACCCCCAAAGGCAAATCTGAAGAAAAAATGCATTCATAAGGACTGCCGATAGAAGTGAAAACTTATAAATTGAATGTTATTTGTAAAATTAGAAATTACGTAATATTTGAATTAAAATTTTTAACATCACGCATTAGCATGTCGGCGACGCGAACCCATAAGACTCTCCCCTACCAAAAAGTGCTCAATGCGGCTACAGAAGTTATCACCTCAAAAATTCCATACACCGACGCATCTTAGTCGCATGCATGGCAACATTAAAGTAAAACTTCCTTGTAAAGAAGAGACCTACGTCCAGTAGCATACTAATAAAGGCTATTGATTTATTTAATCTAATATCGTATGTATATATACATTTACATATATATACTTTCCACGTCTTTCTTTCCATCCCATAGTTGCCTGGAAGAGATTGCCTTTGTGCGATAAGGCTGCCAATTGTACCTCCTAGTTTTGTATTATCTTTTTAAGTAATCTGGTGTACAATAAAGAGATTATTATTATATTTATTGCAGCAATCACAAATAAAAATTAAGGTTATGTTTTTTTTTAATCGGTTGTAAGTAGTTTGTTTTTATGCATATCCTTTAAATACATTGCAACTACAGATACTAATTACACTACCGGTGCTGTTGTAATATTGACGTTACCGGCAAATCACTGTTGCGTTAAATGTTCCGAACGTACCTTCGTGCAAGATAGAATAACGTAAAACTTGTTAGGTTTAATATTTGTTTTTGTATTCAAAGCAGACGATCGCATGCCTCTCCTGTCATTATAAGTGTTGATAAGAAAAGGTATTAGTAACAACATATAATACATAAATATAAAGTAGAAAGAGCAACTACTACTGAGTGAACCTCACACACTCGACCCCGACTTCTCCTTGGGTCCCTCTAGAATGTCAAATTAAATGTCGTCTTCGTTAATTTCTATTATCACTGTTGATGTCACTTTGTTGTCAAGTCTTATCTATATAGTTTAATAGCGTTTTAAGGTAATCCCTAATTGTTTTACTTTTTATCATCAGCTCATGTGATTTACTAAATGCTAAACAAATGAATGTCGATGCGTACGTTTGATATTGAAATCATCCTCTAATCCCTAACAGTTAAGGAGTATTACCTTCTATCATCAGCTCACCCGAATAACTTGAAAGTATAGATCTTTAGATAGGTACGTCTGAAACTGAAAGAATGATATACCGTGGGAGAGCCACGCTTCGACATGAATCGGAGTGATACTACAGCTTCACAGAAAACCGGTGTGAAATAGCGTATTCCATAAACAAAAAAACATCCTCCAACTTCTAACCGTTGAGGAGTTGTACCCTACATCATCATGAAATGATGACTACCAGTAAATACGGAGTAGCTTCAGAAAATATAGGAAAATCAAAGTACGTGCCTAAAAAAAATTAGGATTTCCCTTGATTGCCTTGAGATTACATCATTATATTCTGATATGGTGCCAATGGAACCACCTCGGGAGCATATTCTTTTGAATACAAAAAGAATTTTCAAAATCGGTCCACAATTGACGGAGTAATCGTTGAACATACACAAAAAAATGGTCAGTCATAAGTGAAAACAATGCAATTAATTGTTTATGTGATTTTGTTATTCTAGATTGTAGATTGTATGTACTATGTTTTAGTAAAAATAAACGGTTTAAATGGTTTTAAAACTTTGAATGTTATTTCTATAATTTATTGTGTAAAATTAGAAATTTCATAGTGTTTAAATTGATTTTTTTAACATCAAACATTAGCGTGACCGTGCTAATGTTTGATGTTTTTCACTTTTTTTGAAATCGGCAAAAAAGCGTTTTTATGTAAATATACAAAGAAAACGTTTATATAGAAAACACCCATGATTTGAAATAAATACAGGCAGGCCGTACAAGCATTTGGTTATCAAACCAGAGATCTCAATCACGGTAGCTGCATACACTACCACAGCACCACCGAGCCATCAAAGAATAACGTTGCTAGGAGCTAACGCTAATAATATACATAATTTTAAGGATATATAGGTATATATATATCCTTCAAAATATGGAAATTGCATTAAAATGTAAATTGCTTTGTTATTACTCGGATAACAATTTAAATCAAAACTACATTTTTCTTTACGAAAATTGAACTGCGTTATGTAAAACTGAATTAAGCAACATTTTTAAAAAAAATGAGTTTTCAATGCAGATCTAAAACAAATTTTGTGTTCAAAAGCCACTCCTAGTGCCTTTTAATAAAGGGTGAATCAAGCGAAATGTGAAAATTTATTAGGACTTACACAAACTCACAATCACTCATTGTTACAAAATGTACAAATAATCTTCAAAATGAATAAAATAATTATATCAACAAAAAATTATAATAATCCGTTTATTTTGTTATTTAAAAACGCAATATCGAACTAACCGCCTAAAATGGCAGCTAATATGTAAATGGGAGATAACAAATTCACAGTATTAAAAAAAAAGGTTTTCGTTGTTTCAAAAATGATGAAAACAAGAACATTATTTATTTATTTAGTATATTTACATAAACAATACAATAATATTTGAAGTCCCTGACTCCTGAGCTAGGCTCATAACCTGTGTTACAGAAGTCAATGTTTTCTCCTATTATAAGAAACAAATAAATCTTATGCAAATTGGTGCAGTAATATTTGAATAAAAGTGCGTAGTGTGGTGTGTAATGTGAGTTTGTGAGGTGTATAAGTATGTATATGTTATGTTAGTAAATGGATGCATGTGTAAATATGTGTATGTAAATATATATATGATGAATCTTTAGCCGTCTATAATAATAGTTTTTCAGTTTGGTCATAGTCTATACCAGTCTATAATAGTCTATACCAAGCAACCAATGCTTTAATCTAATATTAGCTTTGTGATAAGTTAAGGGATGAATTATTGAAAAAATTACCTGTGGTAAAATAACTCAGTTGTCAATGTATGCAGTCTTTGGGAACTGGTCAAAGGGATCTATTGTTTTAGTTAGTGATTGTACTTTAATATATATTTGTCCGGTTAGGAGCGTAGACTGTAAAAGAATATATATTTATATAAGGAAATGCTGTGAACTGGATGAAAACTAAATAAATAAATGTTCTATGCTTCGGCATGAATGGGTCGGCTCGACCGGAGTGAAACCAGGCCTCACAGAAAACCGGTGTGAAATAGCGTTTGCGCTGTGTTTCACCGAGTGAATGAGGATACCGGAGGCCCATACCATGGGATAAGGTGATCTAATGACTAAGCGAGAGAAATACCTAGATGTCTTCCAGGTAATGCTCTTTTACTAGTCTCTTGAAGGCAGTTATTGTTGGTGCACGTCTTATTGCGACTGAAAGGGCGTTCCACAGTCGAGCAGGTTGGACAGAAAAAGAGTGGTCGGAGAATTTGGTAGAATGTGACGGTATTTTTAGTTTCAAGTTCTCAGACGATCTCAGTAATTTGGGATGTGTATCGTGTAGCAAAGTGAACCGTGATTTAAGGTAAAAGGACTAAATAGAATGTTGTATAGAAGAGAAAGGATATGTGTATTCCGGCGAAGGCGGATAGGTAAGCACTTTAGCTTTTTACGATAGTCGGAGATGTGATCATGTTTCCGCAATCCGAATATGAATCTTATATACAGAGATTTTGAAGTCTTTCAATCTTATTTAATTGGTCTTCAATCTAAATAACTGGCATCAGCATAATCAAGGATGGGGAATTTACTTTACGAAGAAAAGCGGCCCATTACATTTGTCTGGTCTCTGGTAGTAATTTCATAGAGAATGAAAACTCAGCGAAAGTTGGATGGTATAAATTTCTACATCACCTTATTCTTATTCCATCTGATGCCAAAAAATATTACGATTTAGCAGGATCTAATGATTTAGAAGAAGAAAATCAGGAAAATAATGATTGAGTAGGTATTCTTATTTTTTGGAGTTTTATAGTTTAAGAAGTAAGCTCGAACAGCATATGTATACAGTTGAGGATAACGAGATAAAATAGTATTAGATTGTTTTTAAATAGTGATTTAAACCCAATGGAAAGAGTCTTGATTTTACAAAGGATATCGAAACAAGCAAACATTTTATTATTATTCTGGTTTTAACTATAAAAAAAAATTCAAATTTATGTATGTGTCCTAATCAGCAATGACATACAAGATCATCTTAACGAAATGGTATAATTTTCAGTTAAATTCAAAACTTTTGCATAAATATTTCATCTTACACTGCTTTTTTTCCTCCAAAACAAATCGTATTAAAGAATCAAACGGCTAGAACCTTGTATAGTACGTTGTTGATTAATTTAAGCAGTCGGAAATAGTCAGAATATAAAATATATGATCGAATTAAGCGGAAAAGTGGCTATATATTTTAATGTATATTATATATCGTAATATATTTCTAATAACTTTATTATCATAATCTTATTAATAATTACCCTTAAATTTAATTTAATTTACAAAAATCATTCTATTACATATTAATACAAAGGACAGCACAAACATTTATAGGTCATTTAACCCATCCCTGATCGCCTCCTGTGGAAAGGTGCCCATTAAACTAGCAGCATTGCCGCGTTGTTTGATCTAAGCCATACACACAGCTCACTTTGAAGTAAAAATGTAATACACTTAAATGTATGAGCACACAGCGAGAATTTTAATTGTAAAATAATATATTTGTGGATCTATTTTTCAAATTCTCTCCAGTATGGCTTAATTTATTCATACATAACGCTGTACAATATTTAAATTGTAAATATCAAATTTAACGAATTTCTAATGTTTCTTCTTGATACTTTTAAGTATAGAAAGCAAGCAGTATAGAAAATACGGAGTGTCGCGACTCTTATTCATTATAACCCCCGCGCGTTGACATTGGGATTGAACCTTGTCATAATAAGAGCCGCGTGACGTCATCCATCGCAAAATAGTAACGCTAGTAACACAATCTAAAAGTTTATTTTTAAGAAATTTAATTTGATAGTTTGATTGATTGATTTCAGTTGATAATTCTTGTAAATTTAACTGTACTGACGGTTCACTGACGTCACCGCTCTTAGCTGCCAATCCCAATATCAACGCGCGGAGATAATACGTGGCGTGGTTGACGCAAGACCCGTCAAAGCAGCGAGAAAACTACACAGGAAAACATATTTCCAAAGAGGGAGATCGTTTTTTGTTTCTTCGAAAGACGGTCCCCATTCCATATATATTTTTTCATTAATTTCATCACGACGACGACTTCAAGACTCGAGGACTTACAATTGAATGTTCAGGGGTGAGGGTGGTTTTTGGATTAAAAGTTCAATAAAAATATACGATGCAATTTTAATAGTGTCACCATAGAAAAAGTACAGAGAACAATGAACTCATATTTCTAAACACTACCATGATTTTAGAACCGCAGATTTTGCTCTTCATAATATAGCAGGCGTTCGCGAACATGAAGACTATAAATACTTGACATTGGCAGAAATAGCTAATCCGAGTGATCCAGCTGGTTGCCATTTCATCAAAAGAAGAAGAAGAACATTCCAAAGAGAAAGAAACTTGACACAAGCTATACACTTAATCGGTGCCTGCCTAAGCGAGGCTAAACTGATTGCTAATTAGATGAGAATTAAGTATGAAGGTTACAGATTAATAAAGTATATATAACTAGCTGACCCACGCAACCTCGTTAACGTCTCCTATTGCCAGTGTAATAATTTCCCCGTTTTTGTAACATTCTTCATTGTTGTTCCGCTCTTATTATTTTTAGCGTGACTTTTAATTTCGGACCAGCGTTATCTGAGATTAGCACGTTCAAACAAACAAACAAACTTTTCAGCTTTATAATATTAGTATAGATACTACAAATATGAATACGTAAGAAAGCAAATCCAAAAAAATAATAGTTGATAAAGAGTACCGAAATGTTTCTATAGGTAATATTTTCTTCCTTTCTTAGATGAGGACATTAAACGGGAGCGGAGGGCGATGTCAGTGTCAGATGTCATATGTGTGCATTTAGCGCATTGGAACACTTGTTTCAACACAACGCACAACACTTGTAGTTGATGGGATCAGTTAAAGGGTAAAAATGCGAATTTAATAAAACCTATTCATATAAATACTCGTTAGGTAAAAAATGAAAGACGATAGCTAGGAGAAAATTTAGGGTAAAATGTATAACGTCTGCCCTCTAGCGCAGGCGCCTCCTTTTGGTATACTCCCCATACTCTTTATACTCTCCAATGTCCTGTTCGCCTTCGGCGAATTGGACCTTTTCTGCTGTCTCCTATCGCGAAATGACGTCTTTACAGAAGGTTGCAACTACTATAAAACCGCTGACGCTACTTGCCATAGAGCCTACGATGACCGGTAGCGACACATCTCCTCCGATGAACTAAAAGAATCAAAGAACTTTTATTTCAAGCAGGCACTTGCCAACGAGCACCAATGAGCTACCGTGGTTCGACAAGGGGATTCACGCCTCACCAAATTATATCCTATCCTATCCAAACCCATCCCATTTAAGTTTGGCGTCCGATAAATGGGAGTCTAGCGTCCAACACCTTCCTTTGTCTGGTTAGCATGGTCTCTATGTCCAGCTATGGTTATTAAAGGTTGTTGACGATAATATACACATATATCTATAAATAAATGTTATATGACGACGTATATATGAATGTTATACGAATTTTTTATTATACTATAATGTAAAATTAAAAATAATACCTTTTATTGCATAAAAATATTATATGACTAACACTAAATGGCAGCGTAACGTTTTTCACTCAAGCGTGGAAGTATACAAAGCGCCACAAAAGTGCAGACATACGTACTATAGACTTGTACTAAAGAGGTTTTTTCTTCTATAAAGTTTATTATACTACTCAATTTTATTACCTGTTGTACATTCTTTAATTATAAAAACTCAGTGCAACACGTATATCAGTTCAATTGAAATCGACGCTTTGAATACATTGGCCGAAAAATAACAAAGATGGTATTCGATTGGGAAAATAAAGTACTTTTAATAACTGGAGCTTCCAACGGTATTGGAGCCAACGTAACTAAACAAGCATTAGCTGAAGGTGTTCACGTAAGTAATTGCTGTTTTATATTGATATTATTAAATTTATAGCATACACAGTATACACAAATACAAAAATGAAAACAATAGTAACGGATAGGCACACAGCACTACAGTAGGTATTTTAAGTAATAGTTCAAGTTAAAATGGAATACAAGCAAAACTGTATTTTTGTTACATGTGTGGGCAATCGTTCTGCAATCTGCTCTGTGACGTATTCAAATTTTGTTAAAGATATAATTTTAGCAATTATTTCTGTTCAAAAAGTTTATTCTAATAATAGTGGTTGAAGTTTTAAATGATATATATTATACTTTAATTATTACCTTTTCACTGCACTAGATGTATATACTACTATGGACTATGTATAAACTGCACGTGTAGCCTAGTGGCTCAAGCTGTCGCCACGCCGTTTTCTACTGCGCCACGTGTAGGGGGTTCGAATTCCACATGGAACAACACTTTGAGTGATCCTCAAATCCTCAGGGTCTGGGTGTTCTTTGTGTCCGTTTCATGAATGTTCGTAAAATCCCCGCGACACAGGTTGTATATTACTAATGCGGGCGTTGTCATTCTTGGCAAAGAAGAAAACTATATACATTTATTATCTTTTTTATTTTTATTTTTTGGATTAGATATATGTTTATTTATCATCAGCTCGTGATACGGCAAACGTTGTTTTGCTATATAAACTATGTCCAGGGAATTTCTAGTGTAGAAAAAAATAACTAACTTATAGTGTGTAAGGATGTGGTATATGAGTAAAGAGGCATGTAGCGCTGTGAACAATGCTGGAATATAAACATAACAAAACACCAAATATTTTTTTTTTATTTAATATTATATATTTCATTATCATATCTAAGCCACAGATTGGTGATTAAAAACAATTACAGGCGACGACGGCGCGGTCAGTACATGGATGGGTGACCGCTGATAGCGTGTTACCTAGGCGGCGCCGTGATTCAGAGGTCATATTAAGTAATCAGTCCCGGCTGTTATCATAGGATAACTGTCGTAAAGCTTGGTTTCAACGGCAAAATTACATAGACACAACGTTGTTTGCCAGTCCCCAACCCGCACTGGGACAGCGTGGGGACGTATGGCCTTAACCCTCTCCTAAGAGGAGACCCGGGCCCAGCAATGGGACGTTATGGTTTGTTGATGATGATGATGAATTTGGTGTAGCCTATCCACAGATCACTGCTGGGGTGATCTGTAAGCCTATCAAAAGTTATGCGTAAATAGAATTTTATGATTAAATTACACTTTTACAGCAAGTTTTCAATTTGGACATTGATGAAGAAAACGGTGTTGCACTTCAAAATGAACTGAATAGCATCTACGGCGATGATAAAGTTATTTTTATAAATTGTGATGTAGCAAATCAAGAACAGTTAAGAACCAACTTCGAAATTATTTTGGGTGACAAACAGAACAATTACGTGGTAATCAACAACGCTGGTATATTTAATGAAACTTTACAAATATTTAAAAAGGAAATAGACATTAACCTTGTAAGTATTTCTAGTTTATTATTATTAACTAGCTTTTGCCTGCGGCTCCACCTGCGTAAAAAAAAGGAAAAGAAAAATCGCTTAAGCCTTTCTGAGGTAATCGTAAAACATACTGAGACTAGCTGACAAAAAATTAAAAAATCATTGTTTTAGATTTTATTGCGTTTTTGTTGTAATACATATTTCACACAACACGTTTAGTTTATTAGGTACCAAAGTACCTTTGATAATACCTAATAAACTAAGAGTTAGAGAGAATACCCGAATATATAGATTGCCATTAACAAATATGTACTTAAATAATTGTAATATTATCTTACATTTTCAGACTGGTGTTGTTACCGGCAGTTTGACAGCTTTAGACCTAATGCGCAAAGACAACGGGGGAAATGGAGGGACAATAATCAACATAGCATCAATAGCTGCTTTCAATATAATCCCCTACTGTCCTGTTTACAATGCTACCAAAAGTGGTATTTTGTCATTCAGTATCAGTCTTGGCGTAAGTATTTCTTACATCACTGTCAATGTAACACAATGTAATAATGGCTATATTATTATTATTATTTTATTTGAGACATAATCCTTAAATTAATTCTAGATTCACACGTAAATAATTTTTAATTAATATTATTCCAATATACCTACCATTTAAACTAAGGTTCTGGCTTATTTATCTACCCGTTTTCATAACATTAATATTTAATTATTACCAATTTAGGTGGTTAGATCTGGAAAATTAATAATTCTAGTGGTTTATTTTTCAATGAGTTTCATTAAATATGACCTTGGTCTTGTCCAAGTTTATCCGCGTTCAAAACAGACAGCCAGGTCGTTCAGCATTGCAATTCGTTCTGCGTTCAGCAAGACGGTTCGTGACGACTCTTGAAAACAGCTTGTAGACGTAACTTAGAAGCGAGAAATGGCCGATAGTTCTTAAAAATGGTCTTGTCACCCTTTTCAATAACAGGACGACCACATTCCTACTTTACGCTGCTGGAGTTCTCCCTTCAAACAGGACAGCGTTGAAAAACTTTTCGAGCTGCCTCAATACGGCCTTATCTTTCTATATATATCCAATATTTAGCTTTCAACATCTCTCCCGTTTTCCATTTATCAGCTATCCAAAACCCATCTCGATTTCATCACTACTGACTTCTGTCAGATTTTCGGTAAAGTGACGTGTTAATGTGACTCTAGGGTCCTCGGGATCAGATTGAGATGCATGCGAAGCGTACAAACTGCCATAGAAGTTTTCCACTTCCGAAAGAACGGCCGGCTAGGAAGGAACGACTTCTCCACTTGATGTGGTTAATTTCGTCAGGTGTCTTGTTCCAAGAGATTGTACGAACACTTTTGTCCCCCGATTCTACTCGATGACTCTTTCAATCGAAATCAGGGGGAGGATTTAAGTGCCGTACAAGCTTGCTGATCTCTCGGTTTAGAGTCCGCTTTGTTGACAAACTGACAGGTAGGTTCTCACGGCGTATTCCCTCATCAACCCTATTATCTTCTCTGAAAGCTTCCTGCTTTACTCTGCATTTCACAAAATCTCATACCTTCATCCCAGACAATTCGAAACATATTTTCAAGATTTTGGTTTACGTCTCTTGTGGTTTCCATGGCAAGTTGACAAACATTCCCCCCCATTGATTCCTGTTTCTAAATCCATGGGATCCTATTACCAATACGCTGCAAGTTTGTGCTCCCATTTTGTCGTTGAAGTCACCCATAAAACGTTGTAGTGGGTTTTAGTAGTGAAGTGGAGTGCCTTCGATATGTCCGAACGCTTTCCATGAGCTATTTTTTTTCTTCTTTTAATTGCATTGCATTTTATTTGAAGGTCTGTTGTTGTTGAATATTTGTTCATAGTTTTGAGTTTTCAGTTCAATTGACAGTCCTCATGACTGATTTATGTTTTTTTTAAATATGTTTCCAGGACGATGAGTTCTACAAGCGAACTGATGTCCGCGTCATGACAATTTGTTTTGGAGTCACTGATACCTCAATTATTTTAAAAGAGAATATGGGGACTTTTGATAAAGAAATGGGTGACAAATTGTATGAGACTGCGAGAAACTTGCCAATTCAAAGGTAATATTTAATTCACTAACTTTTTTCAAAATTTTAGATGTGTTAAAGTTAAGTTTAGAAAATAAATTTATTTATGACAGACTTAATAATCTGAAGGTGATTGTCGCACTTTGCCGTGCAAGCACTAAGAAGAGTTCATGTCTTAGTAAGATAATAATGTGCCCGAATCCCTCCAATTCTAGATGCGTATGCAATAAGTTTATATTAGAAATCAAAGCTGTGGATTTAGGATTTCATATTGAAATAGTGAAATGTTCCACGAATTTTAAGATATTTAATTATGATATAAAACTGTACCAATTATCTGTCAACAAATAAAATATTTACGAGTGCAACAATTGACATCCCCACACATGTTCACGATGATTTCATTTTCTTATTTATTTACTTACTTCTTGAACTTACAGAAAATTATTTTCTACTATAATAATACACATTACATATTATCAAAGTACAATGGGCAGAGAGAAATATACATAAAAATTAATGAAAAATAAGTTTGAACATACACATAGTTATAACAATAATAATTTCAGCCAAACAATAATAATTGTTGTACAATGGCAAATTGTAAATCGAATCAAAATGTAAAGAATCGAACGCTTTTGTATAATCTATAAAGCAGATAGGTATATATCGTCTTTCCATATTCCTTTACTTTTTCTATTAGTTGTGTTATGACTTGTATGTGATATACTCGTATGGTCGAGTAACTTTTGCGAAAGCCCGCTTGTTCGCACAGTTGATTTTCATCGAAACTGTTTGTTGTTCTATTTAAGATGATTTTATGTGGGTTTGTCATGAGACAACCATCTCATTACTTCCCCCAATCTCTTTCGCATAGTTGTTTTCTTCATTTAAATTATTGCCGTATATCAAAAACGCTGCGTCATCTGCGTATGTCAATATATTACAGTTCTTTAGAATCATCATACATAATTCATTTATATATAGCAAGAATATTGTCAGTCCAAAGATGGTCCCCTGTGGTATCTCATAATCAATATAGTCCTCGTCACTCATCACATAGGCAGTTTTCACAGTTTGAATACAACAAGTTAAATAATTCCGAAAAATATCCAGGTATATACCGCAAATCCCAACCTGTACTAATTTGGTTATAAGGGTAGGTATGTACTAAGGCGGTTCAAAATGATGGGAGACAAACGCTGTAGATAGTGCGTATGTATGTTTTAAAAATTGTGGATTGAGTATGTGATAGCTGGGTCCCTTACGAACAGTGTGGCATAGTTTTCATCGTGAGTGCACGTTTCACGTGGTCGTATACTGTGACCAGGAGTGAACGTCAAGTGCCGACCGCCGGCGCCGTTGCATAACTATTTGTCATTCGTTTTTAGTGTGGGAAGGAGTTAAGAACACTGATTATTTTCTGCGTTTGCGAAACCAGATCGGTAGTGAGTTCCTTAGTAGGGCTGCTGTGAAAGATTCAAGGATTGAGCCGTATGATCGTCGACCGCGAACCAGTATCACTCCATACAACATTTGCCGCGCAAAACAACTCATTTTGGAGGACCGTAGAATGACTGTTCGAGACATTTCGACTGAAATAGGCACATCAGTAGTGGTAGTGTAGAGTCTAACATTCACGAACACCTTCAATATCGCAAAATAACGGCGTTATGGGTTTCTAAACAGTTGAATTTCGAGAAAAAGGTCCTATGGCCCCATATCGCGCATCTCACGCTCGATACAATATCCGAATTGGGGTGAGAGGTTCTGGAACACTCCCCCTACAGTCCGGATTTATCAGCCTGCGTCTACCATATGTATGGACTACTGAAAGATGCCCTCGGAGGTCAAAGATTCAACACCGACGACGAAGTGGAGAAGTTCGTTGGCATATGGGTGTCCGAGTTGCCCAAGGAATTTTTCGATACTGGCATCAAAAAGTTTCCGGAATTGTGGATAACTAGTGAGGGAAAGTACTGAGAAAAACTGTAAATATTTTTAAATAAAATCCAGTAGTAAATAAACGTGTCAGAGCATTTGTCTCGATCATGTTTGAACCGCTCTCTATTTAGTGCATTTCTCTCTCGTTTTCTAGCGGAACGCACGTCAATTGCGTGGACTTCCTCAGGGAACGGGGCGGGAAAGGAAACGGGCGGCCGTGCCACTGCGGGATACCAGCGTCCCACGGCCGCCGGATAGGGGCTTGAGTCTTAGACGATTTCCTCTTTTTTATATACTTTTTTCTTTTTACTTCCGTTTTAATATTATATGTAAACGCTTAAACTAATACTAAGTGTCAAAAGAGTTATTCTAAGTTTGCATATACTCGTATTTATTTTAATTTCAGTGCGGACTCAGCAGGACGCGCGGTAATTGAAGCTTTCAAACACGGCGCAAGCGCAAGTGTCTGGCTATCTGCTAGAGACAATCCTGTAGAAGATATCACAAAATCTATAACAAACGCTTTTAAAATTATGGCGGACCCATATATAAATAATAAATAATAAATATATATGATCATATTGATGTTTATTGATATGATGTAATATCGATGATCGACTTTTGTGTCGTATTTTATATATTCTTGTAAACTTGTTAATTTTAATAAATTTCACCTAAATTGCTTTGTTATTTTGTATATATATTAAATAGATAAAATAAATTTTCATTTTAGGTGTAGATAATAATAAAAAAAAAATATCACATGCGGTAGTAGAGTAGTCCCCCCATTAAATATTATTGGATCTACAGGAACCCCAGAATGGGTAAAGGCCTCCTCCAGTGATGTCCATTTGGCTCTGTCTTGTGCTACTTATTTTCAGATTGGATCTATTTCAATTTTCTTGTTTTTTTAATCTTTAAATAAATCTTGTACATTACAATTATATCATACTCAATTTTCTACACTTTACTCTTTATTCTTAAAGCCTCTGTGAGCTTTAGTAATTATATGTATATAGGGTTAATCATAAGCTTACGGTTATTTTAAGGACTGTTCATCTCTGTTGGTGTACTCATTGGAGGGTTTTGCTCATATGTTTTCTTTTTTTATGTGTAGCATCTGCGTGGTAGGAGGGGTGTAATTGTTATTTGTTCTTCTTATTTTTTGTTTTACCTTCTTGACTGTCGTTAGTTTTTGTTTCATCTTTATTAACTAAGTAATTAAGCATACTAGGTTTTAACATTTCTTGTTACATACTATTTGGCCTAGTGGTTGTGTATTTTTTTTTTTTTTTTGAAGCAGGCACCCGCCATCTCAGGGTGTTGCTGCCTATGCGCTTTTCCCCTTACGTGATAAGGGCCCTTTTTTAACTTGTTTTTTATTTTATATAGTGCAAAGTGTGTTGTGTGATGTCGTTATATTATAATATATATGTATATATAATGTATTAAAAGTGTTCAAATGTGTGTCCACAGCGTATTCACAATTTCTGTGCACACACATTCGCCCATCCATTGTGTTCTATATATTTATATACTATTTATTTTCATCATCATTTTTTACTCCATCTATATGCCTCTACAACATTTCTTATACATGTATTATTTTAATTTCATTTTATATATATTTCTAGTTTCTAGTGGTTATGTTACCAGATAGTTGTATAGTAATTTTTTTAGTAACTCGAGTATATACTTATATGTTCATATGGTGGATGTTTCATTTTGCTGTGATATTTTTGTTTTGTTTTTTTTTTTTTTTAAAGACCTCCCAGGAATATACATCCTGTGTCGCGGGGGACTTTACAAACATACATGTAATGGACACAAAGAACACCCAGACTCAGGACAACATTTTGAGGATCACACAAAGTGATGTCCCACGTGGGATTTGAACCCACGGCACTTGGCACAGTAGCAAGCGGCGTAGTGACCGCTTAAACCTGTGCCAACCGTGCACTCAATTTAACATTATTGGGATAACTGTATTTCTATTTTCTCTTTCTATTTTCAATTGCTCATGAAGTTCTTGCCTTTTTTAAATTACATGTTTAGGATAGTCTTCTTTCATGCAGTTTGGTGTATTTTTTGCACTTTCTCTTGTTTCAGTATATTTATTTTTATTCCCAAGGTTATGAAAGTCACTACAGGTGTACGTTGTCCTTCTTCATTCCTCCAGAATGTCGCTATAAGTCAGTTTAACAGGGAGATATTGTTCAATCCATTCAATCACTTTCCTTTCTATCTATTCAATGTGTGTCCTCTTCAATACCGAAAAAAACTATATTTCTTTTCCTTGCTTGTTTTTCAAAGAAGTTTATCCTTTTCCCTTGAGTTTCCACTAGCACGAGGTTTTCATGTTTTTCTTTCCATACCAAAAATTTTTGTTCCACCATTTTATTTATGTTTTGTGTAACTTTTTCGGTCATATTTTGCCCATTTTCTTGACCTATTAACCCACTTCAAAAAAGGAAGAGGTTATCAATTCGTCTGTATTTTTTTTTATGTTTGTTACCTCATAACTTTCGACTGGTTGAACCGATTTTGATGATTCTTTTTTTATTTGAAAGCTGGTGCTTCCCGTGTGGTCCCATTTCAATTTGATCCAGTTCATGAAGTCGGTTCTTTTGTTGTTAAAATTTGTGATTATTGCTTGTTTAAATCCTTTTGAATTTGTTTATGTGTGTTCATTATTTCTACTAATGCTGGCGGCGTTACACTCATCTTTCTTTACTTTGATAATTTACCGGTCTCTGGTGGTCAATTTGTGTTTCGTTTGACTTTACATTATTTTTGTCTGCATAGATCGATGACAACTATGCTACTTTTATCACCATCTATTGGTGTGTTTTGAAACGAATCTTTGATAATTTTAACTTTAATTTGATATTGTTATTAAAGTGACCGGTCTGTCAATATATTTGTTAATTTTTGACACTCTTAAATTTGAGAATGATAATGTAGATCGTTAGTTTAACCGATGGCGCTGTGTATTCCTTTTTGTCCAAGTTATATTGATTTATTTTTAACGAGGGTAGGTATATATATTAGGTACATATAATTGTTATGTATTACGGCTTTCTTTTTTCTATACTTGTTGCTTTTATTCTTGTCTAAATGTACAAACAGTTACTTTGAATTTATCGTTCTATAAACACGGCAAATGTTCACCAAAAAAGTACCACTCGTAATTGTATGTCAGGTTTGTGTTTTCGAGTTTTCTATATTTGTTTGTAACAGTATAGCACTGACTTCATTGTCTCTCTTATATCACTTGGCTTAAATCACTTCTATCTTAAATCACTGTTTTAACATTTATTTTTAGTGTTAAATTGCGGAGCTGATGTTTATCGAAGTGGCGCCTTCTCTCCACCAACCATACCATACAGCAAAATTTTGATTTAACTAGATTAAATTAGTAACCATCAAAAACGAAAGTGATACCGAATTTGATGAATTTCTGGGAAATATGTATAAGTGATTACCAAGTTCTGTATAGTAATGGATTAAGAATACGGAGTGTCAAAACTCCAAAACTCCTATTTATCCCGTGGGTGTCGTAAAAACCGACTGAGGGAGAAAACTACGCACAATAGTATTGAAAAGAGAAATACGAGTGTATCAAAACATCGGGCCAGCATGAGGTTGCACTCCGAAATATTATTTCTAAGGAGAGGCCCATTCCTCTCTTAAGAAAAAGCTTTACTTTTTGATACTGCGAAGGACATGGGTGCTTCTTAGTAGCAAGTGAGGAACGACAAGTATTGGCGAAACAATTTCAAATGCTCGCGACATACACTTGTAATAACAATAATAATAAATATTTAAACATTTATTTTTGTATGTGTATTTGAAAATGTAATTTATATGAATATTTAAATGGAATTAAGGAAATAATAATAATAAATATTTCGGACATCTAACACACAACGCCATCTAGTCCCAAGCTAAGCAGAGCTTGTGTTATGGGTACTAGACAACTGATTTATATACTTTTTTTTTGTAAATACATATATATTATACATAGAAAACACCCAAACTTCGAAACAAATAGTTGCGGATCATACAAACATTTGGTCCGATCCGGGAATCGAACCCGAGACCTCATGTTTAGCAGTCGCATACGCTACCACTACGCCGCCGAGGCAGTAATAATGTTCGACATTAAACAATAATTAATTTCTTTATTATCTATGTGACATATATGCTCGAGACAGTTAAGAAACCTTTTATTTATCTGTTTTGTTTGTTTCTGACCTACATACACTTTAATAGTAAAGATACTTATTAAAGTGTATGTAGGTCAGACCGTAACAACAATGGTCAAGTTCTTTGGCTCTATGCTATCATAACCAGCAACAAGGAAGATAAATGTGACACTTTTCTCAATTTATTGTCTCAATAATATTCAATGCGAATGTTTTGAGTGCGTGTGTTTGTATGTTTGTTTCTTTTTTATGTTCAAGCGGTTAGACCAATTTTGATTAAATTTAGTGTCAAGGTAACAGTATCAGTAGTAGGTATTTTAATAACCTGGATTAACACATACAAAAACTTTCATGATCTCGAGTCTTACGAGAACATAAAAGCACTATATACTTCCCTGGGGTAGTATAGTAGCGCTCTGGTCGAGGGCTTTTTCCCGCAGCGGACGGGACCCCCAACCCCCGTTGATGGCCAACTCGGCCAGAGACGACGGGGACGGAGGGAGTTAAGTACCGCCCGTTAGGGAATCGGAGGTTGAGGCGGCTGTTCTACGGATCCGTTCCAAGAACACCGCCCCCGGGCCGGAAGGGGTACCCACCCGAGTGATGGCCCGAGCCCTCGTCCATATGTCGGACCGCCTCAGAAAGGTTTTGGACGCTAGACTGACGTCCGGACGCTATCCTGAGTGCTGGAAATGCGAGAAGCTGGTCCTACTGCAGAAGCCGGGACGGCCTGCTGATTCGGTCGCGGCCTATAGGCCCATCGTGTTGCTGGACGAGGCGGGCAAATTGTTCGAGAGGATTCTCTCTGCCCGCATCGTCCGGCACCTTAGCGAGGTGGGCCCCGACCTGTCGGACGCCCAATTCGGGTTCCGAGAGGGACTTTCGACGGTCGATGCCGTGATGCGCCTTAGGGCCGTAACCGAAGAGACAGTGAGCTGTGGCGGCGTGCACCTTGGACGGAACACGGAAGTTTATCGACGAGCGGCTGAATACCGGGCGGCTTGACGAATGGAACCAAAGGTACACTACCGCGCAAACAGCTGGAATTACCAAGCTGTTCTTACCAAAGGTGCGGGCGGCGTACAGTGTAATCGGCAAAATCGGAATTGACTATATCACTACGTAGATCATGACGGGACATGGTGGATTCACCGCATACCTGCACCGTTTTAAGTGTAAGGAGAGTCCATCATGTGTCTGCAATACAGCAGAGGATGAAACTGTCACGCATGTACTATTTGACTGCCCAGTTTTTGGTCTGCAAAGACACAACTTGGAGCAGCAAATAGGGCAAAACGTTAGTCTAACGGAAATAAAGGAGTTGATGGACGATAGAAATAGGGAGAGATTCCTAAATTATTGCAAAACGGTCGTTAAAAAAGTAATAGAGAGAAACAAAACAAAAACGTAGCACTTAAGTATGCCTAATGAATATTCTGTGTTTAATATGACAATTAGGCATAAAATACAAATGTAAAATAAATAAGGAACTAGAAAATAAGATAATTAATAAGACAGAATAAATAATGTAAAGTAAGAATCTGTTAGACTATAAAACTATGTAACAAATAGAAATAAGCTGTGTAATAGAATAGCATAAATAAAATGTAATAGAATAGCATAAATAGAATAAGTGAGATGTCAATAAGCCATGTAATAGAATAGCATAAGTAGAATGTAATAGAATAGCATAAATAAAATGTAATAGAATAGCATAAATAGAATGTAATAGAATAGCATAAATAAAATGTAATAGAATAGCATAAATAGAATGTAATAGAATAGCATAAGTAGAATGTAATAGAATAGCATAAATAAAATGTAATAGAATAAGAATAAGTAGAATAAGTGAGATGTCAATAAGCTGTGTAAAAGAATAGCAAAGTAGAATGAAATAGAATAGCATAAGCAGATTGTAATAGAATATCATAAGTAGAATAAGTGAAATGTAAAAAAAAAAAAAGAATACCGGGCGGAGAACGGGCACCATGGCTCGTTGGTCGTCCCGGCTGAAGGCTCCACGCGCTAGCTTTGCAGCCGTGGAGGCGCTCCAGCCGGTCATCCTCGAGTGGGCAGGGTGGTAGCACGGGACCCTTTCCTTCCGACTGACGCAGGTGCTTTCCGGGCTCCATGGCCGGTAGCGATTGCAGTTTTACCGCGGTCGCAACCTTCTGCAAAGACGTAATTTCGCAGGAGACGGCGGAGAAGGACCGGGAGGACGACGTCCACTCCACACGTAAAAAACAAATATATATATATGTCAGACGGGTTGGTGTAATATTTATTTCAAATTTTCTTTTTATTGTGATCATGTTAGCCTTTTGCGTAATTTGTTCACTTAGTAGCCTTTAAATGAGTAGGGATAGTGACACTTTGTGTTCTAAATAAGTCACTACACGAATGTTTATTTAATTGTATTCTCGTAAGGCAGATCACTCTATGTCTTTTAAAGCCATAGCCAGCAAGTTCATTTCTCAATTATCATTTCGGTTAAGGTACATCAGTTAGTTGTGTCTGCTTAACCTGAATCAAATCAGCTGATGACAACAACTTGCTTGCAGTAGTCGACTTCCATGCAGGAAGAAACAGTTCGAATTACACCTGTGAGAAACCGAGGTGGATCGCTAGTTAATCAAATAAATAAGTGTTGTTTGTAAATATTACACAATGATGCCAATAAATATATTACTTACTACATAAAATACAAATAGCATTGAATGGAAATCGGAACCTCTCACTTTTTTAAGTGTGGCAGTCGAACAAAGCATAGCACTTGTGTCATACCGACGTACTAGAACTAATCAAGTAGTATTTTATAAAAAATAACTCATTACTTAATCTTATAAAGTCTGGTATCTTTACTAGTCTCTTAGTATAAAAACCCATTGCAAAACATAGTACATTAATTTCCTTTAAGTCATTACTTGGATTCAAAATAAAAAAAATATGGCATCCGAATGGATAAATAAGGTACTTTTAATAACTGGAGCTTCCAAGGGTATTGGAGCTAGTGTAAGTAGGCAAGCATTAGCTGAAGGTGTTCAGGTATGTCATTTTGATATCAGTGATATTAGTATAGCTTTCTGTAAGGAATAAGGAATACGCATGGTTAAAGAAATATACCCACATAAATATTTTTACAAATAATCATGTTTTTATTAATAAATTTATTATTTAAAAGTAGTATTTTTCAAATTTCATTTCCAAAACGATTTTGGCGACAAGAAACGTGACGTCACCGTCCACTGTAAACGGCATGCTGACAGATCATTTGAAAGGCTCACCACAATGACTAAAGGTGGTTTTGTCAAGGCACAGTCGGATAATCTGCCCAAAATGATTCATGATGACTACACAAGCCGAACCTGCGCCTTATAAAGGAGAAGGTGATGGGCCGGAGTGAAATACTGTCTCGATCTGTTGAGCACACGAAGCTTTTTCGAGGCCAATTTGGCCTTACTCTGCAAATAGGCACGAAACTAGACTTCGCTCAATACGACGACACCAAGTTTTCCAATATTGGCTGAGGCAGATAGGAGAGTTTTTTAGCGGTGAACGCACAAATTTGCGTCTTTGTGGGGTAAATTGGACTAAATTAAGTCTATCCCCAATCTGAGACCTTTTCCAAAGAGGTCTCAACTTCAGACACAAGTTCGTTTTGACTCTCAGTGACGTAATAAGAGCCCCCACAAACTGCAGACATTCGATCGGCAGATAGTTTGTTTGGTTTCTTAATCAGTATGACGATGTATGGGAGTGTGCACATTATAGCGATTAGGTAGGGTAACCACTTGATGGGTACGCCGTTATTGCGTCGGTAAGACCCATTATGGGGATTGCCTCGAGAGCCATCACGGGAGCCTCTTATACCGGCTGACGCAGGTGATTACTGGAAAATGATGTTTCAGAGATCACCTGTGTCTGATCCGCAAAGAGCTAATGCCTGAGTGCCACCATTGCGATGGCTAGACCGTGGACACGGTGTTCCACACGCTAGCAAAATGTCCGGCGTTCCACACGCTTGCAGAATGTCCAGCGTTCCACATGCTGGCAGAATGTCTCGCTTTCCACGCGCTGACAGAATTTCCGGTGTGAGACGAGCCGAGGCGTGATCTCGTGGCGGCCATCGGAGTGGGGGTTCTTTCGCTCGGTAACATGATTGCGGTCATGTTGCGGAGTGAGAGCGTGAAACTCTGCCGTCTCTTTCTGCGAGCAAGTTATACTCGTACTTGCGAAGGAGGTGGCGGAGCGGGACCGGGAGAGTTTTAGATCTCTCCCTGTCCGCCAGGCCCGTTCCCAGGCCAGGTACCGCAGACGTCTCAGGCGCCGGAGATCGATAAACGATCTCCGTTCTCCTTAAGCACAAGCCTGCCTTTTTCGCATTCCTTCTCAACATAAACTTTTAGTGTGTCATATTTCATAGTCCTCTGTTCGCAAAAAAATCGTAAAAAGGAATACTAAGTTTTTCATTCTCATTTTAATATTTATAGATAATTTCGTGATCACTACATTAGATTTATGTGTTTTCAATTTAAAAATTAAATAAACCTGTAATTGTTACAGAAAGTTTTTAATTTAGACATTGACGAAGAAAACGGTGTTGCACTACAAAATGAATTGAATGGCATCTACGGCGATAAAAAATTTACTTATATAAAATGTGATGTAGCTAATGAAGAACAATTAAGAACTAATTTTGAACTTATCTTGAGCGACAAGGAAAAAAATCACGTAGTAATCAACAACGCCGGTATATTTAATGAAACTTTACAAACATTTAAAAAGGAAATAGACATTAATTTTGTAAGTATTAGTAATTTTACACTTACGCTTAGTCCAAGCGCAAATAAACGGTCTGTTCGGTTTTTGCCGACTTTGTGACTTTTGTGTATAATGTAGTGCCCGAACCGAAACCATTATGGGAACCCACGACATCTGACATATAATAGCACTCAGGACCACTAGTCGCTAGACTAACAAGGCAGTCAAGGTTGCAATTAACTGCAATAAAATAAAAAGATTTTAATGATTGAACAGATCAAAAATTTAAACTTTTGTATTTCATTTGTATCCAACATCGAGGTCGCAAACACATTTTTATATGAACTAAAAAATTAATTCCGCTGTTATACATAAGGTAACTTTTTCTTATAATCAATAAAGTTGGTAATATACTTACTATACCTACTCAAATTAAAAAGCTACTATTAGTTTATTGAAGTAAAGCTTCTTTAGGGTCGTTGTGATTTCGAACCGGATGCAACGGAAAACGACAGGTAAGAGACACAAATATAAAAGCCGCCTGTAATTAGTGAGCCAGAGCGAGAGAGCTAATGTCGGTCTCATTCTTTTGTCGATTTACTGAAGTTTCACTTCTATTGTGTGTAAATCGCACATACACCTTTTTTATGTTATATTTTTCAGACTGGTCTTGCTACTGGCAGTTTGACAGCCCTGAATTTGATGCGCAAAGATAATGGCGGTAAAGGAGGCACTATTATCAACGTGTCATCTTTAGCTGCTTTCAGTTTGACACCCTACTTTCCTGTTTACAATGCAACCAAAAGTGCTATTTTGACATTTAGTATCAGTCTTGGCGTAAGTATTCGGCACATCACTAGTATATTACTCTATTACTACTCGCATATACTCGTATAGTATACTCGTTTATATAAAAATTATTGCACATACTATCATACAAAGACAGGCTTAATGCCGTGAGGTTATTTTTTTATTTATATTTATGACTAGCTGACCCACGCAACCTCGTTTGCGTCTTTTATTGCCCATAGCGTGAAAATTTCCCCCGTTTTTAAAACATTCTTTATAGGTGCTCCGCTCCTATTAGTAGTAGCGTGATGATATATCACCTTTAGCCTTCCTCGATAAATGGACTAACCAACACTGAAATAATTTTTCAAATCGAACCAGCGGTTCCTGAGACAAACTCGTCAGATTTATCAATATTAGTACCTATCGATATCCATAACATGATTTGTATCAAAACATTCATTTTTTAGATATTTTTTTATAATATCTAATTATTTCAAACATTATGTGAAAAAGTATTTTATCACGTAATATATAAGTAAGGCAAGTAAATTTACCTAGTGATATGCTTTTTTACTTAACATGTTTTTTAGGCTGCTGAGTTCTACAAACGGACAGATGTTCGCGTTATGACAATTTGCTTTGGAGTAACGGATACTTCAATTATTTTAAAAGAAAACATGGGGTCTTTTGATAAAGAAATGGTAAAGAAAGTGCTTGAGACTATGAAAGATTTTCCTAGTCAAAGGTAATATTTGTATATCATTGAAATTGTTAAGTATTTAATTAGACTTGAACATTAGACTATGGGTACACTTTATAATAAAACCATACCACCAACCTAATCAAGACACTTTTTTGTATAAGTTCACCTTGGTAAAGACGTCCTATTTTGGTATTAAATAAAAGTTTAAACTCACAGTAACTTATATAAAACGTTAATATTCCATCGATTTCAGTGTGGACTCAGCAGGTCGAGCGGTACTCGAAGCTTTCAAACGAGGCGCAAGCGCAAGTGTCTGGTTATCCAATGGAGACAAACCTGCAGAAGATATCACAAATTTTGTAACGAATGGTTATAAAATCATGTCTGAGTCAATTTTTAAATAAAAAATAAGTGTCAGTACAATAAGGTTTTTTTTTAATAACACCAATAAATAAAACGGCAATAAAAAGGGGATCCAGAAATCATAGTTGGTTTGTTATCCGTAGTTAGCTATAGTCAGAATATACTCTAATTTATATTCTGAAATTATAACCTCATCTATAAGTATAAGTGAACGTTTATTTCATGATTATTTCGGAATAGAAATGAAAACTGTGAATTTAGGAGATCATAGTGTATTGTGGAATATTCTATGAAACTTTCCTAATTACCAAAAAAGCGTGGGATGCTTTTTTAGGGGAGGCCTATGTCTAGTGATCGTCTTTCGGCTGAGATGTTGATAACAAATAAGTTTTATTTCACTAGAAGTATAAATCTCAATGAAAATCTATATTTTTCACACGAATGATCTTAAAAACTTTCAAAGTAAAGGTGATTATTGAAAATTCCATGGACTGCGATAAACATCAACCCACAGGTGACAAGCCTGCTTATTTGCCATAAGCCTTTGCCTTTCACTTAACTACCATACTATCATGAGTCTTTATACTCGTATAATGTCTAACCTATCCAAAATAATAAACTCCGCATTAAAATGTGTTAGCAATATTTTTCTGACACATTTTTATAAGGAGTTTTGCTGGGTAATTTTATCTAGGAATTTTACATGTTTCTTTTTGTTTGTACAATTACTTTTCAGTTGTTAACTTTTTTATTAATACGTTCAACGATTAGCTGTTCAAAAAATCTAAATAAATTATTGGTGATGATCTATGATACATAAAGGTCTGTTTTGTGTCTATTTTTATTTTAGAAAGTTATTAGTAGGACGAGATGAATTGACTAAACGAATTAATAACATATTTTAGTCATACCTAGTCTCTTAACTAAATCATATTTTAGTGGAAAGATTTCTTACACGCCACTCTTCGTACGAAAAAAAAGTGAATCGGCTCAGTACACTGGACGACGGGATTCACTTCTAGTAACCGCGAGCAGGTAATTTCCAAAGCAACCGTGCCCGGAAGGGCCTGCGTTTGAACTAGAATTCTACGTGTATATTCCGGCCGCCGCATCCGTAGACACGGTGTGAAAACCTCGTATGGCTCTAACTAACAATACTCTCTAAGGGTGCCAGAGGTGCACAACTGTTCAGTTTTCTAGAAACTTTCCGCCTCGCACAATAAAAATGTGGAATGACTACCGCTTGCGGTATTTCCGGACTAATACGACCTTCTAACCTTCAAGAAAAGAGCGTACTCCTTCTTTAAAGACCGGCAACGCACTTGTGACGCCTCTAGTCTTGCAGGTGTCCATGGGCGGTGGTAGTCGCTTACCATCGTGCATCATCATACATCGTCACGATACGTCTGCTCGTTTGCCCCTTTATCATAAAAAAACTCTAGACGATAATCGACCGGAGAATTTCGCTTACGGCCTTGTCGCGACGCTCGGTTCACACAAATTGGGCAAAAGTTGCAGAAGAGCAGACGCTGTGTCCAGCACTGCCGTGTCTTTTCATTGCTGTGTCCGGCAGTGTTCTTTGGTAACCGTTGATGCCAAAAGCAGTTTTCTGTGGAACACTGCACGACATAGATGGACGCTTAAGATATTCATCTTGGACCTCGTATTTGTCTGTCACTAATCATGTCAGGTACTCTGACACCCCGTGGCAGGGGAGCCTAATAAATGCGTGGCATTGTTCAACAATAACAACAACGGGTAGGCGGAGCGTACAATGCACACAGTCTACAATTTCAATAATTTGGAAGTCTAACACGTCTATTTCTTAATGTTATAACAATGACATCTATGACGATTAGTGAACGAAAATAAATGCAAACGCTCATAATCTTCACTGTACTTCATAAAAATTAAAGTATAATTTAATATTTCACCGTGGGAGAGCTATGCTTCGGCATGAATGGGTCGGCTCGACCGGAACACACGGCTCACAGAAAACCGGTGTGAAATAGCGCTTGCGCTGTGTTTCACCGAGTGAGTGAGGATACCGGAGGCCCATACACCAACCCATCCCCCCCATCCCCTTTCCCACCCCCCAAGGTCGGCAACGCACTTGTGACGCCTTTGGTGTTGCGGGTGTCCATGGGCGGCGGTAATCGCTTACCATCAGGTGATACGTCTGCTCGTTTGCCCACTATTCAATAAAAAAAAAAAAAAAAAAAATTATAATCTTGTTGTTTATAGCTAGGCCATATTCGTACCAATATTCGAGCTATATAGAATAAGCTCGTACATCCGAATAACACATAGACTCCTTTAAACCTTCCTTCCGAGCTGAACATCAGGAGATAGGCGAAACTTCAGGATGAGCATTAGTAGGGATTCTCTCACTCAGGTGGAACTCGTGAAAGAGAGGGCGGAAAGGGACTGGGAAATAATTAGTTTTGGTCTGGTAGGTCCGTGCGTTCCGCTCTGCTCGCGGTATAGACAGATTATATGCCTGGTGACGCCAATTGTCGCGATAGATCCATGAAGCCAGGACTGATAGATTGTGGTCACCATATACGAGGGGGCCACACAATATCGGCCAAGTAAGCCATAAACCGGGATGTGTGTTTCACCGTGTTGTACGGAAATGCATTCATTTGAACCAGAAACTCTTTAGCCTAGCTTTCTAATCTAAAACCTTCGCCTTACACCATATTTTCCTTATTCTTGCATCTTTGCGTATTTGAAAATGTCTACGGCATATAAGTAGGGCAGTACTATACTTATATTAAGCTTCTAAACGTGGGCTGTTCCAAATATTAAATGTAGTTAGTTAGAATAAAAAAAAGTTTATTTACAGCATTTCAAAATATCCCTCTCCTATCCCAATGCACTTATGCATTCGGGTGAATCAGCTTTTATCATTTAAAAAACGTGAAATGCGGGAAGTCGAAAAACAACCGCTAAAATTATTTGACAGCCTCGTCTGCAGTGCTAAATTTTCGCTAACGAAGCTTTTTTTACCGTGGGAAATAAAAAACAATCATATGGAGCTAAATCTGCGCTGTACGGAGGATGGGGTAACATTTGTACCCCAAAGTTATCAAATAGTCTATAGTCCGAGATTTACTCGGTTCGATTTCGACTCACTACACGCAAATCCCTGTAGAATGATAGTTTCAAATGGTTTACACTCGTAAAAAATGCCAGGAGTTAGAAGGGCAAATATGTAAATCCGCTACTGGGGAATGAGGATACTAACTCCTCCCTAATCCCCCTCCTCATCGCCCAAAGGCCGGCAACGCACTTGTGGACTACTCTGGTATTGCGGGTGTCCATAGGAGGCGGTAATCGCTTACCATCAGGTGTTACGACTGCTCCTTTGCCCTCAATTTCTTAAAAATGAAAAAGTAGGTACATAAATAATTTATTTACATAAATAGGACATTAATGAGGCAAGTGAAAATAATAACTAGGTAAAATATGAAGATCTTACAAAGTACCATTTAGTTGAACAAACCGCGGTTTGGCAATTTATGCAATGACGTGCATTTAATTTTACATCGTATTTACAGATGTCGGTAGATGCAATGTCTTACTTCTAATTTAATTATTTTTAAAATGTAGCAAAATATGTTATTTGCAAATGTTTATATAAATAGGTACCAGCTAAAATTCCCTAATATAAATTTATGACTAAGGCTGAATCAAAAGTTGATAACAAAATAGTATCAAAAGCTATTTTATTAGAAAACCAACTGACGCATTTGGCAACACTTGCAGATCACGTCATCACAATAATCACAATTCAGTTAGTGTCACAGACACGGAGTACTTTTACAAGTCTGTGTGCTTACCGCTTGTGGTGCAATTCGAATTATTACTCATCAAACCATTTAAACGTGCTTGTATTATTTGTCATTAACTGTAACTAGTATTTATCAAGAGGTACACCTCAGTGGTGTTAAAAGTTTTACCCCGATAAACAGCGTAAAATGAATCCCTACCAGCAAGTGAGTGAAATCCACTTTTATTTAGTTGGAACGCTTTGACTCAAATTCTCATACTTTTGTACTTAATGTATTGTAATTAAATAAATAATATTTTTAAAATGTTGACTTGTGAAAGTGTGTTTAAAAAGTCCCTGTTTTGTTTATCACAATAAGATTCATCTCTTTGAAGTTACAGCATGAGCTACTTATAATTTGAATTTACGTTGAAAGAACGCGGGTCCTACGCCTGCTTACGTGTGAAAAACAGTAATATCCCACCACTTTCTCCTAAAATTCCTTATTTGAAGGGTCTTGAGAAAATCCAATTCAAATTTAATATCAATTGAAGTACTGTAACTTGGTTTCGTGTTAGTTTTGATTATTTTAAATTGATAAAAAAAAAGGTATGTTATACATGCCTAGTTTTCGTTTCGTTCTCATGGAAATTTTAATATCATATAAATAAAATGTTATTAAGAACCAAATGAAAATTTTTGCAACTAAATATATATTGATATTCATTTTCATTTCGTTCAAGGGCCAATCAGGATACCCGCAACAACCATACTATCATAATATCGGATTTACCAACACAGCCCCACAATCCTTTGGGAATCCAATGCCAATGCCAGGTCTCCCAACAATGGGATATCCACCAGCACAAGGTGGAGCACCAGGTTACCCTCAGGTACCACAAGGTTATCCTCAACAAAGTACAGGATTTCCAAGTCACCAAACTAATCAGGGTTATCCTCAACCAACTAGTGCTCACAGACCTTCTCAGGGCTATCCACAGGCTGGGTATCCTCAATCTGCTCAAACAGGGTATCCCTCTGCTCAAACAGGGTATCCCTCTGCTCAAACTGGGTACTCGTCTGCTCAAAGGGGTTATCCCCCTGCTGCTCAAGCCGGGTACCCACAACACACACAGCCTGGTTACCCGCAAGCCAGTCAGCAACCAACTAACCAATACCAAGGGCATCCACAACATAGTCAGTCACATATGCATAGTCAGCAAGCTTATAATGTGACCGGATCGGTGTGTCAAACACCGAAGGTACGTTGAACAGCTTTCTTAACTTGGCAACTGTCTAAACATTACTCACAAACATAGATATACACCTTGTTTTAATATTTAATATATGTATAAAGAACAGAATATATTTCAAAAAGAAATGGAAGAGAAATTCATATCAGTATCTGATCAGCTATTTAAAGAATTTATAAGATACCTGTTATCTATTTAAATAAAGATGGAATTCTGTTCGTTGGTAACTCTTTTACTTCAAATAAATTAGATTGATTTTGTTGTGACTGTTATTATAAATTATTATTTAATTTTCAATACTTCTAATATGATAATAAAGTAAAAGTTGGGTTTGATAAAAAATGCAAAACAGGGCAACCTTTTTTTACTTCATGTTCAAAAACAAGAAAAAAAGATTAAAACATTGTCAAAGGCCAAGTTTGCTGTCATATTATGAATACACTCTGACCTGTTACTACATGTAGTAATTTTAGCCATGTTGCCAGCTGGAAATAATTTATATCTCATTCCATGTTTTCATAAATGTGCTAACACTATCAAGCTATTTATTGTGATAAACAGAACAATACTTGCATGAGTACTTTAATTTGCATGCAATAATTTTATTTAATCTTGTATTTAGATTAGCTGCTTTGCACTAAATAATAACTAATCACACTTGCTTCCTCATACTAATTACCTATGCAGTGTTGTATTTTTGTGCAACCTTTGTTTCCTTAGCCTCTGCACATGATCATCCAACATAATGCCTTAACATGCCCCTTGAGTTCTTTTAGCTTTTTATTAATATTGTGATTCATTTGAAGCTCAAGCTTTCCCATAGAAAGAATATATATTCAACCTCTGTAGCCTAGATGCAGGTGTTTCGTGTCGAATCTCTTTCTACAATCGCTAACACCTCTATTGTCTTGTATTATTGGGTAACATTGTGTTTTGGACCACGTGGCTCAATGTTAAGATGATATCATTTCCATAATTTTGTTAATTGTTTTAATCAAATTTACGTTTATAGAATGACAGCTTGTTTAGGGGCGATGAATACACTATACATAATCGGAAGCATAAAGTGTTGTTAACATTTGTTCTTAAACTTTGAAGATTGACACATAAAATGAAAATAAATATTTCGGACATCTAACACACAACGTCATTTTAAAGTTTACATTAAACCAAAAACTCGTCGATGCACTGCTTGGTTATCTACGTATCGCCAACATAATATTTTAAGTACCAAATAAAAAGAAATTGATTTCTTTTTTTGCTTGTCAAGATCGAATTGTCCATTCAATATTGCGCCTATTAATTAGTAAAGGTTATTAAGAACAATGAAATGATAATGTTTTCCATTAAAATTTGATCCAACACGATAGTACCAAAGGCGACTGGTGTCGTATCTACCTCCCGCTAGACTCTATTCAAGGAACAGTTTGCCGCAATTACATCGTTATGCTCACTTCGCCTCTCCGTACATTTATCAAAGCAAGCAACAATTCAGTCTTGGCATTGGTCCCCGCTACAATGGATGTAGTGATCTCCAGATACGTCTTTGTTCTCACCTCTGCACCGCATTAAAACCAGTGTTATGGTGATATAGTGATGTGACTGTGTTTTTGCCAATCCTTTGAAGATAACCGGATAATTAAAATGTCCTCTGTAACGTCTAATTCGAGTATGCGCAGTGCCTATAGACCTTCAATTGGTGTACGACGAGGATTCAAATCGTTTCGTTACACGGTATTTATTTTCTTTTATGTGTTCCTTCGAAGCTACGAATTCGTTCCAATTGTGTCATGCATTTAACAGCCAATCGTCCAAACGTATACCTGGAGTTAACAAGCTTTAAACTGCTATTGTACACATTTAAGCACGATTATAGATGTTGATCTAGACACTAATAGGACTGACTACCGCTCGTTAAAGAATAAAATAGCGCTGGCTCGCTGGTAACTTTTTGCATTTTTGTTCTACAAATTGTTTATTTTTTTAACGTAAACCAACTTCATTTCATTCTTATCTATTGACTAAGGGCCCGTGTCGAAAATTTATGGGTCATGTGAACCACCAGGAGACCTTATAAGAAATACACCACGCATAAAACAATAACATTCAGCAATATGCCGTCACTTGTAAGCTGTCCAACTGAATACTAGTGAAGGGGAGAGGGTAGCAACCCTCGATTTTCCTTCCTGTCACATGATTTTTGTACGGCATTGCGGAATAATGAACAAGAAGAGGTATTAAAATTGTATGTTCTAAAGTAAAGTTTTTTTTTTGACTTCGCGGCAATCTCTCGGTCAATTTAGTCATTTTGTAATGAAAGTATTGTTTTGTACTTAATTGCTGTTTAACCACAGATTACAAACTAACAGAATATAAATAAAACATGTTACACATTTGATTTTGTACGGCATCGGTTGACTAGAGAGAAAAATCGAAGGTTGTTAGCTGTCCTACTGAGGACAAAAGTTTTTTTTTTGACTTCGCGGCAATCTCTCGGTCAATTTAGTCATTTTGTAATGAAAGCATTGTTTTGTACTTAATTGCTGTTTAACCACAGATTACAAACTAATAGAATATAAATAAAACATGTTACACATTTGATTTTGTACGGCATCGGTTGACTAGAGAGAAAAATCGAAGGTTGTTAGCTGTCCTCAGTAGGACAGCTAACAAGTGATGGCATAGTGCTGAATTGTTGTTTTATGCGCCTGTATCTTTCTAAAAAGGTCTCCTGTTGATTCACATGACCTATCAATTTGCGACACGGGCCCGTTATCTACTATTCTCTCTTCTTCGCTCATTACTCTATTAACATTGAAAGTAAGCAGGAAACCAATAATACTTGTTTATACAGTATTTAGTTTTGACACTTTTTTGCTTTTAATACTTCTACTAAAGACGCACATAATACCATTCAACTATTATAACATTGAAATTTGAATTAAAAGACACATAAAGCACTGAGCAATAAGTTTATTTCAAAATAATAAATCTGGACGTGGTAAATAAATCTAACCCTCTTTAATTTGTTTTATTAGACTTTAGACGTAACACATACCAAAGATTAAAATTTGACATCATATTAGATTGCTTACTAGCTTACCTTGCATCACTTAATATTAAGGCAGAAGTCATATCACACTGAATTATGAAGGGTTACCTTCCACGATGACTAACCTAAGGATAATTTCCAGTCGAAACCTACTGTAGTACCCGTCAACCCTTTCGATCCTCGCGAGGATGCCGCAGTTCTCCGCAAGGCAATGAAGGGCTTTGGCACAGACGAAAAGTCTATCATCCATGTGATTTCAAAACGCACGAATGAGCAACGTCTGCGGATCGCTTTCGAGTTCAAAACTTTGTATGGAAAGGTATGTGCTAAAATATTCTTTCTCGTGTATTCTATTGCTTTATGTGGTAATTTGTATATCTATATATACATCTACCTATACAAGTAAATACAATTGAAATGTATGTCTGTAATTTCAAATTAACAAATGTTCACTAAATACATACCTATGAAAGTACATAGGTACGGTACTTACATCAAAAAATCATTATTTGTTTGTCAGTCTGTGTCTGTGACGGGACTTTCATTGGCAGATAACTGATTTTATAACTCCAACTTTATTTTCTTTTATTCCGATACAGTTTATAACTACAAGTTATAAAATCAGCTATTTTAGAGCAAAAATGAGTTACGCGAAAACATCTAAACCAATGAAACTGTACTATTTTAATACAGAACTAAGTCTGGAATAATCTTAGTTATTGAGGAAAAAGTGATGCCAAAATCAACAGTAGTCGGTAACATTAATTTTACTTTACTTTAGATTACAGTATGCATTGGACAATGTGCACAGTTTTAATCAACGGGATGTGGTGGATTCAATATTATTTCAGTTTGCTGTTAGTTATAATCATGCCGATTTGTCACGTTATCTTCTTCAGAGTCCGTCCACCAGCCACATCCACTGAAACCACAAATGTGGATAAATTATTGTGAATATTATACATTTATTTTATAGGCTACAGTCTAGGTCAGTAATCTATACTAATATTATAAAGCTGAAGGGTTTTTTGTTTGTTTAAAAAAATATTTCAGTGTTGGATAGTCCATTTATCGAGGAAGGCTATATATCAACACGCTAATACAAATAGGAGCGGAGTACCATTGAAGAGTGTTTCAAAAACGGAGGAAAATTTTCACGCCACGGGCAATAGAAGACGCAAACGAGGTTGCGTATGTCAGCTAGTAGTATATATTATACATATTGTACAATATATACATATATATTAAGGTCTATGTCAAACCGTGGACTGTATAAAGTTGTTGATGGTGATGATGATATAACTTGCGACTATTGAACTTAAATAAACTTCCCCGGGTGTGTTTGTCCGAGTGATGATGATAAAGAATAAGAAGTATCACTACCCTAATTTATTTCGTGGGTGTCTTAACAACCGACTAATGACCCAAATTCTCCAAAACAAATGTTAGAAATAACAACCCGTCTGGCCAAAGCGTTATTTCAAAGGAGAGGCCTATGTTCTATGTATTGTTATAACAGTGGATTATATTATTAAAGGCTGCTTATCTGGGTATTTTTATTTAGAGCTCTCTGATGAATAAGTAGGTACTCTATTTTGTGAAAGGTTGGTTATAGGGTTACGATTAGGGTTGCTTCTGGTTCTGTATGGTTCTGAAAGTTGACCCATAAAGAGAACAAATGAGAGACGCCTGAATGTAGCTAAAATGCGATACTGAGATAAATGTGTGCTGTGATTCGTATGGACAAGGTTAGGAATGAATATATACGAAGAAGTCTGAAAGTAGCGCTATTGGATGAAAAGTTAAGAAGTAATAAGTTATATTGGTATGGACATGTTATTCGGAGAGATTGGGCAAATGTGGTGACAAAAGTGCTGGGTATGGAAATTGAAGCGTATAAGAGAAAAGGAAGACCAATGATAATGTGGATGGATTTTGTAAAAGAGGGTATGGCTAGGAAGGGAGTTAACAGTAAAATGACGAGTGATAAAGTAGGATGGAAGGACAAAACACACTGCGCCGACCCCAAAATAAAATTGGGAAAAAGGCATGGTGTTAAACCTTGCATGTTATAAGTACGTATTTATAATAGACTAGGTAGTTCGTCTACTTTTACATTTAAACTCGGTTGAAACGTTTTTGCACTTACATCTGACTATATAGTGCAATACGTAGAAACTCATCGTCTTATTGGTTAGCCGGCTGCTAGCTAAGTATGAAAACACGATGTTTACATCATAAAGGAAACGTCACCACTTGTTCTTACGTGTTAACAAAAGATGTTTCATTACAAGACTCTACGGTATGGTTTACTTACCAAGTCTATTCCTTTGTTTTCTTCAGCCAAATGTACAAGTTATAAAAGTTTATGGATCGTCTATCAGGTAATTGTTGACATTGTCAGCCATGATAACAATCTCTGTTTATATAGGCAAGGCCGTCATCTGTGTGCTACTTTCGAGGTTGATTTTCTCGCCAAAGTAGTACCTACCTAATGTTGTCTCTAAAAATTTGACGTGAAATAAATGGTTCGAATGCATTTGCAATAGTTTCGAATGCATTTGCAGTAGTAAATTATAATTATGTTTTTCCCCAACTGCTGATAAGCGAATGCTTATTTATATTCAATAAAATGGTACTAAAAATATTGTTTCGGTACCTACTAAGGATATACGATGTTTGCCTGTGCTCTAAAAAGACAGAATTTCCAAAATGGTGGCGTTACTACTTTTTAACTATAGGTATGTCTCTAAATCTTTTTTTTTCTAAGTCGGTTTATCTTTTACAGTTTGATTCCATTAAAATAGAAGAAGGAAAGGAAACCCCTTTAAAATAAGAGTTTCAAAATAAATATATTAATTGACAAATATATATCAGTATATAATGACTAGCTGACCCACAAAACTTCGTCTGCGTCTCTTTTCAATCATACTCGGCTCCTATTGGTATAAGCGTGATGTTAACTATCCTATCTTTGGCACACCAGCAAAAACACACATTTAAATAAAACATAAAATTTCGTTAGATAGCATTGATGTACAAGTATAGATAGTTTCTAAGTTCATAGTGAGCAACAACGTGCTAGGAGAATTAAATATGCATGATAGATTTTCAAGGTTAAATAATGGATCCTTTTGGCCGTAAAGTTTGATTGTTATTTAAGCTATTTTTTAAACAGCTACGAAAGTATTTAAAAACAATAAATATGTTAAGTTTATTCCCCCATCTTAAATAGTTTAACTTAGGTATATCTTCTATGTAAAACCACATTTTCTTCTTTTTTTGATGAGATGGCAACCAGCTAATCAGTTATTTCTGCCAATTCAATTAATGATAAAAAATGTGGATCAGATGAAATTGGGACCGCCTTTAAAAAAAAAACAAAAAACAATCTCCAAACCATATTTATAAAATAATTTCCGTTCGCGATACATTACTCAACGCTCAAGTACTTTTTGCCATTAAAACTCAATTGGTAGTTAAAATTATCAGTCAGTCAAGTTGATTCATAATTTTGCCTTTTACCCAACAAGCACTGTACAGTCCCTTGAACGTTTTTGTTATGTATGTGTCATATGGGAATCACTTGAATCATTTTTCTTTACCTACTTTGCTAAATATAATACTAGATGCTCCTGCAACTTTTTATGCCTCGCTTTTCTGCTCCCATTGCTCTAAACGTGATGTTAATTATCCTAATTTCAACCAAAACAAAAAAAACATGACAATCGTTTAGATTGTTTCGGAGTTCATCGTGAGCAGTTCTGTATCCCGATGTATCAACTCGTACCTACAATAATTAAAAACTGTACCATACTAATAAAGTATTTATTTAAGAATAAATATAAATTACTAGCTGACCCACGCAACCTCGTTCACGTCTTCGTCGCCCGTAGCGTAATAATTTTCCCCCGTTTTTATAACATTCTTCTTTTGTAGTCCGCTCCTATTGGTCTTAGCGTGATGATATATAGCCTATAGCCTTCCTCGATAAACGGGCTGTCTAACACTGAAACAATTTTTCAAATCGGACCAGCGGTTCCTGAGATAAGCGCGTTCAAACAAACAAACAAACAAACTCTTCAGCTTTATAATATTAGTATAGATTCTCACATAGAGTCAGCAGTACTCTTTTTAAATGGAACTCCGACATAGATTATCATATTTGTGGCATAGGCCAATAACAAACCTTCTTTTCATTTATATACTCCATTTATTTTTACATAAAATATAGACTAAAGCTCTGATTGACCAAGGTTTACGACTGAACACACAAACCTTACAACTCACGCATACCTATAATAGTTACGAATAGGTAGTGAAAGAGCCACGCTTCGGCGTGAATGGGCTGGCTAAATCGGAGTGATACCACGGCCTCACAGATAACCGATGTGAAACAGCGTTTGCGCTGTGTTTCACCAAGTAAGTGAGACTCCCCTCATCTCCCAAAGGTCGGCAACGCACTTGTGACGCCTCTGGTGATGCAGGTGTCTATGGACGGCAGTAATTACTTACCATCAGGTGATACGTCTGCCCGTTGCCCCCTATTCTATTAAAACATGCACACGTAGTAAATGGAATAGAAAACCAATTAGATATTTGCATCTCTTTCTAAAAAAAAAATGCTATTAGAAAATTGACTATTTAATATTTCTATGATATCGTATTAGGTACAGTGTTTCTGGGTTATGTAGGTGTAATATATGGGCCCCGGGAGGTTTTAGTTCATCACTTAAAACTAATGTAATTAACCTATTTCTAGTATGTCACTATCAAACAACATTTAATTAATTAGATCCATGACTAATATTGATACGTAGCTACAACGGGTATTTATCTAATTATCTAAAAGCGATGAGTAAACGCAACGTTAAAACTTGCAATGGGTAGGTACTTCTTTAATAATTTGTTAATTGGCCTTTATCAAGGATCTAATTTTTACCCGTAGCTCCATCACCGTGTATGGCCGGGTATTGCACTAAATAGTAGCTAGGTATTTCTATGCCAAATTTCTATAAAATCGGTTTATCGCTAGGTATTTCTATGCCAAATTTCTATAAAATCGGTTTATCGACTTAGCCGTAAAAGCGTATCAAACAGTTTTGTCAACTTTGTAATATTAGTAGAGATTTAACGCGCTATCGCCCTGGAAACCACTGTAATAAATATAAAAATATTTTATTTTCTTTAGCCAAATTTATTTCTTCTTGCTTTTTAGACATACCTACCCGTCCCACCTTCCCGCTGAATACTTGTGTTATTATGTAAATATAATAATACATATATTGTATATAATAATAATAATATATATATTGTATAAATTTATACCCTTTATAATATACACTACCGGACACGTCGGTAGCGGTCCCTATCGTAATACCAGCGCTGCAGTCACTCCGGCTGCAGCAATAAGCGCGCCCCCCGTTTGGGGATAGAATCGGGGTTCACAGGAAGGGACCTTTTATAAATCGTAGGTGGCCCGAGGTACGTCAAGGTTCCAGGGTTTTCATTTCTAGGGTACACCTGGATCCCCGGTTTCTAGTACCCGATATGGCGTGCGGGTGGTATCCAGGGCGATTTCTGCACAGAAAAAAAAACCACAGCAAATATGTGAGATAGGAGAATTTTATGGCTTTGCACAGGGTATTATAATTGCTTGTTCGTTCCCTTGATTATGTAGATAACCATGTGTTATGTTAGAATAAATTATATGTCTTTCTTTGTATTACATTCAGAGAATCTCTGTGTCGATGTCGAATTTACAATAGCTCTGTTTCTAAGGAATAGTTACGAGTATGTGTGCAAAACTCAGTGCATGCTAGTTCTAGGTGTAACAATATAATTTAGTTGATGTATTTAAGATTCGTTGCTCTCCGTTTACTTTCTATTAATATCTGCACTGTTCATTACGTTTGGATGCCTCGTTGAAATAAGCTTAAGCCTTTATAATTCAAAGTATTACAATGGAATTTAAAAAAAATGAATTAGGTACTACATATACAAATAAATAAAATTGGAGTGTCTGTTTTTAATATTAAAATAACTTTTTACTAAATACATATGTAGGTATGTACACACGGTACATATACCAAAATATTTTTTTTTATAATTTTTGTCTGTCTGTTTATTCCGGCTAATGTCTGGACGGCTGGACCGATTTTGACGGGACCTTCACTGGTAGATAGCTGATGATACAAGAATACTTAGACTCCTTTTTTTAGACTAACTTCGCCCCGCGGCGTTACGCGATATTAAGACGATAGCCGCGGGGTTCAACGAGTCTGGATTATATCATTTTTAATTCGAAAAGAAACCGATTTGGCGACTTTCCAGCGTCTACCCCAGCTTTTATTCTTTCTACATTAGTTCAACGGCTCTCTCCCACTCCAAAATGACTAGCTAGACGAAATAATATTTCTGTTATTTAGTAACAAGGCTTGTCCGCGGCTCCGCCCACGTTTTTGTCGGTTATTGCGATAAATAGTAGCCTATGTCCTTCCTCAAGAATCAAAGTATCTACATATCAAAATTTCGTGTAAATCGATGCAGCGATTTAGCCGTGAAGCCTAACAGGCAAACCGAGTTACTTTTGGATTTATAATATTAATATGGATTCTTGTAAAATATCCTTTATATTTTAGCGCTGATACGTAATGACGTATAATAATATCAATTATATACCCGCATGAGTACTTACTGTACGTACGTGCTGAGTGTAATTTCAATACATTATGTAGTATAATACGAGTAGTTACGTTCTACTGTTCAAGGATGTTAAAGGCTATTCAGTAAACAGTAGCATAGTCATACGGATTTCAAAAAACTTCAATTGTGACGATTCAAATATATTTTATCCTGTTATATTTTGTGTAATACATAAAATATAAGTATTAACAACTACTTCTACAATCTATTTTATGTATCTACTACCTAAGTGCCGTGCGTAGCGTTGCGGGGCGAAACTAGTCGGAAAAAAGTTACTCCTTATATAGTCAGCTATCTGCCAGTGAAAGTCTTGTCAAAATTAGTTCAGTCATTCCAGAAATTAGCCAGAACAAACAAACAGACAAAAATTGAAAAAATGTTATGTGTTGTTTAAATATACAAAATGCATTTAGTAAACAGCGGTTATTTTAATATTACAAACAGACACTCCCATTTTATTTATTAGTCAGACGGACAGAGAGACAGACAAAAATGGAAAAAAATGCTATTTTGGTATATGTACCGTATATACTTACGTACGCATATAGTAAAAAGCGGGTATTTTAATATTACCAACAGACACTCCAATTTATTTATTTGTATAGATAAAATACCAATTTATATGCACGGCAACCCAGTGGTTTAAGCGTACGCCACTTTCTACTGTGCCAAGCAGTGTGGGTTTAAATCACATATGTTCTGAGTCTGGGTGTTCTATGTGTCCATTTCATGTATGTTTGTAAAGGGACAGGGGAAATATATACAACCAGGGTCCCCCGCGACCCAAGATATAAATTCTGGTTTAGAACCTCCAATTTATACTTTACAATTTATACAATGTATACTTATGCAAATATTACTAAAATTGGCATGCCGTTCGGTACATTATTGGCACACACACACATATCAATGCTAAGAGTTCAAATAGGTTAAACATCAATGTGTGCATTAATTTTATCAACAATAGTTCACGGAATTGAGTGTGCATGTATAGCACACACACGCATGCATGAGTTTTTCTGAGGTTGGCGGGCTTCCTGTCTGCTAATTACTTAGAACGAATTGTCAGCCACGTCATCCAATCGATTTGAATTCAATTTCTTAATCGATCAGTGTCTAGTTGTGTTACTACCCCATGATCAAATGGATACTTACATTCCCGTTTATTTAATTTTTTTTATTAACAGCATTAATTAATACATATTTTATACTTTGTACTGTTATCCTCAATCGCTTTTTGCATAACCCACCATGTGGAAGTCTAAAGTGCATTACGCGTGCTCATGGGTCAAATTATAATTAAAAATATAATATATTTGTTTTTTATTTAAAAGGGGGCAAACGAGCAGACGCATCACCTGATGGCAAGCGATTACCGCCGCCCATGGACACCCGCAACACCAAAAGCGTCACAAGTCCGTCGCCGACCTTTGGGGGATGGGAAAGGGGATGGGGGGAGGGGTTGGGGTATGGGTCTCCTGTATTCTCACTCACTCGGTGAAACACAGCGCAAACGCTATTTCACACCAGTTTTCTGTGAGGCTGTGGTATCACTCCGGTCGAGCCGACCCTTTCATGCCGAAGCATAGCTCTCCCACGGTTATTAGGTCAAATTAGAATGAAAGATCTATTAGATGTAATTGCGATAAAGATTAAACGAAACAATACAAATATCTATCGTAATATAACCCTACTTACTAATCAGATTATACTTGTAAAAAGCTTATGTAAAAACGTAACGATAAGAAACTCATACGATATTTTGTTTTACCAGGATCTCGTATCGGACTTGAAGAGTGAAACCAGCGGCAAGTTCGAGGATCTTTTGGTTGCTCTCATGACACCATTACCACAGTTCTATGCCAAGGAACTGCACGATGCTATTGCGGGAATAGGCACTGATGAAGATGTGCTCATTGAAGTTATGTGCACCATGTCTAATCATGAGATCAATGTCATCAAACAGGCGTACACTGCAAGTAAGTACAATTTGATTTTTTTTTTTAAATTTCAAACAAATATTTCACAAGTCAGGATATGAATATTTACTTTTCGTGAAATAACTATTCACTAACTGGTTTGCGATATTTAAGATACGTAGATTCACAACGAAAGGCGAAAATTGTCTGAGGAGGAATGGGAAAAAGGCGAAAGGCTAAAAAAATACTGTACCTACTCTATTAGTGACGGATTCAATTACCTACTGTTGTTTATTTATTAGAACTTAATGCACATTTTGCACAAAGGCGGCCTTAATGCCATGGGGCATTCTCTGCCAGTCAACCTTAAGGTGATATGAAAATATGATATGTTGTTCATATTATTTCGTATGATATTATTATGTTAAAGGCTACAAATTAATTTTCTGACTGACCTTTATAATGGCTGAGCTTCGTAAAGACGCGAAGGTTACAACCAGTTTTTGCTTTTATTAAATTATTTGGTAAGTAGCCGAGATCTGGTATAAGAATTAAATATTCTACCACCCCATCTACTCGACGACGACAACGATTATAATTTTAAATAATAATTATGATCTATATATTTATTAATACGTGATGCAAAAACTTTGTACATTCGCATAATTTTCGTAAAAAAAGGGTTCACGAAAAATATGCGAACGAAAGAGTAGGATTTATTACATATATTGTCAAATGGCAAATAAGTTATCTATCATGTCTGCCCATTATGACTTCATTTTGTCTCCCACTTTGTTAAGGAGGGAACTGGACATATTAGACTATATCCAACTCCTCCAATTTTCTTCTGATTAATTTCGTAGCGGGTTCCAAGACAGTTTAATTTTTCCTGGGACTTCTAGAGTGTCATAACTCAGTGTGGTCGTGGGTCACTGCTGTTGATCCTGGTGTACAGAAGTTACAGTGGTGGGCGTGTGTTCGGGATTAGTCCCATTATAAAAAAAGTTATCTATCACCATCGTGTATGCATGTTGGCTATTACATAATATACATTTTGTTTAAGTGTACTCTCAAATGGTTATCTATAAATGACATCACGATGTGATTGAACGATGCTACCCGTCATATTCACCGCTGATCTGACTCATTATAGACCAAATGATAAGAGAACAGTAAATGTTGTCACTGTCAGTGCTTTGTACTTATCTACTTAACAATACTGACAGAGGACAACGACAAAAAATAACAAATATATGTATTACGATGTGAGTAAAAAACAAAGTAGATTTTTTTTAAAAGGAATACATAATATATACATATATTGTAAAGCTGAAGAGTTTGTTTGGTTAGTTGAACGCGCTAATCTTAGGAAGTACTAGTCCGCTTTAAAACATGATTTCAGTGTTAGATTTACGATTTATTATTATCGAGAGATAAATATCGAGGCTATGTTTCAATGAAAATTGTTGCAAAAACCAGTGAAAATTAATCCTTTTCGAGAGGTTGCATGGTGTGCTTTGTGCAAAACGGTTAAAATATTTTTTTTTTAAACAATGTATAACATAATTGTTTTCCTTCAAAAGTTATAAAAACAAAAGGCGACAACATAGGTCTGTCTATCTTTTAAGGCTGGCTCAATATAACTTTATTTGACTATTACCTGCATTCCACATATTTATGCTTAGGTTTAAAGAATTTTATTCTCATAAAGACACATAGGCCACTTACATGAGAACTTATTTAAACTTAAAGATTACGTTTTCATACAATGTTTGTGTAAGAACTTCTTAATACTTAAATATGTTACAATAAATATTTATGTGAATAACGAGTGATTACTTATTATATAATGAGTTAGTCTTGACTTAAATTCCATCAGACACAGTAAGATTCGTATTAGCAGGCTCTTATATATAAAAAATACGAAAATTGTTCACGCCGTATAACATCACGGTACGATCAATAGGAGACGCACACTGTGTTGCGCGGGTCAGCTAGTTTATAATATTTCTGTATACGTTTATGATAAGAATTATTTAAAATTCTTATGAACTACTTTAAAATATACCATCGCAAACATAGGTTTCGTTTATTTCATTCTAACAAACGACATGCCATGTCACGAAACGCACAATTTACCTACTTACCAATTGTTGGACCTGTTCCAAATATCGAACGGAACGACTCATTTCGTGACGACAATGCTGACGCGGACAGTACGAAACAACGGATTTTTCATACATGATAGGTATTATGCGAAAAAATTGTACTGTCACGTTATTAGATGTAGGTTTGAAGGGCAGTTGATCAATCATAAACGGTCAGTCAGTCATGACGTTCAACTATATTTGTCTTCTATCAATGTTCCATTAATGTAATAGATCGGCTTTGACTTTACCTAACATATTTCTGAACGGAATTGTTTTCGATTCGTGAAAAAGTTATACAAACTACGTTTTTTTACGTTAAAATAGTGATGTAGATATGGGTTAATAGTGTTACAATGACTCTAGATTCGGCCACTAGATATCATCTCACTATCCTCTCACCGGGTCCTTTCCGGAGCATGAAAAAGCATCTCACTAAACCGTGATAGTGTGGGTCACCATGCTTCAATGTCCCTATTTGCATTGAGGATGGTGACCACCAGTCCTGGATTCTGCTCACACTTTCCATCAGGCAGAGCAGTCAGTTTGACAGCTACAACATAAAAAAAAACACTAGCCCCCTTATTCATAAACGGCATTTAAGGCGTTATTTTCAACTTTAAACCAACAGCCTTAAAGTTGCAATTATCACTGAACCGTTACTTAACGTGAAATTACGTTTATGAACAAGGGTGTAAGTGCGTATGAGAATTCACGGAAAGCAGAAGGCCATTTCTCATAATTTCAGTTTAGAAAGAGTCTGTTCAGTCACAATTACCAAAATATTTATGATCTAACCTTCTGAGGCCGACTGCTGCGCGTGACTACATTACTTTTCACATAATATAACAAAAACAAATTGGCAGCTCTTATCTACAAATAACAATTACTTTATTACCAAACATTACATATGTAATACATTTGTATTGTGTACTTATAAAGATAGGATACTATCCACAATCAAGCGTATCAATTAATTTAATTACCTACAATACTCAATTGTGTTTATCACGAGACAATTACATTTATCTATCTTAATTACAGTGTATGGGAATCTCCTCGAGGACGACCTACGCAGTGACACATCGGGCAACTTCAAGAGGCTGATGACGTCATTGTCAATGGTACGTCACACATTTGATTCATAAACGAGATAATATTGTGACTTAAAAATCTGGGAAAAGCCGTGCATGTGTTCGTCATTCTTTATATTTATTTAGTAACAAGAATCAGACAGCATGTTCCTGCCGTTGTAACTTTTTAAAATATGAAACGAACCTCTCCTTGGCTTCCTTGTTCTACCCGTTTTCTTCTTCCTAATTTACTTTTTCTGGTTTTGGAAATAAAAAGGACCAAACACGGCTATACCTTTTTCAAGGTTATAAATTGCGTTGGCCCCAAATAGAATTGGGAAAAGAGAGAAACAATACAGAAACATAAATACAGATACTGTTTATGCATCAACTAGGAATATTTTTTTGTGTCTGTTGCAAAAAACATGCTTTCTGTATTCGTGAGGTCAAACGTAGCGGAAAAAATGAGACGCAAAGTATTAAGTCAATTTAAAGATTGTTAAGTTTCAAACTGCTTCGTCAAGCAGTTTAAAATAAACATCACGAATATGACGGTGTTTACTTTGATGTAAGTTAGTTAAAGGTTATACATATTTTATTAAATACTAGCTGAACCACGCTGTGCTACCCGCAGTACGACAATAACCGCGGGTGATCTATATAAACTGTAGCCTATGTGTTATTCCGATGTATAAGCTATATTATTGTAAAGTTTTATCAAAATTCATTCAGTAGTTTTTGCGTAAAGGGCAACAATAATGCTCACAAACTTTCGCGTTTATAATATTAGTAGGATTATATTTTTCAAACAGACTGGAGAACCGGCCCGGCTTTACACGGAAATCTTTGAAATTCTCGGACTTCCTCTAATTCCTTGAACATTTCTCTTGAATCAATCTATCTATTGCAGAAATTGCATTAAAATCCGTTTAGTAGTTTAAAAGATCTAAGCGAACAGACAGCGGAAGCGACTTTACTTTATATCATGTAAAAATACGTATGTAACTATAAATATGTGTACCCGCACCAACAACCGCAACCTTTAGTTAGAAGAATATAGCAAAACAATCTAGACATATATCCAGCCATCTGCTATTTATAGCAAATATATTGAGAACTTGTTTTTAAATAGTATTGCGCCGGATAAATACCGAGTTCTTGCATCGACATCATATAATGTTATGTAAAGCGATTCAAACAGGTTGTTTTCCTGTTTAGGCGTACCTAGATAACATATCAGAAATGCTGTTTTAAGGAATTCTATATATGGATATTGAAATACAAATTTAAATGTATTGTATTCATTTTTCGTATTGCTGATTTTCTTGTTTCAAATCGGCATGGAAAGTTTTTATTTGGCATTGCGCGAATTTTAATGATTGTAATCAATACCGTAGATTGGCGCGATGTATTTTTAATGGGTATTGTATGTAATAACAATAAATTTTTATAACATAACTAGCGTGGCCCTCTGAGGTAACGCGCGGAGTTGGTCTACTACTTGTCTAGTAACAAACCGACATAAATTGTTTGTTTAGTGTATGTTCCTGCATATGCATTTAGTGTACAAAAAGACATTGCAATTTTGTTTATTTGTATAGATATATTATTGTATAGTATACTTTTGTTGGTATATTAATTCCAACAGTTACTGATCATATATAGTCCATTCGCTTAGAAACGGTCACCTTGATCGCGCCGCCCGCCGTCCCACGTGCGGCAAGTTGCCACAAAATCAAAGGACCCCGCCTGCGGCGTACACCCACAAGCAATTATGATTTCTCAGTTTACCGTTCTATGAATCATGATATTCGTATTTCACAACAATAACCACAACAGGTTTATTATTTGACAGCAGTGTCCAAAACGAAGAAACGTATCGATTACACTTTTAAAATAGGTAGCACATTTTATACAGTAGATAGACAAACGAAAATTGGAAATGGTTAAAAGAAACAATAAAAATATGTACTATTATGAACTAAACTTTGATAATTTTATACTTTCAGGGCAACAGATCAGAGGACTTCCACGTGGACCAGGAGAGGGCCAGGGAAGATGCCAGGAGTTTGCTCCAAGCCGGTAAGAAATAGCCCTCATTCGATAGTCTTATTAAAATTCTGTCAATTTATATTCAGAGTTAAACCCATGAGTGTCGTAATCACTAAGAGAACCAACTGTGCAGGCCAAAATTACTGCATAAAAAAGGGTAACTTGAAACTTTTACCGTAGAAGAGCCACATTTCGGTATGAATGGGCCGGCTCGACCAGAGAGATACCACGGCCACACAGAAAACCGGTGTGAAATGGCGCTGGCCCTGTGTTTTACTGAGTGAGTCCCCATCCCCCAAAGGCCGGGAACGCACTTGTGACGCTTCTGGTGTTGCGGGTGTCCATGGGCGGCGGTAATCGCTTACCATCATGTGATACGTCTGCTCGTTTGCCACCTAATCCATAAAAAAAAAACTATACGGACCTGTCTGGCTAGCGTGTTATAGTAGGCCAACACTCAACACTGTGATATTAAAAGAACTGGTAAAAAATATAATGTTATTTACAAGTCGGTTTACATTTTTTATCAGTACTGTACACTACGTATAGTGATTATACGAGTGATGGTACAGCTTGAACTGAAAATAAATTTAAAATATTATTAATAAATGCGCATAATAGGTATGTAGGTATAATTGTGATTATTTTGCTTATTATTCATTTAACAATATAATTAGGTAGGAAAACTATTAAATTATAAAAGTATTTCTGCCATATTTTTGTTATTTACTATTTTTACTACTACTACTTAAATAGTCATTTAATAAACTTGATAAATTTAAATAAACGAATAGACAGAGTACCTATAGTAAGTGTTTGATTAGATTAATATTTGAGTAATGATGAGATTTTCTAATATGATCAAAGTTTAATTTTAATGACTTGACTCATACGATTTGTGTAGTACCAAAAAAAAACCTTTTTCATTAGCCTTGTTTAGAATCCTGAGTCATGCCGCTACTAGTAAATTAGTCATAATAATTCATAACTTATAACACCTTACGCACAGTTGAACCCAAATCAAACCAGATTCTGTACTGTGTTAAACAGGGTGATAACAAACGCACAAATATGTTACTAAATACCTACTTAAAAACATGATAAATTGTAGAACAAAAACACCTTGATATAGACCAAAGGCTCTTAATCATATCGGTATATTCGTCCATGATGGTATTATGATATTAAAACTTGGAATTGAACCGTGAGAGAGTCACGCTTCGGCATGAATGGGCCGGCTCGACCGGAGTGATACCACGGCCTCACAGAAAACCGGTGTGAAATAGCGCTTGCGCTGTGTTTCGTCGAGTCAGTGGGGATACCGGAGGCCCATACCCTAACCCCTCCCTCCAACCCACTCCCCATTTCCTAAAGGCCGGCAACGCACTTGTGACGCCTCTGGTGTTGCGGGTGTCCATGAGCCGCGGTAATCGCTTACCATCAGGCGAAACGTCTGCTCAAACGAGCCCGCTATTCCATATAAAAAATAAAAAAAAAAACAGTATGAACAAATATAAACAAACCCGTCTGGCTAGTGTGGTATGTTAGAGTTTCTGGGGAGCCTATATTCGGCTGTAGACTATTATATGCTGTTGATAAATTTAAATCCAATCCTTAAGAAGAACAATTCTCGTAACAAATATTTGTTGAAAAGTTAATATCTGATTTAATATCATTTAAGGTATTCTAGTAAAGTAATATTAAGACAAGCATAACACCAATTCAACAGTCATAATGCGAAATAATCACGTTGCAAGTCAACCTTGCATGTTAACAACATTAACACTTAAGAGAGTAAGTTTTATGATATTTGTAAAATCGCAAGTAGATTGAAATGGACTTTTGAATACATTTTTGTTATAATAATTATCAATTATCGTATAATCCCGAGACAACGATTTTTTTTAATTATTTGTTTGATACTATTTAATAGTGCCTGCTTCGTTGGTCTAGCGGTTAGTGTATGCAACTGCCGATCAAGAGGTCCTGGGTTCATTCCCGGGTCGGGCCAAAAGGTGTATTGAGTTTTTCTGATTAAAATGCCTAATAACAGCCCGGCATTTGTAAGTTGGGGGTCTTAACTCCCGTGTCTCTAATAACCGTTACACCGGTTTAAAAGAGTAAGGGAACAGGGAGTGCACTTGTGTTTGCACACACCATTGTGCACTATAATATCTCCTGCATAGTTGGCTGGTCTCGGTTAAGCACTAGGAGTAAGATGATGATTTGCACAATGACAATGAACTTATGTCTAATTTCGTTTCAGGTGAGCTCCGTCTCGGGACTGATGAGTCCGTGTTCAACGCAGTGCTGTGCTCCAGGTCATTCCCACAGCTGATGGCCATATTCCAAGAGTATCAGTTCTTGACTGGACATGACATCGATGATGCCATTAAAGCAGAGTTCTCAGGCGACCTTGAGAAGGCGCTTAGGGCTATCGGTAAGAAAATAATAAAAATAATAATCTTTATTGTTACAAATAACCTTTTACAATTTCTTTAGAGCTAAAGATTACAAGGTTTAAGGCAAAGGTCACACAATTGGATTAACCCTAACTCCCAAACTAGGTATTATTTAGAAAATTTATTTGATAAGCTATAGTGTTGTTATAATATTCACAAACTTAGAAAGACGAGAAAGAATAGGCAGTAAAACAAATTTTGCTTCAGCTTAAAAAATATCGATCAAGAAGTCTCGGTTTCGATTTACGGGTCGCGCCTATAATTTTGTTGGGTTTACTTACTAAAAAGTCTTAATAACAGCCGGGACCGAAGTTTGACGTTGTTTCGTCAAGCCCACAGCTTACCTTGGAGAGCATAAAGTGCTTTTGGGACGTCGGTTCTGATTGAACATCTATCGAATAAATGAAGTACGCCATTGCTAGGTACTACCATAAAGTAATAGGAAGAAAAAATCCTAATTAGGTTCATTTTATGTATATCGCCATATTAAAGAAGTTTTTATTTTCGTATTAACTACCTCCAGAGTGGCCTATTAAAATTTGAAATGATTTGAAAATTCTTACGATGTACTAAAATATGATTACTCTTGTTTCAGTTAAAATCGTGCGCAACAAGCCTTTGTTCTTCGCTGAACGTCTGCACAAGTCCATGAAGGGTCTCGGTACCAATGACCGCCAACTCATCCGCGTCATGGTCACCCGATGCGAAATCGACCTCGGCGATATCTCAGACATGTACCAGAGCAAATATGGCGAGTCGTTGCAGAGCTGGATTGAGGTAACTGTACTATATATATCTGGATATTGGTTCTTAGAGAAGTATCTTTATAACACCAAACTTACATAGAGGTAATGTTGATCGTCACTTAGCCTTCTGGATGATCCAAGAAATCATTATTATAATCATCTTATGTGTATTGTAAGAGCCAACTAAGAGAAGTAAAAGAAAACCGTTAATAAACCCTTTATCAACTCAACTGACCAATATTGTGTAGTTGGCTGATATCGAACTCATGGCTCAGCAGTCAATCATTAATAAGTAGATCAATAACTAACTTTTTATATTAAACCAATATTTAGAGCACGTAAAGCTGTCGGTCCTGTGCCTGATCTCTTCCCGGTCGTGTCGGTTAAACGTTCCATCGGATTATGAGAGAGAGGGTACAGAGAGTGCACCTGTGTTTGCGCTCACACTTGTTCACTATAATATCTCCTGTGTAGTTGGTCTCCGTTTCAGTAATTGGCTTGGAGAACATTATATTTAACCGAGTGTTGGTAAAGGGATTTGCCTGTTTTAAAGAAATAGTTTAAATGTACATTAAATCTATACTAATATTATAAAGCTAAAGAGTTTGTTTGTTTATTGAAGTGAAACTTCTTTAGAATCGTTGTGATTTCAAACCGGATGCAACGGAAAAAACGACAGGCTTACCTGTCGTTTTTTCCGTTGCATCCGGTTAAGACACAAATACAAAAAGTCGCCTGTGATTAGTGAGCCAGAACGAGAGAGCAAAAGTCGGTCTCATTATTTTGTCGATTTACTGAAGTTTCACTTCTGTCGTGTGTGTGAATCGCACACACATCTTTTTTATATATATATCTAACACTGAAAGAATTTATATAAAAATTCTTTCAGTGTTAGATAGCCCGTCTATCGAGGAAGGCTATAGGCTATATATCATCACGCTAAGACAAATAGGAGCAGAACACCAATGAAAAATGTTACAAAAACTGGGGGAAAATTATTACGCTACGGCAATAGCAGACGTAAACGAGGTTGCGTGGGTCAACTAGTTAATTATATAATTATTTACAACATGCTCCTTTTTTCCAGGGTGATTGCTCCGGTCATTACAAGAAATGTTTGTTAGGTCTTCTCGGCCTCTACTGAGTGTAGCAAAGCGAGGAAGACTTTGAAGTACATCAACATTTGTATCGTGCATTAGGTTTATTTAAATTGTTAGTATTACTTTGCGTCAATCTCATTTGAATCCATACAGTTTAATATTAAGTTCTGTACTGTTTTTATTGCTTTTAATGGTATATTTATGTCTTTACTGTAACTGAATGCAAGTAGAAGTTTTTAGATACGTTTATTTACGGTTACGAAATGTGCTAAAATGGTATTTAAAATACTATGTAATATTTATAAAAGGACTCAATAGGTATGTATGAATCAATATAAAATTTCTTGAGACCTTAGCCAAAAAAATGTTACAATACCTGGCTTTAAGGTGAAGTGTCATTAAGCTTGCTTTAACAAAAAGTTTAGATTTGGTGCCAATAAAAAGGGAAAATACTGTATTAAATATATTTTAATCGAAACCGAGGTTTGGTTATTATGACAAAAATACTCATTTAGCTTCAATATTCTGGCGAAAAAAGAAACAAATGCTTGTTCATACAAGACAATTGATGTTTAACAATTGATCAAGATCTGATTTATAATAGGCAAGTCGATTTATTAGTAACCACAGATTTCCGAAGAACAGTTAAAATAAAATATGTTCGAAACTAAACAGAGTATCTAGAAACTTCTACTTTAATATATTTAGAAGACATTTAGGGTTTTAAGTGAAGTCTCTCACTTTATAAAGTAAAAAGAAAACTATTTTTACTTTTCATTTCGGAACCGAACAAACTTTTCGTATTACATATTTCTTGAAGTCGAATATTAAATTATAAAACCGTCCTGCTTGATCTGAATTTGATAAATCTCAATTTGATAATAAATAAGTAATAATTTAATAATTACTTTTATTAATAATATAAAAATTAATATATTACGATTCTGAGTTAAACTCAAAATATAAATGTGTTTATAAATTTTTGGTAAAATCACTAATTACCCCTAGGCGGTAATCTGTATGTCAAATATAGGCTTATTATGGCTTGAGCTCGGACTAAGAATGTTTTCAATAGGCCAGCAAGATAAAGAATATAAAATGCCTTACATAAACTGCTTAAACGAATTGTGCCTAAAGCAATTTACTAAATATAATTATACAAATACAATTATGCCCCATATTATATTAATTATATAATAATTACGCTCTTATTGAGTGTAAACATATACATTTTATAATGTAAATCTACTTCTGTATAAGGTCTTATTGTTATGAGATTGTTAGCTACAGCTTGGTTACGTATTTATGTACATCTTAATACTGTTAAGAAACTTACAGACCCATAAAGCACAATCCCCATAGCCAAATTGTCATTCTACAAAAGTAATATTCAAAACTAAGAAATGTATGTGTGAAAACCGGTGTGAAACAGCGCCTGCGCTGTGTTTCACCGAGTGAGTGAGGATATCGGAGGCCCATAACTCAACCTCTTCCCTCATCCCCCAAAGGCCGGCAAATCATTTGTGACGACTCTGGTGTTGCGGGTGTCCATGGGCGGCGGTAATCGCTTACCATCAGGTGATACGTGTGCTCGTTTGCCCAATATTCCATTTAAAAAAAAGTATGATAATGACGTCATCTCAACGCCAAGTCAACGATTGTAGAAAGAGAAACGGCTACGGAGGCTGTTTAATGCAAATAATGTATAGAACTGAGCATTCATTAAATAACTATTATTTTTAAATATGGAATTTTCATCTTAGTAATACAAACTTTTAGTGGTTGCAGTTCCGTATTCAAGCTGATTCTGCAATTTTTGTAATTCTAAACTAATTTTTTAACTAATTAATTAAAGAGAGATATGACAGAGGCTAATATTATTATTATTACAATATATTAGCATTTGATTCAATAATTTTAGTAACAGTTCTCATTGTGTTTTTGTATTGTATTTTGAAACATGATTAAATTGTTATATGGTTTTTTTACACCAGTGAATCCATGTTGTAGTTTTTTTAATCCTAAACCAACATTCGAATAGTTCTAAAGAAAATACTCAAAATATTAATCTTACTTAACGATTAACACAGCAATACACTAACACCAGCCTATGTCCATTACTGGCCGTTTTTGTAATGTGCTCAAACTCCACTTACATAAGTACATGTTGCTACAAACGATTTTATTTTTGAAATATTTTTTCGTGTTATAGAAGTGGAGATTTAAGGCGATGAATTTAAATACAAGTTTTGTTGGTATTGGTTACTGATAATTATCACCATTCATTTTTGTCAGATGATTTAAATTGTTATGCATAATGCATATATCAGGCACATATGTTATACTCATTATATTATAACTCCTTACGTTTAATTGACAAACGCACTCCCACCTGCCACACACAATATGTACACCTTTTTGAGGTTTCTTATGAGACTACACATAACTTTGTATGTAATTCATTATTGTCCTCTTATTCTTTCTAAACTTGAATAAACATTACTGTAGTTGACGCTTTCATATATCTTTTAATCTTACTCGCTATGTGCACAACATTTTCAGATTTATTTTATTAGCTACCATTTCATACATTATTACATTCACTTTTGTGTATGTGTTTAGCATAAGGGTATCTTCCTTTGATTCTAATAGGACCCCAAGGGTGAAACTACACTTATGACTTTGAGTTGTAGGCGTCCATGGGCGGTGGTAACCACTTCTCATCAGGTGGTATATCTGCTCGTTTGTCCCCATATACTATTAAAAAGATGTGAATCGTGTCAATGTCAGTTTACGAAGCATGTTGTGTCTATAGTCCTTAGAATACGGCTTGATCTCTGTGACGCTGTCACTAGTGTTATTTTAGAAATTACGAGGTATATTTTAGGTGTGATTTATATATTTATAATGTACTAGCTATTGTCCACCCGGTTATCAGGCTAAAGAATTAGGTATGATGATTTCATCGAAATCAGTGCTGCGGCTTAGCCGTGAAATAGTAATAGTGTTACTTTCGAATTTCATATATTTATATTGATAAAACTGGCACGTAAATAATGAAAATATGGATGTTATACAATAGAATAAGCTTGTTCAAAGTTACTTTGTCGGTTTCATAGTCATCTGTCAGAGATCAAGCTATATTTGAGGGAGTAAATGTACTACTTGATACATATTTCTTATATGTAAGTAGGTAGTGTGGTGCCTATTTCTGATGTGCCTACATTGTGTGTAATTTTACCTCAGCCTATAACTTCTATATACTTTATTGTACACTTAATGATTAATATATTGAATAAATGGTATGTAAGTTACAAGATTTGTTTTATTTTTACGTATTCTATTGTGAGAAGTACGATTTCTTGTTTCAGCTTCACATGTACCTAGTCTCGCAAGGAAAACTCATTTGTTTCACCCAATGAGGCTTAACCGTTTTCAAGTTTATGTATTACTAGCTTTGCCCTCTAAGTTACAGCTCGGGGTGCAGCTAGGCTAAAATAAAAGTAACCTAAGTTACTCCTAACAATATCAGCTATGTGCCAGTGAAAGCTTCGACAAAATCGGTCCAGCCTTTCTAAAGATTAGCCGGAACAAACATAATAAATACTTTCATATGCATTTAGTAAAAAGCTGATAATCTGAAATGTTGAATAAACTCCAATTTTATTTATTACCCGACTGCGAAGAAACGAGGGTTATGTTTTTCGAGTGTACGTAGTATGTACTAGCTGTACCCCGCGGTACGCCAATAACCGTGGGCATCGCCGCGAGGCGAAGCTAGTATCTTTATAAATTGTAGCCTATGTTACACTGAAGCAATATTATAGTAAAGTTTTATCAAAATTCATTCAGTAGTTTTTGCGTGAAAAAGCAACAAACATACAAACTTTCGCGTTTATAATATTAGTAGGATTCGTCAAATGCACAGACATCTATACAAATAAATAAAATTGGATTGTCTGTTTGTAATATTAAAATAACCGCTTTCTACTACATGCATATGAATGTATATACGGTACACATACCAAAATATATATTTTTAAAATTTTTGTCTGTCTGTCTGTCTGTTTGTTCCGGCTAATGGGTTCAGCTAGTTAAAAATATGCTGCAGGCCCAATGATACAAATGCATCTCCAGGGCGCCATGGTGTATGTCGCAGCTTATACATCAGAATAACACATAGGCCACAATTTATAAAGATACTAGCTTCACCTCGCGGCGTTGGCCTCGGTTATTGTCTTACCGCATAAATAAATGAGTCTCTATTTCCCTTTATCACGGCTTTACGTATCGGGGTTACCCCTTTACCAATTCCGCTAATTCTCTAAGCATTGGATAGCCCAATTATTGAGGTAGACTATAGGTTATAAAACATCGGGTAAAGACCGATAAGTATCAATAATGTTTTGTCTAGCTTTTTAAATGTGTTGAATAATATTTTTTTAATAATGGCTGGCATTTTTTTAAACTCTTAAAATGATATTATATAAAGGTTCTACCACATAGCAATTACATAACGTTAGAAAACAATGTGTAGCACGATATATTCTCTAACATCATATAACTGCAGTGTGGGATTACCAAGCAAACTAGCTACAGAAGTAATGATTACTACTCTACTACTACACATAATTTACCCCTTTAAGCGACTCGCGAGTTATTTTATAGTTTCTGAAACGATGTCTTGAAACAGGAATCCCAACCCCTTCCCCCATCCCCTTCCTCATCTTCACTTGTAACGCCTCTGGTGATACGGGTGTCCGTGGGCGGCGGGAATCGCTTACCATCAGGCGATAAGTCTGCTCGTTTGCCCCCGATTCCATAAAAAAGTAATTAACAAACCACAATATTATGTTAATCGATTTATTTCTATATCGATATAATCGACTGCGCGGATGGCGTAGTTGTTTTAGCGGTTGCCACGCCGCTCTCTACCGCGCCGAGTGTTGGGGGTTCAAACCAATCGTGGGACAACACTTTGTTTAATCCACAAATCGTTGTTCTTTGTCTGGATGTTCTTGTATCTGTTTCTTGTATTTTTGTAAATTCTGCCTGTGACTCAGGATAAATTCCTAATATGGGCGTTATTTTTCTAAACGAAACGAAAGAAAAGAAGTTTAAGATACTCAGTTATACACATAATAAACTAACAAATTCACCGAACAGTCTGTAACTAAGACTGTGGTTTTTCCAAAAGTAATCAAGATTGATGCTAATGTATCTAGGTAACTCTGGAATTAGTTCGCAAGCTAATCTGTGTCTGCATCGTTTCATGTTCCTTTGCCGTGTGGACGCTCATTAATCTACAGAGCCTTTGAGACAGGTTGTAGGACGAAGATACCAAGAAAACCTAATATTAAAGTAGTCACAGATGTATTTTAGTTATATAGTGACTGAATATCGTATTATTTATGTACTTATTAACTTCCAACCAGCCGTAATTAAATTTTAAGCCGGCTTCAAGTAAAGAGGTTCATAATTTTCTTTTTTTTAGTAATTCAGAACTATATTAACAGATTTGGCAAATTCTTTATGCTATTATATCTTTATTAGCACTTATAAGAGTAAACGATTTAAGAACAAGAAGAAGGAGACGGTCTTTGAAGATGATAATACTTTTTAAAAGTTAACTTATGAATCCCGACGTTAGTTTTCATAAAGAAAGATCTTAGATAATGTTTATGTAAATTTATTCAATACTATTATAATGTTGCCCCATTTTCCCAAAAAACAGAACAACAACTGGTATCATTTACGCACTCACACTTGGAAATCAAAGTGACATAAGGCGAACGTCTACACCGTTAACAAAACTCAAAGAACTCTATAAACAATTAAATTGAAACATCTGAAATAATCATTTCATTATTCTAAAGTCATTGTCTTTAGAAAAAAAATCACATCCTGCAAGTTTAAATGAAATGAAATCAATAGATAATTTAAAACATATGTATCTAAATAAGATCTAAATAGGTATGCATGTATATGGCGTATAAATAAAAACCAAATAGCTTGCAGGGACACAAGTGTACAAAGAAATGCTTATTTAGCGTTACGGACGGGGTCGAGTTAGTTTTAGTATTAGGTAGGTACAGCCAGTCGTATCGAATTTGTAACACCGAACCGCGGCTCACTAGGGTGTAGATCGGTCGGGTAATATATACCTACCGTGTTGTATAATAATTATCTTTTATTCTATTCCTTTAACACACAAAATTATTATTATTATGTATTTTATTTATACAAACGAGCAGAAGTATCGGCTGATGGTAAATGATTACCGCCGCCCATGGACACCCGCAACACCAAAGGCGTTACAAGTGCGTTGCCGGCCTTTTAGGAAGGAGTACGCTCTTTTCTTGAAGGTTTGCAGGTCGTATTGGTCCGGGAACACCGCAGACGAAAGCTCATTCCACAGTTTTGTTGTACGCGGCAGAAAGTTTCGGGCAAATCGCACATTTACAAATCAGGACTTTGTATGCACATACTACTAGACTATACGAATAATAATATTTGTAACTATAGTCTTATATATTATAAATAATAATATATAAGACTATAGTTACAAGATGCACAGGTAGGTACATCCTATTTGAAGTTACAAAACACATTTCCGTACTTGAGTTTACGGCTATATGTTGTTGACACAGACGGCGCTGACTGGAAAATTCACTTCGAAGTTCTAAACTTGAACATTATGTATGAAGTTAATAGGTGCTTTATTAATTATTGAACAGGTGTTACGATACTATTCGTGTATTATCTTGTTCCTCCGGGCTGTGTGGAATTTACACCTCCTTATTGACTTTGACATACATACATGTGTGTGTACCTATGCATATTTGTGTGTGTCATACGCATGATGTTGTTTATTTTTATTAATTTTAAGCATAATTTAAAAAAATAGCATTCCGCACTCTTTCTTTATATAACTACTACCTGATCCACGCAACCTCGTTTGCGTCTTCTATTGCCCGTAGCGTGAAAATTTTCCCCCGTTTTTGAAACATTCTTCATTAGTGCTCCGCTCCTATAAATTTTAGCGTGATGATATATAGCCTATAGCCTTCCTCGATAAATGGACTATCCAACACTAAAAAAAATTTTTTTCAAATCTGACAAGCGGTTTCTGAGATTAGCGCGATCAAACAAACAAACAAACTCTTCAGCTTTATTATATTAGTATAGATTTATTCCTATGCCTATTTATTAGTTCTGTTGCAGACTTACAGTTAAATCAAAACAATAGAAAGTAGAAACAAAATTACATGTTTTAGTTTCTGTAGACTACAAAAATCAACATAAAATCCATAGATTATTATGTTGTGATGGCATAAACAAATTCATTCACCACTTTCACAGTACATGCTGAAGTGGAAAGGAAAAAGTATCTGAATATGCACTTACTGCCATCAAATATTCAGTTGCAACAGCTAACATTTTAAATCCCCTTTTAAATCAAGGTTGAGCAAGACGCGATTTGTTTGCAGAAGTAACTGCGAAGAGGACGAGTTGAATGCAACAGACCAGATTTAAACGTTTTAATTTATTCAAGTGAAACTTCTTTAGAATCGTTGTGATTTCAAACCGGATGCAACGTAAAAAACGACAGGTAAGAGACACAAATATAAAAAGTCTGTAATTAGTGAGCCAGAGCGAGAGAGCAAAATGTCGGTGTGAATGTATAAATTAATCAAAATACTTTCATTATATTTATTCATCTCATTCTTTCGTCGATTTACTGAAGTTTTACTTCTATCGTGTGTGAATCGCACACACAGTTTTTAAATTTTTGTATCTGTGTAAGTGTTAACTAGTGAAGGTGTAAAAGCTATAGGCGTCCCTTTTGGTCTACTACACTACCCTTTTCTTACCTGTGCAGGAATCCCCTCGGATACCATCTCCTGGTGGTACGTCGTAGTCGAACCGACTAAAACCGCAAGCCGTCTCGGGTACTAGATGCCGGGGTACCAGGTGTATTTGTAGACTTCCCCCTTCTGTGTGGGAACCCCAATGTTCCCTGTTAATATGTTACTGTCCCCTAAGGGCGCGCACTCTCCGCAGCGTCCGCGCCGCCAGTCGGGCTTGCTACTGCTAGAAGAGGCCATCTGTCACTCCTAGGCTTGCGCTTATGGAGGACGAAGATCGTTCTGCGATCTCCCTACTTACTACCCTGGCCAAATGGATTGGTATATTTTCTTCTCTTTGCAGTACTTTTGTCCTTCTTAGTTTGATCCTATAGTCGGCTCTTACTACAACCACACTCACTGATTTCTTAATCCACGACCACGCGGTAGAAAATTTCAAAACTTTATATTCTAATTTGTGTTTATTTCTATCCGAACCCAGTATTTACAGGAGGAGGTTAAATTAATATTTCAATATAATCTAAACAACTTTTCAACTCAAATACTCGAAGTTTTCGCAAATACGTAAAATGAATATGTTTATACCGTCACAGGAGGAAGCTAATTTATTAAAGTGGTATGTTGTTGTCCATAAACACGATGCACCTGCGACCTTTTTCAGAGCCTACGAAAAAATAGATGAAAACGAGAGCGGAAACTATACAAACAGTACTTTATAAGTATTATTGTGATGTGGTGAACATTAGTACTTAGATATATACATACATAGATTTTTCGATATGAATTAAGTAGTTTTCAAGTTTACCCATTGACTGCCTTGGTGGCGCAGTGAGAGAGAGAGAGGGTGAGAGAGTGTGAGCGACTGCTGTGCATGAGGTCTCGGGTTCGATTCCCGGGTCGGACCAAATGTTTGTACGATCTGCAAAAAATTGTTTCGGAGTTTGGATGTTTTCTATGTATAATATGTATGTATTTACAAAAAAAAAGCATTTATGTATTTATATCAGTTGTCTAGTACCCCTAACACAAGCTCTGCTTAGCTTGGGACTAGATGGCGTTGTGTGTTAGATGTCCGAAATATTTATTTATTATCCATTAAAGGCAAACAATTCTCTGTAGAACTTCAGACAAGACACAATTATGTATTAGTTAATTCTATTTCACTGTAAAATGCATGTAACAGAAACTATTTGAATTTGTCTTCAATGGCTTTAATGTCGTGACGGGCATAATCAGTGATCCGCAATAGATTTGGTTATATTGGAATTGTTGACTGCTCTCAAAGGAAGGCTCCTCGAACGAGAACGGTTGACCGCAAGACGTACACATATAGTATATTGTTATGTGTATAATATTACTTTGAATTTTGTTATTGATTTTTGTTTAAAATAACCACCATTTTATTTATAGTAAGAACACAACACAACTTTTACTGATCGTAGCTGTTTTATTTATTTATTTAGAACTTAGAGGACCTATACTTGACTGCCTCGGTGGCGCAGTGGTAGCGTATGCGACTGCTAAGCAAGAGGTCTCGGGTTCGATTCCAGGTCGGACCAAATGTTTGTATGATCTGCAAATATTTGTTTCGGAGTCTGGGTGTTTTCTATGTATAATATGTGTGTATTTACAAAAACAGTATATAAGTATTTATATCAGTTGTTCTAGTACCCATAACACAAGCTCTGCTTAGCTTGGGACTAGACAATGTTGTGTGTAAAAAAAGTGCTATATATGACTTTATAGCAACAGGAAGGTTTTAACGACCTTCTTCAATTACTTTTCTTATAGGTAGTATATGCCATTATATGACAATTATTATCGCCGTAAGTCTAGTCTATGTCCTTCCTTAGGAATCAAAGTACCTCCATGGCAAGTTTCATTGACATGGGTGCAGATTCCGTCTGTCGAATCTATACTTTGTAATTTAACAAATTGGATATATATGTATACTAATTATGTGGTTATCTGACGTCATCGAGGCTCTATACTTACTTATTCTAGCGATGTTTGAATCAAGAACTCCACGTTTGTACAGTGCATGAAGCAAGTTTAATTATTTGCATGACTTCCCGTGTCGCAATCATAACTGAAACAAGATGTTTATTATTCACATTGAGAGGCTGCACTTTCTCTGTAGTGTCTGAGAATTATGGTACAAATTCCTTAGGGAAATTCGGTTTTGAAGATCATTATGATTGCATTCCAAAATATGAATGTATGATAATGTTAGTACATCAGTAGTTTATCACATAGAATAAATGAGAAAGTTCCATCCAAACAAAACATATTTTAATTTGTTGTTTAGTTTAGGATAATTATACAATGCAGGAAATTAAATCCAGATAATCTGCTGATACATCATATGAACACCACATCTTTTAAATTTTCATGACAATTTAAACGTTTTTGGAAATATAATCTTCGTAGAAGATTTTTATAATCTTATGAAAATTGTCAAGCATGTTATACCGATACTCCAAGGTTTGTTGCAGACTTTCACATACGCCGTTTTAGGTTTATCGCACAGAATTGCCGACCTCAATGTGAAGATAGCAGTATTCGTTAATATAGTTGTGCATCTTTACATTTGTATAGTACATCATTGGGAGAACTGTGTAGAGTTACAAGAAGACTTTGGAGAGCCACGCTTCAGCATGCATGGGCTGGCTCGACCGGAGTGATACTACGGCCTCACAGAAAACGATGTCAAACAGCTGTGTTTTACTTAGTGAGTGAGAATACCGGAGGCCTATAACCCAACCCCTCTATCCACTTGTGACATCTCTGGTAATACGAGCAGCCTTGGGCGGCGGTAATCGCTTACTATCAGGCGATACTGTGGCGAATGTAAAACTTGCCTGCTACCCACGTATATAGGTATATTAAATTCAGTATACCTATATATGATGAAGTTAATTTGAACATTACTATCACCAGTTACTAACAACCATCTTTGTGTGGTAAAGCATTTCATTGCCACGTTAGTTATCCCAAGTGTCATTCTTCCTCTGCGCAAATACTCGTATTTGTACGCATGAAAACGTTTGTGTTGCTCTCACTAAAAGAGAGTTTTGTCAAAGACTGACTAAAATGAGATATCTCATACTAAAAATATACACTATCTAAATATATACATACACAAAATATAATTAAAAAAAATCGCTACACTAAACTGACAGAACACAACAACACAGAATTAGCATCAACAGTTACTAATACCAATACCTGATCTCTTTTACTCATTAACACAGCATAGTAGAAACCCTAAATGCTTATAGAAATAATAATAATAAAATTTGTTGACCCATAAAAGTGTAGGCTACCTACAACACTTACCATACTTACTCACTATATTATTATAATAATCTTTAGAATAACCTATATCTAAATCTTATAACTATTTATATATTTATACTTATATAAATACATATATATATATATATTCTATATTATTATAATTAACCTACTAACTATATTTACATATTTACTTTTCTCATATAAAATATTTAATATTAATAACATACAATATCGATATCGATTGCATCGACTCCTGGAGTGCACTATACCGAGCCGCGCAACACACTACCACAAGGCGTGCGCGGGCGCCGGCGAGACCAGTCGTAACTTGTTATTGACGCGGAACGTACGCTTGTTTACCTCAGTTCATATATTAGTGTAAATGCTTTAATATCGCTTATGTACTATATGTTATTTTGTGTGCTATGCTATGACTATACATCTTCCTGCCTTAAACTATTTATTGTGCTGTGCTTATGCTTGTATCTTCCTTTACCGCACCTTTTATTGTTTACTTGTGGACAATAATACATATTAACCGTGAGTTGAACTTTTTATTATACCTGCTACACACGAGTCAAGTGGTTATTGCCCCATCACCACACTGGTGAACGGCATCTACCATATTGGTGACCCCTTACTTGAACCACGGATAAGGAATTCCAAGACGCACGTCGACGTACAATGCCCTTGACGACGGAAAGGTCGAACATTAGAGATGAGGGCGTGTCGATAAAAAATATCGATGTTTTCAAAGTTGGTACACGTTTACCACCATTTTGGCCGGAAGAGCCTGAGGTATGGTTTGGGCAGGTGGAGTGTCAATTTGCGATATCTGGCATCACCAGCGACACTACTAAGTTCCATTATATCATTAGCCAGCTGGATACCCAATTTGCTAGGGAAGTGAAAGACCTCATTATTAGTCCACCAGCCACAGACAAATACGCAAAATTAAAAGGCGAGCTGATTAAGCGCTTGACAGCGTCAAAGGAGAAAAGGCTGAAACAGCTGTTAATGCACGAGGAGCTTGGAGATCGAAAGCCCTCGCAATTTCTTCGCCATTTAAAAAGCCTCGCTGGCGTCAACGTTCCCGACGATTTCTTAAAGACGATCTGGATAAGTCGCCTTTCCCATGGAATCCAGACGGTGCTCGCGGGTCAACCGATAACATCCTCCACCGACGATCTGGCGGACTTGGCCGATCGTATTCAAGAGCTGGCCTTACCTTCACCATCTGTAGCTTCTACAAGTATGGCCGCTCCTAATTCATCACTGGATATCCTGGCTAGAGAAGTCGCCGAGCTTCGGAGGCAGTTCCAGGACCTTGCTGCAGACAGGAGCAGACCCCGTGCGCGATCTACAAGATCACCTCATCGCAGATCGGTCTCCAGGTCGAAGCGCTCTCAGTCGAATTACAGGAAGTTCCCGCTTTGCTGGTACCATAACAGATTTGCAGAGAAAGCCAGCAAATGCGTATCCCCCTGCGATTACAAATCGGGAAACGCCAGGGGCGGTCGATAATGGCGACTGCTGACTGCCCTTCAACTCCTACTGGTCGCCTGTTTGTCACAGACCGAGCTTCGAAGACACAGTTCCTCATCGATACTGGAAGCGATCTCTGCGTCTTCCCCCGGTCTCTTCTCCATGATCGACGTGCTAGGATGGACTACAACTTGAGTGCTGCGAACGGTTCCACGATTTCCACATATGGTTATATACACCTTAATTTAGATTTTGGCTTACGTAGAATATTTAATTGGCGTTTTGTTGTAGCTGAAGTAACTAAGCCCATCATAGGCGTAGACTTTTTAAATTACTACTCTCTTATTGTAGATTGCCGTAACAAACGCCTGTTAGATAGTACTACCTCTGTATCTTCTGTAGCCAAAGTAGTAATATGTAGTAGTATAGCCTCCGTTAAAGTTTTGACTGGTGACTCCCGGTATCACAAAATTCTCGAAGAATTTCCCGAGATTACCCGTCCAACAGGAACACACCGTAACATCACTCACCACACAGTCCACCACATACGCACCACTCCAGGCCCTCCAGTTTATTGTACACCACGTCGGTTAGCTCCCGACAAATTAAAGATTGCTCAACAGGAGTTCCAGGCTATGCTCGCGAACGGTACAGCTCGACCTTCGCAGAGTCCCTGGGCATCACCTCTCCATCTAGCTCCGAAGAAGGACAACGGCTGGCGTCCTTGCGGCGACTACCGCATGCTCAACGCTCGCACCATTCCTGACAGATATCCGATTAGGCATATACATGACTTCGCCCACAATCTTGTTGGTTGCAAAGTCTTCAGCACCCTTGATATGCTTAAGGCTTATAATCAGATAGCTGTCAGTGAGCACGACATTCCGAAGACCGCGATAACAACACCATTTGGTTTGTATGAATTCCCTTATATGACTTTCGGACTTCGGAATGCAGGCCAAACTTTCCAAAGGTTTATAGATGAGATTACCAGGGGCCTAGACTTTATATATTGTTATTTGGATGACATCCTGGTGTTCTCCAAGGATGAGCTGTCCCATGAGGAGCACCTCCGTCAAATTTTCACAAAGCTGAAAAACTTTGGTTTGCTCATAAACACAGAAAAGTGCGTTTTCGGTATGCCAGAGGTAACTTTTTTAGGCTACTCCATAACCGAAAGAGGCTCTAAGCCTTTGGATTCTAAGGTGCAAGCTGTGAGAGACTTCCCGACACCAACAACTGTGCGCCAGCTCAAGGCATTCTTAGGGATGCTCAATTTCTACAGGAGGTTCCTTCCTCGAGCTGCAGAACTTCAAGCCCCTTTACATGTTTTATTAACAGGCTCAGTGAAAGGTTCCCATCCCGTTAATTTGACAGGAGACGCCCTTACAGCCTTTATCGCATGTAAAGATAACCTTGCCAATGCTGCCCTACTGGCACACCCTGACTGTACCGCCAAACTTGCCCTGGTGACAGATGCCTCCAATAAGGCAATCGGTGCAGTCCTCCAACAATACCAGCACAGTTCATGGCAACCGCTAGCCTTCTTTTCGCGGAAGCTCAGCCCTTCACAGACAAAATATTCCCCTTATGATAGGGAACTGCTTGCTATATATGAGGGCATAAAATACTTTAGACATATGCTCGAGGCCCGGCACTTTGTCGTCTATACTGACCATAAGCCGATCAGTTTTGCATTCCATGAGAAGAAGAAAAACTGTTCGCCTAGGCAGTATAGACACCTTGATTTCATCTCTCAATTCACAACTGATATCCGGCACATATCTGGCAAGGATAACATAGTTGCCGATACGCTGTCACGTATCGAAGAACTGGGAGCCCCGGTTAGCCTCGAGCAGCTAGCCAAAGGTCAACCTACTGACCCTGAACTCCAACACCTAATCGACAACGGCTCATCATTACGTTTGGAAAAGCTGAGTGTCCCTGGAAGTCGTATACCCCTGTACTGCGACGTCAGTACACCGACATCCAGGCCCTATGTTCCAAAATTCTTTCGCAGACAGGTATTCGAAAGCCTGCACTCGTTAAGCCACCCTGGACCGAATGCATCTGCCAAACTTATAGCAGAGCGGTTTGTCTGGCCAGGGATACGAAAGAACTGCAGAGAGTGGGCGCGTACTTGCATGGCTTGTCAGAAAGCCAAAGTTAATCGCCATGTTACTGCACCACTAGGTACGTTTAATCTTCCTCGTACCCGGTTCAAACAGATCCACATAGATCTTATTGGACCTCTACCGGTTTCACAAGGCTATCGGTATTGCCTGACGGCGGTAGATAGATTTACTCGATGGCCGGAAGCAATACCGATAGAAGATATAACGGCAGAAACCGTGGCTAAAGCACTAGTTTCAACGTGGATCGCTCGTTTTGGCTGTCCCACGGACATTACAACTGACCGTGGTCGCCAATTCGAATCCGCTCTATTCGAATATCTGGCGAAAACAGCCGGTTTCGAGCACAAGCGGACCACTGCCTACCATCCGGCATGTAATGGCATGGTGGAACGTTTCCACCGCCAACTCAAGGCCGCAATAGTCTGCCACGGAAATGACAGATGGACAGAGTCACTGCCATGGGTCCTATTAGGCATACGAACCGCCTTCAAGGAAGATCTCCAAAGCTCATCTGCGGAACTCGTCTACGGAGAACCCTTACGCTTACCAGGGGAGTTCTTCGATGAACCTACCGAAGGAAGCACGACTGACTTGTCAGATTTCTCTGCCCGCCTGAAAAGTATTGCTGCGAAACTACGGCCTATACACGCTGCGCGACATTGCAAGCCAAAGGTCTTCGTATATAAAGAACTTGCAACCAGTGATCACGTGTTCCTCCGTGAAGACGCATCTCGTGGTTCGCTACAACCAGCATACTCAGGACCTTACAAGGTATTAGCCCGGGATACTAAAATTTTTAAAATATTCCAGAGGGGTAAAGAGGTCACAGTATCTATAGACCGAGTCAAACCGGCCTTCATACTGTCCGACCAAACCAACAACGAACCCTTACCAGATACTCAGAAAGAATTTACAACACGTTCTGGACGGCGAGTTAAATTCCCAGATTTTTATCGCCCGTGACGGTCTCTGGAGGGGGGTGGTGTAGGCTACCTACAACACTTACCATACTTACTCACTATATTATTATAATAATCTTTAGAATAACCTATATCTAAATCTTATAACTATTTATATATTTATACTTATATAAATACATATATATATATATATATATTCTATATTATTATAATTAACCTACTAACTATATTTACATATTTACTTTTCTCATATAAAATATTTAATATTAATAACATACAATATCGATATCGATTGCATCGACTCCTGGAGTGCACTATACCGAGCCGCGCAACACACTACCACAAGGCGTGCGCGGGCGCCGGCGAGACCAGTCGTAACTTGTTATTGACGCGGAACGTACGCTTGTTTACCTCAGTTCATATACTAGTGTAAATGCTTTAATATCGCTTATGTACTATATGTTATTTTGTGTGCTATGCTATGACTATACATCTTCCTGCCTTAAACTATTTATTGTGCTGTGCTTATGCTTGTATCTTCCTTTACCGCACCTTCTATTGTTTACTTGTGAGTGTTGGACAATAATACATATTAACCGTGAGTTGAACTTTTTATTATACCTGCTACACACGAGTCAAGTGGTTATTGCCCCATCACCACACTGGTGAACGGCATCTACCATAAAAGTATTAACAATTTGACAAGTTTCACAAGATTTTTAAAAATCGATGATAACAATGTAACAATTGTGTCTTATTAGCTATGCTGAACTAGGTTGGAAATCTGTGCTTTAGCATACGGCGCCTCTTCCTATCGTCCATGTACATTAACTACAGCTTATAATATAGTTTATGGCTTATAATGTAATTTCAGTATATAAATAATAAATATAAATATATAAATATTTTCGGACATTTAACACACAATGCCATCTATTCCCAAACTAAGCAGAGCTTGTACTAAGGGTACTAGACAACTGTTATTAATACATTTATACTTTTTTTTTGTAAATACATACGTATCATACATAGAAAACACCCAAACTCCGAAACAAATATTTGCAAATCATACAAACATTTGGTCCGAGCCGGGAATCGAACCCGAGACCTCAAGCACAGCAGTCGCATACGCTACTACTGCGCCACCAAGGCAGTTATAATCCTATTTATTCATGTTAACTTTAAGTTTGAATTAATTTTGAAAAATGAGAAAGCCACAAAACAAAGCATAACAATTACTTAAAACTAAGAAAATATAGTGGTCCTCTGACCTCTGGATGATAGATATAAATAGATAATAATTATATACCCAACAATTTCGTCAGTGAAATTCCGTAATACATAATCTGTCTTGATTGATCGCCGCTTCAAAGCCTACAGTAGAAATTAAAAACAGGACTGAAGAGTAATGCTAAGGAAGATGATAAATCGGGTATCGGATATGCAAACAAAATGTAGATAATCAGTTAGCTTTCAGCTCACTTTAATAGGAAACTTGAGAGTTCTTAAAGCATTTAATGTTTATAATCGATTTAAATAAAACAAAGTCGTGCTAGTTATATCATTTATAGCTCAAGAAAGGCTGGATCAATTTTCACGGTTTTGTCTTTTCCGATTTGTCTTCATCCGGATTAGGATAAAATATGATATTCATTAATACAAAAAATATCGACAAAAATCATAATTGGTTTATTCATTACTTATCTGTTAGGCGGAACGAAGCTCGCTAAGCCAGTTGGTGTACCTATATAAATAAAAAGAAAAATCGTCGAAATGTATGTACGCGCATGACTTTAGAACGGTTGCATCAAATTGGATGATTATTTTTGAAGTGAAACTTCTTTAGAATCCTTGTGATTCAAACTAGTTGCAACGGAAAAAATGACAGGTAACAGACACAAATACAAAAAGTCGCCTGTATTCAGTGAACCAGAGCGAGAGAGCAAATGTCGGTGTGTATGTACCTATAAATTAATCAAAATACTTTCATTATAAAGTTTGTAATAATCCTACCCTTGTTATATATATTCATCTCATTATTTTGTCGATTAACTGAAGTTTCACTTCTATCGTGTGTGCATCGCACACACACACCTTTTTATTTTTTATTACATGGGGCAAACGAGCAGACGTATCGCCTGATGCTAAGCGATTACCGCCGCCCATGAACACCCGCAACACCAGAGGCGTTACAAGTGTGTCGCCGGCCTTTTAGGAGGGAGTACGCTCTTTTCGGAGGGAGGGAGTACGATATGCTTGTAACTGCCAGGACATGCTATGTATAGGAGGGAATCATAAGAAACCGGAAGGATTATATTTTCATAGGCCGCGACTGTACACTACCCGTGGAAACTGGTACCGATACTTAGGTTTGGCACTACGAAGTTCGCTGGGTCAGTTGTTTATTATAAAAAAACCGTAGCCGTCTATAATTCTAGAGGAAGTATCACACTTAGATACTTTATATGCGCATATAATTATTGGAATTGGAATAAATGAAAATGTTTTATCAAAAGGCTCAATAGATTATGACAGATGTACAAAGAAACAAAAAAGAAAGAAGCTTAAGTGTTACCATAAATAAATAATTAAAACAGTTGTAAATTAAGTTGTATAATATTTTTTGTGGAATCCTTAGAATTTCATCGAATTTCAAATATTCATTGCGAATTATTCCAAACGTTGAAAAAAAAAAACAATAAGTATTTATTGTGTACTTCTATGAATTACGCCTACTTAATTCCGTCTATTATTATCATAGTTCTGATAATAATAGTGTTAAATAAGAAAATATCTAAACATTAATCTAAAACATAAATACAAGCTCCTATTACATCGGAGCGTGAAACTGTCACACAAATTCTCTGAATGAAACTAATCACAGCATTCATTAGCCGACTCGATAGGTCGACGTCGCTCGCTGTAGAACTCCACGCGTCAGGTAACATTAGTTCGGCCGATTTCAGCGTAATGAAGAACGAGGAATTTATGACGTTTCTTGAGAAATTAATTGCTAGTAATATTAATATTATTCTAAATAATTTTTGTTACAAATGTATTTGTACTACAAAATGTTTCTTTAATCGTCATTTCTATTCATTTTTTGACGACCTCCGAGGCGTAGTCGTAGTGCATGCATCTGCTGGTCCATGTATGGTATGAGGTCTCGGGTTCGATGCCCGGACCAAATGTTAGTTTCGGAATTTGGGTGTTTTCTATGTATAATATGTATGTATTTACAACAAAAGTATTTATATATTTATATCAATTGTCTATTACCCATAACACAAGCTCCGCATAGCTTGGGACTAGATGGCGTTCTGTGTTAGATGTCCGAAACATTTATTGCCCAAATTTTTTTTTATTTAATCCGAAATATTTATATATTTTAAGTTTGTGTGTGTTTATGAGTAGGTAATACTTTCGAAACGCATAAGTATATTTTATTTTTTTTCTTTTGTGTATTTATGTTACCGGCAATCTGCATAATTCAGGTGTTTTATTCAATGCCTCGGCAATGTATACAATACCTGGGGCGTCCAGGCAATGTATGGAATATTTTGAATATTACTGTCCATTACATACTTTACCAAGGTATTTTATATAATCCCTAGGAATTGTATGGAATACCTACTGACCCCCCGGCAATATGTAGAATAAATAGATTTGGTCTGTATTGAATCATTGTATAGTTAAATCATTTGTATTAAATGAGTTTGATATTTGGAATTGTTCCCGTATGTAACATATTAACGGTCGCACTTTAGGCATTGTATAGAATACCTAGGTAAAGTTTAAAATAACTGATATGTCACACATTACCTATACGTTTTAGGTATTGTATACATTGTGCCTAAGTATTGTATAAAATACCGGATTATACAGATTGTAACATACTTTAATACTTTTCAACTTTACTATAAGTATAAAAGAAGTACACTATAACTGAAACATGACAAAATAATAAAATACAATTAAACCGATTGCATATTAAAATAAATATAAGATCACAATAACATAACAGGATTATCTAAGAATTTTATATCGTAAACATCAGTCCCTTTAAAAATGAACACTGTGCGCTGAATTTTTCTCTGTGTCAGTTACTTATACGTTTCAAGTACACAATTATAATTCTTGCCAACATAAGCCCGTTAGGAAAAGTTCAGGAAACACGCTGTAATAAACTGTCAGTGTCACAAAAAAGCTGACGCTGTAGAAATATCAAAAACAGAGTAGGTAGGGATCTAATGAGACAACACACGGACTCTTCATACGAATTTATATTGTAGATTATTTTAGTAAAATAGCTAAGTAATTAATTTTTAAATACTAATCTTTAAGAAAAAGTCGATTAACTAGGTATTCCGACAATTTTTTTTTCCATTTCTTGTCTGTGTGTCTTTTGCAGTTATGCTCGGCGCCTTTTGATGTAACTGGGGTTAACTACTATTTTTAACCGACTTTAAAAAAGGAGGAGACATATGGCCTCATCTGTCACCCCCAGGCTTGCGCTTATGGAAGACGGAGATGGAAACTCTGGCGGCCCAAGTCGCCTGCGGTACCTGGCCCGTTCCAGGACCTGGCGGGCCGGTAGAGTTCTAAACCTCTCCCGGTCCCGCTCTGCCGTCTCCTTGGCAACATAACTTGCTCGCAGAAAGAAACGGCGGAGTTCCACATGCTCCTCAACAAGACCGCAAAAATGTTACCAAACGAGAGAACCTTCACCCAGAGGGCCGCCACGAGATCACGCTTCGGCTCCCTCCACTCCGGACATTCTACCAGAATGTAGAGCGCCGTGTCCACGATCTGGTCATTGCAGTGCTGGAACTCGGTCGTTGGCTCCTTGCGGATCAGCCACAGGTGATCTCCGAAATATCCTTTTTCAGTGATCACATGCGTCAGCCGGTATGAGAGCCTGCTGTGCTTAAAGTGTCGGGTGCGGTTCCCGGGTCGGATCAAATGTTACGAGTAGTATGATTTACAAATATTTATTTCGAAGTTTGGATGTTTTCTATGTATATATTTACAAAAAAAAACCCATAACACAAACTCTGCTTAGCTTGGGACTAGATGGCGTTATGTGTTAGATGTCCAATTAGATTTCCAATTCCAACAGAATAGATGCTGTTAGTACTAATGGCATTAATCGTAATATTCCCAAAACTCGGCGAAGCAAACCAATCCATATCAACATTATCATTGGTGCATTGACATCGCCATTCATTATTGAGATTATGTTACATTGGCATTCGGTTAATTGATGACCTGATTAATTTCGAGTCATTTCAGTTGCTTTCACTGGAACTCACATGAATAATGCACTGTTCTATGGTTAGCTGAATAAACCCGTACTTGATAGAATGTCAGTAATTAGAAACTTGCAATATTATATGGTTCTATTATTTTGTATTATGTTACTCGTAGATAAATAGTTAAAGTGTGGTGACAGACAGGGTAAGATTTGCCTTGAAAGTTGTCAGGTCTAAAAATCTGTTACAGTACAAGGAATACTTCTATTTTAACCAGCCTGCATTAATATGACTCTTACATGATCCAAATTATTAATTAGTTTAATTTTTGGGCATATTTCTTATTTAGAATATCTAGGTCACCTTTTGCAATACATACCGTAGTTTCGATTTTAACAAGAGGCTTTTGGGATATTATGAAGTTGAGCATTTCTTTGTTAATCTTTCCGATAAATTTACAGAATTGTTTAATTGCTTTATGTACATATATCTATACGTCAAGAAAGCTTGCTTTTGGGAAAATAAAGTGCATAGTGTGTAGCTATTCACACAATGTATATTCATTTGCATTCGGTTAAAGGCAGGTGTCGACACCCCTCTGAATATCGTGTACCTTGTCAGGGTGTAGAAATCAACGTTACGTATGGCATTAAGAAATTGAATTTAAACTGTATTGTACTAATAAAGATATATATATCGTCTAAAATAAACCACAATCACAATCGACGACACAATAACAACAAAATCTTTTACGCAATTTTCAAAACCCTATTGAAAAATTACAAGCATTTCGAATAGCCAAAAAAGGCAGGTGGCCATAAATTATGTAAATCAGTCAACAATGAAATAGTACTATGTAAAGTACAAGCAATTCTTGGAGAGAAAAGTGGGCGAAATAAATGGCCCTTACCTAATGAGAAGAGCCCAATTTTACGCTACATGTAAAAAACTTGGGATAATTCAACAGACACCCTTTTGGCATCGCTTTTTTTTAGATCTGTTGGCTAACCCTTGTAATCAAAATCTGATTGCGTTTAAGGAAAAAAACAGTTAAAGTATTAATCGAATTCTAAAATAACTACCCTTGTTAAAGAAAAAATGTCTTATTGGTTCAATGAAAGAGATAAATGGGCTTTTTTTGGTAGTTTCGAAAACTGCATTTTTTTTTTTTGGATAAAGTCCGTCTACCTCTTGCATGACAAGAGTCTTTGTCTGCCTTTATAAATTTTTGTTAGCAATTTTAGGATTTATTTTTCAAATTTTTGTCTTGTTGTGAATTTTGTTAAAGTGAAAAGCTAACAGACTCAATGAAAATAATTCTTACTGTGAAACTAACTTAAAGTAAGTGCACCGAAAATGTTCTCACAATTCCTTGACAAAGTACTTAGTTATAAAACTAGAAGGTATTTTCAAGCGAAGTTTTTTCCTTTATTATTTATTTTAACTATTGACTATTTCTTTTGCTTATTTATTTATTCCAATAATTATTTTGCAGATTTTTCGCCAAACTTTAGAAATGCGGTCCGTGTCTCACTATTACTTAGTAGCTGGTGCGCTACTTCTTCAACCAGTTGTACCCCCAGACGTTGTTCTGTCTCGTACCTTAAAGTCCCGAATACGGGGCACTTAAAAATAATATGCCGGGCTCTCCCGACACTTGAAGCGATGCAAGTATTGGGAGAACCCCCCATGTCCCGTCAACATCTGCGTGATAACGCCCTGGGGGCGGATCTTCTGCACCAAGCAGTATGCATCCTTCGCGTCGGGGAAGAACACTTTCGTGACGGAGGCGGTGTGGCCCGACTGGTATCGACGGTTCCATTCGTCAAGGGACTCGCCACGAATCTGGCGCTTGACGAATGAAACCGGACACAGGTCGTAGTCGGGCCTCCTCCGACACGAAAGTGCCGCTTCTTTAGCCAGCTCGAAAACTGCATTAGAAATGATTCCACAAAATTTATTCGGAAAATTGAGAATGCACAATTTTTTGTTATTTCAGCACCAAAATATGCTGCAGGCTAGACAAAAGTTCAATAAGGACAGATATTTAAAAAGTTGAATTAGTATTTAGTGAAGAAATGTTTACTTTTGTTTCTTGAATTATAGATTTTGTTTTTTATAATGTTTTTGCTATTGTAAGTATAATTATAGATTATAGTTTAAGTTCTTTTAGCACAATTGAAGATGAAAATTAAAATTTGATCAGTTACAGAGTTATATAATATTACTCAAACATTGCTTTGGTGTTAAAACTTGATATTGATAGTCGACGTACGATGAGAATTGACGGATGAGGGATCAAAGTGTATATAAGGTCTAATTTCCCAAAACAAAATATTTGAATTGAAGTACTCGATATATTTTAAAAGGTTTTTAATTATAAATCTCACCCATAAACAGAGAGTCATTTCTATTTAACTTCCTGCACCAAGTTGTACCCTTGTGTTAACTTTTTTCAGTGTTTTATTGAATAAAGTGGGACAAACGGTCGCTTTTGTTTGAGGCTCGGAGTTTGATTTACCCATTCATATCAACAGAACTAAGTAGGAAGTTTGAGTTGTTCGTAGCTTTGTGTGGATTATGACTGAATACATTATGTCTCGACTTGAGTGCTAGCGGGCATTGCGAACTGAGCTGTATTATTTTATTTTTGTATTTAGGTAGATATTTGTACTTTGGTGGGTGAGTAAATTATGGTAGTGTGTAAGTTCAAAGGCAGTCAATATGATAGTTTTACATATTTTTGTCTTATATTTCTTGTATCTACAATGTATTTTTAATATTAAAATGGAAGAAGAAGAAGGAGTCCACGAAAAACATTTTCCGACTAAACTGGAGACGTGAAGAACAAGGGCCGTGAAAAGGCATGAGGACCGTGCAGCTATTGATGAATTGCGACAAGGCAAAAGATATGTTCAATTATTATATTTCTTTGTGTTCATTAGTTTCCTGACAAGAAAATGGAAGCAGACTTAAAAGTTTTTAATTTGAATGCACCACAGTGCATCTACGACAAGACAGTAGCAATCCACTTATCCGTTGGCATCTGATAAACTTTCAAGAAACAGCTTAAATTGTATCGGTGAACGCAAATTGAAAAGTTAAGAAAACCATTGGCATGTTGATTACTGGAGTTAAGTATTTTGTCTACAGTCACCGTAGTAGAAGTATTTAAGTACAATGAGATTTAAATAAAAATAGGATTGGAAATCCGCCATCTTGCCTTGCCTTGTTGCCTTTGTCAACAACTTCAGATATTTTTGACTTTTTTGATTTGTTTTTTTGACAATTAAAATACCTTATTACAAACTTTAATAATCTTTAAATGTCTCAGTGGCCATGCATATTGTCGTTAATGGAGTCAAAATAAAAAAAAAAATCTAACACAGTCTTGACGCGCTTTTGAGAAAAACATATTTTTAAACTATATTTTTTTAATGTTATTATTACTTATTTGGTGTTTAAGCCAACGCTACAATTCCATAAAGTAAGTAATAAATTCAGTCCTATTCTTATTTGAAACGCATTGTATGCACGTAACGTTTACTTAAAAATAAATCTTCAGCAGGTTTGTAAGAATAACACATTTGTTTCTATGCTCGTCGGTTTCTGGTGCTCTGTAATTTTCATGGGTAAATAATTTTTAATAGTTTAAATATTTTACTTAAAACAATTCTTCTTTTGAAAGTCATTATTACTTTCATGAGGTTTCTTGTGAACCTGTGACATTAATTATAATTGATTTTATTAATGTCCATTTAACGCTGGAACGAGACCAAAATTCCAATATACATATCATTAAAACTTCCCAAATACGGACGTTCAATTATATAATTGGCATTTTGCAATCTAGCATTACAATATCGAGAATCTATTCGACAATGGATATTAAATCATAACGTAGTCAGTATAATTGGATGGGTTAGTTTGTAATCAGTATTATTTGCTGCAATCATGAAATATCCAGGTTTTGAATAGAACGGTAAGTGATTATACGGTAATAATTGTTAAACTATTACAACTACTGTAAAAATATGTACCAATGAACTTTAATTATTTTAAATAGTACAGTCATTTGGTGTTGAAAAAGAGAGTTACCTGGAAAGCTTAAATCAAGAATAGCCAAGCGAAGGATATGGCAAAGATACGTGGTGGCAAAGTGAAAATTCGAAAAGATCCCGTCAAAATCTATAATATCACAAATTTTTTAAACTCACAGAAAACTTTCCTGGTAAAACTACCACATGACTGGACTAAAGTCTAAAAGTCAAAACGTTAAAAAAAAAGTATTTCATTCAACTATATGTTATTTGTCTATTACCTTTGGATTTTGTCATTTATGAACAGATTTGGATAATCATCTTTTTATTTATGTTTGCCCCGTTTAGTGCACTGTACCTCTGTTTGGTCCTTAATTGAAATGACCAAACTGACAGTTTAAAGAAAACAATCTCTATCTCTAAACAATAGTGATCGCTCTGTGTCCATGTTGAATTATAGTATTAGTGTGCAGTTTACTGATTTATATTCTAGTATTCATTGAGTGAATTGATTGTTTTTTTTAATTATGTGTATAATAATTTTTATTTAGCTTTTCTTTCTACTTATAAGTTGATAACGTTGCCAGCAGGATTATGGATTATGTGTTTTATTTATATCGATAAATAAAACACATAATTATTTAAAAAATAATAACTTCTGAAACCATGTGTTGATTGAACCCGCAATACTAAACGCAGTAGGAAGTGCTTACGTACTACTACGTTATTGGTACAGCCTTTATGTTTTTTAATCCATAAAAACTGAAAATTACTTCAAATAAACTTTCTCGTTGCTAGAATTAGTCATTTTAGGTTTATAAGTTTCGTGTTTTTAACCTAAGATTTTAACAATATGACGTGAAAAGATGGCGCGGGCAAAGCTTATCTAATGTGTCACTATTTTTATGTAGTATCAGTATAAGAGAAACTTGTAAAATTATTTGTTGAACAAACATAATTATTATTAAAGCAAATTTAAAAAAAAGTGCACCACGAACGTTCCGAGTCTGAACTTTTAACAAATTAAAAAAGATTGTATGATAAATTCGGCAAGAATGGAGGTAAAAGTAAATAGGTTTAATGATGTTTTGAATTCACAAACTTAGTGCACACGATCTTCTAAATTCAATACACTTTATCCTCTAGCGTATAAACGGCTTATGCACTCGGATATCGAAGGGAAAAAATACTCTTTTCGAGATTGGGGGATTAAAAAAATTATTTTTGGTAACTCTACCGGTATGCTATGATGCGGAGGAGTTTTTTGACTGTATGTTGTTGTTATTTGTTTTGTATGTAAATTTTGTTATTGTTTAATCATTATTTCCTAATACTTTAAAATAATACTATAATGAAATGTAATTTTAATTGGAATTTTTTTTAAACGATCTTTAGCTACATAGATTTCGCCCCCAAAACCTTCTGCATATTAAATTTCATGAATATCGTTGTAGCCGTTTCCGTGATTCAAATTATATACAAGAATTTCTTGTCGAAGGATAAAATATACGCCATAAATCTCATCGATACAAGTCAGTATAGTCATATATTTATAGTGAGACCTACAAACATTTGTTCTCCGTTACAAATTCGCATTTAATACCATTGTATCCTTTACAAATATTATTCACCGTAATCCAGTCCGTTATTACATACCTTGTTTCATTTAAATATACTTAATCTTTTTCTTTATAAAATGTAATCCTATACTTTAGTCCTTCAGTTGAGGACGAAAAGACATTATGAAAATAAAATTATTCCTCTTACTTTGCTCAATGGAGCTTTTCTCTATTGTAAAACGGCCAAAGGGAATCTTATCTTTAAATATTGAGATGTCGTCCATAAAAAAGATATTTGTATTAAAATTTCTTATGTTTTGTTGTGGAAAAGGAAATGTGGAAATGGGGTTAGCGGGAAAAGGGCTTAATTTGAGTTTATCGTCGTCTAATTGTTTGATCGTGTTTAAATAGAGTAAATTCAACAGTTGTGTGGACATTTAACGTGGCTGTAAATAATTTTATTTTAACAGAAACATGTTAATCACGTGATAAATGAAAAAAAAGTAATGAAACAATAAATACTAGTAAAAATAATTAACTCTTAAGAACAGATGTTACATAGATATGTACTTCGCTGTGCCTCGATCGTGTTCATATGCGATACTAACTTTATAATTTTCCCAAGTAAAGCTAAGGGTCAGCACCGACGTACGGAAGGTCGGCGAAGACTAATTTAGTAACAATTTAATTTCAACCTAAAGTTCTTAAGACTAAAACTGCATTTGACGGAATCTGTGGAATAAACTGTCGCCTGTGATATTTCCGGATCAATACGACCTTCAAGAAATGAGCGTACTGTTTTTTAAAAGATCGGCAATGCACTTGTGACTCCTCTGAAGTTGCCCGGCAATCCATTTGTGTGTTGGCCCGTCCCCAATCCCATAAAAAAGAACGAAATGAAACCAACAATCGCTAGCATTACTCGCCGGCATTATATTGTAGACTTATAAATTATAAAGCGATGTGTAATGTATGCACTATTTATACAATTTTAATATAACTACTTTAAAAGTAAATTAAGAAATGATATTTGTTTTGACGAGAATATTAAAACCTGTGCCAAAAAATCTTTCCCGTTAATATGTTGGCTCAAAGCGCTCCAAACCAAAGTATTTGTCAAACCCTTGAATGCCTTGCCCGACTCGTAGAAATAACAGTGACGGGGACAAACTGTAAGGTATCTATTTTGGAGAGTTTTAGGATGATTACACATGAAGCAATTAGAGTTAGGAAATGCTTTATGAGATAGGGCCGGGTTTACGATTTCACAGACACACACACACAGTTATTTGGTCCGAAAAATATTCGCTTGATTACTGAAATTCATTTAATGTTGAATGTTTTTAATTATCTGAACAGAAAACATTGAGCTTTAAGATTGATTGTAAACACGTTAGATAATATATTTTTAAATAACTGTGATAGTGGACTGAGCCCTAAGATATAATTTATTTGGATTATCGACTTATATAAGCTAGTATGTGTCATAAATGTAATTCATACAGTTCAAAACTGAAATGTTTTTTCAACATACGGCACATCCTGGGATATTTGAATTAATGTAGACTTGTTCATATGGAAAATTCTGCCACTAATTAGTTTAAAAAAAAACAATCGGTGGCGCGAGTGGTAGCTTAAGCGACTGCTGTGCTTGAGGTCTCGGGTTCGATTCCCGGGTCGGTCCAAATGTTTGTATGATCTGCAAATATTTGTTTCGAAGTTTGGGTGTTTTCTATGTATAATATGTATGTATTTTCAAAAAAAAAAGTATATATGTATTTATATCAGTTGTCTAGTACCCATAACACAAGCTCTGCTTAGCTTGGGACTAGACGGCGTTGTGTGTTAAATTGTCCGAAATATTTATTGTCCGAAAAAAAATCGAGTTGTAAAAGTTTCTAAAACGATGTATGTGTGAAATAGGTAATTGATTTAAAATAAAAGAACACGACTACTCTACCAAAAAAAAAACAAAACACGTACCGTACATTCACCATTATAAATGTATCTTTCTAAAAATATGAGAATTCTCACAATACCGTATAACATCCAAATCTGTTCAGACGTTTAGAAGTAGCGATTATTACATTATTGTCCAATAAATCTTTAAGAAATCTCGTACTCTCATCCTAAAGGTCGGCATCGCACTTGGGACTCTTAAGATGTTTTTGTCCATAAAAAACTTACTTTAGTACAATCGTGCAATAAATTCATTCTAATTCTACTTATCTATACTAATATTATAAAGAGGAAAACTTTGTTTGTATGTTTGTTTGTAATGAATAGGCTCAAAAACTACTGGACCGATTTTAAAATTTTTTTCACCATTCGAAAGCTACATTATCCACGAGTAACATATGCTATATTTTATTTTGGAAAAAAATAGAATTCCGTAAGATATTGGGGTTTTTCGGACACAAGGTGTAAAAAATCAACCAGAAAAGTTACTTATTTTGCGTACGCTGCGTAAACTATACTGCTATTCATTTCAGATAGAACCATAAAATGTTCTAATTAATCGTAGATCTTATAAATATCTACAAAAAAGTCCGCGACACACTATACGGGGGAAAATTTTTCGCTACGAGCAATAAAAGACGCAAACGAGGTTGCATCGGTCAGCTAGTTTTAAATAAATTTAGTTGTAACTGTAAGATTGTAAGCTACTTATGCAGTAGAGGGGATACGACTTATACCATCAACGCACCTACTCCGTGGTTTGATACAATAGGTATTGCGCAAGCGATTCTATAATACATATACCTAATACATATTACCTGTTTATTAATAAACTAAATACGTACTTCGTTGTTATTACCTGACTATGGCGAAGCTGTTTTGGCAATCTATGTGCATATGTATGTGCCGTAGCGCTTAAACTACTGAATCGATTTAAATTAATGAAGTGTCAGTGGATTCGTAATAATAGCTTAAGTGACATAGGCTATATAAATTTATCAAAAGATTTTACATAGTCCGATTGTAGTTTTTTGAAATATTTCTTGTCATTTATACTATTGCTTGTATTATTATATAAGTAATTTTAACTAACTCGTTGGTCTTGCGGTTGACGTATGCGACTGCAGATTAAGAGGTTTCAAATTCCGGGTCGGGCCAAAAGTGTTATAGAGTTTTTCTGATATATATATAATATAAGATAATCACTTTGTTCAGTGTGTACGTGACCTTATACCATTAGAGAGGTCTAAGTACTTCGCAGTACCTTTGTCTGGTTTTGAGTAATGTTAAGGATCTTATGGAAATATTTATTGGTATCTGTTGAATAAAAGAACAATAAGCTATTTGTATTTTGTTTTGTTATTTTACAGATAGCCATAGTATTAACTTTGAATCAATATGAATTTATTAATTGTGTTTATTATTGGTTTATTACTAATTGCTTGATCTAGGCGTAGTTTGTATTTATCTTTATGTCTGCAAAGTTTTAGGAATATAAATTACAAGAAAACTTTCAAGAACAAATGTCACTATTACCTGAACATATAAAATATACTATTGTTAATGTGTGGTATACCATGGATGTTAGTAGTATATATATGTATATTAGTGTATGTTAGTGTAAGTAGATATATGTAAGTATTTTTGTATATCATTCAGAACTTAAATATATTGAAGTACCGCCAACTACCCAAAATAATATTTTACACATATTTTCTATACAAAGGTTGTCTGGAAGAGATCGCAGTGAGCGATAAGACCGCCTATTGTTATACCTAATGTTGATCTCTATATATGTATCTCTGTACAAATTTATACTGTAGTGGTGTGCAAATAAAAAATAAACTAAAATTGAACGAGAATAATGAATCCTAACATTCCACATGCATTTTATAATTTATCTCTTAAAACTGCCTTTTATCTTACATTTTATGGAATTTGTGAAATACTACTACACGGGCTGCTGCGTGGGCGGAACTGAGACTATCTAAAATTAATTAGGTTCTAAATGTTTGCTACATAAGACTCAAGACAGAATAACAAATACTGAATGAGTTGTTCACCTGTCCATTTACTAAACCAATAAGATTTGACTGTGTTTATTACTTAAATTTTATATACCACCGTACGTGTACGTGCCCGCCCACTATGAACCCGGGTCCTTTAAGCGGAGCGTGAAAAAACATCTCACTAGGCCGCCATATTGTGGGTCACCAAGCAGTTCTGGAGCTTATTTATTTCTTCTAGTGGACTGCAAGGGTAGTAGTAGTAATCGATGGTAACAATGATACGCTACTATTTGCAATACCATATTTTTTATTATACTGTAAAACATGTACATACGGTGCTTTAAACAAGCTGCAGAGAAATAAAGTGACTTGAGTATTGACACGCTTGTAATGTTGGTGTACCCAACACACGCTGCATTGTCCTTATTCGCATTGAGGTTCTGGGTTCTGCTCAGGTTTTCCATCAGGCTGAGTCATTTTGGCAGCTACAATCCTACTTACTATTATAAAGGCGAAAGTTTGTAAGTATGGATGTATGTATGTATGGATGTTTGTTACTCTTTCACGTAAAAACTACTGAATGGATTTGAATGAAACTTTACCACAATATAGCTTATACATCAGAATAACACATAGGCTACTATTTATAAAGATATAGCTTCGCCTCGCGGCGTTGCCCGCAGTTATCATCGTACCGCGGGTAGCACCGCGGGGTTCAGCTAGTATAAAATAAAAACATAATTAAAGTCATAATCATCAGGCTATTGCAGATCAAAGACGATAGATCCATTGTTCGTCACTCTGATTGATTTTGTACTGTATTGACTGATAGCAAACCCCCAGTACAACAATAGCCCAGCGTGGTAATTATAGGTTAAATATCACCACTTTGATACCATTTTTTTTATCTGTTACGATTATTTATAGTAACAGTACAAAATATAGTCATAAAACAGCATAATAAATAAGATATTCAGACTGTTAGTATTCAAAACGCGACCAGATATTCAAAGTTCTTGAACATTTTTCTACCCGAAACAAAATTAATCGCTAACTCTACCTCGTTCCATCTTCATCCTTCAGGTAATCTACTTAAAGTTTATTTTAACTTGGAAATATTATGCCGCAGTCTTGTAAGGGTTTTTAGTACTTTATTTATAACTAAAACATAGCGGTATAGAAGTGTTGAATGCCTTACTATAGTTTTTTTCTATTTATTTTATTTTAAAACTTCATGCACACATGTACAACGGCGGACTTAATGCCCAAGGCATTCTCTACCAGCCAACCTTTGGGAGATGTGGAAATTTTGTGAGGCAAGTGCATTGTGGTGGAAGTAAGAGGTTGTAATTGCCATCATTATATGGACTTACATAGACTAACATAATTCATAATACACAAATACATATACATAAAATATCTATATATGGATATACATACACACTAATACATAACGTTACATATGTACACTGTGAGTAGGTACTAAATTTTATCTTAATTATGGTTTTCCTGCCATTTTGTGAAGAGGTGGTTTTTGACTTGTTTTGTTAGTGGGTAAATATGTGTTATTAAACGTATAGATAGATATTAAAGGAATCATCTTCAATAAAAAATGGAGAATAAGAAAGTATCTAACAACATAATTATGCTGTATGGTTACATGTTAATTACTAGCTTTTACCCTCGGCTTCGTCCACGTGTTTGTCGGATATCGTAGTGAAGAGTAGAGTAGCCTTTGTCCTTCCTCAAGAATCAAAGTATCTCCATGTCAAATTTCATTGAAATCGGTGCAGCGGTTTGGCCGTGAAAGCGTGACAGAGAGACAGTTACTTTCACATTTAAAATACAAGTATGGATAATATATTTCAAGATTTAAGGTCAAAGCTGACGAAGTGACTGATCAGTATCAATTTAAATTCAACAACTGTATTTGATGCAATGAAATGAAACCAACACTTGAGTCACCGTCAATTTGATCACTTGACTCTTAACTTACGTCAAAGCATCATTGGCATACCCATATTAATATTTATGAAATTATTCCTTAACGCTTCCGAGAACAATTAAATGGCTTGATATATAGTAATTGGGACATCTAACTCACAACGCTATCTAGTTTCAAACTAAGCAGTGCTTGTACAATGGATACTAGAGAATACATATGTACTATATACCTATATATATACTAAAAAATAAGTATATATGATGAATACATATATACTTTTTTATGTAAATACATACATATTATATGTAGACAACTCCGACACAATTGTACAAACATCTACATTGCACATGCAAACATTTGGTATCAAAATCGAACCCTAGACCTCAAGCTCAGCAGTCGTATACGTTACCACTGAGTTATCGAAACAGTCAAATACGAATAATATGAATAGTACTATTTATTATTGAATAGCTGAACCCCGCGGGTACCACCGTGGTACGAAGCTAGTCCTAAAAAAAGTAGTCTAAGTTACTCCTTATTACATTAGCTATCTGCCAGAAAGTCCCGTCAAAATCGGTACAGCCGTTCCAGAGATTAGCCTGAACAAACAGACAGACAAAGAATGAAAAAAGAAATTTTGGTATATGTACGGTGTATGCATGCATGTAGTAAAAAGCAGTTATAATAATATTACAAATAGATACTCCAATTTTATTTATTTGTATGTATATATATATATACATACGTAATGTATCTATACTAATCAATAATTTCTAAATACGAGTATATTACAGAAAATTATGTGCACGTTGTCAAGTAGATTATTAGAGTTAGAAAGAAATAGAAAATTGATTACTTTAAAACATTTTTAATGATCATAAAACTTTGATTTAATCTGTCCCTTTTGTTTGTGTTGTGTTTCAAACTTTTTGATTTAAAATCAGCATTACCACCTTCTCCGTTCTGACATCAATTTTTCGTGTAAACTGCCAGTATTAGTTTTGTACAAAGCTTTCACATATACCAATTTACTGAGCCGCAGAAAGGTCGAGAGAAAAACGACGCGGCGTAAATAATGAACCCTTATATAATTGTCATTTAAATCGTGCGCAACCTGCGGTGTTTTGATTGAGTGTTTATTAACTTAGGCGTACAGGTTTTACATCTGTTGTTTTTATTAATTTGATGTCCTCCTATGAGTCGAAACAATAAAATTGAAAAATAAAAATACTTTTAATATTCCAGCACCAATCCCTCTTGCACAGCAACCACTAAGTATCTACCTCTTGTCGGTACAAAAAAAACAACAGCCGTGACCCACGAACATTCCACGTGACAATCGGGAAGTCACGGGCAAAATTAAATTTTCTTAGAACCTGCTACGTAATAAATAAGAAGACAATTAGAGGACTTGGATACTAATATTATAAACGAATTATAAATATTCCGGACATATAACACACAACGCCATCTAGTCCCAAGGTAAGCAGAGCTTGTGTTATGGGTACTAGACAACTGATTTAAATACTTATATACTTTTTTTTTTTAAATACATACTTATTATACATATAAAACACCCAAACTCCGATACAAATATTCGCAGATCATACAAACATTTGGTCCGACCCAGGAATCGAACCCGAGACGAACTTAGCAGTCGCATACGCTACCACTACGCCACCGAGGCAGTCTAATACATAGGGTACAATTTATAAAAATGCTAGTTTCGCCTCGCGGCGTTGCCTGCGGTTATTGTCGTACCGCGGGTAACACCGCGGGGTTCAGCTAGTAATAATATTAAAAGTACTATTTGAAATTCGGAGCGCAGTGTCCAAGGTCTGGCCATCGCTGTGGTGGCACTCAGGCGTTGGCTCTTTGCGGATCAGACACAGGTAATCTCCGAAATATACTTTTCCGGTGATCACCTGCGTCGACCGGTATGAGAGGCTCCCGTGATGCCTCTCGAGCCAATCCCCCATAACGGGTCTTACCGCCCCCATAATGGCGTGCCCATGTAACAGAATTATTATAAAAGATTGAAGACGTATGGTGTGGTTTTAATAGATATGATTTCGATACCACGTCACTGTTTATGGTTTTCAACGCAAGTTTTGATGTTAGATGTTGTTGAAACAATGTCGAATAGTGAAAAAATTATTATCTTCGAATTATATGAGTTACCTACTTCAGTTTTATGTGAAACTGAATCTTATAAATTCGGTAATGAACACCACAAAAATATTTCGGTGTAACATATCGGTAAAGGAGAATTTATTCATTTATTTACATTTCCGTCTATGAATGATTTTACATCGATTAAATCATTTGGGTGGTTTTATTTATTATGCATAACGCGTGGAAATAATTGTAGAAATGGAATAACTCTACTGTTGGTTGTTGTTGAGTTAATTAACAGTTCAAACATCGCGATTCGTTTGATTTATTCTCGTCCATGTCGAGTTAATACACGCGGTACGTGGTCCATAAATAATATGTACTTATTTACGCAATTCCGAAAATGTATGGGGTAAATTTTGTTTTTGTATCAAAGAAACTAATTAATGTATCTTAAATTGATTATTTTCTGGTGAAAGAATAAAAAAGAACAATGTAAGACAAAAACGCCCCATGAAAATGCGAGTAGGATTAGCGCACGAAAAGTTCCGTACCATTATCTGTCTAACAGAAACGAACAAAAAAATACGATACGTTTTTATGGGATCCACCCACCTTTAATATTTGTTTTATATTAATTTAATTATTTATTTATAAAGTGAATATATGATTAAAATAAATATTTGAAGCGTCTACCTGTTGCCGTTATCAATGTCGAGCAAAAACGAGCAAGAAAATCACGTGTGTTGCATGGGAGCCTCTTTAAATATTTATTTTATTCTGTTTTTTAGTATTTGTTGTTATAGCGGCAACGGAAATACATCATCTTTGAAAATTTCAACTGTCTAACTATCACGGTTCACGTGATACAGCCTGGTGACAGACGGACGGACAGCTTAGTCTTAGTAATAGGGTCCCGTTTTTCCCTTTGGGTACGGAATCCTAAAAGGTAAAAGTAAAACGTTAATAACTACATATTATAGTATTTAATATGTACTCTTTCTTAAAATGTCGGCAACGCACTTGTCCATGGGCAGTAGTAATCACTTACCATCAGGTGATTCATATGCTCGTTTGTCCTCTATTCAAAAATCAGTCGTCAATCCATGAGTTTGTTAAATGAGAATAAAAAAACTATAATTTGAATTAAAAAGTAAAATATATGCGTTATAAGTCTCGCACGGTCTACCTCCCCATGTTGTAACCTTATTCTAAAAGGCAAGTGAAGTCACGCCTCTGAAAATACATGTTTCCAGTTATTTCTTATTGCAGTGAAGATTTCTCTTAAATCAGATTACTACAGCACGTACCTACTATCTTAAGTATTACCGTTTTATAAAATCTTTGCCTTAGAACCCGTTAAAGGTATCACAAACAGCGCATGAGTAACCAATTACATTGGGGTAGATTTAACAAGAAGAATGTTGTCCTTTGTAAAAATCCTATTGACAGCATATATCCTTAACTGCTTACCAGAAGACCGTGCGTGAAGTTTTATGTAGCAAGATTAAATCTTAACAATTTCTTCAATAAGTATTGTTGTTATATCAAATACTAGCTGAAACCCGCGGTGTTATCCGTGGTTATTGTCGTACCGCGCGCAACGCCGCGAGGCAAAGCTATAAAGCAGCCTATGTTACTCCTTATATCATCAGCTATCTGTCAGTGAAAGTCCCGTCAAAATCGGTCCAGCCATTCCAGAGATTAGTCGGAACAAACAGAGACAAAAAAAAATTGGGGATACTCCAATTGTATTTATTTGTATAGATTACCAGAAATAGTTTAATCGAAGACAAATTTATTATACATTTATGATTTACTATGTTTTTGTGATAATGAATATGCTTTCATTTTCAAACATACTCTAGGACTAAGAATTGAATACACGTAACAACAAACTTAAATTTACAACTACAAACTTATAACTGTATAATTTTAATTAACTTCCGCAAGCTACAGTGTTCTGTACCACTCACTAAGGGGCCATTTGAGAATAAAGTTTTGAAGTCTTAAAACTAGACAAGTCTCTCTCTAGTTTTAAGACTTGAATCGACAATCATCATGACTGCACAGTTGGCCGAGTGGTGTCAGCGGTCGCCATGCCGCTTGCTACTGCGCCAAGTGTCGTGGGTTCAAATCCCACGCGGTATCTACAACACTTTGTGTGATCCACGAATTGTTGTCCCGAGTCTGGATGTTCTTTGTGTCCGTTTCATGTATGTTTGTAAAGTCCCCCACGACACAGGATGTTTATTCCTAATGTGGGAGTTGTCTTTTTAAAAAAAAAAAAAAAAAAATCAATGCGGTACGTGGAAATATTAAAAACAATAAACATACATATATATGTAGATATACATATATAATACAACCGAGTAGCACACCATAATTAAACTTAGGAATAATCAAGGCTATATGTATATTTATTTATAGACAGAAGTACACGGAACTTAAGTAGATAACCTTACCTTCAATTTCCATTGAAATAACTTCTGGAAGAACTGTAAAAGTAAGCAGAAATGTTTTAAGGGTTTTGTGTTCAATGCTTTCAAATATTTAACAAATCTCGTTCCACTAGTTGCCACTAAAATCTGAGTTGACAACATGCAAATGTACGCCAACCCGATTCTGAGTTTCAACAAATTAACAGAATTGAGCAGACAGATACGTCTCTCTAACTCCCAAAGTTTCATAGACTTTCTACGATGGCTGAATTGTTGGATTCAATTCTTCAGGCAGGTAGTAGATAACAAATTAGAAGAATCCAGAACTCTGAACTGGTTTCACAGATTGAAATAGTTCCATCCTTTGTCTTTCTCTAAAATGCAAACGTAATTTTAAACAGCGCTGCAGCACGGGCAGCTATTCAATTTAACGGAATGCGATTCTGTTATGGTAACTGAATGTTGCTTTTGCAAGATGTTTCAGCAAGTAAAGTAACATAGTTTATTCGTTGTACAACTGTTATTGTTATTTTCATATTTTATACTTGAAATGCTCGCTGCAATAAAATTTTCATGTTTTGCAAGTAAGTGGGAACATTAGCTGGTTTTAATCATTTGTTTTTTTGTCTGCTTTACTTCTTCTGCAGAAATATTATTTATTGCTGGTTCTTAAATACTTTCATATTTGAACCAAACAGGTGATTTCCGCAAATTTTTTAATGGTTTAGGATACAAACGATTTGATGTATTGCCTGATGATAAGCGATTACCGCTGCCCATGGTTACCCGAAACACCAGAGGCATCACAAATGCGTTGCCAGCCTTTGGAGAAGGTTCTTATTCACTCGGTGAAACACAGCGCAAGCTCTGTTTCACACCGGTTTTCTGTGAGGCCGTGGTATCACTCCGGTGAGCCGGCCCTTTTATGCCGAAGCGTGGCTCTGCTATGGTGGATCCTTTAAAAAGGTGTTGTCAAATTGCTTACCATAACCAAACTTCATCATCTTTGTTAGCAGCTCATAACAGTTCCTTTGCAGTGATATTGTCCCTTAGATGTCCTCTGTGCAGGGCATGCATGGAGGAAGAAGAAACGGCCGGCCATGTCATCATGACATGTCCTGAGGTGGCAGACACTTGTCACTTTCAGAAGTCGTCGGCAACGTGAAGGGTCTGCTAGGCTCCTTGGAGGAACTGGGTTGGCACAAATAATGCCAACCCACCACGCTAAATAGGCGCACTGAAGTCGTCCAGTTGCGGAAACCAGCCCGCGAGTTTCAAGTTCAAGTTCATTTTCCCTTAGAAATATTGGACTCATATTCGCCTTTTGTAATGCTCACGGGATGAATAACAGTGTTGACACACCGTATTCTTAACCCATCACCATTCGGCAACTATAACTTATAACGATATTTTTTTTTTAACATTTTATCCACTCGCCCATACCCATAGCAGTGTGTATGGGTAAGTTCTTAAATGTCAGCCGCTCTAGCCCTATTTGATTTACTATAATAAGAGAAATGAAGGTCATACGACGTTATATATTCTGTTATTTAGATGCGCGGTTAGAGGTATATGGATTTATTTAACTTATTTAATATCTAAAAAAATTAATATTTTAATATAATTCTAATCAAGCCAGAAAATATGTATAAGAATCAACAAAAATATGCTTAGTTATTGACCATAAAAACCATTAAAGTTTTGGGGTAAATATTAAACTGACTGTTTAAAGAAAAGTCTCCTAAATCAAAGAAGAATCAAAGCAATAGAATTATTAAAAAAAATTGCGAGTGTATTCAAGTAACTGTTCTTCTTCACAGCGCCTTATCCCAATATTATTTGGGGTCGGTTACTAGTTCCACCTGTTATACCTGAATATCAATATTTCCACGAAGCGACCGGCATCAGACCTCCACAACCCTGAGGGTGAACTGAATTCGAAGGTTGAAACTAGCGTCAGTATATTTGAGGGCACTGACTTCTCAATAATGAATACCATAAATGTTCATGGCAATCGGGACCGACGACTTAACGTGCTCACCGAGGCACGGGCCGGGTAACACTATTGTATTCAAGTGACTTATGAAAATAAATAATATTGATAATACCTGCAATTTTTTTTTGTGCCATAATCCCATCGGATGCCACCGACTGGTGGCTATATTGGACTCGAACCGAATAAAAACCGCACACCATCTCGGGTACTAGCAGCCGGGGAACCAGGTGCACCCTGATTATGTCTGCACCTAAGTAACGATTATTTCATAGATATAATTATAGTGAAATCCTGTTAAAAACTAGGTTTATACTATATTTAATTTTGTATATAACTATATATGGCCTACGAGGACAGTGAAATGCAATAGGCTGATGATGCTAATGTAATTTCAAGCAATTAATTACGTGTTTTCATTTCCTTGAACTGATAGTAAACTTTAAGCCGTCTAGTTTTGAGTCATCACATTTTTTTTCTTTTTTTAAAAGACAACTCTTCATTAAGAATATATATCATGTGTCACGGGCAATTGACAAACATACATGAAACGGACACAAAGAACACCCAGAGTCGGAACGGAATTTGCGTATCACACAAAGTGTTTGCCTTATGGGATTTGAACTCACAACACTTTGCGTAGTGGCGACCGCATGATCCACTAGGTCAACCGTGCAGTCGCAATGTTTGAGTCATTTTTTGTAGTAAAATCTATCTATACTATTGTTTCTTACTCAGCCGACAAAGAACGCGAATGCAGAAAAAGTTAACGTACTCGACAAACATAGCAGGTTTTGTTCACAATTCTCTAAACCTTTTCACTTCCCCATTGAAATTTATCTGTGGTATTTTGCTTCAATAACTCTCCTTTATACCAACAAAAGTTATTGCACGGGGGAGACTGACATTGTACTATATTTCGAAATAGGCGTCTTTAAACAAAGAGCATCGTAAGCTCTATTGTACGGACAGATTATAAAGTTAATTGCAATGTCTACAGACAATAGTGTCTTTTAGCGCATTAGTTTGTAAGGATCTCTTACTGAGTAGGATATATTAATTAACCTGATGACGTGTTTGGTTTGTAGTATGGATATATTGAAAACAGGATCAATTATTTTGATATTTTAAACTAGTAATCGCATATTAGTCAACATTCGACCATAATTCATTTATTTTTTAGGTTTTCTCCACTCATCTTTCATATAAACTTTAATTGTGTCAAAATACATACTCCTTTGTTTGTATTATTAACGTAATAAGTGGTACAAAGTTTTTGGCTTTACGTTTAATATGTAGATACGAAACAACTTATTAATTTTGAATTCTTTTAGGCAATATTGAAAATGCAGTTCTAATTTATTCTAGTTTTTATTACGATTTTTTTATTAGAGCTTGCTTGAGATCGTACAATCGTACTTATCAACAATTTCAAGAGCACAACCAATTTACGCAACAAAACCACAAAAAAGAGGTTGTCGGTGCGAATGTTCAAAAAGTATCAGATCAAAAGAACCACGTTCCTTAATTAGAAGTGGAGAGTCAAAATTAAAATTCTATTCAAAATTAAAAACGTAAATATTAGGTTGTAATTTAGACGTTGCATGTTTACTTTGTCAAACCTTAAAGCTTAGAATAACTTGTGAAAGTAAGATATACCTACGTACAAGAAACTCCAAGTGAATGTAAAAAGCTAGATTTTATCACACTATGTTTTATGAAGCTTTGCCCCGTCGCTGTAATTGGAATACGCTCGTAAGGAGTTTGTTCACTCTGAATTGATGACATTACATGAATATTTGTTAAGATATAAGAATACTTAAAATTTCTTTAAAAGTGAAGACTTTTAAAGAAATTTTAAGTATTCTTGACCTGGGATCAAAACAACTCAAAATGCCTCTCCTTAGAATTGGAGTTTTGGCCCTCTGTGCCTCGCTGACTAGACAGGTTCGTATGGAGTTTGTTTAAAATTTTCCCTTTCTATACAATGCTGTTTTCCTAGAGACTATTGCCTCCCTATTCGGCTCTTAGAACACTTACGAGATGAATATTCATACGGACTAATTCGTCATAACACAGAGTGGACTGATTCCCTCTATGATTGATACTGATACGTCGGTTACTCAAAATCATCATTGTTGATTATTCTGAGTTGTGGAGGTTTCGCCTGTGAACGCCTGCACTTTACATAATACTAGCTGACCCGTGCCCACTTCGTTGGGCATCATGTTAATAATCCTATTTTAGTACAGAGTGTTATGTTTTAATTTCTAACTGCCAAGAATAAGATAGAAAGTAGTTCTGATAAGAACCTTTTATTTAAACAATGTCGAAAGTGTACTAATTACATTTCGAAAAATTCTGCTGCGTAAGGAGCCGACCACGCGATTGAGCCGCGTGGGTACCTATCTTATAGATGTAAAAGGCCACGCCTCCTTCTCCCGAAGAGAGCACGAACGCGAACCGAATTAAACCCGAAGCCATCGCGCGCAGTCCGCTTCTTTGGCCTTCCGTTGAAATTTCTCCGATTCACTTTGCAAAACCGACTACCACGTAAAAGCCTTTTTATTTTTCGGTTTTTTATATAACCAATGACACTCAGCAATAATGTGGCTTTCTATTGGTGAAAGAATTTTTAAAATCGGTTTAGTAGATCCCGAGATTACCCCTTACAATTTAACAAATATACAAACACACAAACTTTACTTCTTTATAATATTAGTATAGATTTATCAAATAAAATATTTGTTCAAGGGAAACACCATATTATTTTATTTTAATATATTTCATAAAGTCTTGTTAGACTAATATCCAACGTACGCTATCTGTTTATAAAACTCACTAGACAGCTCTCTGTGAAAGGGAAGATATAACTTTTAACACAATGCGTTTCGTTCCACTACTTACTAACACTTTATATATTATTTGTATTAGGTAAATTATCCTCAATCAATCAGCAAGGTTTGGCTCGAGAGGCATCATTGTTCCAGGGGGGGTTCCAGGGTTTTCCTTTCTAGGGTGCACCTGGTTCCCCGGCATCTAGTACTCGGGCGTGCGGTTTTAGTCGGCTCGAGTCCGACGTGCCACCGAGAAGGTGGTGTCCGAGGGGATTACCGCACAGAAAAAAAGGTAAATCAATCATGTATAAACAAAGCAATGAATACGAAATAAGAAAAATGAAAACGTCATCAAAAAAGACAATAATAATCTGTCAATTATTTAGTCATTGTGTCAATCACGAAAAACAAAACGTGACTTTATATAGCGAGCGCTACATAAAGTTTTTGAACTCTACAAAATTCTGTGACACAACTGTGCCAATTATAAGCCACATAATTGTTTTAAATTGATTTAACCTTTTTAAATACACGGCTAGTTCTGTTGTCCTATCAGTGTAGAATAAACGCAGCCTATTTTGTTTGTGATGACCTGAAATTAAATATAAATATGAAATATAATGTTCTCTTAGCCGATAATAAATAAAAAATATATATAAATATTCCGGACATCTAACACACAACGTGATCTAGTCCCAAGCTGAGCAGAGCTTGTGTTATGGGTACTAAGACAACTGATATAAATACTTATATACTTTTTTTTTGTAAATACATACATATTATACATAGAAAACACCCAAACTCCGAAACAAATATTTGCAGATCTTACAAACATTTGGTCCGACCCGTGAATCGAACCCGAGACCACAGGCTTAGCAGTCCCATACGCACCACTACGCCACCGAGGGATAATGACCACGGCGACTAGTCTCTACGGAGACCAGTCCACTACGCAGGGGATATTATAGTACACAAATGTGTGCGCCAACACAGGTGCACTCTCTGTCCCCTCTCTCTCTCTCATAATCCGATAATACGATCTCATAGATTAGGCGTAGGACCGAGAGCTTTACGTGCTCTCCTAGGCACCCAACTCCTAGGATCCCAACTTCCAAACTCCTAGCTGTTATTAAGTATTTCTATAACCAGAAAAACTCAATACAGAACCCGAGACCTCGTGATCGGCAGTCGCATACATCAACCGCAAGACAAACGAGAGCAGAGGAGTAAAATGAAATATAGGTAATAAATAAACATCATAAATTAAGTTAGGTAAAATAAAATTAAGTAATTAGTATAAGTATGACTTGAAAAAGATAAGAAAGCATGGATGTCAAAACTATTGGAGCCCTCTCTTATTAAGACTACAGAACCCTAAAAACCCAGCAAAGAGGTCTAATTTTTCCATGATGCCCACGATTCCTTTTTCAGAATTTCGGAATATTTTAACTTAATTAATTTCGGTTACGTACTCAGTTGTTTTACTTTCTTTTTACATAAATTGCATGGAAAAGCCTTTACAGACGAAGTTGGGGTGTTTCGTATATTTTATTGAGCTTTTTATTATTTTTGCATAATTCTCATTTTTAAAATAAGTTGTACGAAGCCGATTTTGTTCTGAAGTAGCTCTTTTATTCATTACCAAGTGTATATTGTTTTAAAACTTTCGGAATAGACATCAAATTTGAAAAGACTATCTTTATCAAAATTGCGAACTTAGCTTTTGATTATTTTGCTTAACTGCAACTTAAGAAAATATAAAATATTACTTAATGCGTGATAAACCGTTAAACTGTACATATTTACAGTTTATTCAGCTCATTATTAATTATTATAAATAAATTAGATATAACAATATGAGTTACTGCTGTGGAATACAATTTAATATGATTCCATTCACCATTTGGTCTTTTACATAACATTTACTTTGTTCAGTGCATTAACACTACACAAACGTATTTCCTTCACGATCAAACTTTTTGTTTGAATTTGGGAAAAAAGCTTTGTACCTTTTTAGAGACCCGGCCGAATTGGAACATCTGTGGCCTTACCCTGGCCAGAGTCTGTAGTGTGTATCGTTTGTTAGAAGCATCTAAAGTTAAAAAACACAAACAGTGTGTAAACTTACTTGATATAAAGGATGAATTTATTTGTGATTTACAACAGTTACCAGTATCATACTATATTGTTTTAAATACTTGAAGTAATGACTGCCGACAGAAGTGAAAATTAAAAACTATAAACAAACATTTCTTTAAAGTCACCTGAAATTAATCTCTTTACTCTTTAAAAAAGTTCTCAACGCGCCTAAATAAGTTTTCTCTTCAAAAATATCTATGACTAGCTGACCCACGCAACCTGGTTTGCGTCTTCTATTGTCCGTAGCGTGAAAATTTTCCTCCGTTTTTGAAACATTCTTCATCGGTGCTCCGCTGCTATTAGTATTAGCGTGATGATATATAGCCTATAGCCTTCCTCGATAAATGGACTATCCAACACTGAATAATTTTTCAAATCGGACTAGCGGTTCCAGAGATTAGCGCGTTCATACAAACAAACCCTTCAGCTTTATAATATTAGTTTAGATTAATGTTTCATAAAAAGTAGTGAAGAAAGGTTAAAGGAGTATTGAATTTCTTTCCAAATAAAACAAATGCTGAAAAAGTTTCGGTTTCGACTTTTAAATATAAACAGAACACGTTCAACGTTGTGCATAAAGATGTAATGTATAGAATACTAAATTCAAACATCGTACTTTTATTTTAAAATTAGGATGGTAACTGAAGTTGACAGGGATAAAACCCTCGAAGTAATAGAGCAGTAATCAACATTTACGTAATAAATAATCTGAAGTATGATTTAAAGGGAGATCATGTAGCAGAAGAGAAGATAGAAAGAAAGATATATCGAACGGTTTGAGAAAGAGGGAAAAGAAAGTAGTCTTTTTTTATTAATATGCGAAGCAAAAAAATTTGTTCCATTTTACGAGAATTCCAATTCAGAAATCAGGAGTATGGAATTGGGCGCAGTTAAAGTTCATATGAACGAAGAGTGCAAAAAGCTAAAGAAATCAGCCAAGTACGAGTCCATTTACGTACCATTATCTATACATTACAAGCGATATCAATATCGAACATAAACAACAAAAAAAACAGTGAATTATGTACACTCGGTACAATGTCGGTTTCGGTCGGTTACCGAAATTGTACTGTTAGAAGTAAAGACATCACGTTTTGAAATCATAAATTATATACAATAAAAAATACAGTCGAATTGAGAACCTCCTCCTTTTTTGAAGTCGGTTAAGAATACAAGAAGATCACTGACCCAAATCTACTGTTATGTTTCCAAAAAAGACCGAACGTTGTATACGATAGTAAGCCGTCAACCTTTACTTAACTTTTTCAGAATTAACTTACCGTAAGTTAATGTAAGTCTCTGAAGATAAAATAGACAATATTTTTATTGTTTACCTTCGTAAAATAGGCTATTGATGTACGAAAACAATTTACCAATTATCTTTAAACGATCATCTTTGAAAGATAGCTATCCGCATTTTTTCTTTTTTTTTAGGAATATTTTCATACAGCTAGCAAACTATCTTACCAGTATTTTTAACTGACTTCAAAAAAGGAGGATGCTATCAATTGGACTGTATTTTTTTATGTTTTATTTGTAAGCTGGTGCTTTCCGTGTGGTCCCATTTCAGTTCAGTTCTTGAAGTTGATGTTATTTTGTTTAAATTTGTATTTATTAAAAACAACAAACTTGAAGCTGGAACGCCTATTTGACCTACTTTAGCTTTATTAGGCACATACTAGGTTTTGTAACAGCATAATTCTTTGTTGTTTGTATAAATATTTTGATCTAACTGTGCCTACCTGAATGTATGCGATAAGTAGTCTAAACGGCTTGATGAGTGATTTAAGCTTGGGAATGACGTCAATTTCAAAAATTGAAATTGGCCTCTTCACCACATATCATTGTTATATGTCTGTAAGCCTTTTCAAGAATAAATAGATAAATAATAAAAAAATAAATATCATCAGTCTTTCTACTGAACTTCCAAATCTTGACTTACTGGACTTAATGTCCTATGTCCCCTATATGGGTTGGATGGCGTACGTAGTGCATCGCCATCCCGTTCTGTGTCCAGCGTCTCGCTTAATTACGCTCCAGTTTAACTTAAATATCGCTTACCTGTTTTTTTTTGTCAAGAACAAGCTTGTCCTTTACTGTGCATGCTGAAGTTTAAATAAATTAAATTCACCAATTCATTAAATAATTTCTAATGATCAAACTAAAGTTTACTCGTAATATGTTTACGAATCACAGCTATTCTCTCCAGATAGATCACTTACGTATCGGGTAAACATTTTTGATATAGGTCAAGACACGTGAAATGTACAAAAATAAAAACAATCTACAAAACAGTGTCGGAAAGAGAAATAAATAAATTATATTTATGACATACCCCTCAGTTACGTTTGATTCTAAGCCCAAGGTCTGACCGTATTAAAGCATTCAACGCCTGTCAGGAATCTTGATCAGGGCTAGATTTATTGAGCATAGGATAACAAATTGTTTGTTCGTTGCCAGTACATTCCTAATATTAGTGTTCTAAAATCTTCCTCCGAGCATTACTCCCCAATTATATACGACTGAAATTCCACCTTTATCGTGGAGCGTTTGTTATCTGATTTCCTCTAAGTATTGCATTCTTGGATTTTTTAGGTCTTCAACTACCCATAATGGTTGTCACGGGACCGACGCTTTAAAGTGCTCTCCGAAGCTTGTAAAGGTCTCATTTTGTTACGTTTACTCATCCACAGACTGCTCTGGCTAGAATTGTTTAACTTTTAAATATTTAGCTTACTTGGGATTCACTGTTGTATTAGTTAAACTAGAAATACAAAATAAAAGCAAAATAAAAATCGCACCATTCTTTGTCAAAAGAAGTTATTAAAAAAGAGCATCACTTCAGAACACTGCACTAATTTTGACGTATTAACTAAATGAAAGGGCGATCCGTTTAATAAATGCTTCCGTAAACAATCTTGATTGAAATTCTTTCGCGAAGTTGTTCAACTTAACGTTGAAAATAATTGCTGTTAATGGAAAAAATACATTTTGAAACGAGTTGTTAATTTTGTAATTAGGAAAAAGGAAAAAAAAGCTTTTGAATGCGTGTTAAAATAAATGATCTAGCAGCACAAAATACTGTGTCAAGTAATAATGCTAATTATTTTCGTTACTAACAACAATAAGGTTACTGATCGTATGTTCACTTCTCTGTAAATATTTCAGAGTAAAAATTCTTGTATCAGCTGCAAAATCTAACAAACAACGCCATCTAACATTAAATTAACCAGAGCATGTACTATGGTGGCTAGATTGTCTAATAGAATACTTTTATATTCTTTCTTATTTGTTGTAAATACATACGCATTATACGTATAAAACACTCAAATTCCGAAATATATATGTTCTCGTATCCTGAATACGACACGGTATGTAAATGTTGCAAGTAACTATAGGAATTGCTCATAGATTGAATCGTAATAGATGTATATATTATCGATATGTAGAATAACTTCAAGAAGATTTTATTCTTAATATTTCATGAAATATAATGACCCCTCTACATGCAAAAACGAAATATTTGAGGTAAATGCATGCGCATACATTAGACTACCTTTAGGAGTATGAAATACGTGTATAATACTTTATTCACATCACAGAATACTTTGATAACGAAAAAGAAGAAAGGGAATACGCGCCCTGTATTGATGTACGCAGAATCTGAATAAGATAGATTTATAACATAGATAGACAGTATGTATTTACATCTATTTAATTTAAAAAAAACTATAATATCAACGTCAATATCGTGACATGATGGTTGAACAGCCGTTTTACCTGAACTTTAATTTTTCCAGAGAGTGATTGGCATCGGAATCGTTAAATTTCGACCACTGAGCGGCCACTAGTTTATGGAAACAAACAAACCATTTAATTGGAACACACCGACAAACTGGTAGTACAAACTGAAAGTCAAATTAGAAGGACCTTTCCCTGTGTTATTGAATTAATATCTACAAGTTAATCTCGACTAGTGTTTGATTAGATTTAATAATAACAGATGGGTCAGAGAGATATGAAGAAGAAGGGATTGATTGTACAGGGAACGAAAACCGCCTGATGTATGGTTCTTAAGACGGGAGAGAACATGATAAAGTGGTTATACTTGTTTGATCTACTACCACCGCGGCTTACCAATACCGTTTCGAATATTTTATGCACTGAATGTAATTGACCTCAAAGAATTGTGGGATGATAACATTTGTGACTGGTTTTTATTTTTTCAGAACCAAACATACACACACTCACACACACAACACACATAAAAATCTCTATTGTTTCTTCCTAAAATTATGTTTTGTTTTATAATAAAATGCTGCGATGTGTTAATGAACCATTATATATATAATATATGTGGACAGCTTCAATCCTAAGGGGGTCCTGGTAATCTGTGTGACAGGGACAACTAGTACGGATACCAGTCTCCCAGAAAGGAATTAACAAACGTATATTTTTATAAATAATAGTGTTAAGGCACTTTTGTGGAAGAGAAATAAACGATTATTATTATAATGGTGGTGCCGGTAAGCGCTTGTAATTATCTGTGGAATAAGTAAAATACACGCTTCATTAATAACTTACTAGATGGTCTAAAAATTTTCGGATCTCACTGTTAATATAGTAGCGCTCATTAATAAGACTAGTAAATTTAGATATCTATATTTGTGTTGTGCATCGCTAGGAGAAGTGTGTAGGCTTCAAGGAGGCTGTAGAAAAAAAAAGAGTCATATTTGATTAGCATATCTTAAGGTATAGTCAATTTATTTTCTTGGAAAGAAAAGAACTACCAATACAAAGTCGTGACGTCATCACTTGTGAACATCATTACAAACAGCTGTGCACATAAAGTTTTATAAAACTATCAGCAACTTTACCAATAAGTGTTATTATTAAACACCATTTTAAAAGTAAATGACTTGGCTTTAGTTATGTGCAGGACGTTAGAACTCGTTTCCACGCACAAACATCAAATTTCTGAACTCTATTTATAATAATATAGGTACATACGTACACTGAAAAGTTTCCGACATAACGATGATACAATATATCTTTCCTTTTTTTTCTACAGCCTCCTTGAAGCCTACACACTTCTCCTAGCGATGCACAACACAAATATAGATATCTAAATTTACTAGTCTTATTAATGAGCGCTACTATATTAACAGTGAGATCCGAAAATTTTTAGACCATCTAGTAAGTTATTAATGAAGCGTGTATTTTACTTATTCCACAGATAATTACAGATATGCTAATCAAATATGACTCTTAAGGTATAGTCAATTTATTTTCTTGGAAAGAAAAGAACTACCAATACAAAGTCGTGACGTCATCACTTGTGAACATCATTACAAACAGCTGTGCACATAAAGTTTTATAAAACTATCAGCAACTTTACCAACATTTGGCAAACTTAATACGTGTCCTCGGTAGTATAGTGGTAAGTATCCCCGCCTGTCACGCGGGAGACCGGGGTTCGATTCCCCGCCGGGGAGGATTGTTATTTTTGTTTTTATAGAAGTTCTTATCTGTTATTTCTTTATAAAACTGTAATTAATTTTACTGTTAACATCTCAGTTAATTATTGATAAGAGCAATAAATTTAGACAACTATTATGTTGTTGTATTTATAATGTCTGTTTCCTTAATTTATTACCATCTTGAACCATTAGAATGTCTTTATGTGATACAAATAGGTCCCTGAATGTAATTTTGAGGAGAATATGCGGTTTAATGTTCCCTTGTTTGCTATAACGTATTAGATATCCAAAAACGTAATAAATGAAATGTTTAAATTTATATAAAATAATGTGTTATATAATATTTAATAATATAAAAATAATTGTAATATATAAATGTCTGGATTGTAGTCTATTGAATTATATAATTATGTCCTTTAAAAGATATGGTCATGAATAAAAATATTATCCTAACCCACTTTACTACAACAGTTTTGGGAGGCCGCACACCAGAGATACATTTGTATAACAATAGTTGAGGCGCTACATTTGAATCGCAACACATTTATCGCCTCTATATATTTGTGTGTAAACATGAAAACCAAGAACACGTTTGTAGTAGATGCAGTTTATGTCGAGACGTTTGCCACGGCACACAAATTCTGGATCGAATGCGTTCGTTTTATGTGGCGACTACATTGAATTCGACATTCTGTTCTTGGTGCAACGCCACAACTGTGCTTCCGATGTGCGCATGCACGATACATTTGCTATAAACGAATGTTGCATGTAGCGTGTGGCGCAGGTGTTCGGCCTGACTAAGACTACCACGTTGGCGCAGTGGTAGCGTACGCGACGGCTGTCCATAAAACCTTATTCGGGTTCGATTTCCGAGCCGGACCAAATGTTTGTATGATTTGTAAATATTTGTTTCGGAGTTTGGGTGTTTCCCATGTATACCAGTATTTACAATATATATATATACAACTGACATAAATATATATATATATATATTTATGTCAGTTGTCTAGTACCCATAATATAAGCTCTGCTTAGCTTGGGACTAAACAGAAAAGAGTGGTAGAACAAACAGTTCGGCTTTTCCTTTCTGTGCCGAGCATACACACACATTTAACTCCTACCACAACAAACAGTCCTTTAAGCATTACTAGGTCACAATAGCGTGAGTCACCATGCTTCATTGTCCACTTTCGCAATGGTGATGATATCAGCACTCTTAGATTGAACTCATGCTTTTCATCATATAGTCATTTTAGCAGCTGTTTTTTTTCTATTTGTATATATTATCCCCTTTTGAAATTGTAACAAATCGATGAATATAAAAGAAAATATTCAGCGTACATTATTCGTGGAGTACAAAACTTATGCATTGAAAACTTCAAACGTATCATGAACACAACAATGCATGTTCGCTGGAGGAAAATGATAGATAAAATATGCAGGGATTGAATTCAAGAGCATTCAATCCTCGGTATTCACATACATTATCGACGTTATTGTATTTATCTGTTTGTGAATTTTTATAATGGAATGAAATCGGTATTCATAACATTGCGATATGAATAATATGACAGTAGATGGTTAAAGTCATGACTACTGACTTATCATCTTGTTAAGAGCCAGTAAGCTGAATCTATAATATAAACTAGACGACAATGCAGATACTTGTCCCATTTACATTGCCCGGTTCCTATATTTAACGAATCGTCATCGTGTAAAAATTTTCTACAACCGACTACGAGTCGTAAATACCGTTCCTCAATTTATTTTTTATAGGAACGATTTTAACTTACGCCCCGTATAATATACTACTATTCGTACCTAAAACGGATCGTTTTTCAAATATAGGAACTAATATTTAATATTCTTTTTCAGACGGATTAGGCGAGATTCTGCCCTTACAAATATAAAAGAATTAGAGTTTTTTGATTGATGTCAATTTAACACCTATAAACTAAACTGCCTCGGTGGCGCAGTGGTAACGTATGCGACTGCTATGCTTGAGGTATCGGGTTCGATTCCCGGGTCGGACCAAATGGTTGTATGATCTGCAAATATTTACAATAAAAAAGTATAAATGTATTAATATCAGTTGTCTAGTACCCATAGTACAAGCTCTGCTTAGTTTGGGACTAGATGGCGTTGTGTGTTAAATGACCGAAAATATTTATTGTTTCTATTTATTTTTATTATAATTTGTAATTACTATGTCTTTGGGCTATGTACCAAATCAGGATATAGTAGATGCAGTACATTTGCATTTGTAATTTTATTTATGTTCCGTAGCGCCTTCTATAATTTTATTGCAACGTTTTTGATACAAAATGTTTAGACAAATATTATGAACACAAAGAAAAATAATATTAGCAAACAGTAGATACACTCAGTTTCCAGTGCAACGACAATGCCAGAACTTAGTCCTCAGAGTTATTATGATGTCGGCAACGTTGACACAACTTTGCTTATTTTCCGACAGCAGCCGAACACGAGAGGAATGCTAATGTGGTTCCGTATTATCGTTGCATTCGTTGTTTGCTTAGTATTCGTTGTGACACAAAGATCATTCACATAAGAGTAAGTATAAAGCTCAAACATACTGCTCCTCTAGAACAAAAGTTTTGAATGATAAAGGAGTACGAAAGTTCGCTCGCGGAGGAGTTAACATGAATTAGAAGGTACATCTTTTCAAACTAACAATTTACGTCTTTTTTAATACAACTGCAGTACCAGAAATGTATTCTGTGTAACGAGGGACATTACACACTTATATTAATCTGACATCCAGACTTAAATCAACAATTTGTAGATTGAAGAAAGTATTGTCCCATATGAAGACTCCCACCACTTCTATCAGTACAGTAGGAAACGGTAAGGTGACCGTTTAAACCGTTACATGTTTTTTTGAAGACAACGTCTTTAATACAAATATTTATAGTTCCTGTTTCGAAACTACATTAAATGAACGCTCAGAAATCCCCAACTCAAAACAACAATTTTTGTATAACACAAAGTGTTGTCCCGTGAAGATCGTACCCACAACAGGCAATGCTAAGGTGCCCGCTGAAACCACCAAGCTATCGTACCCTACAGCCTACGTGGAGATAAGTTGGTTCAAATGCCTTAAAGTAATAAAAATACATAAAGAATCTTCTGATGCATTGAGGACCTCAATTGTTTTAATATACTCTATTGTAGTTTGTACTAATTTAAGTAAAAATTGTAGTTACATATTTAATTAAATGTTATTTCGAGAGGTTGTCCTTATATCCATATTTAAATGTTCATCCCTTTGATCAAATTAAATTTCACGCACCTGTTCGATGGTCACAACTTGCTATCACAATAAACTATTAACTTGACGTTTGTACAGTTCGCATAAAAATATTAACTTATTGGAAAATATATGTCTGATACATTATTTAGAACTATAAAGTATTACAAGCCCAGTGAAGCTTAGATACGTGTGATTCACGATTCTTTTTAATTTATAAAGGAGATTATTTTTAAATATTACTGTTAAAGTTGCTAACCTAACCTAACCACAGTCCTTAAAGTATAGCTCTGTGATAGATGGCTGCGAAACCACTTTGACTTCTTTATCACAGTAAGTTTGAACAAGTAATTTTATTTTGTATTAACTATATGTTAGTTTTTTACGTGTAAAGTTGTTAACAAATGAATTGCACTACATTTTAAATATAAAATTTCACACTTAACATGTACCTTGTCAGTTCTAAATAACATTCGAGACAGCTGGCACAATGAGCGAGGGGAACTTAATAAACTTTCCATGTAATTTTTTTATAAACTTTCGAGACTTTTACACACACATATAATTTATGTTGCACAGCAAGACATATTCGCGAAAAAATATTTAAAAGTTACGATATTCTTTTCTATTCATTTACACCCGTCTATCCGTGACCACGACGGGTATACTCCGCTCGAAATGTCGGGAAATAGAATGCAACGCATACTACAAATTGCAGTCGTTATTTACATATATATTCTTTATCTGTAAATTTTGAGTAATGAAATATTCATTTATAAGGCGTTACTAAATACTTAAGTATTTTAAAAGTCTATTTATAACTGTACATGCAGGAAAACCGCGTGAAAATATTTAGTTATTTCACTGCATACCTATTGTGCAGGATAACCGTTTGCTGAGCGAGGTACGTTATTATTCTGCTTACGGCAGCAAGGCGGAAAAATATTTACAAGTCTTATGTAATATGCTTTTTATGATAAATAAGCTATGCTTACAATGATAAATGGTGACTGTTTAATCATTCCTTTTTCATAATTCAATATATTATGTACTATTTAAACATACAACAAACAAAATATTTTTTTATGATAGAAAGGTATTTATGATTCTCGTGGCACGTTGTTGCTCATGATTAACTTCGAAACTATCTAACTGATTTCAGTTTTGTATAAACTTTTATTTAGTTTCACCTGTCCCAATGTTTGTCTGTTATCAAATCTTGCAAGTTAAATATGATCCACTTCGCGATTTTCGATTGAGCTGAAATTTAAAATATACCATTAATTCTGATGACAATGCAATAATTTTTCATCGGTATTATTATTAATACAAAATGGTCACAGTAACAAAATGGTGGTGTACATATTTCTGAATAACCCATCCAATATGGGTATCAAATGAAAGTACTTAAGATTATTGTTTTTATTAACAGGTCCTAAAAGGTTATTAAAAAAAAAAACTTTAAATTAATAACTTGTTAAAAATGTTTTGCTGGCGTGCCTACGATGGAATTGTTTTTATCACGTATTTTTTATTAATCTAATAATTGCATGTAATACAAAAAACAACAAAGCCTCACGTGTAGCTGGGCCTACCGGTATAACTATGAGTCTACATATTTGTTTATTTATTCGTCATAATTAAATAAGTAGTGTCATAGTGTACAGCCAATACTTAGAGTCACTATAATATTATATGTTACAAGTTTTCACTTTTGAAAATTATTTCATAAATGACGTTTTAGTTCAGGACTGTCTCGTTCATATGATCATTATGAAAGATATCTTTTCTCCAGATAAATCTGTCTTGTAGAATAAATATTTGACTGCGAAGAGGCTACTTTAACGAGTCGACGTTGAAAAATACATGACGAGAAATATCTGAGTACAAAAGTCAGATTTTCTGACGGTACCAGTTAACAATATAATTCAAGCTTGTCGCCAGAAGGGGCATTGCCTTATGTCACCGCCTCTACGAATGAACGAAATCGTTCAACTAACATTTGCATTAGTAAGTGAATTGGTTTGTCATACAATTGGATTAGCCTAAATCTGTTCTAACGACTTGTATATTTTTGAAACTCATATATATTAGAAAGGGCTCGTAACGCATTGCAAAATAAACAAACTGCCTCGGTGGCGCAATGGTAGCGTATGCGACTGCTGTACATAAGGACTTGGGTCGGACTAAATGTTTGTAAGATCTGCAAACATTTGTTTCGGATTTTTTGTTTTCTATAATATGAATGTATAATTGGGTTTTCTATGTATAATACAAAAAAAGATATATAGTTATTAAAGTCAGTTGTTTTGTACCCATAATATAAGCTCTGCTTAGTTTGGGACTAGATGGCGTTGTGTGTTAGAAGTTCATAATATTAACTTGTTCTTATTTTAAAATCAAATACTACCAACCAGGTTAGTCTATGAATGGTTATGGTTTTCGTGTCCTTTTAAAGACATAAAGGTTTCCGCAAATAACCTTAGAAAGAAATATCTAATCCGTTCAAAGCTCACAGAAAGCGCTTAAATGTCAATTCATTTCAATTAAATTAAGTATTTTTTTATTTAATTGCTTTTTAGTCTTTGATTATAGTTGTATTGCAACAAAAGAATGTTAACTAGAGATCTCATATTTTTAAGTTTCGAAAATTGTTAGTAGAAATTTTAATGGGAGATAATAATAATAATAATATTATGTACCTACTCTATTTACACTTTCATTACATTTAAAATTTATCGTATTCCTATTTTTATATTTGTGTGAACATTCTTGTGCATGATATGGTCTCCTATAAGTGAGGAAGTACATAACTTGTTATTCTGCTATTTAAGTTTGTTTTGTGTATTCCTCGTTGTGAGATCCTTAAATAAATAAATAAATAACTTATCGAAATCTTTAAAGATGCCGTCAGTCCCGATTACCATACGAACATCTGTGATAATCATTACGGCAGTCTATTGTTATAGAACTTCGAAATCGTTAAGTATTTTGGTTGTAGTACTAGTACTAGGCGGTGATGGCATTGATTGCTTTAAAGACATTATTATAATATAAGATTTTATATTTTTAACTTATCAAAATTAACAAGAAAAAGTAAAAAAAAATACAACCCGACTACGTAATCACGTTAAAAAAAATAGCCTATGTCACCCAGGTCATTATTAATAAATCCATTCACTCCTCATTAATTAAAATCAGTTCATTAGTTTAGGCGCTACGGTGGAACATACAAACATACATAGACTGGCAAAAATATTGCTCTTCCTTTTGACTTTGCCATAATTGGGTAAAAGCTATATGAATGTAAATAGTACATTATGTACAGTCATTATTACGAGATAAGTTTGAACTGACTAACTAATTAATGGTTTTATGCAAAAAGAGTGGGTAAATTACTTGACAATTTTTTTAACATCTTAACAAAAAGAAACTGTTCAGTTGGTACATTGGATTGATGCTCAACCAACTAATCGAATTACGAGCGCGTACTACAACCCAACTAAAGTACGTTCCACACATATATATGAGTTATAATTTTAAAAGTCTTAAATAAGTATTAACTTGATCCAGAAAATAATGATACCGAGGAACAGAAAAAAATCTTTATGTGAGCAAAGCCGCAGGCTCCTTCTCACAGGATAGTAGGTAAGAACTTAAAACTTTCAAGAAATGGTTATTTTAATCACATTTATATCAGACCGACTTCTTAGCCCTGAGTATTACGGAGATGAGAATTAAAATAATTTAAAACCAAGCTTAAAATTCTTTGTGATTTGAGTGCTCACATCGCCGGTCTACTGCAATGACTGTTGTGGGTTTGACCCTAGGACAACAGTTTGTATCCTCTAGTCCAGGTATTCTTTATGTCCGTTTCCTCCTTGAATGCAATCTTTTAAAACTAAAATACCTATAAATCTACTAATCTATATGTATTCACCAATAGCTATGACTAAATTGTAAGAAAGGTGATTTAAAATAATATCTTTAACTCTAGTAAGTGTTATAAGTAATTTTGTAACAGCATATTACATAATAAGTACAGAAATACTGTGGTACGTCATGGTTTTTAAGATGTGGTAATTATGGTAATATTTGTGTATGGATTTATATATGTTAGTATGTATGTAGTATATATTGGTGTAAGTAGGTATATATGTAGGTAGCTTTATGTGTATGTGTACACCGCCGACTACCTAGAGGATCTTTTTATAATATTCGTACAAAGGTTGTCTTAAAGAGATGGCCGTGAGCGATAAGACCGCCTATTGTGATACCTGATCTTGGTGTCCGTATAAGTATCTCTGTTCAAATGTTTACTGTAGTGGTGTGCAATAACGTTTATAAATAAATAAAAATTAATTATCATAATATTTCTCACATGCAAATGTGTGGAAGGTTCCTTAAGGAAATTTATTTTAAGAACATGCTTCACCCTACTTGTGTGGCACTCGAAAAAATTACCTTCGAACCACTAGGTTGGTACTTTTAAACCGATTTAGGTAATACCTCTCGAGTTTCGACGTCACGCGTCCTTAAATTATTTGGATTTTCTGATAAGTTGTACGTAATTATTTATATTGGACGTTTCAGGTTTATTGGGATAAGAGTTCAATGGGTGTGTTGCAAATTATCTCCAAGATTGCTGTATTATGAGGGGAGTTCAAGCAAATTACTGCTATGGCATTTGTAACGATGACTCTCTTTAAATGTAGTTAAATATTCAGATTCCCTTTAGAAAGTCTCAACAGTATTAGAAACGAGAGAAGATAATCAGAAGTAAAATAAATACATTACTATAATAAGGTTTCGAAATTGTAGATTGTTTTTTTTGGAATTGGGGGCAAACAAGCAGACTTACCGCCTACACCAGAGACATCACAAGTGCGTTGCCGGTCTTTGAGGGATGGGGAAGTGGATGGGGTAAGGGCTTGGGGTATGGGCCTCCGGTATCCTCACTTACTCGATGAAACATAGAGCAGGTGTTGTTTCACACCGGTTTTCTGTGAGGCCGTGGTCGACCACTCCGGTCGAGCCGGCCCGTTCATCTAGAAGCGTGGCTCTTCCACGGTAAGATATACTTATACAATAAAAACAAATATTTAGTAAAAACGACAGCCAAAAAAAAACTGCTTATTACTTATATTATAAACTGGTATTTTAGTTTCGATAGGTAGCAGTTACTTTTCGGTCTTGCAGTTAATCTTTTCGTTTGAAAATAGTTTCCGATCTTTAAGTGATCTTCTGGAAACTAATACTTCGTGCCATCTGCAACTGGAGCGCTCGAGATAGTTCAGAGTTAATAATTTACTATCGTTAACTTCTGAACTTTGTAAGTAACTTAAATTCTAGTGGCACGGAAGATAAAAACCTATTTATATTTTTTTTTACGTTTATTTTAGTTCATTCTTAAATATACCAATAAAATCAGAGTTCCCTTTGCCAAAATGCGGGAAAGAGTAAGTTTAAGCTAGTTTAACACGTTCTTTAAAATTGTATTATAATTAGGAGCCCACCATAACTAAAACGTTTAAAGTTGACATTAAAGAAAATTTCTGATCTTATTAGTAAAGTAATTGAAATAAATTATTTGCTCATTCAGTTGTAGAGCGGTTGTGGCCACGTTGTCATCACATCGAATTAATTATGAATTTAAATTAGAAATAATTCAGTTACAACTTATCAGTAGCCATGTAAGGTCCAATAAGATACCTACCTATTTTTTGGCAAACATTACATTTAAAAAAGTTTATGTGAATCCTCAAAAATTTAAACAAAAGCTTGGTCATATATGTTGTTATCCATGTTAGACAGTCATAATCAGTGTCAAACCACAGACAGTGAAGTGAACGTAAATATCGCGGAATAAAACCACATGACTGATGAACACAATCAAAATGTATGACAGCACTGCATATACCTGTTCTGATAATCCCCCATAGTTGGTATATTAACAATAACACACGAATTTAGGAGAACAGTAAAATGGATTAGAAATGTTCCCAGTTACGAGGGATTATATTCCGATTTAGCTGATTCAATTTTAAAAATTCATTTGTTATTTGTGTAATTAAAACTATTTTTATATAATCGAGGTATTAAACTAAAACTTAATACTAAACTATTAATCTAAACTAAATGTATAAAAAATTCAAGTTGGTTTTTGAACAATTTAAGAGTAAATTAAATCAATAGGTCAATCATGCATATCGACATAACACGTGTAAAAATAGATCCTAGAATAGGTTTATGTTTTCAGTTATTCTGGTCTGTAAGTCTATGTGTTATCCCGACTGCTAAGACAGGCCGAAGAATCAATTCTAACGACGGATAAATATTGTTTCAAGAACACAATTATTTGTACTAGGGTTCTGAATAGAGGGTGGAAATGTTAGGGCTCCTACACAGGAGGGGGCCACCTACAAGTAGTGGGTGGCCTGAGGTATGTCGGGGTTTTAGGGATTTCCTTCCGAGGGTGCACCTGGTTCCCCGGCTTTTAGTACCCGTGACGGTGTGCGGTTTTTGGTCGGTTCGATTCCGACATAACCACCAATTGGTGGTATCAAACAAGAAAAAAAAAACAAAGGGTGTACGTTAAGCATAATATATGTTCTTAGAAATATTATGTGCCCAATGAAAGGCAATGAGCTAGCCGAATGTTACATAAATATTTGTTAAATTCAGGCTACAAAATACGAGTACTCTCTAACCCTTTAAGCATGAAACGTGTGTGTGCGTGTGTGTGTTATACTTAAATATTAACTTATCATCGTAGTGATGGAAACTCTTAGATTAGTCAAACCTTTTATTTATATCGGATTACTTAGTCCCTTATGATAGAACTCTTGTGCATAATATACTTGTAGAACCCTCTGTATAATCTTTACTAAAATACGAACAAGATAACAAATACATATTCCGTTGCAAAGAGAATACTCAATCGGAACATAAAGATTTTAATATTTATCCAGTAGTAAAAGGATACCTGAATAGCAATGTAAATGTTACATCAATCGCATGCTCTTTTAATATGAAATATTGACAAGACTGGATGCTCTTTAAAACATGGTACCGGTAAAACTAGGGTTTAAATATTCAGTAATTGTGAAAGCGAGCACTGGCGGGTAAACAAGTAGATATTCGATTTTCACTTAAATGTTACAAGTGTAAAATGTCTTCTTCTTAACTGACTTCAAAGGCGGAGGAGGTTCTCAATTCGACTGTATTTTTTTATTGGTTACCTCAATAACTTTCAACTGGGTGATCCGATTTTGATGATTCTTTTTTTTTTAAACTGAATCTTCCTGTGTGGTCTCATTTCAATTGGGTTCAGTTCTTGGATCTGGTTTTAAAATTTGTTTAACTTAATCGCTAATATTCACGATAGTTATGTGTTATGTATATTTTATTCTTTGAGTAAATTGGGCTGTCCTAGACTTATAAGTGACTCTATAGACAAAATAAAGAAACAAACAGACAGGCAAACGAAAAATGAAAATAATGTTATTTAGTATATGCACTATGTATACATACATTTAGTGAAAAGCGGTTACATTAATATTACAAACAGACACACCAATTTTATTTATTTATGGAGAGTTTCGATATAATATATAATAGAATTATGAACCCTACCATGGACTAATACTAGGTTTATTAAAAACTACAACTTTACAAACTTTTTGTTAAAATTATCGATAAAGATAAGGCAGATGTCAAAACATCAAATCATTTTTGAAGTATTTTGTTATGAAATTTTGATTTTATATATTTTTAAGTTACATTTTTTTGTATATTTATTGTAATCATGGCGATGGCAGAAAAGAAAAACGAATATCCCGCGAGTGTGGAGGCAGATAGAAAGCTATTGCCTTTTGATACTTGGGAGGACTATTTAGACTCTCTAATCGAGCTTGCTGATCTAAGGAACTTAAGGAGCATCACTTCGGCACGTACTATTGCTGCTTTTGGATACAGGTACTAAAAATCTCTACGCACGAAATGTAATTAACATTTATAGATGGATATTAGTAATAATAGCCTCATAGGTTATATAAATTTTAATAAAAGTTTTTACATATTCGGGTAATACAATATTGTTTAAAGTGTTTCTTGTTAGTATAATTACCACTAACTATTTAATACATTATTATCATTAGCATTATTGTCAATTACTGAAGCAGAATTCTGAAGCAGAGTAGTGCTTGAGTGTGCTTGAGTTAATATATGGATCGGCTCAACTGAGTGATACCACGATTTTATAGAAAAACAATGTCAAGCAATTCTTTAGTTGCTTTTTAAGTATATGGGACAAGAAAGAGCCTAGAATACAGGAGCTAAAAGCTGAAAAGAAAGCAAATCACTTCATCAGAAACACTGAAGTTATATAACGCATGTGTTCACGGGCGGTGGCAGTCAGTTAATATCGGGTGAACCTTTTGCTGGTTAGGCTGGCAAGGGAATACCATAAAAATAGAACTTTTCTACGCTTTGCGAACTCACAAGTCGTTCGCGTTATTAATTAATTTATTCTAAGATAGCGCCCCCATTAGGTTATTGACCGATTATTATTCATTATGTTTTAAAAATACAACTCATGCAATAAGGATTATTTCAGAGCGAATGGTGATACTCTTTCAGAAAAGGAGTTCTACGCTCGGCGACAAGTCATTGAAGGTATCGTATTTCCGAAAGCCAAGGCGTATGTGCTTGTCAGCGAGGGAGCAGATTTGGAGGATAATTTCACCAGGGAACTCGCCGTTAGAGAACGGGCCAACAGGGTCGGAATTTTGCAAGTTAGTATATTGGCATAGTAACAACTGAACTCACCGTTAAGAAAACTTGGAAATAAACTTAAGATACAGTCGATAACAAATTATTCTACAACATAAACGTTGTTTTGTGTTGTCTTATAATTATTTGACACGCTAAAAAAGTTTTTAATGTAAATGATTTCAAAACAACTGATTATTGTTTTTGTTGACGAGTTCTCAACACTTTTGTAACTTCAAGCTTTATGAACCAGCCACTTGAGCAGGTCAAGCTGTTCTCGTTATTTTCAATAGCATTTGCTTTTGGAGCAGCTATTCTGAGAACGTTTGCTAAATAATTTCAAGACATCTAAAAGTGCATTTATACGTTTATTAAGATATTTTTTTGTTTTTAGTCCATCATCTTCATACGACACTTCACGAAAGGAGGATTCGAAATATCTGGTTACATAGACTACGCCCACCGGCTGCTAACGGAGAACTGGGGATCATTTTTTAAGGGCAAAAAGATGTTGTGGCCTAAGGAAAATGACCTTGGGTATTATCATTGGCGACATGGCACCGTGAGGAGTAATATAAGCAGAAATTATAAGGTACGAGTCTATTTAAATATATACTTTATAAATACGACAGAGAGCTCAAACTTCCCCGCAAAATCTTGTCAGTACGAGTGTACATTTTTAATGAACCAGATTTTCATGTATGAATATTGCGATTGTCTCTTTCTATTAGATGTAAGCATTTAAGCACTAAACTTTAGTGTAGATCAATATAAAAAATACATTAGTGTTTTTTTTATGGATAAGGTAGCAAACGCCGCCCATGGACACCTGCAACACCAGAGGCGTCACAAGTGCGTTGCTAGCCTTTGAGGGATGGGGAAGGGGATGCGGGAGATATCCTCATTCACTCGGTAAAACACAGCGCAAGCGCTATTTTATACTGGTTTTCTGAGAGGCCGTGGTATCACTCCGGTCGAGCGGGCCCATTCATGCCGAAGCGTGGCTCTCCCACGGTAAAGTGTCCTCTAAAAGACATAGACTATATTATATTCATATCATAACGATGCTTGTGCTCCATTCATATTATGCGTATACTATCGCTGTGTCATCGGGTTTTACGAGCAACAAAATATCCTAGATACGCCACCAAAAGAACTTGTCAATAGAGATTAGAACACTTAGATTAGATAAAGTAGTAGGTGTGCCTTTGAAGAATATTTCAGGCACTTAGTTTGATATAGATGCTCTCGTCGCGAGAAAAGAATGTTATTATCTTTGCCAAATATTTTAACCCTGCATTAGCATTTTATGCCAAAGTCATTATGCTATTTACTTAGTCTGGTAATTGATAAAGTCTATTCTTATTTCAGATTGTATCCATGTACATAAATATTAAAAGATAGTTTATGTAGAAATTTATTACTTACCATTTTTAGGTAAGCTAGAAACAATAGGGTCTAAATTGAGATGATGGCACTTTGCCTAGTACTTTATTGAACTTGTGGCGACTTCCACATACAACAGTTCTGTTCATACTACAGCGCCATCTACCGAAGTTGCACTGAACCACGGAGTAACGTACCATACGAAAAAACTATCAATCCTGAATCGCACAAAAGAAGTTCTCGCGCCGATTATCATAAGTACAACATCCCAACATCAACCGTTGGACAGTGGCCCACCAGGCATAATCACCTCGCCTGGTTGATCCTCCCTTTGTGTTGTAGGGACATGACACTCGTCCTCCACAAACTTAAGTTTCATCTATCCTAACTTTACTTGTTGTTGTCATCACTAAACTAAAATTCACTAAAATTTGTTGTCATTATAGAATTTAGAATAGTTCATGGGTCTTTCTGTATAAGTCTTTATTTTACTGGTTTAAACTGGTCTGACTAATTATGGTCTTGTTTAACTATAACCCAATGATGCATAAGCATTACTAGGCTGTCATGGTGTCGATCACCATGCTGCCTTGTCTGCATTGGCAATGAGTATAGTGACCACATCTTTTGGATTCCGCTTATATTTTCCATCAGGCAGATATTACATAAACACTTTGGCAGGTCCATTGACAAAAACAACCTACCGTTTAACGGCTTAATTTGAATAATTCATAAGTAATTGAGATCTTGTGAACCTATCCTTATTTTAAATTAATGTTAATTTACATTCTTACTTTGTTTTGTAAGTACGAGTATATACTTAATACTTGCTCATCTCTCTCTCCTAAGTTGGCAAAACTAAAATATTGAACTACTTCTTTGAACTTTTACAAAAGTTATAGCTTTTAATCTTCATAAAGTTAAATTAAAATAGTTAGGATTAGTTTAACACAAGCTCTGCTTAGCTTGGAACTAGATGGCGTTGTGTGTAAGATGATCGAAATATTTATTTATTATTTATCCATATAAAACAATATTTTAAATAAATAATAAATAAATAAATATTCCGGATATCTAACATACAACGCCATCTAGTCCCAAGCTAAGCAGAGCTTGTGTTATGGGTACTAGACAACTGATATAAATATGTACTTATATACTTTTTTTGTAAATACATGCATATTATATATAGAAAACACCCAAACTCCGAAACAAATATTTGCAGATCATACAAACGTTTGTTCCGACCCGGGAATCGAACCCGAGACCTCATGCTTAGCAGTCGCATACGCTACCACTACGCCAGCGAGACAGTATCCATGAATGTGATACATTAAATTTCGTGCAATTTATACATATTATTTGAATTTATAGTTTGAAGTCTATCTTTATTTCATTTCATCATTTAAGATACGGCAATTTTAATAAAAATGTTACTGGTATTACAGTTATTTTAATGTTATTTAACTATTTAGATCAAAAAACAAATGAGCTAAAAGTATATGGGATTTCAAATTTTTTTAGCTGCTAGTAGGGATTTACTTTGTAAGATAAATATTAATATTTCAAGATATTGATTTAATTAACTTACCGACCAATTATGACTGTCTATTATAATCTTAAATGCTGGGACGTGCCTTATCGAAGCAACTTAATAATAAATCTGAAATTGTCAAACTAAGTACCTTTTTACCCATAATCTTACATCGGCGCAAAACTTTCTAATTTATTAACTACTTTATCAATGGGTATCAAGCACTTATAAATTATCATATATAATGTTATTCAATCTAATATATAAAATTCTCGTGTCACGGTGTGCGTAATTGAACTACTCCCATACGGCTCGACCGATTTTCATAAATCTTATACGTGTATATCGGCTAGGGTGAAGAATCTGACAACATCTATTTTTCATCCCCTAAATGTTAAGGGTGGTCCTTTAAATTTATTTTTGTGTACAATTTTTTTTTATGATACAGCATACAAAAATACATACAACGCTAAATTTTCACCCCTCTACAATCAACCCCTATTTTTTAAATATTAATTAAAAACTAAGTTATTTTTATTGCACAAAAAAAATGATTCCTAGAAACAATATACATGGCAAAATAACATTTGCCGAGTCAACTAGTAACACTATAAATAATTCAAGTTAGATATTTAGGTTCACGATGAGCAAATTCAGCCATCTAAAGCTAAACTTTCTTATTTCATCTAACAAGGAGTATTTATATCATAGGATCCCATAAACACTTGTTCCAAAGACCGATTAACATCATAAATTACCTAATTAATCTGACATAAAGCGACTTAACAAAAATAGGTAATTAAACTAGTAACAGACAAAAATAGGTAATCAATTTAATTTAATTTTTTAAACGTGGTATTTGGAAAAGAATTCATTAATCTTGTCACATTCTCTTATAAATGAGTCATATGTCATAATTCATGAGTCGAGTAGTAACTGCACTATTAAAATTTCTTCTTTTTCGGGGTCCATTCTTCCAGCCAGTAATGGACCCCGAAAAAGGATTGATATTCCAGAATCGGCACGACCATAAAATCATCTGTCCAGACCCCCAGCAAGACCCCGGACAGAACACTACAAAACAGAGAATATACTCAAAAAAATACACCCAGATTGAAATATATGACCACGTTGTTAGAAGAAGAAGCTGAGTATATTATGTATTAGAAGTAAATCTTTGCAGTACCTAGTCTTTTTTCAAATGTGGCAACTTCTTAAAAAAACCGTTTTAAATAAAACTGAAAACGGTACATTGTTTTTTTTAATATTAAATGAACTATGTCGCTTGAATGCAATATTGAAGACTAATAAAATCATTCTACAAATAACTAACATGACAAAATATTCCTAAGTGAAATAGCAGACGATAAATCACATAAATTTAATATATTCATATGTTTTTGTATTAAAGGACTAATAATCACTAATAAATTATACAAAACTAATATCAATGCCTTTTGTTTTACTATCCCACTACTATCGTACAAATAAAGTATTTGATCACAATTTCAACTCCTATGTCCATAGAGCTAAAAGAATAAATAAAAAACCAGAACACATGTAATATAAATTTTATATTTTAATATAATTTTAAATGTAGGTTTTACACAATTAGGATGTAATTAACACTAGAGGTAAGTTAATATTATCAATAATGAAACTTCTAGAAGAAATATTCCGTTGGAGCTGAATTTTTTGGAAATGTCGAATATAAACCAAAGAATTAAAGGAATCGATACAGTGATGTTTGTTTTTCATTAAAATATGATTCGTCTCATTGAAAGTGGTAGTCACTTCTGTTCTGACTTAATACAAACAGTCTGTTTTTTTCTAATTCGCGTGTATATCTACTTTAAACTTAAAAAAAACATAACATAGAAAAAATGAATAATTATAATAAGTAACCTACTATAACATTGTAATTATCCTTCTTATCAAACACTTGGACTTGGATAAATCTAATGTCTATTAACACTTATGTCAGTTGCGGGTGGGCGTAAGCTGTAGACATGTCATGTAAATGAACTCTCAAAGACTTTGGCGAATACAATTTCACTTTAATGATATCTAATGTTTGTGTTGATGAGAATAGGCCGTCTAATGTGCGTTCCTAAATAGAATCTAAAAGAAATGTATTTTTATAGTAATTTCTTAAACATATTCATCAACGGAGTGACTCTAATCTGGTCCTCTTGGCTGTTTCTCTGGAAGCGCTATGGATCTCTGCTGTACGGAACGTCACACCGTAGATGTCTTGATGGTATCTGTTCTCGTTCTATAACAGAAATGCAGGTTTTTTAATATCTTTATCACTAAATTTGTCTGTATTCTTTATGTAAGGTGCTTTGTGTTTTACTTTCATTCATTTATAAAATATTTATTTTATGTTATTTTACTGTTTCTACATTTAAAAATATAGTTTATTGATTAATGATTAACGTTTCCGAAAGCGATTTCAATGCAGGTAATCTATTCATTAGATTTTATGATTTTTTAATGTTTTAATAAAATTACATATGATTATTCCTATTCTAATTTCTTTAAACTCTAATGACGCCCCACAAACTTAGTAATGCAACGTCACTGAACTGATTCTAACAACAAAGACAAAAGAATACTTACCACCATTTCAATAAGGTAGTCTTCTACTTCTTCGTCTGTCATACCAGCATGTTTTATGAATATTTCTTTTAATTTTAACCTTACATCATCTGCCATTTTTATATCGCCACATACATAAAAATGGCCTTCCTCCTCTGTCAGCATTCGACATAAATCTTTCGCGTCATCGTCTAAATATTCTTGCACGTATTTCTAAAATAATATTTAATAACATAAAAACTTCAAAAAATTACCTTTTATCTTGGAAAATTTGTCAAGACTTATAGTAGGGGAGCCCATAAGGAATTTCGGGATTTACTAAAGCGCAGTAGATTTATATATAGGGAGATACCTTGTACCCGGTTAAGTACCTCCACCAACCACCACCAGGTGGGGTGAGCGTAATGCGGCAGCTGCGTGACGCCTATATTCAGACTGATAAATCAGTACTAATTCATGAGTTAGAGAAACAAGTCGAAGATATGGAGCAACCGCCGTCCCTAATTGACGTTGTAATTGTAGATGATTTCTTTGTTTCGCAATCACAAGTGCGTTGCCGGGCTTTTGAGAAGGCGTACGCTCTTTTCTTGAAGGTTGGAAGGTCGTGTTGGTAATTTACATAATTCATGATTGTAAATGTAAATAAATACATATTATACATAGAAAACACCCAAACTCCGAAACAAATATTTGCAGATCATATAAACATTTGGTTCGACCCGGGAATCAAACCCGAGACCTCAAGCACAGCAGTCGCATACACTAACACTGCATCAAGAAAGGGAGTAAGCAATGAATTGACAAGTGATAAAGGAGAATGGAGGAAGAAAGCTCATTTCAGCGACCTCAAATAAATTTGGGCAAAGGGTTGGAAAACGATGACTATCGGAACTTCTGATACTGATATAGTGGTAATTTTTCACCATATCAGTATCAAAATTATTATTCTTTTCATTTTCACCCCTTACCCCACCCACCCCATGGTGGGGGTGGTCGTATACCCTATCATGCAAACAATCAGATTGGCATACGTACATTATGAAAAATACGTAGGACAGAGATGCTATCAATATCTGACGCGCTCAAGTATGTCCGTGCAACAGTCTTTTTTTACATTTTTGAAGATCCATATTTAAGATTTTTTATTTTTATCATGTAAACTTTCAACCCAATGGGTCTCTATGACGCTCGAGTAAATCCCCATTTGGCATCGTGGGCTCCCCTACCATTAGGTATTGGGATAGACAATGCATATTCAATGTCAGGCAATATTGTAGATAATAATTTCTTTGCCTGTATTTTAATACTAAAATAATGATACAATAAAATATTTATTGTTTCGAAGGCATAATATTTTAATTATTTATATCTAATGTAAGAATTTGTTAGCGTAAAATTACTTTCATAAGACTACAACAGATTTCCTTATTGCCTATATAAATTCTGAAAGTTAACAATTAATGGATGCAGTATCAAAAAAATATTGTTTCCAAAGTTAATAATAATTATAGTTGAATCGGTACTGTCTCGGCTTTGTTTTTTCTATAGACTACTGCAATGATAACAAACAGCATTTACTAAAAGACATTAGCTGGATAATGATGCGAAATGTCGGTCCTAATAAATATTTGTGTAAAACGTGATTTTACAGCGATAAAATCTTGCCTGACCGATTTTCAACTCCGAACATTCAAATAATGCAAACTTTATTTAAATCTTTGCATACTTTAGGACTGATTACTCCGTTAGTAAAGAATTGAGATTAGCAGATGTAGTCTAGTCATTATTGAAATAGAATAAAAAAAAAACTAACACTTACTTTTTCTACACCGGCTTCTCTTGACATAGCAAGTCTTGCTTTGTGAATCACTTTTTCTTCTACAGCTTTTTCTTTCTCGTCTTTGTACAAATCCATGTCCTTATATTTACACCCAAAGTATAACCATGCCGGGCCGGCTTCTTGCTTAGAATGTTGAATGAGATGCCTTCTATGATGCCAAAACCCTCTAAATGGTGCTATGCCAGAACCGGGTCCAACCATAATTATGGGCGCTGAGATTGATTCCGGCATGTGGAATGTTGGTGCCCTATGGTAAAATAAATTATTTTATTGTTAAAATTTCAAGTTTGGAAAAATATTAAGCATACAGCATGACAATTTGACTTAGCAGGTAAGGTGGTCGCTGAAGACAGCGATCACAAACCTTCATTAATTAGTAAAAGATAAAATGAGGTCATTCATTATCATTATCATCATAACTGAAGATTAAAAACCCTTGTCAAGGGTTTTTAATATTCAGTTGTTTTCTAGTGAGGATATGTTAAAAATGCAAAATTAATAAGATTTTTTTTGATCCAGAATTAAGTAGTCGATAGCAGAAGTTTTCTAAAAATGATTTTGGTACAAATAATTTTTGTTGTTATTTTGTGCGACGTAGATCGTGGCTCTTTAAAACCGCCACTTAGAATTATGATACCAATTTTAATCCACTCAATACAAAAATCATTGAGAAAAATGTGGTTTATGCAGAACAGATTATTTATAGAAACATGACTTACTTTCTTAAAAATCCTATTACTTCTTCGCCGGGCTTCAGATTTTGTAAATATGTTGAGCAAACGCCATTTCGTAGTGGGCCATTGCCATCTGTAAATTCAATGTTTCTCAAAGAATTATGATTATTAATTGTAATCTTACAGTTTACTAATAGGAAAAGTAACAAGAAGGTGTTTGGAGACAGTGTGAATATTATATTATTATACAGTGAACTCGTTATCCATCTGTAATATAATATTATGAATTCTAAGGTAGCCCTGTCTATTTCTCTGTAACGCTTTCACGGCTAAACCGCTTCACCGATATTTTGCTATAAGATTCTATATTAAAAAACACGGTGCTGTGCCTGTAAAAATCAACCAGTAATTGGTACTAGTATTTCATAAACCTTTTATTTTTTACTAGCTGTTGCTCGTGGATCCACCCGCGTGGATGTCACTTATGGCCATAAAAAGTAGCCGATGTCTTTTCTCAAGACCCAAGATATCGCCTAGCCAATTTTCATCAAAATCGGTTTAGTGGTTTCGCCGTCAAATTCGTAAAGATGTAACAGATAGACAGTTACTTTCGAATTATTATTTTAAGTATCTCAAATTCTAAAATATCCTAAAAAGGTTTGTATAAACTCACAGATTGCAACTACATAATGAAAATATATAGAATATTATATATTACATTTGAGCAACAAGTGATATGCTTACTTTGTGTTCTAAACACTACAACTGCCACAGTTAAATGTACATTATCACGATGCACTAAAGGTGAAGATGATATTGAATATCGCCTTGGCTGTAGTGGAGGTAGTGACGCAGCGAGCATAGATCCTTTGGGCTTGCACGATGGAAACTGCACCAGAACATCGGCTATAGTCGGATGATTGAAATAACTCCAATCGTCATACCTATTTGAATCCTGAAAATGTATAACATTATTTATTTTCTGGTTACTTTGTTAGAATTTTTTATTTTTTATTTGTAATTTATAATTTGTCAATCTAACTGTTTCTTTGGTAGTTACAGTGTTAATTGCTTATAAGTTACACGTGTACCACTTGGTTTTTTAGGAATTTGTGTCAAGCAAATTAAAAGACTTAAATGTAAGGCAATTGAGAAAGCAAATAATTGTAATTTATTAAGTACTTAAACGGCTACAAGTGTCTTCTTTACTTTGCTTAAATATAGTAAACATAAAAATATTCCTTACCGCAATTAATTCTCTAATCAGTTCAGCATCATTGCTATCCGTACACGCACTAGCCAGATACTTCAACACCGGTATTTTTGGTGGGCTTGTAATGTCTACAAATCTAGTAAAAATGTCACGAACAGACACTGGTGGTAGTGGATCGTGGCTCACCCAGGACTTCGCGATACCTAAAAAGAGCAGAGAATTGACGATATTATTCGAAGATCATTCAATCTTTAGCCAAAATAAACATCGAAATTATGAGTCGTGAATTTATAAAAAATATGATTATACGTCGGGCGATATAATCACTTTGTGACAAAGCCCTCGTTAAATAACTAAAGATAATAATAATGATAATTATACGTCAGGAGCAAATTTTAGAATTTATTAATGATACTGGAGTAACAAGAGCCAGATTGCAGTTAAAAACCTAGATAAATATATTTCAGAAAATATTTTACCTGTCGCTGTCAGTTTTTCAACTTGCACTTGAACTTGTACTTGCTTATCGTAATCATCAGCATCTGTGATGCGGCTTAGAATGAGATCCACATCATCTTTTGGATTACATGGTAATATTGCAATATGATCACCAGGGTCGTACTTTGTATACTGTGAAAAAATATTTGAGGTTATTTGTATTTCATTTTGTAAACATTATTTTATGCATTCATTAAAAAAAGTATTGAACCTATAAAAGGAACGTTATTTCTTTTAAGTTCTCATCATTCTCATCACTTGCTAGCAGACTTCATACAATCATTTATTTAATCTTAATAACAATTCAATCATTAATCTTGCCGAATCTATGATAAGGTCTCATTACATAATGATTAATAGTTGAGTTTTATCTTCAGATCACGGTGAGAACCGATTGGTTTGAGAACCGACTCAGAGTTTATATTTGAAAGAGATTTTCCCTGCTTTAACTCTTTTTTGTGGTAGTAATATATATATCAACGAATATTTTGGATCACCAACACATTTCGAACCATTTTTTTTACCTGTTACCCCCAAGGTCCATCACCCTACCGGGTTTGCAGCAGGGCGGTGTATCGGAATCAAACCGACTAAAACTGCATGGTGAGCCACTCTGCGCCTGAGAAGGGAGGGATCCGGGAACTGCTGTTATTAACACATCCGGACCAACTCATTTCGGACCTGACGTAAACCTTTTAGTCAGGCATCCCTAGTTTTTATTTTGTTTGATTGTTAGGCATGTTGTGTTATTGTGGTATGTTAATATTCATTTGCTGTTAATATGCATAAAATGCATATTTTACATTATACATTGCTTACACAAGAAAAATATTTTTAAGTGGTTTAAATTATTGTAAATAAATTTCTGGGGCGTAAGCAATGTGAGGTAAGGTAAGGTTTTCTTACTTCTGATTTCAAGTTGACGAAAATAGTAGCGCTTTTAGTTGCTTCGTGTTTCCCTAAATATTTAACTTCTTCTACTTTTAACGATAACATCTGCTTTCTATATGCAGCTTCTAAAGCTTGACGTAAGCTCAACAGCTCACAACCATTCCTGTTTGGTAAACCAAACCGAACCGTTTCGGGTGTTAAAGATATCGTGTCGAAAGCTTTTTGTGCGTCTTTCATCATGTCATTCTCGTCCAAGCAAAATGTTTCGCATGAAACCTGCAATGAAAATAATTCTTTAGCATGTAAGTTATTAGGTTGAAAATCAAAATATTTCTGTAACAGGCACAGTCTGCTAAAAGATCATACTTGGAATATATCTGAAGACCATTTTCGGAACGCTTGTTCTTGTCCACACAGTTCATCTCCACGAGTCGCAGGCATTAGTCGTTCTGCACCTAATTCGCCTAGTATGTTGTCAATGTTGATAGCAAAGTTGCAGAATTTAGGATATGCGCTGGAACCCAGACCAAATACAGCAAATCGAACGTTACTTAACGCAGATATTTGATCGGATGATGTCGGAATACTGCCTGAAATAAAATGTAGTTATTTACTAACAAAATCAATATTTGTACTCCTCCATACACTAAAAAGCTATGAAACTGTCGATTTGATGGGTTAGCAAAATATACCAAATCTAGCTTCCAGATCTCAATATTTGTTTTGGATTGGATTTGGTATCCCCAATATGGTAAAAAAATAGTGCATATAACTGCGGTAACAGTATAAAGTACTTTGATTTTAAAAAAGAGGGAAGTTCGCGAAAAATATTTAATAAAGTTCGTATCTTTAAAATGTTATTTTTCATTAGCACAAAACAATAAATTTCGAGTGTATTTAGTGATGTAATGATCATTACTTTTGTCAGAGATTCGAGATAGCTGCCTTTGTAAACTTTGCTTGCTGGTTTGCCTACTATACTCCATACTAGCTGCCAACACACTGTTGGTCCGTAATAGAGCCCTTGGCGTTGGGGGTTTGAAGCTCCTGCAGAAAAACAAAAGAGATTTACAGTGCATGTTCAATTATCGAGTCGAATTAAGAATACAGAGTATAACCATCACGATTTATCCCAAGGGTCTAAGAGGGTATAAGAGTCGGCTGAGGGAGCAAACTACGCAGCATAACAGAAACAAAAAATTTAACCAAAAAACAAACCGACTTCAGAAAATGACCAAATTGAAATGGGGCCACACGGGAAGCACCAGCTGTCAAATAAAGAAAGAATCGTTATCGGTTCATCCAGTCGAAAGATATGAGGCACCAAACATAAAAAAAATACATTCGTGTAAAGAACCTCCTCTTTTTTTAAAGTCGGTTAAAATACAAATGCTGTTGCTGTTGATCAGCTCCTTCGAAGGTTGCTACCAATCACGTTGGGGTCACCAGTATGGAGGAACGGGTGTCATTTACCTCTAATACAAAGGGAGGATCCTTCGACCAGGCGAGGTGATCATGCCTGGCATGCATATATGATAATCGGCGCAAGATTTTATATTGCGCGACTCAGGATTGGCTGTTTCTGCGTATTATTCGTTACTCCGTAGTTCAGTGTAACTTCGGAAGATGGCGCTGTAGTATGTTATGTTGTATGTAGAGGTCGCCACAGAAACCAAACCGTCTTACTAATGTGATATAGTGGTCCAAAACCTTCTTTATAAAAAGAGGCCACAATCCAATAATTTACTATTAAAAACTATTGAAAATATTTTATTAAGTGCTAGTAAAATCTAAGTCAAAGGAACGGGATAGGCGGGATTTCTAACAGTGGACTGCAATAGGCTAATGTTGATGATGAGAATCTATCACACAAAGTCTTGTCCCACGTGGGATTTAAACCCACAACGCAGTAGAAATCGGCGTGGCAACCGCTTAGGCCAACCGTGCAGTTAAATATCTATGTTTATAAAAATGAATTGCTGTTCGTTAGTCTCGCTAAAACTCGAGAAAGGCTCGGCTGATTTAGCTGATTTTGGTTTTAAAATATTTGTTGTAGTCCAGGGAAGGTTTAAAAGGTGAATAATAGTTATAAAATAATAATAATTGTTTTACAAAAATTAGGGAAAGTTATTACGTTTCGAGACGTAAACGAGGTTGCATGGGTCAGCTAGTTCAATATAAAATATTATAAAACCCTTTACATTCCTACTTTTACAGTAGTTAATTAAAATAATTAAGAACTTGCTTGTAACTTACGCTGCGCTTTGATCTGTTCTTTCATCTTCTTGATTTTCTTTTTCTTTTCTTAACATAACAAATAAGTGTTCCATGAAGTCCTGCAAATAGAACAGGGCTTATTAAAAAAGAACAAGAAATTAACCCTTAACCACTGACGTACGTATATGGTACGTCACCCAAACGGTTTTTCGTTGAAAACTTTAGTTAGCGCGGGAATTATTGCACGCCCTTTTTGGTAGTTTCCTAATCGCCAATGACGCGTGTGCGAGGGTGGGGAGCGGACGTCTGCCACGTTCCTAAGTAGGCTAGTTTGACCATCAAACGTATGTGGTACGTAGCGTCAGTGTTAGTGAGACTATTTAAAAAATATTTATTTGTGTTTGTGGACAGATAAAATTAACCGTAAGAGGCTAAATTCTTCTTCTATGCCATCTACATCAAAAATAAAAATAAAAGGGAAATCCCACCGGAGTTCCTTTCCAAAATACGTCAAGTGCAGTCATCTATACATGGTTTCACGAAAGAACTTACTCTATTATCTTATGTCCCAAAAAATAACAAAATCGTCATGATGATATCATCGATGCATCATATAGAAAGCACTGATTCTGGTAAAGGTATTCCCGAAATAATATCTTTTTATAACTCGTCGAAAGGAGGTGTCGATTCCATGGATAAAAGTGTGCCAAGTACAGCTGTGCAAGAAGGTCTAGACGATGGCCATTGGTAATTTTCTATAAGATTCTGGATATTGCTGCTGCTAATTCTATTATAACGTCAAAATATAATTCTGCGGATCGCCTAATATTCATGAAAAACCTTGGAAAAAGCTTAGTAACGCCGCACCTAGAGCGAAGGTACACAACGCCGCAACTTTCACATGCGCTCTCATTGGACGCATGTTAAGCAAGGATAAGGCAAATACAATCAGTCAACCAAGCAGGGAATTTGTTAGATTTGACATCATGAAAAATTGACACATTTGTTTCAAACTGAAACGTCGTAAAACTCGGTACGGCTGTCAAGCTTGTCATAACCCAGTCTGCTTGCAGTGCCTGAAACCGACCTGTAACAATTGTTGTTAAAAAGTGCCTTATATTGTAATTTATGGCAATTGTGATTTTTTTCCAATTAGAACCATCCTTAGTAATTAATAAAACCAATAAAAGAAGTAACTATTTCTAGAGAATATTTTTGTGTTATTTTTTTTTAAATGTCTATGTTATTTGGCTTACCTCGTGGTTATTGATAATTAAAAAAAAATCTATGATTATTATTACAGTTTTTTTCATTATTCTTATTTCATTTGAATGTGTCTAAATAAAAGGATTGGAGTAATCATCAAAGTTTAATTTTTTTGATGGATCAAAAGGCCTTCAAAGTAACGTACGTATACTATACGTACGTCAGTGGGAGAGTAACAAAATCACACGTCAGTGGTTAAGGGTTAAAGACATCAAACCCTATTCCGTCTGATCAGCGTGGTAGCTCACGTCAGGTTACACTGTTAAAGGTCGTTGCTAATTACTGCCTCGGTGGCACAGTGGTAGTGAATGCGACTGCTGTGCTTGTGGTCTCGGGTTCAAATCCTGGGTCGGACCAAGTGTTTGTGTGATCTACAAATATTTGTTTCGGAGTTTGGGTGTTTTCTACGTATCATATGTATGTATTTACAAAAAAAAAGTATATATGTATTCATATCAGTTGTCTAGTAACCCATAACACAAGCTCTGCTTAGCTTGGGACTAGATGGCGTTGTGTGTTAGATGTCCAAAATATTTAATTTAATTTAATTATGGCTTTACAGAAAACGGGTGTTCAAAAATTTTTCGTTGGTTTTCGATGAATGAGTGGGTTACCACAGACTACTAGTCTCTCTAAATGGAAAGGACTAACTCTTAAGCTTCCACGGGCGGTTGTAGCTACTTAAAATTAGGAGCCCTGTCTACTCATATGCCCTTATGCTATAAAAATGATACCATTATATATCTTTGAGAAATACAGATATCGAGGCTTTCCTCGTGTGTAAAATATAATATATTAAAGCCACATTACTTTTTGTCACCCACGGTAACCATTAAACGCGCGTAAAGTTAGCGATAAGGAACGAAAGTTATTAATGGTCTATAACTTATTAATGTTGTAAATTGAATAAAACACAGACAGTATAAAATCCAACTAAGAATATATGTGAAAATCGATGTTGAGATTTTTTTTTTTAACATGTTCATTTTATTTCATATTTGTTATTTCTTTAAACAGTTTTTAGGGTTCCGTTCCTCAAAAGGAAAATACGGAACTCTTATAGGATCACTTCATTGTCCGTCTGTCTGTCTGTCAAGATCTTTTTTCTCAGGAATGCGTGGAGGTATCAAGCTGGAATTCATATCAAATAGGTCTACTGTCCCTTAGAGCTGTAAAAAAAATTAACTTCTAAGCCAACGCAATCAATAGATACAGCCGCTTATGCTGCAAATTTTCTGTGAACTGAGAAGCTTGAAATTTGGTAGCAAACAGTACCCTCCGTGAGCGAGTCGGACTCACGTGGACAAGCGTATTTTTATCGAGATATAAAGAAACGAGCGTACTCCTTCTTAAAAGGCCGGCAACACACTTGTGACACCTCTGGTGGGTGTCCTTGGCCAGCGGTAATCGCTTACCATCAGGCGATACGTCTGCTCGTTTGCTTCCTATACCATAAAAAAATAACACAAAGAGTTAATTATTTACTAAAAATACACATAACAATGTTTTAAAGTCTACTGTAAAACACATGAAGTGAATATTTTAGAGACTTTGTACTTACTAATCCATTTGCCGGTGGTTCCCCGTTACCAAAAGTTGATGCCACGATTATAAGTAAAGTTTCGTGCTCAATGGAGAAGAAATCGTATTCCGACATGCATTGTACCTGTTCGAAAATAAGTTGTTTATAATCGTTTTGTAATCTTCTAAATAAGTCAATTCAATACTAATCTTTTCAACCTATAGTTAGCGTTAATTCCTTATATAATAGGTAAACATTACTGATTGCACATCGAACTCTTATTCTTCGAGTAATCATGGTTTGCTTAAATCATATACTTATTCTTAATTGCACATGTTTTACCAAAAACGTATTAAACCTCGTCATTGTTGTACAAAAGAAGATATTGACAATTCAAAACTTACCTGTGTATTAAACGCGTGGCCAAAAATAATACCTAAGTTCTTGGCATAGTGTTCAGATTTGCCTGTCTCACTAGCATACAAGATGGTCGCTCTTACTCGTTTGGATAGAGCTCTTGAAAATAGTTTAGCAGTAAATTTAACAGCTCGAGCAATTTGCCTGAAGTGAAACTTCCTTTTGACTTTTCGTGTTGTGTCTGTTTTTTTCCAGATGTAGCATTTCCAAGCCGGGTCCTGGACAAAATTGAAATAAAATAAATTCGTTCTTTGTGCATTTATAGGCATATATTTAGAAAAAGCTGGCTTATGCTTAAAACCTGTCTATGAATTCATCATACTTTTACTCAGACATTGAAGGATATTTTAATATAAAATAAATGAAAAGGAATTCAAAGTACAGTTGATATAGAAAATCCTAAAAGTATTCCTTCAAATATGACATGACATAGCCATATAGAGCTAGAAGTCTAAAGAAGCTTAAATCAGTATCGTATGTAGTCTAGGAGTAATTCCGGAAAATGATAGATTTACTACATATACACACATATTGTATAGAGAATAGGCAGATGATAATAGATGATGATGACAAGTTATAATTTAATAATTATAACTTAAACGTGACTGACTAGAATATGATTAATATCATATTCTAGTCAGTCACGTTTCATTTCATAAACAACCTTAATAAATGCTATGATAAAAGAAACACTTCATTTAACGTGATTGGAGGTATACCTAACGAAGAATTTACCGATAGTGTCAGATTCTGTTTGGAATGATCCCGGCTCAATCGACCCTGCATAATTGCGAAACGAGCAGAAAGTTGAGTAATGATCCGAGATAAATACTACAATCGGGAACGATCATTCTTAAAAAGACATATACTCTTATTAAATGTATTATTTGTAAAGTGGTTGAGGAATTTTTCCTAGGTAGGATAAATCTGAAATCGGTTACAATTGTGATTGGTTTACAGTGTCGTGGAAGAACTATAGGACCAGGTTGATAAATAGTTGTACCAACTTTTGGGAAAACCGAGGTCAAACAGTTTTTTTCGTTGCTATTTACCAAATGAGTAAATTTACGCTAACCCTCACTATTCTTCTGCTTTGGGGGAGGAACTCTTAGGGTGGCAGCTGTGTTGTAACTCTTAAGCTACATACCTACTATCGAGTGACTTGTTTGCACATTCACCCCGTACCAAAAAACAAAAATGTAAGAAGAAGATTACAATTTCTAAAAAGTTTAATCAGAATTTATATTGAAGTTAACTTTAATATTAAAAAAAGTTAAACAACTTTACCTGGTATTCGTAAGAAGGCCTGAGGATATAAAAAGCCATTTCTTGATGAAATACAGGTGTCAAGGATGACGACATCGGAGGGATGATCCAAATCCAATCTGCTGGACAGCCTCCTCTGAAAGACACCTTTGCTTACAATATTTATTTATTTAATGTTAGTAAGTTCCTTTACTGTATGAATGAAAACACTGAGTATTAAAAAATACAAGAATAACACAAACCATATTTAACATACAAATATGAAAACATTTATCTGAAGTCATTTGATAAAGTTTAAAAAAAATTAATAACGATAAACTTCTTAGACTAAATCTATGCTAATAATAAAACTGAAGAATTTGTTTGTTTGTTTGAACGCGCTAATCTTAGGAACCGGTGGTCCGATTTGAAAAAAAATTTTTTATGTTGGATAGTCCATTTATCGAGCATATATGAGCACCAATGAAGAATATTTCAAAAACGGGGGAAAATTTTCACGCTACGTGCAATATAAGACGCAAACGAGGTTGCGTGGTACCTAGCTGGTCAGCTAGTGTAGGATAATTTTCTTACCGAATTCTGTTTTCAGTTTTTAAGTGATTCATAAAAGTTTCAGAAGCCGTGTGATGGTCGACAATAGTTACTCGGTCTCGAAGGAAACTGTGCACCACCGCTATGTTCATTTCTACTAGAGCTGTATCTTTCCACAGAGGTGGTTTCGCATCTGTATCTAAACCCATTTCTGTTGCTACTTTCTGAAAATAATGCACATGTTTTTAGCATTAACAAAACTGGCCTGTTCTCTAATAGTTACCGAAGCTAAGTAAGCCAGAAGTTGGTTCTCCAATTCCCGTCCAGGGTAAATAACAGCGTGGTGCGCATGATCATGTCTAGGTATAATTATGTATGTATATTTTTTATATTACGTACCCGATTATATTTATTATTCGTCGGAAATAGCCTGCTTTTACTAAGTGGGACATTTTTAACTTGATTAATTTAGTTGTTATGCTTTTTAAGTAAGCTACGTAAACACCTGCATCTAAAGCATAGCGCTATTTCAATTTCATTATGTAATAATATTTGATAATCAATACTTACTGAATATTTTTTGTTAGACACTGGAATGCGTTATAAGTTGCCATTAAATTATGGATTCTAGCATTTAGTAGTATTTTGACAAATAAAGTCAATGGAAAAGTACTCACCTCGATCATATTGAATCTATTAATATCACAGAATGTCCTGCAAGCAATCTCGGTGCTCATATACCAGCCATTGAAGGCAGTTGCTGTAAACTCCAAGCCTCCACAATCCATTCTCATATTAGAAACCGCTGGCACAGCGTACCATTGAAGTCCTAAGTCCTTGAACCAGTCGTACCTATAAAATATATGCGTTACAATAAAATTTGGTGTACATATATTCACTTGGTGCAACAATTGATTGACGCTTTTATTTGCTTCTTCTGCTTGTTTATTTGTAACCAACTTTTGTAAACGTGATTTTTAGTTTTTTTATTTAAATTTTTCATCACGAATTTTTATATATGTAGTAGTATGGTTTCTTACGATTAGTTGTAAAAACCATTTACTTATGTGATTATAAAATTTTCGAATGTAACTTTCGAAATATGTGTTCGATTTACTTACACTGCACTTCAAAATAAAAATATAATTGGAAAACTGGATTAATAAGTAGGTAGAGTGCAGGTTTACATCTTACTTTGGATGTTCCATTTTGACTTCCATGACAATCTCCCGAGGTAAATCAAAGAATTCTGGATCCTTGCCGTCAGCTGATAACACTAGCGGCAATAAATCCCACGCAGTGCCTGGTCCCTTCCACCCAAGTTTCTGACAGACCTATAGGAAAAATAAGATATGAAAATCGATGCGTGTACGAGTGAACTTTATATTAGTGGTTATAAGTATATTAGTATATGCGATTGTCGATCAAGAAATCTCGGTATTCATTACCGAGTCGGGCCAAAAGTGTTGTTGGGTTTTTTTTTAAATATATAGATATTTCTGTTAGAATATTTTATACCTCAGTGAACTCGATTCGAGCAGGATCGCCGATGATCGTGCCATCAGGCTGTCGGTAACCAGCATAGCCAAGGAGCTGTGGATTCCATATTCTATAGTCATGTTTGCCATCTGTGCGTTGACGAAATATTGATATGGCGGAACTGTAAGAGAAATAGTCTGTTTGAATAACTGTTACTATTTAAGAAGATACACTTTTGGATGCATAAGGCTCTGATATTAGGGGGTTTGTACAGCTGTTTTCATTTTTTTAATTTAGATAAACTTATCCTTGGCAAAGGTAATCTTTTTTCTATTACTGTTTTACAGTTACTTACTTAATATTGCCTTTATTTGTGCTGAATTTGATGTGTGTGCATAGAGCTTCAAACATTCCCGTTGCCGTCGTCACTTCCCTGCAGTCGTAAATCTAGAAAATTTTACTATATTTATTACTAATACCTACTAAGCCACGAAGAATATGGTATATTGTTTTTATCACCAGCATTTATCATCTAAATCCTTGATACTTAACTATATAAAGTAGTAACAGTTTGTAAGAAGCCAATTAAGTCTTATTTCTATTAATTAGTGCATTTTTAGGGATAGGGGAAAAAAACAGAACCCATATAGGGTCTGTGATTCATGTCAAGCTGTAATTCATATCAAATACTCAGTTCTACTGTCCCTTGAAGTTATGAATAAATCAAACTTCTAAGTCAACGCAATCAAAAGACAGCCATTTATGCTGCAAATTACTACAAACTGATAATCGCAAGGAAATCAAAACCTACAGGATACTTCCCGTGAACTCAAAATCTTGAAATTTGGTACGAAGTAATGTCTCATGGCATAGATAAAGTAAAAATTTCGAAAATCAATTTTTTGTGACATCATGTAATATACCTACAGGTACGGAACTCTCGATGCGCGAGTACGACTTGCACTTGGCCGGATTTTTTAGTTAGATTAAATTTTCAATTTAGAACCCACTTCAAAGGAGTGGGATTGAAAATATACTAAGTTTTGTTGTTAGATACTATAGAACCTACTCTCATGACAAGATAAAAACGAGATAACAAGAGTGATTATATATTGAAAGGTAGAGCTAAATATTTTGGCCTTTGTTCAATTATATTTACCTACTTTTTATAAACTTTATAATTTTTTATCTATTTATTTCTCGAAGAAATGAGAATTAGACGTTATAGCAGTTGGAAAGGTCTGTTCATTTAGGTTTTTTTTTTCTAGGTATCAGTAATATCTTATTTGACGGCGAGCAGTCGAATTAAAGTTAGGGATTCCATTCCCGCCCGTTGTAAATATTGTTATTGTGTATGGTTTTTATCCACTTACATTGGATGATGATAACTAATATATGACGTTATTGTAAACATATTTAAGTAAGAACGTGTGAAGATAAAAAAGTGTCATCAAAACAAAGTCAATTTAATTATTATAAGAACACTAGCTGATCCGACAAACGTTGCTTTGCCATAAAAAGGAATACATATTTTAGGGGTGGATCCATAAAATCGCGATGGAAAAATAGGGGTTGATCGTAGAGGGTTGAAAATTCACGGTTCTATGTATTTTCTAATGCTGCATCATAATAAAATAAAAAAAAATCTAAAAATTAAAAAAAAATAGGGTTGGACTACCCTTAACATTTAGGGGGATGAAACATAGATGTTATCAGATTCTCAGACCTATCCAATATGCATACAAAATTTCATGAGAATCGTCAAGCCATTTCGGAGGAGTATGGTAACTAACATTGTCACACGAGAATTTTATACATAAGATTTACATAATATTTAGGTGATGTTGATTGTACAAAACACCACCATGTATCTACGTGGTGTGCACGTGTCTAATGATATCTAGTTTGTGGCTCGTTATAAAGTTGTAGCTTAGCTGTGCAACCCCAATTAAAAGTTAGTACGTGTGACGTTACAGCAGATTTGATGAAATTATTTCATAAAGTTGTTGACATTCATGTTTCGTTTCTATTTCTAAATTCACGATTTTTGTAAACAAATCATGGCTGCTAATTAGACTGTGATCCGTTAATGTAGTTTATCATTACAAACCCGCGCTAACTCTTATTAATTATGACTTCAAATTCTTTCACACATAACACACGACCATCTAGACTAAACAGACCTTGGAATACGGGTTCTAGTAAATAAATAAACATAACCACCTAAATGATTTATGCAAATACATACATACATATGTATATAATACATAACTGCGTAAATATTGTAAATATAAATAAGTATTCATGCATGAAATATTTGATGGTATATTAATTTTGTGGTTGCTAACCGTGACTATTATACTAAAGGTTCAATTCTCATATAGGACAAACCATGCTGTGATAACCATCAGCATTTCTTTAGCTTCTGTGTTAATTTAAATATGGTTATCAATAGTCTTCTAAATATATTTAGTACAAACAAATATGAGGTAGACCTGTATCTTGTTCAGGCGACAGTATATCAAGCTATCATTACTATATTTAAACAGCAAAAACCGTACTTCTTGCCATGACAACATTACGAATTAAACTTAAAACTTTACATACGAATATGACTAGCAACATTAGTATAACGCAATTATAGACAAGCTGAATATCGTTCTGACGTCATATTATTATAAAAACACACTTCAGAGTGATTCAATTCAAATTTCGATTCATCAAACAGAAGATCAAAGAATCCTGAGTTCTGCTCTGTCCTGAAGAATTACTAAGTATCTGGCAATACGTACAATTTCATTACTGGTACGAGAATGATGACTGCTGGATAATATGACATGCAAAAGATTTACGAAAACAAGATTTTTACACATTTTTTTACGAACCTTTTTTAATTGCTGTCAAGAATGGCAATGGGTATTTATTAAAAAAAAATTAAGGTTTGTTTCCTTTCCTGGATTGTGCTTATTTAAGCTTAGAATTTTGAATCTTTTAGATGAGTCTTAATAACAGTCAACGTGCAATTATTCCTTTTGAGCCAAAATTTAAGTGTATATGATAAATATATAGATTTATAATATCCTTTAAATGACTAACAAGGTTTGTCATAGTTAAAGTTGAATATTGGCTCTACCTATGCTCTTCTAGAATGACGCCGATCTGATCAAACTGCTGTTTTGTTTAATTTTTCAATAGAAACGCGGTTTTTTCTTATTAAGCTGTGCTATTTGCTAACTTTACGATTGTTCAAGACCCAAATTTTAGACTCTATTAATTTATTGCCATTATATTCATAGAGCCACATTATACACGATTCAAACCCCGTTATGTTTCCTCTACATTTTACATTTACTGGGCCTCGTGGTCAAGAACCTAATCTAATTTAGAAGCTTCCCAAAGCGAGTATCACTTTTTCAACGTCTACCCCATTAGCAAAAAAAGACTTTTGTAAATGGTTTTTATACACGCTACGTTTCGTATGTGGCAGTAAGTGGCAGTTTGTAATCTATTCAATAATTAAATACGAATGTTTTTCTTCGAAGGATCTAAAGTTTTATCGAAAACGATCGAACTTACTTAAAAAAAGGATAAAATAAATTGATATGATATATAGTACAAACTACTTATTTATTGTCGTCATCTTTTATACGAACTGAGTAATAATGGCTTCTAGTTCTTAGTTTAACCTGCCGTTAAGGAATTCTAGACACGTAGATAACATATTACTAGAACTGTTGTTACCTCCTTAAGCTTAGCTAATTACTTATTTAAATATAAGCTTAGGAGGCGGGACTTATTTAGAGACTTATTGCTGTAAAATAATAGTATTTTATTCCTACTGATGAGCAGTGACGAATCAATTTAAAGAAATGAAGAAGCAAATGAAGAATTAAAGCGAACAAATGAAGAATATTCACCGTTAAATTCTTCCAAGTAGCTCTTCCTATGCATCTGGGTGCATTACGCCAAGCTAACTTAGCACCAAACGATAACTCGTTGCTTTTTAAATTGTAGGTACCAGTTGAATCTAGTTCTCTCTTGACTTCTGCTATTCTTGCTCGATGCCGTGGGGAGTTCTCGCTGTAAATGTAAATATAACATTTAAAATATGTATTACGTGGAGTAAGATTTTCACGGATTTAACATGTTTCTGTAAAGACAATGATTGAGAAAATTATTGTCGCAGCTGCAGACTACTATTGTAGTCTACTAAAGCTACAATAAAGGACGTGCTCATAGGTGTTTTAACAGCATAAGACTAACTAATTGTTAGTTTTGTATGGTAAAATGAACATTTTAGTGCGTTATCAAAGTTGTAACTGCAAGTACCAAATTTACAGTTAGCTTAGGAAAATCAAGTAGGTGTACCAAGAGTTGAACCAGTACCAGAAGGTATCATAACAACAAAAATCTAAATTAGTTCAAATCACGTACGTATATATACTGCCTCTGTAATGTAGTGGTAACATATGTGAATGCTGTACTATTGAGTTCTCGGGTACGATTCCCGGGTCGGACCAAATGTTTGTATGATCTGCGAGTATTTGTTTCGGAGTTTGGGTACTTTCTACGTATAATATGTATGTATGTACGAAAAAAATACCATAACACAAGCTCTGTTTAGCTTGGGACTAGATAGCGTTGTGTGTTAGATGTCCGAAATATTTATTTATTAATATAATACTGACTAATTAATAATAAATTTAGCCACGCTTCGGCATGAATGGGCCGGCTCGACCGGAGTGATACCACGTCCTCACAGAGAACCGGTGTGCAGCAGCGCGTGTGCTGTGTTTCACCGAGTGAGTGAGGATACTCTCATACCCCAAACCCTGCTCCCATCGACCTCCCCCATCCCTATCCCCTTCTCCATCGCCTATAGGTCGGCAACGTACTTGTGATGCCTCTGGTGTTGCATACGTCAGGTCATACATCTGCTCGATTGAACCCTATTCAATAAATAATATACTGGAATACAAATAAAATACACGGCTAAAACAATTACAAATTAACAATAACTAACTAACGGAGTGTGTTAAAGTTATAATTAAAAGAAGCTTTGCACGAAAACTTACAGCGTATGACATTGTTCATGGTTTCTAACAGGTAACTAACTACTCGTATTTTCAAGCATATTATACTTTTAGGTAACTGTGTTAAAGTGCGAATAGAAACATTTTCTAAACTGATTATAGTATTTCACCTGTGCATTGAACGATAAAACTGCCTGAGGAAAATTTCTGCCTCTTTGAAGACTTCGTCTGGAGGTCGTGGTGTGTCGCCTCTTCCCGGAATGTTCATTATACTTGACTGGCATACTTTCTCTGTACATGATATTGGCTGAAACAATAGAAAAAAATTCAGAAAAAAAGCAATAAATACGTAAAATATATTTTGTTATAAATAACAAACGAACTGGAAAATGTAAGCTATGTTAGACATTTAATAATATCTTTTGATTTTTATCAATGGTTAACCTTAATGTTACGTTAATATTCGTGTCTATGTTTTTATTTATTGTGGTAGGTAGACCGGTAACAAAAGAATCAAATCCTTTTGTAGAATGCCGTCAACCAAGCCATTTTAGTATTTAAGTCGGAATTTAAATATGAAAAGAAAATAGAAAGGCTATTGTGAGAACTATTGTTTGTACTCCTTGAACGGGTCAGGAATATTTTAACATCTAATAGTGAAGTTGCAAAAGGTGTTTATGAACAGTTCATTTCTTGTCGATTTTAGATCAGACTCTAAATAGATTGCTGTACGTAATTATACAGCATATTCTCATTTATTTTATTATGCTGTATATAGCAATTCCGTACGGCATGTATATCTACAAAATACTAAATGATCGGGAGAAAGGTCGCACCCTCTCACCTGAATAATTTTTCAACTCATCGTGATCATTAATCTCTTAATACACGATACTTATTTTGGGAGCAAGACTGACGGTAATTAATGGTATATAATAGGTAATTATTTAATGTGTAATGTTTGGGAATACACTTGTCTTTTCAGAAGGTCTGAGTACATGTTATTAAAGCGGGACATGAACATATCTATTATAAGATAAAAGAAGAGAATCCTTTTATTTGTTATTGGATTTTATAAGTCCCGAGTGATTTTTATAATTCTATAGTATAGTTGTAATTTAATCTAACACGTATGTGTTCCAAGCTAAGCAGAGCTTGTGTTATGGGTACTAGACAACTGATATAAATATTTAGGTATATAATTTGTTTGTAAATACATACATATTATATAAAGAAAACACCCAAACAAATACTTGCTGATCCTATAAACATTTGGTACGACTTAGGAATCGAACCCAAGACCTCAAGCACAGGAGTCTTATACGTTACCATCAAGCCACCGAGGCATTTAAATGTAATGTATTGTAGCTACAAATGAATAAATATTTGAAATTAAATACACTACGCTACAGCGACAGCAATCAGTTTGAAATAAAAATTAATTTTAACTCGTAAGTATATTACCTCTTTAATCGACGATTTCATCATGGCTACTTGTGACATTCCGTATGTCAGTACAGACAAAGAATACATTTGTGTAAATGGATATTAGTGTATGTGTGTGTCATACGCATGATAATGCATTAAATGTTATGTTTTTGGAGATCGTTTTTTGTTTTTTCGGAAGACGGTCCCCATTTCATGTCATCCACATTTTATATATTTTTTATCATTAATTTCATCACGACGACGACTTGAAGACTTGATAATTGAAGACGATAAATACTTGACATTGGCAGAAATAGCTGATCCGAGTGATCCGGCTAGTTGCCATTCATCATAAAAAAAAAAAAAAATGTTATTTTTATTATTTTTTTTATCTACACTAATATTGTAAAGCTGAAGAGTTTCTTTATTTGTTTAAACGTGCTAATCTCAGTAACGATTCGAAAACGGTCCGATTTGAAAAATTCTGTTGTGTTGTTCAGTGTTGGATAGTCCATTGATCGAGGAAGGCTATAGGCTATATCATTACGCTAAGACCAGTAGGAACGGAGCAACAAAGAAGAATGTTTAAAAAACGGGGGGAAAATTATTACGCTACGGGCAATAATAGACGTAAACGAGGCTGCGAAGGTCAGCTAGTATTTTTATATAAACTAAAAGTGTGTAAAATTTCATACTCCTCCATCCACGCATTTTTTGCAAAAAGAGGTACTTACAAAGTTTTTGCTTTATTTATTAATATATAGATTGCCAAGCCAAGTTGATATGCCACAAACGTCAACATAATTAGAAAACTAATTAATATATGATAATGAAGTCATCTCAACGCCAAGTCCCGCGGTCAAAACAAAATATTAGCCAATAATACCAGAGATAAGACGTAAGATATTGTAGAAAGAGATTCGAAGCGAAACACTTGCGTTGCTTTGCACTATAACAGTACAAATTGGGTACAGGAACTCGTAACTAATATTGATTTCTTTGATTGATTTGATTTTGATTAATATTATTTCTTTGCCAGTATTCTTCTCATAGGGCTCTACGTATTTTGGAAACTGGAAATTATAGGTCGACACGAGTAGGCAGTAGATTTTGGTGTTTTCATCTATGAGTAATTTACCTTGACAATTCAGTACATGCTGTGGCGTCTGTTTATGATTTTTAACTGTAACTTCAATTTAACGTTCATAAATGTCACTTAGTATCTTAATTCAATAAATGATTTTGAATTTGATTCGGTGTACATGAATTAGGTATTATTTCATCTCAGCCTATTGCCGTCCACTGCTGAACGAAGGCCTCCCCCAAAGAGCGCCAACCATCCCTGTCCCGGGCAGCCCGCATCCATCCGTTGCCAGCCATTTTCTTCAAGTCGTCGGTCCATCGTGCCGCAGGGCGCCCTACACTGCGTTTGCCTAAACGTGGCAAATATTATTAATAATTGGGAATTAAATAAAATTTATTTTCTTGCACTGCTCATCATATAATGCCCTAAAATTGACCGCGGTCTAATGACCCATCATTCATCATTGTACGTTGGACTGTGGCAATTATGAGAAGTATGTCATTAAATTATCCGTAATAATAAGCTGTCAAGATACTTGTATCGTTTTGTTTTCTCAAGGTGAAGATTTAACATGACTAACGAAATAATGTTTCACACATGTTCTCATAACACTTGACGGGTTGTGAAGCGATTGATATTTATCTTGTTTCGAATACAACTTAACATTTCTTATTTTGTAGTAACTGTTTCAAACTCTTTAACACTTACAGTTATTCATTACATATCTCTCTCAGAAATCCGTTGTTTATAATAAGTAATTACAATCATTTATTTTAGACAAATTAGTTCATAGTACCTATGCATAATGTATCTATGCAAATACAAAGCTATTGCATCAATGAAATGTAAAACACCATATAAATAAAGTAAAATCAACATTATACGGCATGAAACGGCAAGATTACGTAGCCACAACATTGTCATGCCAATCAACCCGCACTCGGCCTGAATACGGGAACGTATGGCCTTAAACCTCTCCTGAGAGGAGACCCGAGACCAGCAGTGGGACATTATGCGTTGTTGATGAACATTGAAATTAAATAGCATTAAAATCAAAATCATAAAGCGTGAGCTCATATGTGTTTGGTTATTCAAAATCAAAAAGCTTTTATGTCAAGTAGGTATTTTCAGGCACTTTCAAAACGTTATTAATGACTATAGTTGTTCAGTTCTTTAGGAAAAGAACCGGCAAGGAACTCCATAAGTTACTTTTAAATAAAAACAGTTTTATTATTTTCGTGTATATTAGCAGGTCAGGTGTATTTATGCAATTAAAAAGTCAAATAGCAAAATTAGTACCTAATATCCAAATATAAAAAAAACATCCTAGAATCATGGTTGAAAAAAATTAAATGGAATCCGTACGTTTGTTGGTGGTGTGTAACCTTTCACTGTATTTCAACGACCAAGTTACTTGGACGAAACTCCAACCTCCCGGCAAAGACACTCAAAGACCAGGAACTCATTCCTAACTATGCATTTGGATGTGTCAATGGGTGCATAGTCATTTAACACAAAATAATTCGTCAGCTCGTTTGAGGGTTGGTAGAAGTTTTCTACGCCGAACCTTAAAAAAATTGCATTCAAGTTATTTTCTGGAAAAAACTTTACTTTAAAATATTTCTAAATGACCAAGTCTTTGTACCGTAGAAAGATAATATGTCATTAGTTATAATAACTTTTTTATTATAGGAAAAGTTTTCATGTGTGGGATTGAAACGCATACAACTCAGTGCAGTAGAAATGGCGAAGTGACCGTTTTAACTACTAATCAAGACTTTAGTCAACAAGTTAAATAATATAATCATCATTTCCTAAAAGTTAACCCGTAATGTGTATTTCACTTAAATACTTTTTAAAATCTTATTAACAAAACTATAGAAATTGTTGTTCAAAGCAATGACGTTTATAAGAAAATAATATTATATATTTCTGAAAACGAGAGATTGAGGAAAATATCAACTTAAATATTAGGATATGAATTATAGCTAAACAGTATTCTTTCGACATCAAAGCATTATCTATTATTAGCATAGTTTAATTTTTTTTTATACTATCCTCACGTATTTACGTCATCATATTCGTAGCAACTTATGTGACAGGTTCCAAATATATTTTCCATTATAATTGGTAGCAACATTGTAGCGAGTGTTCATTTAATGATAAAGAATCACATTATTGATTTCAAGGTTACCGCTAATTTATTCAAGCGTAAAATATGCATTAACAAATATTTAACATGACCATAATAACATTCTTGTAAATTAGAAGTTAAACATTAAAATTGTTCCTTAAAGAATTAATTGTGACCGAATAATATGGAAAACTAAACTTCCTTATGTTCAGTAGTAGACTGATAGAAGCTGTTGATGTAATGTGTGAGGTGATGAAGGGTGACTGCCGCAAATGGTGACATTACAAGCCTTGGGTGAGACGATTCAATGCCTGAATGCAATTTCGTTTGCGTTTGCGTTGCGTTTCTCCCCCTCGGCTATTGGAAGAGTTGCGATAGATCCATTCACTCTCAGTGGGCGAAGGATATTCAAAAAGATCTTCCTCGCAGTTAAGGAATAAATTAATCATTCAGCGATATAGTTTTATACTACTGTTATTTTAGTCGTTTCAAATTGATTGTATATATTAATTTTATAAAGAAGTAAATTAATTTTTTGAGGTTTTAGAGATTTCAGGTCTACTGAACCGGTTTTGAAAGGAATCAAAATATCTCAATGCTAAATATTATTGAAAGCGGTATATTCTCGGGTAACTTTACACTTTTTACAACAACAACCACGAATAACATCGCAAGGCGCAACTAGTCTAAAGTGAAAGTTCTTCTTCTTCAAGTTTCATCTCTACCACGGAGGTCGGCGACCACATGTCTGTACGTCCCCCTGTCTTCAGTCATGCGAATTAGTGTATCTGTACACACAGATACACTACAGATTTGCTCGTAACAAATCAAAATAATATAGAAATGTAGCTACGCTTGTAAACACACAGTTAAATGGACAACAATTTAACCTTGTTTATATCTTAAAAAATCTAGAAATATACTCTATTTTATTATGTATGCATGCATCTTAATCCTAGTATATATTAATATAATATTTATTTATTCATCGGTCTAAAGAACATAAATATTAAACACAATGGATCCGCTCAAATAATTATTTAGTAATATATATGAGTATTGAGTTTACTGTTAATTATTCCTGTCCGAGTGCTCATTGTGTAAATCAGGTTCACTGGAAGTAATCACGGTGGTTTCCAATCAGTGAGCTGTGCAACCTGATACATGTATATACAAAGCATATTGCATAGTAATGCAGATAACAATATGTTATCTCATGCTCATGGATATAATTTACTAGCTAAAATGTAATTTTTAACGTAATAAGTTTCTTTTACATCTTTTTGAGAAATAATGCTAATTTCTATTGGTCGTCCAATGATCATAATTTGACCACTATTCCTTGTTTTTTCATTCTTTTTAATTTCTGCACTCTCTTTTCCACAGAAAAAAGGAATATACTACCCCATTCTCCGTTCTGTGCTCTCTTTCACATAAACTTTAACTGTGCCTCATACATTATTTTTGTAAAAGGCGGTAGAAAGATTTGGTTTCACGTGTAAATAATATATAGATTACAATCGCATGATAATGTAATAAAATACACTTGCGACCAAACTGTTGTTCTTAAAACTTATCAAAGTCTTTATTGTTCTTTCTCTGATATTTATATTAAATATCGTCTATTATAAGAGTTTATGCTTTTTAAATTAAAGTGGGTAGTTAAAAAATAAACTCGTTTAACTGTTTTATGTTTGAAGGTATTTGTGCGCTAGTTATAGTTATGAACTATTTTGTGTTACGTATAGTAGCGTCCATTATTTATAGACTCTAAGTCACGCCAGTAAATGGTGATACAGTGTCACCAACTCTCTTCATCCCATGGGTATCGTAAGAGGTAACTAAGGGAACAAACTGCGTAGAAACTGATGGCCTGGATAGTGTATTAAAAGCTTCACTTTAATTTTCATCAATTTTTCCCATCAAACCTTTAGTATAACAAATCTGTTATTAAAAAGTTTTGTCTGTGAAACAAAGACTCCAACTTTCCTTTAGTCAAATGTATCCTCAGTTACCCATTTAAATGCTTGTCTTTTCCGAGATATATGAAGATCTATGATAATGATTGAAATGTATAAAGAAAAACCTATTATCACTAACTCTTAAATTAAATTTGTACGATGTTGTTAATGTTAATAATATTGCAATTAGATAAGGTATATACTCATCCTTTTTATGTACTTGTCATACGAGGTGCTAATACCGTTTAATATATTGATGGTCTAATTGTATTATGACTATCATGCTATATTTGTACTTTTGTCTTATTCACACGTCGTCTTCAAGCTATCAATTTCAGTTAGTTATTCTAACAAGTTGTTTATCGACGCCTTAAAAAGAAGCTTCGAAAAAGGGCATTTCATTGACATTAGGAAGTCTTATACAATAGACGCAGTGTTGCTTAAACTAACACTTCTTAACAATCTGTGGCCTTTAAAGTATCTAATTAATACTCTCGATGTTGCACTTGATGGAACTGGTTACTAGTAACCTTTGATAATGCTGTAGGGCGAAACCATTCAGAGTTTAAGTGGAATGAGTACAAACGAGTTTAATTCTAGAATATATATTTATAATATTGCCATGTCTGTCTTTTCATTCGGTCTAACACGGTTTAACTTATGGAGAAGTGCAAGAAACCTTAAAATAACTTTAAAATCATAAACCGGTGACGATAGATTTTTTAACCGACTTCAAAAAAGGAGGAGGTTCTCAATTCCTCTGTATTTTTTTTAATTGTGTTTGTTACGTTATAACTTTCGATTTGGTGAACGGATTTTGATGATTCTTTTTTTTATTTGAAATCTGGTGCTTCCAGTGTGGTCCCATTTCCCAACCAGTTCTTGAAGTCGTTTTCTTTTGTTGTTAAAATTTGTGATTATTAAAATTCTTCATGTTACAATACCGCGCAAGTGGATGAAATGTGCTAGCAGACTATTGACGTCAGTTGTGATGATATATACCAAACATTTCTTATGTGTTGGTCATAAAATATTAGACGTTTTCGTACACTACAATTTAACATACCTATTTCAATTGATACTGTTTAATACTCATATACTCATTGATATGTATTAAGTAGTGCCAATCAGATATTAATTGTAGGTATGTGTACGCGGCACCTACGTCGAGAATTGAATTGTTAGCCCCATAACAGCTTATACATAGTATCTAGTGTTCTACACGTATTTGCATTGATTCTGTTTGACATTCAGCGTGGATATGTAAAGTAACCACATTTAGCTCCACATTGTTGTTATATAGGCTTTGGTATCAATATCCACCACGTGGAATAAATTATAAGCTTGTCTATAACCATTCAAACCTCCTCCTCCAAATTCTGGGTCGAACCAAGTGTTTATGTGATCTACAAATAGTTATTTCGGAGTTTGGGTGTTTTCTATATATACTATGTATGTATTTACAAAAAAAAATGTTGCTATTAAGAATTTCTTGTAAGAAAACTCTAACAGCAGTCCGACCCAGGAATCATACCCAAGACCTCTTGATCGGCATTTGCTTACGCTAACCACAAGACCAACAAGGCAAATATTTGAGAATACGAAAAGTATAATTTATCAAGTTGTGCAGGTAACGATGACGTGTAATTTTAGCCATGACAATATTTCCATAGACACTGCTTTATCTACCGTATGATCAACCCATTCTAAAAGCTTTCTGTCATCCGTCAGTAATATGTAGTTACAACGCATGCTATGTTTACACGATAAGTATTAACGTACAATTACAATCAGAGAATGATTCAACAAAGATAAGAATAACATGTTGGTAATTAACTTCTTTAAATAGCTTACGGTACACCGTCAGATGTTAGCTAGGCACATAACGTTTTATTTAAGCTTTATGTTCGGCACACCCGAAGGAAAATCTGTATAATCTACCACAAGGAAGAGGTGATTTGTCAAGGTCAGGTAATTATGTCAAGCTTGCTGCATCTTCACGCTGGCAATTAGGAAATTGTATTTACATAATCATACTAATAAAGCAATAAATGTAATTTCGGGATGAAAGTGCAAGATTCTTCTACCGTGGGAGAGCCACGCTTCGACATGCTTGGGCCGGCTCGACAGGAGTCCAGGCCTCAACCAGTGTGAAACAGCGCCTGCGCTCTGTTTCACCTAGTGAGTGAGGATACCGGAAGCCCATAACTATAAATTAGTAATTTAAAAGTGTTTGTATTTGCTACCGTTGTATAAGTTGATACAATCAAACCTTGCAACTAAAAACCGCCTGAAAATAGATGTAGCGATAAAAACACCGTGTGAAATTCCCAACACAATGACATAATAGTGTTCTAAGAATATGCCGTGTGATTGTCATTGCTGTAAAATTAGATTAAATGCAATACATCTCGCCTTTATAGTTTTTTCCGTGTTTTTATTAGATAGGTCTACGAACTATAGTTATTAAAGTTCACAGACCTGAATGACAACGCTTCAAACTACATTGAAGAAATAGTCATGCGAAAACTTCGTGGAATTAAATTCGCTTAGTCATTTTTAACTTTTAAGAAAGTAGGAGGTATCTGTGAAATCCTTTTCCAGTTTGGTCACAGTATAATGTACTATGAAATCGTTGGAACTACTCGTAGCATCCTAAACTGATCAACCCATTCTTTGGCTGTTTTTATTTAGAGTTCAAATTTATTTGGTCATTTTCATCAGTAACATGGATCCATTTGGTTTTTGGCCACAAATAGAATGCCCTTTATAAAATGCAAAACTCTTAACTATATTCTGGATTTGGAATGGCAGTTAGGTGTTTTTAATTGTAAAATCTAAACTAAATTTGTATTTCATAAATATATTTGTAATTTTTTTTCACCTCACTATTGAGACAGGTCTGGATATCTTATGACATTTTTTTGCAACCTTAACTTATCCTTGGGGGTGTAACCACAATCTTTTACTCCCAACCAACCTCACCTGCACGCGGTGCACTCTGCTGAACGACAAACGAGACTCTTACGACCGACTGATGGTGGAATATCAATCCCGAGAGGCGTAACTAAATCTTGAATCGTGAAACTCGCGGGCTGGGTTTCCGCAAATCGACGTCTTCAGTGCGCCTATTTTGCATGATGGGATGGCTTTACTTGTGCCACCCCAGTTCTTCCAAGAAGCCTAGCAGACCCTTCACGTTGCCGACGACTTCAGGAAGTGACCTCGGTGATCCGAGGTGTCTTGCCCGGTATTCTGCCACCTCAGGACATGTCATAATGACATGGCCTGACCTTGTTTTGGATCCATCTGTGAAGACACTCAACTCTTTCCGGTGAAGCACTCCTCATGTAGTTGTATCTTTTACTTTTGTCAAATACAAATTGCCTGGGTACCCCTTCGGTCACCGCTTCCATGAGCGGTACCCTACTAATAGCCTCATAGAGGATTTCGGTGTGTGGTACCCTAGGCGGTCTCCAGAGATTTTGTTTCTTTAGCCGCACTGCCGCAGCTAGAGCCTCCTGCCTTATAAAGAGGTGGAGAGGTGGTAAACTTTACGGCTAGACATCGCATCTCATCTGGCACAACTTGAGGTGGAACTTGGGAAGATTAGATGGCATATCTTAGGGTTATGTGAACTCTCGACTCAGGTCACCCGATCGAGGCTGAGTATTGACTTTAAGGTCGAACATGTCCGTTTAATGAAATCCAGGCTCCGACTAACTCCGCTCCAAGCCGCGATGGAATCTAAAAAAATCCAATGAAATCTGAAAATCCGATTTGCTGCCATAGAAATCACAAGAGACGTGAACCAGATCTTTGAAATCCTGTTCCGAATCGGTTCAGATGGTCCGGATGCTCAGGGACGAAAGTACAAGATTTTGTCAAATGCAGCGTAAAAGCAGGAAGTCGAAGCTTTCAGAGAGGACACTAGGGCTAATGAAACATATAGATGTAATGAATGTTTGCAGAATGTCATTGTATTACCGTATTGTTTTCTCACAGCTAACAAAACACGCTTAACCTTAACTTCTTTTAAACTGTGAAGGTTAGTCTGTTTGTTTGTTAAACCAAGGCCGCTAACTACTCAAGTGACCATCAGACTGTTGTGTAGATACCTACTAGTTAAATTTGAGACTCAGCTTAAAGACAATTTACTGTCAACTAATTAGGCGTTTTATTTGATTATACATACCTGTGTACTTCGACATGTTGACATAAAAAAAGGTCAGATAGCTTTTATTTCAAGTAAGCTTTTTTAGATAGTTTCGAGCACTACATTCATGATTTTAGTTGCGCGGTTAATAAATGATATTCTTACGGAGAAAAGCTAACCAAATTTCTTATAATACTATATGTAAATAAATATTTACGGGGACTCTTACAAAAAAACTTGTTTTTTTTGTCGTATTTTTCTTGATATTTATAACGGCAACTGGTTGACGCTTAAAATGTACATATAGTACGGAACTCAAAACAAAACGGACTCGCACTTATCCATTTTTTTTGTAATCTTCCCAAGTTGATGCTTCAACAAAATGAAGAACTAAATAGGCACGCTACCAGAATAAAAAAAGGGGAACTTTAAGAAGTTCCGGTACGAAATATAATTGTTATGTGGTCTTTGGCTATTTACATCTATATTAGACGCAAGAAAAAGCTTGTTATCCTCACCGAGTTGGATATCAATCACACATATGCATACAATAGTGTGTTGTGTAACGACACCATATGTAATGACATACTTGATGAAAACATAGCTTAAATACACATATTTTGACAACTGCTTACAAGTAACACATCGTAAAACAAAGATTAGCAAGTTATTTTTAAGTTTTCGTTTTGTTTTATTTACAACTACATATGATATTAATCTTTGTCCGTGGTGTTCCTCGAGTTAACATAGACTTTACCATTTATTTAAGCACTACGCCGGAGTACAGGTATGTAAGGTTCTTTATGTCCTTTTTTGTACACTAGACGTACACATTTCATGATTAGAGGCTGACTAAATAAATTGTGAAAGTAGTTAACATACCAACTATAATCTATTGATTAGTTGTTTTAATAAATTTATTTTCCATAAATTTACTTAAAATACCTGCTACGTATCTATATTATGTATCGTTTAACCCTTAACAACCCACAAGTGTCTTGCGGACACAATTTTGCGTTTATGTTTTCATAAAAACTAAAGTATTTATTTTTATGAATCGGCCTTTTATCTAATTTATCGCCAATGTTTTACGAATCTAAATGTGCAATGAAAATATTTGTAGCATGAATAATTTATTATTTTTGGTTAATAAACGAAAATAGTACTTCATCAATCCAGAAGTGTCCAACAGACACAATAACATTTTGTTTGATTCGAGTGTGAAGGTAGATTGTTTTTATTTACATTTACTTATAATCTTATGGTATCGGGAGGGCAATAGCGGCTGCTAGACCTTTGTTTGTGTTATAATCGTAGTCTTTGTAATCGTATCACGTATCAGTGAAAAACGATGATGAACAATTATGGAGTGAGAGTGATGATGTACCATTACAAGAATACGTCTCAATTGACAATTATAAAGGAAAAGATGGAACAACTTGGAAATCAGAACCTGACAGGCAAAGCCGAACGCCTCGACACAACATAATTCGCGGTGGTATTCATAAGGTGATTCTTCCTCCAGGGCAAGCTATAATAGATCCGAGAGACAGTTTCAACCTTTTTTTTTCGACTATCAAGTATTAGAAATAATAGTAAAATATACCAATACTGAAGGGCTTAGAGTTTTACAAAATCGATGGAAATCAATAGACAAAATCGAAATGCAAGCATTTCTAGGTCTTTTATTGACTATAGGCGTCAATAAACAGGGCGGTGTGGATTTTAGAGAATCCTGGGACACTATCTTTGGCAATCCAATACATCGACCTACAATGGGAAAAAATAGATTTGCTTCTTTATTACGATTCTTAAGATTCGATGATAAAAATACTAGGTCCCTGAGAAAGTCAAAAGATAAACTTGCACCTATTAGAGAATTATGGGAATACGTAAATCAAAACCTGAAAAAGTTTTATTTGCCTGGAGAAAATCTCACTATTGACGAGCAGCTTGTACCTTTTCGAGGACGCGTATCATTCAAACAGTACCTACCCAGCAAACCTGATAAGTATGGTATGAAAATTTGGTGGATCTGTGACAGCAAAACTAGTTACCCCCTATTTGGTATACCATATCTTGGAAAAGAAGGACAAAACAGGGCGGAAAATTTAGCGTACAATGTAGTCAACCAGTTATGTGAACCATACTTCCGAAGTAACAGAAATGTTACTTTTGATAATTATTTCATGAGTATTGATGTCGCAAAATCTTTGACACAAAATGGTCTTACAATAGTTGGAACATTGAGAAAAAACAAGACGTGTATACCTCCTAATTTTCAACCCAAGAAAACCAGCGATATTGAGTCTTATGTATTTGGATTTTATAAAAATATGACATTGGTCTCTTATGTACCAAAAAAGAATCGTGCTGTAATTTTTTTGTCTACGATGCATCATGGAAAGGAAGAAGATGTGAACAAAAACAACAAATCTGAAATAAACTTGTACTACCTACAACTCCACCAAGGGAGGTGTCGATATACTGGACCAGATGGTTCATGAGTATACATTTCGGCGTAAAACAAATAGGTGGCCAATTGCATTTCTTCAAAATATTATAGATGTTGTTAGCATTGCATCGCTTATTATATGGAAAAATATACATCCTGATTGGAACTCACGTAAAAAAAATACACTTAGAAAACTATTTTTACGTGAAATCGCAACCGAGTTGGTAACACCTCATATACGGAGACGAAGCACGAAAGGACTAACAAGTTACCAGCAAGTAAGCAGCCATGCAAGACGTGGCAGGGTCAAATCAGGAAGCTACTCAATCATCTGAACCTGCTGCGAAAAGGAAGAAGCGTTGTTATATTTGCCCTTCGAAATTATCAAGGGCTTCTAAACAGTGTTGTGATAAATGCAATCGCAATGTCTGCTCTGAACATTCTGAAAAAAAGGTATTTGTAATATCTGTAAGTAAATAGGTGTAAATATACATTACTGAATACATTATACTGTCTTTTTCATTCAAAATATCTTTCTTTTCTTTCATCACACCTTACATTTATAAAATGAGTCTGTTGGACACTGCTGGTCAGTTACGTCACAAAAGCATTCTGGATAGTTAAGGGTTAATGCTGGCTTTTATTTCTTTAACGACGATTCTTATTAAGAAATCTATGACTATCATTATGTGTTACTTATTCAATTTTATTATACTCTTTTAAACTCAACTAAGTAAATAATAACATTCCGGCCAAATATGTTTTTGAATTGTGAATAATTGTACTATCGACAAATTTGAATGATGACCCACTACAACTTAGTTTCTTACAGACATTCAAATCTTTTTATTCAAAAGAAAAACATTCGTTCTGAGTTATAGTGGAAGTGCATGGATTGAATATATGATTATTACTGTTTTATCTGACGTATACTGCAGTAACGTTAAAATAAAAAAACTGTATAGATCTCCGAACGGTATTGACGTAGCTTGCTTAATATTTAAAATATCTTAAGTGTGGCATATACTGTGAAGGAGGGAAATCTTTAATGTTTTGATGATTTCAAATGATTTATCGACAAAGTGGGTCATGATTCAAGTTTATTGATAGTACCTACATAATATTAATGCTACTATGTATTTATATTATACCCATATTTGTTTTATTTCATCACACTACCTACACGTAATACTTATTTTTAATCATTGTAATGATTTCGTCAGTTTTTTTAGTCAGTCGATAGTCCTTGAAATGACAATCATAATGCAACATAACAACAGTATAACATAACCATATTATATCAATCTTGTCGACGTATCAACAGCTCGTCGGTATTCCCAGCATCCGGTTCAAACACGCAAAGGTGCAAAAAGAGTTCTATTACATGTGTACATAAAGTATTATATAACTTGAACATGTTTTTAGTTACATTAATACTTGATCGTTTTGGATAATGGATGCTGATGCTTCATGGTCAGCGATTTGCTATAGGCAAATATTATTAGTCAAATATAGTTCCTTAAAATTCTGGCAGCTATATACATACATACAATCACTCATACATAAGCGAAGAAGACGATGGAGCTAACGACATAAAATGACCCGATTTTGACTCCTATTTTTTTCTTCCAATTATATAAGTATTTAATTAATAAAATGTACCTTTAAATACAAAATCTTCAACATATTTAAATGATTTAATGTGCAAACCATTATCAATGTTTTTTTTATTGAATAGTAGACAAACGACCAGACGTATCGCCTGATGGTAATAAATTTTTGCCGCTCATGGACACCCGCAACACCAAATCAGAATCATTTATTTAATTAAGATACTAAGTGACATTTATGAACGTTAAATTGACACCAGAGGCGTCACAAGTGCGTTGTCAAGTCCTAATTCTAGAGGAAATTTTTGGGCCTCCGATGTTATTACTCACTCAGTGAAACACAGTGCAGGTGCTGTGTCACACCGGTTTTATGTAAGGCCGTGGTATCACTCCAGCCGAGCCGGCCCATGCATGCGAAACGTGGCTCTCCCGCGGTGTAAACATTTCATTAGAAAGTCGTGATATTGGCCTTACACTATAAATAAAACTGAAATACAATATCAAAATTGTATATTGCAGTATAAATAGTTATTAAGCAGTTGAAATACTTTTGTATCAATAAATTTTATTCTCTTTTTAATTTTTTAAAAATTAAACGCACCTTTTGTTTTGTGTGTTGTTAAAAACAATTAAATGATAACGTTTGAAAGTGCGAAAAAATAAAAATTTGACAATTTTAATACCATCTTTCCTCTTTCATCTACGTTTACTAATATGTTATGTGGAAAATACGTCCATTAAAAATAAAATTGATTGAACAGTTTTAATGTGGTATACATTATGAGTAATAAAATGAAAAATGCCTTTCAAACACATATATTAACGTAAGATACCGTTGAAGTAACTAACGAATAGAAATCCAAATAATCTATACTAATATTAATGTATTAACTAGCTGTCCCGGCAAACGTTGCTTTGTCATAAAAGGGAATATATGTTGTAGAGGTGGGTCAATAAAAATCGCGATGGAAAAATAGGGGTTGATCGTAGAGGGTTAAAAATCTAGGGTTGTATGTATTTTCTAATGCTGCATCATAAAAAAATAGAAATTAAAAATTTTGTCAAAAAAATTAAAAAAAAAATTTAGGGGTGGACTACCCCTAACATTTAGGGGGATGAAAAATAGATAAGAACCGATTCTCATAGATACCGGATAATCACAAAAAAAATCATCAAAATCGGTCGAGCCGTTTCGGAGGAGTTCGATTACGCACCAACACGACACGAGAATTTTATATAATAGATTTAGGGGTGGACTACCCCTAACATTTAGGGGGATGAAAAATAGATAAGAACCGATTCTCATAGATACCGGATAATCACAAAAAAATTCATCAAAATCGGTCGAGCCGTTTCGGAGGAGTTCGATTACGCACCAACACGACACGAGAATTTTATATAATAGATAATAAAGCTGAAGAGTTTGATTGTTTGTTTGAACGCGCTAATCTCAGAAACCGCAGGTCCGATTTGAAAAATTCTGTCAGTGTTGGATAGTCCATTTATCGAGGAAGGCTATAGGCTATATATCATCACGCTACTACTAATAGGAGCGGAGCACCAACAAAGAATGTTTCAAAAACGGGGAAATTTTCACGCTACGGGCAATATAAGACGCAAACGAGGTTGCGTGGGTCAGCTAGTATAAGATATGATTGTGTTTTTTCTTCATTTCATTGATTCATAACGTATACTTGAATATGGATACTAGAATTGTAAATAATAAGAAAAACAACTGTAACGTCAGCGAAATATCGAAACCATAACTTGGTATCTTCTATTCTAATATTATTAAGAGGTAAAAGCTTGTAAAGTTGTGGGGGAAAAAGATCTCTGGATCTAATGAACCGATTTTGAAAATTCTTTTACCAATTTAAATATGACATAAACCGCGGGCAACGCCGCTGGGCGAAACTTGTCTAAAAGTAGCCTAAGTTACTCCTTGTATCAAGTTAAGTTAATTTGAATCTACGAGTTAAGATAGCAAATCGAAATATCAATACCGTGATATCCGACATAAGTATGGGCAAAAGCTAATATATTTTAAAAATGATTAAATCCATATCCTTTGTTGTCTAGTAAAACAAAACATATTATTGTTTGCTATTCTGCGATAAGAATATTATGTCAATACTAAGAAAGCAATTCATAGTAGAACCAGTTTTATGGAACAGATCGTCTGTATAATTTTAATTTTACGTTTCTAAATATTCGTTGTAGTGTCGTAGTATTACGTTTGACTTTTCCTGTTGAGAAGATACACAAAACAACCGGTTACAAGAAGGTGACGTTTAATATATTAGCGTATAAGATTAATGGCTCTAATTATTAATTTATGCTTTCCTTAACCTGAGTAGGTGTTCTGCTTTACGGTTTGTACGTATGAGCAAATGGGTTACTCTTAAAAAAACGTAGTAAAACTTTGGGGCAAACTATAAACTTATTAATAAGAAACAGTAAAGGAAAACAATAGAAATATGAAATACAACTCGATCGAAGTTGCGACTGAGTAACATCGTTTATAGTTTATTGGTGATATTGTAAATACTGCGAATTTCTACAAGTGTGGTATTGTATTATACCATATTTTCTATTTTCCCTTAGTATTACTTGAGTCTAATAAATCAAAGTTAAATTTTAAGAGAAACAAAAGTAGTTTTACCGTGGGAGAGCCATGCTTCGGCATGCATGGGCCGGCTCGACCAGAGTGATACCACGGCCTCACAAAAAACAGGTATGAAATAGCGCTTGCGCTGTGTTTCACCAAGTGAGAGAGAATACCGAAGGCCCATATTTCAACCCCCCCCCCATCCCTCTCCCCATTCCCCAAAAGCTGGCAACGCACCTGTGACGCCCCGGTGTTGCGGGTGTCCATGGGCGGCGGCAATCGCTTACTATCAGGCGATACGTCTGCTCGTTTGCTACCTATTCCATAAAAAAAAATAAGTCACAACATCGTGCCGAAACTTAGATTTTTCTTAAAATATCATTGTCCGATGATGACAAAGAAAATTACTCTTTAAAACAGACTGACTATAAAAAAGCAACGGAATTTAAAAAGGTAAGTTACTTGCCTAAAAATTTCGCCAAAATTAGCCTTTGCACGAGTTTAAAAATAAAATACGTAAAATTTAGATTTTCGTTCTTATCCCAAGTGGTTATCTGAAAAATGGACGTTAAAGTTTTAGTTTCATTACTACAACTTTTACATTCTACTTTTTTCGAGAGGTATTAGGTCTAGTTCATTGATAAATGTGGGAAAATCATGTTCAACCCTTTAAACTTTATTCAATTTCATTGTCGTATGTTGGATCGAACTTAATAATAGCGTTTTACATATTCTTCCATTTTATGAAAAAAAAAGTTGCGTGTACTAGCGTACACTCGTAAGAAGTGAAACTTCTTTATGACGTTATTTTTCAAAAAATAAATATCATATGTCGACGTAAGGTATAACGACAAAAGACTTATAAACCAGCAATATTCGTGACAATTCTTATTTCAAGTGCAATAAAAGTTAAGGAGCGAGACCTGAGTAAATATTTCGCGATCTGTGGTGTGAATGAAGTAAGTTTGTGGAATGTGATGTGTGTAGTTATTTATAATGTGGACTAAATAAAATAATATTGTTTGTAATGTGATATTTCATTGTAGTATTAATTTGGTCCTGTTTGTGTTTGAAAATGTTTTTTGTTTTATTTCATAAATTTGACGCGTAACGTAACGGATAAATGTTACATGTAACGTAACGGATAAATGTTACGCGTAACGAAAATATGTTACACGTAACGTAACGGATAAATGATACGCGTAATGAAAAAATGTTCCACTAAATATTTTGACAACCCCGATAAAGAAGTTTCACTTCAAAAATAACACTAAATCTTATCTGCCCTTATCTATTTAACTACGAATATCACAAGTTTTAAAAAAAGTAACGAAGCCTTTAGTCATATCTAGAGACTCGACTTACAAAGAAAATATAAAATTCCTCCTTTTATCTAATTACTTTTTGATATTTTAATATACACCATAATAAAAACAATTGGAAATTTAGGTAGACACATGTCCTATATATATTCATATGAGGGAAATACGATTCGGAACAATGCCAACATCTGTGATATCTTGTACAATTTGGCCTAATTAATATGATCAGCTCAAAAGTTTCAGGTATTTGCATATTGAACTGCTAACTTTGATCGTATTGAGCTCAATGTTTAGATTAGATGGAGGTCATTGTATGAGAAAGGATTCGGTGTGATTGTTCATGCACCTGCTTGTAAATACGGGGAAGGTAGATATTAAATCATATCAATAACTATGTAAATCGCTTCGAGTAAGATTAATAGAGCATTTGTTATGACTAATTCAAACTTCCTAACTAATATTTAATGTGAAACTAGAATTATATTTGTGTTGTACACCTTATAAGAAAATTAAAAAAAAAATATCAAGAAAACTCCACATTGAGAAGAAAAAAAGAAGTATCTGTTAGCTTACAAAATAATATAATTTTTTTTTAATCTTAATTAATTTAGTGGCTTTTATTATAAAGTAATATGTTAGCCCCATCGTGGCTTATTCTATAATACTAACTACCTTGGAGACAGACGAAGTCGTTGTTGTGCAAATATCTCAAATAGGTCTAACGCCGCATCTGTATTAGGATTACTTTAGATAGTGATGAAAAGACCTACATCATACACATTAAAGTTATATTTGCACATCAACGAGTTCCTTTGGTTTTGATAATAAATAATAAAACATGATAATCGTTATTTTCAGACATTTAACACACAACGCCATCTAGACTTAACCTAAGCAGAGCTTGGGTTGTGGGTACTAGAAAACTGATATAAATACATATCTACTTTTTTTTTGTAAATATATGTTCATATACATGGAAAACACTCAAACTCCGAAACAAATATTTGTAGATCATACAAACATTTGGTCCAACCCGGGAATCGAACCCGAGTTGGACCACTACTACTGCGCCACCGAGGAATTGGTTGGTTAGTAGTAGTTATTTAAAACTATACTTATGAAATTGAAAGAAGAGACGATTAGGAAATATTAAAAATAAAAGAAGTAAAATTGAAAAGAATCTATACTAACATAATTGTACAAAAAACCTTTATTTTTTAAGATTCAAGTATTATTCTGTGTGAATTTCTTGTACTTAACTATAAAGAAGTCCTTACTTTAATTACGCCGATTAATTAGCTCTACGTTTAGTACGCAGACTGGCAGATCCATGTACTATTTTCACACATGTGAAATGATTTTTAAAACAATTCCGGGTACCGATAATTTACTAATGTATACTAACAAGATGTTCGGGAAACTAACTCATTATAGAAATAAGGCCCTGAACAAAGCTTTGTTAATAAATTAACAAGTCACATGTATGTAATTCTCACGGGCGTCATCGCGTCCTTTAGTAGCGCTAGATTTTTTTAATGTACTTGTTGTAACTTTGAAGTGGTTGTTGACGCGATTTTATAGTATTCATAGCCTCTATATAGATACAAACTGTATTTAGTATATTATTGTTAAGCAAATAATGTTAATCTGTTTTTTTTTTAAATTTTGATACGGCAAACGGAACGCACCTACAGACAATTGGATGAAAGATAAAGTCCGTCTGTGACTATTTAAAAAAAAATCGACGGGTTGCACTCCGGGAGTGCCGGCAGAAGTGAAAACTTGAATATTAACGTTGTGCATTTTTGATATTTTGGAATGGTTAGAGAATAATTTTGTACGAATTGCTTTCATTATCAGTATAAAAGTACTATTATTTATGTGGTGGAATACAATATTCATTTATTGTGCTATCGTACACAAACATGACAATTTATATTACATACACACACGAACATTCGCGCAAGCGCTCTGCGCCGCCTGTCCTCTCTCCATCCGTCTTACGAATTTTCGATCAGGTCACGTGACCTGACGCGAGTTTATACGTCCTCTCTCCATCCGTCTTACGAATTTTCGATCAGATCACGTGACCTGACGCGAGTTTATAAATTTTTACCCATTCCAAAAAAGTACACAGCGCCGCTAACGAAGTTTTCACTTCAAAAAATGACAACAAATAAACTTATTATTTAAAAATAACTTGCGTTCTAGGAAATCGTCCTCTAAATTTTTAACTATTTTAAACAATTAAATTAATATTTGCTCGCCTCATAGTAATATTGTAACGATTTATGAAAAAAAATGTTATATCTAATAATTACGTCAACCTACATTAAATGAAAATGAGACAGAAAATAAAAATATTACAAAATTTGAATAACTGAAAATTGAAATACAAATATTGTAATTTCTGTATTTCATTGTCATCATATCAGCCGTAAGAAGTCCACTGCTGAACGTAGGCCCACCCTATAGATTTTCGACCGGTCGGTATAAAACAAAGCTTTGTTAATAAATTAACAAATCACATACCTATATGTAATTCTCACGGCCGTCATCGCGTCCTCTAGTTGCACTAGATTCTTTAAATGTACTTGTTGTAACTTTGAAATGGTTGTTGATGCAAGTATTTATATTTGTATACTTACGTATATACTCGTATTTTTTTATCAGCATTCACAGAAGAATAATTTAGTATTTATTTCTAAATTTTAATTATCTACTACTACTAATACTTGTAGATACTGCACACTGCACTGCAAAAATAATAAAAACCACTGATTCAGACATAAAAGTTCAACTCATTGTTGCAACCTTCGCCTTTTACAAATTGAGGTACTACCTGTTAACAGCATCAAAAATGCCGCAGCTGACCGCAAACATATTACCAATTTAACATAATCAAAATACAAATTCATTTGTTTCGCCATTGTTTTCAAACAATGCCTTATGTTGTAACTGTATAGATGATTGTTTCTGATTGACTTTCAACTAATAATAATTACGTTGATTGTATCTCCGCATGTACTCTGCTATTGCAATATTGACTGAATTTATTTTAATGAATAGATATACCTATTATATTTATATATTTCATTTCTCTTTAAAGGATTTCCAATCGAAATAACTTTGGCAATATTTAATGCTTAAATGATGCGGATTAAAACTATATTCAGACAAGAAAATGTTTTAAAAACTGTAATAGTAAAAATATTCTACTACATTCACACAACGCCATCTAGTCTCAAACTAAGCAGAGCTTGTAATATGGGTACTAGACGACTGATATAAATACATTTATACTTTTTTTTTGTAAATACATACATTATATACATAGGAAATACACAAACTCCAAAACACATATTTCCGTATCATACAATATTTTTTTCCGACCCGGGAATCGAACCCAAGACAGCAGAAACATATGCTGCCACTGCGCCACCGAGTTAATATTAAATCTACAACAATAACCAAAGTATGTAAAAACTTTAAATTCATACAGAATATGTGACCCGGGCCATTACAAATACGAGTATATTGACACCTTACTCATCAATATCGGTTCAGTAGTTTAGGCGCTACGGTGGAACATATAAACATTCATAGACTTTTTTTTATGTGTAGCCCTGCCAAAATGACTCTACTGTGCCTTTTGAAAAACATAAGCAAATCCTAGAGTGGTGGTCACCATACTCATTGCGAATGCAGACAATGCAGCATGGTGACCCACACCATGGCGGCCTAGTGATGCTTCTGCGTCTTTGGGCCTTCAGTCTCGCACTAACTAACGAAATACGAATGCACGAACGCTGTCATTTTACGTTGATTTTCTGTGCGAGTATCGCCCTGGTCGAGTCGGCACATTCGTGCTGAAATCAGCATGGCTATACTACCTTTTAAATACTGCCTAAAGTATTAGCTTTGATCGAAATTGCTATATTTGTATATGCTATTATGCATTGTTTTTACTTCGCAGTAGGCGGTTAAAAAAGTGACTGCAACAGCAGCACTACAATAAAACTAATTAGAAATTCTTTATAATTTTATTTACTTATAGCTATATCCTAATTGTATACACAAAATAAAAACTTAACAAAAGATGAATTACAAATTTGTAGACGTAACAATTGGCGGCCTTATTACAAATGGCGATTTCTAAAAAAAAAATATATTCTAATTTTTTTTTCCCAGACCGTCTTTTAATTGATATTGATTGTTTATGGTTTTTAAAGGAGTTTATACATCAGTCATACAACATTACGTGAATATTAAAACAGTTAATAAATAAAAAAATGCATACTTTCCCTTACATACGAGTACATACACACTTTAATATTTATTACCCTAATCCATGAATGGGAATGAAAGTTTGCTTGTTACGCTTTCACGCGAAAACTACTTAACCGTTCATCATTAACTTTGTACACATATTGTTGAAGGTATCAATAACATAGGATACTTTTATTAAATTTGAGCAAAGCCACGGGCGAAAGCGAGTATATAATACAACCAAAATTAATATGATTCTCGATTTTAAATATTTATATACACTTTTAATCGGTATGCAAATATTATATCTGATAAATAAATGTCAAAGTTTTATTATTTCGCAAACCACAATTATTAGCGAGTTATTATGTACATGGTGAACAAGATTTATGCAATACCGGTAAATGAGCGGAATCGGACAAACCTGTTGTCGGGGTTAAAAACGATGCGATAGTGATGCAATTACGATGTAAATATTATTCTGATGAAGGTTTGCACAACAATGGTTAAATTTTTTTAAAAAGTAACAGCACGGTTTTTGCAAATACAGATGTCGCGTCGCCGCGTCGGTGTAATTGTAGAGTACTTGACTTCGAAATGTAGAAACACTTCGCCGGTCGCAGGTTTAGATAAGAATTAAATAGTGCCGTGCTTTATCCGTGGTTTATAGTTTTAAAGTTGAACTATTGCACGACTGTATGTGTATACAGTAAGTTTAAACTTTTCCTTTTTTTGACTATAGAATGTATGGAAATATAAACAAGATTTTACCAAGGGCTTGATTTACATTATGCTGTATTTTCTTAAACAATTCGAAATTATAAGCATGGATACTGGAATCTTATGTTTAAAAATCAATACTTATTCGTTGTATTAGTTTCATTCAAAGTTTTTTTTGAAGTGAAAACTTCTTTAGCGGCGCTGTGTTTTTTTTTGAAAATGTATAAACTCGCGTCAGGTCACGTGACCTGATAGAAAATTCGTAAGACGGATGGAGAGAGGACGTATAAACTCGCGTCAGGTCACGTGACCTGATCGAAAATTCGTAAGACGGATGCCGAGAGGACAGGCGGCGCAGGGCGCTTGCGCGAATGTTCGTGTGTGTATGTAATATAAATTGTCATGTTTGTGTACGATAGCGCAATAAATGAATATTTGTATATGCTATTATGCATTATAATATATTCCACCACATAAATAATAGTACTTTTATACTGATAATGAAAGCAATTCGTACAAAATTATTCTCTAACCATTCCAAAATATCAAAAATGCACAACGTTAATATTCAAGTTTTCACTTCTGCCTCCCGGAGAGCAACCCGTCGATTTTTTTTTGCTTTATTTAATCTAAAAATGTATCAGTATGTATATACATATGTTATGTACCGTCTGTATGTAGGGGTACATAACATTTATGTATATAATACTATTTTTCATACTTTAATTCTCACTAAGAATATTATTTATAGGAATAACTGTAACATAAAAATAAATTTATTATTAAAACTATTTTGAAAACCTCTATTTATTAAAAGTAAACGTAAAGACGCTTGACCTTAAACCTCTCCTGAGAGGAGACCCAAGGTTAGTAGTATCAGTATGGGTCGTTGATGAATGTACAGGAAACCTAGAACGAGAATAGGCCTCCTCCAGTGATCCCCATTTGACTCTGTCTTGCGATACTCTCCAGTTTGCACCAGGTTCTTTTTTAAATTTCATTTCCTTATCTTGCATTTTTTTTGTTTATTTTAATTTTATCATGTTAAGTTTTTTGGAGTTTACTTATTATTCTCAAAACTTCTTCTAGTTCTAGCGATCGTATGTCGAGATTCAATCATAAACTTAAGCTCCTATATGTGAATGTTCTTCTCTGTTAGTGTACTCATTGGAGGGACCCATAAGATAAAAAAAAACATTAAAAGAAATGATCAGAAACATTTATATAGATAAAGTTGTAACACCAAACATATAACTTAAAAGTTAAATTTGAATTTCAAACATTTCAAATTACCTAATTGGTCAATAAAGCCGTTAAAAATATCGTGATATAATAAATAGCCGATCAGGATGAGGAAAAAAATGAAACAAAACAATCGCCTTCATTATCAGTCACAGCGATCAAGCCTATTCAGCGGCCGCAAAATGGAATGAGTAATCGTACTCCATACGAACGTGATCGGTGTGATAGATACTCGTACTTTGTCCCTGCGGGTGGGCTAATAAATAATTGAACTTGATGCAAGTTCAGCCACGCTAAAAGACAGTCATAATTATATCCGTATTATGTATAAGCTGAAATATCGTTATGTGATGGATAAATCCGGTCCGGTTTAATATTCAAATAGACGCACAAATAAGATCTTACAAATTTTCTTTAAACTATTGTGTGTTCTTAATATTGCGTCGAAATACACAAATTTGACTACAAATCTTAAACTTTAAGAGCCTTTATGTTATATTATGTTAAAATACTTTGTCTATGTATTGAATGTTTTAAACGCATAATTTTTTTTACCTTGCTCAATTGAGCAGCTTAGGTTATATTGAACCGAAAATATAGTTCTTAGAAGACGTCATTTAAGTATTTTGGATAGCATAAGTGATACGAAATAACTGCCGCATAATGTCTCACATTAAGAAACTAGAATCTTTAACGTGAAAATGCAAGTCATTGTCTTCTAGAAGATTGTCATCTTTTAATCAGTTCATCAGAAATCGAGTGAACAATTCTCTTTAAACTGTAGCTGTACATTGAAAGTTAATACTTAATAACCATTAACCAATGGTCGCTAACCAATCTAGATTTTATATACGCATTGTACAAAGTGCATTGAACTCTCATTGCAACTGCATTGTAACAGCTTTTATGGTTTATAGAAGTTTCAACGTATGTAATATAGTGGTATTTCGAAAACTAGAGTTGATTTTATTACAATCTCTATGATTTGGTGTTATTCAAACTCTTTGGAAAAGTTTTAAATAACGTTTTAAAATAATGGGTAATAATTATGATTAAAGATAAAAAATATGCCCTTAGCGATATGCCTAGTGTATGTTTTTTTTTTTTTTTATTCAACAGTGGGCAACGAGCAGACGTATCACCTGATGGTAAGCGATTACCGCCGCCCATGGACACCCGCAACACCAAAGGCGTCACAAGTGCGTCGCCGACCTTTGGGAGATGGGAAAGGGGATGGGGGGAGGGGTTGGGGTATGGGCCTCCGGTATCCTCACTCACTCGGTGAAACACAGCGCAAACGCTATTTCACACCGGTTTTCTGTGAGGCAGTGGTATCACTCCGGTCGAGCCGACCCATTCATGCCGAAGCATAGCTCTCCCACGATTTAAAGTACATAAATGTATATAATACGTATGTACATAAATGTATATAATACGCTTTGGTGTTAGGATAAAAAGTATACCGAATCTAATATGAATATCATAAAAAAAAACATCTTTACGAATACTTCCTACAGAATTAATAAAACATTAACTTAAAGACTTTAATGATTCATTATGTTACTAAATGTATCTACATATTACTTAAGGATTGACTGACATATAGCGGTTTTGACTAAAACATGATAACATACCTTTATAATTACAAAACATCTATATACACATATATACGTACCGATAATATTGTTGTTGACGTATGCTAACGAGACTTTCCTTTGAACTCGTTTTAATTACAGTCTTATATCGATACCTGCCAGTACTCACAAGACAAAGACAAGATGGTAACATCCTCATTACCAGATATTACTTATGTAGGCTTTATAAAGCCTTTGTGAAGATAACAGCGTATTAAGTTACCTTATTTCTATCACTTTTCTAAGACAGATCATTATTTTTTAATATATTTATTCGTAATCTGAAGAAAAATGAGTGTCAGTGTTTCATAAAATCGTGCTATGTAGAGAACTTGTGACATTTTACTAAGACACGAAGTAAAAGTAATTTTAATAACTTTATGTGCTCTCTACATTTATTTCAAGGTATATTTTTCACGTTGTAGTTACTTTCAATTAAAAAGACGTAAAAAAAAGTCTTTCAAGCAAGTTGTATATCGTCTCAAAATTTAAGCTCAATCGGTGAAGAGTTTTTGAAGGCTGCCCAAATTAATTAAAACGTTTTTATTTAGGTATGTTTCTAAATTATATAACACATAGGTATCATAACTAAAAATTATTCATTAACTACATCTCACACTAACGTGAGTTGAGTTGTCTACAGAGTATGACATTGTGTTACAAGACAGTACAAAATGATTTTAAAACGACTACTTTCACTTAAAAAGTTCTATATAGAAAATATCATGAGTTACGATTACCACATAAGGGAGAGGGAAGGGGATTGTGACTGCTAAGATCTTGTGTTTGATAACACATACCTTGTGAAGAGCATGATCATTTCTTCTGCCTATCTTAAATTTTTTTTAATGGAGTTGGGGACAAACCAGCAGACGTATCACCTGATGGTAAGCGATTACTGCCGCCCATGGATACTCTCAACACCAGAGGCGTCACAAGTGCGTTGCCGGCTTTTGGGGGATTATATATAAACATATGTGTAGTTTATCTTTTCCATGAATGTATTTTACTTTTGTTTTACAATTTTTTTTCTTTCTAAGAAAAGGCTAATGTCCATATAATAACAATATACTTAGTCATTCAGGAATATAAATGTCTGGTACACGGCAATAGGGTTGCCAGATTTTATTATTAAACTATTCGAGGATAAAGTACGTGTATACATATGTACGTATTGAAAAAAAAATTAAAAATCTAGTAACACGTTAACAATAAGGCAATCAGTTTCTAATGCGCAATAAATCATTGTTGTTATCAATAACCTATTTCATAAAATTCTATATCACAATGAACTCCAATCATTGTTCTGAAGTTATCGTGTATTTGATATGCTAAAATCAGCGCAGTTGATTTCAAGGACCAAATAAAAAATCATGGCACACATGTGATAATAATAGAAAAATCTACTAAATACATTTGCTTTTTACATTGTGCTTTAACGATAATACAAATAAACAATCGAATTTGTCGAGCGGTTCTCAAATTTTGCGTTGAGCAACACTTTTTGCGATTATTTTTTTATTGTAAAATCCACGTGATTACTCAAAGTGGGGATAAAGTTATCAATTCTAATGGGATATCATAAAACTAGATCCTCTTTCGGACGAGACCATTTTTAAGAGAATAATTTTCTAAGACTTATACTTCTGGAAATTAAAACATGAAACTCAAATTACAGGAAACTCAATTTCTATTATACGATAAGAATAATATTAACAAGTTAAGATTAACACAAGGTGTAATTAACTTATAAAGATGACTCTTCAATTTCTACGTCAAAAATAATATTGCATAATTACCTTGAGGTCTCTACAATCACAAGTTGTAAAACTCATTTCATCATGTGACTTTGAACTTATCGAGACTTTGGCTAATTCTAGACTTCCTTTATCTTTAACAAGAACTGCTTAGAGATGCACATGTGCGTCTTCCTAAATTTGCTTTCTTGCTTATCAGGTCTAAAAACTAATCAATTTTCAAGAAGAACTGGAAGCCGGTGAGAGAATTAACTGCCTCGGTGGCGTAGTGGTAGCGTATGCGACTGCTAAGCATGAGGTCTCGGGTTCGATTCCCGGGTCGGACCAAATGTTTGTATGATCTGCAAATATTTGTTTCGAAGTTTGGGTGTTTTCTATGTATAATATGTATGTATTTACAAAAAAAAAAAAAAGTATATAAGTATTTATATCAGTTGTCTAGTACCCATAACACAAGCTCTGCTTAGCTTGGGACTAGATGGCGTTGTGTGTTAGATGTCCGAAATATTTATTTATTTATTTATTTATTTATTTATTTATTTATAAGAAACTAGCCAAAACCGACCGATTATTACATATTACACCGGTTCTTACAAGAAAGATAATTATTATGCGAGCTTAACCCAAAGCATAAGCTAGCAACCAACATTTAAAATTAGGTAAATCGAAAAAAACATGCTACTCTGTCCGTGTCATCCGAAAAAGGTCGGAAACCACAAATATTGGAAAGTAAATATTACTTCTTAGCAGACATTTCGATGTCATATATCGTTCTGTGGTGGCAGGTTTTCAATTTTCTTCCTGTAGGTACTATGAGATCGCTGTAGCTTTTAAGTTCTGGGTTTCCCAGACCCTCCGCAAAAAACACCATCGTGTCGAAGCGGCTAACGATCCTACAGACAATATTTTTTTTACATTCTCAGGTCGATAAAAACTTATTTTAGATGGTACTCGTACCTACGCATAGTAGCCGATCAGCTGTTAATTATCTTATATTGTGAGTAAGTATAAGGTATAATCAATTTATTAACCAGAAAAAAAACGAAATACCCCACTGCGTAAAATTTCTGATGAAATTTATATGGTCTATGTTACCTAGGTGATTATTACGAATCTATTGACACCACTTTCACTTAAAAAGGTTCAGTAATTTAGGCACGACGGGGTGTAACATACACGCATATTATACACTAGCTGACCCACGCAACCTCGTTTGCGTCTTATACGACTATTGCCCGTAGCGCGAAAATTTTCCCCCGTCTTTGAAACGTTCTTCATTGATGCTCCACTCCTATTAGTAGTAGCGTGATGATATATAGCCTATAGCATTCCTCGATAAATGGACTATACACTGAAATTAATTTTCAAATCGGACTAGCTTTATTATTAGTATAGATTGACCATCAAAACTATAACCCTTACTTTTGGCTTTGCTGTTATCGAGTACAAATAGTCGTAGCCAAAGTGTAATAATTAATTTTTAATAATTTTTAGCAACTGCCACTTAAAGTAATATTTATTATACACGTAATTTTACAAAGAAATACCCACGTTGGGTCCTTTAAACCTTGAAGGAATATTATTTTATAATTATTTCTGATAGTCGAGGTAAATGTGACAAAGACATTTAACTTCGTAATAAAATTATAATTTATAACAGTTTTATGAATTATTTAACCTTAAATCGATATTAGGATGCAGACTTTATGCCATATATTTATATAATTATGTAAATTAGTTCGATGTTTGACTGGTTTTGAGAGATCCCATATGTGTGTTTAGTCGAAATTGTTTTTATGTGTTTATAGTGTATGTGTTTATATATATACAAAAATTGGTTAACCACATATACTATATCGTGAGCATCATTCTTCATCCTGTCACTGTTGAACTTCGAAACTGTCTAACTAACACGTTTGATTTAACCGACTTCAAAAAAGGAGGAGATGTTTTTTCGCGGTCGCGGATATGTGACTGATGCAAAAATTAGATAAAAATAATCTTTAATGCGGATTATATATATCATTCTAAAATTTCAGCTCGATCGGTGCAGAACTTTTTGAGTTTTTGAAGCGTACACAAACCAACATAACATTTTTATATATATAAGATGTTTTTGTACGAGCAAACCCGTACAATAGTTTTCCTTTTATGCTGACATCAACGCGCAGCAATTCGTTATTACACTATAAATAACATGCGAACTCGATATGGCTCAGTTGTTGCTAAGGCATGATTCCTTACAATCTGCCTGTATATGGTGGTATGTGATGTAAACACTCCTTCTATAAGTTTCTTTCACTTAAGCATACAAACCGTATAGTAATATTTTGCTGGCGTGCCTAAGAAAGGATAGTTAACATCACGCTGAGACTAATAGGAGCCGGGCATGATTTAATGGGTTAGCTAGTATTATACGCAGGAGATCATAGCGGTCACGGATTCGATAACATTATAACTATAATAATATTATTACATTATATATTATTACATCGCGTCTTCAGGCTATCACTTTTAAATGTGCAACAGAGAGGGATGTCATACGCCTACATTTACGCGTGCTACCTGACTCACTCTCTTCTTAATATTAGTATAAATACCGGTGTTGTTTTTATATATAATCTGTCATCCTTTGAATACAATCCTTTTATCATTTATCCCGCTGTCTTATTCAATACCATCCTACGAACACAACATTTATTAGTGGTTTGGGTTTCCCGACCTTAACAACTAAAAGATTCTATAGTGCACAAGGGTGTCCGCGAACACACAGGTGCACTCTATATTCCCTCAGTCTCATAATCCAATGGGACGTTTATCTGTCATGGCCGGGGAGAAATCAGGCGCAAAACCGACAGCTTTACTTGGTCTACGAATCACGGGAACATTGCATATACGAGTATATATAGCGACATATTAATACTGATCACGCCTTGTTGGTTTAACGTGTATAGGAGAAGCTTTCATTATTTAAAAACAACTTCACAACAAGAACTGACTACGATTTACATAAAAACTATAATTGATAGACTATTCTAGAGCTATTATATACAGCAATGGATTGTGTAGAAAAGACCTTGAAATTAATGACTTGCAAGAACCGTTATCCATGGTGCATTGATAATTTAGATAGCTATAATAAAAATGGGTTATTATTATATCGATTTTTAACTTAATGACTCTTTAATGGAATACGGTAGTGAGTGCGATAAACATGAATGTAATCAAATATTGAAACTAGTTTGCATAAATACTTGATTAAAATTGGAGTAAAGTCTGAAAGAGAGATATTCTTCTAGATTTATTTCCTCGGGTCCCCGATATACCTCAGGCCACCTACAGCTTGCAGAAGATGTGTGAGAACCGCAATGTCACTTTCTATCTTACCAAAATTCCGTGTCCTTTTTCCCTTACTACATTATTTCTCAAAACACGTTCAAAGTGATAGATACATTTTATTAGACAATTGTATTAAGGCAATAAAAGTACATATTTAAACTGTAGCATGTCTCGCAATAGAAGTAAAATAAAATATAGCTTATCATTGTTGTGGGGACTAGACAAACGGTTTATTTCTACAAAGTCTTATTAATTAACTAACGAGAATTGAAATTGGTTCAGTAGATTAAAGATATTCTATTACTGGAAGAAACTTAATCGGTTTAACTAAAGATCTTAGCGTGGTTGGGAAATAAATGAGAAGTATTTGCAGCTATCTTAGTTGTAAATAGTTTTCGTATAACTTACATTTATTTATTCTCACAATTTGTTTAACAAATCTTTAGGGTGCTTATGTAAACAACTTGATGATTATCAAATTACGAAATGTTTTTTATAGGATAAAGTTCACATCCAAATAAATGTATTGCTAAACAAATTTTGCATTTCTCTCTCGCTGCAACATAAAAATAGTTATTGAAATGAAGTTGGTAAACTTTCCCTGGCATTTGATGGGTATAATGACACTCAGCGAATGCCATAGCAGATAACTGAAGTCGCTGAATGCCAGGAGGTTGCTCCTCCCAACTCGGTTTTTCGTGCAATGTTTTTGCTTAGCCTTACAGTAATCATATACATATTTATAGATATAAATGGGATCATCGGTACTGTGCCTATCTACCGTACGACTAAAAGGAAGTATAAAACGTATCTTAGTCCGTGTTGCCTTTAAATTCTCGTTAGGAACTAAGGCCTTCTCTCATCCTTGAAAAGCAAAACATCCAATACATTTTACGACATTGGCGGGTGAAACGCATAAGTAATAAACACGTTCGCTTGAGTTTCGCCTCGTTTCACGCCCCACAGAACACCGTGGCAATCCCTTGGGGCATTTGCGATAAAATCACAATCGTACCCCAGAAATGAGTTACGGTCTTAACGTGACGTCTCTTTGAAAATTTGTTTTTTTTATTACTCAACAAAGTTTTCAAATAAATAATCCGCCTGGCGTGAAGCAATTGCTAGAAGTTAATCCCTACCCGTGTTGTACTGAACTGGTGATGCCGACCAATAGAAGCTAAAACACGACTATGGTAACTCAGTACCATTTTCTTGTAGCCCGGAGTTGAAAATCTGAACGTGAGCATTGTCGAGGAGTCTTCTTCACCTTCCTATCCTTTTTTTATTTCCAAGATACTCTTAATTTGGGGTCGGTTACTAACTCAACCGGTTTAGTTTGAATATCAGTTGTTTCACGGAGCGAGTGGCATCATTGAGGAGTATTACTATTAATATAAGCTATTAGTCCTAGTAGTAATAAAACTAATTATCATAAGTGATAAGAAAAATGTAAAATAAAATGTTTATTTAAAAAAAAAAAAAAAATCCGTTACTTCAATAATCTTAATAATAATCAAAACTTGATTTGAAAAAGACAGCATACAAACCGAAATTAAATTCCCCAAAAACAGTAAAAAAAAGAATAAAACAAATATTTTTTATCTTTTATTTTAACTTTAAATCTTTAACTTATATATTTACAAATAAAAACAGCAACATTATTTATTGCAATGCTTGAACTAACACTTATGTTAAGTAAATGTAACATTATTCTGAATCAAGAGAACCGTAGTTGACAGTTTATTATTTCATGCGTTCATTGCACCAGTGACAATCAGTATCAATAAGTAAGGAGTCGACCATTTAACACCTTGCGCCATCTTCGCAGAAGTAATTGTCCCGAGTTTACAGTTTTTTTGCCCTTTAGAACCAAACCCATAACATTCTTTTTGGCGAGACTATAACTGTGGTTGTAATACGTGACAGATACGACCGTGCCCTTTATGTGATCTCTGAGGGTCTCAGTTATACGGCTTTTGAATAAAATGTGTTCGATACGTTTATATCTCAGTACACACACACACACACACACACATTGAGTGAACGTACAAATTGTTGATTACACAATCTGTACGTTCACTTAATGCAATTGGCATTTTTTGTAGCTAAATATTGATAACCATAGTATCATTACTGTATGATTTAAATGAAATAAAGTTTTATTGGTTCTGATTTACTGAACAGCTTAGTAAAATTTTAAAAGAACGCTAAAGCATACTTTTATTGAGACAAAATAAATGAAATAAACATTGGAAATAAGATTGTAAAATATCTTGTTAGTCTAATTATTTGTTACAATATTTTGGGGAAATTATAATCTATTAAAACATTCTTCAACATTTCTCAATTTAAATTTTAATTCTCTGCATTAAGCAGTGCCATTTGTAGACTGTTACAGAATTATTTTTGTATCAGAGGCCCAAATTTTACTGAAGCGAGAATATGTGTAACTAAATGCTTTCTTTTCAGTGACAGCCGAATTTTATTAAAGGCCGAGCACGTATTGGTGGGGTCGTAGACTTGACAGCGTGACAAAACCAACAACTTTTGGAGCAGCGCTATTTAAATCTAAGTTTAATCCACATGAACTTATGCAGTCAACTTTTTTTTATTGTTGAATGTTTTGCATGTTTGCAGTCCCATTTTTTTTATTTGCCTATCAAAAACACATAGTGAGAATATATATTTCCACAAAATGGCATGAACTCGGATGACCACACCTACTTTTTTGGTGATTTATTTCCGTCTTCCTTCAAGGACTTGACATTTGATAGTATTATATATTTTGAGTGTTTTGAGGTAACAAATATTTAAAAAAAAATTATGATTGTATGCAACTGAAATCTGTATTTGTTTTTTTATTATAATATATTTATAATATCAGCATTTACGTATTTATAATACGAGAAAATATTCAAAGGTCCTTTTTAAATCAATAGAATCTCATTTATTTGTAGACAGTTAGGACTGGGTGAAAAACCCTCTAAGTTTGCAATACTGTAGGCTGCTTGAAAACTTGTCAAATCTGTCTTGTTCTTCATGAATGCTGGTTTTATCACAAGTTCATGTCGATGCGGGTAACTTTAGCCTCCGGATGTCAAACTATTTTAAGACCATAAACTACCCATACATAGACAAGACAACAGTTTGTTATTTAAATAAAGTTTTTCATGTTCAAAATAATAAAATTTAAATCTTTGGCAGTTAGTTATAAAGCTGAATATGCTGTTGCTATGTTTACCTTTGTAAACAAGAATATGTATTATAAAAACACAATATTATTATTCATGTTTTTGAAGTGGCTGTCATAGCAACTGGTTTTCGATATGGTACCAATAGAGTGACGGAGTTTTATCCTCAACATGATTATTAATTTATTTATGTATAGGTACATAAATCCTATGAATGCGAAAACGTGCAACTTGGTCTGTTAGTTAATCATTCTATCAGGAACCATGATGCTGCTGCGACTGACTTACACATGTATGGAGAAGGAAGAGTGACGTATTCTCTTTAAATCTAGTAAAACGAAAGAATGAACGAAGATTGAAGTGTTTTGTTAAAATCTTAAATATTTTACGTGGTTATTACTACAAGTTGTGTATAAGCCGACCACGACAGTTGTAGCCTACAACTGATGTGGTTGGCTTGAAGCTTCCTGAATACTTTGACGATAGGAAACAGTACATTAAGGAAGTACGTATGTCACAAATTTAAATTGCCATACCTACTAATTTTATAAATATTTAAACGAGTTTGTTGCTTTCGTTTTCCAATACTAAACCAATTAATATACATGTAACAATATTACTACACGTTGCCAGAAGCACATTAAAATATACTGAGGATTTTGATTCGCTATAAGAATACTGTTTGCGAGGACATAAAAAGGTTTACAATTTACAAGTTACAAGTCAAAAGTTAGTAGGTGGTGCTTATATCGTTACCAGCTGACCCACGCAACCTCGTTTGCGTCTTCTATTGCCCGTAGCGTGAAAATTTTCCCCCGTTTTTGAAACATTCTTCATTGGTACTCCACTCCTATTAGTATTAGCGTGATGATATATAGCCTATAGCCTTCGTCGATAAATGGACTATCTAACACTGAAAGAGTTTTTGAAATCGGACCAGTGGTTCCTGAGATTAGCCCGTTCAAACAAACAAACTCTTCAGTTCTATTATATTGGTATAGATTGATTAAATTGACACGGAGTACGGTCGACAGCCTCGGTACCTCTGCTCTACACTCTGATAGAAGATACTGTCGTCCCTAAGATGCAGGAAAAATTGGGACAGGAAACAATATCCTTCCTAACGAAACCCACTAACAAGTGCTTGTTTTATCATCAGATCACATCAACAACCTTAAATGGTCCATTGCTAGACATAGGAGTTTCGTTAGAAAGGATATTTTTATGCCAAATGTACTACACAACTGATATAAATACATATTTTTGTAAATAAATACATTTTATACATAGAAAAAACCATACACCAACACAAATATTTGCAGATCTTGCAAACATTTAGTTCGATCTGGGAATCAAACACAGCAGTCACTTACGCTACCACTAGTGCCACTGGGGCAGTCGATTAATACTTTTAATCTTTCGATTTTTAATAGACTTATATATTTACTTTTATGTACATACTTGCTTATAGTATGCAAATGTGATGTGGTATGTGTGGTAGGTATGTAATCTGCGCAGCTAAAGTGGGTTCTATATAAACATTATTACTGTTTAGTAAATACACGCTAAATATACAGTAAACATTGTCGAGTATTAAAGCTATTGTTTACCGACATCGGTTCTAAGGCCACTGCTCATTTCTTAAAACTTTTGTGAATAGTTCACCTCTAAAATTAAGTCAATAGTTTAGATATAAAATATACTACACGAACTCTAAATAATTTACCTAATACTAAAAACTATTCCAAAAAAAATAATTTAGAATTCACTGGCTGCAATTAAAATTATAGGCCAAACTATAAGATGATTATGTAAAAAGTTATTAATTATTTCTAACGAATATTTTGAAATTAGAAGTTCTACTGTATGTAAACAGAATCATATGCTTCGGCATGAATAGGTCGGCTCGACCGGAGTGATACCACGGCCTCACAGAAAACCGGTGTGAAATAGCGTTTGCGCTGTGTTTCATTGAGTGAGTGAGGATACCGGAGGCCCATACCCCAACCCCTTCCCCATCCCCTTTCCCATCCCCCAAAGGTCGGCAACGCACTTGTGACGCCTTTGGTGTTGCGGGTGTCCATGGGCGGCGTTATCGCTTACCATCAGGTGATACGTCTGCTCGTTTGCCCACTATTCAATATAAAAAAAAAAAAAAAAAAAAATATGTTCGTTTTTTCAGGGTCCTAATCGAAATTGGCCAAGTTTTTACTTTTCGTAAATTTTAAGTAACTTTATGTAATTAAGTGAATAATTCATTACGGTTAGATAAACATTGAATATACAATCATATTAAGCAGAAACAAGCCAATATTGACGATCGTGCTTATCCGGTTAAACTAGTGGTCGACCTCAAATAATCTTGGAAATAATAAAGGCTAGGAAGATGATTATAGTATGCAGGTTGTTTAAGGGCCGATAAATCGATCGAACTAGGATTCATTTTTAGAATATTTATTAAAATGAAATACCGAGCAAAAGCTCAGTCATCCAAGTACTTTTATAAATGCGAAAGTTTGTGATATATGTATGTTTATTGCTATTTCACGCAAAACTACCTGAAATTATTTAGATAAAACTTTATAGTAATATAGATAACCATCAAAATAACATGTTTACGTTACTATTTGAAGCGATAACCGGCATATACGGTGGCGGCGATGAAGCAAAATGCTAGTAATTTATACTCTCGATTGTACATTCTAGAATCAAACTCGCCAAACTTAATTAAAATAGTGGGATAAGTGTATTCTATAATAAATAGTATTTTATAGATAGATATTTTTGTAACCCTCTTACAATAAGACTATATAATGTTTACATGTTTTTTATGTAAAGGCATTTGAACATTTTGAACTACGATTATCTAAAATATGGATAATGAATGTTATTTAAGATAGTTTATTTAGTCGACTGTATGTGTGACATGCAGTGTGTGTGTGACATAGCAAATGGCCGAATAATTGAATGTTACCGAATGAACAAAGGTTGAAGCATTCGCCAACATCTTTTATACATAAGATGTAAACAAGATTGTTTAAATGGATATTCATGACACCTAATTTTATTCACTCATTGTGTGCTATATGCGTTTTTGCGAATACTATCATAAAAAATATAGTCAACATAGTAATTAATATCGGAATGTTAAGTAGCTTAGATAATTTCCAGATATTTCTAAAAGCTTTTTGTGTCCGCTCTCTTGAAAAATATGTTTTATATTACTGGTTTACAGTATTAATTAATAAACAAATTATTAAAATAAAATTGATAAGAATATAAAGAGAACAGAAAAAAATAACATTTACATATGTATATTAAAAATATTCTTAAGTTGATAAATCTAGTCTCAAGTGATAATTTTTAATGCCTTATAAAGGAAATAAAGGTATTTTATGATGATTGTTCTGAATAGCAACGAAAGATTTATTATATCTTACTTCATTTACAAAAGAATTACTTATTATACAGATTTTAATACACTTTAATTAACACTAATTGATATTCAATTCACTTAAAATACACATTCAACTATTTGTTTCAAGTAATATCCTTGAAGCAATAGAATAACCTTTTGATTTCGGACATAAATTTAACAATAATTTTAAATAAAAACAAAGTTTGATAATTCGACATGACAAGTATTGATAACAATTTGAACGTTCCGTTATAGGTAGTATTTAATTTAGGGCGAACTGCTTCTTATTATTATATTTAACTTGATACACTAGCCAATAGTGTATATAGATAAACTAATAACCAATAATATATAAATTATATTTGTTAGATATGATTTGTTTAATAGAATTTGCTGCGTAATACGAAACAATAATTTCGACCATGCAGAAACGTAACTGAGAGACACACAGACTTGTGAGTTGAGATTAGTTACTGAAAAATAGTTTTAACTAAGTAAAACTTAAAACGCATTCTATAATAAGAGCGACGCTTGCGATTTGATGAGAACTTGAAACTAGTTTCAGCTAATCAGAGTTCAAACGATACTTGAGACGCCTTCTATAAAATGAGCCTAAGACATCCTATCATAATTAAGTAACGATTCATTATAAAATATTATTTATTTAGTTCCGATACTTATAAATTCAAGAACAGAAAAAAAGAAATAAATTTGATGTCGGTTATTAAGATATTTAGAAATGATGCAAAACAAAAATAATAACTGACGCTGTTAATAAAACGAATAGATAACGAGTTTGATCAGACCACGAGTAGAATAAACAGTGACTCAAAAGATAAGATTATTACAATCTTGATGAAGCACTTTTACTTGATGTTAGTAAATCAGATTTAGTCAGATTAAAGCAACAAGTATGCGATGTTAAAGTTCGAGAACAAAATTTAACTCCCCACAATTGAACGTAGAAACGGATGCGAGGTATTTCTGTAGACATACACAGAAGTATCACTTTAAAGGCCGATCAATCAACGGATTGATAGTCGAATAAAAGTAATGTTTGTTGTTTAACCCCTACTATTTACATTGTAAATGGCTATTAAATACGCGTTTCCTGTCTCATGTGATTTCGGGCGTGACTGTAAACTATTTGTTTTCAAAAATGAATAATATTTTTCAGATTTGTATAACAAAAATAAAAAAAAAAAACTTACGACATAAGTGGTCTCTTCTTCAAGTTTCGAGTGTAAGCTGTCCACAGCTTCGTAGTCAACGATATGATTCTTCAGCGAAAGCGCTTGAGGAACTTTTATACGTAGTTTAGGCTTCACAAAACCATTATCAGTTTTTTCTCCATTTAATTGTTCACTAACATTATGAGGAGATTTCGTTCCAATATTATTTACCTTTTCCATTTCGTCAGGAAGTTTATTCACTATTTAAAATATTGAAACAAAGTTGATATTAGACACGAACTTGCTCACTGCTCCCGCGTGCGTAACGGTTCGGTCAAACTGGCGGCAACGTTTTCTGCAGCATTATATATATGTATACCGGAGCAGCTCCGAAGTAGAACTAAAATCGGTTACTTCGGTAACAGAGCGGTGGGCATTGTATATCTGCAAAAAAAATTAACAATTACGTGCTGGTTCGCGCGCCCGCACTGTCTTTGTCACAGTCTATCTAACGAGTTACTGGTGGGATGACGGATGTTATCAGCTTAGATCAAGGTTACAATTACGTCGTGAGAGGTATTATCAGGCTGTACATATTTATGATCGTTACTTTGATCCGGATTCCGTCCTTGTAAACGATCACCATGATTAACAACAAGTTATCAATGGTTGTATGACTGTACAATAGAGACATATTTTATTGTAGGCAAGCTGGCAACATTATTTCTCGTTGTTAAGGCAAATCCCGAGTTATTGAATCGGCTTCAAGAAAATATCATAATCATACATAATATTTATTATTTAAAACAATAAATAAGAGAACTACCTCCAATCTTTATGTTAACTAAATTTAATTTCTTTCGGTTGATATTCATTAAACTAGTCTAAAAGATCTACGATTATGTATCTTACTATTATTTCATACTAACATTTTGACTCCGTGTTCATACAGGAATGATAATAAACGTAAAAAAAACCATTCAAAATAATAAACTTATAGTAACTTTACTTAAATTAATATACTTTCTATTTGAAATACATTTTATTCATTTGCCTTAGTACTGGTCTTCTATAAAATTGTTTCAACAAGCAGAAACTGAAGTAGTCCAAATATTATGCTGTACGGTTAAATTTTTCTTCAGGTACGATAATATCAGTAGGTAATATCTTATAAATCATTAAAATAAACCACAATTGATTGTGATATCTTAAAGTATGAAAATATCAAATACATAATACTGAAAGAATTAAATTACTATCTACATTGATTTCCGTTGAAAGATTAAAACGATAGCATCATAGATGTACGATCATAATAGAACAATATACTGATAATACTACGTATATTGGGTACTGTTCCAAAAAAAAAGTAGAATTACTTGGTAACTGAAATTTAAGAAATACTATGAAAGGAAGAACAACATGACTGCAAAGAGAAGTAAAACTTAAAGCAAGGACCTGTGAAGCTAGTGTGGTGTAGTAATCTAGTACCTTCTTTTTAATATGAGGCCAATGTCTAGTAATACACTAATAAAAGGCAGTTTTCGTCGTATTGAAAGAATGGTATTTATACTAAAAAGCATTTTTTTTTTAATTTTTAGTGAAGTAAAATTTTAGACAGAAAAGGTAAATGAATATGGGCAATTCTGAACTTCGAAAACATTATGTCGGTCTTTTCTGTTTACACATCAAAAACCAAAACCGGTAGTTTGAAAAATCCCCGTACCACTCAGCCTCTCGCTCATATTTGTAGAGATGGTCATTTACACTACACCTGTCCTGTAGAGTGCACGCAGAGTGCGAGCACTTTACAGAGTATTGAAGTGTAGTTTAGAAGTTGTAAAAATCTGTATAACAGGGGATAAACGAAGTTTTGAGAAAGTGTGTGAATCAGTATTTTATCACCTGGCTTATACGAGATTCAGATCGGTTAAACTAGTAATTAATAAAGACAAAGAAAACGAAGATCACGTTATTAGTGTACCATTATTTGTTCTGAAAATAAAGACGAAAACAAAGTAAAGCATTAAATTTTATTAAAAGCGTATCAGAAACAGTCAATTATAATAGGATTTAATGTATTCAAACTAGTATAAAGTTGATATTGGCATAACACTATGAACAGTTTATCGTTGAATATTTATCAAAGATCGCCAAATATTAAACAAATAAAGTTCAAGTAGATTTTTTTATGAAATTCACTGCGCAGCATAATTCAATATAAAATATTACGTAACGCAGTTGAACGTATCTAGCCACAATCAAAAATGTCCAAAGATTGAAACAATACACAAAGCGTTTTCAATAATACTTGTGGTCGCCCAGAGGTCGAAATTCGTCTATAGTTCTTTTAAATTTTGAAGTGAAAACTTCTTTAGCGGCACTGTGTACTTTTTTAGAATGGGTAAAAATGTATAAACTCGCGTCAGGTCACGTGACAGGACAGGCGGCGCAGGGCGCTTGCGCGAATGTTCGTGTGTGTATGTAATATAAATTGTCATGTTTGTGTACGATAGCGCAATAAATGAATATTGTATTCCACCACATAAATAATAGTACTTTTATACTGATAATGAAAGCAATTCGTACAAAATTATTCTCTAACTATTCCAAAATATCAAAAATACACAACGTTAATATTCAAGTTTTCACTTCTGCCGGCACTCCCGGAGTGCAACCCGTCGTTTTTTTAGTTAGATACAACGGTTTATTTTGTCTCCTCTTTAATCAAAGATTTTATCATGGCTACTTGTGACATTCAGTATAGCAGTACAGACAAAAAATAATCTTATTTTGATGAAATGGCCACTAGCCGGATCACTCGGATCAGCTATTTCTGCCAATGTCATGTATTTATAGTCTTCAATTAAGTCTTCGAGACTTCAAGTCGTTGTCGTGATGAAATTAATGATAAAAATATATAAAATGTGGATGACATGAAATGGGGACCGTCTTTCGAAAAAACAAAAAACGAGTCAAAAAATCATCATCTTTTTAGTTTGACTTTGACATGCCATACATTTGTGTATGTGTGTATGGATACACACATACACGCATGATAGTGTGTGGAATGTTATTTTTATTTAAATTTATGTAGTTTTTATACTTAACTAGCTGACCCGCCGGACTTAGTTCCGCCATATTCATTTCCGTGAAAATTTTCCGATTACCGAAAAACTTATTTTAGTAAACCTGTGTTAATTACCCGCAGTTAATTAACCGTATACGACTTAGCGGACTAAGAAAATAAAATACCTCTGGTTTTCTTTTCTTTTTTTTCTGGTCTAGACAATAACAAACACATAAAAAAAGAATTATCATCTTTAGTGCAGTTGATCGAAAGTTATGAACGTATATATATTTTTGTAATTCATTTTTATATAAATCGATTAAAAAAGTTAGCATTTTGCATTCCTTATCTATGTAAACTACAAGTGTACAAAATGTCATACTCCTCTGTTAGCGCAATTTTCGTAAAAGGGGTACAAAGTACTAATTTATAGATATCACCTGGAATGATGCTGCATTTTTAACTAGTTTCATTAAGGATCTATTGTCTGGGGCTGATCCTACTTATAAAATGAGCACTTCCAAGTAATAAAAACTTCATTAAACTGACCTTGGTTTACGAGAATTCTAATTTGTTAGGTTACTGGTATACTACGATAAATATCTAATACATATCTTCGAGATATTTGTCAACCGGTAACAATCTGACAGTTTGATTTGATTAAATTCCGAACGTGGAATGTTGGTTTAGTTTCGTCGATATCTCTTACCAATGACGGTCCTAATTTTCACTTAATAAATTTTTTCACTTTAATATAAAAAAAGAAAACAGCAGAAAACTGCCTCGGTGGCGTAGTGGTAGCGTATGCGACTGCTAAGCTTGAGGTCTCGGGTTCGATTCCCGGGTTGGACCAAATGTTTGTATGATCTGCAAATATTTGTTTTGGAGTTTGGGTGTTTTCTATGTATAATATGTATGTATTTACAAAAAAAAAAGTATATAAGTATTTATATCAGTTGTCTAGTACCCATAACACAAGCTCTGCTTAGCTCGAGACTAGATGGCGTTGTGTGTTAGATGTCCGAAATATTTATTTATTTATTATGTTTATAAATTATATTGTTATTTTACTTTAGAATTGTAAATGTCAAAATTCTGTAGCTACTTCTATTATTTTTTCGGTACTATGGAACTGTCTAATGGCTAATTCAGTCAGTAGTTATCAGTCTCCAAAACCTGTGCATCTCTCAAAAAAAGCACAGACAACATAAATCACCACCATTAAAGATACCTTTCCCCTGTCCTGGTTTATTGATGGGTATGATTCTCAATTATAAAATTATTAACCTTGAAAGTCGGCGATAAAAGTTAGTTAGTAATTTTATCCTAAAAATGTATGTATGGACATGCAGACACTTCTGGGGTTTGTTTCGATAATTATTCCTAGAGTCAATCTTAGGAAATGGCTGTGTCTATTACCTGTAAAATTCGATTTGTACAAATTAAAAATCATTTATCAATATATTTGTGGTCATAAAATTTAAAATTACAAGATTTAAAGTTTCTTTCATTCCATACATTATTGTCGTGTACTTTTAAGCATATTCTAATAAGCAGAAAGGTACTTGGTAATGCTATTTTAATTTTGGAGTACAAATATTAGCTGCTAATCACGTAATTTTATACTTAGATGAAACTGGGTTAATCATAATCTACAACGGAAAATGTTATAATATATTTCCGGTGTAGATAGATTACATAATGGCAGTCAGGACTGATTACATGAAATCACACAACAGATCTAATGTGTGGTTGATTGTTGCCAAGGTAACTGTATCATATACTCTCGTACAACCAGCTGATATATATTGCATCCTCACGTAGTCTCATATGTACTAAATTGTGATACAAAATATACTACATGTATTATTTTTTGCAAAGTTTTTTAGATAAATATATAGATATACACTAAAATAAATTTGGGAAAAGGGTAGGAAGATGATGACACTAAAACAACTAGAAATATACACCCTTAATAACAAATGTAATCGGACAATTGCGATTCGTATTCGCGCACGAAGGATTCCGTACCGTTGCTTATATATACGTTTCAAGCGTCTACCTGTAATCGTTATCAATATCGAGAAAAAATCGACATAAAAATCAAGTTTTCCATGCAACGGAACACCTCTTAAATATAGCGGAAACAGAAATACATCAGCTGTGAAAATTACAGCTGTCTAGCTATCACAAACTGTCAGCAATATTTTAGTAATAGGGTTCCATTTTAACCCTTTGGGTACATAACCCTGAAAGGTTTTGTAAAGAGAAAAATATGATACCGTTTAATATTGCCCTACATTATGACCTGGCTGAGAATAGGCCTATATTCAGCAGTGGATTGTTAACTGCGATTCTTGTTGATTATGTTGTGGTGACTTCCACATATAACACAACAATAACCTACTACAGCGCCATCTACCGAAGATACACTGAACTACGAAGTAACGCACTGTACCTACAAACTGCACTACACGGAGTAACTTCAAATCCAGAATCGCGCAATAAATAGTTCTCGCGCCGATTAGCATATATACAACATCCCAACATCAACTGTTGGGGAGTAGCCCGCCAGGCATGATCACCTCGCCTGGTCGGAGGATCCTCCCTTTGTGTTGGGTGGAACATGATACCCGTTCCCCCACAGTGGTGACCCCGACGTGATGGAAGCAGCCTTCAAGGAAGCAGATCCGCCACCATCATATTCACTTCCACAGCAAGTCACAAGCCAGCCAGCAACCTCGGCCTCAATAGGTATAGACCACACGCAGGAAGCGACTGCTCCAGCCTGGTTACCCCTACGGCCTCTACAGCGTCTAGGCACAGCACACTGCACCTACGGTCTATGTAAGCAGAGCATCTCTCTCCCGTCTACGCAGCAGCCAGCCACTACGCAGCAAACGCCCCGACTCACTGGGGACCTCACCGCAGCACCGCGCACCGCATGCGATCCCGACTCACTGGGATAAGCGGACTTCAGCCCGGTCTCACTGGGACTAGCGGCATTCAGTTCCGACTCACTGGAACTTGCGGCACTCAGTTCCGACTCACTGGAACTGCTCACTCCTGGCACTGGCAAGCTTCACAACGGAGCACAGACAGCTGACTCAACAATTTATCGACCTCCGGTCTTGGAGAGGAGTGATGTGGCGACTTCCACATATAACACAACAATAACCTACTACAGCGCCATCTACCGAAGATACACTGAACTACGAAGTAACGCACTGTACCTACAAACTGCACTACACGGAGTAACTACAAATCCAGAATCGCGCAATAAATAGTTCTCGCGCCGATTAGCATATATACAACATCCCAACATCAACTGTTGGGCAGTAGCCCGCCAGGCATGATCACCTCGCCTGGTCGGAGGATCCTCCCTTTGTGTTGGGTGGAACATGATACCCGTTCCCCCACAATGTAATTAAACTCTGATATATGTAATTGAAAACAAATATAAATAAAATGAGGTCAATGAAGTCAATAACTGGATAACGCACATTCATTCGTTAAATCGAGTCTGATCACATCTTAAAGTATTATCAGATCAGTAAGTATTTTTAAGAAAACATTAAAAATTTATCGTTGCCTTCATAATTAAACCAGTTTGTTAAGTGTCTTAATATCCTGTAATAAATAAATAATAACGTGTATCTGTTTAAAGCAGTGTGACATGGTTCTGACGACCCACAAAGTAAACATAAAAATTTAATCATCAGGTATTGTCATTAATTCATGTGACCGGTATTTTCAAATCAAATGATGCAGAAGCATCTCAATTGGCTATTATAGTGTAGTTCAATTGTCTACATTCGCAAAGAGTATCTTGACCAGTACTCTTAGATTCATGAGCAGAGTCTTTCTATCAGGCATACTTGAAACACATTGGCCGGCACATAAAAACATGATGTTTGTAAGCTGTTAATGTTAGAAAAATAAACTTAACATTGTTAAAATTAAATCTCATCTACGTTAACAGTGTCGATGACGAAATCGGAAACTACAAAGTTTTTTAATCACCTTATGTTACAAAATAAGGTGATTAAAGTAGTAGTTCCTATAAAGACGTAGCGGTTTGGACTCACCATAAAACCCTTATACCTATTGGAAACTTTAATTATGTTGTAACTGTATGATAATAAATATATAAAAATTTATCTATAAATTATTATAAGGTTATCTAGCGATAAAATATTTAATATGCATATGAATTACTTTTTTTCTCGAAGCCTTATCTTAATGCTTTCATGTTATTGTAATCACAGCGTTGATTATGAGTTTATCGCACAGTAATGCAATATATCCTTAATGGACTTCCAGTAAACACTTACACTAACTTATATATTGTAAATTATTTACTGGCCATTTCATTTTAGAGGTGTTATTTACCTATTTTTTTCTACGCGATGATGAACGATCCCATGAAGATCGTGTGTATCTTACGTGGTGGCCTACCTCGGCATTCGGGAGGAGCTCCAGGAAGGCATCGGCGGCTTATGGAGTCGTCGTCCCCGCCGTACCTCACGACTGAGGTACATCCCGGGGTAACCAGAGCCATTCCGGGGCAGGTCGCTGTCGCACCTCTTACCGCTCAACACAGTAAGAGTTGGAATACCGACCTACCTTAGACGATAACTCCCGGCCGCACTGGGGTGTCACCGGTTTTGAGTCGATTGCAACGGCGTCATATCCCCTAAATGTGGCCACAACAACCCGTAAGCGACGATTGGAGAACTAGTGGCCTCTACCACGTCCCCTTCGTCGCCTCCTGCAATTGGTATCGGCCCTTTCCCGATCCTGCTCTGCAGACTCCTTCCGAAGCATAAAGTCACAGAAGGAGACCACGGCCTTCCATCCCACACTACTCGCCGGCCCTTTAACGCCCCTGCTATTCCTTGTACTCGGTACACTGGTCGCCCGCAACAACTTATAATAATCGTACAATACTAGATGCTATACCGCGATGGCCAGACGGGTTGGTAAAGGCTTTATTTAAAACTTTCCTGCTCTTTGCAGTGACATTGTTTTGCCTAGTTTTTTTGTTGTTCTGCCCACGAAAAAAAAAATGTGGTGACACTCCGTATTCTTTATCCGTCACCATACGTATTGTATTAACGACTATATGTATTGATAAATTAAAAGGTTAGACCAAAATGTTTCGTAACATATGCGACATAAGCGGATTCAAAATTAGTTGCTTACTTTGTAATTTAATAAACAGTTTTTAATGAATTATAAAACTATAGTAGGTTCGGTAATTAATAAATGTAAATCAAGAATAAATGTAAATTTTCATCATCTAACTGTATTAAAGAACAAAAATTCCACAGCACTCATAGTACTCATATTAACAGGTTAAATATAAGAAACCTGTTTCGTAAGTATAAAACATCGTCATAGAGACTTGTGCAGATCTGAGAACGAAGTAAGGTATATATATGTACGTGTACACAATACAAATATACAATAAACTTGAGATTTTCTAGCAGATCTTTGAGCAAAGGTTAACGTGTCTGTATTTTATTCCAGTTTCATAGATTTCGTCTACTTACGTTTAATACTGGGTCTTTGCTATCGTAGAGCTTTTATTCTTTACTTGACCTTCTTTGTTGTATGTAACTTTATGCTTGCGGAATTAGAACATGAAGTTGGGGGAAAACTCGATGATATAAGATTCATTTTTGGGTTGAAAATTTAAATGAGTAATTGCATTAAAATCAGAAATCAAAATGAAATAAAAAAATTTGACTTGAATTTAAAATTTGTGAATGTCTTATTTACCGTTAATATAAAAATACTATCTTCAATTCAGTAGGGTTTGTTTTATGAAAACCCATACTAACACTGAGAGTCCTTCACATATTCGGTAGGAAATTTACACATTAGTCTTTGTTTTCATTTAGGTTTAATGAACCAAGGTCATGAGTAAAATTTGATTTTTAAATTGCAATTGTATATTAGTTGTATTATATTTCCATATTTTTTTTATATATATCCCTGCCAAAATGACTCTAATCTGCCTGATGGAAAGCATAAGCAGAATCCAAGAGTTGTGGCCACCATGCTCATTGCGAATGCAGACAATGTCACAATGCAGCTTGGTGACCCACACCACGGCGGCGTAGTCTTTTGCATCATTGAGCTTCTGGTCTCGCACTCGCCAACATCACGAACGCTGTCATTTTACGTTTATTTTCTGTGACGGTAGTACATATCTCGGTCAAGCCGGCCCGTTGGTGCTGAAATGAGCGTGGCTCTACTACCTTGTAATAATGAAATAAGTTTACCATCTATAAATTTACCCTTACACTTTATAATATATGTATTTCTTATAGGTATATTTGCTTTAGACACAAATCATTACATAAAAGTTAATGTACAATCTGAAAAAAAAACGTGCGTGACGCATTGTGGTAACGCTGAGTGAACAATATTAAATAATGTAATCATTAGTTGTGTGTAAATACAAGTTATTAGATATGTCAAGAGATTATTTCCTAGTTAAATTCTACGAACGTATTTTACAAGTGACACTTCATACGTATACGTACTTATAGTTATCTACAAGTAACTTTCTAACTCTTCCGGTATCTTGAAGGTCGATTATCGTCCAACGTCTTTTTACTATTTGTTTTTCTAATACTTTTGGAGCTCTTATCTAAAAGACAGACGTAATCAATATATTCTTTAATGGTTTACATTATTTTAATTCGATCATTTCACAGGCTTATTAGTCTAGTGGTAAGGAATCTGACTACTAAGCCGGAGGTTGAAGGTTAGATCCCAGCCTTGATGAATATTGCGTGATGAGTACTCGGATCAAATAAAAAAGGTAGATAACGCACGTAGAATAAGAAAGAGAAGCATTTTTGTAATTATGTGTTAATGATTTAAATGCTGTCACTTTTAATCTGCAATAATATGCAAAAATAAATATGTTTGTTTCTTACAAATTATAATTAGATTGTACATAGTTAACACTATTAAAGAATGTGATTAAAAAATAATACTTATATCTCCCTCTCTACTTCATTATTTGACCATGACTACCTACAAATTACTTACCCACATTTCTTGGCTATTAGGAGTATGAACTCCTGGCAACACTATCTCAGTATTTACACTATTTGATTGTACAAGACGGCATTTTGTAGATAAACTTACAGCACGAAAACTTGTACGATACTAACGAAAAGCAGCGTAGTTTGATTCATGTGTGTGCGTTGACGCGTGTGTTTTTTAGGAAGTAGCTAAGTTTTTGTGGCTTCAATAAGAACAAAGGTCGTGCGTTTTCTACCTTTATAATTTGCTCTGACGATGAGTACGATTATTTATTCTGTGTATTAGTATAATTTATATGTCATATGTATTACAATACACATTTTTTTACCATAGATATATTGCGCCTACTCACTACTAATTTAAAAACAGGCCTTTATTGACATTGGCATCCCAATTGTAATTAACCATATTTAATTTAATTGATCTTCACTAACTGCTGGGACATTTTTGTTGTCCAGTTACATATTATTACTGTTAAAAATCATTTTTTTACTGAGTTACATGACCTTATATCTTTTTGGTAATCTGTGAACAATGGTGTTGCTTACATGTTCATAAATTTTGTAAATGTAATGAACAGTTCGGTTATTGTAGTGCAGACTCTGTCTAGCTTAGGATCAGACTGCCGTTTGTGAGATGTGTAAAGTTATTATTATTAATATGATTATCAGCCTTAATGCCAGGTTATGTATTTCTAGTAACTTGTTCTTGGTCGTTTTGTACGAAACCGATTTCAATCTTTACTAGAAAAATAACCTCATCATACCAAGTTATGGTGTATTTTATTACAAACAAAAGAATGAATTAAGTACACAGCATGTATCAATATATTAATTGCTACTGTTTTATAAATAATTTAAAAACTTCAACTTACTTCGCTACTTAATTTGCTATTATTCATTTGCATTGGTTGTGAGATCTCCCACGCCATTCTCCCAGGTTAAATAAATTTTTAATCTTTTGAGAAGGTAACAGAAGAAACACTTGTCCGAAAAGCGACTATAGGTACTTGAATGGATTGAAAATAGAAAGTGATTTAAACATTAGAACTACTATTAGTTCCAATGTCTTAGACTTTAAACGAACGAGGACTTTGTGCTAAATCAGTTATCAAACTGAAAATATTTCAACTCGAAAATTTTCATACCTTTATCATTATTTTTTCTGAGCCAAAATTGTTTTGGTTTGCACACTTTAGAATTATTTAAACAAGTAAAATTGGACATGGCATTGCATGCATCGTGCATTAGCAGATTAGTCGAGTGCTGACCATTTTCACTTTGAACCATTTAATTCCTTCAGTCAATTAACCTAAGAATCAAGACCTAGGTTTAGTCGTCGAAGCTCAAGTATATTGCTTAGTTATGTAAAATAGAACTCAATTATAGCAAGACTTAATATCATTTTTTGTAACTGGTATCAATCTAACTGCACCGATCGCAGTGTCGAATAATATGAGAACTCATCGTTGGCTCCGTGTAGGGCGAGTTCAAAAACAATTAAAAGTTCGACCGTAGCGACTACTTACGTCTGCCTTTTTAATGGAGAAATATATTTCATGGATTAAATTTTGATGCTGTAATATATTTATAGCAGTGTTTAAATTAATGTTTTCGAAAAAGAAAATTCGCTATCCACAAATATTTGTTGGAAGCGATAAAATCATACCTACTTTAGCGTTGCTGGCGCAGTGTCAGCGTACGCGATTGCCGTGCCTGAGATCTGAGGTTTGATACCCCGGTCGGACCAAATGTTTATATTATCTATAATTATAATATAAAAACATTTCCAAAAATAATAAATGTGTATTTATATCAGTCATCTAGTACCCATAATGCAAGCTCAGCTTAATTTGAGACAAGATGGTGTCGTGTATTTGATGTCCGATAATTCTTGTTTTTTCTTTCATCTGTATCAACTACTATTAATTATTTTTAACCAATATTTTTCTACTGAAAATGTAGCCTCTTTACGATACCAAGAAGGAACTACTACTCATATTAATGTCAACTTCTCTTTGGGAGCTGGGGTTTTACTTTTTACAGAGTACTCAGGGTATTAACTTTTGCTAATGCACATTTCAGTACGCTGACATCAAGCCCCAATAACGTCATTGATTCAAAGATTACCAAGAAATATGTATTATAAACGGTGAGTGACGTAAGTGCTCATTATTGGAAGTCCATTGACTGAGCAGGATGATATTAAACAAAATGTCATATTTAGATATGACTTATAATATTTTACTAGTTGTTATTTAGATAAACGTCTCATTTCATGTGCGAAGTTTACAATAGAACATTGTAGATATATGATATTATCTCGTTAAGAATTGAAATGTTCCTTCTCATCAATTACAGAAATTAATCGTCGACAATTTTAATGACTTCTAAAGTCCCAGTAACAAAACTTAATAAACAAAGCTAGACGGTCAAGCAATATGTATATCCCTATTGATAATAGAACAATAGGTGTATGATCTATAATGATAGATTAGATAGATAAATGAGATTTATTCTATTGGAAATAAGATTGAATTTGAATTACCAGCCTGACTTTAACAAGCATGTAGGATATCAGAATTCAGACCTGGCTCTTTTTAATTTATTCCACCAAGCAGGTAGCCATAGTAATCGTCATTTCAAACTCAACTTGTACGTCAATCCAGCCGCAACGTTTGGCAATTTAAAAGTATTTTTTTATATATGAGTCCGCCAAAGTGGCTCTACTCTGCTTGATGTACCTAAAGCATTAGTAGATTTTAAGAGTGGTGGTCACTATCTTTACAATGAATGTGTTCTACTCAGCGTGGTGACACACACTATAACAGCCTAGTGAGATTCTATTTTTTTAACATCTAGGTTAACTAACCTAATATATGATATATTCTATTTTAATAATTATAGCAATATAACTTTTGGTGCTCGGCATTCTTAATTATTTCTAAGTTGTACTAATTTCAGTAAGTAAAGAGAAATGTTTACTAAGGTTTTTGTTAATATTGATAAATATTCAAATTATGTCCCTGAGCTAGCAATGCAATGTAGAATAGAATACCATATAAATTTGCAGCTGATCCACTCAACTTCGGCTACGTCTCTTTTCAATCATGCTCGGCTCCTATTGGTCTAAGAATGATGTTAACTTTCCTATATTAGGCGCGCTAGCAAAACACACATTTAAAAAATGTATAAATTGGTTGGATAGTTTCAGATCTTACTGTGATCAACGTGACACAAGAATCGAATATAATATTTTTGATTTTCTGAAGTATATAATGCTTTCAAACTTTGTCATATAGGTTCATAAAAATAGTTAAATATTTTTCAGATAATTGCAGGGCTCCGGAGATTGCGCCTCGGAGATTGAATTCCTTTATATTAATGTTCAAAATTGAAAATAAAAATTATTCGGAAGGAAGCAGTATAATTTGAAACTGGTACCCAAAATATAATTGTTTGGGGTATTAATGTCTCTCTTTGCTAAAAGTGCGTACTGACAACTTATTGGAACTATTTTTTTAATTCGATATCCAATAAAAAATTAAAATTGAAATAACATTCAATGAAAATGAACTGCTTAACAAGTTGCAAGTAAAAAACAACAACGTAATAAGAATACGCTTAGACCAAAGGCAAAGCCCTTTTGAGACTTGACTTTCGGTGTTAGTGCTAAATAACATATATGTGGGGGAACGGGTATAATGTTCCACCCAACACAAAGGGATCCTCCGACCAGGCGAGGTGATCATGCCTGGCGGGCTACTGCCCAACAGTTGATGTTGGGATGTTGTATATATGATAATCGGCGCGGGAACTTTATTTGCGCGATTCAGGATTGGTAGTTACTCCGTGTAGTGCAGTTTGTAGGTACAGTGCGTTACTTCGTAATTCAGTGTATCTTCGGTAGATGGCGCTGTAGTAGGTTATTGTTGTGTTAGATGTGGAAGTCGCCACATCACTCCCCTCCAAGACCGGAGGTCGATATCTGAAGAGTCAGCTGTCCGTGCTCCGTTGTGGAGCTTGCCAGTGCCAGGAGTGAGCAGTTCCAGTGAGTCGGAACTGTGTGCCGCAAGTTCCAGTGAGTCGGAACTGAATGCCGCTAGTCCCAGTGAGTCGGGGCTGAAGTCCGCTGATCCCAGTGAGTCGGGATTGCATGCGGTGCGCGGTGCTGCGGTGAGGTCCCCAGTGAGTCGGGGCGATTGCTGCGTATTGGCTGGCTGCTGCGTAGACGGGAGAGATGTGCTCTGCTTACATGGACCGTAGGTGCAGTGTGCTGTGCCTAGACGCTGTAGAGGCCGTAGGGGTTACCAGGCTGGAGCGGTCGCGTCCTGCGTGTGGTATATCCCAGTTGAGGCCGAAGTTGCTGGCTGGTTTGAGACTTGCTGTGGGAGTGAACATGATGGTGGCGCGGCTTGAAGGCTGCTTCCAATCACGTCGGGGTCACCACTGTGGGGGAACGGTTATCATGTTCCACCCAACACAAAGGGAGGATCCTCCGACCAGGCGAGGTGATCATGCCTGGCGGGCTACTGCCCAACAGTTGATGTTGGGATGTTGTATATATGCTAATCGGCGCGAGAACTATTTATTTCGCGATTCAGGATTTGTAGTTACTCCGTGTAGTGCAGTTTGTAGGTACAGTGCGTTACTTCGTAGTTCAGTGTATCTTCGGTAGATGGCGCTGTAGTAGGTTATTGTTGTGTTAGATGTGGAAGTCGCCACATCACTCCCCTCCAAGACCGGAGGTCGATATCTGAAGAGTCAGCTGTCCGTGCTCCGTTGTGGAGCTTGCCAGTGCCAGGAGTGAGCAGTTCCAGTGAGTTGGAACTGTGTGCCGCAAGTTCCAGTGAGTCGGAACTGAATGCCGCTAGTCCCAGTGAGTCGGGGCTGAAGTCCGCTGATCCCAGTGAGTCGGGATCGCATGCGGTGCGCGGTGCTGCGGTGAGGTCCCCAGTGAGTCGGGGCGATTGCTGCGTATTGGCTGGCTGCTGCGTAGACGGGAGAGATGTGCTCTGCTTACATGGACCGTAGGTGCAGTGTGCTGTGCCTAGACGCTGTAGAGGCCGTAGGGGTTACCAGGCTGGAGCGGTCGCGTCCTGCGTGTGGTATATCCCAGTTGAGGCCGAAGTTGCTGGCTGGCTTGAGACTTGCTGTGGGAGTGAACATGATGGTGGCGCGGCTTGAAGGCTGCTTCCAATCACGTCGGGGTCACCACTGTGGGGGGAACGGGTATAATGTTCCACCCAACACAAAGGGAGGATCCTCCGACCAGGCGAGGTGATCATGCCTGGCGGGCTACTGCCCAACAGTTGATGTTGGGATGTTGTATATATGATAATCGGCGCGGGAACTTTATTTGCGCGATTCAGGATTGGTAGTTACTCCGTGTAGTGCAGTTTGTAGGTACAGTGCGTTACTTCGTAGTTCAGTGTATCTTCGGTAGATGGCGCTGTAGTAGGTTATTGTTGTGTTAGATGTGGAAGTCGCCACATATATAAGTATGTATATATATGTAGGACCTACATTGTAGGTATATGAATATATATGGCATTCTAAGTATGATCACTTTGCATATAGGGAATATTCTCCCTTTGTGTTGTCCCCGACGATATATATATATATATATTCTTACATACAAGTAAGCTACCCAAAATTATTCTGGAAGAGATCGCCGTGAGCGAAAGACCGCCTATTGTTACATTTGTATATTTTGTAACTCATCCTTTGTATTCTTTTTGTAATTTTGTATGAGTAAAATAAAGATATAAACGAATAAATAAAATAAGTATACTGGTTGACCCATGCAGCTTCGAATCATCATGCTAGATCCTATTGGTTTAAGAGTGATGCTAACTTTCATATCTTAGGCATGTCTGCAAAACACACATTTAAAAAAAATGCCATAATCGTACGATAGTTTCGGAGTTCATCGTGAGCAACGACACGAGAATTATATGTAAAATATTTAAAAAGCAAAGTTTTCATACGAAGCAAAAGGATGATAAATAAAAAACGGATTGCATTTTCGAATACGAAGGAACTTTATTTGACCAATAACAGACAAATGTTTTCGCAATCCAATTATAATACGTAGATCTTTCTTGAATATTTCAAACAGTTTTCTTAATAGATGAAATAGTGCTTTACAATAATTATTTTGCGTGATATGAATTTGATAAAAACATTGTTATTTGTCTTAAATGTGCACACGATTTAATTTAGAAGATATGAATGTCATAAATTGTAAATTACCGGCAAAGACAGTTATAATATTATATTTTAATATAGAAATATTAAGTAACATCAGAAAAGTTTTTTTTTATCATTTTGTATATTAAATTCTCATAATACGAATAATAGAAAATATGAATACATTTCTTATGACTAATTAAAGTTTCACAAAATGTAACACTCACACCTAATACTCAAATATAAAGGACATTGATTAAAAATATATTTGAATAAACATTAGATTATAGCTGCACATGATCGTTATATTTTATATATTCTTTACGTGTATTAAATGGTCGTTTTGTAAATAATATTGTCAATAATCTAAACCAAAAAAATTAAAAAAATATTAATAATTTGAAAATAAATTTTATTTATAAAATAAAAAATACATGATTATAAAAAAAACTTAAAATATGTTTATTTACATAGATAGCATAAGGTACCACATTCTGTACAACATTTGGCAATGTAAGCATTATAAGAAATAATCGTTGTTGATTAGCGATGTAACAACGATATTATTAATAATTTAGAAAATATTTAGCGACTAACTAGACTAATATTTTTTGTTAGTATCTACTAACAAAATATATTTCAAAGTATTGTTAGCAAAAAGTGGACAATATTTTATTTTATGACGACAATGAAAGTCATTATACTTTAATATTATTATTAAATGGAATAAACTTACATCTAAATATAAGATAACTATAGTTGTTTTTTTAATAATGAAAATATATTCGAATTCATTTGATATTTTATATATAATCAAACAACTGTCAAGCTTTCAAAAATAACTTATCAGATGATTATGCGTTTTGTGCGTTAAATATAAAACCCTGCTTTAAAATCTTTTAAAACAATTTCAGTAAATATAACAAACATTTTAGCAGCCTCTAGTCATGAGCATCCAAAAAATAATAATACTGAATAGGAATGAAACTCAGGCATATCTAGATGAAGACTAGATTTACAAGATCAGTTTTGAAGCACAACCTCAGTAGCAACCGACAAATCTTTCTATACCAAAACCCAAAATAGATATAATTGACACTTTAACCAGTAATATAAATTGACAATGCTAAATAATAAATCTCTGATATAAGCTAGCTAATTAGAACTTCCCGATTATAGAATATAAGGATATAATATACCTGTATTAAATGGATTCAAATCAGTTGACACAGTAAATGAGTCATATGGAGAGATACAAGTCTGGCTAGATAAGCGCAGTCGTGTGGAAACGTGAAGACCGACGTCATGGTTGCGCAGCTACACGGTTCCTGCGAGCTGATTCCCGTGAAGCAGAGTGAACCTCGGCAGTGCGCAGTGTGATGCCGAAGATATCTTCATGGTATCGATTTTCCTCCTTAATTGTAAATAAATAAACCAAATCACTTATACAATCCAAAAATTCATCTATAAACAGATAGCTAATGTGCATTTGAGGTAGACACAGAAGCTACGGTAAAAGTGAATTAAGAAAATATTTGAATACTAGTCATATAACCGTGGGAGAGCCGCGCTTCGGCATGAATGGGCCGGCTCGACCGGAGTGATACCACGGCCTCACAGAAAACCGGTGTGAAATAGCGCTTGCGCTGTGTTTCACCGAGTGAGTGAGGATACCGGAGGCCCATACCCCAACCCCTCCCTCATTCCCCCTCCCCATCCCCTAAAGGCAACGCACTTGTGACACCTCTGGTGCTGCGGGTGTCCATGGGCGGCGGTAATTGCTTACCATCAGGTGATACGCCTGCTCGTTTGCCATCTATTACATAAAAAAAAAAAAAAAAAAATATTACTAAGTTACTTTTAGATAATGAATTGATTTTAAATTACATACCTTTAGCATATACATAAAGTTTTGTACTTGTTCATCGGCCATGTTACCATGTTTCTTTATTATTCCCTTTAGCTTCTGATGAACGTCTTCTGCCATTTTACAATCTCCACAAACATAGAAATGTGCTCCTCGGTTTACTAATAAATCATGAATTTCAGGTCCTTCTTTCTCCGCTAATTCTTGGACGTACATCTAAAAAACAAGAAATTAATATATTTATAACAAATATTTTAAATAGAGATATTATATTTTATATTAATTATAGTTTAACTACTTTTGGGACGTTTTTCTCTCGAGACAAAGCAAGAAAAACTTTAGAGAGAACTCCTTCCTTAAGTGCTTGTTCCTTTTCTTCGCTGTATAGATCCATGTTCTTTGTTCGACATCCGAAGAATAGCCATACAGGACCAGCGTTAGAACGCGTGCGAGAGTTAATTTGAGCTCGACGATGATGCCAGAACCCACGGAATGGCGCAATACCTGTTCCGGGCCCTATCAATATTAGGGGAACTGACAAGTCTTGAGGAAGATGGAAGTTTGGAGCACTGTAACAAAGACACAGATTAGTGTGCCGCTATGGTAAGGGTTTAAAAAAATATATGCTTTTAAGATCACTTAAAATACCTTCTGATGAACAGATAAACCTCATCACCAGGTTTACGATCCATGAGATAATTCGAGCAAACTCCATAGTGGACAGGTCCTTCGCCATCTGTTGGAGCATGACATCATTGTTTTACTTTATCTAACCGCATCATAAATAGTAAACTAATTAACCTTCCAAATGTCTATGTCGCTAATGCTAGTCGACTCACCTATCAGATTGTTTGGAACGGACGTCGTCAAAATTAGAACAGATTATAAAATGGATGTAAATGAAATCAGTGGTTTCATGTTGAAATGTGTGTGGGAATTTGTAATAATAAACTGTAAAATATTGTCTTCATAATGGTTTAATTACTAACCTTGTGTTTTGTATGTGACTACAGCCACGGTTAGATGAAGCCGTTTTGGATGAGCTATTGGAGACGATGAAATTGAATAGAATCTTGGCTGCAGTGGTGAGAGTAGTGCTGCGAGTAACGATGCATTGGGGCGTGCTGAAGGGTATTTATCTAATACTTCTGCAAGAGTTGGGAAGTAATAATGCCGCCAGTCCTCGTACGCACCCGGATCCTATACAAAATAGTTTAATTAAGTAATCTCATACATACTAAAGTACACATTGCAAATAGTTTATTTTATTGTTAAATACTAACAGTTGCAAGTATGTTAAGTTGTTTGGCTTCCTCTTCATTTTCACAAGTTGTAGCCAAATACTGAAGCAGAATTATTGTTGGCGGAGTTGTAATATCCAAAAATCTCGTAAATAGATCTCGAACGCTCACAACTGGAAGTTTTTCATGAGGCTCCCAAGTTTTTACTGGACCTGGTGAGTAGTGATATTGCAATAATAAAAAATGTGCAGCTTGCCGTACTATATTGAGAAAAATAAAAAATCAAAAGCATTCTTACCGCTCGATGTGTGTGTTTCTTTCATAAGTTGTACTTGTAAAGGTTCGTCGAAGTTATCAACATCCTTTATACGAGATAATATTCGGTCAACTAGTTCTTTGCGATTGCAAGCAATTATGCCTACATGATCACCGGGGTCGTACTTGATCTCCTCCTGCAAAATTATTTGGTTTTAGGTCTTTTATAAAACATTGCATATCATACAAAATTTCATTTGTGAAAGGTGTAAAATTTTACCTTCGGCTCTAAATCAATGAATATGGTGGATCTCTCTGCAGTTTCGTCTCCTAAATCCTTATTAGCTTTCACAACACAATTCACAAATTTTTTATTAAGAGCTGACTGTAAGGCGCTTTTTAACGCTGGAGGACGACAATTTGGGCTTGCGAAACGTACTGTTTCCTCGCTAAGAGCTACTGTGCCTAGGGCTCTCTTAGCTTCTTGTAAAGTTTCATCATCATCTAAGCAGAATGTTTCACATGAAACCTAAAAGAAAGTGTAGCATAAGTATATCTCCAAGAAAAAGTACAAATAATATTAAACAAACAATTTTATATACAAATGATCTTACTCGTAGCTTGAATTTGTACGTACCTCTTAAAATAAATTGTTTGAAAAAAATAGTTATAATAAATTGTTAACTTGTTCTGCCAATCTTTATATCTCAATTAAAGTTTCGTTACTTACAGCTAGTTTTGGCACTGTTTTCGGAGCAAGTAATTATAAATTAGACACGTCATTTCCAGTCACTTACGTTAAAGACGCTAGAGGCCCACTTCCGGAAGGCCTGATCTTGACCGCACATCTCGTCACCGGTCGCAAGGTCGTGAATTCGTTCTCCTCCAAGGTCGACTAACAACTTGTCCACGTACTTCCCGAAGTTACAAAAGTTTGGATATGCGCTTGAGCCAAGAGCGAATACCGCGAAGCGGACATTGCTGAGTGGACCGAAACTGTCTATAGACGTGGCATCAGTTGTACTGCCTAAAAGTACAAAATTCAATTTAAAAACCATTGATGTTTGAAAAAGATTTATTCAAACTTAACTGTTACCCCCAATGTAATTAATATGACGAATTTTTACCTTTCAATGATTCCAATCTGTTCAATTTTCTTGGGTTACTCGAAGCATATCGTTGCAATTCTACTTGACTGTTGGCTTTTATGAAAGATTTAGGTGTCAACATTTGATTCCTGTCAACAAATATTCAGTTGTTTATTATTATAAATGACTAACTTATAAATACGAGTATATTTATTTATTCAATCTTCCTGCAAACATATTGCACAAGGCGGATTTAATGCCATAGGCATTTTTTTCCAGTCCTTTGGATGTTGCAAAATTGAGTGGCAGGTGTATTTTAACAAGGAGGAATACGATAGATTAAATTAAAATATATTAGTTAACTAAAATATAATGTTTTGTATATTAATACTTGCCCAGAATTTTCCTCCACCTGGTCGGCATACAGTAATTCGCAGAGATGTTCACCAAAGGCCTGTGCAAAATCAATTTGTGAGCCAAAATACAAAATGTTATGACGATGAATCATACTGTGATAGTGATACTTACGACACCGTTCTCTGGTGGGTCACCATTCCCGAAAGTTGAGGTTACAACCAGAAGAAGAGCTTCGTGTTCAATAGATGTTATATCATAATCAGCCATACAGTGGACCTAAAATGTGTAATAGTCATTAGATCAATATTGTTCAGCTTTCAAACAGTATCGTAAAAAATTTTACTATTACATACTTGAGCGTTAAATGCATGTCCAAAAATAACTCCGAGTTCCTTGGCGTATTGCTCAGATTTACCAGTCTCGGTTGCATACAAAACGGTCGCTTTTATTCGCTTGGAAAGGGCACGTCCAAATAACTTCGATGTAAATTTGACAGCGCGTGCTATTTGCTTGAAATGGAACTTCCTATTTATGGGTTTCTTGCCACTTATTGGTTTTAATTTCTGCCACTGGTGAGTCTTCCAAGCGGGTTCCTGATTTCATACAAAATAAATTCGTAAATTTTACATAATGAAATAAAAAAGAAGACATATCTTTAAGACTGATTAAATTTTGAACAAACCTGATATTCGTAAGAAGGTCTTAGGTAATACAGCGCCATTTCTTGATGGAATACTGGTGTAACCGATGAGGACATCGGGGGAACAATCCAAATCCAATCTGCGGGGCATCCCGACCTATTGATACAAAGAAACACTAAGCATAATGAAGAAATAAGAATAAAAAAACACGATCTAGAAAATAATTGTCAAAGTGGAAGTAAAGTTGATACTCTTTGAAAACAATCCACGGAAATTCGATGCTGATGACAAAGGCATGGTCCAAAACAGCTCTAGCCATGCGTAACCAGCAAGATGTGATTTCCTTGATTAATAATATCAACGCCTCTGTTTATTTCGTGGTGTAAGTTAAAAATTGTGTCATGAAAAGTCTAAATATAAGAATCTGCTAACCATGTTTAGATATACATACATGGTCAGAATAAGATAATTAATAAATATACATCGAGTATTTCTTAGCATCAGTATTGAATAGTTCTTAAAGAGGACTGGTACTGCCATTTGTTTTAGGTAAGAGAATGAATAAATTTTAAAAAATACTAATGCGTTGGAGTCGATCAGTTGATTTATCAAATAATTCTCACAAAGCACTTTGTGTATAGCTTTGCGTACGAGCAGAATGTTTAAATATTCATAAAATTGATATACCCAGCACTCTGGACCAAAAAATCTTCTTTTAATTTGTGAGATCGTAATGAAATCTAATCTTGTTCCCGCGAAAAGCGTAAATTGAAAAAAATTGTCTTATTAAGCGTATGAAATTATGCAGGTCATTTTAGCTACATCCTATTGTTACAGCACTCTAATTATGGAACTGAATCAAAATGAGCTCGTAAAACATGACGTATGCAGAAAGTAAACAGGCGTAAACAATGAAATGATTCATGTGTGAATTAAAAATAGATGAATAAAATTAGGGAGATAGATAGAATTTAAACAATTAGGAAACGTTAGAAAATTCGGCTTTAATATGTACAAAAACTATCAGACATATTTTTTAAGATACCTTGTGTTACAAGTGCTACTTATTATTTGGAGAAAATAAAAATCATCTCACAACAAAAGGTAAAAATTGCCAAGAACCAAAAAATAAATTACTTATTTAGTTTTGATTATATAGGAGGCAAATGAGCAGATGTATCGCCTGATAGTAAGCGATTACCGTCGCCCATAGACACCCGCAATACCAGAGGCGTTACAAGAGCGTTGTCGATCTTTTCTTGAATGTTTGTAGGTCGTATTGGTCCGAGAACACCGCAGGCGACAGCTCATTCCACAGTTTTGTTGTACGCGGCAGAAAGTTTCGGGAAAATCGCACAGTTGTGGACTACCAATCATGATGGAGATGAAATTTCTGTCGCGTAGGACGATGGCGGAAAGAGGCGGCAGGGATCAATCAGAAGCCACCTTACTTCGCAGCGTCAGAGAGTCTAGCCGAATTGGAAGTTCTTGGCAATCGACGATTCGAGGCGCCCTCGTTATACTGGGAATTGAACCTAAGACATCACTTTGGATTCTTTTTTTATGTATGGCCCTGCCAAAGTGAGTACTCTGCCTGATGGAAAGCATAAGCAGAATCCAAGGGAGATTGCATTGCGGCCTAGTGATTCTACATCACTGAGCCTGGTTTTCAACAAACTCATATTAATTAAAAACATTTTTTAATATTCATAGGTATCAAAACGACAATCATAATCTGGTCACACTATATGCCGCGTTGTACAGTTACCTCAACGTTCTATATTTAAAACCACAAAATTCCAAATACTTTTTTGCGTACGTAAAAACCTAATCTATTTGTCGATATCCTGCACATCATAGACAAAAAATATAACCGTAACATAGAGGATGATTGAACAGATTCTTAGGCAGAGATTAATAAAATGACGTAATTGGTGTACGTGTATAGTCGCGTGGTAAAGTGGGAAACCAAAACAATCACACGATGGTTAAGAATAATCACATTGTTTGTTTATTATGAAGTCCTTCCTTTGACCACATGTGCAATTTGCTGATAGCAAGGCTTTGGTGCTGACAGTTTTATGATCAATTAAGTCTGGTTGTCGTTTTCGCATCCGCAAACTATTTACTACAGTCAAAACATTGCGTTTTCTTAACACAGTTTTTGAATTGTTTAAATTGAAAATGGGAGCGTCCTTCACAGTGGAGATTACGTCAAGCTGTAAGCAATTTTAATGATTTACAGTGATTTCATAACATTATCAGTTCTGGTGAGAACTGAAATGAAAAACTATGTTTTATATTATAGCAATATTAATGACTTGAATCAATTTCCTCGATCATATATTGTCCTAAATATAGTTAACAATGCTTTTTTCACATAAATTTATAACTGTATATTTGAAATAGACCAAAACTTTATGTACAGTCGACCAAATTGAATCATGACCCCCTTAAAGTCATTTACCTACAATTATTGTATACCATTAGGTTGAAATTAGCTTGAACATACATTTCATAAGTAACGAACCGTTATCATTCTACTAGACACTGACAAAGCGATGACATAGACATAGACGTATACTATGGACTATGATAAGTATTGCACGAAAAAGTTTGTTAGCCAGTGAACGTCCTTATATATAGGTATATTAGGACAGATTTGATTGTCTGTTTGTTTGAGACATAGGATTGACTTTATTTCGAATAATGGGTAGACTTGGGGTACCGTAAAGGTAGCGTAGGGTAGGTGTAGAACAAAAATAGAAAAGCATTTATTTGACAGAACGAAGTCTGTCGAGACAGCTAGTCATACTTATTTATAAAATAAAACAGTAAAATTAGGGACCTTTGTTTATTTCATATTATTAAATTTTAAAAAATGGCGTTCACTTCGTAAAGCGAATAAAAAAGGAAACTTCTCAATAGTTAATTTGTGGGTTATAATGGTTCCAATGGTTTGGGTCTGTAGGATTACTGATTAAAAATAAAACCGAGTGTAAGCGCCATGGTTTTCAATAACGTCTAATAATCGATTACGCATAGACCCGATTAGACGAATGCAAATGTCACTTCCCCTCATGAAATCCCAGATTTCGTTACAATGCAGCTCGATTGCTTCTTTAGTCCCCTCATTCCTGTTATCCCACATTTAAACCATCAAACCCCATAAATTTTCTATTGGGTTAAGATCTGGTGACCTAGACGGCCATGGAATGAGAGTACATTCATCTTCATGCTCCGTAAACCAATTTGAGACAACTCTGGCAGTATGCACTCGACAGTTATCATGAACATAGGAGAATACTGGCACATCTTCACGGGGGTAAACTGTTCGCAATGTCAGTAACATTGATTCTTCCAATAAATCGACATAGTTGATAGAATTATGACTAGAATAAATAGGAACAAGTTCGCCTATGTTTCATCCATCCATGCCCACATGTTAGCTGAAATACGGGCAGATGATTGGTTGGGCACTACGTGGTCCTCTGTGTATCGCGAGTTATCGTAACGCCACAAAGTTAAGCGACCATGTTGAGAAGAGCGAAATGATTTTTCGTCTGTAAAGATGGTATTTGTCCAGTCGAAATCAAAATAATTACATGCAAAATTCAATCTCGCAGTTTTGTGTGCATCCGTTAAATGAACTTTCTTAGCATGATGTCTGTAATGCAGCTCAGTGCGGTGCAAATTATTTCTAATTGTTTCCAGACAAACGTCGTAACGTGATGCAAAATAGCGGGTACGAGTAAAAGGATGTTCTTCGTAATGGTGTTGCATTTCCGTTCTCTGTTGGTTTGTGATTCGACGAACCCCATGATTATGTCGTCGTCGGTCTTCAAGGATACCCTATTCAGCGTGCCGTCTGATCCAGGTTCTGACCGTGTTACGACTTATATTTAACTCACGTGATATTGCTCTAACGCCGCAACCTTGCTCACTGAGCACTACAATCCGAGCTCTTTGTTCTACCAAATTGGCCATTACACGATTCGTTTATAGACATAAACATATTCTTAGATTTTTATTTTCATATTTTCAGATTGACTACTACTTGACATCTCACACATAATGTCATTTGATTTTAAAAATTATAATACTTTTTCTCCGCAATGAAAAGAGTTTGGATTATAAACGATTATATTATTTGAAATTCAAATAAGACTGCTGTATCAAAAATATATCTTGTTCAGTGATGACAAAGGTTCAAATTCCATTGACATCTAACCCGTAATGACGCATTTATGTTTATATCTAAAACGTATTCATAGTACATGTGCAAATAGCGAAGAAAACCTAACTACATTTATGATTACAAAGGAATAATTGGCAAAGTGGGTCATGATTCAATTTGGTCGACTGTGCTTAACAGTACTTTTACACAATCAATGTCTGAAGCTCCTGACTATACGTACATAGCATGTTGCATACTGAATGCAATAATTTTAATGAATAGATTTTCATCAGTCAATAAAACAATTGAAGTTATAATTTTCTACAACAAAGTATGATTATCAACGAATGACACAGGGGAATGTGATAAGGTAAAGATGTTACTTACCTCAATCTATTTTCATTGTCAAGATGCTTGATAAAACTCTCAGAAGCGGTGTGGTGATCCACTATCGTAGCGTTGTGTTGTTGGAAACTGTGAAGAACAGCCACGTTGCATTCTACTAGAGCCTTGTCCTTCCAAAGGGTAATCGGGGTTCTTGTATCCAAACCCATCTTTTGAGCTATTTTCTTTGTAAATAAAAAAAAACTTTTAGTATAATAATTTGATCTACTTTTGGTTTAGACTAGTTTTAGAACAACGGTTTAGATAAACACCTTTATTATGATCATAAACTCTATATTCAGTATACGTCTAGTTTACAATAATTTGCGATGTTGAAATGTTAACATCAATATTGTAATTACTTGTCAATCATTCGACCAAAACCTACCCGCGCATTATGCAATATTGGTGATTAAAAATCTAACGTAAACAAAGATCGTCATATTTAATATTATTAATGTCAATGAGCTAATAAAATATATATAATTTAATTTTTAATCCGAAACATAGTAGTTAAACTAAAAAAGGACAATAAAACAAAATTTATGTAAAAACCTAAATTCTGAATAAATATAAATTCACATATCGAAATTCCAAAGAAAAACAACATACGTCATAATGCTATAGTTCACCTGATAGTTGTGTTTTAACTGTAATTAATTATCTTATTTCATTATACCTACTAGCAAAACTAGAAATATCATTGTGTGAACAGATCAACTTCAGGACTAGCAACTGGACACCTGTAGCTTTTTTGTGTATAAGGTCTTATTATCATAAATGCTATTATACTCTCAATATTAATGAACACAACTTTATTCTTAAGAACTACGCGAGCAGTTTATTTTTCTGACCTATATTTAGGTATGGATTGAGCAATATGGTATGACGTATACCTTTATACACATATTGCTCAATCCCAAAATAAAATAATGAACATTACTGATAACTGTTAGTAGTAGATTATAATAAAATAACAGATTTTCATTCCATCCAACCAATATACTAAAAATGACTTATTTTAACAAAAATGTATTTAAGACATGGTTTGTTACGAATGTAAACTCAATGAAGTATGAAAATGAATCGTGCATTTGACACTTTAAAATATTATTTGACCCAATCGAAAATGTAGCGATTTTTAAACTTATAATAATCAAATGTATTTTGTACGATTATAGTACGATAAATGTTATACTCAAATATTAAAACCGATAATTTAATAAAAACCTTACCTCTAACATATTAAGCCGGTTATTATCGCAGAAGTTGCGGCAGCCGATTTCAGTGCTCATGTACCAACCGTTGAAAGCATTGGCAGTGAATTCAATACCCCCGCAGTCGAAACGCATGCCAGAAACAGCCGGCAAAGCATACCAACGTAGGTTTAACTCTTCGAACCATTCGTGCCTTGAGGAAAAAATGCAAAAAAATATCTATAGATGGTAAACTAATAATTATTCATATATATTTGGTATATAAACACTTCCAGTCACGAATCGCAGTTACAGCATATTATTATGTAAGTAATCATAGTACTCGTAAATAGTGATGGTAGGTATGAGGTTCTTAAAAATAGTTTTTTGTTGTCCTTGGCAGTTGCTAAGAATTAACACACACATACATATATTAATATCAGAATATTCTTTCGTTTTGATTCTCTTTATCTCAACAAACGTTCTAATATACTCTAAACGTACTGCAATACTATTGGATTAGCAACACAAAGCAAAAGGGTTTGGAGACAAAAAATCCCTTTCAACAGAATAACGAATAACGGGTAATAACCGGATAAACGATGTCAACTGTCATTAGAAGAGAATTACCTAATCACAAGTTATCTGGCTTGTTTATTAGGCATTAACGCCCGTTCACATTATCAATACCGATACATTATTGAATAGCACCGGATTTATGGGCAATAAACGTAGATTGGAGATCACTGGACCACACTTTTACGATAAGCAATCTGTGTTGAATGGACGCTCGTGGTTCTCATATTTGCACGCGTCTACTTGACATTATATGCATTCCCAGACCTTTTTATACCAGCATAAATCTGTGATGGAAAATAAGAAGGTCGTGTCTATGTGATACTTAGTTTTGTGCCATATATTTCGACCTTTTAGTATAAGAGAGTTCTTATAAGTAAGGAACAATCTTTAGATTTACAGTTTAGAAGTTGTTAGTTTCTTCCTGTTTCCTTTATCGGGAATGTTTTGTTTGGATTCTATTTTGTAAAGCAACGTTAGTTTTGTTTATTTGCTGATAGTAATAAGAATTGTTTGAATGTATTTTTCTAGTTTTGTTTATTTTATCATAATACATTAAAACGTGTTTCTTTTGTACTCATGTATTTTAATTTTATATCCAAGTTCAGTAAAACTTAACTCTTATTAGGGAAGCAGGGATTGTTTTTGGGATAAAAACCATTATACTGGTTTGTTAATATTTGGAAATTTGCTTGTTTAGGATGTACAGTTTGTTTATTTGTTTTGCAACCATTGCGTCAAAAAAAATCAAACATTTCTTTTATTGCAAAAGTTTTCTTTGAAGGTAAGACAATCTGCATAACATAATTCTCTAATTTGGAATATATAAACACAATCAAATCTAACACTATACCTAGTATTGGTATTATAAAAGATTTATTTATATTTGCTCCGTCTTTGTGTACACTTAATAGAATGCTCTATAAATGTACTGTTATAGGAACAATGTATTACAGAAACTGTAGCGAAAAATATATTATACGGAGTAGTTGGAAACAACCATTTCCCTTGTATTTTCCTGAACCCATTTAAGTTTTACAAACTAGTCCTTAGGCTAAATGCTGTTTGTGTTAATGTAAGTACATTTATTGTTATCCAGAAGTATACGTTTACATTTGTGCAGAGTGGTTTCTGAGAAATTCTCTATTGTAATTGTCGAAAACTCAAACGACCCATCTTATAAGTTTCATTGAATTGAACTTGTTTTCAAATTGTTAAGGAGCCTTCCAAAGTGACTATACTCTGCTTAATGGAATCCAAGAAGCCAAGAGTAGTGGTCAACATACTCATTGCAAATGCAGGCAATGTGACAATGTCAGTTTAGGTAGCTCTCACTGTTCAAGCCCGTTTGTGCTGAAATCAACGTCGGTCTACTACCTCGAAACCGATGTACTCTTTTAAATGTACAATATTATCACAACTGTCTCATTGGTCTAGCGGTTGACGTATGCAACTGCCAATCAAGAGGTCTCGGGTTCAAATCCCGGGTCGGGCCAAAAGTGTTATTGAGTTTTCTGATTATATAAATACATAATAACAGCTCGTAGTTTGGCAGTTGGGGTCTGAAACCCCATGCCTCGGAGAGCACGTAAAGGTCTTGTGCTTGATATCTCCCCGGTCGTGTTGGTTAACCGTACCATCGAATTATGAGCGAGAGGGAACAAAGAGTGCTCCTGTGTTTGCGCACTCACTTGTGCACTATAATATCTCCCGCGTAGTTAGACTGGTCTCCGCTGAGACCTGCCGCTGTGGCTGTAATCGGCTAGGAGAACATCGAACATCATAGTCACAAAGAATGTTTTGAATTAATATTAAATATATTATTCTGTTATAATTTTGTTGTGTTTCCGAGAAACTATTAAACGCTATGACGTTGCTTTATAACGTAATGGAGTGGGAGACAAAATGTTTAGAAAAGATTTTCTATTATTCATTGTTACAATTTTAATCTACAATGCAACAGATTGTTTATAGCATATTCTTTTCTATCTCATTACGAAAAATGATAATGCATCAAGTATGAAATCTTACTTGTTATTCTACTAAAATAAGCTAAATCAATAAATACTAAATACATATCTATAAATCTAGGTTTTAATGGGATCCTTATTAGTGACTATTATTTCATATTTGTTTCTTTATAACCGTAAAGATGAAGGTCGACTTAACCCAGTGCTAGAAATACATCTTCCCTATTTAGAGTCAGAGTTCATTCGTTTTACTAAACATAAAACACTTATTTAAAGAAAAAGGAACTTAAACTGTAACTAATTTGAAACTTACGTGGGATGGGTCATGTTTATCTCCATGATAAGTTCTCGAGGGATTTCGAAGTAGTCAGGATCTTTTCCATTAGCCGACAACACAAGGGGCAAGATGTCCCAAGCGGACCGCGGCGGCTTCCAGCCAAGTTTCAAGCACAGCTGTAACAATACATATTGCTCTAAAATTGTACTAATTGTTTTGAGAAATCAACTAAAAGGGTTAGATGATAGCATCAGTTTAAAATATATGCTAACAAGAAAAAGGATTTAAATGGGTATAGTATTAAATCGAGGGATAAAGTGCCAATTGTGAGCATTATGTGAGAGGAATACTAAACCTTCTCAATAGTTAAATCATTTTGGTATTTGTAACTCATTCATTTAGTTACGAAAGTGTTTGGAACTCAGGTCAACATACTTAAGAGTTCTAGAATCACTGGTAAGCCTATAATTTAAAATACTCCTGACATTTCGTAAACAGGTATTGAAAACTAAAATCTATTGGCATATAAAAACTGTTACTTATTCAATGAACTGTACTACTACTAAAGTTTTATTTGTAATACATTTAGTATGTAAACAAATACACTACAATTTTATTACTATTTTCATAGAGCAGGTGCATACACAGTGAGATATGTCGACGAATGATTTATTTAAAGCAGGCGAATATCTGAACGTTTTTCAATAGCCATCAATTCTTTACGGTTCACTTGTATTTTAATATTTTCAATTGTAAACTATTTACCCTAAACAATAGATTATGAATATGAAAAGAATAGGAACTATTGAATGTGGTCATGGTAAATTAAGATGTTTGTTTATTTGAAAAACTTTGTATTTGTTCTTTGTATCTTCTTTTTGTCGTCATCATTAACATAAACTTTAGTTTTTTTTTGTTGCAGATACTGAACTTCGTAAGAATGTTTCAAAGACAGTGAATTCGAATATTACTTTTTAAACGTTACTCTTCTATCGTCGGAATGATGAACTTTATCGCGGAACTTTATTGGTTCCGCGATAAAGTAAAAAAATAATTATAATTTGATGACATATGATCGTGTTTAAATCGTTGTTAAATCTATCGTGTCTATACACTTTATAAGTATAAATTTCAAAACGTTAATGCTTTTAGTTTTCTCTTTTTGTTGATCTTGGACAATGGAACGTACCTCGGTGAACTCGCAGTGCATGGGGTCGCCAAGCACAGTGCCATCCGGTTGGCGGTAACCAGCATAGCTGATCAGCTGGCTGTTCCATATTCTGTAGTCGTGTTTGCCATCCGTACGTTGAGGGAACACTGTTATAGCTGACCTGTTGGAATTAAATTTAATTAACTTAAATGAAATAATCAATTATCCTGTCAGGACTTTACAAAGCTCTAATAACACAAATATTTAATGAATGTTAAACTTAAATGTAATTTTACTATAAGGACACTGACTAAGGGGCGCCATCAATTCTGGCTAATATTATATTTTAAAATATATAATTCTAAAAACGGTGCGGGATACCATATATATATATACTCGTATAAAAATGTTATGTTGTCTCCAGTCTCAATTAGACGAGCAAAAACATTAACTGCTTTTAAGAGACTCGTAAAGGAGCATTACCTGGGAGAGATCAACGTCCCTTAACATGCAATTTTTATTTTTATTTATATAGTCAATTGGGTCACACTACTGCATTTAAGTATGTAATCAACTGTATATTTATCTTTATTTATTCTTCGTCTTTCCTACTCTTACACCGGACACTACCCAACACTTTCTCTTACTCATGTTTTCTCTCCATCCAATGGTTGCCTGTAAGAGATTGCCTCCGGGCGATAAGGCCGCCAATTGTACTTCCCTAATTTTAAGATTATCTTGTAATGCATCTGGTGTACAATAAAGTGATATATTATTATTATTATTATTATTATGTTGGTTTGTGTACGCTTCAAAAACTCAAAAAGTTCTGCACCGATCGAGCCGAAATTTTAGAATGATATATAATCCGCATCAAGGATTGTTTTTATCTAATTTTTGCATCAGTCATTCATTCATCATCATTCACACATCCGCGACCGCGAAAAACACGAAAAAACCGATATAAACGCGGGCGGAGCCGCGGGCAACAGCTAGTTGTTTATACTTCTTTTACCAATAAAATGATTTTTAAATTCATATGTGACTAAAACGGGCGTTATCCGTTAAAATAATCAAATTTATGGTAAGTTTCAAGAACTCGTAAGTTTTAAATTTTAAGAAAAATTTAAGGTTTACTTATGCATAATAGAAATCGATTCCTTTTCTTCTATTAAAAAAACCATTTAATGAACTAAAGTATTACGGGAAGTGTGGGGATCAATTATTACACAACAGCAAGAAACTATGTCTTTAAAAATAATATGCAATACAGAAGCTCACCTAATATTCCCTTTGTTGGTGCTGTATTTGATATGGTTGCAAAGAGCCTCGAACATACCGCTTGTAGTTGTCACTTGTCGACAATCGAATACCTGTTGCATACGAACCATTTTAATACAAGGTGTCTCAAAAGAAATTTCATATTTAGTGGATTGATTAAAAAAAAAGGAAGCGGTATATAGAAAAAATGTTTATTTATTGTTAAAATACACTTTTTGGGAATTCATTTCTTAAAAATAATATCGTCTAAATGTAAACCCTCACGTTGTTGGCACTCATTTAATCGAACAGTAAAATTACTTATGACTGCTCGACAGGTGGAGTGAGGGATGGCTGCCATTTCGTGACGGATATTTTCTTTCAAATGCGCCAGTGAAGTTGGTTTATTGGCGTAAACTTTAGATTTAAGATAACCCCATAGGAAAAAGGGGTTAAATCTGGGCTACGTGGAGGCCAATTTATGTCACCTCTCCGGGAGATCAATTTTCCTGAGAAAATTTCACGAACACGGCAGAGATATATTGGACGTGTGTGAAGTTGCTCCGTCCTGTTGAAACCATGTTCTTTGGTTATAGCCAGGAAAGTTTTGCAGTTCAGGTACCAAGAAGTTGTCTAACATCTCCACATAACGCTCTGAATTCACTGTAACTGTACGCCCCATTTCGTCTTCAAAAAAGTAAGGGCCGATAATTCCTCGCGCCGACATGGCAGCCCATACGGTCACTTTAGGCGAGTGTAGGGGTTTCTGATGTTTGCGTTTCGGATTGGCTGAACTCCAGTAGCGGCAGTTTTGCTTATTTACGTGGCCATTAAGATGAAAATGAGCTTCATCCGAAAACAAAATGTTGGTAAACGTTGAAAATCGCTCAATCATCTGATTTACGAAATTAAGCCTCTGACCGGCATCTTGGGGCTTTAATTCTTGCACCAATTGAATTTTGTAGGGGTGCAGCTTTAGATCTTTGTGCATAATGCGATGTAATGATGATCTATGCACATTTAAAGCACTCGCGCGCTTCCGAATTGAAAGGCTCGGGCCGTCACGTACAGATTGATTAACACTCTCCACGTTTTCTACCGTTCTTGATGACCTAGGTCGCCCGGATTTTGATTTATCCAGCGTTGATCCAGTCTCTTCAAACTTTTTAACCCAATGTCGAATGAGAGGAAGGCTTGGCGCATCATTTAAGTGGCGAAAACCTCGAATACTGCAGAATTTTCTACGCGCGACAGTTGTCGAATCACCGTTCTTGTAAAACTCTCGCACGCACAACGCGCGGTCTGCTCCCGAGAAACGCTCCATAGCGACTGAATCCCCAAGAGCCAAGCTACCAATTGACATAACCCCCGCACCCCTCAAGTACGCAGCGTTCACGCAGTAAGCTAAACAAATATAAAATTTCTTTTGAGACACCCTGTATGTCACACAGACCTATATTAACACAATGGAACGGGTTATTGGATATTTTAATTGGTTTCGCTGACAAAGCATTGTAAGGTTGAAAGGACTAGATATTTTATATGTTGTGTGTCTTGTATTATATTATGTAAACGTACATTTGTGTTGTTCATAATTTTTTCTGATCGATCATTGTATAAAATATAGCATTTTTGGTAATAGGTGTTTGTTACAATAAACCATTGGAAAACCTATATAAATAGATAAAAAAAACAATGCTTTGTTTTTTTTTTTTTAATTAGTGGGCAAACGAGCAGACGTATCACCTGATGGTAAGCGATTACCGCCGCCCATGGACACCTTCAACACCAAAGGCGTCACAAGTGCGTTGCCGACCTTTGGGGGATGGGAAAGGAGATGGGGGAGGGGTTGGGGTATGGGCCTATGATATCCTCACTCACTCGGTGAAACACAGCGCAAAAGCTATTTCACACCGGTTTTCTGTGAGGCCGTGGTATCACTCCGGTCGAGTCGACCCATTCATGCCGAAGCATAGCTCTCCCATGGTAAAATTTGTAAATTTACTGTAATGTATAAGTCATATTTGTGGAACAGCAAAGTTAAACTCAGTAATTTAACAACTATTCCTTTATTTCTTTTTAGTGCGGAACCCATAGTCCGCGGATTCAACTTTTTATTCTCAGAGATCTAGTAGGTAGTGTTAATGTAATTATCGCAGTGTACTAACGGTTATCTGGACTTAAACTTGGATCTTAAACATTAAAGAAATTTAGTGCCTTTACTAAGACTTTGAACACTAGAAAGTAACTTTATTTAAAACCTTAACAAAAATAGGGTTCTTGTAAATTTGAAGCCTTTTCGTCTTCAGGTTTGTCGCTACCTAGCAAAATGAATGTATCAGGTACTTGTATTAACTATATATATGTAACTTATTTTTATCCTTATATTGGTTTTTAATCTTTTTTAATCAATCTTCGTCTTACTTCAGGTTTAGTTATAGTTAATTCTGTACCTACATAACTCTACTTCCCTTTCCATTCTTTGTTTTTCCCTTTTTACAATTCTCTTTAAAATACTTGTTTCTATCAGAAGCTGCAGTACCTTTTAGTAACGGCTAAATACGTTTTGATAAATGTCTGAGATCGATTTCGAACGTGCTAATGAAACTGGTGGCGCCACGTTGGGGGTGCTAATGGGATATGACGACCATGCTGTATCTCTCACGGCCATATTTATCTTTGGTAAATCATGAGTGAAGCTTACCAGATTAATTAAATAATCTTTTTATTCAATTAAAATCCATGAAAACGAAATATTTTTAAAATAGAAGGCTTAGTTTATGAAACTCGTGTAATATCCTTCGTGGGAGAGTCACGCTTCGGCATGAATGGACCGGAGTGACACCACTGCCTCACAGAAAACCGGTGTGAAATAGCTCTTGCGCTGTGTTTCACCGAGTGAGTGAGGATACTGGAGGCCCATACCCCAACACCTCCCGCTATCCCCCTTTCCATCCCCCAAACATCGGCAACGTCTCTGCTGTTGCGGGTGTCCATGGGCGGCGGTAATCGCTTACTATCGAGTGATACGTCTGCTTATTGGCCCACAACTCAATAAAAGAAAAAAAAACTGGATTTTGTGACCCATAAATATACTGAAAGCAAGAAAATCAACATACGTCTCTTTTGTAGTCAAGAAAAAGGACGTTATGAATCTTATAAACTCTCCTTTTCTTGACCTTCTGAATTTCAAACTTTCGCCGGTATAACAGAAGTGTCAATTATTTTTCTTAAAATAATTAAGTCATCTTAACAAAACGATTCTTAAAATAATTAAGTTTCTTAACAAAATGGTTACGTACGTTAAGTTATAATTTTACAAGGCATTTTTTAAAGTTAAATGCATCAATATTTCCAAATCTTTAAAATTACCTAAATTTAGTTTGTTTACATTATACCTAACAGTGTTCTGAAAAGAAATGTAAAATAAATTTAAATATGTCAGGACGGTGTAATAGATTGAGGAGAATCGGTTGTGACTCAACAAAATTTTCAGTGAGTAGAAATAGATTTTCCGCGTCATTAAATACGTTAGTTAGTTTACAAAATTATTTTCTTCTAAACCCAAAACACTTAAAAATCGTTATAAGAATAAACATACCGGAAAAATGTCATTTTAATGCGTTTGATTGCATAGAATCATGATTTGTAACAAGTTCGTTTAAGTAATAAACTTTACAGATCAAAACGGTTTCAAAAGATAAGCTTGTTATCAATTTTATCAACCTGTTGTTTTTTAAAAAGACAACAACTTATACTCTTTATATTTTTATTCATACTCTATAATGACTTACATCACAAAGTTATTCGATACTCACATCGCTAGGGAGCAGTAACAATCACTTTTGTACAAACATGGCATACACCAAGTAATCTATATAAATACAAATGAAGCACCGAAATAAATGTACGCGCATAACTTTCGATCGCCTGCACCAAATTGAATGATTCTTTTTTATGTGTTCGTTACTGCCAGGGCAAGGTTTGTATGAAAAAAAATACGGTAACTGGAAGGATTATCTTAGGCCGCGACTTAACACTACCCGTGGAAACCTGAGCCGTAAATAAGTACTAAAACAAGTTCTTCGGAAACTTAGGTATGGCGGTACGAAGTTCGCAAGGTCAGCTACTTTAACAAAAAAAAAATCATTTATAATACTCCTATATTTAATGTAAAACGGACTTCGCTTATAGAACTAACAATTTACTTAAAACAAGCATCTAGTATAAATAGACAGTGTAGTTGTAAATAGACATCTTTCTTGAATAAGCAAATCCGTCTATAATCAAATCCTTCGTGCCGATTAACCGAAGCAATCTATTTAAGCTGCGTAATTACAAAACGTACTGGCTAACATCACAAGGATTTAGCAGTCGGGTCCGGTAATACCGATTTAAGACACCCTCATCCTTCGCTAACCGAAACGAAGTCAATGAAAATGAACGAATGAATTAAAGTCGTTACGGCTTCGTCTGCGAACCTTCTAATTACGATAATATTTAGATGTAAAGACAGATTCTTTTTGGAATTAAAGAAAATACAAGAGCCGCCTTTAGATTAAATATAAAGTTTATAAGATGACTAAACGATGGTTACATAAAATACATTTTTTTTCTTGAGCTACAAACAGGGGATCATGAATCCATCATCATTATATCAACATTATTTAACAGCCCACTGTTAGAGATAGGCCTCTCCTTAGAATCCAGCATAAATCTCCTGAATAGGCGCTTATTTCTATAAAAGGCTTAAAAACTTTTGTTATTAGAAAAATATACAGTGACTAAGTTAAGTTAGGAACTTTTACTAATTGTACTAATTCGAATTATTGCCGTTAATTAAAAACTCTTGGCTATTCATTTGTAACTTGTTTTACACTTTCTTTTAGAAATACTTTTGTAAATTCAGACAGTTTAGATTTTTTAACATAAGCACTTCTCAGAATTATTCATAAGTTTAATACAAAGTTACAAACAAAATACTAAAAGTAGTATGAATCAAAAATCTGCAGCACCTGTATCTTTTAAATTGTGGAAATAAATAAATTTACCATATAATTTAATAAGAGAAGCATTTTTTTTTAGAGGGAAATCATACGTTTCTGTGATAGTTTTGTTTGTCATTAATTTTAACATATAAATTGATAACTCTAATTTTCTGTCATTCCATTTTATAATTGTAAGCTTTCAAACATAATCATTATAATGTGCTGCGTGAACTAAAATAGCTAAACACCTGAATCATTCTCAATGTTATAATTGAAATACATTATCTTTGTTACTGCTAAAAGAATAATCATTGTCACAGCAAACGTCTCGAGAAAACTTGGTTAGACTAAACTTACAGTTAATTGTCTATGGTTTTTTCTGTTGCAGTTCGAAATGGGAGTTTTCTCATTAGAGTCAGCAAATTCATTTACCTTACAATTTTGCTCGTAGTTCGCTAAAGACAACCGAAGAATAATTGATTTTTATTCTTCTGTCGAGGTACTAATATAGTTTACTTGGTTATTGCACATTTAGATTAAATTGAAATGTACTTAAATTACTCTTTCAAAATATTAAAGTTATAAAAATACCTGAAACTAGACGCATTTAAAACCTACTGTAACACAGTATTCAATTAGAATAATTTGTTGTATTTAAAAAATTTTAGAGCCATAAATAAAGAAATTTTATTTTGTTTGTTAGAAATGAAATGGTTTATGTATTTTCACATACATTAATTGAAATACATTCGTACCTGCAACTTCGACCACTGTATTCTACCAATGCATCGACTAGCGTTCCTCCAAGCGAGTTTAGCTCCGAACACTAACTCAGTGGTAGTCAATTGGTAGGTTCCTGTCCTATCTACCTCTTCTTGAACAGCCATCCAACGAGCTTCATGTGCAGGAGTGTTTGCTCTGTAACAAAAAAGGATATTAACCTTCTTTCTATTTTTACTCTTTTAGTAGAGGTATGTTATTGTTCCATGTTTTGTCAATTATAATAAAATCATCTATTTAATCAAATCGTGGCAACTTCAAATTAAGACTTCAAGTTTCGTTTTTTTTTCCACTTAACTACACTTTTATCGTTTAATTATTTCGTTTTACTAAGTTTAAACCAAACATACATGTACCGTACGTATACACGGCACATGTAACAAAATATCATTTTTTACAATTTTTGTCTGTCTGTTTGTTCCGGTTAATCTCTGGAATGGCTAGACCGATTTTGACGGGACTTATACCACAGGACTCAGCTAGTCCGTAACATTTCTGTTAGAAGTCACTATAGTTTGAATATGACCTTATAATCTGTCACAACTTTTTCTTTTTTCTTTACTTTAGAATGCTACGGAAAGCATAAAGATAAGCCACATTGATATTCAGCTTTATTCGGCAACATTGTAACTAAATTTAATCAAATGTTTGGTTATGAATTATGTATATGAATTAACGATTTGATAATACAAATACAACGGAAATTTGAACCTACCCTCAATTACACTGTTGTGTCTGCAGATGTTGCGATTTTCTCTATACAAATAAATAAAATTGGAGTGTCTGTTTGTATTATTAAAATAACCGTTTTTTACCACATGCATATGAATGTATATACGGTACACATACCAAAATTTATATTTTTAAAATTTTTGTCTGTCTGTTTGTTACGGCTAATCTCAGGAACCACTGGTCCGATTTGAAAATTTCTTTCGGTGTTGGATAGTCCATTTATCGAGGAAGGCTATAGGCTATATATCATCATGCTACTACTAATAGGAGCGGAGCACCAATGAAGAATGTTTCAAAAACGGGGGAAAATTTTCACGCCACGGGCAATATAGGACGCAAACGAGGTTGCGTGGGCCAGTTAGTCAGATATATTTTTTATTTACTGTTAAATTAAATAATAAATAACCGGTATTAGTTTACTTTAACACTGTTCAGATGAAAACAGAAACAACGACCAACAAAGTAAAGTAACATTATTATGTCAACGTCTTTGAAGACAGGCTATTACTTTGTGCGACAAATATCTTATGTAATCTCAATTCTTACTCTTGCTTAATTTTATGGGCCCAATAAAGTCTAAAGTAATGCTCACAGATCCCTTAAACCAATTTACGGGTGTACCAAATGGTGGCCTGCATTTATTCGCTTTGGTCAAATTAATTTTAAATGTGAAATTTGTTTTAAAATTGATTCCAATTTTAAATGACTAGGTACAGTGGTAGCATATGCAATTGCTGTGCTTGTGATCTCGTATTTTATTCCTGGACCAAATGTTTGTATCATTTTATATTATATATTTTTTCGGAGTTCTAGGTATGTTTTAAAAAAAAATATTATTCTATCACTCAGTGTTTTCTACGTATGTTTTAAAAAAATAATTAAAGTAGATAAGTATTCTATCACTCAATCTAGCTTACATAGTAGAAGCTCTTCTTAGTTTGAGGCTGGACAGCGTTGTGTGTCAGTGGCCGAAATATTTAATTTTAGTTTTAATTTCAGTGATTACTTAATGTCGCTCTGGATTCGTTCAAACCTTATCATCGACATAACATTATAATTACAACACATAAGTTTAAAAATAAAGGTAACAAATTGAAAAGAAATGGGCATGTTTTCGTCAATTTCAAAAAATAATAATGAATCATGTAAGTGTCAGATGAGAGCCTCTACAAATGCGGCGAGTCTCTCAAAAACACAATAGCTGGTCGGGACAAAAGTTATTTTTTACGATTATACAATGCTAATAATTTATTGGTGGTAAAAGTGAGATTTGCTTAAAATAAATTTATATAAATTTAGAATGAAAATATTTCATTTCATACAGAATGTCTAAATGTTATCCATCAGGTGATACGCCAGCTCGTTTGCACACTATTCAATATAAAAAAAAAAAAAAAAAACTCGCTTGTAAATTTAAGATCAAAACCATAAGATACAATTGAATTCATGCCTGAAGTATTACTCTATTGAAGTAGTTACATTTTAAATAAACCCATGTAGAAGCATCTCAATAGGCCGGCATAGTGTGGTCTCTTTCTGTGAGACAGTGATGCTCCAGAAAGAGACCGCTGAACGGGATCGGGAGATGGCCGATCCCGAGCGTGGGCGACGTCGCCGGCCGCACCAGCCGCCGACAGTACCGCAAGCTGCCAGAGAGTGGGGACCTCTTCTGGTAGCTGATTGATGCGGTCAGCGACAGAGGGGCGTCTTGATCGCAAAACCGCGGTCAGGCCGCAACATTTAATGGCTGGGCCAACAGGCAGGAGGAAGCCCAGACTTCCCAAAGGAAAGAGTCTTGTAGACACGGTGTCGTTCCTGGGAGGGACCTGAAATAACTTGGTCCGGGTCCTCCTCAGAACAGGGTGCCTGAGACCGGCCGCCGGGCTGGTTTTTAGTGGACTCAACACATACCTGGCTCCCCAGTCCCCGAGGAGCCGGAGATCCGAAGGGATTTTTACACACTGTCAACGAAAAGGCCGGCATAGTGTGAGTCACCATGCAGCATTGTTACATATATTCTCTTGGATTCTACTCACGCAGAATAGAGTCACTTAGGCAGGCCTACATATAATACATAAATATGTAAAACTCGTAACTATGTGTCATGTGCATGTGTCACACTGTTGATAAAGAAAAAGGTATTCACTCACCTGCGTATAGAAGCAAAGTATTGTCCCAAAAAGTCCTTGGCATCCTTCAATACTTCTTCGGATTCTCGGGGCACGTCGCCACGGCCAGGTATGGCCATAACACTTCCAAGGCAAGCTCGCTCGTTGCATAGCGTTGGCTGTTGACAATGCAAATATATAGTTAAGTTTAGAAAGTTTTTAAATAAAATGAGCTGATCCAATTTGTCTTGAGGGGTTCCATAGTGAATTAGCTAATTGAGTAATAAGTTAAAGGTATATTTTCATATCAAAGCCTTTTTTACATCGCAGACAGTTCTGTAGCACAATTTCATTACTCGTAGTACTATTGAACCTCCTTTTTGTAAACATAAACTATTTCAACAAGTATTATTCATTGAATTGAAATGAAATGTTGTTGAAAATTTTGTAACGTCCATTATTGAAATGATTTAAAGGCATAACATGAAGTTGTTATTTTAAATATTATGTTCCTCGACAAAATAAAATAACCCATATTTTAAATACATTTCACTAAATGACATTCGAGGAGCCCACAGTCGTGTTCAGCACAAAAAGTACATTTCGTCAGGATGTCTCTAGAGTACGTTTACAGGTTCAGAAAACTTAACCGATAGTATGATCTACTTCTTCATCTGAGGTTGGCTGAATAAGTTAACTTTAACAGATCAGCCTCCACAATGGAAATGTTTTAGATATTGACGTCAAATGTAAAACCCATGGTAAACATAAATATGGGTTTTTTATTTCAGACATTGTGCTGTCAAAAAACTGTATGTAGCATTTCTAAATTAAATTCATAAAAAATATGTATGTAAATTGATATTCTAACTAGAAAAATAAAAAATATTTTTTAACTAAAATCGTTGATGCGATTTTTTTTAGGTTAATTGTCAGTGTATTTAAAACTAACTGTTAATTAGTAGCTTCTAAATTACCAAATGCATGTTATTTTCTGTAAAATATTTTTATTTTATCAACACATTTATGAAATTTTAATTAAAGCTTGGATGCTTAACAAAGAAAAATATTGAGCAGAGTAGTATGTGAAGTACAATAAACATTAAATAAAAGTGCACGCAGAGTAAAATAATAGAAGCACAGAAGTTTCAATAACAATCAACAGAGAAATGTCATTGGAAAATAAACTGATACTGGGGAAAGGAAAATAGAATAAGAAGTGCATTAGCATTCTATTGTAAGTAAAATATTGTGTTATGTCATAAAACAGATCTGAATCTCATTTCTAGAGAAAATACGGAGTGGAACATTTTTAAAATAAAAAACAAAACACAACTGCATGTTTTCTTATGCAAGTGTTAGTAATGTACAAATGAAATGTCTAAATTTGCCTCTCGTTTTTTAATTTGTCACTCGCGTGAATTTCGGCTATTACGATAAAAAATAGCCTACTATGTCGTTCCTTAAGAATCAAAGTGACTGCACGGTTGGCCGAGTGGTGTCAGCGGCCGCCATGCCGCTTGCTACTGCGCCAAGTGTCGTGGGTTCAAATCCCACGCGGTACCTACAACACTTTGTGTGATCCACGAATTGTTGTCCCGAGTCTGGATGTTCTTTGTGTCCGTTTCATGTATGTTTGTAAAGTCCCCCCACGACACAGGATGTTATTCCTAATGTGGGAGTTGTCTTTTCAAAGGAAGAAAAGTAACTTCGAGGTAAAATTCATTAAAATCGGTTTAGCCTAAACAGCATAAGGAATAGAGTTAATTTCCGATTTATAAAATACATTTAATTGTAATGTTTATCATCTTCCTAGCCTTTATTATTCCTAAGATTATTTGGGGTCGACTACTAGTTCAATCGGTTTTACCTGAATATCAGTTTTTACACTGAGCAACTGGCATCTGACCTCCGCCTTGAAGGTTAACTGAATTCGAAGGTCGAACTAGTTGTCAGTATATTTGAGGGCATTGACTTCCCTATAATGATTGCCATAGATGTTCATGACAACCTAGATCGACGGCTTAACGTGTTTTCCGAGGCACGGGCGGGAAACACCGCTATTTTCCATACTCCGGGTTACTATTAAGAATTTCTTGTAAGAAAAACCCAATAGCAGTCCGATCCGAGAATCGAACCCGAGACTTCTTGATCTGCAGTCGCTTACGAAAATCACTAGACCAACGAGGCAGTATTTAAAACTTGTTAGTCATAATTTATCTTGCCTCCTTAAAATTAAAATATATTTAAAGGGAAAGAAATGTTCTGTTTGTGTTCCATAGAATATTTAAACTCCTATATCCTTTAACTAAATAAGTTTTTCTTATATAAATAAATAATAACTTTGGCCTCAATTACATAAAGAGCAAGGACCACAAATCGTTGTAGAATGGTAAATAATTTTTCTTCGTGACTAGCATACATTGAGTGGCATGGTTTATTTGACGTCCACATAAAACTACGCAGTATTACAGTTGAGACATATACTATAATATAAAATCTTGTGATATTACTTCAACTTAATGTTCTAATAATCTACTGGTAACTTTACTGTTGACAGTTTGTTTGAAGATTCATTCAACGTTAAATCTATGAATATTATATAGTATCGTATTATTAAGATACGCCTGCCACACATTTTTGCAACACCCAAAGGTTTGACGGGAAGAAAATGCCTGTGGCATTAAGTCCTCCTTGTGCAATATGTATGCAGGAAGTTTGTATAAATAAATAAATAAATTATACATTCGAAACTTTGTGAGGATAGATGTTTGTTACTCTTTCACGCAAAAACGGTTGAACAGATAGTTAGCCAAGAATGGCACATAGGTTACTTTTTATCCTGAACAGCAACAACAGTGGCGCACCTAGTAGCTAAAGGGTTAGATTTGAAAGAATCTATTTCGAGTGTATTCCAACAAATGACAGAGGAAGGGAAAGAGAGGACCTTCAAACAGGTTACTAGCTTTAAAAGTGATTTACAAAATCTACCATATAAAAATAGAAACAAGGGTCCGGTTACGAGACAATGAGATTGAATATAGTTGAACGGTTGGCCTAATGAGCAGTCACCACGACGCTTTCTACTGCGCCAAGTGTTGTGGGTTCAAATCCCACATGGGACAACACTTTGTATGATCCACAAAATGTTGTTGTCAGGGTGTTCTTTGTGTCCGTTTCATGTATGTTGGTAAAGCACGCGACGCAGGACTTATATTTCTAATACGGGAATTGTATTAAAAAAAAAATTCTTTGTGTTCCTTACTCTATAATAAGCTTTACGTGAAGAAATAAGTGCGAAGTAAAATGGTACTACAAATACTGTGATGTATAATTGCACCTAAGATAAAAGACAAATATGTGCAACATATTAAATGAATTTTACTCGTGTCTATCAGGCAGTAATATACAAAAACAAACAACAACAGTGTTATACAGTGTTTTATTATACCAATACGTACTTTGTATGTGTATTGTTTTCGACGGATTTTCGAGTACGTTGTCACTGTCATTTAGTAACAACACATAATAGAATGACATTTAAAATACAAACTTTAGTTAATTTCTAAATGACGTCTATCAATTTTACACTTTTTTTCTTACAATGATTTCTATTTTGTACGCTGCTTGTATTAATTATTATACCCACAATATTTTGAAGTCTGAATTTGAAACTGGTGCTTAGAGTGGCTTATTTTTTCATCTTAATCTAGATAATATAAAAAGGGTGCAAATGTAAAATGGATTAGAGGCTTAACTGCTGTGGAAACAGATCCTAAAATCGAAAAACAGATTCATATCATACCCAGATGTACATAAACTGAAATTAGAAAGCCACTGTTAATTTAATAAGTTTTCTTATTTTATGAAGTTCCTAACTGAAAATCAAATCATCTTCACTGCCATATTTTTATATTCGCAATATTTTCGCACTACGTCATCATAAAAATAAAGCCTATAAAACATAATGTTATTTTTACGGCGATTCAATCATTTTGCGATACGAATTCCTATGGCGTTCTATGGTGTGTTTACCACTTCGTATTGAGGCGTTAAGTCTTAGACATGTGAAGTAATAAGAGTATGTCGCAAAAGATCGCTCACTTAAATAGGTTCAAATGTACATAAGTATTTAAAAAAATAAATAAGCAATGAAACGTAATAGATGTAAAGTAACGTATTTTTATTAAGACTGTTGTCTTAATTTAATTGTGGCATTATATTTGAAAAGGTACAGAATTCCTATATACAGTTCACGCTTGTTTGGGTATCAGGGTTTGCACTTGAATTGATGCATACCATTTTACAATGCAAAATAATGTTATTTTAACTATAACAAATACTTAACATTGGGATCATGCTAGGATATTAACGTGTTAAACCAGATGTCGCAACCAAAGCCCTTGCTAAGTAATAAGATTACTTGTGTTAAGGGCTTGGTCCACGCCCAAGCACAGATTAATAAAAAGTTGGTTAAACCATGAACTGGTGTTATATCCCTCAGTGGATATTTATCTGGTACAGTGTGTGTGCGCGCGTGTGTGTGTGTGTGTGTGTGTGTGTGTGATGTGTGCATGTGTTTGAAAATGTGTGTACCTGTGGTGGATTAAGATGGATTGTTTTCCATATTAAAATACAGTATCAAGTTGTCAAATAAGTTGAGTGCATTGTGTTGGCCCTGGTGTTCGTGTTTTTACGTATGTAGTTAAAATATAATCTTCTTTTGTATGTTAATGTTGTAAGTTTAAAATCGGTTATTAACCGGCTTAATGATATTGATTGGTTAAAACTTGTAGATGTTATTTTATCATGGGATTTTTAAATTAAAGTTTCGAAAAAAAAATCCTTAATTGATGATAAAAAGGTACTTTAGCCTTATTATACACATATATGTAGTAGGTACTATAAGTAGAGGTTGCTCGTGACGTAAGTGATTATGGTAATATATTTTTAGTAAACTTTATTATAACCTTCCAAGAAATCTTATTTGCGTCTCAGATCCTGTTTGAGTTTGCCTAAAACATTGTGAATTGTTAAAAATAATATCAAATATTTTACGTACCTTAAAGGAAAATTCGTCTCAAATGATCCTTTAAGAGCTGGTGAGTAGTTTAAAAATGCATATTTATTGTATTATAAATTACTATTAAAATACAACTGTATAAATTGTGATGTGTGATATACACACATATAAAACTTTTGGCTTAATTTATGACAACTTAAAAAAGCACGTATTATTAAATTATTTTCCTTAAAAAATACACTAACACCTCACCGTCAAAAGTGAGATGAACTAGTTTTGTTAATTTTATTATCTGTTAAAATGGATTAAAAAAACGCATATATATCTCGTAAGAATTTTGTAAAAATATGCTATAGTATGCTCAAATTTAATTTTTGCAGTGCCATCATCTGTAACATCGAAAAAGGAAAAAAACTCTAAGAGGATAGGAAAAATGCACAAGGCCCGGGGCCACAAGGTAATAGATAAAGGATATCTAATAACACGAATGTATAACGAGACTAATGCCCGTTTTTACTAAATATACTTAAACAATCTCATAACTAGGAGCCCCTTAACGTAGGTAGCTCCTCAATCTAAATCTTTTCTAATTTGGTTTGCACTGTACTGAGAGACACCTAAGCACTTAGGGATCCCCTAAAGATTAGTTAAAACGAAAATATCACTAAGGGTAACCTACCTTTCTCTAAGCGGTCCCTTAAATTTAGGGAAGACTGCAGTACTATTAAACTGTGTAAGAGGAAGAGCCGGAAAAGGGGCAGTTATATTAACTAACTAAAATAATTGTATGGTGATCAGATTAATATCTACCCCCTCCCCCTTTTCACTGATTTAACGACTTAAATGGGTCTTTTTTTTCAATGAAAGTCTTCTACGATGCGACTGAACTGCGATCTGATCTCTATAGCTCCAGTACTACATAAATTCATTGTTATAATTACTCATTTAGTTGTACTGAAACTTAATTATAACATGTTAAAGATTATTCAGCAAAATTTAATTAGAATAGTTTTAATGAGAATTTCACATGGTGAGGAAATCCGCATTCTTGTGAAACATTAAGACACCATTATAAATACTTAAGTTGAGATGGGCAGTTACATAGTGACCCTTATTTCATTACAAACTATAATTATTTTATTACCCAACAGTAATGGAGTTACTGCTAATTTGTTTACTATTAAAACACAGCACACTTAATATTATTATTAATGCATACATTAATACATTTGTTATTCAATTCAAATCGCTGTGGCATATATGGTTGGAAAAATAGATAAAAAACTATCCTTGAACTATGTCGTACTATGTTTCAAATTTTGAAAGCGTACACGAACCAACATTTTCATACATTTATATAAAATTCTCGTGTCACGGGGTGCGTAATCGAACTACTCCGAAACGGCTTGACCGATTTTGATGAAATTTTTTGTGCTTATCCGGTATCTATGAGAATCGGCCAACATCTATTTTTCATCCCCCTAAATGTTAGGGGTAGTCCGTCCACCCCTAAATTTTTTTTTTTATTTTTTAGACAAAATTTTTAATTTCTATTTTTTTATGATACAGCATTAGTAAATACATACAACCCTAAATTTTCAACCCTCTAAGATCAACCCCTATTTTTCCATCGCGATTTTTATTGACCCACCTCTACAACATATATTCCCTTTTATGGCTAAGCAACGTTTGTCCGGTCAGCTAGTACATTTATATAATTTAAAATAAGATTTTACTTTACAGATTCAGTAGTAAATAACAGTGACCTTTCCCCATTTTTTTGAAATTTTGTGTTCATAATAAATAAAAACCAATTTGCACAAATTGACTACCATTCTTACTGAACTTTTATTAAACATACATGATCAAAATATTGCCCAGTATTATATTATTTGCTCATTCTGCCTTCAGTCGTCCGGCCCACATACACGTGACGGTACATAATGGACTAAACCAAGAATATAAGGCTTAATGGGCAAAGTTTTTGAATGCATACAATCATCTACACACTTTATTAGAGCGATAAGACTATTTTTGGCCAAGCATTGTGTCTGAAATATTCCAATTACTTATTTTCCGTTAAAACTTTAAACATTACTGGTAGAATGTTTTATATCTTGTACTAGGTACTTTTGAATAAGTTAATTAATGACGTACCTGTACTTTTCTAGTTAGTATGGTGACATACCTACTGGCGCGTTAGGGTGTTCGACTTTTACGTTTTAGGATATCTGTGGTTAAGATTCTGATAAAGTAAATTTCTTGACTTGAAGTTCTTCGTCATTTATTTTTCAGAAAGTTAAAACTGACATTAAAACGAGAATCACAATGCCCACGCTTATCGAAACGTTGCAAATTTTTTTTTGATCATTAAAAATGTAAATATTTTCCACTGCTAAAGTATTCTTATTTGAAACGACATATATTAAACGTTATCTTGAGCCCACATCCCTACATGTGAGACAAAGTTCCGGCACAGTTACTTGGAAACAGCGCCCTGCGGCGGTTTCACAGCGCGCCAACTTTCAGAGCGCTCTAAGGAAACAAGAAATAAATATTGAATCATTTTTCCGAATGCACGAGTTGGTTAAAATTTTAAATTTACGATACTGAAACGTACAAGATTTTTTCATTGTAAAGTATGCCTAAGTGCTAAGATTTTTGCCTTTAAAATATGTATGAGGAATTGTTATGAGTTCGTGTCGATACAATGTTTTTAAATCCCGACTAAAACTTTGCTAAGGCCGTTTAAGTTCCTTGTTTATTTTGCATTTTGTACCAAAACATTTATATTCTTCACTCTCAATTATGATTAAATTTTGACGTATAGACGCAATTGTTGTATTGGAATAAATGTGAGTTTTATCGATCTTCGAAAAATGCAAAAAGAAAAGAATTTGTTTTGATCGATGTGAATTCCTATAAATTTTGTTGTGGATTACTTAGTTAGATTGATTTTAATTTTCATTTCCAACCGGGTTTTTAGTCATATTGACAAACTTATATTGTTTTTAATATAAACAAAGTGTTAAAACTGCCGTGAATAATTATTGCAATATTGTTTCTTTTGATCAGTGATCTCTTATGGGACTTTTTGTTTCATGTATGTGTACTAACAATGTTGGCTTTCGTCATGTTAAAACACACATTATTTTATGTTCAAAACGCACCAAATCGACTGGTTGTAAAATAAAAAACCCCGTCATGCTAACTCACATTAGTGTTGGTACATATTTGACAACGATTACATCAACAACTGGATAGGAAATGATACTCTTTAGGCCCTCAGGGACAGTAACGAAATTATGAATCTCGCTCGTTCTAAATAATTTTTTAAGCGTCCATGGAATTTGCAGATAAATTGTAGATTACTTCTGCATGTGATTTAGTTTTGATTAATATCTGTAAACTTTAATTCTTAAAGCTTGTAAACAATAATGTTAAATTATTCATAGGTTAAATTTGAAAAAAAAATGTGGTCAGTTGTTAAAATCAAGTACTAAGAAGGCGTTGTTAAGATAATGTTTAACAATTATTTCGGGATGATCTTAAAACAAGAAAGAAAAGAAATATTAAAAGAAGAAATCGAACAAACTATAAATATCTTAAAATAAATAAATTAATTTTTCGTTTTTTTTAGAGAACCATCTCAATTGATCGTAAAATAAACATTATCACTATAAAATTCATACTTAAAATCTACTTGGGATAATATACATTCGCTATTTTAAATCATAGAGCTCAAAATTACTACGCATTACCATCCACCATCGTATTATCTAAGTTGCCTCAAAGGTAATTATTGACTTTAATGGGCACGTGCTGAGCTGTTCAATATATAGTAACAATAATACATATTTTAATGGTTCGTTATTGATGATGTTACTTATATTTTTAGGATTTTGGAACACGTTATAAAGTAGAAAATAATACCGATATTATTTCAGAGGTCAACTAAAGATATTTATCAAAAAATTAACTTGTTCTATTTAATGTTTTTATAAATGTCGTATATTTGTTTCAATATATAATAGTCAATTAAAATAATAATAATAATATTTATTAATGCAAAACTAGGTACAGATTTTTTTGATAAAATAAGCATTTACTATATAATATGTACACTGTAATAGTCAGGCTCTGGCATCCACAGTAAGATTAAACTTGTGTTGTGGATACCAGCCCCTCTCTCAACTAAAGAAAATATACACTTAAAATGCGCTTATTTTTTCAAACTACACATTTATCGTCTTTTAACTTGCGAGCGTACATGCATGTGCGTGCATTGGAATAAATTTGCGTCAGGCATGTAAAAAACAAAATATAAATAATTGTATTAATTTAAGAAATAACTAAATTGTATATTGTAATTTATTAAGTATAACTTATTTTATATCACTTTTTCGTATCCCCGATACAAGGGCCCATGACTATGGATGAACTTTATCCGAGATCATAGGGCTGACAACAGTGCCAAAATATCTAAATATCGAAAGGAAAGATGTGGGGTATTCCGTTTTAAGAACTTATCAGGTAACAACATATGTATGTATGTACTTACCACCCTAGGACAGGGCTCATCATAAAGCCGGTCGTATAGATACTCATAACTCTCAACGTTCTTCAAAACCTTAGGCCTTATGACTTTTCGAACTGGTTTCTTGTCGAGCTTCTCAAATTTATTAATCACACTGAAGGTAACGGGACACGTCTTAGGTTCGATTGTTTCGACGATACTTGTATTACCGTTTCCGATAATAAGAGTATCGGTTAGGACAGTTTCAGTGTTCTGTACGACACCGGGTGCCATTTTGAATGACTGTTTTAGATGTTATAGGTAATGAGAAAGAGGAGGGGCGCTCGCGAAACCGCGACAGCACTAATTGATCGTATGTGCCGCCTTCGTATTTATAACAGTTTTATCTCTACCGTGTATTTGTCGTGTCGTCCACCGGCTTAGTGTGTTTACACCGGTGAGAAAGCTTATTAAGTTCAAAGATCTTGTGTTTATTTGTTTGTATTGACACTGCTTATCTTGAAGCTTGCACTGTTTTGGGCGTTATCAGACATTCATATATCTTGATGCACTTTATGATAAAACTGTGTCAGTTGAAGTCGATTCAGTATGTTATTAAGTCTGTTTACAGGTTGCTCAGATGCAACGATACCGTATTATTTCTAAAAGATGAGAAAAAAGTTACACTAATAAACATTTTTTGGTGGTAGCTTCTAATTTCGATTAGCTTTAAAATGTATAATACCAGTTCGTTTTATGAATCGGTATTCCTATAGAAATTTTGGTAGTGCTATAGAAAGATCAGATATTACCGATTCATGATAAAAAGGGCACTGATGGTACAGGGATAGGTAGAAGGATTAGCTTCTATCGAAGGAACTAAAAGTAATAAATAGAAAATGAATGTAGAGGTATATTTAGTAATTTTTTGTAGACAACTCCTGCTTTGGGAATATACATCCTGTGACGCGGACTTTATAAACGTTTAGGAAACGGACACAAAGAATACCTAGACTCCGAACAACCATGTGTGAATCACACAAAATGTTATCCCATGTGGGATTTTAACCCACAGCACTTGGCACATAATATACCTATCTATGTTTAATATCATTCATTTATGCCATAACATAAAGTTACGTACAATAAAGCTAAGTAAAGCTAGTTTTAGAACTCGGATAAACAGAGAATCTTTTTGTAAATAGAAATAAAGGAACTAAAATATACATTTCATTATTTTCTTTATGTTTATTAACATACACACACAACGAGAATTGAACCCACGACCCTCAGCATAGCCATCGTGTAATTTTACTAAAGACGTTTCTAAATAACTTCGTCTAGTATCTATTCCATTGTTCTGAAGAGGGAGCGAATGAGCTCCGAACTCCATAAAGCCCTCTCTAATAGTCTTAGGAGAGTAAGTTAAACACAAATGGCAACATCGATGGGACCGTTAGTTTTGTTGGACGCATCCAAATGTTTGCCATCTCATGTGGTGGTTTTAGCTGACTCGACTCCCATAAGGCCACCATACTCATACCCATTAAATTAGCCTTTGTCATCGCCTCGTTACAACTCGAAGATTTTTGCTATAGTTACTTTTTCAGACCACGTTTGTTGTGTATTGAGGAGACTTAAACATATTGCATGAGTATGGTCTTATAAATGTGGTTTTATTTTCAAGCAACATTTGATAAAAAAAAAAAGCTTTGAAAATGGTTTTGAATTACTGCCTTGTATATATATATATATATTTATTTACTAACTGACCCGACGAACTTTGTACCGTTATATTTTTATTCCGGAAATTATTTCTACTAAAATAATATTTTTAGTAGTTATGTCCGAATCAGTTTCCTACGGTGCAGTCGGACAAAAAAAATCCCGTTAACCTTTGATTTTCTTCTATACAACCCGACACAACGAACATATAGAAAAAAGAATCATCGAATTTTGGTGCAGTCGTTCGGAAGTTATGCGCGTACATACATTTGGGTGATTGATTTTCATATATATAGATAGATATATAAACCTAGCATTTTCAATCATGCTAGGTTTCTTTTATCTAGAGAGAGAGAGATGCAGAAGAAATTGCGTGTGTCAGTTATTGCGATGCATATAGATGTTATGAATATGAAATGCGAAAGTTTAGTTTACAAAAGTTAGTTGAGAGTAGTTTCCAAGTTATATAGTATTATAAAGATAATATAAAATACATTATAAAATGCATAAGTAAATAACGTAGAAAGTCACAAGTTAAAAACTCAGGTTGTAAATATAGTAAACATTGTAATGATACTACAATTATTTAATGTACATAATGATTCACGACAGCTTTGTCACGAGTAATGAAATATATTATTTACACTATGACACCGTTGAAGCAGATTTATTTATCATCACGCGGTATAAGAGTATTGATAATTTCGGAGAAATACCTTTTATCGGATGTAGGATATGCTTCACATGTGTATTATGCAGTCATACGAGTACTATCGATAGCAATGGCCACATAGTTATATTCTCAATTTGTTTGTATTCTTTATTTATATACACATATACCTCGGCCTCACCCTGGACAGCCGCTGGAGCTTCGAGGAGCATTTCGAGCGGATGATCCCCCGAGTCCGGGGGGTGGCGGGCTCCCTACAGAGGCTATTGCCTAATTTAGGGGGCCCGCGGGAATAAGTTCGCCGCCTCAACGGTGCGGTGATACGATCCATGGCCCTCTATGGAGCGCCGATATGGGTCAAGCGCCTATTGGCCTCCTCCCGCTGCCGAGCTAAGCTCAATCAACCGCAGCGGGTAGTGGCCATTCGGATCGTACGAGGGTACCGCACCATTTCGTCTGAGGCGGCGACAGTCCTGGCATGTTTCCCGCCATTTGATATCCTGGCGGATATGGACGCGAAGGTCTATGACCAGATTCGTGCCATCCGCCGGGGCGAAAGCGGGGAAGACCAGGATGAGCTCGAAATGCGGCGGAACGCTCACCGACAGGCACTGGCACAGTGGCGCGCGCGGCTGGAACAGCCGCAGAATGCGCGCCAACGCGCTGTTGGTGCCGTTCTGCCTAACCTCGAAGCTTGGGTAGGAAGGGAGGAAGGTCGCGTCACCTACCGACTTACGCAGATACTCACCGGCCATGGTTGCTTCGGTGAGTATCTGACTAGGATCGGACGCGAGGAGACGGCACAGTGCCACCATTGCGCGGCCGACTTGGACGCCGCCCAGCATACGCTGGAGGACTGCCCCGCGTGGGCGTCTGAACGCGAGGTCCTGGTCGGCCAAATCGGACGGGACCTGTCCCCACCAGCAATCATCGTTGCCATGCTGGCGGGTGAGGAGGGCTGGGACGCAGTGGTCTCTTTCTGTGAGACAGTGATGCTCCAGAAAGAGACCGCTGAACGGGATCGGGAGAAGGCCGATCCCGAGCGTGGGCGACGTCGCCGGCAATACCAGCCGCCGACAGTACCGCAAGCTGCCAGAGAGTGGGGACCTCTGGTAGCTGATTGATGCGGTCAGCGACATAGGAGCATCCTGGTCGCAAAACCGCGGTCAGGCTGCAAAATTTAATGGTTGGGCCAACAGGCAGGGGGAAGCCCAGACTTCCCCCAGGAAAGAGTCTTGTAGACGCGGTGTCGTTCCTGGGGGGGACCTGAAATAACTTGGTCCGGGTCCTCCCCAGAGCAGGGCGCCTTAGACCGGCCGCCGGGGTGGTTTTTAGTGAACTCACCACATACCTGGCTCCCCAATCCCCGAGGAGCCGGAGATCCGAAGGGATTTTTCCACCCCGTCAACAACAAAAAAAAAATGGGTCCGTATGTCTTACTAACGGCATTTCTGGAACTCGTCCTATTTCAGGAGCAGGGTGGCACACCGTGTGGTTTTAGTAGGTCTGATTACGACGCACCATCCAGCCGCAATCCCTGGTAGGGTGACGGCTCGAGAGGGTTTCTACACGTTAAATAAACATATCAAATGCTTATATTTTGCCATATGTCAAGAGTATTGGCATTTTAGAAATGATTGTGTAGAACAGGACTGTGAACTGTAAGTAGCAACGGCTCGTTCTCGATACTCCTGCTGGTTAGACTCGCATATCTATGACTCAAACTACATATTGATAGTTCAATGGCTGTAAATATATGGCTATAGAATGCAATTATAATTCGCGCTCCCTCTTGCCATTGATAGGCAGAGGAATATCGAGTTGTTTCTTATTCAGTAAGAGTTCAACAGAGTTTAACCGTGGGAGAGCCACGCTTCGGTATGCATCGACCATAGTGATACCACGGGCTTACAGAAAACCGGTGTGAAACAGCCTGCGCTGTGTTTCACCGAGTGACCAAAGAACGAAACGAACGAAAGACCCAAACTCCAAAACAAATATTTGCAAATCATACAAACATTTTTATCCGACCCGGGAACTGAATCCGGGACCTGGAGAACAACCGTCGCGCGCTCCGAGGCAATCAATAGTACCTTGACTTAGTATTTATTAATAACGTGTTGTCAAGCGAGGCTTTCTTCAGTGAAAGTTGTTATTTTAAGATGGTATTTATTTTAATATTTGAAGAATATAATCAGTATTGTCAAGAGCTTACCTAAATTAGTTAAGTTTATATACTCGTATGTTATCATAAAATAAGAGTAACGAAGAGAATGATCTACTCGTAGACATCACTGGTATTTACATAATTAGTTGTAACATAATAGCGGTTTTGTTGTAACTACTGTTATAACTGACCTCTTTATAATTTTGAAAAAGGAGTCGGAGGAAAATCAAATGCAAATAATTTGTCTGTTTGGAATATATGCAACATATAACGATTGGGCAGGCGGAAGCCCAGGCTTCCCCCAGGAAAGTGTCTGGATAGACGCAGCGTCGTTCCTGGGGGAACCTGAAATAATATAGTCCGGATCTTCCTTAGAGCAGGGCGTCGGGGTGGGTTTTAGTTGAATCACCAAGTACCTGGCTCCCCAGCCCCGGGGAACCGAAGGAATTTTCTACCCTGGCAAGTAAATAATAAAAAGGGCTGGAATTATATTAGTACAATAGGTTGGAGGACCGTATCCTGTGATCCAATATTAAAAGCCCATGGTATATAGCAATAGTGAAAAACTGCAAGTTTAAAATATAAACATTAAGAAAAGCATAACACAGGCTAAATTTTTAATACACATTCAAATAAAGTTTAATAACAATTCAAACAATAATATCATATAAACAAACAAGCATCATGTGCTGCGCCAAGTCATGTGCTGTCAAATATTTATACAGCATCGTGTAATAACTGTTATTGTCTAAAACGAATCATTTTGTAGGCGAATGATCGGTGGAATGATAACCTATTACTCTCAATTTTTTCTTGTGCTAAAGCGCATATTTATTAAACGCTTACAGCACACAAGTTGAGACAGGTCATCATTTTATCAACAAAATGTGTTACTCGTACTTTAAATTTTAGTGCTTAAAGTTTCCTGGAATTCGTTGTGAGCGACAGAGGTAAGTCATAGTGGGTGTGTACGTCTGTAAAATATGTGTGTGTATTTTGCCATCAAATAATAACATTTTTTTTAAGTACCATCACTTCCTTTGGTCGGAAGACCTCCCTTTAAGTTGATGAATTTCATTTATTTTCATTTATAGAACGCTAATCTAAAAAAATCAAAATTTATTGTTGAATATGCTTTTTCCATACCAGTGTTTATTATTATACATGTCCATTCATCACGTGAGTTGGAAAAGAAACATGTTTCCAAATAGACAATAGGAATAAAAAAAATATTTTACGTCGATGATATTTTAATTTTTATTAAGAGTTTATTATTTACTTATGTCACTTTTTATAACATTAGTATTCTTTTACACCTCTAGAGCATCGTGACTAAGCCCTCATTAAACAAATAAAGAAAAAAAAAAAAAAACCTCTAGAGCTAATTTCTATATTTGAATTTAAACTTGGTTCATGTCTATTGCAGTATAATGAGTTTGAACCAACAACTGTCGCCTGAAACTTGTAGCCTGTTGATCAACTAGACGCTACTTCCAAAATTTAAGTTATAGTTGAATGTAGAGGAAAAGCTTATGCAATCAGCGTTGTTATAGGTGATTTTAATGTTGCTGAGAATAGAGAATCTGAACACTATATAAATGGCATAACATCATACTAGGTTAGAGTTACAAAAGTTCAACAAAAAGTTAGTAAAATTATACGCAATTTAATTAAGTTAGTCATAGTTTATCTTTTGATAGATTTGCTTAAAAACAAACTACAAAATAAGCAAATTCGAACAATACTTATTAAAACTGTCTGAACTGAATATTCAAATTATTTAAACTTTAAATGTAAACTTGTTTGGTACACTTAATAATCGACCAAGAAAAAGAAATAACAAAACGTACTGGTTTTTTTTTACAAATCGTAGGTACTTTTAAATTATTTGTTTTATTAATTTAGTTTTTTTATATTATTGTATATATATTTATTTATTTATTATTTATTTATTTATTTACTATAACATACACTATCATTACGGATTACATCCAATGCAATAGTGTCGGATAAAAATTTACAATACATTACAATAAACTGAATAAAAATTAACAACACATGCAAAACACTACGCAAAAATTCCAAAACAATTGGTACTATAAAAACTAAAAAGATTAAATAAAAAATCTATACACACAACAACACTAATACAGCAAAAAAAAACTAAGTGAATAAATCAATTCAATTAATCATCCTTTTCCTAAATCATTACTTATAACGCAGTAAGCGACCCGTGAGAATTCATTCAGAGAACACAAAAACAAATCAATCCTATCTGCCACCATGTTGAGCGCACAAAGCGCGCGCGTGAGCGGGGCGCGCTGCAGCAGGTTGGTGCGCGCGGGCACCACCTCCAGCAGGCACGGGCGCCGCCGCCGTGAGGTGTAATCACTAGGTGCACATAGTCCGATCTCCCGCAGAACGGCTGGGTTATGTATGTGACCACGAAGCACTTTAAACATATACGTGGCCATAGCCACCTCTCTCCTAACCTCCAACTTGAAATACCCCACCATGCCCAGAACAAACAGTGTAGGATATAACAACGGGTATCCTGGGTAAACACCATACAGCTTACAATACAAAAATCTTAAAAATTTATTTTGTATTCGTTCCAACGTCAATTTATATTTACTCTCGTATGGCGACCAGACAACGGAATTGCATTCGAGGTGGCTTTTCACTAGTGCCTCGTATAACACTCTCAAAGCTGTGACATTTGTGAAACGATTTGCATGCCTCAATAGAAAACCCAGATTACGATATGCTTTTTTACATACATCCTGAATGTGTTTATTAAATCTTAAGTCTGTACTAAAATGAACGCCTAAATCTCTGATCTCGTTTCTCCGCTGCAAAGGTGATCCCACCATTTGGTACTGGTAGTGACTAGGATTACGCGATCGGCTGAAAGATAGTACAGAGCACTTGGAAACATTAAAATAAAGTTTATTTTCATGGCTCCATCCAACCACCCTGTTTATGTCCTCTTGCAGCCCATCATGATCTGCATTCTGTGAAATATTTTTAACCAATTTTAGGTCATCTGCAAAAAGAAGCGGTGTAGAGTTAGTAACCACTTCTGACAAGCTATTTATCATTAAGATAAAAAGCAAAGGACCTAAATTACTCCCTTGACTGACCCCCGATCTCGTAAAATATGGCTCAGAGAGGCATCCTCCACAGTCCACATATTGACATCTGTCCCGTAAATAGCATGCGAAGAATGCCAGCACATGCGGTGTGCAGCCCACTGCAGCCAAACGTGTTAAAAGGATGTCGTTATCCACCATATCAAAAGCTTTCCTGAAATCGAAGTAGGCTACATCCACCTGCACACCAGCATCAATCGCGGGCACCAAACATGTCATTAGATGAAGAAGGTTTCCCGTAGTTCCCCGCCCAGCACGAAAGCCGTGCTGCGCGTCAGATAGCTGGGAACTCACTTGCGCATAGAGACAATTATAAATGACCGCTTCAAACACCTTGGCAGGCGTACTAAGAATTGCGACAGGCCTGTAGTCACTGGGATCAGAACCTCCACCACCTTTAGGGACAGGCACGACTCGAGTTACTTTCCATCGTTCCGGAAACTTTGCTGTGTCGATACATCTGTTGTATAAGTGTACCAATGGGTCAGCCAACACCATACGAGCATCCCTGAAAACAAACGCAGGCACACCGTCCGGGACCATTGAGTGCTTGGGTGGTAGGCGGGCCAACGCGGCAAGAACCTCGCACCTGCTTAAACGATTGAGGGAAACCCAGGCACCAGGCGCGCAAGACCGCGCCGCGCTCGCTGTCTCCACGCTCAGCTCTGCGGGCTCTTGATTATATATTGACTGAAAAAATCGAGCAAACTCACACGCACACTCATAGTCCGATAGAGTGCGCCCATCTTTTATAAGTTTATGTTTACTCGTGGCTCCTTTTTTATTTCGTATGTAGTGCCAAAACGCTCGCGGATCACTAGCTAGTTGGTTTTGAATGCGTTCGTATATGTGTATAATGGCTAAGTACATCATCTAAATATAACGTTATGGCATGCTGCCAGTACAACCTGTTATGGTTTTAGACAGATGTGTAATGTGTTGAAAATTATTGATACAGAAAAGTCCGTTTTACTTAACCACAGACATGTAAATCGGTAATATTAACTAGAGAGTAAGTATATCTCACTAAGAATATAATTTTCTTAGAGAGAGAGTTTACGTCTAGGTATGACTATAACTAGATCTGATTTGCTAGTAAAAGATATGGAGTGATACCAAGGCCTCACAGAAAACTGGAGTAAAGTAGAGCTTACGCTGTGTTTCACCGAGTGAGTAAGAATACCGGAGGCCCATACCCAACCCCTCCTCTCCATCCCCCTTCCCATCCCCCGAAGGTCAGTAACCCACCTGTGACTGGGTCTGCCTCTGGTGTTGCAGGTGTTGTGTCGGTGGTGTTGGGTGTCCATGGACAGCGGTAATCGCTTACCATCAAGTGATATGTCTGCTCGTTTGCCACCTATTCAATTTAAAAAAAGCTACACTAACTAGATTTCATTGAATAAAGACTTGCTAATAAACACTGAAGTTATTTCGCATGACTGGTTGTAGATGGGCAAAAAAAAACTTGTTCTAACAACCGTTTTCCATTCGCTGTTTGTCATTTGACATCTTACTTACCTACCATTCCATACTAATATTATAAATTCAAAAGTATCTAACTCTGTCTGCCTATCTGTCCATCTGTCTGTTACATTTTCACATCTAAACTGCTCAAACAATTTAGATAAATTTCGATATAGAGATAGATTGGACCTTGAAGAAGGATATAGAACAAAAATTTTACCGCGCACAACGAAACTTTGGAATGAGCTGTCGCCTGCGGTGTTCCCGGACCAATACGACCTTCAAATCTTCAAGAAAAGAGCGTACTCCTTCCTAAAAGGCCGGCAACACACTTGTAACGCCTATGGTATTGCGGGTGTCCATGGGCGGCGGTAATCACTTACCATCAGGCGATACGTCTGCTCGTTTGCCTTACCGTTAGGTTACCTTTTGCCGCGATCATCGACATAAACGCGGACGAAACCTCGAGCAAAATGTGGTCATATATTTATATATACTGTAGTTGTAAGAACAAAACAAACAAATGTTTCCAATAATAAGTCAACATCATAAATCGATTGGCCTTACAATATAGTCAGGCCATTGTTGGTTTGTGGCACGAAAATTGGACAAGGGTGAAATTGATCGTAACTTCTTGTAGCCCACCCAACCCAACTAAATCTAAATACAATTACAACAAAGAATAGAATAAATCGGGTTAAAATAGTTATTTATTGGTAGAATAATATATGAAGGGTGTTTTACAAGAATCAGTATATTCAGAAAAGGTAAATTAAGTTATTTACAACAACGGAATATATTACTATTAGTTTGAATGTAAAGTCTATTTTAAATTATAAATATTGGTTTCAAAGAAACATTTTACAGTAAAAAAAGAACCGTATAAATTTAGTTCATAACTATAAAATCTTAATTTTTTTGTAGCTTTTAACTAAAAAAGAATCTTCAAAATCGGTTTACCCAGTCGAAAGTTGTGAGGAAGCAAACATAAAAAAAAATACAGTCCAATTAATAATTTCTTTCTTTTTGAAGTCGGTTAAAAAGGACTGGACTACTACCATATTACACGACATTGCCAATGTTGATGAAGGTCTGTAATTTTTTCTAAGTATGGGCTACCCAATAAGTCACGGTTGGCTTAGTAGTTCAAGCGGTAGCCACGTCGCTTTCTACTACGCCAAGTTTTATCGGTTCAAACCCCTTATAGGACAACGCTTTGAGCTATCCACAAATTGTTGTTCTGAATCTGAGTGGTCTTTCTGTCCGTTTCATGTAAGTTTGTAAAGTCCTCCGCAACACAGGATGTATATTCCTGATGCAGGAGTTGTCTTTTCCGAGAAGGAGTTGAACAGAACTACCATTACTTTTACTATTAAGAGCAACTATCTTCTTCTGTTACAAATCTACTTGTGTTAAAGTTATAAGTTTATTTTTAAATTCATAAATAATTACTCATGCATTTTCAATAATAATCTTCTATGCATCTAATTAAGTCTAAACTAAATCTAAGAAAACAGAGATGCAGCTTTATAAACTACATCTGTCGTTTTGAAGCATTTCGTAGAATCTCGCTGTAATCGTAAGTTTTGTAAAAAAACACAAATCTAAACCTAAATACAAAAACCTATCTTAGCTATAACAGGGGTTAGTAAATCGCCGCCATTGAGTTAATTAATTAATTCGTTTTCCATTTCATCTCCACGTAATATTAGAATAGAAATTATTTTATTTTATGATTAATATCATTACTTTCTTAAAGTAAATAAAAATCAGAAATGACAAAAAGAGCTGGAATTTTACATTAATAATAAATTCTCCGTGCACAATTTATATGTAACAATGATCCCTCCCCATTATCCATGTACAGGCTGCAAAAAAATAAGGGCGAAACAAACAATGAACTCATTTGCCACTTCGGCGCCCGTTGTTTTGTGGTATGATAGCAAAAAATCCGAATTTAAACGTAGTGACATAAATTGTACGTAAATTGGGAATGCACAAGCTAAGTATTATTTACACATTGGTTTTAAAGTTCATCTTCATCTTACCTATTGTTTTATAGTGCCTTAAATTCTGCAGATCTCTTTGAGTTTTTGACCCACATAAAACATTATATATATAGAAAAGGTGAGCATATTAATAATACTAACAATTAATCGATCAGTACTTGATATGTTTGGGATGAGCGCTGATTACGATAACACATTGTATAAACACATAAAGCTCTTTAGTATCTCTATCAGATAATACTGATTGTTTCATAGACATTTAAGGGATTGTTACTCGCAGCTATTTTTAGAAAACGCCTCGTCATGATCTTGTGATAAATGCGTAGAAAGAGGTTTCAAAATTATTGAGATAATTTCAATAAATTATTAGATTTTATACGACTATAGGACTGAAAGCGTTTAAATAAATCCGAATCTGTTTTTTATAGTCTAGTAATATAGTAGTAATAGTAATAGTTCATACATTCGAAGTTTTCATTTCTTTCAATTTTAAATAACTAGTTGTCTAGTGGTCATCTAATGGTCGAAATTCAACTTAATTTTATTTTTTAGTTAACTTCACTCCCCCTCCTTATAAACTTTAACTATGCCAAATTTCATACTCCTTCGTTCACGTAATTTTTATAACAAGTGGTGCAACGTTATTGCTTCACATATTAATATTTATAGATGTTAGGGCACATAAAAAGACACAGTCGGGGCCACCTACAATCTGGTGGCCCGTGGTACGTCGGGGTTCGAGTCTGAAATGCCACCATGAGAAAAAAAAGGCATATGGAAAGATAACGGTTTTAATTAGTGTTTAACACTATTTTATTAATGAACACAAACAACGTACAACAATGCAGTTTACAACGAACGTGGGTATACACGCATTATAGATACGTATAGACAACTAGCTCACCGCTCAGGTTTTTTAAATTGTAGTGGTTATGGCCGTGTAACCAAAGCCACTAACGTATGTTGTGTTCGTAGGAGTATATTGAATAAGACAGCAGGATGATGATAGAATTATTGTATTCAAAAGATGACTAACTATATACAAAAACAATACTTGTATTTATACAAATTTAAGGAGAGAGTGAGTCAGGTAGCAAGCGTATGACCTCTCTCTGTCACTTTTAAATGGTGTAGTTTGATGTACGATGTTACATAATATGTCAAACAGAGAGTGAGTCAGATAGCACGTAAAAATGTAGGCGATTTGACATCTGACTGTCTCTGTCATTTTTGAATGGTGTAGCGGGACGACGCAAAGGTAAATATATAATAATATAATAATATTTATTTTGTATGGGAAAAATTAAATTGAATCCATGACTGCTACACTACTCCCCCGCTGAAGCCGGAGCTAGCTTCGGTTGATAGTAGTCTGGAAATCTGACTGTTCTCCCGCTTCTTGTTTTCTTGGTTGCTAGCTGGTCTTCAGTCCTTGAGGGGTGCGGTGCTGAATTTGATGTGTCTCTGGTGATGTAGGCTGGTTTTAAACGATCGACTGATATACGTTGAGGTCTGTCTTGTATTTCTACTTCGAATGTCTTCTGATCGCGTTGCAGTACTTTGTACGGACCAAGGTATGGTGGTTGGAGTGGTCTACGTACAGGACCCTGGCGGATGAATACATGAGTGGCAGTTTTAAGGTCACTAGGCATGTAGAAGGTACGGCTAGAGGTGCCGTGCCAGGATGTTGGTTGTGGGGTTAATTTTCCGATATGAGCACGAAGTCTGTTGATGATGTTGGTCATGTCCATCTCGTCGTTAGGAGCAGAAGAAAAGAACTGTCCAGGTAGACGGAGTGGTTCACCGTAGACTAGTTCTGCAGTGGACGTTTGGATATCTGCTTTCCATGCACTGCGAATGCCGAGTAGGACCCAAGGTAGAGTCTCAACCCAGTTCGGAGACGCGTGGCATGTGATGGCGGATTTGAGCTGTCGGTGAAGTCTCTCTACGAGACCGTTGGCTGCTGGATGATAGGAGGTGGTTGTGTGATGCACTGCGCTGATCAGGGTGGTGAATTCCTTAAAGGTGTGCGATATGAATTGTCGACCTCGGTCAGTGGTGATGTGCTCTGGACATCCAAAACGTGAGATCCATCCATCTACGAGGGCAGCAACGCAGGTCTCGGCGGTTATGTCTGGAAGTGGATACGCCTCAGGCCAACGTGTGAAGCGGTCGACGATCGTGAGACAGTATCTGTTGTGCATGTTGCGGCGGTGCGGCCGCGTGCGCGTGCTGCGTGGGGGGCGAGGCGTGCACCTGGTGCATCATGTGCTGTGGATGAGCGTGAGGAACTGTCGCAGGCGGATGACCACCGGTCCCACTCACAAATTCAGCTGCCCCTGCAGCATGATATCTGTGTTGTTGCTGTTGAGGTTGCTGCTGTTGTAGCTGCTGTTGTGTTTGTTGCTGCTGCTGTTGCTGTTGTTGCTGCTTTTGCTGCTGCTACTCCCGTGCTGGTCATCTTCTTGGGATTACTTTTGTTGTATCCCGACGTCGCTGGGTCACCAGTGTGGTGGTTGTGTCTGTTGAACCATGGTCACTAACGTATGTTGTGTTCGTAGGAGTATATTGAATAAGACAGCAGGATGATGATAGAATTATTGTATTCAAAAGATGACTAACTATATACAAAAACAATACTTGTATTTATACAAATTTAAGGAGAGAGTGAGTCAGGTAGCAAGCGTATGACCTCTCTCTGTCACTTTTAAATGGTGTAGTTTGATGTACGATGTTACATAATATGTCAAACAGAGAGTGAGTCAGATAGCACGTAAAAATGTAGGCGATTTGACATCTGACTGTCTCTGTCATTTTTGAATGGTGTAGCGGGACGACGCAAAGGTAAATATATAATAATATAATAATATTTATTTTGTACGGGGAAAAATTAAATTGAATCCATGACTGCTACAAAATGATTCCGTAGTGCAATAATAATGCATGCTATCTGTGTATGTAATCACGCCGCGCTGTCACTGTATTATGGTTTTATTTTTTATCTGACCTGCCTAAAACATACAGAATATTTATACGCTTTTATAAGCTTTACCTGTATGTTTGTATGTATGTTTGTAACTGACTCCTTTGGACTTGATTATAACCCACTCCAGACGGTCAGATTTTATTTAAACTTAATAGGCTTATCGAGGACCGATGACAATACAATAATTTGAAAAAAGGGCAAAAAAAAAGAAAAAAATAATAGTATAAAAACTAAAAAAACACGCTTTATTACTAATGTCACCCCACGCTTTTTCACATTTTTTTTTTCTACTACTACTACTAATTTAGTTTATTTATAAAGAGTGATTTTTAGAGTTATTTTTTTTTTTACTTTTAGAACGTTAACAGCGAGTGGCTGGCAGCGAATGTATGGTGAACTGCACCAGGATGACAGGCTTTAGTGTGAAGTATAACAACATTAACAAAACATGACTATCTTAATTTCAATATAATAGAAAAAAAAAAAAAATGTAACTACATATGTGATTGTTCCTTTGCGAGCAGTGAGAATTAACGTACACTGTTTCTAAATTAACCATTAACCTGTGTAGATTATATAATGTTATTGACTAAAATATAAACACAAAATAATCAGAGAACAACAAACTGATTACCTACTTTAACAATATAATGAAATCACGAATTGAATAAACGAAATTAGTTGTAGCGAATGTAGTTCGGTTTACAATAACAGCACCATTACAAAACTCAAATACGTTATATCTGATTTACAGATAACTTTAACAAATTGATATTCAAAACAAGATCCAATATTTTGTAAGTCTACGTGATCTGATAGTATTACCCTTAACAAGATTATTAAACGTTTTGTTATTGCCTTATTCATGTCTGTAAAACCAAAAACAAATTGGTAAGCTCTACAGAAAAGTTTTCACGATCTAAAATTATGGTAATTTCATTCTTACTAATATTGTAAGAAGGGGATTTTGTACAATTTGTTTAGGATTATCTTAAAAACCACTTTCTGAGCTTAGGAGTTGGTTTGTTCAAGTTCCTTATTGTGTTATTTATAATGTTGAGTTTCTTAATTCTATAGACGCGTAAAATATATTTAATGGCTTTGTCGTGTCATCGTCTGTTGTTTCACGCTCAATCGATAAATTAACTGTTTAATTCGCATTTGCAAATTTATTTCTTTAATATAATTTTAACTTCTTTTAAGGAAACATTGAAGGAAAATTAAGAATGAAGTATTAAGGACATTAGAATTGCAAGATTTTATCTTTTTAGGATAGAATAACTCGATTCATAAAAAAAATTAAATGTGAAGTATTATTAATTATATGTTCTCATACTATGTAGAGAATAAAATAGCTAGCCAACTATATAACTCAATGCACGATTTTATGCAACAGCGGACTTCATGCCTTAGGCATTCTCTACCAGCCAACCCGTGCATGAGATAGTGAACTTTAAAGGAGGACAAAAAATAGTAGAAATATTTAAATATCATATAAATGTCGACCTAACAATAAGTTTCAATTCTTTAGACTTTGTATTTACTAATCGGTAAGAAATTTTATAGCGTATCCAAAATATATATATATATATCGCATCAGGGTCATGAGTACAGGACGTCGACAACACACAACGTCGTAGTGACGTGTACGGAGCCTAGATTGGAGAGGGTAGGGTAATAAAAGGACGTGCATTCATCATTATTGATCATTATTATCGCTCAGATCGTTGTAAAGTATACTTGCCTAGGAACTATACTGTGTGTTATTTTTTAAATACCTTGTTTCTCTGTGAGTACCTACTGAAATACTCTTCAAATAAATTATTTGAACCTACGATACATTTATTTCTCACCCGGAATCCTACTGATTCCCACAATGAGCGACCGTGAAGATAACGTGCCTCCGACATACATTTTAGTAGGTATTCGTATAAAAGTATCGCGATAAATTCGAAAAACTGCATCAGTTTCTAGAGGGGAGGGGACTCCCCTTAAACCGGTTGCCAAATGACGGCTGCACGCCACTGAGTCGCCACCGATCAAAGGATTAAGTCGAGAAATTGAACTGAATTAATTAAGTAATTTAGTATCTGCTAGCTGATGTTTTATTAGTCAGTGTCTACAGTGACAGTTCTATCTCAATGACTGCACGGTTGGCCTAGTGGTTTAAGGGGTCACTACACCGCTTGCTACTGCGCCAAGTGCCGTGGGTTCAAATCCCACAAAATGTTGTCCTGAGTCTGAATGTTCCTTGTTACCGTTACATGTTTGTTTGTAAAGTTCGCGTAAAAGCTGGTCTCTAGCACTAACCTAAAACATCTAAAAGCATCTACATTAAGGCTTGATCGCGTTAATGCTAGTTTCCATGAACTTAGTGGAAAGTTAGAAGAGGAAAATAAATATTTATTATAGTAATAATATCGAGTTACAAAAGTGGATTAACTGCGTTTATCTCCCTGCGCGAGATATCACGTCAAAGCTTCGGCTCCATAGCCGATGGGTATTAATAAAAAAGTTAATCGCGCGTGCAAAGCTAACACGCCGTGTGGCCAGGCACGCTAGCCTGTATAACACGCGAAATTGGACACAATTTCATCACTTTGAGTGTCAAAGTAACGCTTAAAAGGTTTTTTAAAGGATGTTTGATGTATGTCAATAGCAATGGTCAGTTCATGTTCTGTACAGTCCTGTTTGAGATTTAATATAAAGTTAAAGTTTACACGAATATTTTTCTTAAGTTTATATTTAATCATTTTATGTTACTTGATTTCCAAATATCACGACTAAAATATATACTCATAGTATGTTATGTCGTTGTTTGTTAACGATTAGAGCTAAGGCCCTGACTCGTAGAAGATTTCACAAATCGTAAAAATAAGATCCTTTAGAGGGGCAGAAATATAAAACACATAACTATAAATTAACACGTTTTATCAGTTGTTTTCTCGTTCTTATATTTCTAAAGTAAATACCTCACTATTACACCCCGTTTTGTTGCATATTTAACTTTTTGTTTGTACCTTCTGTACGCAATGGTTTGCATAAGCTCATAATACACAGGGCAGCAAATATATGTCAGGGTTCTCGTGGACTTCATTGCTAGTATATACTCGAGTCCCTTAAAATAGACTCATATACGATGGAAAATCCTACGGCTTTAGTCTTTTTCAATAAATATTATTCTCATAACTCGTTTTCCTGAAAATCTGTTCTTGTATTTATATGGTATGTAAAGATTTTAAATATCTGTTTCTTTATTTGAAACCTATACGATTTTATATTTTTATTCGATGATACAACTTTATACGTACTCCACTTGATTGCTTTCAATGACTTTATATTTTTTGTACTCCTCATAACTTGCCACGAAGCGTCAGTAACCTACATAGTTGCAAGCATTAGACTACATATCTAATTGATTATAGTCGTTCCAATACTTTATTTAACTTTTGACAGATCACGCACATAAAGTTTTGTAATAATTTTTGATACAATGTACTACAGATAATACTGTACTTTATGGGCGGGCTCCGCCTACTTAGGGATGTGTCATTCGTAATTAATGACCACAGACTATAAAAACGGTTTTGAAATAAATCGATTATCGATTATATTAATAAAACATACAATAAAATTATTGTGATTATATTTTATATCAAATCACGTAAAAAGCTTTATTATTTTGCATTAAAATGCCCTAAATGTCTCTGTTTCAATGCATAAATAATTTGCGTAATGAAAACAGTTCCATCGTACTCGTACCTAGTAATGGGATCGAATGTATTCGCCGCAAATTAATGAATCTAAAATAATTGTTTAGACTTACTATAGTTGGTTCAAATAAAAACTACCTGCGGTACCTACTTGTAATGAACAGGTACAAAATGTTGAAATTCGTAGTAATTTACGGATTAAAAATAAAACAACCAAAAGAGGTACTGTAATACTAATTTTAATTATAAAGAATCGTCTTCTTCGTATGACCAGGAATCATCATCACTTGAGTTCTCAGTAATATTGATTATCATTTCTTGGATAGATAAATTGTCGAATGCAACATCCCGATCCCAATCCGACATTATCACCTTCTTTGTTTTTTCTACAACATTCGCCCAGTTTTCTGGAGTTACTTTTTCACACGCATTTTTCAGTAAATTCAGCATTTTTCTTGCGGTGAAAGGAGGAGTTGTATTGTTCCTCGCAGCATATCCTTTAACTTGTGCCCAGATCATTTCAATTGCATTATATTGGCAGTGATATGGGGGAATTCTGAGGACGGTATGCCCATGCTCTGCTGCCATTTCATCTATGACGTATCGTTTTGGCAGCTTCTTTGTTTTTAATATCTTTACTAACTCTACTTTTAGTAGGGACTCATTCACCTCTTCGCCATTGTCACGGAGCCAGTTTATAATTTCATGTTTTTTGTTGGCCTGTGTTGGTATTTTATTAATTTGACGAGAGTGATAAGGTGCATTATCAATAAATATTATTGATGGCTCTTCGAGTGATGTAAGCATTTCTCTGAACCACTTTTCATACACGTTCGAATTCATCTCCTCATGATAATCTCCTGTTTTCTGGGATTTAAAAGCTAATAGAGCGCCTGGCACAAATCCTTTTACTGTTCCTGCATGACAAATAATCAGTCGTTCGCCTTTTCCCATTGGTACTGTAGAAGTGGAGCCAACGGTGTTGTCAGTCCAAGTTTTTGACAGCGTATGATTCGCATTGAGCCAAGTTTCATCTGTGAAAACAACATTCGACCAATCTTCTATTTTTTTTGCTTGTCTTAAAAAATCGCATCTATACAAAGCAATATCATTGCGTTCCATTAAAACTTTTCGTTTGTCACATTTTTGGAATAACATTCCAATGTCTTTCAATACCTTTGTCAGAGAAGATTTTTGACCACGGAACAAACCACTATTTCGAAGAGATTGTGTTAGTTTTTTTAATGTTGGAATCTCTTTTCTTTGGTAATAGTCGTATATATGACGACGAATAGCATCAGCGTCAAAATTGTCAACGGCTGTAACTTTACTAGGCGGACGTTTTTTCTTAGGTGTAGATAGCTTATTCTGTTCCATGCCACTGCTGCCGTAGCCTTCTTTTGTTATTTTTGCCACTGTTGGAGCACTAATACCTAATGCTGCTGCAACACGGTCTCTAACTTGAGTCACTGGTATAAGAGGCCCACCATTACGGCTTTCCTTTTCAAAGTATTCACGAAGTCGCAAGACAAACTCTCTTGTTTGTCCTTTGAGTACTTTCTTTTTTGGCATTTTGACAGTAACGAAGGCAGGAACGATACGCTCAACTCAACCAAACGTGAGAATTCACAAATAAATCAATACGGAGGAATATAAATACTCAACTATATTGAAGGTTACTCATTGAAATACTGTAGATTATTTTAAAATAGACATAGAGAGATTTAATAAAGATCATCAATAGTTTAACAAATACAATATTAACCACTGAATTACAACACAATACAATAATACATTTTGAAAATTCAGTTCCTTTTATATATTTTTTCATAACATAGAACCGTCATATTTGAACAACATTCTTTTAATCCATTTCTTCTTTATTTTGACAAAGGAGGTCGCACATTGAAACACATAGAAATATGAAGTACGAAATTATCTATAAAATAATGAGTTTGTTAAATCGATTAAAACTTCTTAATGCATAAAATCGATCGATGAAAGAAATCGAATAGGTAACGGGTCAGGGTATCACTATTTGATTAAGTATTAGAGCTGTCAAAAGTTAAATAAACTATTGGAACGACTATATATATTTACACATCAAACAACACACAAGGTCTTGTTAAGAAAATTATCTAACTCTGTCTCTAAGATTTCTTTTTCATAATTTTAAGTGTGTCTGTATTTTTAATTGGAGGTACAGAGTACTTAATTATTAACAGCATTTTTTACATTTTTTTTTTATTTTTTTTGTTATTATATAGGTGGCAAACGAGCAGACGTATCGCCTGGTGGTAAGCGATTACCGCCGCCCATGGACACCCGCAACACCGGAGGCGTGACTTAGATGCGTAAGGTTACTGCCATTCTAGCAGATAATGGATGGTACTGGTACCTTTTTGAAGCTGCGAGATTAAGCTATCATGCTAACCTCTTAGTGAGATGAACGATATTTACTACGCTGTTAAATAAGAGCGAGATAGAAGTGTTGACCAGTATTTGTCAAGAGCATGTGAAAACGGAAAGTAATGTAATACTTGAGGTAATGTGTGGTTCTAGAAATAGTCTCTTCACACACACAGATCAGACAATTTACTCAGAATTTTAAACGGTCTTCACGATGGTTTTATTATCTAAAATATACTTATGTTCTACATATATACACATCTATCTGCTGAAAACATAAATTCACTTGGAATATATAAGATAAAGATGTAATTAAAGTTACTCAAGTCATTAATTTTAATATAAAAATGGTCTAATAAAAGAACCACGGGTGTCGGTGGTTTAAAGAATCAAAGATACTGTTATTACTGGACGTTTTATAATAAAGATTGTGTTTTTTTATACTTTTAGTTTCAACCTAAAGTATCTTCATGCTTATAGTATTAGCATTATAGATGTAAGACCGGTTTATAACCAATAACCAAAAAAAGTTTGAAACCGAAATAAACCTTTTTTTTTTGGATTTAAAACGGTTGAAGTTGATGCCTATGTTTTTTCTTAATAACTCACAGTTTTTAATTCACTGTTCTTTTATATTTGCAGGCAATAAGTTTAAAACGATTTATTTGGGGTTTAAAACCACAATATTTCGTTTAAAACTTTTAAATCGGTTGTTTTACATCTTTAACCAGCATTCTCATTAAATTTTGAAATAGATAAATGTTTATTCTTTCAGATCATCTTAAGTTGAAAAAGCAAACAAGAAGAGGAAGAATACATAGTACCTACTCTTAACCACGATAACCGACATACACGCGAGCGAAACCGCGCACTAAAACTAGTTAATATGAGTATATAAACTTGGTTTAGAAAGTCGGAGTCAGCCGTAACCGACTGTCAACCAGTAGATAATAAAGTTCTAAAAACCCACATCTCAGAGTTCCTACTAACTAATTATATTGGCTGTTTCTACAATAGATTTATTATAATAATGTCGTATTCGAGGTTCTGTTCTGTTCTGGTGCAAACAAGGTATCACAGAATGGTATTGTCGTACTTTAGGGCGGTAGAGTAGACCCACTAAATGAGCGTTATAAGTTAGATTTTTTTTGTAATATGTTTTTTTTTTTTGATTTTGTTGTTCCTAAAATAATCACACCTATGGCGACTTCCACATATAACATAACATACTGCAGCGTCATCTACCGAAGTTACACTGAACTACGAAGTAACGCACTACACGGAGTAACTACCAATCCTGAATCGCGCAATAGAAGTTCTCGCGCCGATTATCATATATACAACATCCCAACATCAACTGTTGGGCAGTGGCCCGCCAGGCATGATCATATCGCCTGGTCGGAGGATCCTCTGTTTGTGTTGGAGGGAGGGATATGATACCCGTTCCCCCACACACCTATTTCGTGTACCTAATTCTTTACGTTAAAAATCCTTTGCGTTACATCTTGTGCAGTATAATTCCACAAACTAAGTAACCTATAAACCGAAACCCTTTTTTTCCGTGCGGAAACTCCCACGGGCCGTCACTCCACTGGGGTTTGCAGCATAGTGGAGTGTCGGAATCGGACCGACTAAAACCAAACGATGCGGTACTCTTTTTTTTCCTCGTGCGGCAATCCCCTCGGATACCACCTCCTGGTAGGATTTTGGACCCGAACCGACTAAAACCGCACGTCATTTTGGGTACTAGAAACCGGGGAACCAGGTGCACCCTAGAAGGAAAACCTTGGACCCGGACATACCTCGGGTCATTTACGGTTTGCAGATGGGCCCGCTACTGTGTGGGAACTCTGATGTTCCCGTTACTGTCCCCCGGGGCGCGCACGCTCCGCAGCGTCCGCGCCTCCACCCAAGCCTGCTTCTGCTAGGGTGACAGATGGCCTAATTTGTCAGCCCCAGGCTTGCGCTTATGGAGGACGGAGCTCAGATTTATGCAGAGCCACCTCGAGATCAAGCCGCCGGATTTGTTCAACGTCTTGGGAAAACGATGTGTTACTCTGTGCCTGAGATAGGCGGGATCCCGCTAACGGTGTAATTACGGTATCCGGACCCACAAACCGAAACCCTATACTAACCCATTTGTCCAGCGTGGTATATTAGGCCAAAGCCACCTTTCTTAGGAGAGGTATGTGTCCAGCTGTCAATCTATAAAGCTGTTAGTGATGATGATAAAGACATATTAAAAAATACATAGCCACATAAATAAACTATCATTGGATAGTGAAAACTAGTGAGCGAGTCAACTTTATTTCAAAATAATGTAGACCTCTGCTGGACATATGAATCTTCTTAGAAGTAAGGTTTTGACCTAATACACTACACTCATCAGACCTGTATAGAGTTTTAGCAACTAATAGAAAATCAAATGAACATATGTAAAATCTTGTACTCATGTTAGTAAGGAGCCTATACGTATAATGAATATTGTAGAAGATATAAGAATAGTTGGTTGATATGCGATATTCACAAAATACATAAATGTCGTGTCTACTAAATCTTGATAACGTCCATTGCTAAACAACTAGTTAAATACAAATGAGCAAACGTGTGATAGACTCGCAGACAGATGTTTTTCTACAGACAGTATTTGTAAAAAAACTCTAATCTGTTCGTGTTTCAGAAAGTATGGCGTTATACCTGGTTTAAAAAGACTAACTATGTTTGATTATGGCTTTAGCTTTTATGGCTACAATAAAGATTGAGACTAAGGTTTTGAATGTAAACGGAAAACCTTCAAAGTCTTAGTGAAATAAAAAAAAATTTTTACTATAATTATGAAATGTTATAAAATTATTTTAATTAATTATTTATTCATTACAGAAAAAACAAATATATCGTAACTTTTTAAGTCTTTTCTCGATCTTTGTTATGTATTAGAATGTTTTATAAATCTAACAAATATTTATAATTGATCGAACAAAGAAATTTATATGTTTCTGATGAATCACTAAAGTGTTACAAGAAAGTCAAATACATACATTTTAAACGATAATTACACTGAAAATGCTTGAAAAAATATGAAGAAACCTTTTAAACGGACTCCTATAAACTACAATTGTCATCCACTTCCAAACATGGCAAAACCCAACACAATAATTCATTATAATCCCTCTGTAAATATTCTCCTACCGTTGATTAAATAAAGTAATAATATGTAGTAAATACAACTCACACTTTATGCACAGGTGATAAAGAAACGAGTCATATCAGATCATTACTTGTACGTAATCATAATATTTGTGGATGTATTATAGAAATGTTTATTTTGATAATTTCACACGGCCCATGTTTGGATGTGTTCCTTGTTTGGAATTGTTTACATATTTACTTTCATCGTTGATGTGTGTATTACATTTATGTACATACTCGCGTCTCGTGCTCGTAAAATAAGGACTTGAATATATTAATGCAACAAGAACTGATGACGTATATTCTGGAAATAAATTGGGTGTGGTAGAATTTACGAGTCATTTCTCTGGGACTGTAAAGAAGTGTACCTTAGTCTTCCCTATAGATATTTTTAATAGAAGTAGATAAAAATTTTTAAGGGCCTCTTCTCGTATTAAGACCTACTAAGGGCTCAAGCATATCAAATTACATTCAATTGTGAAGTTGGATCATATATTCAGAAGAAGTAGTTGTAGTAAACGCTATATCGTCATAGATCCCCACCATCATTTTCGACAACCCAGTCACTCTACAGACTCTAAGGTTGAAATACCGTCCGTCGTAATCATCAAATACTCGTTACCAAATCTGTATTATGTTTCTAAATAGAGATGCGAATTTAGCCGAACAGAAATTCTGGCTAGACGATGTTAGGCACTTTTTTCTAGAAGACCGAATTCTTTGAGAAATTTCCACTTATTGTTTCCAGAGAAATCTCTAGGGATACTTTTCAGTCGAAGTGTCATATAATAAAACGGGATACATCCTATACAATTTTAGGTCATTGCACTTTCTTGTTTCTCGTGCCATAAGAAAATATTTGTGTAATACATAGATAACTCAGGCCTGGTTGTACTCGTATCCGTGAATTGCCTTGCACCACAAGGATATCTTAGTACTGAAATTGTCATTTACTTTAAGAACACCTTCATGTGTTGGACGGCGACTTTCGTTTAATTGTAATAATTAAATTTGCATCGTTAGTTTATGTATGCGTTTAGCTTAACTTGTCTGATGCGTTTTGTAGTGTTATTGTTTCTTTGAAGGTTGTCTTGTTCATTGCACTATTCTGGTATTTAAATAGAGTATCTATAGCCGTGTGAATGAACTCGTCCTCAAAACAAACGCTATTATTAAGTTCGCTCATTCTATTCTAACCATGTGGTATTTTTTCTAGATAAATCAACTTCCGTACCAAGGAAATATGCTGAAATATCTATTTTTAACCGACTTCATAGAAGAAGGAGGTTCTAAATTCGACTGTATTTTTTTTACGTTTGTTACCCCATAACTTTCGACTGAGTGAACCGATTTTCATCATTATTCTTTTATTTGTAAGCTGGTGCTTCCCGTGTTGTCTCAAATTCAATTTGATCTAGTTCTTGAAATTGTTTTTTTTTTTAATTTGTATTTTGTTTGGATTTATAGGTGACGTAAGGTACATCAAAGCTCAAAACACTTTGTTTAATGAACAGATTCTAATAGTTATTTTCTTTTTTATTTTGTATAGGAGATATTTAAATCGACGGCTTACCTAAGTGACTACCGCCGCCCATGGAACTCTAATGGCCTGGTGATAATTAACCTTGTCTAAAGAGCCACGTAAAGAGAGAAGTCTTGAATTCGATTCCCACCCAGGACATTTTTTTTGTGCCTGTGTGTAATTATATTTAGCTACTGGCTGAGCCCCGCGGTCTAAGTTACTCCTTATATCACCAGCTATCTGCCAGTGAAAATTACGTCAAAATCGGTCTAGCTGTTCCAGAGATTAGCCAAACGGACAGGCAGACAAAAATAAACATACCAAAGCATTTAGTAAAAGGCGGTTGTTTTAATATTACAAACAGACACTCTAATTTTATTTACTTGTATAGATTATATTGTGTCTATATAAATAAAGATATTTATGCATGTTTATCATAAGTGTGGTTACCATGAAGGCTTTGCCTAGTGTTGAGATCAGGCGACCGTGTGTGATATATGTGAAGATATTATTAACTTTAAACATAGTAGATTATATAGCCCGGTATAGCACATAACCTACTTTATTTAAAAAGAAATGATTGACTATACAACGCTTTGATTTATTTACAGTAAGGGAAATAAAGCTGCAGGCAAATTATTTTTTTACATAGGTTAGGTTATATGCGAGTATTACTATCATTATACTAGCTGATTCTCGCGGTGTTATTCGCGTTCATTGTTGTACCTTTACAAGGTAGCACAGTGGATAAAAAAAAAATTAGCCTAAGTTACTTCTTATTACATTAGTTGTCTGCCAGTGAAAGTCCCGTTAAAATCGGTTCCAGAGATTAGCTGGAACAAGCAGACAGACAATCATACCGACAGACAGAGAGAGCTAAAAATGTTCAAAAATGTTATTTTGGTATATGTACCGTGAAATACATACATATGCATTTAGTAAAAAACGCAGTTATTTTAATATTACAAACAGACACTCCAATGTTAAAAGGGTTTTTAACTATTTTCGTGAGGCACATCATGAAATTGGCAATGTAGATAGTTTACTCATTTAAATAAATAAATAAAATAAATAATAAATATTTCGGACAATTTAACACACAACGCTGTCTAGTCCCAAGCTAAGCAGAGCTTGTGTTATGGGTACTAGACAACTGATATAAATACATATATACTTTTTTTTTTGTAAATACATACATATTATACATAGAAAACACCCAAACTTCGAAACAAATATTTGCAGATCATACAAACATTTGGACCGACCCGGGAATCGAACCCGAGACCTCAAGCACAGCAGTCGCTTACGCTACCACTCGCGCCACCGAGGCAGTCAAAATACTCGCCTCAGGTCGAAGTTAGATACACAGGCGTTAGTGTACGAGTATATGTACTTATACCCCTAATCTTACGACTATAACTTATTAATCTGAGCAGTTGACAACAATCAATCTTGTTTCCCTTCAAACATTTCAACAGAACAACAAAAAGACCATCTAACGACATAAGGTTACATAAAACCTTTTATTTCATTACCCATTCTTGATCAAACTGTTTATTCTGATTGTATTGTTATTTTATTTGAAGCAATTTTTTTTTTATTTCAATAGAATGTGGTAAACACAAAATCTTTTTTAAGTCTTACTTGAATTACAGAAGCACTTGAATGATTGATGCATACGAACTTTATCTGTGTCGTACGCCAATAGGGCAGGTAGAATGACAATTTGCAGCAGGAGCTGGATGCAACAAACCCAAAATTGAACAAAGTGGCGTGCAAGCAGTGGACTTCAAAAGGCTGATGAAAATGATGTTGAATAACCGAATATCTACGCATGTTCGTGTATCTTCTAAGCAGAAAGTAGTTGTATTTAAATACTTTTTATGATAACAGAAGCAAATGAGTAAACAGTTTATCTTAAAATCCGGTACCCTCACCTACCCGGTGAAAACAATTGAAAGTAATGATTAACACCAGTTCTCTCTCTCTCAGTCTTTGCATGTGCGTGTTGGCTTGGCCTGAATCGTCGATCAGACATTAATAGGATTCTTCTTGGCTCTTCCATCTGAGCTAACGTTTTTATTAAAAAAACAGAAACATGTAAATAAATTTACTATTGTGTTACTCTCCAATTTTTTTAATGTGGAGGTATGTTTACGTCAGAACGGGTGCTGCAATATTAAAGATCATCATGAAATCATTTTATGGAGGTAGAACTTCAAGAGCGTGGAGCAGGAGTATGGTAGTCTTAGTTTTAAAGAAAGGAGACAAGACTCTTCTCAAAAACTACCGTCCTATATCGCTCCTGAGCCTTTGATGCTTTAGAGGACGTCTTTAAGACTCTCAACTGGAACAGGCGGTGCATCAATATAAACGGTGAATATATCTTGCACTTAAGATTTGCCGATCCTTGTCATGACAGAACCGCTGCAGGCAGTTAAAGAGATGCTGTACAGCCTGAATGAAGCCTCCCAACGAATTAGTCTCCGGATGAACCTGAGCAAGACGAAGGTTCTGTACAATGACCTCGTCGTTCCGGGCAAGTAAGCATTGATGGCACGCCCCTCGAAATTGACAAGAAATATATGTATTTCGGGTAACTAATGCAGTTGGGTTAACACCACTTCGATAAGGAAGCCGATAGGGAGATTTAATAGGGCTCTTCAAATTTCAGTAAGTTGAACCACATACTTTCGCCTAAAGGCGAGAGCCTTCAACCAATGCGTCATCCCCGTAATGACGTACGGTGCCGAGACGTGGACACTGACTAATCCATAAGCTTAGAGTCGCTCAACATGCCATAGTGCGAGCTATGCTTGGAGTCTCCGTGAAAGACAAAATTTGTAACGAAAAAATTCGTCAGAGTACCAAGGTGACCAACATAGCTCTGAAAGTTAGTAGGTTGAAGAGGCCATGGGCTGGTCACATATGTCGCAGAACTGACAACCACTGCAGTAAACGCGTTCTGGAATGGAGACCGCTTGGATTATTAATCGTAAATAAAAAACCTGGCAAGGGCGAGTCGAACTGGCACACGAAAGGTTCCGTACCATACGGATATATATCTATACAAACGCCAAAAAATACATGTTTTTGTGTGAGATAATTTTAATTTTATTCTATTTTTCATTATTTTGCTGTTATAACGGCAACAGAAATACATCATGTGTGAAAATTCTAACTGTCTAAAACGGTTAATGAGATACAGATTGACCTGATGACAGATAGATGGACAGACAGACAGACAGACGGGCAGCGAAGTTTTAGTAATAGGGTGACATTTACCGTTAGGGTACGGAACCCTAAAAAGGATTAAACCACAACGGCTTTATCGAGATCTAAATCAGTGATAGATATGTGTGTAACTGTAAGTCGACGTCTCGATTAGTTTTATAGTACCCGTATAGTACACAAGATGCTAGTGAGATATAAAATGCCTAAAGCCAAAGAGCAAGCATTTACAAGCACACGTTTTATAGCACATTTAAAGTAAAAACTATTACTGGAAAGCCAGCAAATAAAATCCAGCAAGTGAATGCATTCCAAGTAGGTCTTAAGTGAACATACCTATTTAGATTTTCTAAGAGTTTAAATACAGCCGTCATTTTAAAACAAGTATATTTAACACTTAACCATTCCAAATAGAAGAATGCAAGGTAAGTTAAACAAAGTTAAAACAGTATCAAACCATATTCACATATTTAAGTAATCGTCTTGTACACACGTCAAAAGAAAAGAAGTACCTGGTTAGTAGTATGAATTACATCTGTCTTTGATGAACTATCCCTACAAAAAATTAACGTGATAATACTGAATAGTTTTGGAACATTAATTTTTAAATATTTGAGTAACAAAACGCGATAATTACAATTCATAACTATACTCAAAAATATTTAATAATATACTCGACGGTACGTCACACGCACGCATGTAATCCTGACCACGTATTTCGTTTATCATGTGTACACGTAAATCATGAAAACAGAAGTTTACACTACTGGGTGTATCATTTCAGACGCTTTGATGTGTGTACACTTTACTAAAGCTAACGCTGACGTTAAACCACCCCGATTCATTATTCATTCAAAAGCTACACGCGTAACATGTCATTTTACTGCACTATATAAAAGTTCTTACTACCCTCTTAATAAATAATTTCTAACCGACGTATGTAAAATAGGAAGAAGAGTTTAAAATCTATAACCACTTCAGCCACTCAGAACATTTCAGCAAACTGGGTATCTTTAAGTAGTCTCCATATTAGAAACTTAAAATTTACTAAATCGAAATATTCCTTATCAATATTTATAATTACCCACTTCCAGGTAAACCTAATGTGAAAACTGATATAAATCATAACATCGTTTATATTACGTTTAATTCAAAATGTATACGGAAATACCTTGGTTCTAGGCCGGAACCGGAATAAAAAGCAATGAAAAACAATGGTTACACCATTTCAGGTCAATAAAATTAGGGTATTTTTCGAACTATCATTTCTAAGTTTTAAACCACTTTATATTAAACAGGATAATTCTATTCACGCCGTGATACAACATTCATATCACAAATGATATTGATACCTACTTCAAAAGTAATCTAGATATTGATATGATGTAATAATCAATTCGGGGTAACATCAGATACGAGATAGGTCACGTGCAGCATCTTAACACAAAAATCACAGAGTACAGATTATTATAGATTAAAGAGGTGTTAGGAAACCCTCAAGACTCCATAGAGATATTCGTATAGATAAGATATATGGGTCTATTGCGTAATAATAACATCACTGTGATAAATATTGTTATACATTGTGTATGAATTAGTTTCGGTGTTCATCGAGACGCGAGTGGTTTTATATAAAATCAGATAATACATTATGTATTACTTATAAGATTGAGCGATATGTTTGTTGTTACGTTAATCGAAAGACGCCTTCGTTTAAGTTCGAGTGATTGATAAATAACATATTATTATAAATATTTAATACCAGCGTAGGTAGAACGGTCATATAATGTCCAGCAGTCGTCCATACCAAGGATACTAGTCTGTTTAGGGGACCTGAAATCACAAGCTCCGGATCCTCTCCAAAGTGCTTTAGAGAACTGCCGTCGGAAGGATTTTAAAGGAAACATCACATACTGTTAGATGTAAAAAGCTGGATATCCGAAGAGAGCTTTCAGTATTTGGATACATCTAATGGATATTTGCAAAGCTTTCCTTCATTTCAGTACCATCGGAGGCCCAATTATGCAAGGCATATTCTTAGGGCTCAATTGTGTGGATCGCCATGATGCATTATTGCATAGTCTGCCTTTACAATGAGTATGGTGACCACCATTCTTGGATTCTGCTTATGCTTTCCATCAGGTAGAGTAGATTCATTTTGGCAAGACCATACATAAAAATCCATAGCAAAAGGGAGCAGCAAAATAGATATTTTCAGTAATAGTTTACTTCTAAGTGATATATTTTCCTCTTGACTGAATCGAAAACGAAAAACTCTCATTTCACATCTTTTAGAAGATCGCCTAAGGCGAATCCGTATGTATTAGAAATTTGATTTCAACATCAAACATTTTTTTCCATGACACATATTCAAAACCACTAGTGAGACTATTTTAAAGTAGTGTTAAGGTAATTTATAAGATCTTCTCTCAAAGCGATGCGATGATGAGAAATATGTTCGGTGAAAGGTAAAAAAAAGTGAGAAATAAAAATTATTTATGCTAGCTTAGAGTACTTGCTTGATGGACTTTATGAGCACGCGTGCGAAACATCTCGTTTTCAAGCCACGAGTGATTGATTTTAATTAACTTTTATATGAGTTTATTGAAAACAAATATATAATTGTGCGATTTTCCCGAAATTTTCTTTCACGCACAGCCAAACTGTGGAATGAGCTGTCGCCTGCGGTGTTCCCGGACCAATACGACCTTCAAACCTTCAAGAAAAGAGCATACTCCTTCCTAAAAGGCCGGCAACGCACTTGTGACACCTCTGGTGTTGCGTTGTGTATAAAAATATTTATGATTCTAAGGTTGCACGTTTATCACAACCTCTTATTTGTGTATGATGTAGGATTTTTACACTAAAGAAAGTATTCATTTTTAGTTTATTTTTTAAGAAAAACATCAAGTGATTAAAGAATGTTGATACGACAAAAGCTCATCTTAATATCGATGAGGTAAACTATGTTGTGTCCAAGAAGGTATTTGGAAAAGATAATATTAAAACAATCGCACGTTTATATTTACTTACGGAAAGGACGAATTATATTTCAGCTTAGAATTAAAGCATTATATTTAAAAAAGAACCCTCATTTTGACGCAACATAGAGAGCGCTATGTGCGAAATACCGTTTCATTATCTAGACTAGGCACAAATGCTTCCATTTAAATACTTCACATAAAATTAAAATAATATTTTTAAAGCCATGCACAATATGAAAACACTAGATTACGTTATAAAACAAAAACATAAAACTCTATACACCAAAGATAAACGACAGTAAAACAAACTGAGATTGAGTAAGACAAAAGAGTATTGTACAGTTAATACAATTTGGCAGCTTTATCACACTGCGATCTTTTAAAGGCAACCATACGATGAAGATTTAGAAACGTGAAGGAAGAAAAATAAAACGATTTAAAGATTGGAAATAGTATGAACAATGAAGCGCTAGATTAAATACTAATGTCTAAAGTACTGATTTTTCTTATCGTATCTTTGTAGATAACTTATTATCAAACTTTTCGTATAATATTCTTTAAATTCTCTCCCTCGTGTTCGAATTCATGCAATTTTTATAATTTAAAATAAAATGGGTGAATTTCCAATTAGCAATAAATCTACACTTTAATCAATCACAGATCATTTTCAAAGAAATTCGATTAATACATGTTAATTAAAGCACTAAATTACAAATATTTAATATTAAATAAAAGTACTCGTAATATTTATACGTATTAAATTCAGATCCTTCGAAACAATTTTCTCGTGTATACAGGGGACCCGGCCATAGCTAATATTTTCAGAAGATAATTGGTATAACACTCAATTGGTATAGGGAATTAATTACCTAAAACCTATATCCAATTTCCTTCGTCACAAAAAAATACCACAACGTTTTGTTTTATTCGTAATAGGAATACGAGTAAAATAAATTAAGAAAGAAAGCAAATAAAATTAGTAAAGAAGATTTGCTTTGATTTCTGCACAAGATAGTTTACATGATCTGGATGTCAGAAGCCGAATATCAAACCAAGTGGCACGATGTTTTTTATTTCTCGATCGAACCAAGTGGCACGATATTTTTTATTTCTCGATCGAACCAAGTGGCATGCTTAATTGGAGAGGCTTAACTGAGTAGTAGACTGCGTACGCCAATGATAATGTAAGGATTTCGTTAAAGCATGAAAAAAATCTATTTTAAATATTTTGTAGTCCTGCAGTTACACTAGATTTTATAATGGAGTGTGTCTATTCGCCAATATTTATTTCTTCCCCAAAATCGGTGATCGAACTAAAAGTATGAGTGCTTTATAGGGTCATGATGTCTGCTCGTTTGCCCCTATTAAATAAAAAAAAAAACTTGAGAGGTGTCAAGGGACACCCGGATAGAACGAAGTTCGAAATAGAAAGACGAAACGAAAATATCTGGCTTGCTTTCTATAAGAGAGATAGAGAGACAGACAGAGAAACATGCGCACGCCGCACGGCTTACAATAGCTTACTGTAGCAAAAAGTGTCGTTACCAGCCTATCGCAGTTCACTGCTAAACTTATTTATTGATATATTTTGTATTTATATTTGATATACATAATTTTAAAAATCATTAATTTACAGCGACATCCATATTATTAATATTAAACTACTGGCAACGACAAATATAACACGTAAATGTAAGTTCAGTTTCTATTCAAAAGATGGCGCTATATATAAAATTGAAAAATGTTTTTCACCAATTCTTTAAAAAATAATAACAAAACAATATTTTCTTAATAAAAAAATATTAAGACTTCGTTCCCATCAAAAATAGTGAATCAAGCAATGAAAACTAAACTAATAACAAATATAATTTAAAAAAGCAAAAAGTGTCGTGACAACAAAACGTGTCGTGACAACTTTTTCGTATGATTTTTTTCCGTCTAGCCCCCTTTCACAACGCGCGATAAGGAACTTCGTTCCAATAAAGGGTATTAAATCATCAACTATCAAGTCGGTAACAAATTCAGAAAATATATATTGCTTGTGATGGCTCCTAAGTCATGGCAGATGTGTCTGAATATTATTTTTGTACCCTGATCCTGACCCTTCACAACCTAAAGATTAAAATTGCTGAATCAGCATGATAAAATTTGGGCACATATAAGTCAGCCTTAATTTGTTGGAATATATTTTTGACTACAGTTATAAATATAGAGATATAAAAGCAGATACCGATATGAAACAGTTACTAAAAACACTTGATACTTAGAACCCCGAAGTATTTATTTCTTATTGTTTGAAGAGTCCAGTTTTAGTTTAGTTTATTTGATAGGGTTTTATGAGTCCCAATGCATATATTTATATCCGAAAAACCCTGTAACAAAGCTTACTACCAATTCGTCTATCGCCACCACAATAACCTACAAGCTATTGTCCTCATCAAGCTGGACTTAATAAGGATCACACGGGTGAATATCTATACGTAAAAATATTAACATAACTGAACCTAAACTGACAGCGAGCTTGGGGAAAAGTTGTGACGACTTACACAAATAAAGACAAACTACAGTGCCATCTACCGAAGACTCACCAAACTACACAGAAACTAATCCTGTATCGCGATATGGAAATTCTTAGCGTAAATTCAACTTAATTTCTAAAGAATCTTCGATTTGTGATGGAGAGACACGACATTCATTCTTTCACAAAGTCTATATTCTACACAAACGGCCGCTGAGAAATGAAACAAATTTATAAATGATTATAAAAATACTTTGTTACATTTATTTTATTGTTATAATTGACGAAATTCCGTATGTTTACAAATGTAACACGGCTGAATACTTGTTTTTGGTTTTATAGAACTATCAGTCGGAATTGAAAAATCTCTGGACAGAGGTTGAGGAGGGGCCATAAACCAAGGCGAAACATCGGGAACAGCTTTCCTAATCTATAATGTACACATGAACTTCAGTGCGGTGTCATTTCATTTGAAAGCAGTCATAAGGGGATGATAGTTGCTTTTATTTTGTCTGGTTGTAGAATACGTTTATAATTTTAGGATTCCTTAGTTCTAACAAGTTACTCATTTTGTTCCAAACATAAAGTCTAACATAATTTTGGATTAGGTACATCAGGATGTTTACGTCATGATTATTGTGTGCCAAATATATTAATGTAAAATCTTAGGAATAAAGAAATTTGTAGCTTTTAGACACTACATTAAGAATCTGACTTTATTTTGAAATTTGTTTTAGATCTCTTCAATTGTTAGCTGAATGCAGACATATCCAATATAAAAAAGTACATAACGTAGGACACAAAACCTAAAGACACAGAAACAGAATGCATCATATGAACGGAAGTTATTCATCGAACTTAGACAATTAGAAGCAAAGCAATCAAGTCCCCGAAACTGCAAACCCTCTCTTATGTTTGGGGAGAAAATTAGTATAACATACATATATTCGAAATAAAGCAGTAAACCACCTTATTAGGACAGCATTCTCAAACTCAACACGTAGACAAAGTCACACGGTGCCTGGATCCGCAACAGCGTTAACGAGAACGAAATAATTACGACACTCAACATTAGTCAGCATTACTCTGCGATCTCAAAATTACCCACACGTTGGGACCATTGAGTTGTTTATTACTAAATCAGACATCTCAAAGACAAAATATTCTATATGCCTACTTTGTTGTATGGTTTAACATTAAAGTCTAGATGTATTTTTTGTTCATCGAATTAAATAAACCTTAATTATCATTATTCAGGTAAGTGTGTACCAGCTTGTGGTAAGTTGTCTAAAAATGTTACATTTAAAACTGTACAATATATAGGTAAAACATTTTTCATCCTTAAATAATATTACAGCAAAATATGTTACTTTATTCTTTCTCTATGTATATATAGCATAATAGTGCTAACAAAAAAAAAAATTAGTTTTAGAGGATGTTAATGTTGATTTTGAGAAAGAATAGACATATATACATTTACACATAATAGAAGTAGCCCAATCATACAGATTTTCTCCATTTAAGTCTTTAAAGAGACAATCACACAAATTTTAACCGTGGGAGAGCCGCGCTTCGGCATGAATGGGCCGGCTCGACCGGAGTGATACCACGGCCTCACAGAAAACCGGTGTGAAATAGCGCTTGCGCTGTGTTTCACCGAGTGAGTGAGGATACCGGAGGCCCATACCCCAACCCCTCCCTCATTCCCCCTCCCCATCCCCCAAAGGTCGGCAACGCACTTGTGACACCTCTGGTGCTGCGGGTGTCCATGGGCGGCGGTAATTGCTTACCATCAGGTGATACGCCTGCTCGTTTGCCATCTATTACATAAAAAAAAAAAAAAAAAAAAAAAATCACATCACAATGTTTAGTTTTATCGTATGCTTTGGAATGATATAACACAGTTCTACAGTGTCCTGTTTGACACTAATAAAGGCCTAATTTTTGGGTCCTAATGCAGATTTATTACCATTTAATTTGATATTACAATAATTTGAATTTCTCTTTTGAACTCGTTTTAAGTTTTATAATTTTCTGCACCGATTTTATCATCATTTTTATAAAGTCTGACACACCTAACAGATGTCTGTTCTAGTAATTACATACGTTTGTTTCCAATGAATCTTAATTAATTTTGCTGCTAAGAATGACGAACGAATACTTATACATAATGCATTATTGTGTTATCTAAGAAAATGTGGAAGAATATTATTATACGTAGGTCGTGAAGTTACTGTATCATGAAATGAACCTATTAGTTACGAGTTGAGAACTTTACTGAAGCAAACTTGAAAATGTAACGACTTCAACTAGTAAGTGATCCTCTATACTCCCCACCGAAGAGTAGATGTTATTTTAGGATGCAACTACGCTACATTTGAGAAGGATGATTCCAGGATGCCAGCAATACAGCAGCAGTAACTTATTTGTAGAATTTTCTTTTACGTCTTCGTCTTGACTCGTGTGTTATGTATTAATACGAATCAAAATCCTAGCCAAATCCTAGGAATTGAAATGATTAACAAAATCATTAAACCCGTTTTTCTTTAAGTCAAAAAGTAACGGCTTACTTAAGAAAAAACAGCTATTAAAGTATTTCAAAGGGATGTAAGTACGGTACAGCCATTTATTGCAGCTGACTCACCTCTTAAAGAGTTAGGAGAAACACTATATATTTTCATGTCATTTACAGAACAGATAATGTTTACCTCAATAGAAATACAACGACTGATATTAATGCCATACACTAGTGCCCCTTGGTGATATAAAAACGGATTTTTATGACGTTTTCCATATTCAAAACATTTTGCATAAACGCCAGCGCAAATAAACGTTGTAATATTATTGCAGTTGCATTTAAAATACTTTACTATTCTTTATATATATTTATTATATATTATATACTTGTTTTATTTAGTTTTTACCTAGGTCTAAAAAATAAATAAAACAAGGATACTAGTATTTACTTAAGCTCTTATCATTTACTTATTTCTCAAGGTGACGATTTATGTTTGTAGTTTAACTGACTTTTAGAAGTAGTACCTATTCTACCAATATTAATGAGAACAAACGGTAAGTGTGAACGACTATACATGTTGTTTGATTTTTTTTTTAATTTTATAAAATAGTACTGGCTTTAGTTCGCAGCCTACCCCGCATGTGTCATCGATGCGGGCTGAGATGCGGTGAAATTTTACAGGTTATTGCGGAAAAAAGGAGCCTATGTCCTTCTTTAAGAGCCAAAGTATCTCCATGCCAAAATTCATTAGCGGTTTAACCGTAAAGTGGAATAGACAGCCAATCCAATAGAGTTACTTTCAAATTTGTAATACATATTAGTATTTAGTATGGAAGTATAGATAAGAATTTTGGAAAGCTATGTATAAATAGTGGAGCTATAAGATATATAAGAAGAGAGAAGTGAAGTAGTATTTATAACAATTATATATTAACACTAGCTGACCCACGCAACCTCGTTTGCGTCTTATATTGCCCGTAGCGTGAAAATTTTCTCCCGTTTTTGAAACATTCTTCATTGGTGCTCCGCTCCTATTAGTAGCAGCGTGATGATATAGCTATAGATAGATAGATATAGCCTATAGCCTTCCCTGACAAATGGACTATCCAACACTAAAATAATTTTTTCAAATCGGATCAGCGGTTCCTGAGGTTAGTGCGTTCAAACAAACAAACAAACTATTCAGCTTTATTATTAGTATACATTAATATATAAGACCTGAAACCTGAATATATTTTTCTTTTTTCGAAGTTTGTTGCTTGACCATGATATCTGGTTTCGTCTTGATGATTCGTAAAATAATATTTTGCGTTTATTCAACTTTGCTGTATTATCTTCTATTATCATGTAACATTCCTGAAATAAGGTTCTAGGTTCAGATTAGGTTTCGAAGAAGTCTGCAGATTTAAGAGACCCGATCTCGTACTAGCATTTTTTTATAAATATCCTTGTTCTCATATACAACTTTATGTAAATCCATGTAAAGGTTTGCATGCATGCATGCATTTCAAGACGTTTTTTTAAGCTCAATTCACAATTTACCTTCAACTTTATAAAGATATATTAATATTACTACTATTAATATTATGATATTGATAGTAACTCTATCTGTATGTTATGTTTTCACGACTAAATCACTAAACTGATTATAATGAACCTTAGCATGGAAATTTTATATCTAAGAAAATACACAATGCTATTTTATCGTACACGTGGTGGAAGTTTTGATCTAAAGCTAAGTATATTTTGGTACTAGTATCTGATGTAAATTTTCTTAGATAAAGAATGTTTTATGCACTGAATTATCCTCTTGAACTAAAAACCCCTGATAGCTTTATTTAGTGAAACCAAGCTTACATCTCCATTCGTGTGCCATTAGCACACGAGTGTAATCCAACCGCAGTTTGCATTTACCGCACGCTCAGAACACCACAAACTGTGTTTTCACTGTTGATGTCGTGAAGATCGTTTCTAAATGAATTTACTTACACATATCTATCATGTATACATCTATATTATGGCAGAAAGAGAGAGTTATCCTTTGGCACACATAGGGCAATATGAGACAAAGACCTAAGAGAAAAACAGTATAAAGTTTTTTTTCGTACAACGCTACCTAGTCTCAAACTTAACAGAGCTGGTACTATGAGTACTGAACACTAATATAATATACATATGTATGATGCTCCTCTAGCCGATTTCGAGAGACCTCAATGGAGACCAGCCAACGGGCGATATTATAGTGCACAAGTGTGTGCGTAAATACAAGTTCACTATCAGTTCCTTGCTCTCATAATCCGATGGGACGGTTATCCGAAATGGCCGGAGAGAGATCAAACGCAGGACCGACGGCTTTATATGTTCTCCGAGGCACGGGTATCCAGACCCCAATTTCCAATCTCCGAGCTGTTTTTAAGCTTTTCTAAAATCAGAAAAACTCAATTAAAATTTTTGGCCCGACCCGGGATTCGAACCCCATCCCTCTTGAACAGCATATTTGCAGATCATAGAAACATTTGGTCCGTCCGATGATTATTAGTGATGTTCAATCTCCACTCCCTTCTCCAAATTCTGGCGTTGGCACTTAAAAGAAGACGATGCACTTTTAACTTTGGAATTAATAGTCTGTGGATGGTGAAAGTCCCCTATTCAAAGTTAGATTATGTGTTCCATTCTTCTCAATTATTTTGATTAGAATAAATTAATTTTTAGGAAAAAAAAATTGTATATTAAATACTAGCTTTCGACCGCGACTTCGCTAGCATTTAATAAAAAGTATGTGTTAAATATAATGTCCTATGTTACTTCTAATACCTTCTAGAGTACCTATGTGTACAAAATTTCATTTCAATTGTTAAAGTAGTTTTCGCGTGAAAGCGTCACAAACAAAGTTACTTTCACCTTTAATAGTATGATAAAAAGATCGATAAAATATTGAAAACAAAAATTTGTCTATATTAAGATGTAAATCAGGAATATAGTCCATCTTGTTCATTTATTAGTCATTTATATACGATCTAAATCTTAAGAACTTAATAAAAAGAGTGTTCTTTAAAAAACCCGTAACTTTTAAGAAAAAAATTATGTTACCCCAACTGAGGGACCAAGATTTAAAATAAGAATACTTGTTATGTTAAAATTATGCAGCAAAAATACTAAGGAACCACGGAAACTTCCTTCTTAGGAGCTAAAACATTTTAACGGTAAGACTTACAACAAATATTGCAAAACAAAGATTCTGACCAAAAACGTAGAGAAGCTTTAACAGCGATAGATTTTTAGATATAAGATGGGAAATTTAGTGAACAGGAATGGCTACATTACTTAGAACTTTTTACCCAATCACATTACTATACTCGCATACTAAGTTATAAATCGTTATACATATTAAGAAAGAGGTCTTAAAAACAAACCCTACAGAATCATGCGACAACCTCGGGGCTAATTTACAAATGCGACAGAGCCCTGACAGAAGTATGTACCACAGACAGTATAGCACTCCAGTGGATCAAGGGACATAGCAACTCACGAAACGACGCACGCGATGCACTGGCAAGAGGTAGATTAGGGACAAGGGCAGTAGGCCCAGAACCAATACTGCCCTTGCTAACTGCTTGGCTACGACAGACACTGCAACAAAACGCCATTGTAGAACAATCAACCCCGGATTGTCACGGACGCTGACGCAACTCAAGAGGCCGCTGCTTCGACTCTTAACTGAAGCAATAACGGGTCATGCACTACTAAACAAATATCTTTTCACTCTAGGTGTAATAGACAGCCCTCTATGCAGAGCATGCATGGAGGAGGAAGAAACAGCCGCCGATATCATCATGGCATGTCCTGGGTGGCAGAATACCGGGCGAAACACCTCGGATCGCCGAGGTCGTTGCCAGAAGGCGTCGGCAACGTAAAAAGACTGTCAAGCTTCCTGAGTTGGCATGTATAATGCCGACCCACCGCTCAAAATAGGCGCATTTAAGTCATCGAGTTACGGAGACCCAGCCCGTGAGTTCAAGAGTTCTTAACGTATTTGACTGCACGCATAGCCTAGTGGTTTAAACGGTCGCCACACCGTTTCCTCAATTCCCACAAGGGAGAACACTTTGTATGATCCACAAATTGTTTTTCCTAGGACTTTGTGTTCTTTTTGTCCGTCTAGTGTATGTGTCAAAGTCAGTGCAGGAGTAGTCTTTTAAAATAAGAGAAGAAAAAAGCATCCATTTTCTTACTACACTAGTAGTAATCTTACAATATTGCTATTATTATATAGCATCGTTGTGAGATAAGTATTTCAGTTTAAATATACATTTTAAAAATGTATATATTTAGATATAGACACAATATTTTATAGTTATAGAATGTAACACTATCAAAAAAAAATTAACCTCATAAAAACATGTGCAAACTTCAATTGCATCAGTACGGAAATGATGCCACAGAGATTGGATGAAGCCGCTCGTAGGTATTACGGTCAGTACCGATGTTCCACGTCAAACCAATTTCTGCTAGTTTCCGCAGTCACATCCACATAAATACGAACTTAACAGTTCATTTTCGGTTTCAGTGAAAATTGTTTTTTTTTTTTTTTATTGAATAGTGGGCAAACGAGCTGACGTATCACCTGATGGTAAGCGATTACCGCCGCCCATGGACACCCGCAACACCAAAGGTGTCACAAGTGCGTTGCCGACCTTTGGGGGATGGGAAAGGGGATGGGGGGAGGGGTTGGGGTATGGGCCTCCGGTATCCTCACTCACTCGGTGAAACACAGCGCAAACGCTATTTCACACCGGTTTTCTGTGAGGCCGTGGTATCACTCCGGTCGAGCCGACCCATTCATGCCGAAGCATAGCGTTACCGTGGGAGAGCTTCTCCCACGGTAAAATTATGTAAACGAATGCATACAGTACACATAAGAAGGCATTATCTGGATGGATCAAAAACTTTCAATCACGTGGATCCACCCTCAAATATAAATATATTTAAATCTTAAATTTAAGTTGCAAATTGAATAGTGAAATAATCACTAATTAAAAAAAAAAATACCGACTTCAAGATCTGAACTAAATTAAAATGGGATCACACGGTAAGCACCAGCTTCCAAATAAAAAAGAATCATCAAAATCGGTTCACCCAGTCGAAAATTATGAGGTAATAAACATAAAAAAAACTGTCGAATTGATAACCTCTTCCTTTTTTGAAGTCGGTTAATAGTACATATACATACATTTATACATAAACCACCTAACATTTACTTTCAATAAAAAGAAAACAAAAAATGTGTTTCATACAATGATTTCGTTATCAAAACAGGTGTACTTAAACTAAACAAGTAGTATCAGACTGACTCTCTCTCTCAACTTTTGCAGAATTACGCACATTATCATCATCATCTCATTTGAAAGATGTCCACGGATGGAAAAAAGCTGCTGCCTCTACATATTACAACCTAATTTTGTATTTACTACAATTAAAAAAAAATACACATGTCTCTGTGGCTGTAAGAAATTAAACTATTATAAAAACGGCTTTCATTTTATGACAAACAGTTTAGATAACCGTTCTGACCCTGGTTCTAACACTATATATTGCGGCACTCACATACTACAGCGCATTAAAACTAAAGGCTGGCTTGACAAATTACAACAAAAACATATTGAAAAACAAATGTCAATCAGTGTCAAATATGTAGAAACATTGATGTTGATATGAAAATACTTATATAACAATACATTGGGCGTATAAACCTCTTATCGTGTTTATTATTCAGTAAGTAAACGTTAACGCGACATTCCTCATTGGAAGTTGATTCCCGCCTTTTCAATATCTGTCACTATCTGTGACTACCATAGATTTATTTCTTTTATTCAATGAACTGTCAAGTTTTATAAAGAAAAAGATTGGTTTCACGTTTCGAAACATCACAGCTTTTTTACACAACTCCTAAAAATATGTGTGTATTTCTTCGTAAAAAAGTAAAATTAACAGGAGGGAAATACAGCATGCAATAAAAAACGTTTTGTACGGGAATTTAGGTTGAAATTTATATTTTGTTGACCAGATTCATTACTTATTGAGCCCGCCTCAATTAGTACTAATCCCTGGTTAGACCATTGACTAATTGGAGGTATACAAACTTTGGCTGCATTGTCTTACTGTTTCAAGTACCAATTTTATTTTATTGTTTAACAACTAGTAAAGAGGGGTGTTATGTTTTTATTTGAAATTTGAGTTGGTCGACACTATTCTTAGATGTAATTTAGCAGTTTGAAAATGATTTGCTTTCCGTACAATTTTTTAAGATGTACATTGAAGAGTATTCTTTTTTAATATTACAGTAATCTTTGCGCATTGGATGACACTTGGGAGTGTAAATATAAGTATTAAATAATACTTATTAGCATTTAAATTTAGTTCACTTTGATAAAAAGTGCATTTTGAAGTATAAAAACTTGGAAATATTTTGAGATTTTCGGGAATATTCAACGATAAATTTGCATTTGTAAAATATATCAAAATTCGAAACAAAAGTTATATTACGCTTCGCTTCTACGTACTGACGCGGTAAAATGGTCAAACAGAATGAAATTATTAATTTACTCCGATTCTGAGGAAAACCTTCAAACGAATGTTTAACTTTCGTTAGTCACTTTCACAATAAAAAAAAAGGGAATGCAAATCTTTTGATCGTAACGAGTTTTAAAACTGCTTTGTTGTTGTAAAGCATGATTCAAAGGTCAGTGTTTCTTTATAAATGCGTCAATGACAGTCAAATAAAGATTATTTTTATTGATATTACTAAATTGCATTAATCTGATAGTGTTGTACATTTCACTAAATTTTCTCAGAATATCTCTTGATTTAGTAAAACGATTTCTTGAATACGTACAGTATTTGTTGCATATTTTTTTACTGTGCATCGTCTTCATTACATAAAAAACTACGCACTTGTCGATGCAGCTCTATCCAGCTCTCCCTATCAAGAGCCGTTTCCTTCACCTCCTTATACATCGCAACCGCCACTTTTTCCATAATCTGGCCTCTATAACTGTATCTCGGTCTTCCTCTTCCTCCCTTTCTTTTTATTTTTTCTTCTATCATATAAGTTATAAAGTTATCGTGGCATATCTAATTTCAATCAATCTTCAGCGTTTAAAATGTCGTTTGACAGTACAAATCTTAATTTTAAGTGACTTTAAGGTTAGTTCAGAGAATTTCCAGGAAACATATCTAGCCCCAATGCCTATTATTTTTTTTTTAATTAGAATGGAAACAGAACAGAATGCATTCATCTGAATAACCTATTTAATTATAATTAAATAATTATTCGTTTTGTTTGACATTTTTGAAGTTGTCCAGTCATCTGTTAAAAGGGTAAAAAAGTTACAAGAAATAGCTTTTCTGGCACTCGTAGTTGTAATAAATATTACGAAGAAAGTAAAAAAAATGTAATTTGAATAATTTTAATGCTAGACAAAGTTATATGTTGTAGCATCGAGTTGTAAAGTTTAGGCTACGTTTTACATTAAGGAAAATTAAGGTTTTAGAATATGAGATCCTGTAACAATTCAGAACCTTCTTTAACAGTTTATTTTAAGACTGCACTTTACACAAATCTTGTAGGGGTTTTAGAGAATCTTTTTAGGCATAGAAAGTAAGAAACTCAACGTTACACAAAATGTAACATCGACACTCAACATCCTCAAATAGTTCACTGATGGACATAGGCCTCTAGTTGAAATTATGGTTTAGTTTAAGGTGTTTGAATTTTTTCTTCTCCTACAGTTCTGTTTAGGTAATTAGAAATCAGCAAAGAATATTTCCACGTCCCTGACCTGACGAACGTATAAAGAAACAATGAAGCATTCACAGGTACTAAGATTGTTAATTGCTATTTGTTAAAACCTGTCTGTACTTCTCGTTTCATCTTTAAGTATTTAATTGAAGAGTGATAATTATCTTGAGTAGATACGAACTCATTTTAACTTACTAATTACTACAAGTGCGTTAAAATGTGAATTACTATGTACGCGTATAAATTAGTGAAATTTTCCTAAAAAATAATGATTTTATAAACGATATGAGATGACTCAAATATTAAGACAATATATTCCATTATTTGTTATTTACATCATACAAGTAGCGTCATTACTGTTTAACCTAATATCCTTCCACTTCAGTTGAAATCTGGTAATCCTGGCTCCTTTGAATAAAAAAAATTAACTCCTAATAAAAAAGATCGGAAGAAATTATCCCGTTTATTTGTTGGAGAATGTGTTACTTTAATTAATTTAGAAGCTTTTCTAAACCAATTATCTAAGTCCTTTGTCATTCAGGGTTTCTGATTTACCGTCTGGTGCGTCCTAAAATTAAACTTTAATCGAAAATATTAACAATATTTCCGATATCTTACACACAAAAAATAGCAATGTAAAACTGTATAGTATGTAGTTATATTTATGTATATGTATATTTGCATATATATGTATTTGTGTTATATAGTAGTAGTTTATGGTATATACATATATATATTTAAGCATTATTTAGTAAATAGATTTTTTTAAATATCATTTACAATTTCCGTGCATTTACCTCTGCATCGCCCTAAGATTGACTGGCAGAAAATGCCTACGGCATTAAGTCCGCCTTTGCAACATCTGTGCATAAAGTTAAAATAAATAAATGTATTTTAAAAAAACTTTCAAGTAATCAATAATGGCATACTTCCAAATATTCTTAGATGTTTATTTTTAAATCTATAGAAAAAAAAAAACAAAATAACAAAATACACAATGTAAAAATGTAATGATAATTACGGTGACTAAAGTCAAAACATGGCACAGCGTAACACAAAGCGAGTTCTGCCCAAGTCCCCATCCATTTATCTGAGGACCAAATTTTGAATAAATCCGTTGAAATATTACAGATACACATTTTATTTTATTTTTACACTTTGAACCTTTGATAATGTCCAGACTTTCGTACAATGAAATGGGGTAAGAGTGATTTATTTTTTCCGCTCTAAATCAATAGGTTTATCCGACTTTGTTTCTTTGTAAAAGTAAAATCTTTTTTTGAAGTTAACCGAACAATATTTACAATCTTACTTTAATACTAATTGGACTTCAAATTAATTATATGATTCTCAAATTTCTAGATATTATTTATTGCTTGATATATCCCAATAATTATTACAATGTTAAAAAAATATGCCATTTATTTGAACGAATATGAAATGTATATGAAGTAGGTACACGGTTGTTTGTTATTTTCGAAGTGAAACCCCGAAGTAAGAAATAAAGACGCGAGCGAAGCCGCTGGTATTACTAACTAGTCATGCAACAAAATAAAAAACTGAAGCAAAGCAATATCTTGAAATTTATAAACATTACTTACGACCTAGCAAATGACCCAACATTTAAGTGACAAAAAGAGAAAATAAATCCCAACACACACCCTTTGATTAAAAATTCCAATTTATTTTCCAGAAATGTTAACCCTATTGTTATTGTTAAGTTTATTTAACAAAGGGCTTGAACTAATTCTGACAATTCCCATTTATAAGATTCATTACAGGAGTGGTTAAGGTTTTGATTAGGTTCGTCATCATTGTTCCCACCTGCTGGATCACAGGTTATACTTGGGAATAAATGACAAACCTTATTTGTAACAAAATTTATCTATGTGACCGTGTATATGAGCGTGTTTTATAACCAGGACTTCAAACAAGGAGGAGGTTCTCAATTCGACTGTTTTTTTTCTATTTTTTACCTCAGAACTTTCGACGGTGTGAACCAATTTTGATGATTATTTTTTATTTGAAAGCTGGTGTTTCCCCTGTGATCCCATTTCAATTGTCCAGATCTATGTATATAATGTCTCTAATGTGATAGGAAAAAAAATATGCAATTAAAATGATATCTTGAAATGAAAATTATAGGGATGCAATTGACGAACATTCGGTTAATGGTTAAGAACGAACCATCACTTTCTAGGTAGCAATTTCGTCACGAACTCTGTCACGGCTCTGTCGGGGCGATACTTCCCTCTCACAGAAGACCAACCTAAAATGACAGCATTCAAGCTGTGGTATTTCTTAGGTGAGTCCGAGACCGAAGGCTTATTGATGTAGAAGCACCCCGAAAGACCGCCATGATGTGGGTCACCATGCTGTATTGTTGCCTGCATTCGCAATGAGTGAGGTGACCACTACTCTTCTTAAGATTTCCATCAGGCAGAGTAGGCTCACGTACATAAAAAAAACTTTTTTTTTTTATTATATAGGGTCAAACGAGCAGACGTATCGCCTGGTGGTAAGCGATTACCGCCGCCCATGGACACCCGCAACACCGGAGGCGTTACAAGAGCGTTGCCGGCATTTTAGGAAGGAGTACGCTCTTTTCTTGAAGGTTTGAAGGTCGTATTGGTCCGAGAACACTGCAGGCGACAGTTCATTCCACAGTTTCGGGAAAATCGTACAGTTGTGGACTGCCAACCATCTAGATGATGGGGATGATTTTTATGTAGTAGTTCCTTATCATCCGAATTTCATATACATTTATAATGAAAAAAAATACTAAGCTAGCATCAAGCTTAAAATGTTACAAACCTCACAAGTTGTTATATTTTATTGTGCATTAAGTTCAATCATTTGTAGAGGAATTGTTTTCAGTTTTGAAACGATGTTGTTTCACTCAAGGAAATAAGAAGTTTACCCGTTTTATTCCATTTTCTTAGTGCAGCTTCTGTGGTACACTTAAATTTCACAGATAAAAAATTATGATGTTGGAACAATAGTTTCCGTGACTAAAGTGAAACAGATTTAATACGATGTTGTAGAAATAAATAATAAGCCAAAAAGTATAGAAAAAAAAAAAATTTTTTTTCGCGTGTTTTTGACACACAACGTCATATAGTTTCAAACTAAGCAGAACCTATACTATGACAGCCAGAATAACTGATAGAATACATATCTGACTGCCTCGTTGGCGCAGTGGTAGCGTACGCGACTGCTGTACTTGAGGTCTCGGGTTCGATTCCCGGGTCGGACCAGATCTAAGTATGACCTGCAAATATTTGTTTCGGAGTTTGGGTGTTTTCTATGTACTCGTATAATATGTATCTACAAAAAAAGTATATATTTATGTATATCAGTTGTCTAGTACCCATAACACAAGCTCTACTTAGCTTGGGACTAGATGGCGTTGTGTGTTAGACGTCCGAAATATTCATTTATTTATATGTACTATATTTTTTTATTTTGCTTTTCACCAAGCTTAGTACCTTCACCTGCGTCATCATCTTCTTCAACAGCCTTTAAAAATCAACCATTCTAAATGGACCTCTCCTTTTTAAGAAGGTTTTGGGCTACTATATCATGTTGGCCTTATGAGTTGGAACAGGGATTGTTTTGAGTTTTCCCTCGTCTTGCATTGCTGTTGTCCTGACCAGTTTGCTTCCTAAGTCGCCTCCTGCGATACTCCGTATTCTAACTCCGTCACCACACAGCCCTCCGTAATGATTGGAAATTGGCTTGGTGACATAATTCGCTACCTCGCTGACTGTTATATTTACGTATGTATTCTGAACATTTCGGCAGTCGCTCTCTCGCGCCAACGGCGAACGGTCGCGCGATCTTTTATTCTTCAACTTTACGACTCTCGTTTTTCAAAACATTTCATGACTCCTTCTTAATTGTTATATAAATTATAAAATTGACAGTATTAGTAAAATGGTTTATAATAACTTTGAATTTTTACTTATATAGTATAACTTAACACTACATTTAAGTGACTAGACTAGAATAACTGCAAGAAAAGTATTTTCCTCTTTCAAATAAAGTCTGAAAGATATTCACACAAAATCCATTTACATAATAAGTTGAAATTTATGTACAAACCGCAAAACTTGTCCGCTTCCAAAGATAAGACGGTCTACAACTTCTGTATGCATTTAGGTATACTGTATATATATAAATCTTACCATGAAACGGTTGAACCTTTTAATAACTTTTCAAATTTCATAATCAGTAAAAAAGTTTAAAACGTCGTTTAAGAAACTCGAAAGCCGTTATGTTCAAGCTTAATATTCATGAATAATAAAGAGGGCCAAGAGGCTCGCATTAAACCTCCGCTGCAGACCTTCGTAACATCCTTGCTTATAACAGTTGCTTTTCTCTAAGTCGGGCTTCATCTATTTCTTAATGAGTTTGATTAAGTATTTAAATGATTCAATTTCCAATATATATATTTAGAATCATCATCTCAGCCGAAAGCGGTCCACTGCTAGACTTAAGCCACCCCGGTCCGGTCCAGATCATTTCTCCTCTATTCAATACAAGTTATTCTAGTTAATTGTTATTCATACTTCAAATTCTATAAAAATAACATCAGCAAAATTTAGAGGTTCTAATCTATTTATTCAAGGCCAAGTAGTAAAACAGTCGTAACTTCCAGCATACCGTAAAATTTAAATAGGCGTAAAAGTTTAATAAATTCACTACGGACATTTTAAGGTTTGATAACAGACTCAAAAGCACGATACGGTCTATCTAAGAGTCTAAGAAAACCACATTTAATCTTGCTTTCTCTCTCTGTCTAGAAATAAAACCTGTTCTTGTGAAATTCATTTCATAGATAGATAGAAAACTCTTTATTTGTACACCGTTTTACATTATTATAATGACATAAAATGACAAACATAAATAATGTATTGTACAAAGGGCGGCCTTATTGCAAAAAGCAATCTCTTCCAGGCAACCTCAGGATGGATTACAATGTATCGTAGAAATAGTAGCTGTTGACGGTGCAATTGATTTTGAGAATTATTCAAATTACCCATATACACAAATCTACTTATACACACATAATAATAATAATAATATAATATAAATAATATATTCACTAATTAACACTATCATTTATTATATCACGACATAATATGAAAAACCTTCATATCGTACACATATTCGTGTCTGAATAAGTTACGATGTGACTGAATCTGTTATCTACACTAATAATATAAAGAGGAAAACTTTGTTTGTATGTTTGTTTGTTTGTTTGTTTGTAATGAATAGGCTCAAAAACTACTGGACCGATTTTAAAAATTCTTTCACCATTCGAAAGCTACATTACCCACGAGTAACATAGGCTATATTTTATTTTGGAAAGAATAGGGTTCCGTAAGATATTTGGGTTTTTCGGACCCAAAGTGTAAAAAATCAACCAGATAAGTTACTTATTTTGTGTACGCTGCCTAAACGGTAAAAGATAGAACCATAAAATGTTCTAATTAATCGTAGATCTTATAAATATCTACAAAAAAGTCCGCGACACACTATACCTATCTATGTCGAGTGAGGCACAACAACCATTTTTTTATTTAAAAATCTTGAATTTTGTTTGGACTACATTTAAACGCGTTTATTTTACTCATGCTATCAATCCTTATCAAAATAAATTATTTCATCACTAAATACAGTTTATGTAGATAATATTTGGCCTTTGAATGATAAAAATTGGACGTTTTGTTTTGAAGTTATGGCAAAATTAAAATATTACTAATAGGAGCGGAGCAACCAAGAAGAATGTTTAAAAAACGGGGGATTATTTTCACGTTACGGGCAACATAAGACGCAAACGAGGTTGCGTGGGTCAGCTAGTGACCAATAAAACTCTTGAACTATTGTCTTAAAAATAGTTACTGTTTTTGCTTTCCTCATATTTATCGGCAATACATTCCACAAGCGTACAGCTTCAACCGTAAAGGACTGGTCATTGAATTTTGTGGAATGCAGAGACATCTCAAGTCTCAAATCTTCAGAGCATGGGTATTGTAAGAGCCGATTAAGGGAGCAAAATATGCATGTCAAAGAGAATCAAAACTTCAAACAAACTTTAAACCAACCCGTCTGACAGGATGTCCAAAGAGACTTGGTGATCTAATGGTGATGTAACTTTCTTCCGGATTCTCATATCTGACCTAAACAAATGCTTGCATAAATTAGATTTTTCAAATTCAATTTTTTTTTTTGGATTTGCTATTTGAACTTGTTTATCATAAATAGAGTTAGAGCTTATTTTTTAGGTTAATAAATTGAATATGTAAATTTCACAGGTAACATTAATATATATAAATATTGTTATGAGCCTAAGTGTTCTTTGTCTCGGTTTCATAAAATGATTGAACTCCCATACTTCGGGAGTTGTTATCCAAAAGAAAAGAAAGGACAAAACAGTTTCAAATGATAAAGACAGACAAAAATATGCTACGTTTAGTATATGTTTGTCCTATATACGAAGAATAGCTTTTGAGTTTGAATGTGAAAATAAGAACCAATACGACAGATAACAATATAAAAAGGTTATTTTGATAATACTGAGCGAGCTTCATTTCAATTTAATGAATTTGTAAAATATATCATGACAGTGGATAGTATGCATAGAGCTTTTTCCCTTTTCTAGGTACGACAACGTTCAACAAGAGGATTATCTTTTAAAATATTAGGTATATTCATTCAATTCATCGAAGGTTTAGATTCATCCGAAATATGAATATAATGTTGGGCAGTATTTGTATTTATGCTTTTCGTATTATATACCTTTATATAAACAAGTTTTAGATCTGGATGTATTTCATGCTTATAAATTTCCTGCACTAGATATAAATACGTCTCTTTTCAATCATGCTCGGTTCCTATTGGTCTAAGCGTGGTATTAACTATCCTATCTTAGGCACGTCAGCAAATTTGACATTTAAAAAAATCGTGGTTTTCGGTTTGACGCTTTCAAAGTTCATCGTGAGCAAAAACGTAACTCGACTATTGTATTTTATATATCAGATATAGCAGTGTTTAAAAGTTTAGTACCTTAACTAAATATAATTTTCTTACATTGTACTATTATCGAAGTTTAAATAATTCAAATATTAAACTATACTGCTTTCTATAAAACAAAATATAAATAGTTCTAGGTTAGTGTGTATAAATTACGTAAGTAATTGGGCGAAGAAATCAGTCAGCCACACGGAGGCTGTCGCCCCTAATTGAACCAGCTTATCGAGTTAACTCCAAACACCCATGACGATGTCGAGATATACATAAATATACCAATAGATTGGTATGTATAGATCGCTTCTACAGTCACACGAAATGTCAAAATCCACTTTATATAGATAGGCTACTCTCAACTCCTTGTGAATGAAATTAAAAATTATTTGAATTATTTAAATTAGAATTCATTCCATTCTTAAGTTGGTCAAAACTGATGAAGTCTGGTGACTTTCACTGTGACCCGGTCCTACTAATTAATGCCTATCTTGGGGCCTTAAGTTTCTTTCAAGCAAGTTTTCCAGTAGCTTTTGATCACAGCTCCGGCTGCGTATAACATACAAGCAGCCGAAGCTGTGCGTAAAAGCTCGCGATATAGAGTAAGGACATAGGATAGCTTCCCCAAGAATCCCGTCGCGCCGGGCCCGGGAACGGGCCTGGCACCGTAAGCGACTCAGGCGCCGGAAATCGCAGAACGATCTCCGTCCACCATAAGCGCAAACCTAGCAGAAGCAGGCCCGGATGAAGGCGCGGACGCTGCGTAACGTGCGCGCACTGGGAGACAGTAGCGGGAACATTGGAGTTCCCACACAGGTAGGGCCATCTACAAAGCGTAGGTGGCCCGAGGTATGTCGGGGTTTCAAGGTTTTCCTTTCGAGGGTGCACCGGGTTCCCCGGCATCTAGTACCCAAGACGTCGTTCGGTTTTAGTCGGTTCAAGTCTGATATGCCACCAGGAGGTGGTATCCGAGGGGATTTCCGGACAGAAAAAAATACAAAAGTTTCCAAAAGAATCAAAGTATTTCTATGGCTAATTTCATCAAAATCGGTGCAGTGGTTCAGTGATTTGAAAGCGTAACAGAATTATTTTTGTAATTATAATTTCAGTTTGGAAGTAAGTATATTAAACGTTTATCAGTAATAATATGAACTAAAAACATTCAAAGATAATCTGTTTACAAGGTTAACGAAAATTGTCTTCTACACATTTACCATCTCACGAGTTAGAAGTTTCAAAGTAGGACGCTACTTGGAAGGTTGTACTCATCATCTTATCTCATGAACGCTTTACCTTCAAACACGCGTAGGTTATTCACAAAATATGTCGCCTGAGTATAAGCGGCTAAAAACTTATCGTTTCGAGAGGATTACAGTAAGTCTCTAGAGTTGTTAATCCCCCGAGCGATGCGACAATTAACTACATCCAAATTGATGTGTTTCTGATTAAGTCGGTCTCCAGATGAAAACGGTTTTCACGCAACACAAAATAAACAATTTATGTGTTTATTTTATGCATAGTCCTCATATCAGAGTATTAGGTTTTTATGGTGAAAAGGCTTAAAGTTCATGAACGAACTATTCATTTTAATTTAACTTAACATTTTTTTAAATATTTAGGTATTAAAAAAATAAAATAGACAGCGTTTCCGACAGCACTGAGGTGTTATGAGTTCAAACCCTACATGGTACAACGCTTTGTGTGATCCACAAATTGTTGGTCGGAGACTTGATGTTCTTTGTAAACGTTTCATGAATGTTTGTGAAGTCCCCGACGGCACAGGATTATTCCTAATGCGGGAGTTGCCTTTTAATTAAAAAAATATTGGTTATTTCAGAAATACTACATTCAGGTAAACAGTTATTATTCAGTGATGAAAAAGTTTTTCTTTGGTATTTTACATACGAGTATATTTGTTTATTTATTTTTGTTTATTAGACACTAACATACTTCAAATATGTAATTTATAAATGTATGTTTTTGTTTATTACTATTTACTGACTCATTATGTAAGTTAAATATAATATATATTATAAATTATTTCAGCTACCTGAAATAATTTTAGAATCTCTCGTATAAAGCTTTCAAGTACATTAATAGTTATTTTTGTTATATTTATGTTTTAGTGCAAAGTTGCTTTTTAACCGCGTGCTCAATTTTGATGACCGAGAAAGTGAATGATTCAAAAATCAGAATCCTGATGTGCGTGGCCACGAGGTGAAAAATCTTAGCAATCGAATGAACGCATTAATTTTGATTTCACCTCTGAAATAAATGACTAAATGCAAAAAAAAATGGAGCGGGCAAAGCAAATTTAAAAAAATGTACACTAAGAAGATCCCGAGTCTGAGTTTTTAACAAATCAAAAAAAGGTTGTATGATAAATTCGGCAACATGGAGGTAGAAGTAAATAGGTTTAATGATGTTTTGAATTCACAAACTTGGTGCACACGATGTTCTAAATTCAATTTAATTTTGCACTCAGATGTCGAAGGGCAATAAAAATAATTTTTGTTTTCCTCATCGTTGGAAAGTTGTTGGAATGTCGATATTTAAAACATCACTGTCGTCATTTTTTAATACTTATCTGGTTCAGCATTCTGTACCGCGCTGGTCAAATCGATTGGTATAGGGTCTGATTCAAGATTTCCCTCCTGTGCAGTACTGATATTCTGCGTAGTTTGCTCCCTTCGTCTTCCCTTACGATACCCATGGGATTAATGGGAGTGGTCAAACTTCTATTTTTAATCCATCCCCACACAAACTTAAACTATCTACACTTACAGTAAGTGTATTTCCAAAGTCATCATCAGATAGTACTAACAACTTAACGTAGAATTTTCATAGGTCTTTTTCCTTATACAACATAATATGTAATACTTGTCTACGCCGAAGTACAGACGAGAGACATATCCGGGCCAAATCCGAGCATTACTCAGGATTTAGGCTCTTGAAGTGTTGACGACAACCGATTTAAAGTCTGACATATGTCGCATTTTGTATATCTGTTGTGTAAAATATATTTATAAACTAAATATATACAAGTTCGATTCAGATTCTACAGATTATTATATCATTTTGCCATAAACAAAATCTAAAAAGCTGTAAAATACTAGCTAAACCCCGCGGTACGACAAAAACCATGGACAATGCTGCGGGGCGAAGCTAGTCTAAAAAAAGAAGTCTAAGTGACTCCTTATATAATCTACCAGTGAAAGTCCAGCCAAAATCAGTCCAGCCAGCAGAGATTAGCCGGAACAAACAGACAGACAGACAGACAGATGGACAGACAGACAGTTAAAAAAATGTACATGTACCGTGTATACGTATATATGCATTTAGTAAAAAGCGGTTATTTTAATATTACAAATAGACGCTCCAATTTCATTTATTTGTATAGATTTTAAATTATTCCTTGCTCTTCGGGCAAGACGGAAGAGAGTAGGATAACATTCAAATATAAGATAGTCAGTTACAAGACTATTATTGTTATGAGATAAAATAAAAAAACACTATCTGTCGAACGTAAATAACATTATGTGTTGCATGGATTTAAGTCCATCTTAAGTCTGTGAGTGTTAATTTATGTGTATGACATAGGTTTTAGCGACTTACGGCTACTCAGGTAGACCCTGCAAGGTTTCGTGGTGCAGTTTTTACCAACGTATCTGTAAATGTATGTGTATTAGACACAAAAAAAACAGATATTCAGACTTTAATAGCTCGAAAAGAGAAAGAGAAATAGTAATTCTTTCAACAACGCTTAAGATTTATTCGGTAAGTATTCTTAGCGGTATCCGGGATTACGGCGGCGACTTTGGAATCCTCGGTAGCAATCCACTGTCATGAATAATAAAAATTAGTCTTGTTCATAGTATGAGGAAATACTTCAACTTAAAGTCCAGTGTAATTGGAAAGTTCATCACACAAATTTCTAATTTTAATAAGCTCTGTAACATAGGAAAAGCATATCTTCATTATTATTTTTTTCTTTTTACTTGTAGAAGTGAGGTTCGATAAAATGAACACAATCTCGAGAGCTGAACGATAAACACGTTCCATTGTACATGGAATCCAAAAATATATCCGAAAAATTGCTTTACTATATGTATAAGACTTTGTTTTGCTGAATACAAATCCTTTTCTGGAAATCTTACGGGCAAATCCTACGTTGAACTTTATTTATTTTTAATCAGATTTATGTTTTATTGATGTCTGAAATCTATATTTAGGTCATAGTTTAACTACATAAGAGTAAGCAAAGCCAACAGTTGGAAAAATAAAGTTAAGCAAATATTGGGGATTGGCTCTTCCCACCGTGGGAGAGTTACGCTTAGGCATAACTGGGCCGGCTCGACCGGAGTGATACCACGGCCTCACAGAAAACTGGTGTGAAATAGCGCTTGTGCTATGTTTCACCGAGTGAATAAGGATACCGGAGGCCCATACCCTACCCCTTTCCCGCTTCCCCCATCCCGCTCCCCATTCCACAAAGGCCGGCAACGCACTTGTGCCTCCTCCTTGATGCCTCTGTTGTTGCGGGTGTCCATGGGCGGCGGTAATCGCTTACCATCAGGCGACACGTCTGCTCGTTTGACACCAATTTATTAAAAGTAAGACAAATTCCACAACACCACTGTAGTATATATCATGGTGTTTTAAATATTAGGATTTTATTGTAACTATTTCATTATTTATGTTTCATAATAATATATTTAAATAACAGTTACAAAGTCACACAATATGCATATTTACTTAGTTCATTTTTAGTTCGTTTATCCTGTTTAATCCTGACCACAAATTGCTTTCTGAAAAAGTTATCGCTTTGCCAACTAATATCGCTCAAAGGGTTTCAACGAGGAATTATTATGAAAAAATCAACAGCAGGACGTTAAATATTTTCCTAGGAAGAATAAAAAAATAAATGTTGAGAGACAGAGCTTTAACTGAGATCTTCTTCATTTTAAATAAAAAGTAAACTGCGACAAAACATGTATTTGAATTATTTATATTATTTTACTAGACTTTCTTCGCTGCCTCGCTCACTGCCAACGTTTAAAGTTTTAATATGAAATATTCGTGATCAACTCGAAATATTATATTAAAAAATATTAGTCTCTTTATTTTCTAACAAATAAACCCATGCGCATATTATTCCGAAAGACTAACGTACATTACATAAAATCCATGATACTTGATACAGTAACAGCGGGGTAAATGACCACTTATATTTTACATTTTTTTTTTATTGAATAGTTGGCAAACGAGCAGACGTATCACTTGATGGTAAGCGATTACCGCCGCCCATGGACACTCGCAACGTCAAAGGCGTCACAAGTGCGTTGCCGACCTTTGGGGGATAGGAAAGGGGATGGGTGAGGGGTTGGGGTATGGGCCTCCGGTATCCTCACTCACTCGGTGAAACACAGCGCAAACGCTATTTTACACCGGTTTTCTGTGAGGCCGTGGTATCACTCCGGTCGAGCTGACCCATTCATGCCGAAGCATAGCTCTCCCACGGTAGAAATTTACATAACTGTTTGTTGTAAATATTATTTATTTATGTACTTTAATTATGAAAACAAACTATTCAGTATATGAATTTTAGATACATTTATACTACTAAACCATTTCTGGTAAATAATAAAATTAAACCTGTTGTAAGATTTAGAATTAAAATTGTGAAAATACGAAAACAAAAACCGGGAATCAAGAAATGCCTTTTATTTGTATACGTCTACGGAAAGGATAAAAAACAATGAATGTATGATAATTTGAAGTCGTATCCTCACACGGCCCGAGACAGGGAATATGTATTCATGATAATATAAAAGTCGTAAAAATGTAGGATGCTGTGCGTCGTACGAGACTGTTAAAATAAACGTTTCTTGTTGAAAATTTATTCGCTGTCTTTAAATTCGGATACACTTGAAATATAATGGTTGAAGAGATGATTGTTTAACGATTATGACAAGTTGTTAATGAAATTAAATGTCAAAGTGATTACCTTCGAAATAATGACGTGCTCGAGAAGGGTTAGTGTCATAAAAGAAATTAGACAATACCTCTTCCGCATCATAAATTGCGACGCAATAATAGCTGTAATTGATATAAACCGTATAATCATAAAAGACATGGACAACAAATAATAAATAAATAATAATAAATATTTTCGGACATCTAACACACAGCGCCATCATTCAATCAATCAATTCAATCATCAATCACATGTTTTTGTAAATACATACATATTATACATAGAAAACATCCAAACTCCGAAACAAATATTTGCAGAACGTTTGGTTCGACACGGGAATTGAACCCGAGACCTCAAGCACAGCAGTCACTTATGTTACCACTGCGCCACCGAGGCAGTAACAGTTAATACACACAATTTGAAATTCAAATAAATAAATAAACTTATTTATTCCTATCCTATTATATATTTAACACGCCTAAACAATCAATAACACGTAGATACAACGCAATACTGTTATGCCACGTGTTCTTCCATATAACCTGTCACCCCAAACTGTCAATATAACGCTTTAAGTATTGTTTCCCTTAATGAACAAGGAAATAACATTACGGTGAGTTACACACGTTACATATTATCATGCCATAGATAACGTAATGGTGTGTCCTGAATTATGTGTATGTCATGCCACCTCCTGGATATTTGTATACCACAGTCGGCTATGTCTCATATTAAAAAGACGAATAATATGAAAGCTAACTTTTACCCGATTTCAAACTACTTTTGGTTTCGCCGGCTTACAAATATAATAATATAAAAATAATAATTTTTGTTTTACTCTCACACAAAATATTTACAATTACTCTTAAATTAGATGTTACATTTTTAATTTGTGAAACTGTGCGAGAGACTGGCATCTGTACTAAGAAGACCTGTATGACAGACTTACCAGTATGTTTTCCAGTACTTGTATACCAGGGAGGGGTTGGGGTATGGTCCTCCGGTGTTCTCACTCATTCGGTGAAACACAGCGCAAGCGCTATTTCAAACCGGTTTTCTGTGAGCCCTTGGTTTCATTAAGGTCGAGCCGGCTCATTAATGTCGAAGCGTGGCTCGCCCACGGAAAATACAAACATGTTTTTTTTTCTTTTATTGAGTTGGGGGCAAACTAGCAGACGTCGATACGGACAGGCGATCCTGATGGTAAGCGATTACCGCCGCCCATGGACACTCGCAACACCAGAGGCGTCACAAGTGCGTTGCCGGACTTTGGAGGATGGGGAGGGGGGAAGGAGAGGGGAGAGGAATGGGGTATGGGCCTCCGGTCTCCTCACTCACTCACTATAGAAAAATAATGTATGTGTGTATCACAAGAAATAAAAAATCCTCCTCAACCACCTGCGAGCGCTTTAAACTTAGCTAACAAACGGGTAAAACTGTTGTAAACTACGCGTACTTGTAGTTTTGAATCATGAAAGTTAACTTGTGCAGGAAAATTTATAACTGCTTTGCTGGTTTGAAGAATATAAACTTTCTTTAACAAGTATTCAGAATGTAAAAATACAATCTCTGGAAGTCCGGTTCTATATTCGTATCTTAATTTAAGCCTCGGATTATTTCTTTGTCATTAAATCTATATCTACATATAAACCGTAAAGATATACAGAAAAGTGGAAAACTGGTTTGTAAAAAAAACACTATATAATCTACAATACAATTTAATTACAATACAATTTAATTACAATTCAATCTGTTTTCTTTATAAATTAGAATAAATAAATATTCCGGACCTCTAACGAACAACGCCATCCCAAGTTAAGCAGAGTTTGTGTTATGGGTACTAGACAACTGATATAAATACTTATATACTTTCTTTTTTGGAAATACATACATATTATACATAGAAAACACCCAAACTCCGAAACAAATATTTGCACTTCATATAAACATTTGGTAGGACCCGGGCATCGAACCCGAGACCTCAAGCTTAGCAGTCGCATACGCTACCACTACGCCACCGAGACAGTCTCATTTGAACAACTGTTAAACAGAAAAATGTCACCAATATTTGTAACACTTACATATAATTATTGCGTTCTGTTTTCTCATAACTCAGTTATACATTCTTTGCGATAGGATAATTGAAATATCCAAAAAACTTTCTTTAATACGATGGTTGTGTCAGCGATAATCTGGCTAAAACTTCAATTACCTACTTAAGCTCTCAAAATAACGAAGCCTGTACAAACATTTCTAGAGAAATTAATTGAACAACTAAACGCTTATCAGTTTACAAGTCCAATATCTCAGAGCTCTGGTAGGCAGTTACATTGAGTCTGATCTACGTCATCTGTCAAAACTACTAAGTTAGCATAATGGTACTGATTCAGTCTATTATTAAAATAGTTTAGCTTTGAGGGATATTTGTATCTAGATTGATTAAATGTTCTAAAATCCCTATGGATAACTCAAAATCGTCTAACAAATAAAGTAAGATAAATTTGCGGTTGAACAATTGCTTTCGTATTAATCACCAATTAATACAAAACGGACTATTAAATCGTCACAATTTTACATTGTTTCAAAAAATGTAGGTATGTATTACTAAAATTTCGAATAATTTATAGGTAGATCTATTTGTTCGGATAATTTAAGTATTTTAAGCGGTCGCCAAACCGTTATCTACTGCGCCGAGTGTTGAGAGTCCAAACCCCACATTGGGTAACACTTGGGAAACATTTTATTCGAAAACTTTAATGTTCTCATGAAAAATAAAAATAAATGAAACAGTCGATCATCCACAAAGAATCCGTAATGAAATATATATGTATATTTATGTACCGATTCTCCTAACTGATAACGGCCACGGCGGCCAGTCTTAACGTAGATCAGCTAACTTCGCAGGAGATAGTATAGTGCACAAGTGTGAGCTCAAACACAAGTGCACGCTCTTCTCCCTCTCTCTCATAATCCGATGGGACAGTTAACCGACACGATCGGGGAGAGATCAGGCGCAGGACCGACAGCTTTATATGCTCTCCGAGGCACGGAAAACTACCTAAATCAGAATGTATAAGGACTGCTCTTTTAAGTTTTAAGAATATCAAGATATTTATAAATATCTTTCATCGAAGAACACAACTCTCTACCTTATCTGCAACTAACGTTGACACCTTCAATTAGTACCCAGACGTCCAGAACAATCTAGATTTTAGATTACAAAGTGTTCATTTTTATATTCTTTAATAATTACTAGCTATTCTGCAATGAACCTTGAAATACGAGTATTACACATTGATGTCGCACCATTTTTATCGATTGGTAAAAACGAAGCCTGCAAACAAGAATGAGTAACTGATTTTGGCTACATTATTTTTTTTCTTGCCCTAAAAATGGCGTTCTAAATAGAAACAAAGCCGTCATAAATGTCACTTTGTTTGCAACGGTTTATAAAAAAGGGGAATGTAGCTTAAGAATACGTAACAATATGATTTAGTAAGTTCCCGTTTGTTTCAATTAAATACGGAGTACCAAACTGCGTAAAAAGGTTCAATTGAGAAGTTTACGACATTCTTCTTCTGCCTCGCCTTATTCCGTTACGTGGGGTTGGCTTTACCAATTATCGACGCCATTTAACTCTATCTCGAATGTCTTGTTCGTGGAGTCCCAATACTTTCATATGCTTTTGGACATTCGTCATCCATGTCGTCTGAGGTCTTCCTCTTGCCCTCCTTTTTGTGACTATGGAAAGGCACTTTTTAATCACGTGATCGTCTGGTCTTCTCATGACGTGACCATACCAGCGTAAACTAGCCTCGGAAATTTTATGGGTTATGGGAGCCACTTTGAACTCTTTTTTTTTTTTTTTTTTATTGAATTGGAGGCAAACGAGCAGACGCATCACCTGATGGTAAGCGATTACCGCCGCCCATGGACACCTGCAACACCAAAAGCGTCACAAGTGCGTTGCCGACCTTTGGGGGATGGGGAGAGGGAATGGGGGAAGCGGGAAAGGGGTAGGGTATGGGCCACCGGTATCCTTATTCACTCGGTGAAACAAAGCACAAGCGCTATTTCACACCAGTTTTCTGTGAGGCCGTGGTATCACTCCGGTCGAGCCGGCCCAGTTATGCCTAAGCGTGACTCTCCCACGGTGGGAAGAGCCAATCCCCAATATTTGCTTAACTTTATTTTTCCAACTGTTGGCTTTGCTTACTCTTATGTAGTTAAACTATGACCTAAATATAGATTTCAGACATCAATAAAACATAAATCCTTATTCACTCGGTGAAACAAAGCACAAGCGCTATTTCACACCAGTTTTCTGTGAGGTCGTGGTATCACTCCGGTCGAGCCGGCCCATTTATGCCGAAGCGCGGCTCTCCCACGGTGAAACTCTCCCGGATATGTACATTTCGCACTCTGTCTTTAACAAGTTTTCCACATTGATAAACATAAATCGTGCCAAAGTCAGAAGACAAATACTAGAGAGAAATTTATAAACTTCTACACAATTTCACAAATACACATAAGGATAACTTCCTTAGAAGAAAAATCTCTACCATTCAAAATATACAGTGCGATACTTGTATCATAATGTTTAATTTTTCTTCGTAGCTAGATCTAAGTCATCCTCGCGGGTTACCGTGGGAGAGCTACGCTTCTGCATGCATGGGCCGGCTCGACCAGATTGATACCACGGCCTCACAGAAAACCGGTTTAAAATAGCGATTGCGCTGTGTTTCACCGAGTGAGTGAGGATACCGAAGGCCCCACCCCAACTCCTTCCCCCATCCCATTCCTCATCCCCCAAAGGCCGACAACGCACTTGTAACGCCTCTGGTGTTGCGGGTGTCCATGGGCGGCGGTAATCGCTTACCATCAGGTGATACGTATGTTCGTTTGCGCTCTATTCCATAATGAAAAAGTCGTCCTCACGGGTGCTGCGAAACGTTTATTATACCTATATATATGAATCATTGATAAAAACATCTAACACTAGTAAGAACGGCTGTTCATTAATGGAATAAATAAAAGATACATGCCGTATTTTCAATCGGTCACAATACTGATAAGCGTGCACGCTATCAATTCGTTAGTAGGCTTTAAAATATTATTTTAAACAAAGAACGTTAAAGGGAATGAAGTCTTGAATAAAAACAAACGCAACAATTATTTGCTAATTTTTAACCATATTATACCATTTTCTACATTAAGTTACAAGTTAATTAAATTTACACCCATAATGTTGAATCAATCTCTTACAAGATTCCGACACACTCAGAGTAGTTAAAACTTGATGAATTTAATTAATTAATCAAGACATAATCTGAGACGTCGAAATTAATTGGTACGAATAATGAAATTTATTGAAATTAATCCATAGATTGTTAACTTTGGTAAACCATTTTAATAGCATTCCGTGATAGATGCCGCGATATCAAATACCGTTACAATGACAGAATATTCTCATATTCAATCTTCTTCTATATATATATATATATATATATATATATAATAATATATATTATATATATATATATTGCTGTTTGTTAGTCTTGCTAAAACTCGAGAACGGCTTGGCCGATTTAGCTGATTTTAGTTTTAAAATAGTTGTCGAAGTTTTAAAAGCTGAATAAATATAAAACAAAACGTTTTTCCAGAGGACAATCAGTGAAGAATGTTACAAAAATGGGGGAAGTTATTACGCTACGGGCATTAGGAGACGTAAACGCGGTTGCGTGGGTCAGCTAGTTTATGTATAAAATTTGTAAGTCCTCTATTTACACATGCTATTTTTATAGTGTCATAATTATATGTAGCATACCTCTTATATTTTCAGTACAATACTGATACTGACTTTATATATATATAACGGATATTTAACGGATTAAGTTGACTGCCTCGGTAGCGGACCAAATGCTTGTAAGATCTGCAAATATTTGTATCGGAGTTTGAAAAAAAAAGTATATATGTATTTATATCAGTTATCTAGTACCCATAATACAAGCCCTGCTTTGGAATTCCCTTCTTATTACTTCGCAAGCTTAACCGTCATTTTGATAGAAACAAAAGTCTTTATTCACACAAATTATGATTCAAGCTGGTCTTTTACAAGGTAAGAGCTAAAAGTTAACTAAACAAAACAAAGTTTACAAATGAAAAGCCAAGGTTTTAACGAATTATTTAGCAAAATAAACTTGAAATGAGGTAGAGACTACTCATTCGCATCTCCCGGCACGAAACGTTTTGTTCCTGAATATTAATGCAGAAACAACAATGCTATTGTAGAAACCGTTTGACTCTTAACCATTGATAATATAATTGCTTACTGAGGGTTCCGTACCGGTAATTATAATCCATTAATTTTAGAAATTCTAAAGTAGCTATGTGTGTATGTCTGTTAAGTTTTTGTGGCTAAACCGCTACACCGATTCTTAAGGAAAAGCATAAGCTTCTTTTTACCATCATATATGCGGGCGGATCTTCGTGTAAAAGCTAGTAACTTTTTAAATATAATTTATTTGCGATTACCAGAATAACTTTAAATATAAGTTAGTTTTAATAACTTTGAAAAACTTAAGTATATATTCGTAGCTACAAAATGAAGAAAAATATAAATAAATAGAATAATAGTAAATCGATTTAATAAATAACTTTTAATAACATAAAAATTTATATCCCATAAAAATTATACAACCAAAAAATAGTCGTTGACTTTCAATTATAGAATAGCCTAAGAGGCAAACTGCCCACCTGGTATTTATTTATTTATTTATTTATATAAAGTACTACCACATTATACATATTATACTTATAACTAATTATACTAACATATGGGATTGTATCTGATATGTATGACAATTACGGTGTACATGGCATTTACTGCAATATGACAACATTATTCCAATCTACTTAAATCATCCACTTAAAAATAACAAACTAACTATATTATACTACTACAAATTTTTATATATATTTGACTGCACACGGAAGACTTTCACTATTTCAGTTTTAAATACATTAAACGACTGGCCAAAGATGTCAATGTCAGGATTATGAGTTTGGATATTATTATATTGATTAAGAATTCTATTTATGGGTGATTGTTGACCTAAATTAGTTCTGGACAACCGGGTGTAGAATATCTTAACTATTTGATGCCTGGGATAACAGTAGGGAATATTTAAACATATTTTTTCTAATAGACTATTACACTGGACACGATTATTGACTACATTATGAAGAAAACATAATTCCAAAATACGTCTGCGATTTGAAAGAGTACTCATATCAAATTTGGATAGCCGCTGGTCATAAGGACTCCTATGGGAAAAATCACTGCAAGAGTAGGCAAGATTCCTCGTGAAGGTTCGCTGAATGCCTTCTATTCTTTGAGAATGAACAGCATACAGTGGTGACCATACAATACCCGCAAATTCGAGAATGCTGCGGACAAGAGTATTGTATAAGAGTAATTTAGTGTCTAGTTTTTTAAAGTCTGTAGTGTTTCTTCTCAAGAAACCCAGCATTTGAGCTGACTTAGTTACAATTTTGTCAATATGCGATGTAAATGTCAGCCTCGTATCGATGATAACACCCAAATCGCGAATTTCATTGACTTCTACCAAATTGACTCCATCAACCTCATACCTAGTACCAAGTGGCTTTATTTTGCGGGTGTACTTAATATGAAAGCATTTTTTTACATTTAGCTTCATGCAGTTTATGTTGCACCAATTTAGAATTGCGTTAAGGTCATTTTGCATAAGTTGAGAATCATTGGTTGATTTAACCGGACTATAAATTTTAAGGTCATCTGCAAATAATGACATCTTGCAATGCTTAATATGATAACTTATATCGTTTACAAAAACAAGAAAGAGAACTGGTCCCAAGTGGGAACCCTGAGGCACCCCTGAAACCGCATAATAGGCTCGTGACTCGAATCCATTCACAACTACAGTCTGGGGCCTATGCCGTAAATACGATTCAAACCAGTTCAACAACGATCCCCCCACACCATAGGCATGCAGTTTATGCAACAGAATTTTGTGATTGACCTTATCAAAAGCACAGCTAAAGTCTGTGTATATTGCATCTACTTGTGACCCACTATCTACTTCCTGGGATATGTCGGAAATAAAGTTAACCAAATTTGTTAGAATGGAGCGACCACTTCTGAATCCATGTTGATGATCAGAAATACCAGCGTTTATTAAGTTTACTATTGAAAGATACAGAACAGATTCAAATAATTTCGAAAAACAAGAAAGTATGGATATTGGCCTGTAGTTAGCAACATTTGCGTGATCGCCTTTTTTAAAAACTGGAACTATACGAGCTTTCTTCCACTCGTCAGGAAATTTTCCTTCAGTCATTGAACGATTAAATATTAAGGAAAGTGGTAATGCAAGCAAACGACTACACTGCTTAACAAACATTGGTGGAATTTGATCAGGTCCTGCGCCCTTCAATGCGTCAAGTTTTTTTATTGCATTTTTAACATTCAGTTCCGTAAATATTACCCTAGCCAAATAATTATTGTTTTCATTTATTAACGTACAAGGGACTGTAGGAATGCTAGAAGAGTACACAGAACAAAACTGATCTGCAAATAAATTTGCGATGTCATAACCATTTTGTGCAACCGAGCTGTCCATATGCATTTTTGCTGGTAATGTTGAGCATCCACCGCGTCTGTTTTTTATGTAACTCCAAAAAAGTCTCGAGTTGTATGGTATATTTGATTCTATTGTAATTTTATAATTACTATAACATGTATCATAGAGTTTATGACAGCGATTTCTGAGTATGTGGTATTCAATTTTATCCCGCGGATTACCATATTTTTTGAACTTTTTACGAACTTTTTCCTTCTCGTTTAAAAGATTGATCAATGCTTTGCTAAACCATGGTGGGTAACGTGATTTAGCAGCCTTCCTGACTGGTACGTATTTAGAAATAAGCTGTTTTAATATTGTATAAAACTCATTCACCATGCCATTAACATCCTCACAATGGTGAAATATGTTATACCAGTTTACATTGTTCAAATTTCTATTAACACTCTCGTAATCAGTCTTATAAAAATTATATTTAGCTACAGGATTTGGAACACCATATTTATTAACAATTTCGTCGTAAGGAATGTTCACCAACAGACAAGGATGTATTCGGTAAATCTTACTTAAGGAACACAAGGGTTCCGTTACATATGTCTTTGGCATGCTACATAGAACCAGATCCAAAAGTCGACCATCATTATTCTTAATATAATTAAAATGTAACAAGTTGTTTGACGACATAAAATCTGTTAGAGAGTATCCCAAACTTACATTACAATTATTAGGAATCATATGGGTGCAACCACTACCAGAGTGCCAGTCGATGAAACCCAGATTAAAGTCTCCAATTATAATTACGTCATTACTGTCGCTAATGACATTGCCGATAGAGTTCAATATATCTGACAATTGATTAAGTTTAACAGGTGGAGGTAGGTAAACAGCACAGATTGATAGTTTTTTTGTAGTGTGGTTTAAAGGAGCTTCTACTGTTACCCACATGACCTCAGCATCATTAGTCTCCCAATTCTGAACCCTAACAGAGAATAACTCACGTGACACCGCAATTAAAACCCCACCACCATCCTTTTTAGTGTTTTGTGAACATACTCGATCCCTCCGATAGACAACATATCGATCATCAAACAGCTCGGCACTCGAAATACTCGCATTCAACCATGTCTCCGTGAAAACAATAATCTTATAATTAGAGCTAATAACATTTTTCACCTTAGTCCTTGTACATTTTGATAATATATATCAAGCATTTTAAATAGAAATGTTTCAGAATAATTGTTAAAAGATTTAGCACTCAATTATTTCATTAGTCCCAGGCTATCGTAGCTTCGAACAAACAATGCCTGGGAGGACTCGTCTTTACGCGCGTAAATGCGGCCATTGCGAACCCAAACAAATTTGTAATTCAGTTCTTTCGCCTTCTTTCGAGTAGCTGCGTGCAAGTCCTTGTTGTTGGGTGTTAAATGTTCAGAAATGAAGATAGGGACGCGTGATCCGCCCACTCCTAAATGATGAGAGTGCAGCTTATTATTAGGATTTTTCCTGTTGAAGTTAGTTACAGCTGCAAGCACTGTGTCTCGCTGACGCGCGTTACGCAGCTTTACAATGACTGTACGTGGTCGGTCATTGTCTTTTGCTATTTTAGCAACCCGGGTTACCTTACATATGTCTTCCTCAAGAATTGAATAATCTATTGTTTTTGCCAATTGTGTTACGGTGCTAATCAAGTTCTCCGAACGATGTTCCGGAAGACCGTTAATTTCAAGATTGCTTTCACGCAAGTGTTGCTCAGTTACAGCAAGTCTGGAAGAAAGATCATTCACTGTTGACTTTAATGTTTCGTTGTCGACCTGCAATTTAGATATTATAGAAGACTTTTCCTCAATACAGGACCTCAGTTCTTCAAATTTAGCATTCATAAAAGACATTGACTCTTGGTAAGATGTTAACTGTTGCTTAATTGAATGTAGCTCCTCAGTAACCTGTCGCCTGACTATGACCGTCACCTCCTTCTGTATCAGTTCCCTAATGTTATCAAGAGTAAGCATCGGCTCATGACAAGTCGGCCGTTGACGTTCTCCGGGAGCGACATTTGAACAAGTTGTAGACTCGTTAATTAATGTACCCGTGTCGGGGTTGTCGCAACAGGGTGATGTTGCAGGGTTAGCACTTTGACGGACAGGTGTATTCGTATTTCCTCTTTTTGGCAGTTGACTAACACATTCAGGACATTTCCATGTACTTTTCTGTTCCTTATTCAACCGTCTTTCGGAAATGTTAGCGCACTGCAAATCAAATTTCTTTGCACAGAGGGAACATGTCAAAAAATCCTTAGATTTTAACACAATATTACACCCGGCGCATGTATGAATAGGAGCCATAACGCACACCTCAGAATATATCGTTCGAACTCAAGTAAGTGGGTACTTTTAATTCGTTAATAAACAAAAACAAACCGCATCAATATCCAAGTCACAGCACAAATACGCTGTCTCGACCGCTGTCCCGAAGAAAAGGTCGCAAGCGCCGTGAGATCGGCGTCGCTTACGCGTACTCGTCGATAGTTATAGTTTTCTGAGATTTTAACACTTTGTTTTGTAATTATTGATGTTATTAATCAATAATAATCACTGTCATAGACCACACAATGTTATCTCAAAGTTAAATATCCATTCCAAAGCAACTATTTGATGAAACCGACACTTTAGACTGTTTATAATAATGAATTGAATGGAGCGCCCAAACACACGTATAGATGCAAACGTTGGTATAAATAACCGCCGCCTATGGATATCTGGCACGCAAGAGATCCCTCCCCAAAAGAAATGGGAGGTTAAGTTCTCCAGAAACCCGACTAACTAAATAATTATATTCCACTAGCAGACCCGGTGATCTTCGTGCCGCCATTTTTTGTTTCGGGAATAATTACCAAAAGATTTGTGTAAGTATTTGTGTCCTCTTTTTAATTTTCTAAAAAAAGAATGTATTTAAAAAAAAATAATCATCCGATTTGGTGCAGTCCATCGAAAGTTATACGCGTACATACATTTCAGTGATTGTTTTCTATTTATATATAGACACCGTTTTAAAAACATATTGAAACAATTTACTGGAATCCTTTCCACGCGTAACCCTAAAAAGTGAAATGACAGTACTGAAAACAATCCTAAACATTTCCATTATGATTCAACTCATTCGAAAATTTACATAAAATTTGTGTCCGAAAGAATCACAATGATATTCGTACATGTTTAAAAGTACATTTCAGCTTTGTTATTTTTTTGGTTGACAGGTGAACAGCGCTTTATATCAAACATTAGTCCCTTCCGGCTGTTTGGATCAACTTATGTCATTATTTTGCGTATTTTTGGTATGGTACAATTTAATTGTTGTTAGTAAGAGATTACAAGTAATAAAGGGTAGCGTCAACTGTCTCACACTTTTTATGTAAATAAGCCTAAAAAGGTAATGAGTGAGAAAAAAGAAGGAATAACAAGGTGTTTTATTCGAAACTGTGAGTTGATGAACCGTAAAACGACCAACAAGTTTATGTTTGAATTCGTGACAATATAATTTAGCAATAATATGTATTAAAAATAAGAGCATTATAGAAGAATTTAACAAGTCTTTCTTATTCAAATACAACGAGAGGATCAAAAAAAGGCAGATCTCAATATAACCAAGTTATTTTCTTTTTTTCGAGCCTTTTCGCTGAACTTCGTTTTACTAACTTCAGACTTCGTATTGGGCGATGCCGAAATTCTGTAAGATAGACTAATATCCGGTTTCTAGAGCTCCACTTACCCATAAAGATTGCAAAAAAGAATTCTTGATATGATTGGTCACCCCATCCGTAGACTGCCCCGGTCGCATAGTGGTAGCGTATGCGACTGCAAAGCTTGGGGTCTCGGGTTAGATTTCCGAATCGGACCAAATGTTTGTACGTTCTACAAATATTTGTTTCGGAGTTTGGGTGTTTTGTACATATAATATATATATATTTACAAAAAAAAGTATTAATATCAGTTGTCTTGTATCATGCCGAAGGTAATCACTTTGACATTTAATTTCATTAACAACTTGTCACTAAATGGCGTTGTGTTTAGATGTCCAAAAAATATTGTTATTGTTATAGACAGGCCTGACAAGGATTGCTTAACTTCACAATGTCCTAACCTACACAATTTTTACCACCGAGTCACAAGCTCTTCACGAACCAAGTACACGCTACAGGATATTAAATACACATTAATGAACTAAAATATAGCAACAAAGCTAATTTGCCCATTTCCTCATAAATGGTGTATTGTGGACTTAAGATACTAAGCTTCCTTAAACACAGCCTCAGCTGCATATCTTATATAATGTTCGTGTTACTCTAATTAATTACCTGCTTGAAAATAATCGTACCAACTTGCACCGGTCCTAAATAAACTTCGCAAGTTGAATCCGCAACGTAAATACAAACCCACTATTTATAATACACCTATGTTTGTACACCTGTGTGGTCCAGTGTTTGTACAAACATTGGTGATTTTTGGCCACAATGCCTCTCATTGTAAATGCTTTTATACGATGTTGTTCTTAACTGAATTTGTGAGCAATTACTTGAATGTACTGCTTGTATTTCGTGAAATGTTCCTGTTTTAATGTGAAACACCGTTTGTATTCGACATATTTACTTGTACTTGGTAATTTAATGTTTGATTATGTCGTCAAGTACTCCAAGAGTTAACTCTGGAAGTAATTACGAGTATACTTAACAATTTTAGTACTTTTATTGCTTTAAACATTCTGTTACATTGTTGAGTTGAAGAATATACAAACATTGTGTGGATTTTAATGCAATTTCTGTCAATTGTGTCAGTCATGAATCACAGATTCGATATTTGACTCAAATGTATGATGAATGATGATTAGAATGAAAATGATGTCTAGTAAGTCTAAACACTCGTATATCAAAACTAAAGATCTCGGTTTATTTTCTTGTCTTTATAGATTAACCGTATTTATGATAACTTTTACCGTCCTCAAATTTTTATAACTATTCCAAGAATAGATTACCAAATATAAAGAGTTAATTAGATTTTTTCAATCTAATATAAAATTTACTCTTTGGTATTACTTCTTAGTGCGGTGAATCAAAAGTAAAATATTGCTGACAAATAATATTCAAAAAGTAGAATTTATATGTTTATGGGAATCTGGGTCTTTTTCTCCTTAGTTTGTTTATTACTAGCTTAGACCGCGACTCTGTCCACGTGTATCTCGTTTATCGCGGTAGCCTATGTCCTTCCTCAAGAATCAGAGTCTCAGAATCTACATGCCAAATTGCATGAAAATTTGTACCTACTACAGTTTTGACGTATAATCATAATAGACTGATAAAGTTACTTTCAAATTATAATGTAACTCAAGCTCAGTGGTAGCTAGCGTTGCCAGATGTCCCGATTTTGGCGGTACGGCCCGCTTTTTTAATCTAAATTGTAATATAGGAAATTTCACTAGTTCTTTCACGAATTAAGCTAGCATATAGCAGAAAAACAAAAATACTGCGAATGAGATTCTTTTTTTTTGACACTCTTACGCATGTGTCTTAATTTCTGATTAGATGCGATACGTTGATACGTCTTTGTCGACGAAAGAAACCCGCTTTTTTGACACTAAAAAGTTTCAAAATCCGAATTTGACTAAAAAAATCTGGCAACGCTGGTGTTAGCTTATGCTACTGTTGTGCTTCAGGTGGACTCCCGGGTCGGACCAAATATTCGTATGATCTGCAAATATTTGTTGCGGAGTTTGGGAGTTTCATATGTGTGTATTTAGAAAAAAAGTTAATATATACATTTATATCAGTTGACTGATAACTTTATTTTAAACTCTGCTTAATTTAGGACTAGATGACATTGAGTGTTAGATGTCTGAAATATTTATTTACAATGTTATAAAAAAGGTAATTGTGAATTTTGTATTCCTTCTTAAAATAATAAATATCCATGTTAAATTTTTTTATTGCTAATACTCGGTTTATGATAAATTACCTATAATTTTGTCATCTTTAAATTGAACTCACTCGGGAAGTTGCTTACTGATTCATCACTTCCCAAAATAAAACACTTTTGGCGTATAATTCGCGTAGTTAAGCTCTTGATAATCGTACGATACGCCGAATTAACCCTGTCAATGGCTTAACCCGACCCCCTTCGGTACATAAAATACAAGCTTAAGGCTATATTTTGCTTGTTCTTGGTTTATTATTTGTTTTATTGGCATCGTGCGTTTATTTTGACGGTGGCTGGTGAGTTAGGTTATGCGAGTGCTTAAAATTATTTATGTGGTAAAATATCGTGTACATTTAGTTATTTACTGTTCTTCCTTTTAATAGACTTCGTAATGGATGAGGGTGCCGATATTTTGTTAATAAATACTCGTCAAAACTTCGTTCGTAGCACATTGCTATTTTAACGTAGGGTTACTACGACGTAGCATATATACATAAACACACTCACTGTATCATCATCATTTTCCTAGCCTTTATTGTTCCCAAGATTATTTAGGGTCGGGTTCTTAAATTAAGATGGAAGCTGATGAAATGTTATGTTCTTCCAATCTTACTGTATGCATCAGAAAGCTGGACTCTAAAACAAACATTACTTGAGACACTCAGTCCCTTTGAAATGTGGATATACCGCAGAATGCTAAACAAAATCGACGGGTTGCACTCCGGGAGTGCCGGCAGAAATGAAAACTTGAATATTAATGTGTTGTTGTGCATTTTTGATATTTTGGAATTGTTAGAGAATAATTTTGTACGAATTGCTTTCATTATCAGTATAAAAGTACTATTATTTATGTGGTGGAATACAATATTCATTTATTGCGCTATCGTACAAAAACATGACAATTTATATTACATACACACACGAACATTCGCGCAAGCGCCCTGCGCCGCCTGTCCTCTCTCCATCCGTCTTACGAATTTTCGATCAAGTCACGTGACCTGACGCGAGTTTATACATTTTTACCCATTCCAAAAAGTACACAGTGCCGCTAAAGAAGTTTTCACTTCAAAAATAATGACAAAGTATCAAACGAAAGAGTGCTAGAAATTATGAATAAAGATTTAGAGGTGGTAGTACCAATCAAGAAAAGAAAGCGGCGTATTTCGGGCATATATATAGAAATAATAAATACAACTACATACGACTAAAAATTGAAGGGAAAATTAAAGGACAGCGCAGTAGAGGTAGAAGGCAAACATCGTGGACTAAAAATATAAGGTGGTTGACTGGTTGGATGTGGATAGCACAGATGCACTAATTGGCATGACTGAAGACAGGGAGACATACATGTTGTCGCCGACCTCCGTGATGGAGATGGCACTTGAAGAAGAAGAATTAATTCAACCGGCTTTACGTGAATATCAGTTATCTGGCATCGGACCTCCGCAACCTGAGGGCGAACTGAATTCGAAAATTGAACTAGTTGTCAGATTATTTGAGGGCTTCCCAATAACGATTGCCATAGGTATTGAGACAAAAAAACTCACTATATCCGCCCTGCAAATTAAATTCAACCTTTGTTGATTCAATTTAGATTGAATATTATAGTTATATTTAATAAATGAATTTACAAGATTACAACATCATCACCGGTCTACTCGGTGTTTAGTCACATAGCCTGCACTCTTTATTTTATTTTTTTTGGAAGGTATCAGTATAGTATGTTTCTTTTAGACCAAATAGAATTTTGTAATCTTCAAATCTCAAAGTTTCAATAATAATAATAATACATAATAATACAGTCAATATTTTTTTCTATAAAACCCATAATGCAAATTCAAAATAAATCGATAAAAGATTTTCCGAGTCACCGCGTAATATAGAATAGACTGAAAAACTATTTTCTCGAACTTTAGCTCACTGCATGTTTTAGCATCAGTAATGGTTGACGGTTATTGTGGGTGCCTCGTGCACGGACGCGGCCGTCCCGCCGTTATATTACAATTTAACTTTTATTGGATTTGGCATGACAATGTTCATACGATTTTAAAACTCATATCTTCTAGAGTTTTCTACGTCTTTGTATACTCAAGTAGTCCAGGAACAAGACTTACGTATGGTTATTCTGGGTTATGATTTTTCTTACAAACAGCAGTGTTTCAATATTATAAAAATATATTTTGTGGATAAGAAATTATTTAAAACCCTATAAGGCCAATCAGATTTTTAATGTGCGCTTGTTTCAAACGAAATACATAACGTTTTTAAAAAAATCTTCACAGAAATCCTATTTATTTTACAGTTACGTATATTTTATAGTTCATATTACAACTTAAATATGAATCGTTTTGATATAACAAAAGTTAACAGATAATAAATTTGTATTTTTTTTAAAGAATAGATATTTATTTGAGAACACAATCTTATTGATATTGCGAAATCCAAGTTTCTCATTTTACAATATTGACTGACTTCAGATTCTATTTGGAACACTTTGTCAAGTCATTACATTTTTACACATTAAATTTCATTAAATTGATGAAATATGTTTTTTTTTTAAGATTTACGTAATTATACTCAAAATCAACAAAAGATTATGTTGTACATAAAAATATAGTTGTTATAGCTGCTATCAGAAAGCTGTTTATAATATTAATCCAACCGATTCAAATTTGCAAAGTATATTTCATCCATATTAAGAAGAAATTAATATTTAGTTTAATTAAATAAATAAATATTTCGGACATCTAACACACAACGCCATCTAGTCCCAACTAGTCCCAAGCTAAGCAGAGCTTGTGTTATGGGTACTAGACAACTGATATAAATACTTATATTCTTATTTTTTTGTAAATATAAATAAATATTTGCTGCTGCTTGCTGTAATATTTGATTGAAATACATTTATTTCATTAATTAATACCATCCGATAATACATAATTTTTTTATGGAATAACCGAGCTGACGTATCGCCTGATGGTAAGCTATTACCGCCGCCCATGGACACCCGCAATACTAGAAGCATCAAAAGTGCGTTGCCGGTCTTAGTATGGGCGATGGGGAGGGGACGGGGTGAGGGGTTGTGGTTTGGGCCTGCGGTATCCTCACTCACTCGATGAAACACAGCGCAAGCGCTATTTCACACCGATTTTCTGTGAGGCCGTGGTATTACTCCGGTCGAGTCAGCCCATTCATGCCGAAGCGTGGCTCTCCTACGAGATGTGAGATTTTTTGAAAATCACACATTTTCAGTAATTATGTTTTTTTTTTTTTTTTTATTGAATAGTGGGCAAACGAGCAGACGTATCACCTGATGGTAAGCGATTACCGCCGCCCATGGACACCCGCAACACCAAAGGCGTCACAAGTGCGTTGCCGACCTTTGGGGGGATGGGTAAGGGGATGGGGGGAGGGGTTGGGGTATGGGCCTCCGGTATCCTCACTCACTCGGTGAAATACAGCGCAAGCGCTATTTCACACCGGTTTTCTGTGAGGCCGTGGTATCACTCCGGTCGAGCCGACCCATTCACACCGAAGCATAGCTCTGCCACGGTAGCATAGCTCTCCCACGGTAAAGCCTAAAAATTATGTCATAAACTAAAACCTAATGAACAGTTTCGTTCATTATAGCTTCTCGGTCAACGTGAAGTAATACATAGAGGTATTTTCCATCCTACTCGAACGAGAAGTACCGACGACAAACCACAACCAAACAGTACAAGTTGCGTATTGTTTTGGTTCAGTTCATGAACGGTATTGTCAGAGCATTTCGTATTGTTTGAAATGGACGGTAACAGGCTTTTTAGAACATTCCATATTGTGTACAGGTACGTACCTACATTGTGGTAGGAGAACCATATGTATGTTAAACCAATAGCCTAAGCTTATAAACACTGGCTTTGTAGTGCTTAAAATCAGGGAGAGAGTTACGTAAAATCATTATACGTGTTTTGTACAGTCCACTGCTGAACATATGCCTCTCCTTAGCAAAGAGGTTTGGATCTACTGCATCACGTTAACCAAACGGGCTGGTACAGGGTTTACTTGGATTTTACTTCTATTTGTATTGTTTGATGATGTAGTCCTGCGTAGTTTGCTCTTACGACCCCCATAGAAGAACAAGGATGGGTATACACCGCATTCTTAATTCATCACCACACTGAATATAACTACACACTGACTACCCTACACTAGTTTTTTGACTGCCTCGGTTGCGCAGTGGTAGTGAATGCGACTACCGTGCTTGAGGTCTCGGGTTCAAATCATGGGTCGGACCAAATGTTTGTGTGATCTACAAATATTTGTTTCGGAGTTTGGGTGTTTTCTATGTATACTATGTATGTATTTACAAAGAGAAGGAATATAATTATTCATATCAGTTGTCTAGTATTCATAACACAAGCTCTGCTTACCTTGGTACTAGATGTTTTGTGTGTTAGATATCTGAAATATTTATTTCCATTTTATTTATTTAGTCACGGAGCTTAAATAGCTGCAGCTTAAAGTAAACCAAGTTTGAGTATTACATAACGCAAATAATCGGTAGATTACAAATTAGTTTTGATGACAAAAATGTACCCAAATTGTATTACATACGGCACATGGCCACGAAGTTATGAGTTTGTCGGTACACCTTTACGATACCTCTAAGCTAATGTCTAACCTACACAAAGATGTTTATCATAAACAAAGCTCTCAGAAAGAAAGACTAATTCTTCTTGAGAGCTTATAAATTAAATTATTTTTTCTGTACGTATCTTAGTATAGGGCTGCTCCAAATTTTTATTTTATTATTAAAATACTGGGGTATTTAATCTTAAAAAGAAAACTTTTCCGAGAGTGAAGGAAAATATATGTAGATTACTTTTATAAAATCCAAAAATACAGTCTTTAATATATATAAAAGAGTATGTCTAAGAATACTCTTAAATCCTATTTTAAATATAAACTTGTTTTACAATTAATATACAAAAAAGTAACATGCCTTTTTATAAAACACTATACTACTATTATTTCAGCCTAGTGCCATCCACTGTTGAACGAAGGATTCTCCTAAAGAACGCCAACCATCCCGGTTTGGGCAGATCGCTGCCAGCCATTTTCATACTACGTCTGCCTAATAGCGTTTATTAAAATAATATTCTTATTTGTTACATGACAGCTAATATTAAATTAAAAAATAATGGTAAGTTAATAAATGAGAAATGCACATTATGTTTTACAATAGATAATTATTTCAGATATTTCCAAGTCTTTAATTTCGAGTAGTTTTGTCATATTATAATATTTACTCAAATCTAGTTAGCGTGACAACCCTGTAAACCAAGTGGTGCTCTCAAGCACGGCTATTGTACGGATTTATTAACGTCGCTACCTCATTATCAGCAATGAATATGAATTAGGTTTAAACAAGGTAAGAAGGTTCCTACCATCGTAGATCAACTGAATTAACAATAAAAAGTTTTTTTCTGTGAAATAAAAAAACGGGAGCTATCGCACACTAAACACTGAGTGAAATGAGAGGAAGCGTCTGTACGATATATGGCCATGGGTAAGAGTAAGAGAGGAGGAGCCTGCTTACCATTGCCGTATGCGTTAGAGAAAGGGAATTCAGACAGACTGGCGCCGTAACGCGTTACGTAACGAAGCAGTTTACCCTCCCTAATCAATAGATTTGATCGATAGGAAAAGACCCAGAGGCCGTAGCCCATATCGCTGGGCCGACCAAATCTGCTCTTCTCTCAGCAGTAAGATCCATGCTGGCCTGCACACTGCCCAAAATAGGAGCAGGTGCCAAATTCTCAGTAGCAGAATACTTCCGAAAAGGGTTAAGGTCCCTCAGAACTGAGGATAAAGACACCAGGAGATTTATTTGATTGATATAATTTTTGTCACCATTCGCGGTGTAGCGACGAGTTATTGTTTGTACAAAATAATTGTGATGTTTTACGTCTGTCAAACATCGCATGTGTTTTTTTATTAAATAGATATTATCGTACCCATGAACAATATAATGCTTGCATTAAAAAAATCAGTTACTGTCAAAGACAAAGTCTTTTTCATACTCCCGAGCAGTTAAAATATTCTTTATTTTCTATCACTTACTATACCAAGTCTTAACATAAAAAATATGGTGTCGACATTGATATATTTCTGTTCATATATCAGAAACAGAAGAAACATGAGCTCTCGAATCGACTGACTGTCAATCACAATCAAAAAATCTCAATTATTTTCCCTATAGGCAAATGACGTACACAAAATTATACAAAATCAAATCAACTGACACTAAACGTGAAATAATATTTTATTTTGTGTACGTCGTAAAAATTTATAAAATGTTTAGTTTATTTTTCTCTTGGGATCCAATCCATTATTGACTGATTCTCGAATACTGAAAATATTGTAATCAGGATTTTAATTATTTCTAGGGTTTCGTAGCTCAAAAGAAAAAAACTGAACCCTTATAGGATCAGTTTGTTGTCCGTCTGTCTGTCTGTCAGACCCTTTTCCTCAGGAACTCGTGGAGGTAGCAAACTGAAATTATATCAAGAACCTTGGAGTTGTGAAAAATCAAAGTTCTAAGCCAACGCAATCGTAAGATATAGCCGTTTATGCTGCAATTTTTTCACACTTGCAAGGGAATCTAAACCTACAGGGTACTTCTCGTGAACTCAGAATCTTGAAATTTGATACAAAGCAACGTCTTATTAATTTCTGTATCGTGGTGAATTTCACAAACATACATAAAACGGATACAAAGAACACTCAGACTCAGAACAATAATTTGTAAATCACATGAAATGTTGTCCCATTTGGAGTTTGAACCCAAAATAATCAGGGCAGTAGAAAACAGCATGGTGACCCAATAAAACACCATGCAATCCCACATTTTGAGATTAAATTGAATTGAATGATGAAATGAAATTTAATAAATTATTAAGAAATCAAAAGATTAACCAACTATTTAACCAATTGAGAGTTAAAATTTAAGGTACAACCTTCAACAATATAATTATTGAAATGTGGTTAACCGCTAACCGAGTTACAAATAATCAAAGCTATACCTATGTGTAACAAGTGTAATTAATAAAGAAAATAATAGTGTTTGATTCTACGATACATCATATGAAAATTTAACATGTAGGTACCTTTTCTTAATTACAATTTTAATTAGAATATAAACAAAGATAAATAAAAAGTTATAAAAGGATTCAATAAGCATTTTATAACTTTTTATTTATTTGAAATGTAATAATGAGGACTTGATTAAATTTTTCGAAAACAAAACTAGGTATATTAAAATCGGTGGCATATATAGCAAAATACACACATATATAAATATATACACATTTATATTTAAGATTTAAAGTAACCATATGTTCACTTTAGACAAACTGTAAATTTATGTTGATTTGAAACTTAACTCATTCATTGATTCCAGTATTGTTAAACTTTGCAGAAGATATAGATCTTGAACTTAATGTTGTAAATAAAATAAATCGGGCCTCAAATTGAATAAAACGAGATTTAAAGGTTTTCAAGTATTGGTTTAGTCATAAACACTTCAATATTAATAAAAAATAATTGCGAAATGTGTGGCTAAGCGCAAAACTCGAATACCGCTCGACTAATACGGTTATATCTTTTTCATATTCTTATTCAGGCTCAAAGAAGGTTCTTTTGGAGAGTAAAAACGTAAAAGTTGCGAGGAAAATAGTATAAACAATAGTTTTCTTTTCCCATACAAACCGTATAGGATTTTAAAACATATTTCAAAAATGTCAACAGAACAAAGAAGTTTGTCGGGGCAGCTAGTATTCTATAGAAGAGAAAAAAGAAAACATTGTTTTAAAGTAACCATATAACTATAATACTACTATTCTTCGAAACTCGACTGGAATGTAATTATCTGTCCGTCAATACCTTTTTCCTCATGAACGTGAGGGGATGTCTGCAGTTTCTTGGCGTGTTAAACTCTTTAATTTTCTAACAAAAAGAAACTAAAAGGACGGTTCAATCTTCCATTTAACTCAATACCTCGTGTTATTTATTACGCAAAAATCAAGCGATCACTAAGGTCTCTAATCACAATGTAAAAAAAAACGACGGGTTGCACTCCGGAAGTGCCGGTTGAAGTGAAAACTTGAATATTAACGTTGTGCATTTTTGATATTTTGGAATGGTTAGAGAATAATTTTGTACGAATTGCTTTCATTATCAGTATAAAAGTACCTACTATTATTTATGTGGTGGAATACAATATTCATTTATTGCGCTATCGTACACAAACATGACCATTTATATTAGGTACATTAAAAATTTAACACTTCAGAACTTACAATTATTTTAGGTCACGTGACCTGACGCGAGTTTATACGTCCTCTCTCCATCCGTCTTACGAATTTTCGATCAGGTCACGTGACCTGACGCGAGTTTATACATTTTTACCCATTCCAAAAAAGTACACAGCGCCGCTAAAGAAGTTTTCACTTCAAAAAAATTCAAATGTATAGCATAAAACAGATTTGTTTAAATACTAACCTACAACAAATTGATGAAAGTATATTTAAAAAAAAAGTTCAGTTCTAAAAATAAGTAATTATGTCCATGTAGTATAAAAGTGGTACTACATAGACATGATTAATAATACCTTTAAACGAGCAGTTCTTGTATATATATTTAATCTGAATCTCGGAAACGGCTTCAACAATTATCATGAAATTTAGTATGAAGGGGGTTTTTAGGAGCGATGAATCAACTACACTATAGCACAGTGTCACGTATCACTTATTGCCTGAAAATTATTTTTGATGTTAAATATCAACTCTCTCATCGTCAGAAATATCCGCAACACATTTCTCTGTTATCTACGCTTCTAACAATCTAACGACTATGTAGACATAACTACTTATAGCGTCGGAGAAAATGAACCGCGATTGGTAAGGAAGAAAGAAATACGAGTACACTGTATTTTATGTAATACGCCGAAACTGATATGAGGGTACAACATGAACGCCTAAAATTGACACTAACTTTGGTATACCGTAGTATGAGCCAATTTTTTATCTCAGTATTGTGATGGATTGATGATTTATACTCTTGATTGATAATTATAATTGATCATTTTCATGGATTTCATTTTTAATAGGTAAACATGCTGGGATAAAACATGTGCCTGACCCGACTTTGAGGTGGGAGTACATTCTTTTCTAGAAGGTACCTTATGATCGCACCGGTTCAGATAACTATTACCAAACTAGTGACGACATGCTGAGGGACAATCTGTCCCACACCTATGCAGTGCTAATTTTCCAACAGATCACAGAATTACTCCACATAATCAATTCGATACTCAGAATGTAGCTACATCTATACGCTATCTTATTATTTAAACAATTGACAGTATTTGTCAGAGAAAGCATTTCAATCGTACTATAAAATTAAAATTGCATTATAACAATGAACAGACAAACTAATTAGACTTACCAAGGAAAAAATACAGTATTGAAATAAATCGGAATGAAATTTTAAATTTCATTTGTTCTAGTAGAAGAACATTAAAAAGTACTAAAGTATTCAACATTTTTATATTAAATTTCACTTTGAAATGCAATTTATAATTCATAAGCTAACGAGTATTTCCTACTGCAAATCAAATAGTTTCATAGAACATTAAGAGTACCTTATGCACTCTACTGAAATTGTAAAATAATATGTATAAAAGTATGAATTAAGTTTTGTTAACGTATGAATATTTCATCAAAGAGTGTACAAATCAAACTTACTGTCTAAAGTAATCGTCTTTAGTGACAAAACTTGTTATAATATTACATTGGCAGGCTCATATGTAAAAAAAACCTCGAATGTAACAATAGTACCTGAACATGATATCTCTCGTCAATAGAAATCATCAGATTATTACCTGTAATTAGAGATAAACTAGAAATTTTAGAAAACTTCCGCATTTTAAATTAAATCGTGCTTTTTGCTCGTATGAGAGCCATGCATGGGCCGGCTCGACCGGAGTGATACCACGGCCTTACATAAAACCGGTGTAAAACAGCGCCTGCGCTGTGTTTTACGAAGTGAATGAGGATACCGGAGGCTTATAGCCCAACCCCTACACCCATCCCTCTCCCCGTCCCCCAAAGGCCGGTAATGCACTTGTGCTGCACCTCCGGTGTTGCAGGTGTCCATGGGCGGCGGTAACTTATTTATTTTATAACTTTATGCACAAGATGTACAATGGCGGACTTAATACCATAGGCATTCTCTATCGCCTGATGGTAATCGCTTACCATCAGGCGAAAGATCTGCTCGTTTGCCCCCTTTCTATAAAAAAAATGTGGACTGTTAAAAGCTGTTAATGTGATGATATATTATAATTACTCAATCGTAGTTTTATATTTTTATTGAACTACATATTTGGTTTTGAAACTGATTTTCAAAGATAATTTTTCACACATTTTCTTTAAATTAATACTTATATCTTTATATGATATTGTCTGTTATTGGTAAATATTGAAAACATTGCAAGCAGACTCACGATTGGGTAATAATCGGAAACGTGAACTGTACGAGTATAAGTAAAGTCCATAGTCACGTTTACCTTTTATTACAACCACCTTTCTGAAGGTATAGTTAAGGGATATTTACGAGTACAAAACCAACAGACAACTTTAACGTCCTATTTTTACGCACCCTTTTTTATTTGTATTGTATGTATGCTTTTTCATGTAATAGAAAGCAAATGAACAGATGAGTTCATAATTCAACACTTTGTGTGATTCACAAATTGTAGTTCAGAGTCTGGGCAAACTTTGTGTCCGTTTCAGTTATGTTTGTAAAGTCAACCGCGACGATCCCTGGGGCAGTTGTCTCCAAAATATATTTTTGGAATAGGGAGCAAACGAGCAGACGTATCGCTTGCAACACCAGAGGCACCACAAGTGCGTTGCTGGCCTTTTAAGGAGTACACTATTTTCTTGAAAGTGACAGTTAATTCTACAGTTTTTCACATAGTTATATCTGTGTCATATAATTATAGATCGATCTATGCTTAATTACACAGATTTTAATATGTAATTGCTTCAATGTTATACTATATTTAACATACAAAAGGTCATCAAACACCTTTTTTCGATTAGCTGTTAACAACTATCAAAGCCATTTACAACTTTCAGTGAATTCCAATAGTTTACTTATTACCTTTTCTGATCTATTTTAACATTTTACCCAAACCTTTTAACGTTAATATTAAACTAATAGTCTTATAAATGTTTTTAAATTGTATAAAATAACTATGACTATCTATGAGTGAGATCGTTAGTGTCTGACATTCCACAATAACATCAGTGGTCTAAGGTTCGATGTCGGAACAATACAAATATTTAAGTACACGAGTTCATTCGACATCCTTACTTATGTATAATAGTTTTGTGCTTATAACGGTGCCGGGTCATAAAGCTTGATCCACACAATCTTGGTAAAAACGAACGTTCCGGGATTCATCAGAGCTGAAGACAGGCCGTCATCTAGTCCTGATCTTAATCCACTAGATTATGATTTATGGTCAGTTTTAGAGAGTAAGACTTGCTTTAATGCCATGATAATTTGGTGTCTCTAAAAAAATTGTAAAAGAATTTTCCCCTAGCAAGAGTGCGTGCTACTATTGATAACTGGCCTTAACGTTTAAAGGACTGTATTGCAGCCAATGGAGACCACTTCGAATAAGGTTTATAAACAAATGTCGACAGAGGGCGTTGTGCACTCTGTCTGAATCGCGTTATCGTTATCATTATACCAGTGTTACAAGAAGTTTTTGTATTATTTTGTAGGGACCAGCTCAGGGAAACAATACAATATTTTAGAACAAGTGACAAGTTGTGGTTTTATTTACTCGACTTAGTTACCCTTCCGGTGCAATTGTGTTTGTTCCCATTAGTCTTACTACAGGCAACTCTTAGTGTTTACGAAATGGTTTTATATTAATGTATCAAACTAACACACTGTAATAGTAATGTTACGTACAATTAAAAATTTTGTTTTTCTTTGTAGCAATATTCATGGCATGACTAAGTATATTGCATATTCTCCACCACCGCTGAAACGTTACCTCGAACGACGTAGCAAACACTGTAAGACCTTTCACAGTACGTTATAAGTCATAGATAGGTATTTCAGCTCGTATTTTGTTTTATTGTACACTAGCTGACCCTCGCTACCTCGTTTACGTCTACTATTGCCGGTACCGTAATAATTTTCCCCCGTTTTTCTAACATGTTTAATTGGTGTTCCGCTCCTATTGTTATTGGCGTGACGATATATAACCTATAGCCTTCATCAATAAACGGACTATCTAACACTGAAGAATTTTTAAAATCGGCTCCGCAGTTCTTGAGATTAGCGCGTTTAAACAAACAAACAAACTCTTCAGCTTTATAATATTAGTAAAGATAAATTGTTGTACTATTTAATTTATGTTTTAATGATTAAAATTCGGCAAACGGTTGGAAGACAAATTGGGGAGTAACTATTTGGGACTATTGGCAATTAAATCAACCATTTACACTTAATCTTCAGAACAAGCTAAGTACTCTTTCCTTCCGTATAATTTGATATACTAAAACACCTGACGTAATCAAAATCCACAGTCTGTTTGCGAAAGTCGTTACCGAAATGTAGGGAACGTACAACATTAACGATTATGTTCTATGTAGTTGAATTTAATCACCTCATTCCTGCTCCTAGACAAGTTTTAGACAATTATAAAGGCTATAAAAACGAGTTTATACAAATGAAATTTGTACCCCGAGACCGGAATATATTTTAGGTTTGTATAAAAATAATATTTTCCAAATGGACTGTCTTTCCTTTTCCAAATAGATTCTATTCAAGATGAATTTTAAGAAGTTTTTGACGTGACAACGTCTTATAAATTGGTTTGCCGGGTGACACTTCAAGAAACTGCGTTACGCTCCGCTCACGTTATGCGCTCACAATGAGAGCGAGTGAGAGGCACGCGTCCCTTCCACTCGGGCATGGTTAGCCCGCCTAAGAGCGAGAGAGACAGACATAAAAAGTGAAAGGCATGCGTCGAATTATATTTAAAACGTTAAAATTAATGTTTTAAATATAATTCTTTGTATAAATAAATGTTTTAAATTGTTACTATTATTTCATCCTTCTTCCTACTATACGAATGAATATTCACATTAAAATTATTTTACCACTCAAAGTCGTTGTCACGTAAAACTTTCGCCCGTATACCGACTTTACAGGCAACCAATTTTTTTTTATTTATATACTCGTATTTAAGAACGTTATGTTCATTGTGTATGCTTCAAAAACTGAAAATTTCTGATTTAATTAAGTTCAAATTTTAATTTAATATACCTCACTAATAAAAGATGTTTTTTTTTATTTTATTTAATCCCAATGTGCCGCAGCATAGTAAGTTATTTAATAGAAAGAGTGAAGTTTTTTCTTGATAATGATATCATAACGATGATTGAGTAGTATATTCGCATTTACCATATAGTTAAGTTTCACTTTTGCAGAATTAAAATTTAAATAAATATTTCGGACTTTTGACACACAACGCCATCTAGTTTCAAACTAAGCAGAGCTTATACTATGACAGCTAGATTGACTGACAGGATACTTATAGACTTTTTATTGTAAAAACATACAAATTATACATAGAAAACACCCAAACTCCGAAACAAATATCTGCAGATCTTACAAACATTTAATCCGACACACGGTGAAACAAACAATTGTATGAAATATATAATTACTAAAAGGGCTTAAATATAATCAAATCATTTAGTTCTATAATATTTCATTATCATAAAAATCAATTCCTTATTGTAAATTGACTTGATGTGGTGATTGAGACCTTGTCATTTTACCCATTATTTTTGCGGACTCCATTCATTTTTAAAGAGCTCTCGCTCATCTTCACAAGTGTGTAAACAAAGTGAGCTACGAGTATCTATAGTCTATATATATAGGCCCAATGTGTTAGTAACAATTTACTTACATCTAATATTAGTAAAGGAAAATACATTTTTTTTTTCATCCTGGCCGCACTAGGACTGTCATTGCATGACGTAACCATGGTGCCTCAAGTCTGTTACTTAGCATAATTAGGATACCGTTGGAACTAGACCGCATTCTTGTAAGCAGCGAGTTGGTTTTAATACGGATAATTGAGTAAAAGTCGTTTGTTCGCGCTGTAGCGAACATGCCTGATGCGCTACAGAAACGCGGTAGTCCCAACAACATCCTAAAGCAATTGTTGTATTGCACCTTGAGTATCTCCAACGACCGCTTGGTATATTTAGTCCACAGATTGCTCGTATACAGAGTCTGACAATATGCTTTAAAGAGAGTAATTTTAACTTCTGGACTACACTTAGCAAACCTGTGTACCAGCATGTTGCCCCTGACCGCCAGCGACCTTCGTTCACGTTCAATATCAGCATCGTCTCTAAGGTCTCCGGTAACGATGTGCCCAAGGTATTTAAATTGAGAAACTCTTTCGAGTCGTACACCGTTCAGTCTAATAACCGGATCACGCGACACATTCCTACCGGAGGCCTCAAAGACCATACAAACACTTTTCTTTACATTATACACAAGTCCATGTTTGACCGCATATTGTTCACAAATATGTAGCAACTCTCTAATCGAGCTGGCCGTTGGGCCCAATAGGACCATGTCATCCGCATAGCTTAAGTTGTTTACACAAACATTATCTACCCAACAACCCACACGTCTACTACTGAGCTCAACGATCAGCTCGTTCATATATAAATTAAACAGCTTAGGGGAGGTCAATCCACCCTGTCTTACTCCACACTCTAATCTATAGGCGTCTGACAGTCCATCTCCCCAACGCACATGGTTTATTTGATTATTGTACCAGTATTGAAATAGCGTTGTGAGTTCACTGGGTATACCTACTTCCCCCATCTTCCTCCAGAGGACGTCGTAGGAAACAAGGTCGAAAGCCCTTGAAAGATCAAGGAAGCACGCATACACGGAGGTGCTTCTGTCCACATAGTATTGTGCAGTCTGCTTAAGAGATAAAATTGCGCTCTCAGTGGATAGATTGGGTCTAAACCCAAACTGAGCATCATTTAATTTTATATAATTACTTAATTCATTATCAATCAGACTGTCCAAGACCTTTGCCATTACTGTAGCCAGAGATATTGGTCTGTAGTTGGATGGATCAGAAATGTCACCTGTCCCGTCCTTCACAATCGGTACGACGATAGTCCTCATCATTTCTGAAGGTAAATAAGAATGACTAATACAGAGTGTGAAAAACATGGACAACAAACTAGGCAAATGCACACCTGCATGTTTTAGATGTTCGATACTGAGGTCGTCATGACCGGGTGACTTGCCTCTACTCATTTTGGCTATGGTGCGGGCCACCTGTCTAGCTGAAAAGTATATTCGAGACTTACCCTGCATGATCCCAGCATCGATCGACTCTTTAGATGGTCCCAGTGAAGATGACATTCCAAATTTCTTACAAAACATATTAGCGATGTCCTTAGGCTTTGTGCATTCACCCACGCTCACAGGGAGGCCCGGCTTGAATTCAAGTCTCTTGGTCGCCTTCCAAAACTTAATAAAATTATTCGAAGATCTTTGTGATGCCAGATTATCCATCTTCAACTGTTCTTTATGTTTTTGACACCTCTTTAGTTTACTTCTAAAGATTTTCTGACTCTCACGCATCTCCTCCCAAATACGACCCGTCGATGGATTACCGTGAAGTCTCCACGCCCGAAACTTCATCCGAGCGTCCCTGTGAGCGCTTCGTACATGTTTGCTCCATCCAATCACAGGAGCCTGTCTTAGTGTGCGCGCGCCCTCAAATGTATTTATGGCAGCGTTAGATAAGGCAGACACAATTTCACTGTACAACTCATCGAGTCCTTTTTTATGAACCGCAATGCTACACATTTTATCTGCACACTGCGTATATATTTCGGGAAAGCGTATTTCCCTAAGATAGCTGTGACAGAGATCATGGTATCCATCTTCCTGCGAGCCACTGCGCACACCCCAAATCACCTTATTTAAATTACTGCCCTTAGTAACATTCTTTGGTATTAATACCTGTAAAGTCACTTTATAAAAACGTTTCACACGAACAATTAGCACAGAACCTAGGAAGCACAACAAACGTTCACTTTTACTTATTAATGTGTGCTTTAACTTGTACTTAGGACAGCAATAGTACATACTAGTGATGTAACGAATGTCATTTTTTGAACATTCGCGAATGCGGATGCGAATGCGAATATTTATTACCCACTTTCGCGAATGCGAATGCGAATATTAAGTTTTTGTTCAAATTTGGCGCCAATTGTCTATGGCTCGATGGCAGTCTCGTTCGAACGACGTGCATTCCGAGTGTATTTTGTGCCAAGAATTGCCGAGTTGATACGAGCTCATCCGACTGACTAGAGTATAGTTTTGTTTTGATTATTCATTACATTTTTAGTTTTATCCAAGATGGTAATTATCTTAACAGTAATAAGTTATTTAAAGACTGATACAAGTTATCTAGTAGAAATTGTTTTTGTTTGTTCACATTGCATTATATATGATATGTCTTGTCTTGTAGGTTCTAATGAAAATATTAATGGTAAGCTATAAGCTATAAAGAAATAATACCAAATGATAAAGTGAAGATGAAGACAGTCTTTTTTTTATCATTATCAGTATAATGTGATTAGGTTATTTGTCTTGCATTAAAAAAAATGAATGGATTTTGATTTTATTACCTTACTATTCTATCCTCAAATGCTTTTTTTTAATGATATTCATATTCGCAAAACATTCGCATAAAATTTGCGAATGCGAACGCGAATGCAAATATTAAAAAATATGCGAATATTCGCGAATGCGAATGCGAATATTCGTTACATCACTAGTACATACCTATATTTTCATGTCACTAATACTGCACCAATAAAAAATTCAAATATGCAAAATAAGTACATAATGTATGTACAGTCTAGAATATAATGTATAAATTGAGATTTGTTTAACTTAAGGCCTTATGGGGCTGGCATACCCTAATAGGGTAAAAACCCCTTAAAATAAAAAGAGAAAAAAAAGGACATGCACATACCTTCTTTATCTATAAAAAACCGATGAAGTCGCCAAAAAATAATATGCCTTTAGAAAAATGTAGTATTATTTAGACTTCAGACTGCAATAGTAAGAAATTAATATGTAATACTAATACATAGATAAATACGAGTAGGTACCCTATTTTTGTAACGTTTTTGTGCGTAAATTTTACGGTTTGAAACCGCTTGGTAAATTCACCGTTCGTACTTCAAAACGTACGTATATTATATATAAGTTTAAAACAAGCTGCTGTTGCTGTCAATCACACTGGGCACGCGGACTATCGGCCTAGAGTTGCGTTCGGAATATGTATTTTCGAATTTTTGCGATCAAAGTGCATTTGTGTATTCGTTAGGATGCTCAATTTTTTTATTATTAAAAAGTTTGATATTCTCTTAGTCCGCTAAGTTCGTTATACTGCAGCGCTGCGGGAAGTTGACACGGGTTTGCTAAAAGAATATTTTTCATAATTTAGAAAATATTCACAAACATAAATAAGGCGATACGAAGTTCACCGGGGCAGCTAGTAAGCAATAAAACTCACGTGGAAATTAGATAAAAACAACTTTTGAAGCATTTTGTCAGCAGAACTCGAAGCTCGAAGATTAAACGCTATAATTATTCAGAAACTATTTTGATCGTGTTCTCAAACGGTACATAAACATATGTATATTACCTTTAAACTCCATTTCGAACTGTTCATTGTTTCCGTACAAGTCAGGATGAGCCTTTATTGTCTTTTGTATACACGTGCAGTCATCTAGACACTATTGACAGACTTACATAACTATTCGTAATAGTTACATACAAAAGCCAAGATATCATTATGCATATAAGCAATCTATGTAACATAATAGAATAGATCGTATTTGACGTATTTATCTTGTAACATTGTTGAATATAAACAGCTTATTGTTATTCGAAATCTATTACTGTATTTATTTATTTTATTAAACAGGAGGCAAACTAGCAGACGTATCGCCTGATGGTAAACGATTACTGCCGCCCATGGACACCTGCATTACCAGAGGTGTCACAAGTGCTTTGCCTGCCTTTTAAGTAGGAGTACGCTCTTTTCTTGAAGGTTCGAAGGTCGTATTGGTCCGGAAATACCGCAGGCGACAGTTCATTCCACAGTTTTGTTGTGCGAGCAAGAAAGTTTCTAGAAAACTGCACAGTTGTGAACTGCCAGCCATCTAAGTAATGGGGATGGAACTGCTGTCGCATAGGGCGATGGCGGAAAGAGGCGGTAGTAATCAGTCCGCACAATTCATAGCAAATGTGGTGGATGACCCTGTAGGTACCGCAGGAGTTGAGGGTTAATGATGGACTCCATTATTTTCGAGAAGAGGGAAGTTACGGCTATCGGCCTGAAGTTGGACAGATTTGAGCGATAGATAGATTTTGGGTGGATCAATGCTGTCTTCCATGATGTCGGGAAAGGAGTAGGAGAACCGAAAAAGACGCGTAAGAACCGGTTCGAACTCTGGAGCGTACATCTTCAACACAATAGGTGGGTTTCCATCAGGGCCACTGGATTTATGGATATCAAGGGATAGAAGTTCTTAACGCACTGAGCGTTGTCGCACTGTCCAAGTTTAAGTTGAACGCATAGTGCTTAGCCAAAAGATCAGCTTCTTGCTTTGCGTCACTCTGATGCACACGCACACTGTCTGTTTGCTTGAACGTTAAAATTACTGAACGGAAGGTTTATATATGTAAAACATGCATATTATAGTAGAGGATAGTTGAGAATTTAAAAGACGTGCAAAGTCATTCATTTCTTACCTTTTACCATTTAAATGGTAATAGTATTATAGAAATCGCACAATACGTCGTTAAAGTATAATGACGTTTGTTTTATGTATTAAATATTAATATTATTTACTAACTACTACAATACATGTATAATGCGATGCAAACAAGTCTACTTAACTAAATAAGTAGAATTCTAAAAAACTATGTACATCCAATTACAACCCAACATTAATTCGACTTTTCAACCTTTTTTCTTCTTTACAACTCATCATAAATTGTGCAAGCAATTCGCTCAAACGCCTGTTGCAGTATGTTCCGAGTATATAGCCTCCAGCAGTTTCTTTACTCTAACAGGCTCCCGGAAGCTTGTTACTGTCACAGTGAAGACACTAAGAATTTCAGTGCCAGCACATTGACACCTAGATTTTCGTAAAAAGATTTTAAATTTTATATTTAGCACAATAGATATTTGTAAAGACCGTATCCGCCAAATCGCGATGGCATAATTAAAAAACTATACCTATATATAGAACAGGATAAACGTACACTTTATGCCTTCATCTAGCTCTAATTTAATTCAATTTCAATACGTGCCGACAAATGTTCATTATTGATACTTTTATAATAAATATAAACTACTATATAAATTTGAAAGAAGCTGTCTGTCGGTCAGTTACGCTTTTACGGCTAAATTGCTTATGTGATTTCATTGAAACTTAACGTGAAAATACTTTGATAGAGGAAGGACATAGTTTACGGCGATATCCCATATACACGCAGGCTGGTAAAAACTAGTAAAATGGTTATAATATAAAAGTTATATAAAGCTAGTAACTATATTTATTTTTTCAGAATTTTCTTTTTTCTCCCCTATTTCAAGATCTATTTTCTGTATAGCCTTCTGAAGGCTACCAGTTCTGTAGGCGCCAATCAATGCGTAAAATTGCAGCAAGGCCCCGATCGCAACCCATGCGATTGACATTGGTAACTTAGTGGAAAATATCTATTTCAAAGTCGTTTCGGTCCCACCCATCCAAGCTCAGTAGAAAAGAACTTTAACTATTTCTATTCGATAACTTTATTTTACAAGAGCCTAAAAAAAATACAAATTCAAATCAATTCTTAACTCTTCTATTTATTTCTCTTACTTAATTACATAAAAAAAAATAACTGTAATTATAGGGTTTCTATATAGATAGATATATATATCATGTTCTCCATGAAATACGTATTGATAATATCACAAGGGAACATCCATTCGGTAATTGTGAATATTACAAAACTTTGTGATTACTTTTGTTACTCCGTAATGTGCTTTTAACAAATAAAATTGAAATCAACTTTTCGTCTCTAAATTCGAAATTATTATTTCCTCATCCTGGATTATAAATATGCGGCAGTTCAAAAAGTAGATAAATTCATTTACGCACCAACATAACCTCTTAATAGTTAAAAAAGACAACCTGAGGAAACAGGAAAACAGGACACAATGTCTGTCTGATAATCTATCCATATTCTTCTTCTTCTTCTAGACACGGCCTCTAGACAAATAAAAAATACTCATAATGTAATTTTCTAAGCGTTCTTTTTAGTAAGTAATTCTTGGTTTATTTCAGAAAATTAAATAAAAGAAAACAATATGCTACATTTAAGAGAGTCAACGAAGACTCCAGGTATATTTAAACCTTTCCTTTTATTTAAACCCTTGGTCACGCATCATCGGCAGGATCAGCGCTTTTCTTTGATATGTCGAGTCCATTTGATTTTGCTGATCGTTGATTCCTTTTGAAGAAATGTGATCATGCCTGGTTCAACTGTCGATGAATGGCCAAATCTATTTCATTATAAACAATGTGCGTTGAGGTGAGGAAATCTCTAAAAATATGTTTATTTAGTGACCTACAATATATTTATACACTTTAATTCTAATTACATTGTTCTTATGGCGTTTTACGATACTAACAGTACATCTACTAACAATATATTATTCATCTCTGTACTCTCTTATGCATTTGTTAAACGGTGTACAAATAAAGAGTTTTCTATTCTATTCTATTTTATGTTCATATTTAAATGTTAAGTTGTTAAGTATATACTACAAAATCATAGAAAATTCTGCACCGATTGAGTTCAAATTTCGACAAGTCACGTCATTATTTCGATTTTTCGTTTTGACAAATAAAGACTGATAAGATAAAAGGATATTTTTCGAAATTATCAAAGTGAACATTTCAAGGGTTTTGTGGCTATGGGGTAGTCTATATTTCAAAGCCAAAACAATCGTAATTGGTCGATTTATTTTACTGAATTTAATTATTTATTTAACTGGCCACTTTATTGCTCGCTGCATATACAAAATTGATATTCAGTACATCCCATCGTTGCCTGTGAGAGATTGCCTACGAGCAATAAGTCCATCAGTTGTACCATGGGCGTACCCAGGTTCTGGGTCAGGGGGGGGCAAATCGAGTTTTTTTAAAAGCACCTCGTCAAATAAATGGATATGAAAAAGGCATTTTTTAAATTAATTATTTCATTACTGAATAGCTATTTTAAAAACCCTTTCGTAGTCCTCTACTAGACATAGGCTTCTCCAATCAATTGCACGCCACTTGGTTCAATCACATTTTAAAAGAAATTTTCAAATGTCTTCGGCAAAACAGTTTAAGATGAAACTTAAACGTTATCGTTAACAAATTGTTCTATGTATGTAAACTGAGCAAAAAAGTCTATTTATTTTATCTTTGCCTGGTCTGGTGTCAGTATAGCAACATTCACAGTGTTGCTTGTGAGCTACAAAAATCCAAAGCGAGTCTCAGAATTGCTTCTTGAAGTCCACAATTGCCTACAGGACTAGAGGTTAAAAACTCTTCGTCAGGGTAACTGTCCGCAATCAGGCCGAGAGAGTGAGAGAATAAGCGTTTATTTTCGGGCAGAAAATGAACACCGGGATTTCTGCATAGAAGGGAGTCATCTACAAACCGTAGGTTGGAGGGTTTTCCTTTTCAGGGTGCATCTCGTTCTCCGACTTCAAGTAAACTGAAACGGCCTGCGGTCCAAGACCAGCCAGTGGTATCCGGTAGGATTTCCGTACAAACAAAAAGGGTAACTCGCAAGTAAAAGTCGGAGAAAATATCTTACCGCAACGTGAGTGTGTGAACATTTTTTTTTTGTGCGGGAATCCCCTCGGATATCATCATCTGCTGGTTATGTCGGACTCGAACCGACTCAAAACCACACACCTTTATGGATATTAGAAGCCGGGGAATCAGGTGCACCCTCAGAAGGAAATCCCTGGAACCCCGACGTACCTCGGGCCACCTATGGTTTGTAGATGGCTTTCTCCTGTGTAGGAACCCTGATGCTTCTTTTCTATTTTAAGAAGGGGCGAAGGCACTTTGTGGAGCTCGCGCCGCTACCCCGGCTTGATTTTTCTAGGAAGATCCTCACCTGTCACCCCAAGCTTGCGCTTATAGAGAACCCGTCATCTCCTTCGCAAGCATAACTTGCTCGCAGAAAAAGACGGCAGAGTTCTACGCGCTCTCGCTACGCATCATGGCCGCAATAATGTTACCAAGCCAGAGGACCGCTCCCTCCGATGTCTGCGTCGACTCGCCATACTCCCGACATTCTGCCAACGTGTAGAATGCCGTGTCTACGGTCTGGTCATGGCAGTGGTGGCACTCAGGCTTTGGCTCCTTGCGGATCAGACAGATGCTCTTCGAAGCATCCTTTCCCAGAGATCACCTGTGTCAGCCGGTATGAGGGGGTCCCGTGATGCCTCTCAAGTCAATCCTCCAGAACGGGTCTTACTGCCGCGATAACGGCGTGTCCAGCACTCGGTTGCCCAAGTCGTTCCTTCCATTCCTCCAAAAGGACCTGGTGAAATTGAAATTTCTGGTCTTCGATTTCTCGAGTCTTAGGACTCCTACCTGAAGGTCAGCACTTGTTGCGGACGTCACAATAACCCGATATTGCTGACCTACAGGACCTCCGCCTATACTGGGGACCGCACAACTCCCGTGTATAGTCTCCTGCAGGAGTCATCGGACCCCCTCATATTTGGTTGCGCCAGCTTGGGAATCAGACATCGGAAATGGTGTCTCATATTCGGCCTTCGAGTGCGAGCCCAATGTAAGCTTACATATAGACCGGTGGAAAAACCATATCAAAGCAAAATGAGATGATATATCTATGCGACACAAAAACCTGCACTGGATGCTAGGACGAAACTACAAATTATTACTGGACAACATACTTCTGATATATCAGACGATAATTAAACCTGGATGTACGGCATACACTTGTGGGACTCTGCAAAAGACTCCAATATAAATATCACACAGAGAGCTCAGAACAATACCCTAAGGTCGATAGTAAATATTACGTATTGTTACCATTGCCGAACTGCATCAACAGCTCCCAGTGAAAAAAGTGAGTAAGAAAAAACGACATGCCTCCGAGAATTATTTGTAGTGACTAAAATGCATTCCAAATAATGGGCATGTCAGCTGACCATAAAAAACTACATAAACCGACTCAGAAGATTTACTATCTTAGGACTATGATGAGTAGTTCTCCTCGCTAGAGAGCACGCTCTGATCGTCACTGCGCTCGAACATCGCATAGCCCTAGGACTGATTCCGATGCCGATTGCCGATCTGCCGATCTTACAACAACACAAGAAATAAATCTGTCTTTGTCCATAGTCGATCTTAGTCACGTTTTTACGCGTGGCTTTATATATAATCGAGAGAAGATAATAGGAACGTCAATATCTAGGGGGGGGCAGCTGCCCTCCCCTGCCCTACCCTGGGTACGCCCATGAGTTGTACCTACAAATTCAGTTTGAATCCTTTTCAAAATGCCTTGGAGTAGATTAAAATTATTATAATTTCTATTTATCCATGATGTGATTGTAATAGATTATTGAAAATCAACCTAAACCTATCCTCTTACCCAAGTTGCAATTCTCTTCATCTCTTTTCTCATGTATTATTGGCTAATATTTTGTACTGACTTAGCGTTGAGAGACATCATTTCCATATATATGTTCGTTTTCTATTAGCGTTTGTAGAATGTATTTTGGTTAGGGGGCTAGTATGGAAAATGGCTGCGAAGATGATTGAAAAGGAAGATACGAGTAGTTAAAAGAAAAAATAGAAAAAGAGTTATTCCGCTTCCTAATAAATAAACGTAGGTACATGTTAATGATGTTTACATTAAACATTATAGAAAACATACATTTGTTTACGTATGAGACATGCCACAATTCCATCAATCATGTTTAATGAATATTTATTTGTCTAATACAAAGTGTAATATGTCATCACAGTACATTAGTAAATTACAAGAGTAACACCGTTTAATTTTATGTCAATCAATAAACCAAGTCAAAAGCGGCTTCCTATTGAAACTATGAAATTGTCTCAGCTTACCAGTTATACTTTAATACCAAAAAAATGTGTCAACATTGAAAAAAATTGAACTAGAACAATAACCTTACAAACAATTTTTGTATCATAAAAGAATATTGTTTCTTTGTATCAATATCAATAGGGATATTGTCATAAATAAATTTTAACTTTGTGTATTAGTCCACGGGCCCACGTACAAGGGATTTCAGTGATTAATGAAAGGCTGAAAGTTTATACACAGCTTCGTTTTGACGAGACACCCAACTTTTATCATTGGACCAAATTCTGATAGTGGCAGGAAAAAGAGGGATAGGGAGCGAAACACGTCGATTTGATGAGTGTCCCAAATTAATAAATAACAGTTTCTAAAAATCAATACTTCCAGAAACTACGATGGAAAACTGAGAAAAACTTGTGGCATACAAAGTGAATGGTACCTTCCCGAGTGACCCCCAGCTCTAACATGTCAGAATGGTGACTTGAAAATTTTTATTCATCTTCATTAATAACAAACTGATTTTTGTTTTGGGGCTTGCAAAATATATATTTTTCATAAAAATGCATCGGCATACAAATTTTATGGTAATTTTTTTGAGACCTACACTCGAAAGTTGTCAAGATTATGTTAATATTTTTTATGCCGATGCATTTTTTATGAAAAATATATATTTTGCAAGCCCCAAAACAAAAATCACTGAAATCCCTTGTACGTGGGCCCGTGGACTATAAGGTCCTTCACAAAACCTTGTTTACAATTAAATTTATCATTTCTATTTCGAATAATCAAGAACCAATAAAAATCAAAAAAAGGTTATTAAACCTTTTTTTGATTATCCTTAAGAGTGTAATCTAGCTACGTATATGACTGTCATGTATAATAACTCCATCGTTTAAATAATAATAATCATAAATTTTAACAAAAAAAACTACCGACTTCAAGAACTGGACCAAAATAAAATGGGACCACACGGGAAGCACCAGCTTTCAAATAAAAAATAATCATCAAAATCGGTTGACCCAGTCGAAAGTTACGAGGTAACAAACAAAACAAAAATACAGTCTAATTGATAACCTCCTCCTTTTTTTAAGTCGGTTAAAAATAGACCTTAAACCAATAATCTGTTTATTTTAAAACTTGAACTACTTTTCCTTTCACTTAAACTTTAATATTAACACTACAGAAGAAATAAGTCAATAAATCATGTACATCTACGTTTATACTTTCTCGATAGCTTTTGAAAGAGTAGAATCAGTGCAGTAAAGTACTCCGTTCAAATATCCAAGGGGCGGCTTCTACAAATACCCGTTACTCAATAAGATCCCAAGCAAGTGCAGCTAGTAGTTAGGTACATTTGAGCGCACTTAGTAAACACACATCGGGGACAAGCTTGCTTTTCGAATCTTTTAAAATATTCAGCTTCACTCAAAGTTACGTCCAACCAATTTATACCGTTTTGAAAACTTTTATTACTTTTTTAAATAGTAAAATTGTAAAGTAAGTTCCGATGTTTTAAGTTTCTAATGTACCTAATTGTTAGTTAATTAGCGCTACATTTACACTATTTATTCCCAAAATAGTTTTGAAGCAGGCATGTAAAAGCCTGAATATATTTTTAGCTTTACTGAAATAAGAGTCAAGAGTCAAGCCTGAAACTTATTACATACTAACAGCCGGGCAATATCTTGATATAAAAATAAGTACTTGATACTAGAAACTGGAATAGGTGCTTGATATTTAATCATAACTATTTAGCTTAAAATGTTAACACAAAAAAAAATAACAAAAACTTCGTGTCCTAGATTATACAAGAGTCAAAAAACCTATCAGTTTTTCCATTAGGGAGAATTACGGAGTAAAATGCTACAATCTAAAGAAAATATTTATAAAAGCAATAAAGACGAATAATATATGCCTCGAAACCTCTATGACTTGCATAAAGCTTATAACATTATTAGTTGAAGAAAAAAACTCCAGTCATTTTGATTAATAAGAGTTTTCAGTTTTTAGATTCGTGTATTCCATTGTTGTTCGTAATGTTGCTTAATATCAGGACACAATATTATGCCTAGGACTTTCAGGTCTGTGTCTGTGCCATGGAACATATTAGACAAAGAAAAGAAATATACCTATAATTTTAACGACTTTTAAAAACTATGGCATGTATTACATAGATTACTATATTCTATACAATACATGCAAATAAATATAATTGAAGCGTCTGTCTGTAATCATAACCATGTAGACGTACCAAAACATTTTTTTTTATATGTTTCTCTGTCCGCCTGTCTGTTTTAACAGCTAATCTCAGGAACAGCTAGACCGATTTTGGCGGGACTTTTATTGGTAGATAGCTGATGATATAAGAAGTAACTAAGGCTACTTTTTAGACTAGCTTTGCCCCGTGGTGTTCTCTGCGTCTGTTGTTGTACCGCGGATAACGCGCAGCTAGTCTTCTTCTACAGTAAATAAATAATGAAATGATTATGGTTCACTACAAAGGGACAATGAAATTATACTGTTAAATGTATTGTACTACTACAATATCTCAATAGCACACGAATACTTATCCAGTTACAAACGTTTGCTTTTCAAATATTGGAAATAATTAAACATATACATTATTTGATTCAGTGCCGCTATGAATGACACACTTCTCAGACAACGTGGTACAATACGCCCGAAGTATCTTAGCGAGCCCGAACTTCGCCCAGAAGGTTGTGCAATAAATTTTTTGATATTATTTTTGATATTTATTTAACTTGTACTAACTGGTCACTGTCTTAGGGAAATTTTATTCGTACATTGGTATATAAAAAACAACAAAAACATGCGCTAAAGTTCACAGAGTCTATGTTCAGACTCGCCAAGATACATCGGTCGTATTGTATATGTAATAAAAGGCTTTTAGGCAATTTATTCTATAGCCATTATTTTACCAAAAGAAGCCAAATATTTTATTTATTTTTTTTTAAATCAAGAATAAAACCTATTAGTATCGATAAAACTTGATATAGCCCTAGATTAATTTTCTCGTAGACATCTATTTAATATTTTAATTAGTTTAAAATTGTATCTTGTGTTGACAGGCTTTGATAACAGTTTTTAATTTTTTTTTAAGACTATTTACTTGTTTTTAAAGGAGCCTACAAGAAATTAACTTAATCTAAAACCAATTATGAGATGTTTTTTACTAGTCATTATCAGCTACGTGCAGGAAATTGCAATTTACTAGACTTTCCTGTATCAACTTTTATACCAAGTTGGATTATATTACGTGACTGTGGAAGAACATGCGAAACATACTACGTCTTAATTTGTGTATTAGAGAGATATTACAGTACAATTTTCGTAAATACAAAACAAAACAAAATAGAAGTCTTAATCTAAGTATACAACTTATGTAGGTAAACACTACATACATAAATTCTAATAGAATTAAGAATAAAATCGGCCAAGTGCGAGTCGGTCTCGCGCACCGAGAGTTCCGTACAAACCTGTAGATTTATAAAAGCTTTTTTTCACAGCTTAAAGGCAATAAGACCTAAGTATTTGATATGAATTTCAACTTGATACCTCTACACGTTCATGAGGAAAAGGGTAATCCTCCTAATATTATAAACGCGAAAGTTTGTGAGTATGTTTGTTGCTCTTTCACGCAAAACTACTGAATGGATTTTGATGAAATTTACTTTTTTTTTACTTTATAGCTTATACATCACAATAACACATAGGCTATAATTTATAAAGATACAAGCTTCGCCTCGTGTCGTTGCTTTCGGTTATTGTTGTGATTCCAGCGGGGGCACCGCGAGAATCAGCTAGTAAGTTTATAATTATAAAAAAAAATGTAATGTAACAAAAAAATTAAGATTTTCGAAATTTTCCCTTTATGTGTGCTATAAAACGTTACTTCGTGCCAAATTTCAAGTTTCTAGGTCGACTGGAAGTATCCTTTACGTTTTGATTCCCTTGTGAGTAGTAACGAGTTTAAAAATATGCGGCTTGAATTGCGTTTCTTTTGATTGCGTTGACACAGAAGTTTGATTTTGTTACAGCTTAAAAGTATAATAGATCTGAGTATTTCATATGAATTTCAATTAAAAGTATTAAAAAGTGTTTTATTATATCGTGTAACTAAAAAATTATGCTGTTCGCAATTTTCCCTTTATCCGTGCTATAAGACGTTTCTTCCGTTTAAGTACCGTGTAGTGTTTGATTTTTCACCGCTTTAAGGGACAGTAGACCTGAGTATTTGATATAAATTTCAGCTTGATACCACCACGCGTTCCTAAGAAAAGGGTCTTGAGAGACAGACAAACAGACAGCAAAGTGATCCTATAAAGGTGCCGTTTATTCGTTTCCATGTACAGAACCCTAAAAACACTTTATATTTAAAGAGATGGTCCAAAAAGTAAGAAAATAAATGAACATATTCAAACTCAAACTCAAACTCACATCATTTATTTCAATAGGCCCCAAAAGGCACTTGAACACGTCAAAAATACAAACATCAAAATATAAAACAAAACTCAAGTAATCAATTCAGTGACAAAAGGTACTAATACTAAATGCACTGAAATGATTTGAATTACCGGAGCTTAGATTGATTTCGATTCAACTCAAAGGTTTAAATTGAAATCAATCCAAGTACCAGCTCCGATGGGTATTGCATTCATGAGAAGAGCTGGTAAGAAACTCATATATATATTAATTGGTGTCTAACCCTATTAGTTTGTTTTGTTTTGTTTTATTAATGGACAGAAAGAGTGTGGACCAGGTTCTTAAATCGTTTAAAAGTGCCACATTAATAATTAATATAATTATTATATTATGACCAAAAAAAAATGTGCTAAGATCCTGGCTATTTATAGTAAGAAAGTCTAGGAACTGATGCGGAGAATGTTGAACTCCAATTTAGCCGCTAGTTGCGGTCAGTTATAGATAATATTTTTGTTCTAATTACTTTCAGAGAGATGGTCTATTATTAACATTATTTTTATTCGAACAATTGTTATACCTTCAAAGTACCTTCCTAAATATATTAATTATTCTGAACTTCCCAGGCCCTGCCAATTAAGTTAATGAAGTTAAAAGGACGTCCTTATTATAAAACGGTGATTTTACTGTTGATTCGGATATAACTTTAAACTAAACAAAAGTTTAACTCGTACAGAATATAACGCTAGATTTATTTATTTATAATACAAACTAGCTTTCACTCACGGCTCCGCCTGCGCGTAAATCGGTTATTGCGGTAAAATGAAGCCTAAATTTCCATGTCTAATTTCATTACAATAGTTGCAATGGATTAGTTAAGAAGGCGTGATAGACAGACAGATGGATTATTAATCTTAGATCTTATACAAGTATAAAGATGTTACTTTCGTTAATAAACTGAGATTCAAACTAAGTTTCAAACTAATTTACAATTATAATAGACTTTTGTAATGTCTAAATTTTAATGACTTAAATTAATTAAATTCCAAACTTAAATTACCACCACTATTCTTAATTATAATTTACAGGGTAAATTAACGGACAACGCATTGAAATTACTTGGTTTGGTAAATTTATTGAAGTCAAGAGATTTTATTTTATCTTCACTCTTAGTTTGCTGTAGAATCTTCGCTAAATCACTTTTAGTTCAAGCTACACTTTAAAAAACTTTCATCATAATCATCAACTGGGTTTAGTAATCCACTGCTGATCATGGGCCTCTTCTTAATAAGAATGTTTTGGTACGGTAAGCGTAAGCGACTGCCGATTAGGAGGTCTCGGGTTCGATTCCCGGGTTGGACTGCTGTTGGGATTTTCTTACAAGAAATTCTTAATAGTAGCCTGAAGTATGGAAGATGGCGATGTTTACCGCCTGTGCCTCGGAGAGCACGTTAAGCTGTCGATCTCGGTTGTCATGAACATCAATGGTAATAGTTATTAGGAAATCAGGGCCCTTGAATACACTGACAACTAGTTTAACCTTCGAATTTAGTTCACCCTCAGGGTTGCGGAGGTCCGATACCAGTCGCTGCATGGAAAAACTGATATTCAGGTAAAACCGGTTGAACTAGTAGCCGACCTCAAATACTCTTGGGAATAATAAATGCTAGGAAGAAGAACGACTTTAGATCATATATCATGGATAACATAAACCTATGCACAAATGTGTTCTCTTCCATATTGTTCAAAATTAATTTTCTGGAATATATCTCAATCGTTTGTCAAAGTATCTAAAGTACGTAAGCTCTGAGAGGTTCTTTATGAAAATGAGTCGGGCATCGAAGCTGTAGCAAGGGACGTTTTATATCGAGATGTGAAGCCTGATGAATAGTCAAGAAGACGCAAATGGATCAGACAAATGACAACTTGTAATTTATACAATGCGTTAGTCATTTGTTAGTCACTTAGACACAGTTTGGTTGTTGTCTGCGCTATAGATAATATAACCTGATAATGATTTCTAACTATATTTTATTTTTATCTGATTTATAGATATTTATTTGTCTAATATTAGTAGGCATTTTAATATAATATTTTTTATAAATAATGAAACAAAACTTTAAACATTCACAACTTACTTACTTATGTCTTTAAAATTTTTAGAAATATATATTAATATCATCTACCTCGTTGATCTAGTGGTTAGCGTAAGCGACTGCATATCAAGAGGTTTCGGGTTTAATTCCCGGGTCAGCCTGCTGTTGGGTTTTTCTTACAAGAAATTCTTAATAGCAATTCGGAGTATGGAAGATGACGGTGTTTCCCGGCCGTGCCTCGGAGAGCACGTTAAGCCGTCGATCCCGGTTGTCTAGTATATCGATGGCAGTCGTTATTGAGACGTCAGTGCACTCATATATACTGCCAAGTAGTTCAACCTTAGAATTCAGTTCACCCTCAAGTTAGCGGAGGACAGATACAAGTCGCTCTGTGTAAAAACTAATATTCAGGTCAAACCGGTTGAACTAAATAGCCAACTCCAATAAATTTTGGGAATAATAAAGACTAGGAAGGTGATGATATATTATTATCGTCATTATCAGCCTACCGCAGTTCACTGTTTTAACATAATCCTCTCTAATTGCATGCCACGCCTTGGCTTCTCACATCCAGCTCCTGCCAATCGTATTTTATTATGTAAAGTCGTTTTTTTAGTAATCTACAAGTACAGTTACAAGTTTTCTTGTAAAATAATGACTAAATCAATGACGAAAATACTTTTTAGTTAGGTATAATTAAAAAAATACATATGACTATTAGGTCCTAAGATTTCAAAACCTTAAGGATTTACATTGGGGAAAAGAAAATAATCTCAGAACAAAGCCACAATTTAGTACCCCGTTGTGCAAATGTAGTACACCTTTGGAACCAAGCCATTTCCATAAAACCAATAACAATATAATGTGTTCAGAAATTTTGCAATTTCAGTTTTCCCTGTTCTGTCATATTTATGTATATTATGTTTGCTAGAGTTCACCCAGTGGCAGTGGTCGAATTTCACCCTTGTTTTTTTGTAAGTCTGTATAACTAAAAACATTTACAATAAAAATAAAAGAGAATGGCAGATTTTGTACCGCTAGCAATATATTATGAATAAATAAAATTCCGGACATCTAACACACAACGCCATCTAGTCCCAAGCTAAGCAGAGTTTGTGTTATGGGTACTAGACAACTGATATAAATACTTATATACATTTTTTTTGTAAATACATACATATTATACATAGAAAACACCCAAACTCCGAAACCAATATTAGCAGATCATACGAACATTTGGTCCGACCCGGGAATCGAACCCATGACCTCAAAGCTTAGCAGTCGCATACGCTACCACTACGCCACCGAGACAGTCAAAAATGGTTAAGAGATTTATACCGTTTATTAAATGAAGCATATTAATTGTTTTCGTGTAGGTTTCATATTTTAAAATAATTTTAATTTCATTTGAGATATATATATTTAATTGCAATCTGAAAACTAAGAAAACGTTTAAACACAATGCTCTAAAAATCTGGGAATTCAACTTGTTATTGTCGGTTATATTAACAGTCACATAATATAAAAAACAATCCCTACCATGAGATACGAAAGGCGGTACAAATTTCCAATACAAACCTGCCAATGTCTTTATAATATAGTAAGTTCGAAAGTAAGTCTGTCTGTCTGACTTTAATGAAATTCGTCAAGAAGACACTTTGATTTTTGAGGAAGGACATAGGCTACTATTTACCGCGCAAACCAACATACACTCGGACGGAGCTGCAAGCAAAACCTAGTAATCTATAAAATAATATTTAAAACTGTATATATACTTGCGCATTAACTGGATGCCTAGTTTCACATTTTTTTCATTCGTGATACACATCACATTCACAACAACAATCTTTGACAATCCATTGAAGAACATAGGCCTCCCCTTAGCCTCCCTGCTCCCTGTTACAGAATACATATTGATTTAAAAACTTATGTAATTTATACTCTCGATTATCGGCACTTGATAGAACTTATTACAATACATTCTAGAATCAATAAAACGATATCTACTATAAATATCACTTGGTTAAAGGTAAACCTTTGATAATGCCATAAGACGTAACTGGTCAGGTGTAAATATAATTAAAATAGTAGAATACTCATCATTTTATATTTCTAATAGAGCAAATCGTCTAACGGATATTTTAATCTGAACAAAGAAAACTTTAATTTTTATTATATATAAATTTAAAACATATGAATGACACACATTAAAAAAGAAATACTGCATTACATAATTTGAATATACGATTTTGTTTAAACATTGCTTGCTTTTATTTCTACAGGCATCGTCCTAAGCGTATCCCACGTAGCTACTTATTCTACTTAAGCTGTAAGCCTCAACAATGTCTCAACAACATAAAGGAATAGGGTAGTATACAGTTAAACGCGTCAGTAAACGAATTTTGTTTTGAACTTGATACGAACAAGTGAATGCTCCCATAGATTCAAATTGTTCATAATGTAATTATTAAAAATATCTGTATTCACATTTCATTACAGAACCATAACCATAACCCTCTTCCTTTCGGTTACACAATTTTCGCATTATAAACAGAAATAACTTAATGTCTCAAAACAATTCTTTGTAATAACAGAATTTTCAATATAACATTTAATTAGAAACTATAAATCAAGTCAGGATAGAGAGCACTAATACAGATTCATATCATCATTCTAAAATTAAAGTTACTTAATTACTTATTCCATCATATTGCGGAATAAGTACAAGTAAGTTAATTCTAGAATGTAATTAAATTTTATCAAGTTCCACGAAGTGCTAACTGAGAGTATAAATTGGAGATTCATATAAAATTCGTTGTTTTCCATATTTAATAACAATAAAAGGATATAATATGTATTTACCGGTTACATATGAAGTCACTCTTCATAATGTACAGCGTTACTTTATGTAGCTAGTACTTACGAAATTAAACAAATAGCAATATTACCTTACCTAATGATGTCACCAGCTATTCTGTGGCATTTTTGGTAACCGGCAATGTTACTAACAATCCCATGTGCCACAACCTCTAGACTCTAGAGGATAGAAATTCCGGACACACAAGATATTTCAAATAACAATGCAGCATCAAAACATTGTTGGTGGTACAGTTTCCGAACTATTCCCAATAATATCATCGGTATAGTTGACACTTCAATATTAGCTTACTGCTTAGAGTTCATTAGGTTAATTTTGATAAGTTAGTTCAATAAATTAATTTAGCAAGCATCGAGGTTATCAGAAGAAAAGAGATAATCATAATTTGCAACTTTTTTTGACATGTATCTTGTATTCTTCTTTCGGAATAGATTAAAAAATGAAAAAAAATATCTAGGATTTGAAATGGAATAATCTAACATAATATTTTTATACTTCAGTTCAAGGGGATAAAATTTATGAAAACAAACGGAAAAGTGCTACTTTCCGTAAAGCGGGAGCAAACGTAAGCTTAGCTTTTCTTTCTGTCTTTTATTGCTTCTAAAGAGGGTATGTCTTACTTATGTTTCCTATAAGTTGGTCCACAGTTTACAAGCATTGAATGTCTGTTAAACGAGGGTCCTCCAGGGTCTAGTTTACAAGGTTTGCTGACACGTCGCTAATAAATAATGAACAAGGCCATTTATGTCATTCAGTTTCGGCGCTCCAAGCTGAAGTCGACCATTTAGACTTCAATTTCTTTATGTTTAATGTTCTATAATAAAAGTAATTTAATAAAAGTATCCGTTTCATCAAAAGTGTTCAAAATTTCACCGAGATCAAGGCGCCTTATCATAATAAATTATCTGTAATAAATTGTATTTTTTTTTTCTTGCGCTTTTTAATATTTTCCGTAAGTTTATTTTAGACTGGTCCTAAAATTTTTTATTTTTTTAAATATTGAACAGTGTTGAAAATACTCAGATCGTTAAAACTCTTGGTTATTAGACTCGGTATCGTATTCTTTACATAATGTTGAATCATAATTCACAAACGCCCATGAACAATAGTTACTCTAACTAAATTATATTAACATTTTTTTGACTAATGTGACAATTGTACAGGTAGGTGAACCACGCTGATTTCAGCAAGAAAGCGCCGGCTCGACCGGGGCTGTACTTTCCTCGCATAGAAGATCAACGTAAAATGACAGCGTTCGTGCTGTCGTGTTACGTTGAGAGTGCGAGAACGGAAACCCAATGATGCAGAAGTATCACAAGGTTGCCATAGAGTGGGTCACCATGCTGGATTGTTGCGTTTTCAGCATTTGCAATGCATATGGTGACCACCACTCTTGGATTCTGCTTATGCTTTCCATCAGGCTGAGTAGAGTCAGTTTAGCAGGGCCACACATTAAAAAAGAACACAATCAAGTAAATCAACTCACTCACGGTAAACTATAAAATATGATGTCTGAAATATTTATTTACAGGACTATAGCTGCAACAGAATTAACACACCAAACCACAAAAACTTTTTGTACAATGTGTATTTTCGCTTTGTGTGATGTGTAACAGTCTTAACTTGCAACCGTTTCTCTAAGCTTATTGTGTTTCGTAACTGTGTGAGCTTTATTAAGCGGACAAACAGCTATCTCTACAGTAGAAAGAAAATATTACAACAATAGGTTTTAGATACATTCATATAATTGAAAAGGAAACATGGAAGTAACACTCTTTGTTAGCATCGTTTGAAAATGGAAAAGTTAGTTATAAGATTTTAACGTTAGTTTCAAAACTTTTCTTTTTCGTGGTTGAACGTTGGTGCCTTGATTCGTATATTGGGACCAATATTTGTATAAATTGGTCAAAATGTGACGACCTCTATGTTTATTATTTAAACGTTTCTTTAGATTAAAATTATTTCTATTTGTTAATGTAAAATACGTAATAAAATCATTTCACTTTTGAATATTCGCTTAGGATTTTTTAACCAGTAATAATGTCATACTATAAATGTGACTTATTTAGATCATTTGTTCATATACTCGTAGTGAGTCGCTAATATAGTAGCCCTATTTATAAATTTATTATTATAAGTTATAAAACAACCTACATGAATTTAATACTATTACGAGAAGTCTACTCGAGTGGCCCCAATTCCATAGAAAAATACGACATAGTTAACGTTGTTAATCTAAAATTGAATGACTATCCAATGCAGGCTTTGAATAGAGGTATGAAATAATCCATTAGTCGTAACAAAATCCATTTAATAAAATTACTAATAATAGAATTAGGTACCCCTAATAATGCTTTTCATTAAAATGCATACACTCACGCTTTATTTTCGTTCAGGGTAGACAGAGACAATAGAACGTCGTTTGCCGTGATCATGACAGCTCGCGTCTCTTCCGCATTAATGGGGCCTTTTATACACGCTTGTTTGGTTCGGGTATATAATTTAATTATTTTACAAAATATTGTTACCTGATTAAATGTGGTGCATAGTATCACATGTAAAAAATATACTAACTTTTATCCGCGGCTTCGCGGATATTCCGTTTATCGTAAATGTAACCTATTTACATTTTGATATAGCTTTCCATCAGTGAAATAATTTTTAAAATCATTTTAGTATTTTAGACATGAATGTGCATTAAACAAACAAATCCACATTCACATTTATTAGTCGATATAAATACAAATCTCTGGAATTGTTACGTTGTTACGTCACTCATCACTTGGATTTTCTAATTCAGACATCACACCAACACTACACTCACATTGCACATACACACTTTCTCTTCATAATTACAGTCACAAAACACACACATTTTTTCCCACTCTCACACAAACAGACTTTAAATCAAGACACACAATCCTATCAGGCCAAAAGAGCAATATATTTACATTTACATAAAAGAGAATAATCATAAATTCTTAATATATATGGTACTGTCTCCTTATCAAGTAGATATAAACTTTCGTTTACTTTACTATTGTATCCTAATGTTAAGCTAAATGTTGATTCTTTACCGTGGAATGAGGTCCTGATGGTCTGTAAGATACAGGTTTGCACCTAAAATAGACACCAGCTCCTCGCATACACTAGACTGCAAATGAACTGTATTTTTCATTAAGTTCTACTCATTATCTTGTAGCATAAGGTCTTATTTTGTGAGAAGAAATAAATGAAGATATTATATTATTATTGTTATTAGTACCAACTCATTACACCAGGTTCATTTACTGTACAGACTATCCGACCATGGAATGCTTTGTCATTGGTTATAAAGTGTGTCAAATCTCTGGCTATGTTTAAAAATGCTAAAAGAACACAAAATATATAAATATACACTTCACACATAAAGCTACTTCGCAACACCCAAAGATTTCGCTGGAAGAAAATGCCTGTGGCATTAAGTCCGCCTCGTGCAATATGTTTGCAGAAAGTTTTCATAAATAAAAAATATTTTATGATTTTATTGCTATTCTGCATTACTTCATATTATATTTTATTTATATTATATTTTATCATATTCATTGGTTTGTATTTATGTGTATTGAACTTTATTTTTTTTAATTATTTACTGTCATCGGAATGAAGTCAATTCCTTTCTTAATGTATTTTTGAATACTTCCATTAATTTGTCTTACTATATTCCATTTGTTGTCTGTGAAATTCCGATAAGGCCGCCATTTGTCCATTGTTGTTAAATTGATAAACTTTTTGATGTAAACTGTATTAATTTGTGTACAATAAAGTTTATGCTATTCTAAGTACTAGCTCTTAGTTATCGCGTAATGAGTAGCCTATAACTTGAATGTCTTCCGCAAGAATCAAATTATCTCCAAGCCAAACTTTATTGAAATCAGTGCAGTGTTAGCCGTAAAATAAAATAACACACAGGGTTACTTTCCAATTATTAATATACACATGTATATGTTTTCCTATAATTTTTCTAAGATGAAATTAACGGTTGAGTGCTCATCAGTCAACGTCGTCTTCAAGCTTGACATGGACTAATAGCAATATGAACCATTCGACTAACAAGGTTTCTCCCTGTTGTAAGATTAACTTACTAGTTTCTAAGTTATTATTTTCCATTTTCCATATTCCATTTAACCACTATAGCTACATATGTATTATACACAGAGGGATTGTATCCGTGGTCATTACACAAGAAGATCTTGACATAGAAATAACTTTATATAAATAAATAAAAAACTATATCTATTATAAAAACTATTGATTTTCAACAAATTTATACCTGACTTCAGACTAAAGAGCTAAACCAAACAAAGTAATATTACTAACTGATATAAAAGTAACAAAGTATTTATTACGTGGTAATAAAAAAAACATAAACATTGATTAGCAAATGCTGATGTTATTGTACATTATAATTTAAAAATTTATTCAGTTTATTGTAATGTATTGTAAATTTTTATCCGACACTATTGCATTGGATGTAATCCGTAATGATAGTGTATGTTATAGTAAATAAATAAAAAAAAAAAATAAAAAAAAAAAAAATATTAGTAGAAGTCAATATTAAGAACAACGTTATCAATGGTCAATTGCGATCATCCGATTTTTATGTTCCAATGTTTGTGTATCTTTTCGTTCTACTTTATTTGTTTTCTGTTTCCACCTTCGTACAAAATCTACCAAATCTCATAACCTTACCTTACCCAGTAAACGCTTCAATATTCAAAATACAGGAAAAAAATGCTAACAGTCGAACAAAACTGTGAAAGTGTCTTCCAATCTTGTTCGTTTTACAGCCGCGTCCGAGCCGTATGTACCCATTTTGTGACGTCACGTGACTCCGAATTGTGGGACAACTATAGAGTTATTTGCTGCGAAATTTATAGACTTTACTCTCCAGTTTGGGTGTAAATTGATCTTGGGTTTGATATATTTGGGAACAGCGAACTTGTCAAAAGGTTCACGAATGTCATGTTACCGTCGCATCTTTTCTTATGAATATTAATATACTCGTATTTCAATATTTTCGTTCATTCATTTATTTGAATTATTCAGTTGGTTTATACCTAATGATTATGAAGGAAAATATAAAAAAAATACATGTTATAACATATATATTTTATATATTATATTAGCCTACTAAAGTTACTCCACTCTGCCTGATGGAAAGCATTAGCAGAATCTAAGAGTAGTGGTTACCATACTCATTGCGAATGCAGACAATATAACAATGCCTCGAACTCCGGTCTTGCACTAATCCAACAAGACACGACAGCGCACATTTGTGCTGTCGTGTTTTGTTGGATTAGTGCAAGACTGATTGATAAATTGATTGACTACAAGATGATAAATAAGGTGTAAATTTCACTCACGATGATTTTGAAATGACCGTTCTTTAAGCTTCGATACGAATTGCATCTATCTATCAAATGATATCAGGTACTTTATAAAAAAGAAAAGATATAACGAATTGTTAAAGTGGGTAGTAGCAAAAACAAAAACATGCCATGTAATTTATTAATACCTACATTCGTTTTGCAGCTTACTATAATATAAACACTACAAGAGAACATATTTTATTTGAGGGATCTAAAGTCACACATTGCGGCTTTTTATATCATCTATAGATGAGTCCCAAATATACTCTGCTTTATATCTTTCTGCACAAATAGAATTGTTAATGAAATAGCACATAAATATGTAAACGTAGAGCAAAGTTTTAGTACAGTCTGAAAGCTAATCATTTTTAATTAATTTTCCAAGTTCTGAGCAACTTCGTATCTTTTATTATAATTTTATTAAGATTATGAGAAATATTATGAAATAAAGGTACTGAAGTGGGTTTCGAGACATTTTCCGTCTTGTCCGTTTTATGTCGTCTTTTGTATTTTAAAAAGGTCTCAAGATTTTGTCGTGACAATTTGACATCTATTGAAATTCTGTATACATGTAAGAATGTATCTTTACTGTATTTTAATTGAATTAAATGCCACTTTTACAGCAACCGCTTCTTAAATTTGAAGTGGATATCGATACATACATACAGTACATCACAGTAAATAGTTAATTTATCGACACCGCTCCATAGCCATTGTAAAATAACGTCGTAGTTCGTAGCACTTGCTCTGGTGGAAAAGAGATACTCGTATAATTATGTCGAATTAGAATGAACAAGCGACTCTTTGTGTCAGTATAAATCAGTTCGTAGTGCAATCGTTGATATGTAGTACTACTACATAGACACATGATGCGCTGTATACATTAGGTCCTTATCAAAATGTTAACCCCATTATGATCGATTAATTTATATTTGTTAGGTTTGTCCCCTTTTTGTAAGTAGGTCTAATATTATAGTATAGTACAAGTTTCTCCAGGGAGAGTTTCCCACACTTGTAGCTATAAAACTGTAGCTGAATTATGTCGTGAACTTAGGATTTTTCTAATGCTGATTCATACCTATCCTCGGTGTATTTCCGTTATGCTTAGTCGTAACATCCAATACCCGTTTTGCCTAGATATCGCCAAAGGCAACTTTTCTTTGAGCTATTTGTATTCGAACTGGTAGAACTAGGACGTTATAAACTTTCTTAGACTGCAGCAGGGCTATAGACCTCAAACTAATCTGTTACAAGATTAAAGCTCAACCAAGCTAGAAAACAGTCGCAAAAGGGCATCGCTGACACCTAGAAATTTGAGACCCAGACTTCGAAATCGAGATGCGAAGTACAATCGATATATTACTTTTACTATAATTTATGAGTTAAATTATAAAGATTTAAATCGATAACGCGGCCACTTATTAGTGGCGGTGATGGAATTTTTAAGTCGGCAAGCCACTGTCCTCTGTCAAACATGCTTGAGTGACAAAACAATTTCCCGAAAATTGAATTCTAAATAAAATGTTTACGGGTGAAAATGTTAACGGTGACAGGAATAACCTTCAAGATTGAGGGTAGACTTAATACTAAAACTTACTCATTCTGTTATGCAATAGAATAAAATGAGAATAAATGTATTTATTAAACACTTATACATTGTGTTAAAGAAATAATTTGAAAATTAATTTTAGAAAAATACTAATTAACGCAATAATCGACTAGCACGGAAGGTAAAGAAACTTTTTTCTTTGTATACCGTCAATTGACTTTTGGTTTTATTTTTTTCTCAACATTCTGAATTCAAGCTGTTGCTTTTTTAATTGTAAAATTGTAAATAGTAATCTTTGTGGTTTTGTCGTCATCGCTCACATGTGAGTTTCGGTTATACCTACGTCATTTATTTAAAAGATTATTTACTTTGCTTTCGTATTTAAAAGAATAAAACCCTGTGGGTGGGTGTGGTGAAGCCTCAACTTAAATACAGCTACTAATTGTTAGGTTTTTAGCTTAACCTTTCATGTGTGTAAACCTTAAACCTTAATAATAAATGTTAAGAAAAGACATTGCAACCATCGAAAATCTAATTATTGTAACCAAATGAATACTAAAATAAGCATATTTTATTGAACGGCATGATTGACGGAACTTTATCTACCTGATAAGGTTACCATAAGTGTTATAAATCATAATAATGTAATGAGTTATCTAAAACAAACTTTAGCAATAGAAACTCAATCGATACCATGTTGTAGATTAATCAATGGTGTGATTTGAACATATGGGTGTTATTTTACCGACTCAGTACGTATAAAAGTTATGAGTAAAGCCACTGTGCAAACCATTGACATCCGTTAATTGACAAATTTAATTGTATTTAATGTAGATCAATTTTCTTGTGAAAGTTTTCCTTCAAGAAAAACTGGTAAGGAGCGAATAACAAATAATGATACACACTCGCTATTGACAGAGACATTTCACTATCCAAAAGATGCGATTAATAAGACTCAGTGTCAATGAAGTGCAATGAATGTAAAACTTACCTTATGGTAGTAAAAATAATTTAAAGTTAGTAAGAAGGTTCAAATTTATATATATATATATATGTAGTAGTAAAGTTATGAGGTAAGAAACATAAAAAGAAAAAATACAGACGAATTGAGAACCTCTTATTTTTTGAAGTTGATTAAAAAGACACATTAGTCGTTTAACGAACTGATAAACATTTAAAAATGATAATCTTAAAATACACGTACTGATTTCCATCCACAATTTAACAATAAATTCCTTTGATGTGGATAAAAATGAAAATGCAAAAACCTTTCTTATAATAAAGGCGGATTATGTTATAATCTCTTTGATCCTAAGAAGAAATAAAAGCAGCAAAGGACAAACAAGTCCTTTTATCCCAAATGTGGTTAAAAATCTGTAAAATTATAGAAAATGACATGGCTATAACTTACCAAGATGCTATTGCCGTACAGGGTGTCGTAGGACTCAGCTCTGGAGGCGACATTTCTCAGCTTGCAAGGCTTTTTCAACGGCGCTGGTGGCTGACCGTGCACATGCTTAGGCGACACCTGCTGGTTACCACCAACTCCTGTTGCTCCAACCCCCACGTGATTTGCATTCGCCTTGTTCTCTTTCTCCTTCACCACTTTGTTATTATTCGTTAAATTATTTTTAGTGAAATTGCCGAGTTGCTCGAACATACTTGAAAGATGTTGGGACATCATTTTTTTAGCTGTTGTTTACTGTGCTTAACGATTCAGTTAGCCGTATCCGTATATTCGATAGTACATTTCTGTCACTTGATCAGTTTCAAATACCTATTCTAAGAAAAATATTTGTTTTGAATGAGAATTTGCCTTTTGATTTCTAACAGTTTAGTAAATATTTACTTATTAACTTATAATTGAAATTGAGAATTTATGTGATGGTGATGATTATGTTGATGATTTCTGATGAGGTTCCTCATTTTCTTTATTTCTCAAGGACATAAAGATACATCTTCGTAGTGGAACTGTGCGGCGAAGCTACCATAAGTTATTTTAAACGGAAAAAAAAAACGTTACACATATCTATTATTTTATAAAACTGTTTTCAAAGGAAAGAAACCCTTTTGTGTTACAATTACGAAATGAAATAAGTCTAGACAATAAGAATCTAAAATAATCACCATATACCACAAACTCAATTAAGCAAACACAACTGCTTGTGACAATCCTATTGTACCTATAATTACTACCTACATTATATATTTAAAACATTTACTGGCAACTTTCCTAAATAAGTTCTTGTACTCTACAGCGTGTTCGAACCGGGCCAACGCGACGTGTTAAACAATGACGTCACACCGCGCCAGCACGGAGATACTGTCACGAGGATCCGGAGTGAGTTCGCCTTAGGCAACTTAGCACTGTACTGTTTTACTTTATTATTTATTGTTTCTAAGGTTGTATTCTTTAGAATCTTGCTTTGTTCATATAACTCTGAATACTTTTGTGCGAACTATTTAAATAAATATTGAAGAATTCATTGAAAATGATTCTGTTCGATTCATTGAAATGAAACAGTTAAAGAACAAACAATCGGCTGCGACATTTATCGTAACAAAACCAGTACAAGCACCATAAAATTGACTAAAGTGTGAAGCTATAATGTTCTTATTTATATGAACTCGTACGGTGAAACAAACCGTACTAAATTAAACAAAGTTTCAAGAAACGTGGGAGCATCGTAAACTGTTGTAACGGAATGTTACGATATTTTAATGTTAAACTTCGTTACCCGGTTAGGTTGCAGAACTTGTGAATCAACAAGTCAGCCAGCCCCGTCGGCTGCTGCCATACTAACTTGCACCTAACACTTAGTTCACTTAGCGTTCTGCAGCATTATTTCATTCCAACAGCGAATCTTTGTTCTCGAACCTTCTAGATACTTGGAATATAAAATATTTGAGTACAAATTGCATTCTAGTTAAAGATTTTGAATGCCTCGATGGTGCAAGGTTCAAGTCCTGGATCGGACCACATGTTTGTGTGATCTATAAATATTTGTTTCGAAGTTTGATTGTTTTCTATGTATAATAAGTATGTATTTACAAAAAATAGTATATATGTATTTATATCACTTATCTAATTCCCATAACACAGGCTCTGCTTAGCTTAAGACTAGATGGCGTTGTGTGTAAGATGTCCGGCATATTCTGTTTTCATCTTTGAAAACGAAATGGATTTTATTCGACATATAATCAAAATTCGAAAATTGAAATATCAGACTACCAACATTGAAAATAATGGACGCATTTCCTCAACTACTTTTTAAACATTTACAAAAGGAAATTGTGAAAAAAAAATAGAAGCAATATTTTTTAAAGGAAATGTTTCGCAAAAAGCAAAGGGGTTCGTCATAATAGGCCGCCTTCAAAAAGTTGTGTCAAAGAGAGCAGGCCGCGCTGGGAAATTCGCCTTTATCTCGAACAACTTTCATCAAATCACACTTGTCTACTTTCCGTGTTGATAGGAACTTAGTGTTTTCGTTATTGTTCATACAAAGCATTTTTTGTTTCAGAGGAACCCTTTGAGTCACGAAAATTATCGTATTTGGTGACCCGAGACTAAAGTTTTCATGTCAGCGATCACTCAGATTAATAAGTAAGGAGGGACTTGACTCTTATTAACTAATGAAATTTATTAATTAATGATATATCTCGTGTACCTACTTACTTACACTTTATAATAAACAAGCTGAACCCCGCGGTGCTATCCGCGACACGACAATAACCGCGGGCAACGTCGCGAGGCAAATTTAGTATTTTTATAAATTGTAGCCTGTGTTTTATTCTGATGTATAAGCTATATTATTGTAAAATTTCATCAAAATCCACTCAATAGTTTTTGCATGAAAGAGCAACAAAACGTACAAACATGTATACTCACAAACTTTCGCGTTTATAATATTAGTAGGATTGTCATACTTTAAGAATAACTTCATTTCTTTTTAATTACAATATATGTTCATAGGCATGTAAACATTGCTCAACAGTTCAACTAACTTTGAACTAAATGAAAAAAACAACAAACGAAAGTGAGATGAGAGATAATTTTCCCGTAAAAAGATAGAAATGATACTCACACGCAAAACAGTTCTTATAGAAACGTATAGAATATTAAAGACTAGTAAGATAGAAAAAGGGACCCACGAAAATATGATTAACACATGAAATATTGAAAAGTCCCAAAGACAAAAGAAAACTATCATTACGATTTTACGCACATTTTTAAAAGCACACTTTGTCCGCAGTTGTACCTAATCACCAAAGTACTAGTATGAATTTTTAATACAAAGTTGCGTTATAAAATGCAAGGCACATGAATAACTTATTACGTAGAAACGTGTTTTGCTTTCACAGACGTCCCCGTGAAATTTCACCTTCGCTGTACAGTCCATCTCATGGGCTCATTATGTCAAGTAAAATTCAGAACTCTTGTGAATTTAACTTGTGAATCAATATCAATATAGGTTATGAAAACCACAAGCAAATGTAAATAAACGACAAAGTATTTTTATTATTATATTAGGTCTTTACCTATGAAATTGCCGTTTTGTATGCAATAAGTGAAAGTACTTATTTTTTCAAACTTTTTTATTTCTGTTATTCGAAGTAATCACCCATGCAATCGACGCATCTTTGCCAACGCATTGGCAGTTTATTGATGCCCTTCTTGTAAAAATCAGCTGGACGGGAGGCAACAAACTCTTCAAAGGCATTTTGTACTGCCTCTCGGGAATTGAATTTTTTACCCACTAAAAAGTTGTCTAAATTTTGGAAAAAGTAATAGTCGGTAGGTGCAAGGTCTGGTGAGTATGGCGGATGAGGGAGAGCTTCCAACCCCAGCTCTTGCAGCTTGGAGACTGTCTGTTGCGCAGTATGGGGTCGCGCGTTGTCGTGAAGGAGCAGTGGGGACGACCGATTGGCCAAAGCTGGTTGCAGATGTGCAAGCTTCTCCATCATTCTCTCCAGTTCTTCACAGTACACATCTGCATTAATGCTCATGCCGTTTTGTAAAAAGCTGTGGTGAATCACACCCGCACTAGACCACCAAACAGTGACCATCACCTTTTTAGGGGTCATTTTTGGTTTAGGGCATTGCTTTGGTGCTGAACCAGGGTCTAACTAACTTGCTGAGCGCTTTCGATTGTCGAACAGAATACATTTTTCGTCGCACGTAACTATTCGTTTCAAAATTCCTTAATTTCTTTGCCTGTTGAGCAGCGAAAGGCAGGTCTCGACGCGTACGTTGCGCTGGCGATCGTTAAGGTCATGGGGCACCCATCTATCAAGCTTTTTTACCTTGCCAATTTGTCGCAAATGGATCAATATTGTTTTGATGCTTACATTAAAAGCTGCTGCTAGCTCAGCTGTAGATTGAGTTTCGTCAGCTTCCACAATCGCCTTTAATTCATTATTGTTAACCAAAGTCTCCGGACGACCACGAGCTTCATTTTTCAAGTCAAAATTTCCAGAACGGAACCGGGAAAACCAATAAAGGGTTGTGCGTTCGTTTGTACAGTTCTCTCCGTAAACGTTTTTGATGTTACGTGCCGTTTGTGTCGCGTTGGTGCCACGACGGAACGAATTTTTAAAGTATCCATTATGACTAAAAATGTTCAAATGTAATGAAAATACAACGCTAATCAAAAAACAAAAGACTAAGTTTGTAAATAGAATGTCATGGTTTTAAAACAAAATTAATTTGAATTTAGAATACAGAGCCATTACAAACTTTTTTTATTTGAAATGACCAGTACTGAAGAAACGCAATTTCATAGGTAAAGACCTATTATATATCAGTTTTAAATTTTTTTTTTTTTTATTATTATTCTCATTTCATGAATTTAAAATATAGATCATCTTTGAAATATGTCAACTTGTTTTATTAAGTAATAGTACCAGTATTAAAAATTTTAATAGAATATTAATATTCTGGAAAACTTGATATGGAGACAGAAAGAAAATATGTTTATTAATATTTTACATCCATTTTAGATATATTTTTATTTCCGCTGAGATGCAGGACTGTTTATTGGCAGATGTTAATGTTTCCTTGTTTAATTAATACATATTTTCATACAATTATTATAACATTTTTTTTTTTACATAACACTTCTAAAGAATTAAGACAAATTAATGTTACATTGTAGATTCTCAAGTAGGCACTTTACCAACCTGGTTCTATCACGGCATATTACAAGTTATACACTTATATTGTTCAAAGCGTTGAATACCATAACTCTAAAAATTAGTTTTCTAAATGTAAAATGTTTGTTTGTAATTATTTTATTAAATATATTAATTTCATCAATACACAACTAATCAATCGACAATCAGACAACTAATTAAGTAGTGTCAAGCATTCCAAAAATATTTCCTATACACAACTTGCGAACTTATAAATAACCCATATGACATGATCTATGGGTATAATAATTAACACGGTATATTCAGGAGTTCCTAAAACTTATTATGATAGCTTATTTTGTATAAGTAGCTACAAGTTTCCCACTGTCATAAATAAAAAAAAGTGTTTGCAATGCACGCCAACGTTGGCGCCAAAAATAAAACGTCATCTAAATAAACAAATGTAATGTCTTACTTGGGGAACACGTGTAGCGATGCGGTGTTAACCCGGATCTTATGGTGAGGATAATAAATGACCGCAAGATAAATAATAAATATTTCGGACATCAAACGTACAACGTCATCTAGTCACAAACTAAGCAGAGCTTGTATTGTGGGTACTGGACAACAGCATATTAAACATACAAAAAACCCAAACTCCGAAACAAATATTTGCAGATCATACAAACATTTGGGCCAACCTGGGCACCACCCCCACACTACCACTGCTGCACCGAGGATCATTGGGTTTGAAACGTGCTGCCTTAAGGAAAAGAATCGCTGTGAATGTCAAACCCCTATTTAAAGATATATGTGAGATTCACCTGGCCACTATATTTTAGTACGAACTGGAAAGAACGGAATATCCAAAATTACAATTTAGGGACCAGCCTTAAATGGCTAAGTCTGTTATCTCATACTAGAATTTACCAGTTGAGTTTTTTAAAAATATTTTCACTTTGAATTTATGATGATTTCAGCCAACAAAAATTACGGCTGGGGTTAAAAATTATGACTCTAGAATATTTTTTAAACTTTTTACGAAGCTTCAAATAAATAAAAACATACTGCATGCCTTTTAGTGCTGACTGAACATAAAAATATTACAATGTACACGATTTTGAACAGAAAATCCTTAGTCAGATGAATTTTGACAACAGTTTTATACAAGATATAAAAAATTTATAGCCAAACGAACCGTAAAAAAAGCTTTAGTTGATATTAAGTAATTTTTGGCTTGTGAAAACAATAACCATGAGGAAAGCTTCATAAATACTATAATTGGCTATTATTTAAACTATCAAGTATTTTATTAAAATCAACCAATACCTACAAAATGTTAGACATAGACGTATTTAAAGTTTTTGTTTCTCTGTTTATACTAACTAACCTATGCAACTTTTTATGTCTCTTTTCAAGCAACCTATTGGTCCGTGCAAATTAAACATTTTGAAAAAAACATGAAAATGTATTATATAGTTTCCGAGTTCATCGTGAGCACGAGAATTTGATATGATAAGAAGCGTGTATAACATTAAATGAATATTTGTAGATAAATAAAGCTACGTTGTAATAAACTGATTCTAGAACTGTCAATATATGTCATACTTTTCATAACTTTTTCGAAGAAGTATAAAAATATTCATCATCCAAACTGAAAATGCAATTTATGTAATCATATGTAACAGGCAATCTGTATAATTCAGGTATTCTATACAATACCTGGGGCGTCCAGGCAATGTATGAAATATTACAAATTTTATTGTCCATACTTACATACTTAACAATTCCTAGGGAATGTACAGAATACCTACTAATCCACCGGCAATGTATAAAAATAATAGATTTTGGTCTGTATTTGTTAATTTTATGTAACTATTTAAATATCTATATAATGACGAGCAACCATGTACCATGAGCATGTTATAACATATACATTTTATATATTATATTAGCCTACTAAAGTTACTCCACTCTGCCTGATGGAAAGCATTAGCAGAATCTAAGACCACTACGGTTACCATACTCATTGCGAATGCAGACAATATAACAATGCCTCGAACTCCGGTCTTGCACTAATCCAACAAGACACGACAGCGCACATTTGTGCTGTCGTGTTTTGTTGGATTAGTGCAAGACTGATTGATAAATTGATTGACTACAAGATGATAAATAAGGTGTAAATTTCACTCACGATGATTTTGAAATGACCGTTCTTTAAGCTTCGATACGAATTGCATCTATCTATCAAATGATATCAGGTAATTTATAAAAAAGAAAAGATATAACGAATTGTTAAAGTGGGTAGTAGCAAAAACAAAAACATGCCATGTAATTTATTAATACCTACATTCGTTTTGCAGCTTACTATAATATAAACACTACAAGAGAACATATTTTATTTGAGGGATCTAGAGTCACACATTGCGGCTTTTTATATCATCTATAGATGAGTCCCAAATATACTCTGCTTTATATCTTTCTGCACAAATAGAATTGTTAATGAAATAGCACATAAATATGTAAACGTAGAGCAAACTTTTAGTACAGTCTGAAAGCTAATCATTTTTAATTAATTTTCCAAGTTCTGAGCAACTTCGTATCTTTTATTATAATTTTATTAAGATTATGAGAAATATTATGAAATAAAGGTACTGAAGTGGGTTTCGAGACATTTTCCGTCTTGTCCGTTTCATGTCGTCTTTTGTATTTTAAAAAGGTCTCAAGATTTTGTCGTGACAATTTAACATCTATTGAAATTCTGTATACATGTAAGAATGTATCTTTACTGTATTTTAATTGAATTAAATGCCACTTTTACAGCAACCGCTTCTTAAATTTGGAGTGGATATCGATACATACATTCAGTACATCACAGTAAATAGCTAATTTATCGACACCGCTCCGGAGCCATTGTAAAATAACGTCGTAGTTCGTAGCACTTGCTCTGGTGGAAAAGAGATACTCGTATAATTATGTCGAATTAGAATGAACAAGCGACTCTTTGTGTCAGTATAAATCAGTTCGTAGTGCAATCGTTGATATGTAGTACTACTACGTAGACACATGATGCGCTGTATACATTAGGTCCTTATCAAAATGTTAACCCCATTATGATCGATTAATTTATATTTGTTAGGTTTGTCCCCTTTTTGTAAGTAGGTCTAATATTATAGTATAGTACAAGTTTCTCCAGGGAGAGTTTCCCACACTTGTAGCTATAAAACTGTAGCTGAATGTCGTGAACTTAGGATTTTTCTAATGCTGATTCATACCTATCCTCGGTGTATTTCCGTTATGCTTAGTCGTAACATCCAATACCCGTTTTGCCTAGATATCGCCAAAGGCAACTTTTCTTTGAGCTATTTATATTCGAACTGGTAGAACTAGGACGTTATAAACTTTTTAGACTGCAGCAGGGCTATAGACCTCAAATTATTACCGTGAGAGAGCTATGCTACGGCATGAATGGGTCGGCTCGACCGGAGTGATACCACGGCCTCACAGAAAACCGGTGTGAAATAGCGTTTGCGCTGTGTTTCACCGAGTGAGTGAGGATAACGGAGGCCCATACCCCAACCTCTCCCCCATCCCCTTTCCCATCCCCCAAAGGTTGGCAACGCACTTGTTACACCTTTGGTGTTGCGGGTGTCCATGGGCGGCGGTAATCGCTTACCATCAGGTGATACGTCTGTTCGTTTGCCCACTATTCAATAAAAAAAAAAACTGTTACAAGATTAAAGCTGAACCAAGCTAGATAACAGCCGCAACAGTGCATCGCTGAAACCTAGAAAATTGAGACCTAGACTTCGAAAGCGAGACGCGAAGTACAATCAATGTATTACTTTTACCATAATTTATGAGTTAAATTATAAAGATTTAAATACAAGTCGTCGATAACGCGGCCACCTATTAGTGGCAGTGATGGAATTTTTAAGTCGGCAAGCCACTGTCCTCTGTCAAACATGCTTGAGTGACAAAACAATTTCCCGAAAATTGAATTGTAAATAAAAAGTTTACGGTAGAAAATGTTAACCGTGACGGGAATAACCTTCAAGATTGGTGGTACACTTAATATACTTACCCGTTCTGTTATACATAGAATAAAACGAGAATAAATGTATTTATTAAACACTTATACATTGTGTTAATGAAATAATATGAAAATTAATTTTAGAAAAATACTAATTAACGCAATAATCGACTAGCACGGAAGATAAAGAAACTTTTTTCTTTGAATACTGTCAATTGACTTTTGGTTTTATTTTTTTCTCAACATTCTGAATTCAAGCTGTTGCTTATTTAATTGTAAAATTGTAAATAGTAATCTTTGTGGTTTTGTCGTCTTCGCTCACAGGTAAGTTTCGGTTATACCTACGTCATTTATTTAAAAGATTATTTACTTTGCTTTCGTATTTAAAAGAAGAAAACCCTACGGGTGGGTGTAGTGAAGCCTCAACTTAAATACAGCTATTAATTGTTAGGTTTTTTAGCTTAACCTTTCATGTGTGTAAACCTTAAACCTTAATAATAAATGTTAAGAAAAGACATTACAACCATCGAAAATCTAATTATTGTAACCAAATGAATACTAAAATAAGCATATTTTATTGAACGGCATGATTGACGGAACTTTATCTACCTGATAAGGTTACCATAAGTGTTATAAATCATAACAATGTAATGAGTTATCTAAAACAAACTTTAGCAATAGAAACTCAATCGATACCATGTTGTAGATTAATCAATGGTGTGATTTGAACATATGGGTGTTATTTTACCGACTCAGTACGTATAAAAGTTATGAGTAAAGCCACTGTGCAAACCATTGACATCCGTTAATTGACATATTTAATTGTATTTAATGTAGATCAATTTTCTTGTGAAAGTTTTCATTCAAGAAAAACTGGTAAGGAGCGAATAACAAATAATGATACACACTCGCTATTGAGACCTTTCACTATCCAAAAGATGCGATTAATAAGACGCAGTGTCAATGAAGTGCAATGAATGTTAAACTTAACTTGTGGTAGTAAAAATAAATATAAAATTTGGTAAGAAGGTTGAAATTTATATATATATATATATATATATATATATATATATATGTAGCAGTAAAGTTATGAGGTAACAAACATAAAAAATAAAAAATACAGACGAATTGAGAACCTCTTATTATTTGAAGTCGATTAAAAAGACATACATTAGTCGTTTAACAAACTGATAAACTATTAAAAATGATAATCTTAAAATACACGTACTGATTTCCATCCACAATTTAACAATAAATTCCTTTGATGTGGATAAAAATGAAAATGCAAAAAACCTTTCTTATAATAAAGGCGGATTATGTTATAATCTCTTTGATCCTAAGACGAAATAAAAGCAACAAAGGACAAACAAGTCCTTTTATACCAAATGTGGTTAAAAATCTGTAAAATTATAGAAAATGACATGGCTATAACTTACCAAGATGCTATTGCCGTACAGGGTGTCGTAGGACTCAGCTCTGGAGGCGACATTTCTCAGCTTGCAAGGCTTTTTCAACGGCGCTGGTGGCTGACCGTGCACATGCTTAGGCGACACCTGCTGGTTACCACCAACTCCTGTTGCTCCAACCCCCACGTGATTTGCATTCGCCTTGTTCTCTTTCTCCTTCACCACTTTGTTATTATTCGTTAAATTATTTTTAGTGAAATTGCCGAGTTGCTCGAACATACTTGAAAGATGTTGGGACATCATTTTTTTAGCTGTTGTTTACTGTGCTTAACGATTCAGTTAGCCGTATCCGTATATTCGATAGAACATTTCTGTCACTTGATCAGTTTCAAATACCTATTCTAAGAAAAATATTTGTTTTGAATGAGAATTTGCCTTTTGATTTCTAACAGTTTAGTAAATATTTACTTATTAACTTATAATTGAAATTGAGAACTTATGTGATGGTGATGATTATGTTGATGATTTCTGATGAGGTTCCTCATTTTCTTTATTTCTCAAGGACATAAAGATACATCTTCGTAGTGGAACTGTGCGGCGAAGCTACCATAAGTTATTTTAAACGGAAAAAAAAACGTTACACATATCTATTTTTTTTTAAAAACTGTTTTCAAAGGAAAGAAACCCTTTTGTGTTACAATTACGAAATGAAACAAGTCTAGACAATAAGAATCTAAAATAATCACCATATACCACAAACTCAATTAAGCAAACACAACTGCTTGTGACAATCCTATTGTACCTATAATTACTACCTACATTATATATTTAAAACATTTACTGGCAACTTTCCTAAATAAGTTCTTGTACTCTACAGCGTGTTCGAACCGGGACAACGCGACGTGTTAAACAATGACGTCACACCGCGCCAGCACGGAGATACTGTCACGAGGATCCGGAGTGAGTTCGCCTCAGGCAACTTAGCACTGTACTGTTTTACTTTATTATTTATTGTTTCTAAGGTTGTATTCTTTAGAATCTTGCTTTGTTCATATAACTCTGAATACTTTTGTGCGAACTATTTAAATAAATATTGAAGAATTCATTGAAAATTATTCTGTTCGATTCATTGAAATGAAACAGTTAAAGAACAAACAATCGTCTGCGACATTTATCGTAACAAAACCAGTACAAGCACCATAAAATTGACTAAAGTGTGAAGCTATAATGTTCTTATTTATATGAACTCGTACGGTGAAACAAACCGTACTAAATTAAACAAAGTTTCAAGAAACGTGGGAGCATCGTAAACTGTTGTAACGGAATGTTACGATATTTTAATGTTAAACTTCGTTACCCGGTTAGGTTGCAGAACTTGTGAATCAACAAGTCAGCCAGCCCCGTCGGCTGCTGCCGTACTAACTTGCACCTAACACTTAGTTCACTTAGCGTTCTGCAGCATTATTTCATTCCAACAGCGAATCTTTGTTTTCGAACCTTCTAGCTACTTGGAATATTAAATATTTGAGTACAAATTGCATTCTAGTTGAAGATTTTGACTGCCTCGATGGTGCAGTGGTAGTGAATGCGACTGCTGTGCTTTAGGTCTCAGGTTTAACTCCTGGGTCGGACCAAATGTTTGTGTGATCTATAAATATTTGTTTCGAAGTTTGATTGTTTTCTATGTATAATAAGTATGTATTTACAAAAAATAGTTTATATGTATTTATATCACTTATCTAATTCCCATAACACAGGATCTGCTTAGCTTAAGACTAGATGGCGTTGTGTGTAAGATGTCCGGCATATTCTGTTTTCATCTTTGAAAACGAAATGGATTTCATTCGACATATAATCAAAATTCGAAAATTGAAATATCAGACTACCAACATTGAAAATAATGGACGCATTTCCTCAACTACTTTTTAAACATTTACAAAAGGAAATTGTGAAAAAAAATAGAAGCAATATTTTTTAAAGGAAATGTTTCGCAAAAAGCAAAGGGGTTCGTCATAATAGGCCGCCTTCAAAAAGTTGTGTCAAAGAGAGCAGGCCGCGCTGGGAAACTCGCCTTTATCTCGAACAACTTTCATCAAATCACACTTGTCTACTTTCCGTGTTAATAGGAACTTAGTGTTTTCGTTATTGTTCGTACAAAGCATTTATTGATTAAGAGAAACCCTTTGATTCTTAGGTTACGAAAATTATCGTTTCAGTGACCCGAGACTAATGATTTCAAGTCAGCGATCACTCAGAAAAACAAGTAAAGGAGGGACTTGACTCTTATTAACATATGAATAATTAATGAAAGTTAAAAAAAACTACGTATCTCGTGTACCTACTTACTTACACTTTATAATAAACAAGCTGAACCCCGCGGTGCTATCCGCGATTCGACAATAACCGAGGGCAACACCGCGAGGCGAAGCTAATATCTTTATAAATTGTAGCCTGTGTTTTATTCTGATGTATAAGCTATATTATTGTAAAATTTCATTAAAATCCACTCAATAGTTTTTGCATGAAAGAGCAACAAACATCCTCACATACGAGTACATACTCACGAACTTTCGCGTTTATAATATTAGTAGGATTGTCATACTTTAAGAATAACTTCGTTTCTTTTTCATAAGAATGTATGTTCATAGGCATGTAAACATTGCTGAACAGTTCAACTAACTTTGAACTAAATGAAAAAAACAACAAATGAAAGTGAGATGAGAGATCATTTTCCCGTAAAAAGATAGAAATGATACTCACACGCAAAACAGTTCTTATAGAAACGTATAGAATATTAAAGACTAGTAAGATAGAAAAAGGGACCCACGAAAATATGATTAACACATGAAATATTGAAAAGTCCCAAAGACAAAAGAAAACTATCATTACGATTTTACGCACATTTTTAAAGCACACTTTGTCCGCAGTTGTACCTAATCACCAAAGTACTAGTATGAATTTTTAATACAAAGTTGCGTTATAAAATGCAAGGCACATGAATAACTTATTACGTAGAAACGTGTTTAGCTTTCACAGACGTCCCCGTGAAATTTCACCTTCGCTGTACAGTCCATCTCATGGGCTCATTATGTCAAGTAAAATTCAGAACTCTTGTGAATTTAACTTGTGAATCAATATCAATATAGGTTATGAAAACCACAAGCGAATGTAAACAAACGACAAAGTATTTTTATTATTATATATCAGTTTTTTTTTTTTTTTTTTATTCTTCTCATTTCATGAATTTAAAACATAGATCATCTTTGAAATATGTCAACTTGTTTTATCGAGAAATATTACCAGTATTAAGTAAGTATAAAAATTTCAATAGAATATAGAAATAGAAAATATGTTTATTAATATTTTACATCCATTTTAGATATATTTTTATTGCCGCTGAAATGCAGGACTATTTCTTGGCAGATGTTGCTCCTTGTTTAATTAATACATATTTTCATACAATTCATATAACATATTTTCTTTTACATGACACTTCTAAAGAATTAAGACAAATTAATGTTACATTGTAGATTCTCAAGTAGGCACTTTACCAACCTGGTTCTATCACGGCATATTACAAGTTATACACTTATATTGTTCAAAGCGTTGAATACCATAACTCTAAAAATTAGTTTTCTAAATGTAAAATGTTTGTTTGTAATTATTTTATTAAATATATTAATTTCATCAATACACAACTAATCAATCGACAATCAGACAACTAATTAAGTAGTGTCAAGCATTCCAAAAATATTTCCTATACACAACTTGCGAACTTATAAATAACCCATATGACATGATCTATGGGTATAATAATTAACACGGTATACCGTACCGAATATATTCAGGAGTTCCTAAAACTTATTATGATTGCTTATTTCGTATGAGTAGCTACAAGTTTCCCACTGTCATAAATAAAAAAAAGTGTTTGCAATGCACGCCAACGTTGGCGCCAAAAATAAAACGTCATCTAAATAAACAAATGTAATGTCTTACTTGGGGAACACGTGTAGCGATGCGGTGTTAACCCGGATCTTATGGTGAGGATAATAAATGACCGCAAGATAAATAATAAATATTTCGGACATCAAACGTACAACGTCATCTAGTCACAAACTAAGCAGAGCTTGTATTGTGGGTACTGGACAACAGCATATTAAACATACAAAAAACCCAAACTCCGAAACAAATATTTGCAGATCATACAAACATTTGGGCCAACCTGGGCACCACCCCCACACTACCACTGCTGCACCGAGGATCATTGGGTTTGAAACGTGCTGCCTTAAGGAAAAGAATCGCTGTGAATGTCAAACCCCTATTTAAAGATATATGTGAGATTCACCTGGCCACTATATTTTAGTACGAACTGGAAAGAACGGAATATCCAAAATTACAATTTAGGGACCAGCCTTAAATGGCTAAGTCTGTTATCCCATACTAGAATTTACCAGTTGAGTTTTTTAAAAATATTTTCACTTTGAATTTATGATGATTTCAGCCAACAAAAATTACGGCTGGGGTTAAAAATTATGACTCTAGAATATTTTTTAAACTTTTTACGAAGCTTCAAATAAATAAAAACATACTGCATGCCTTTTAGTGCTGACTGAACATAAAAATATTACAATGTACACGATTTTGAACAGAAAATCCTTAGTCAGATGAATTTTGACAACAGTTTTATACAAGATATAAAAAATTTATAGCCAAACGAACCGTAAAAAAAGCTTTAGTTGATATTAAGTAATTTTTGGCTTGTGAAAACAATAACCATGAGGAAAGCTTCATAAATACTATAATTGGCTATTATTTAAACTATCAAGTATTTTATTAAAATCAACCAATACCTACAAAATGTTAGACATAGACGTATTTAAAGTTTTTGTTTCTCTGTTTATACTAACTAACCTATGCAACTTTTTATGTCTCTTTTCAAGCAACCTATTGGTCCGTGCAAATTAAACATTTTGAAAAAAACATGAAAATGTATTATATAGTTTCCGAGTTCATCGTGAGCACGAGAATTTGATATGATAAGAAGCGTGTATAACATTAAATGAATATTTGTAGATAAATAAAGCTACGTTGTAATAAACTGATTCTAGAACTGTCAATATATGTCATACTTTTCATAACTTTTTCGAAGAAGTATAAAAATATTCATCATCCAAACTGAAAATGCAATTTATGTTATCATATGTAACAGGCAATCTGTATAATTCAGGTATTCTATACAATACCTGGGGCGTCCAGGCAATGTATGAAATATTACAAATTTTATTGTCCATACTTACATACTTAACAATTCCTAGGGAATGTACAGAATACCTACTAATCCACCGGCAATGTATAAAAATAATAGATTTTGGTCTGTATTTGTTAATTTTATGTAACTATTTAAATATCTATATAATGACGAGCAAAGAAAACGTGTTCTGTTTACTTTAAATTAGCTTTATTTAGAATCATCTAGGTTTAGGTTAGGTAAGAACAGTGACCACTCCACATCCTCTGTGTTGTTGTTGAATCATTTGGACAAGATAAGATTTAGTAGATTGTTTTTGACCTGTTCCCGTAAATTGCACATTACCGGCGGCATTAGGCATTTGGTATATTACCTAAGCAAGGTATATAATAAGTAACACATAACCTAGATACACGTTTTAGGTATTGTATACATTACCTACTCGTAAGTATTGTATAAAATTCCGTATTATACAGATTGCCGGTAACACATTTGTCAGTAGCACAAGGTCTTAACCAGGTGTTAAGATTACCTATATAATATAAATATATGAATCAACTTTTATATATTAGAAGCGGATTGTCGTAATCTCAACTTATAGGTATTTTTATTGATTTCAAACTTTCTATGTATTGAGTAATAAGCTGATGTAAGCAGAAAAGATCGATCTTTTAATAGACATAGTCTAAACTTCAAAGATAGATATAAAAAATGATAGCTGTACGCATAAGCCACACTTGACAAGCAAACTAATAAAAATCAAATATTGATACCGGAAAATAATATGGAAGTTCTTTAACTGTCTTCATCGCCGTGTATGTCTGCCCAGGGAAAAGTATAACAGTATTCTAACCCAAAAAGGAATGAATATTGTATAAAATTTTACTGGGTTATTGAGATTGGCTCCTACAACTAATAGATCTATACATAGTGAAAACATGACAATTTTTTTATGGAATAGGGGCAAACGGGCAAACGTATTGCCTGATGGTAACCGATTACCGCCGCTTATAGACACCCGCATCACCAGAGGCGTCTCAAGTGCATTTCCGGCGTTTGGGGGATGGAGAGGGGGATGGGCCTCCGGTATCCTCAATTACTCGGCGAAACACAGCGCAAGGGCTATTTCACACCGGTTTTCTGTGAGGCGGTGGTATTACTCGGGTGAGCTGGCCCATTCATGCCGAAGCGTGGCTCTCCCACGGTTAACTTACAGTATATTTTTAGTTTATTTCAGTCATTTTAAATACTCAGACAAGTTTTTAATTATTTTACGTATGTTCGGTATTAAAATTGAATGGAACCGATATCGTACAAAAGTAGTGCACCACATGGATTTTTTATATTTCCCGACGATTCTCGCGGTCAATTTCGTCATTTGATTTTGTACGACATTGGTTCCACACAATTTGAATGCCTCTTTTAATCCTATTATTCCGCAACGCCGTACAAAAATAATGTGACAAGGAAGAAAAATCAAGGGTTGCTATGTGTACTCAGTTGGACAGCTTACAAGTGACGGCATAGCGTTGAATGTTATTGTTTTATGTCCCTGTATATTTCTAAAAAGGTCTCCTGGTGGTTTACATTACTCATTGTCGACACGGGCCCGTAGTCTAACAGGTGAACATACAGATGAAACCAGAGGTTGTGGCTTCGATTCTCACGTAGGACAAAGAAATGTGTGAAGAGCACTATCAGTTATTCTGTGACCGGGTTAAATTTATTAACAAAATATACGAATTTGGAATTGTAGATGTATGATTGTATGTTTATTAGAATCTCTGGCAGTTCAACCAACATTAAAACCACTAAACCAATTTGCCAGTCCAACATACGTTCCAACAAATATGTACACATTTCCCATACTTAACCGCTATTCCTTTCCTGTCAAATGGTTATGCGAACTGGGGTACATTAGTCGTGGACCAACGGTACTTTGAATTTCAATATTCAGGTAAATCAGTTTAGCCAGGTCAAAAGGAAAATAAGAGCCCTTCAATGATCACTTCTGTCTTCGCATATTTTTCTGCCATTGCCCTTAGTAAAATGTTATCACGTAGAAATAACATTTAACGTTGATATTCATTTAAACTTTTAGAAATATCGAGACTCTAAATAATCGCTTAAAAAATATGTTTTTTTTTCTGTCACAAACTTATGTATAGTAAGTACCTACTTGGAAAATTCGTTCATTTCCGAGATTCATCACTATCTTGCTCTTTTCCAACATCATTCGGGATCAGTATAAAAAGCTGGTCTTTTATGGTTAGCCGATCACCTGCCAGACAAACTTCATAGAATAATAGTCGTATTTAGAAAGCGAAATATACGGAACACGTCTATCGGGCGCATGATTTTGATGACCATTTCCATTGATAGCTTATATTAGTCTAAAGTATCGATAAATGCAGAAAAAGTATAATATAAAAAATTGCGATTGTAGTGAGAACTAAACAATATGACATAATACTGGTGATGATCGATTCGTTGTATATTTTGGGACTGTTATGTGATATGATTGATTTATTTGTATGCGGTTAAGAAGACTTATTTTATGTTCATAGTCTTTTGTTTTGTATTCTAATTTGACAATAACTATTTGTATAGTTAATTAAAACAGTAGAGGACGCAAAAAGAAAAGATGATTGGACTGCGTGAAAGACGAGTAGAAGATAATGAAAAAAGAAAGAAAACCAATTGCGCCGACCCCAAAACAATCTGAGAAAGATAGGAAAATGATAATGATGATTTTTATTGCTGTAATGAAATAAGAATTAAATATTGAGTTAAGTTTTATTCTAAAATAGCATACCATTCGCTAGATTTTCGCTGTTGTAGTATTTCGGTATTTCACTTCTCCGCACCGAAATACTACAGCGGATAAAGAAAATATATATTGCAAGTTATTAGTCACAATAACAGCTTTAATTATTTTAGTAATAAGTAAATTTAAGTTGAAGAATTTTTATGATTGTTTGTTTTAACGCACCAATCTTCATAACTATCCGTTAAATTGTAATATTAATTTTGTATCGAATAGTGCATTCATTAAGGATGGTTTTAAGAGGGGCTTAGGGTATAGAAGCATGAAATGCACCAATGTTCCGTGACGTAAAGAAGGTGTACACTAAGAAAATATTTTAAAAATATCAATCGTGAGGCAGCTTTAAATTAATATGATTTTCAAAGTAGCGTTTTCAAACTTACAGTATTCTTCTACGATATCTGAGATTGACCACAACGTTTACCAATTCACTCTCAAAAACTAGTCAATACATATAATAAAATTGTAAAGGTTGACTATACATTACAGGTATTGAAGAAAAACTAATAATCGAGGTCTTTATTAAAGTTACAGATCTCACAACAACTGTTTTTAGAATTTTGCCAGTTTGTTTGTGTGTCTGTATGTTTGTGCACGCTATTCTCAGAAGTGGCATAGCATATTTGGACAAAAATGTTTTATCGATAACCGTCATATAAGCAGGCAAAAGCTAGTACTTAAATTTGTAGACAAATACTCGTATTTAAGTACTAGCCGACCCGACCCCACTTCGTTGGGCGTTAACCGCCCGCTTTTCCTCGAGTTGATTTACAAATACTATTACTATAAACTGAATTTTTTGTTCAATAGTAGTAAAAATATTTTTTTGCTGCTTTCTGTTAATGACACAATTTTCAGGATCGGATCAGTACTTCCGAAAATTATCTCTCTACAACCATACGAACCAAGTTAGAAACTGTACCTCTTTATAATATTAGTATAGACTAATTTTCGCCTAAGGCTTTTGTCTTGTTCTAAGTAAAACAAAATTATATAAGTTACTTTTTATGATACTAAGTTATGGTAATCATTTGAGTATCAAAACTTAAAGTATATAGTAGTAGTAAGAAGACAGGTGCAGCTTGTCTTAGCAGCTGCGGGTGGTAGGTAATGCAGTAAAGTTTCGTGACCTAACTCTGCTTGTTAAGACTAGTTTAGTTGAAAGAGCAACTTAGAATTCGGCTTAAACTTGAAGCCGATTGACTGACGAAGCAAATGAAACGTAACAAGACTATAGTGTAATGATCTTATACCATATTCTTCTAAGCTGTCTCTTGAACTTCTAATCTATATTAACATTTAAAAGTGGAAGAGTTTCTTTGTTTTCTTGAAGTAGACTTGAGCCGGCTCGATCAGAGTAATACCACGGCCTCACAGAAAACCGGTATGAAATAGCGCTTGCGCTGTGTTTCACCGAGTGAGTGAGGATAACTCCCCCTATCCCTTTCCTCATCCCCCAAAGGCCGGCAGCGCACCTGTGATGCCCCCGGAGTTGCGGGTGTCCGTGGGCGGCGGTAATCGCTTACCATCAGGCGATACATCTGCTCGTTTGCGACCTACTCCATAAAAATAGTAGTTAATCTCAGAAACTCCTGGTAAAAAGTGAAAAATTATATAGCCCGTTTATTGAAAAAGGCTATGCTACATCAGACTACGCTACGAGCAAAAGAAGTTAAACTTCAATGGGAAAAGTTGCAAAAATAGTGAAATGCTATTTTTTTTGAGAGATCAGAAAGAATTCCGTAGGTCAACTGTTATAATTAGTATTTGTGTATTTAGGGCCAGCTTTTCTGATAAAGTTTTAGATAGTTATCTGCCTTATAACACAACAAGCTTCTCTGTATGTTTGTTATCGCGATAGAAAGTGGCCAATGTCTTTTCTCAGAAATCACAGTAGCTCCATAACAAATTTTATTTAAATCGACGTAGTGATTAAAGCGTGACAGACGGACAGACAGAGTTACTTTCGAATTTATAATTTTATTAGTATAGATTTAACAGATAAAAGTACCTACAGATATATAGTTATCTGTCATATTTGTCTCCATCGCACACTTGTGAAATCAAGATCTGTAGTTATTTGGCAGATAAATTCAAAATAGTCTATCCAGCCAGTAATAAAACTGGCACTTAATGTTATCCTGTATTTGTAACGTAAGAAAAGATTTTTATAAAAAGAAAAGAATATTTAAAAAGGGCATCTGGTTTTTATTAAAAATCGTTACATTTTACATTGACAAAGGAAAAATGTGATTATTTGTAGGCAACAGTTTTGTAAAGAAAAGCAACATGTGAAGAAAATACCTTTTGCGGACTATAACGAAAAGGCAGATTTTTATTGAAATATTCCGAGATCCTTCTCTTTTTGAAAGAAAAATTTTCTTATAAATACACACAACCTACTTGTGGAATAACTATTTATTATTATATAAAACTTTTCGATCCGTTTTATTTTGACCTCTGAACCTTTTATTTGGTAAACAGAATGTTTAAATTTCGAAATAGTTTTTTTTCTTTGGAATGTTTTAAGTACTAGTTTAAAATCTTTTTAGTGATGGTAACTTAATATCTTTTTTTTAGTCTGCGTTTAATAACTGTTTTTAATAAATATCGTATTAAATATTGATGAGTACTTTCTATAACTATATTATTGAAATAAAATTAGGTATTATAAATAGCGACAGTAGTACATTTCTGCTATTTCATCATCTTCAATAGCTTTTTAGAGTCTGCTGCTGGCTATGTCCAGCTCTCTTTAGGAAAGGTGGTTGTGGCCTATTTAATTTATCTATTGTTTACATTTGATTTTTATTTTTAACAAACTAACAGTTTTGTTTTTGTTTTAATTTACAGTAAACTGTATGAAGAATAATAATAGTTCACTATAACTAAATAAAAATTACCCAAAAAAAATAAGGCTATTAATATTATATGTGACTTTACTCGTATATTAACTACTTTTATTAATGTAGAAAATTGTTTAAAAGAGTAATTTAGAGTAAAAGTTAAATATAGATTTTTTTGCATCATATTTTTTTAAAACTATACGTAATGAAAATAGAGAATGAAATAAAAAAAGTGAATGCGTTTTTTAAAGCTAAATTCTCTACCATTACAACTTAAAGGCCTTATCACTTTTGCCTAATTCAGAACTACGAGTAATACGATAGAATGCCTATTTTTTTTTTATTTTTATTAAAATTTCTCAATATTCTTTCTTTAAAACTTCTATGTTTAACATAATCATAATGACTGTTGTCTATGTGGAACCTATTTTCAGCGGTAAGCGACATTATTGGGGTACCGACGGCATTTGTTGCAAAATATCATTGAGGGCTTGACTTACTAAGCTGTTTTTAGGGTTAATGAGTTTTGAATCACTGCTTTTACAGGGTTGTATAGTGACCTAAGCGCTTTTATTATATTAACTATTAACAAAGGGTCAATTTGATGAATTTATTTTTGAATAGTCGATATATAATTAATAAATTGACATGCACAAAGATGATTTTGGAAAAAAGCATTATTTTTAATTAACATTTATTTTGCGGCTTTTCTGTATTTTATTCTTACTATATTTGATAAATATTTTTAATTTACTTTCTTTATAGGAATATGATGTATCTTATAGGGATTTCAAATATCGAAAAGTACTTACAGTGTTTCAGTGTGAATTCAACAAAATTATTTCTTCATGGATTTTATCTGAATATAAGTTATATAATATTCTCATATATTTTGATACTTAATAAAATAGTTTTAAAATGCAATTAATTATTTGGGTAGTTATTTATAAATAAAAGTAACGAAACTAGTTTTAAAAATACCTACAGCCTATAAGACTAAATTCTCATTCAATTAAACAACTTTTTATACTTCACGAAACTTTTACGAACTTTAAAAGTTTAAGCAACTCATATAGAAAACTGTTTCTGTGGTCCCTAAATGAGTTAAAAGTACTTTATATAGTTTCACTGCGATAGACTATGATAAGTTATGCTGGGGTGCATTCGGCTGCGTCCGCATAGCACAGAGGTACCGCGGCAACTGCTTGGCCGGCCGTGGGTCGTCGTCGTTGACGTCCAAGCATTTCTTCAGCGGCGCGACCGCGCATGCGTGCACAAACTCCGCCCACCAAAACTTTTTCCTCCGCAAGTATCCGATCTTTTCATCTAAACTTTTCTATTTTTCCCCTTTGAACTAAAGGGATATTAAAAAGTTTTAATTAATTGCTTTTGTGTTAAGCTGTTGACTGTTTTGTTATACAGTTCGGTTACACAGCGTTTTGAACGGTGAATCAATTTTGTTTACGATCTGGCTGAAATTATGAGTAAATAATATATTATTTAATGGCATGTAATATGTAATAAAATATGTTATTATAATTGAACACAGTTATGTACCAATCCAATATATGTAAAACATAAAGCGTGTACTTGTAAGTTTATAGGTATTCTTGGAATATTTAAATTTGAATTACGTACAATAATCATCAATCTATGAAGTTTCTAGGACTAATCGTTGTTTAGGGTCCCGTTGAAAAATACCTTTAGATACATGATAATTTTCATGTTCGTCTGTGTGTCTATCCATTGAAATCTGCTAACCCAGAAATATGGAATTGGTAACAAAAAAATAAATTTACAAACACTCTTTTTTTTAAATATTAATTTACTTTAAACGTCTAAATATATTTTTTTAAAAAGACGCATTACAAAATACTTACAAATTGTATGAAAAGATAACTAATTAAATAAATCCGAATAATCTACCGCCACCTATCTGCGGTACGATTTCGATCTTGCGTAAATAGTCACAACATCAACGGAACAGGGAAACAAAAGGCTTTATTATCCTCATCCAGCCAGCTACTTCCAAATTTACTGAAACGTAAAACAGTAAGTATTGCAGTCTGTCCGCTATCTAACTAATGCTTCAATGAAAACAAAACGAAACAGGGGAAATTACTTTATTTCAAGAGTTTAACAGTTGCTGGAAAAAGGAGCTGCACGCAACGTGTTGTTTATTGCACGCAAAGTGCAAGCAAATTTGTTGGTTTAAATTAGCTTGCACTTTCAGTGCAACGTGGCTTAACATCGAAAAAACCCATTTACCATTCAACGTATATTTTTAACATTCATTGAAAATTGTTCAAGGGAAAATCTGTTTCGTTACTATTTTGTAATCGTATAAAAAATATATTCGACATTTATATGATTAGTGATCGAATTTAATCATAACATTTGTTAGTAATTAGATATAGAAAATGTTTTATAATGATAACTATCGCACTAGAAATCTATCTTTTATACCCTAGACTTAACTAAATATCCATAAAATGCAAACAAAGAACACCCAGACACAGAACAACAATTTCTGGACCACGACACTCTACAGTGAGAAGCGGCACGACGAACGCTTAAAACAGTACGCCATTAGTGTATTTAAATTACTTTTTTTTTATAGCAGATGAAGTAATACATTAAACATAATCAGACTATTTAGGTCACTCTTTTGTGAACTATCGATATTTGGTACTCATTTGATTCTCTGTATTTGCGGTAAGGTTCCAACGACTGGGTTAAGAATTTGTAAAATTCTGGAGTGAATTTTACTAGCCACTTTGATTCGATAGTAGGTTCTCCTCACGTATAATACTTCTTCGCCCGCATTCGCTAGTGTATATCACAGTAGTAACAAAGATTTTTTGTTCATTTGAAGATTTGCTAATTTGTACCTCTCTTGTGAGAGAAATAAAGATTTATTATTATTATTGTCTAGATTTCATTTATATATACATATTAATTACATTGTTAAATACATAAAAAGATAAAAAATAACATATATTTAAAAATATAAAAAATAGTAGGCCACCGACTTCGGGTACAGGGACCAAGAAACCGGTGGTTAGGGCTCCCTCCAGGAACCTCCTCACTATGCGTGCCGTGTCAAGAAGGACTGCCTTCTGTATCAGACCCTTGATCCAGCCTTCTAACGTGAGCCTCTTAAGGTGTTGGTCGAGGCTCTTGGCTATCAATCCGTGAGCAGATACGACTATCGGAACAATTATTACCGAATCCACATTCCACATATCGACAATCTCGTGAGATAAATCCAAATATTTTATTTGTTTTTCTTTTTCGACTTTCACGAGATTCTCGTCATGAGGAACGGCGATATCGATAATTATTGCGCGGCGCTGTAATCGATCTATCACCACAATATCAGGCTTATTGGCAACAATAGTCCTGTCTATAATTTAATATTATTATTATTTCAGCACAATCACATAGAGCCAGTTTCACAACTTACTGATGATGACTAATGTGAACTCAGCTGCTAGATAACCATCGGTTTCACAAGATAAAGACATATATGTCAGATATACATAAACAATTCATCAACTTTTATCTGTTAACTAGTTTTATATGGCAGATAACTACCTGAAACTTTAGCAGGAAACTTTTGAAGTATCCTTAAGAGTTAAACAAATATTTTTAATCGGTGATTTGGGTGATAACCACTCTCCATACTCTATCAAATTCAGAATCGGACATTCGTGTGTCAAAAAATATTAATCATAATATATAGATAAATAAATTATCATGTTTGAGTTATCATGTTAGTAAAGCAGTGTTGTATTATGGGATTATTATTATCTATTGCGTGCATGAAGTTGTCAAAGTAACGCATTTAAAAATTATGATATTTTCCGTAAAATCGATGATCGATCGATCGATGATTACGAAACCTGGTAAACTGAGGCCAATTATTTAATGTTAAAGACTTTTGTTGCGCAATGCAGGGTCAGTAGTGCGTACATAGTTCAATTCATCTTCGCTAGATGTCGTTGTAACATGTTTTGTTGTATATTTGAACCACCAATCAAAAGTGAAATTTTCAATTCAACTTACTATGATTTCCATGTCAACGGGTCACCTGATGATAATAAACTAACATTAACCATGGAAACCTGAAGCTTGTAAATCACTTGAGTATTACTGAAAGCTATTGCTTCTGTTAACTACTGCTGCTGGCTGAAATTTGGTAACTGGTAACTGTTTTACTACTAGATTCCATAAAAAAAAGAAAAAAATACAAGATCTTAGTTTACCTTAACTCTATCTATAGTAACTTATTAAATGAAAATATTGAATATTAGGTCTTTACCTATGAAATTGCCGTTTTGTATGCAATAAGTGAAAGTACTTATTTTTTAAAACTTTTTTATTTCTGTTATTCGAAGTAATCAGCCAAGCAATCGACGCATCTTTGCCAACGCATTGGCAGTTTATTGATGCCCTTCTTGTAAAAATCAGCTGGACGGGAGGCAACAAACTCTTCAAATGCATTTTGTACTGCCTCTCGGGAATTGAATTTTTTACCCACTAAAAAGTTGTCTAAATTTTGGAAAAAGTAATAGTCGGTAGGTGCAAGGTCTGATGAGTATGCCGGATGAGGGAGAGCTTCCAACCCCAGCTCTTGCAGCTTGGAGACTGTCTGTTGCGCAGTATGGGGTCGCGCGTTGTCGTGAAGGAGCAGTGGGGACGACCGATTGACCAAAGCTGGTTGCAGATGTGCAAGCTTCTCCATCATTCTCTCCAGTTCTTCACAGTACACATCTGCATTAATGCTCATGCCGTTTTGTAAAAAGCTGTGGTGAATCACACCCGCACTAGACCACCAAACAGTGACCATCACCTTTTTAGGGGTCATTTTTGGTTTAGGGCATTGCTTTGGTGCTGAACCAGGGTCTAACCAACTTGCTGAGCGCTTTCGATTGTCGAACAGAATCCATTTTTCGTCGCACGTAACTATTCGTTTCAAAATTCCTTCATTTCTTTGCCTGTTGAGCAGCGAAAGGCAGGTCTCGACGCGTACGTTGCGCTGGCGATCGTTAAGGTCGTGGGGCACCCATCTATCAAGCTTTTTTACCTTGCCAATTTGTCGCAAATGGATCAATATTGTTTTGATGCTTACATTAAAAGCTGCTGCTAGCTCAGCTGTAGATTGAGTTTCGTCAGCATCCACAATCGCCTTTAATTCATTATTGTTAACCAAAGTCTTCGGACGACCACGAGCTTCATTTTTCAAGTCAAAATTTCCAGAACGGAACCGGGAAAACCAATAAAGGGTTGTGCGTTCGTTTGTACAGTTCTCTCCGTAAACGTTTTTGATGTTACGTGCCGTTTGTGTCGCGTTGGTGCCACGACGGAACTCATATTCCAGAATTACACGATTTTTTAAAGTATCCATTATGACGAAAAATGTTCAAATGTAATGAAAATACAACGCTAATCAAAAAACAAAAGACTGAGTTTGTAAATAGAATGTCATGGTTTTAAAACAAAATTAATTTGAATTTAGAATACAGAGCTATTACAAACTTTTTTTTATTTGAAATGACCAGTACTGAAGAAACGCAATTTCATAGGTGAAGACCTATTATAATTACTGAAATGTCTTCAAATAAGTGAAATTGAAGTGTCTGTTTGTACTTTAAAATTAACAGCTTTTCACTATACGCAATATAAAATTATATGTGAAAGTAAACATGGTACTTACATCCTAATTTTTAATTTTTACTTATCTCTGTCTGTTTGTTCCAGCTAATCTCAAAAAATGCGGATTTCACTTACAGACAGCTGGTGTTAGATGTAACTTGATCTACTTTTTTTAAAATAAGTTTACGCAAAAACAAAATTAAAACCAATGAAATAATAAAGAACATCCGATTCAAAAGCAACAAAAACCGCACGTAATTTCACGAAACGTAGCTAATGACGTAATTACTGAAATCATCGTATTTAACCACTTCGTGTTTACTGCGTTGACATAGTTTTGGCCAAAATGTAATTATACCAATTTTAAACCAATTTTTGACCATTTTATTACAGCAACTAGTAGGGTAGCCAGGACCCAAAAAGTGGATACAGTCAGTTTATAATATCCACATTGTTCAAATTGCCCATAAACCTTCATAATAATACTATTCATATTGTATTCAAATAGAATATTGCATATATGGCAGGACGTCACTGATTTTATAACAACGGATTGACTGATTTACATTGTTTATTCATTAAGTAATAAAATTGGGGTTTCCCAAACACTGTACTGATTAAAACAAGAATTAGTTTATGGTTCACGTAATATCCAGCAGTTTGCACAGGCTTGGAAGTCATTATTCCAAAATTCACTAAAAAACTTTTAGAGCAAATGTATTGTAACACTGCTTAGTGCTTATGTAAAATAAATCTACACCACTCGAGACATACTTATTTAAAAAATATTCATATAAAAGTTAAATGTGAATCCTAATAACACGGTTAAAAGTTAAAATTGTGTAGGAATGGAAATAAAGGTCCCTGTCAATACTAAACATAGAACCGATAGAGAAAAATATTAATGAAAACGGTATTTAAGTATTCTTTTTTTAGGTATAAGCGTGACAGAGTGACTCTACTCTACCTAATGGAAAGCATGATCAGAATCCAAGAGTGGTGTCCACCATACTCATTGCGAATGCCGACAATGCAACATGACGACCTACACTATAGCGGCCCATTGAGATGCGTCTTCATCATTGGGCCTCCGGTCTCGCACTCACCAACGAAACACGATGTTTTCTTTTAATATAATAGTGGGCAAACGAGCAGACGAATCGCCTGATGGTAAGTGATTACTGTCGCCCATGGACATTCACAACACCAGAGGCGTCACAAGTGCGTTGCCGACATTTGAGAGAAAAGGAGAGGGGTGGGGGGTGGGTAATCATATTGCATTTTTCTTCTGTGAGAGGGTAGTACCGCCCTTTTCAATCCTGCCCGTTTGTGATGAAATCAGTGTGGCTCTACGACCTTCTTGAACCTTCTTATTTGTCATAAGCGGTGTGCACACTATATACACAAACCAGATTTAAACTATCTACTTCCAATCCGATAGCGTTAAATCATTAATGTTATTAACCTTCAGATTGTGGTTACGTTCTTGTGTTAAAAATTTTTATATAAGGCGGACTTCATACCATAAGCATTGTATAACAGACATAGTATAACATTATATACATAACAATTATTAATTAACAGAAGTAAAAATTCGAGTGCAAAAAGGCAATTTAAAAATAATACACTACAAGTATAGAAACTTAGGTTTTTTAGATGCATAAAGCAATACCTTAACTATTAAAAACCTTTCAGGTATTTGAAAGAAACGAAGTAGTAAAGCATAACCTTTCGTTATTAAAACCGCAGTTGGGTAAAAAAGATCAGAAAGACAGTAATATCATAACTCATATCAGTATACAGCGTTATTTGATACACAAATATCATCAATCATAGATACTTAATAATTATCAAGTTTACAATGAACTAAATAATCTCATTTGATTAATTATTTTGAGTCAACACTTTTGCCTGTAATAAAACGTTTAAAAGCTGAGGTACTTGCTCAGTTACTGGTTAAGTCGGCACAATGAAGTCGATTTTAATTTTCTGTTTGTCGTTATACTGCTACTGCTCTGCGTTATACGCTAAACATGAAATTTATGATGGGTAAGTATTTTATAAAATATTTTTTAATTTATCGACGTAAACAGTGTATGTTTTCATTAATAGTAATTTCTTATTTCCAACACTGAATAGGTAAAAGGATTATCATTTAAGTAAATAGTGAAAGTGCAAATTAGATCGTTTAATGTGTAATGGACTAATTTTGTAAACATTTAAATTAAACTACTCAGTTAAATAAGTACATGTATAAGCAAAATTTTGCTTAAAGATGACCATCTTTAGACACCACAGATCGCTTTGAGTTTTTAAATCCTACACAAAGCAACTACATATTTTTGTATACAGAGTAGCTATTGCCCGCGACTCCTTCCGCGTCTTTGTCGGATTTCGCAGTTTTTATCTTCGGTCTAATAAATACGGAAAAATAATTTTCAAAACCTGTTTAATAGAACTAGAAGTTACCCCTTACAACCTTTATCTCTTTATAATGTTAGTATAGATTTTATTTAATGACACAAAATTAAACATATGTGAATTCTCTGGCCACTGAACTAGTGTACACGCTCTACACTTTATGGGTTCTGGTATATCAATCAGAAAAATCATAAACAAGGAAAGAAAAAACAAAAAAAAAATAGTATAGAAACCACACAACTGGTTCGTGTTTCATTTCATTTGTGTGCGCGTGCATCTGTGTGTGTAATTGTGTGTGCAGTAATTCTATATGTGTGTGCTTATGTAGACTAATTACCCGACCACTTATCCAGTTATATACAATTAATATTATAATTGCAATGAAAATTATTTATTTTGAGTATTTAGATGGTTAGGTAGATAGATTTATATGTATCAAATCTAGAGTCAAATATTATGACGAGAAAAAGATAGTTTAAAACCAATAGCCAAAAATGGAGATGCTGCTTTAGGTGGATTCCATTACCACAAACTTTCTATTATGCTTTATAACCAAAATCTTAGTACACATCATACCTACTCACCGTTACAGATAACAAAAACCTTCTCAGTCTTAATCCATACCTATATCTGTCTGTGTGTCCCACTTTCACGGCCAAGCCGCTGCACCGATTTCATTGAAATTTGACATAGAGATACTTTAATTCTTGAGGAAGGACATAAACTACTCTTTGCTCCAAAAACCGACAAAACGCGCGTAAAAGCTAGTAGTAAATAAATGGTCTATTCTATTATTCTCTTTAATATATGCGTCTAACTATTGTCATGAAGATGTATCTAAATCAATCCACTATGTTTATTTGAAGGAAACTGAATCACATATATCAGGAACGTGACCACTATTTCTGTTACACTAAACCTTTTAACGCTTATCGAGCACTACAGCTATCTTTTTCTATAAACTCGAAATATAAGTAGGTTCTCTTAAAAAGTGACTCAGACTTAAATTGATTTCTACTAGAAATAGACAATGATTTCCAAATTATGTAACTTTAAAAAGACTAAGTTTTTCCGTTCCACTCTTCACTTCACTTTCCCTTCAACAGGCTAGGTTATGATTGTGGATTATTATCAGAATATTACAAGAAACAATTGATAACCAATATATTTGTTTTCAGATACGTTGTTTACGAAGTATACCCAAAGAGCGTAGAAGATATTCAGGTACTTAATGATGTAGTCAACGAATTGGAGTTAGACATTTGGACATACTCTAACTTAGACAACCCAGGATCAGTTTTTGTATCAGAACCTAAAAAAGAACCGTTTGAAAATGCTATGAAATCTGCTGGAATACCATGCGAGGCTACCGTACAAAACGTCAGAGAGTAAGTTTTTTTTTAAAGACAACGCATCTATTTGAAGAAATCCTGTATCGTGAGTGACTTTATTCAAACTTACTTGAAACAGACACAAAGAGCACCTAGATTCTGAACAACAGTTTATGAATCACACAAAATTATTTCACATGTGTGGTTTGAGCCCACAGCACTCAGCGCAGTAGAAAACAGCGTGCCGACCAGTTTAAAGCACTACGCCAAACGTGCAGTCTCGCAGTAGTTATTCTCATATATCGTAAATAAGTATTTTGATTGAGTAAAATATAATCATATTACCCACGATCGTCGTTGTACCTTTATATCAAGAACCGCGCGTAACACCATGGGGCGCGGCTAGTCTAGAATAAAAGTAACCTATATTAATCCTTATATCATTAACTACCTATTAATAAGGCAGTCCCGTCAAAATGGGTTCAGCTGTTCCAGGGATTGGGCGGAACAAACAAGAGATATATATTTAAAAAAAATACTGTTTTTAACTAAGAACCGTATATACTTCTAAATGCTTTTAGAGAAACATTGTTAATATGAAGTTACAAACACATTTTAATTTTATTCATTTGCATAGATGTACAGATTGACGAGGTTTTAAATGTTTATATTTATATCGAACTAGTCGTTGTCAGATATGTTAGTTAATACGATAACGCCTCAAATCATCCTTGGTTTATACTGGTTATCTGATATAAATTAATAGTATTAAATAGGATTATATGTAATTAAACTTATTGGGAAATAGGGACCGGTTGCAGGTTAAAGTGCAATATACGTTTACAGGTATATATGTCTTGATAAAGCAAGCAAGTATTCGATACTAAAATTATAATAAATAAACAATTGTAACATCTTTAATTTTTTATGATAGGTTCGATTTATTGGTCGGAGGATCCTTCCTTAGGGTTTTTTTTTAAAAGACAACTCCCTCATAAGGAATATACATCCTGTGTCGCGGGGGACTTTACAAACATTAACGTAACGGACACAAAGAACACCCAGACTCAGGACAACATTTTGTGGATCACACAAAGTGATGTGTCACGTGAATTTGAACCCACGGCACTTGGCGCAGTAGCAAGCGGTGTAGTGACCGCTTAAACCACTAGGCCAACCGTGCAGCCTTTTTTTTTATTATATAGGGGTCAAACGAGCAGACGTATCGCCTGATGGTAAGCGATTACCGCCGCCCATGGACACCCGCAACACCAGAGGCGTTACAAGTGCGTTGCCGGCCTTTTAGGAAGGAGTACGCTCTTTTCTTGAAGGTTTGAAGGTCGTATTGGTCCGGGAACACCGCAGGCGACAGCTCATTCCACAGTTTTGCTGGCCAGTGTCAAATAGTAGACTGAAACCTTTTTTCTTAGGTCTCTATCCATCAGATTATTAGTGATAGTATTGTTGTATGACCATCATCTTCTTTAAGGCTTCTGGAATTAGAAGATCAACAATTAGTAGCTGCCGCCTCAACGAGAAACATCGGGTCTCGTCTTTCACTTGATCAAATATATACGTTTGCACAGGTAAAAACAACGTTTGAATTTATAATGAATCGTTAAAAATATTATATGCTTCCACATATTTATTGTAAAAATAAATAAATGTAAAAATAAGTGCGAATCGAATTTCCGCAGCGAGGGTTCCAGTACTTTCTTATTGTGTTTACTGAGAACGGAAAAAAGAAAAAGTTTTAAAAGCTACACAGTAAATGTAATACCGATATATTATTTAATGTTATTATTCATTATTGTCAGGCTGATAAAAAGATCTTTTAGTTAAAAAAATATTTAATCTGTCGAAAGACAAAAACAAAATGATTAAAAAAATCACGAATGGCTACAATTTGTTTTAATATGTCTATAATATCTAACAGAAATGGAAAAGCAAAAATAAAAGATACAGATAAGATAAAAACAAAATTCATCATTCATCAGCGTTCTTTCCGTTGATTTGAAAAGGTTACACTTTGGAGCCCGGAGATCACATCTAGAATGTCACCCTTTACGACGTCAAGCCAGCACATCTTAGGCACTCTTGAAACTATTTCATTTATTTCAAACATTCCATTACACTAATCACCAATTTTAACGCATTGCAAACTGTTTAAATCTTACTTACCCTATTATGTAACTAATATTTAATGACGATAGAATAATAATTACTCATTAAAAACAATGGTAAAAATAGATGAGAGAAAGGAAAGTTTCAAACTACAAAGTTTTTTTAATAATTTTGAGTTTTCTTGGTTCTGTTTAAAGGTTACTAACTACTTGGCTGACATTGCTAGGAGATTCCCCAGAGTTACCAGGCTTGTCAATGGAGGAAATAGTGTTCAAGGTCGATCCATTCAATACCTGGAGATTTCCACCACAGGAGGTATCCAGGTAAATCATTAAATGTGTATATTTTTAAACAACATCTCTATGTCGTAAAAAGTTATATACCTCCGTATTAAATAGAGGAAATTAAAAGTTCTCAACTTAGTACAGGTAAATGATTATCTATTTTTTAGAATTCACGAAAACCTATCATCATGCTGCAATCCCTCCTGCATGCCCGTGAGTGGGTGACTCTGCCGCCAAGTCTTTACGCCATTCAGAAGTTAGTAGTTGATGTGACCGAATCTGATTTGTTGAATAACTATGACTGGATCGTTATGCCTGTCGCCAACCCTGATGGATACGAATGGTCGCGTACAAATGTGAGTACATTTACAGAATTTTACAATTTGTATAAAAAAATACGAGTAGTTCAAACAATAACACTCGAAAAGCAAATATGATATATGTAGTGTAGTGAAATGTTTTTCATTACCTCAAAGTATCAGATATACGGTTATCAGCATGATTCAACGTGGATATTAGTTAAACATTGCGTTCTCTTTTTAGGCACGATTCTGGCGTAAAAATCGTCGATCCGGCCTGGTGACCGGCAATGTCTGTCTTGGAGTCGACCTCAACCGAAACTTTAACGTAAACTGGGGTACAGCATCAAGCTCAAGTGTGTGTTCGGATACATTCCACGGAAGAGGAGCACACTCTGAACCTGAAACCCAAGCTGTCGTTAATGTTCTAAACAGATACAGAGGACGCATAGCCATGTATATAGATTTGCATAGTGCTGGCAGCATGATTTTGTATGGTTGGGGTAATGGAACCCTTGTTCCTAATGCTTTATCGCTCAACGTAGGAGGTGTTAGGATGGCACAAGCTATCGATGCAGTAAAGTGGGCTCAAAAGCCTAACTACAGAGTTGGGAACATTGTCTCTATCTTACGATACACAGCTTCTGGTGGATCTAGTGATTTTGCACAATTAACTGGAATCCCATTCTCTTACACTTATGAATTACCAGCAAGGTTACGTTCTTCTGGAACAAATGTCTTCTTAGTAGATCCGGCCTTCATTAGACAAGCAGCGATCGAAACCTGGGCAGGCATTGTAGCTGGTGCGAGACATGTTGTGAATCAAATATGAACATAGACTCTCATAGAGTTCTGAGTCAATATTTTTAATGAAATAAAGCGTTTGCACTGTTTTTGTATTTATTTCTTTATTATTATTTACATTTACACTTGCTTCAAACGATGACAAAAAAAGATAACTTAATATTTAAGATTGTCAATGTTGTTTATGCACTTTAGTAGAATAAGTGCAGTAAGTGAAATTTTTATAACTTTAACTGCCCGTTCTTAACAATTTGCAGTAGTGTAAAGAAAATAAAATTCTGGTTTAATTGAAAACTAATAGTTTGATAGTAGTACATGACAATACATAGAATGAAATATGTTATTTACATTGAAATACATCTGCTGAATATAGTATTAATTCAATAAATCTTACACGTGGATAATATAAACGATATCTTTTTTTCGTAGTATCAGACTTGAAAATTGAACAAATAGAATTCCGCGAAAAACAATGTTAGGTACCTACATGATGTCATGACGGTTTTAGAAGTCTATTTTTTAAGCTATGAAGTAATTTTATTCCGAAAAGAAATCCTAAAGGCCGTGAAAAACTGACGATCGTTCTACATACCTTGCTTCATATTTCCGTTATCTGTCCTCTAACCATGACAGAAATCTTCGTTCAGAAAATAATCTACTCCTCTTATGTCCTTCCCACAATTCAGATTTCATGAACTCTTCATTCTTTGTCCAAGCGGTACTACTCTGGAATGCTCTCCCACTTGAAATCAGGATGTCCACAAACCGTCTTATGTTCAAAAAGAAGGTACATGACCTCCTTCTCAGTAAATATTCAGAAATTTCTAATTGATAGTGGCTTCACCTCATATTCGGATCATCATCGTGTACGAACGTAGTGTATTTGTATAAGTATATTTTATATATGTATTTATTGCGTGTGTATTCATTATAATATATATGTACCTCTGTGCACCACCTACTTTACTAGATCTCTACACCACCCTAAGGTTGACTGGAAGAGAATGCCATGGGCATTAAGTCCGCCAATGTACAAATGTGCATGAAGTTTTAAATAAATAAATAATATGTCAGGACCCTTTTCAAACAATACAGATATTTAACTTCTGTGGGAAACCGTAGAATTTAGTACTTGTAATATTTTTTTATAATACTCTCCACATTACATTGTATGTACTCATTTCAAAACACACCCCAACAGCACTTAGGCAAAAGATATCATATAATGTTTTATGTTTCCTAAAAATTATATTCGTTGCGTCCGGCACAGTGCCATCAGATAAACCTAACAACCGCAATGCTTTGTACGCTACAAAGTATTGTCCATAATATTTAACATTATACTTTTGGTTATCTACCACATTAGCTTTATAAGAGACCAGATAAGTGGATATAAAATGTCTCTCTTGCTTCGATATGTATGCACATCTTTTTTTTTACAACTCACGCATTAGCAATATACATCCTGTGTCGTGGGGCCCTAACAAACATAAATGAAATGGACACAGAGAACATTCAGACTTAGAACAACAATTTGTGGATGACACAAAATGTTGTCCCATATTGGATTTGAACATACAACAGTTGGCGCAGTAGAAAGCGGCGTGGCGACCGCTTAAACCACTAAGAAAACTGTGCAGTCAAAAGTAAATGTTTATTATGAACGATTTGATTAATGTACGGCAAAAAATTAACCGGCTCGACTGCAGTGAAAGCCACGCTCTAACAGGAACAATTTTTGAGGATTTTTTTCGTTTCGACTCGACTATGGCAAAGTCAAAAGGAATGGTAACGTTTTGAAAGTCTATATATGTTTCAACGTTATGACTAAACTAATTAACCAATTTTATTGAATGAGGTGTGAATAGATTCGTTATAATGGCTCAGGTAGAATATATGCCTCACCACAACCCTTAAATGTTTAATAAACTGTAAGTTTCCTTCACTAACGTTCATCAACAACTCATAACATTCTACTGCTCGGCTCGGGTCTCCTCTCAAGAGAGGGTTAAGGCTATGGCATATGTGTCCCCACGCTGGCCGAGTACGAGTTGGGGACTGGCAACACAACATTATGGCTACGAAATATGTTGAATGTTTTTCAGTCGCCCAAAGGCCTGCAATTAAACTTCTTGACTGTTATCTTATGACAACAACCGGGTTCGACTGCTTAACGTGTCCTCCAAATCACGGAGACGCTCATGATAAAATGCCACTAGCGGTCACCCTGTGGCCACTTCCATATACAGCGCAACAAGGAAACTACAACGCTATCTATCGAAGATACGTCGAACTATGGAATAACAAAAGAAACGAAAAAACTACCAATCCTGAACCGAATATTCCGGACAACTAACACACAGCGCCATTTAGTCCCAAGCTTGTGTTATGGGTAGGTACTAGACAGCTGATATGAATACATATACATATATACTTATTTTTTGTAAATACATACATATTATACATAGAAAATACTCAAACTTCGAAACAAATATTTGCAGATCATACAAACATTTAGTTCGACACGGGAATCGAACCCGAGACCTCGAGCACAGCAGTCGCATACACTACCACTGCGCCAACGAGTCAATAAATAAACCATTTGAAAGTAAACAAAATGAAAGCAGTTAAAACTATCTGTACTTCAACAATTGTAAAATTGGATTACTAACCAGAGATTCAACTCAAATTCCACCCCTCATAAAAGTTACATTGTGTAGAACACGAATAAGTTTTAATTTTTATTTCATACTAAATGTCGTAACCGATGTCCTGTATAATTTCCATAAAATGTGTTTGAATTTTACAAGTTTGTGAAAAAACGCACTCAATTGCAAATTTAAATATTCCAGCAACTTTCCCACTTCATCTCTAATTACCTTATTGATAATACTTTTTTATGGTGTAGGGGGTAAACGAGCAGACACATAGCCTGGAGGTAAACATTTGTGTTAATAACAGCAGTTCCCGGACCCCTCCCTTCTCAGGCGCAGAGAGGCACACCATGTGGTTTTAGTCGGTTCGATTCCGACACACCGCCCCGCCGCAAACCCCGGCGGGGTGACGGCCCGAGGGGGTTTCCACACGTAAAAAAATATATATATATATAATAACGATATACAAATATGTATACAAGGACCTATAAATATATATATATACAATGTTCCTGTGTTATTTCAATTAGTTATTCATCACATAATAATAAGAAATAGAGAGCAACTCCTCAAGATGGTCGATCAGACCGTAACACTCATAAAACCAGAATATTATTAATTTCCAAAAGTACTCCTTGTAACTTTACGCTAAATTGGCAAATCATCTAAACAAATTTAACCAACACCCAACCTCAATTAACAAGCTTTTATTCAAAGAAATAATTTAATTGATATCAAGTGATGTTCTTGAAACACTTGAAACAGTCATATTTCAAGGATTTCAAATAATTTCTTCAATAAATCTAATACGAACTTCAACTGTGGTAATCAAAAATCAATTACCTACCTACAACACTGTTTTGTTTTCAATTCTAAATATATTTTATTACTTACTTAGACAATGAGTACTTTATTCCACGAAATAGGTAGAAAGTTTTGCACGAAAATTTGAAGTAGAAGAGATCTTTGTTTGGTTTTTTAGTGTTCCATACCCAAGGGGTAAAATGTAGGGTCCCGCCCTACTATTAAGACTTCGCTGTCCGGCTGTCTGTATGTCCGTCCGTCTGTCACCAGGCTGTATTCCAAGAACCGTGATAGTTAGATAATTGAAATTTTCAGAGATGATGTATTTATTTCGCCGCTATAACAAGAAATACTAAAAAACAGAATAAAATATATATTTAAGGGGAGCCCCCCCCCCCATACACCAAAATCACCGGACCAGGGATCATGATAGGAAGGAAACACAATTCTTAAAAATTAAAGAAAAATATTAAAGACCAGCTTTAAAACTAACTGTCCTTGACAGTATTTTGAACTTATTTGACAGATAAAAAGATTTTGACCAAACAATTTTCTGATAGACAAATATGTCAGTATTATACTACATGTACTGGCCCGATTCAGTCATGAATGAGGGTATGGATATGATGTTTTACTTTTTCATATGTGATATAAGTAATTAAGGCGATTAGTGTGTTTATATATGTGTTTGTGTATATAATGTATGTGTGTGTACGTGTATATATATGTGTGTGTATATATATTATGTATATAATTATGTATGTATGTATGTATATATGTATGTGTGTGTGTGTAAGTGGAGATAGATGTGTATTTACCCGATAATATTCATAACTTAAATATTTATTTTGTTTTCTTTATTTTTGTTTTTTAATTAATTGCACCGTCAACTGCTACTGTCTCTCCGATACTTTTAATCCATCCTAAGGTTGCCTGGAAGAGATTGCTTTTGGCAATAAGGCCGCCCTTTGTACATTACAATAAATATTATTCATCTCTGTACTATCTTATAAATTTGTTAAACGGTGTACAAATAAAGAGTTTTCTATTCTATTCTATTCTATTCTTAGGCAGAATTTACTTATCATAGTAAAGTTTATTACAAAATATAACAGATAGTGTTATAAACGAACAAACATCACACTATGTAAACTCATTTACAACGAACTAACTCCATTCATACGAATAAGCTAATATAATCACGAATACCAACATCGTTTACACTAACAGATTATGAACCATATTTCCGTCGGTCATCATACTTGGTCGCGGTTCGATACCAGTGCAAAGCAAACAAAAGTTACAACATATTACTCTAACAGATTGCTTGCAAAGATATAGAGTTGCTAAATGGAAGAAACACATTGATGTTTTTTTTTTATTGAATAGGAGCAAACGAGCAGACGTATCGCCTGATGGTATGTGATCACCGCCGCCCATGGACACCCCCTCATATCAAAAGAGTCACAAGTGCGTTGCGGACCTTTTAAGGAGAAGTACTTAGTACTCATACAAAGTCATTAAAATTACTCTATAATATTTATTAACAATCTGTGTGGTGGCAGGTTAGGAATTCAGAATATACGCACTCGTATTCATCACGTGGGTGTCGGAAGAGGCGACTTAAGGAGCAATATAAGAAAGATAACATCACTGTAAAGAAAAGGCAATCTTGAAACAAGTCCTGTACCAACTCGACTGTCCAACGTGGTAGGAGGACTACAAAAGACTTTTGATGAACATTTATTTGAGGTTGGTCAAATTCCTTTACAAAATATTTCCGTGGGAGAGCCACGCTTCGGCATGAATGGGCCGGCTCGACCGAAGTAATACCACGGCCTCACAGAAAACCGGTGTGAAATAGCGCTTGCGCTGTGTTTCACCGAGTGAGTGAGGATACCGGAGGCCCATACCCCAACCTCTCCCCCATCCCTCTCCCCATCCCCCAAAGGTCGGCAACGCACTTGTGACGCCTGTGGTGTTGCGGGTGTCCATGGGCGGCGGTAATCGCTTACCATCAGGTGATACGACTGTTCGATTGCCCACTATTCAATAAAAAAAAAAGAAAACCCATAATTCTTAACGCTGCAATGGCTGGCATTAAAGTAGTTTGTTTCACCAGAACTCCCATATTTATAAATCGCAATGTATGGATATAAAATTGCAACCCTAATCATTAACAGGACTGAGTGAAGAAAATAATAACTAACTTTTGAACTATCAGGTTCCATAATATTTAAACATGTTTACGGAAATTAAAATTGCCTACGATAAATATATTCAGGTACTTTGAAACACCAACCTGTGACTACGACTTGTAAAACCTTTTTTTTTACGTTTGGATACCCCCTCGGACCCTCACCCCGCCGGGGTTTGCGGCGGGGCGGTGTGTCGGAATGGAATCGACTAAAACCACACGATGTGCCACTTTGCGCCTGAGAAGGGAGGGGTCCGGGAACTGCTGTTATCAACACGACCGGACCCCTCCCAGCGCCTGTCCGCACTAAAGCAGGCACCGTCTGCTGGTAGAATACTCATGACTTGTGAAACCTAGTCGTTTGACGGCATTTTTGTGGCAATTACAATAATATTGGTTATTATTTGTTTGGGTACCACTAAAACTAACATTAGGTAATGTTGTTGTCTCATCCAGTGAATATTTAATCATGGTTCTTTCTATGGGGTCGTAAATTGAATAAATAACTCTTTAGCTGTCATGACACTATGGCGGGTCACAATTTATCAAAAAATGATGCTATAGCACTCTTTAATGAAATATGTTGTGACGGTAATGTTAGTCGTTACAACAATTATAATTATTAACTTCAAGTCATTGTTTCATGAATACTCAATAACGGAATGTTCTCAATACGTATCTATAATATTACTAGCTAACCCACGCAACGTCATTTGCGTCTCATATTGCGCGTAGCGTGAAAATTTTTCCCCGTTTTTAAAACATTCTTCATTGGTGCTCCGCTCCTATTAGTAGTAGCGTGATGATATATAGCCTATGGCCGTCCTCGATAAAAGGACTATCCGATACTGAAATAATTTTTCAGATCGGACCAGCGGTTCCTAAGACTCGCGCGTTCAAACAAACAAACAAACTCTTCAGCTTTATTATTAGTATAGATAGATTGACTAAGTAGCTGAACCCTGCTGTGCTACCCACGGTACGACAATAACCTCAAGCAACGCCACGAGGTGAAGCTAGTATCTATATAAATTGTAGCCTACGTGTTATTCTGATGTATAAGCTATATTATTATTAAGTTTCATCAAAATCCAATCAGTAGTTTTTGCGTGAAAGAGCAACAAACATTCTCACTTACATACTCACAAACTTTCGCGTTTATAATATTAGTAGGATGACAACACCTTTTCCTTACTAAACTTTTGATAAGATGCGAATGAGTTATTATAGTTTTTCAAATAGAGATTGTAGACTGACATAGGTACTTTGGTTGCAAAGTTTTTTTACGAAGAACTTCAAACTTAGTTAGTTAGTAGGTTACGTATGAAACCTAACTAGATCCTTGCAATGTCGTGAGAGAAAATAGCATTTACCCAGGAAACTGTTGATTGAAGTAATAGTAACATATTAAATAATTAAATAAATATTTCGGACATCTAACACACAACACCATCTAGTCCCAAGCTAAGCAGAGCTTGTGTTATGAGTACTAGACAATTTATATAAATACATATATACTATTTTGTAAATACATACATATTATACATAGAAAACATTTTTGCAAGTCATACAAAGATCTGGTCCGACCCGGGTATCGAACTCGAGACCTCATGTACGGCAGTCGCATACGCTACCACTGCGCTAACGAGGTAGTCGAATTACTCTGAATACACATATGTGTAATATTGAACTGTGAATATAATTATATCGTTTTTATTACTATGTGAGACAAACCAGAGAAGTATGCAAATCTTACAATTCAGGAGAAAACAATCGCAGAACCTTTGCTGCAAGGTGTAACTTGAAGGGAAATTGAAAGTAAATTCTTTAGACTTTAAAATCTAAAATAATAAGTTTAAGGGCCAGTTCCTGCTAAAGATTCAAATAGAAATCTGCCATACAACCCCATTTAACATACAAAAGTTGCTGCATAGTTGTTGTTCTGACACTAGGTGTTATTTGTGTACGTTACATGTATATTTGTAAAATCCCCTACGACAGTTGTCTTTTAAAAAATAAAATAAAAGATAAGTTAACATCAGGGACTTGTTGAGCAAGGGGTGGAACTGAACCCCTCTTGAGGACAGCAACGGGAACATCAAGGTTCCCACACAGTAGGGGGGCATCTACAAACCATAGGGAGCCCGAGGTACGCCGACGTCTTCCTTTCTAGGGTGCACTTGGTTCCCCGGCTTCTAGTACCCGAGGCAGAGTGCGGTTTAATTCGGTTCGGGTTCAACTTGCCACGAGCACGATAGTATCCCGATGGATTTCCGCACAGAAAAAAAAACAAAAAAGGCGTGAAACTGACCCTAATTTTGCCATCATTTAATGTATCATCATGTTTAGTATCTTCGACTCATAAATAACTTATTATACAGCCAAATCATCTTAGCTTAGCTCACTTTGTAGCTTTTGAAATATAAAATAACAGCGTGTTTTTTCACATTGTCTAGTTAATTATAAGATTTAAGACATAATGTCTCCAAAAAACCGGCACATTTTTAAATCCGGCGAAACGGCTTTTGCTTGCGTTCATTTTATTCTACTCTAGGGATGTAATTTGGCTCTAATATTAGGCTTCTGTAGATCTTAAAAATATATGTAGTAGACTTATAAGCCGAGGTAGACTTTTTTTACTTCTAATATTATTTTAGGTTTTCTTTTAAAACGAGTTATTGCGAAAAAGATATAACTGTTTAAAACCATAATAACTATATCAGCATTTATTTTCAGGATATTATGCATTAAGCACAACGCACGTATCTCCTTCTGTCAACCTAACGTCGCGGTTACGATGGAGACAAATGGATTTGGGACAAGAGATAAATAAAACAGGTAAAAGAATAAAAAGAAAAGTATGCTTGTATTAAAATAAAACTCAGGCGGTATGTAAGAACTTTATGAATCAGTTTTTTCCAAATATTTACATTTGTTACGAGGATTGTTTTAAACAGAAAACTATATATATAATCCATTATCTAATGCATTCACTAGAGTAAGTCCATCAGCTGTCGCGACTGGCAAAGCATATCCATGGCGGAGTCACTCTACTTGTAACACAGGTTTGATCCTAGCACAATATCGTAGGCTTGTCGTGCCGTGGAGGGAACCACAGTCGTTTACCCCACTGTTTAATGTATTGTTGCAGTATTCATTTATGTAATCTGGTTGTAACTTTTTAATTAAATAAAGATTATTGTTGTACTGGTAAACACCGTATGGTATTAAATATACACGTACACGACACTAGAAGCAACAACACGAAAAGGATTAAGCGGAAAAAGAGGTCACCCAAACAATAGATGGATTGATGAAATAATAGCAATAGCGGGAAGAGACTAGAGAATAAAAGCAAAAAACAGGAAAACATGAAGTAAACTGGAGGAGGCCTATACCTAGAGTGGGGTTCCAGTAATAATTTATAACTAGTATTTAAATAGCTATAAGAAAAATAATGTTTTTTAAGGTTGTTGGAAATAAAAAGGCACATTATTATAAAGATCGTGTGATGACCGAGATAAAACTTTGTAGGACAAAATCCCTGCAAAGAGAACTTAAAACGAACACAACACTAACCAGTCTAGTCATCATGGTATAGCAGACCAAAACCTCCTTGCTAAGGAGAGGTATACGTCCGGCAGTGGACTGTTAAAGGGATGACTGATACACTGATGAAAAAATAAAAGAACGTTATTCAAGTTTACATCTAACAGTATTATTCCCATTACACCGCTGCCGGTTTCAATAAATAAATTGTAAGGTAAATGCACTTAACACGACCGAAAAATACAAACAAACTACGTACATCGTTGTGTACCAACCTATCAAACGGAACCATTATCCGTAGCTGATTGAATGTAAGCACAAACCAAAGATGGCGGTAACCAGCAAATAGGTTTTCCATCGGAAATTTTATTCAGCGCGAACTCTATTATAAGCGATTATTGATTCCGTGTTATTATGTGGCATTGAAAAGAGTTAATTTATTTGCCTCGATGTTAATGAGGTCAGCCAGTCATACTGAAGCTTGTACCTCCATATAAATTTATTATACAGAATGTGTTTTATTAACTTTATAGAATAAAAATGTTTATGGTGTTCAATAAATTTTTTCGGACATTTTTCGGACATCTATTTAACACATAACGCCATCTAGTCCCAAGCTAAGCAGTGCTTGTGTTATGGGTACTAGACAACTGATATAAATACTTATATATACTTTTTTTTTTGTAAATACATACATACTATACATAGAAAACACCCAAACTCCGAAACAAATATTTGTAGATTCCACAAACATTTGGTCCGACCCAGGATTTGAACCCGAGACCTCAAGCTTAGCAGTCGCATACGCGTACCACTACGCCACCGAGGCAAATTAGACCTAAGCGAGTAATAACAAGTAAATTACGAACTTACTTCATTGTTATGACTTTCTATAATATTCTAGTTGGTCCTTTAATAATAATAACCATTTATATCAAACCATCTAAATCCATATTTAAAGCATGCATACAATTTTAAATTTAAATTAAATTAAAACTTTAACTCCTATTATAATGCATAAATATATTTAACTACTTAAGTCTCTGGTCTTTGACATACTGTAATGGTAAAGCACACGTAAGTCTGCGTTTAGCATCCAACAAAAACAAAACAGCAGCGAAGACTGCAAAATTCTCGTTGCTCTGCTTTGCTGCTCTGTTGGGTCTCCGACTAAAACTAAATCTATTTAGCATTAGATAGGACACAATATCTGTTTTGTTATTCCATTTCTTTTTATATTTTGGGTGGCCTTACCACTTTTTTTTTAAACTTATGACAATGATATTTCTCGTGGTAAGAAGTCGTAGTCAGATATAATGCGTGGCAAAAATAACAGCCTGTATGATTCTGTTTCAAATAGATACGATCATAAACTACCATACGAATAAAACCGATAAAATGTGATTTCCATCAAGAAATTCAGAAGAGTATAAAACGTTCAATCCCGTTGAAATTTAGTTTGACGCCGTACATCCGCCCACTGTATGCATATAAAGCAATTTTCAATTTGCAGTCGCATCGGTCCCGTGTGGTACAAATAGTTCAATCGTTCCGTACAGCGCGGTTGGTCCACTGGTTCGTAACTACGTGCCGGAAAATTGACCCATGAGACATACGACCGATTGGTTCTGAATGCTTTAAATAAGAATTTTGTTTTAAGATATAAAATTGTAACTTAACAAAGTGCTTGAAAGAGGGGTATGGTACTAAACTATAATTTTTAGTTTAGCTATTCCCGAACTTATTATCAAAGTAGATTAGAATCAGCTTATAGTCCACAAATTAAGCGATTTCAATTTCTCTTTATCTGAATCCGATCTGGAGATAAGATATCAGGATGTCTACAAACCGCATGACATTTAGAACAAGAGTGCACGAACTTTTTCAAAGTGAACTGGCAGCACAGTATCAACGAGTGTATATATGAGTATTCTTTTTTTAATAATATTATATATGTCTATGTTTGTGTATATTGTGTATGTATTAATATATTTTGAAGTATAATTGTTTATGCTGGTTACATCTAATAAGGGTTTATCTATTATTTGCACAATTACTATTTTTCGAATTCTTATTGTCGAATTTTCCTTGCACCTACCGCATTATATTTCTGCAACACCTAAAGGTTTACTGGTAGATAATGCCTCATGGCATGGCAGGGCACAAACGTTGACACTTTTGTGTCTTCTGGCAGATACAGGATACCGATGAGTATTTGATTTCTATAGAATCGGTTTGAATTCATTCACTCTTGAGATAGATACTCCCAAACTTGAGATAGGTGAAGTTAGGTCTCGGGTAATCTTACTTGATGTAACAAGTGAACCCCGAAGTATCACTCTACGAGGAAGCCGAGACGTCCCATATGTGACAAAGCATGGCGCTCCCTCAACAAATTTACCAAAATGAATCATAGGTTGCTAGTAGCTACTGAAGAATCTTACATTTCTTAAATGACACAGACACATACACAAACTACAGAATACCTTTGTAGGTTGATATTTTACAATTTATCATTCCAGCAGTGGCTTCCCCTTCACGACATATATTCCCGACAAATAAAATGCTAAATTACTCATCGAGCTGCCGTGTACACTCTTCACGTAATTGCTTATCCATTCTACGTAAAAATCCTATGCATTTCAGATACGAATACTTTTTGTGATGTTAATAGGAAAACTGTAAATTCGTCCTATTGTCAAAAGTCGTTTTTAAAATAGAACACAATCAGTCAACTGAAGTCAGTCAACGAGTGAATAAATAAATAATGAAATATTGTTCAATTGGGTTCACTCAATCTAGGATAACGAGATTGAGAAATAGCTAATTGATACCGGCCATTTCGTGTATTGTATTTAATAAGTAATTTATGATTTTATTTGGTTCATAAAAGACTTTCACAGGTAAATGAAGTTTTAATATTTGCATTATTTTGTGGTATATTTATATGTTTATACTACCGAAAACATATTCAATAATCAATTCTCATAAGGCATAACAAAATGTTTAAATCTGGAACTCTAAATCCGTCGCCGTAACTATCTTACAGCAAAATGCTTACAGACTATGATAACAAACAGGAATAAAATAATTGATAATATACCTTTAACTGATTGGCTTATTTAAATTAGTCCTTCATGTCCTTCAGGTAGACCTGGAGGTCAGAACAAGGTAAATCGAAAATTGTTTTTACAATATATCTACAATGAAAATCAAAAAAGAAATGCAAAAAAAATATAAGAGACGGTAACAATATAGTCTAAATATTACATGAAAATATAAACCGAAGTCCTAGAACTCATAAATTGGTGAAAACGTTATCGATAAACCCAAAATTAGACCACGTCCTTTTCTCTTGAAACTTTACAGCTGATTTGCTACTTATTCATGCGTGCAACAATGTAAACACAAACTAGGAAAGCAGGTCGTGAGGATTATAAAGCAGTCCTTGAACAAACACTTTATTGTTCTATGTTGACAAAAAATGGCGCAAATTGTCTAACCGTACTGTCGCCCCTTTTATTCTGAGTGATGTGTACACATCTTTCAACAATCAGCATTCGTAAGTTGACAAGCTGTGTGGTAACAATTTAGTTGTAATAAAAATAAACACAACATTTATCGTGGACTTATTGTTAAGATTTTGTACAAGTAAATTATAATGCTACTTTCCTGACTTAGCATTACTTAATATAACTTACTTGTAGATAGTTCATAGATTTTAGATAAGGATATTTTTTTTTACTTAGATGAATACAATTAGATAAATAATGGCTAGCACTAGAATTATTCTTCTTCTTCAAGTGCAATCTCCACCACGGAGGTCGGCGACCACATCTCCTGTCTGTACATCTCCCCGTCTTCAGTCATGCCAATTAGTGCATCTGTGCTATCCACATACAACCAGTCTCTAATATTTTTAGTCCATGATGTTCGCCTTCTACCTCTTCTGCGCTTTCCTTAAATTTTTTTTAATTTAAATATTAGTCGTGTGAAGTTGTATTTATTAGGTATTTAATAAATATGCCGCTTTTCATTCTACTGTTTTGCTAATTACGTTTCTTTATAATATGTGATTTATCAAAAAAGATTTTTGACTTGAAGAATTTAGACTTCATAAGTCAAAATTCCAATTCAGTACGGTGTGTGAGTCAGATAATTATCAAACTAAGCACATACAAATTACATACATAAATTAAATAAACTAATAATCAATAATAATATAAACGCTAAATTATAAGGTTACGAAATATTTCTAAAACTAACATAGACAATCAAAACGTTAATATAACTTTAATAGCTTATATTTTAAAGCTATTTTAACCTCAGTTTTCCAAGACACTCGAAGAGAAATGGCGTCTGTTTTGATGAACGTAGTGGAAAATTGTCTTTGTGACAACTTGTTGCTATATCAGCCTTAAAATATCGAGTTCGTTTGCAACTACTCTAGTTGCCACTCCAGGGTTTATTTAAACTACTTATGAGCTTCTTGATATTTTATTTAATTACATAATTTTACAGCAGAATATTTACTTTAAGTTCTTACTAATATTTAAAGATGAAGAATTTGTTTGTTTGAATGAGATAATCTCAGGAACTATTGGTCTGATTTGAAAAATTCTTACAGTGTTAAATAGCCCATTTATCGAGGAAGACTATAACTTATATATCATTACGCTAAGATCAAAAGGAGCGGAGCACCGATGAAGAATGTTACAAAAACGCGGGAAAATTATCACGATACGGTAATAGGAGACACAAATGAGGTTGCGTGGGTTAGCTTTCTATATTTTTGGAGCTGAAGCCTTAAAGCGTTTAACAACAGTTGCTTCTGAAGCTCAGTCATACTGTAATAGACTTAAAGCCGACCCAACATAACTTGGGCAGAAGCCAGAAGAATATGTGATAATAACGCATACATCGTATCTACATGAAATCTATCATTTATGTGACATTCTCGTAAGAAAAAAAATTGTAGCTTAATGCACATTTGCGGCTTAACAAACATAAGGCGCTATTAAATAACAATTTTACAATGTTAAACAGACAAACATTCTCTCAACAATATAGTATAACGGTGATAAATCACAGAATGCAGTCTATATTTATGACGCATTTTTCAAAGTAAATCGCCTTTTAGAGAAAACCTCCGCATGTAATATAAATAGGAGAAAAGTGGAGCATGAACATTCATTATTTCTGTGAACGTAGTGTTAAATTGGGGTTGCGGTTGTATTTACCCAAAAATAAGACAATCAATCAACTTTTAAATTTTAATGTATGAATTCACAGTTAATTTACTTCTCTATTTATAAGATTTAACAGAGTGTAAACCCAGAAAGAAGCTGTTAAAATCTGACAGCAACTTAGAAAAAACTTTTTTTGCCTGTGTAGTTTCAGCAACCTATAAACCTTCAAGTATAAAAAGCAATCACAACTCCGAAGACCAGCAATGCGCTCGGTATGCTAAATTCCCTAGTACATTGTCTGTGCCTACATTTATAGGTAGGATAGGTGTCCATGCCCAACAGTCACTAAATCACCAGGGTACCTGTTGGACTTATATCATTAAAACCCTTACTTAATTTATTATATTACTTTTATTTATTTAATACTAAAGCAACTAAAAAAAACATCTTACAAATCAACGAAGTACATTGACATATAAAATTATCTAAATAATGTTTGCGAACGTACCTATTTTCAAAATTGCGCTTAAAATTATTGAATCGTCTTTTACTACAATGATTCATAAAAAAGTATGAAATATGTACAGAGCAGTGAACAGCGACAACTTCAAACCAATTATTCTCTGTTACCACACAGTATGATAAACAACCAACGCTTGCTGTTAAAGATAACAGGTAATGAATAGCGCACAAACGAAATAAATGTCCGTTTTATTGGCCAATTATTCGCTATTCAACAACCGCACAAGAGAGATCCATCGACAGCTATAACACCCATTGGACTGGAACCACAGGTATTATTTATGCATATACGTTATTATCATGTTAATAATATTTTATTTATTCATAGGTTACAGGTTTTTTGATTTACAAAAATGGTCTCATGCATAATGTTGGGGTCACATTATAGAATGATTATTATGATACAGTTGTCCATTTCGTGTAATGATTGATCAAATCATGATATGACCCAGTTAAATCCACAACGATTACACTTTTGGCTGAAGAACAGTTTAACGCACGAAATACAATTTTGCTTCATTTTTAATTCAAAATAATCAAACATTAATTCTGTTTAATCGATCAGTCATGTATTGTAGATTTGTTCATAAATGAAATGAAAGCCTTTTTCAAATTTGTAAAAACCAACCCGGCAGACATTAAACCTCTCCAAAAACTGTAATTATTAAACAAAGTATTTATACTGCAACTAATATTGTATGACTCAGCAATAACTGAAAATAATGACTATAGTTGACAAATTTAACATTAACATGATTGAATCATACAGCTTAGCTTAGGTATGTTTTTTATTAAAGCCGGTCCATTAAAAGGTATCTCGACAAACCTGCCCGTACCTTGAAGATGTCAAATTATAAACAGAACGAGGGTTGGAATTCTAAACGAGCTCACGTTCCTGCCAGCCAAAGATCGTGATAAAATGTAGCCACTCACTAGAGACGATGCTTAGCAAAATATTTAGAAGGCCATTTATTGACGTGGATGAATTTGTTTGGGTTACTACAAAAATAGATGTGTAATCTATTGAATGGAGGCAGATTGAAGAGAATATGAGGGGTATATTATTGTTTGTATTATATACGAATAATGTAAGTTTAATATAGTATGTAGGTAGTTACCTATTCTTTATGTCCGATGAAACTTGCACCCCAATAACGTAATGCAGCAAAAAGGTCCTCTCGAGTATAAAGCTCTAAGATATTTGTAAGGCGTTCCATATTGACACTAGAGATATTTAGACACCGACCTTGTGACCAAACATCAGCTACATATTTATAGAACTATGTGACCATATCAGGTATAGCAGACTTGTCTAACCATATTGCTACACCACGTGTCTTTTTTTACTACTAACTACAGGAGGAATTCCTTCCTTCTGCGAGGTGGAAGCAGCTTCAATGAACTACATAGCTCTTTACAGTATGACTTGTTCTGTACTACCCCGATCACGGTGACGACAGCTTTTCGAGACCATTTTTAATGTAAATGTTAGATGTGGTGCTCAAACTGTTAGTTGAAATATAACGTGATACGTTTTGTGACCTATACATATAAAAAAATTGGTTTATAATATTTTATATGTCTGATACATTATTTAGTTGCTAAAAGGAATGATGAATTTGCTTTGTATGTTCATTATCACTTTATTTTAATTATATTTTTGTTTCTTTTTCCGTTTTTCCATGACCTAGCACTTAGACCAGTGATATATGTTAGTAGCTATATAAGGAGGCTTGTTGCTAGCAACTTGATCTCACATTTGTATTATTAACCATATATTTATTAGATAGTATGTTTTTTTTTCAAAAATAAATAAATTTTCAGGTCATTATATAACCAGTAGGATGTTTTTTTTTATTGAATAGCGGGCAAACAAGCAGACGTATCACCTGATGGTAAGCGATTACCGCCGCCCATGGACACCCGCAACACCAGAGGCGTCACAAGTGCGTTGCCGGCCTTTGGAGGATGAGCACGGGAATAGGGGAAGGGGTTGTGGTGGTCCTCCGGTATCCTCACTCACTCTGTGAAACATTGCGCAGGCCCTATTCTGTGAGGCCGTGGTATCACTCCGGTCGAGCGAGAGACCCATTCATGCCGAAGCGTGGCTCTCCCACGGTATAAAGTAGGTTAAAAACACTTTTTAAAACCTTTAATATTACTTTTATTTATTTAAGCCTCCTACAATAACATTGCATGAGGCAAAATTAATGCCATAGGCATTTTCTTTCAGTCGACCTTTGGATGGTGCAAAGACTTTTATAATTTTCTTTCATTACTAGGTTACCTGTATTTATCTGTTGGACAAATTATCGCCTGTTTATTATTTGAACACATTCGACATTCAGGAGGAGAGCACACTCTCATAGCAAAGTTAAGTGCAATTTTAGCTCCTAAGTAAGTGTAGTAAATAACTCGTTATTTTCATGTATATGAATATATAGGCTATATATCATCACGCTGATACTAATAGGAGCGGAGCACCAATCAACAATGTTTAAAAAACGGGGAAAAATTTTCTCGCTTCGGGCAATAGAAGACGCAAACGAGGTTGCGTGGGTCAGCTAGTACTTGATAAAAATACGTTGTTAATCAATACGATTTAGACTGCCTCGTTGGTCTAGTGGTTAGCGTAAGCGACTGCAAATCAAGAGGTCTCGGGTTCAATTCCCGGGTCGGACTGCTGTTGGGTTTTTCCTACAAGAAATTCCTAATAGCAGCCCGGAGTATGGAAGATGGCGGTGTTTCCTGCCCGTGCTTCGGAGAGCACGTTAAGCCGTCGGTCCCGGTCGTCATGAACATCTATGGCAATCGTTATTCGGAAGTCAGTGCCCTCAAATATACTGACAACTAGTTCAACCTTCGAATTCAGTTCGCCCTCAGGGTTGCGGAGGTCAGATGCCAGTCGCTCTGTGTAAAAACTGATATTCAGGTAAAACCGGTTGAACTGGTAGCCGACCCCAAATATTGGGAATAATAAAGGCTAGGAAAATGATGATGAATCAATACGATTTATACGTTAATTTCAGAGTCGTATTCATTTAAATAAAATTGTAATTAACTATTAATCACGATGAGTCCCGATTACTATTATAATAACGATATTTCACTATATATATTATGATACCGTAATTGAAAAAATATGCTAGAACCATATTTCATTTGTTTTCAACCTATCATTTAACAGTACATCTTTAGTAACGTATAAGTAGATGAGAAAAGCTAAGAAACTTTTCTTTAAACGTTTCTCTGGCCTTGCCTTACCTTCGATACGACTTTAGTGTTTTAACAGCATAACATGAAATCATACATCAATATTAATAATATAAACCCACGGCTATCTTCCTTTAAGGTCCGATATGAGTTTTTATTCTGATACACCCCAAGAGCTTACTGTCGTTAAACCAGTCAAAAAACATTTCTGGTACTTCTCGACTGCCTATTCTTCAGAGCATTATCAATTTGATCAGAATATGTTCCTGTTGTGGACCCTGCTGACTATCCTACTACTGACAAACATACTTGTATTTTCTTGTCCTTCGATCCGCATTCATATTTTATACCTGCCGAACCACATCAGCATACCCTTTTCAATTTAAATCACGGCACACTCTTTCAAGTTCAATTGCTCTTCAATTTCTCCTTCTATCAACATATCTAACTCCCAGAATAATTTATTGCTACAATACTTCACCAGCTTTTTTAAGCGTGTAATAAACACACACGAAATTTCATGCATGTTTTACTTAATTTTCTTAGAAGTCCACCAACCACATCCAATATATATATATATTAAATATATATACATACAATATCAATTCGAGTAGATGCTTGGCTTATAAAAGTGGGCAAACCCGAATTCAACATGTAATTTAGAAAGCTGTTTTGCTCTGTATTTATACTTATGCTTCCCTTTGACGCTGCAGCAGATGGATCTCTGAAGACTACAAAGCCGGTGTGTTCGTTCGCTTGTAAATCTCAGTCAAACATGAACGTATTGTCAACTTGCACCTGAACCTGTTATCTCATAGTTAGGTATACGTTACGGTCCGACATGCCACCAGGAGGTGGTATCCGAGGGGATTTCAAAGGTACACGTTACGGAATGATGAATGATGTAATCATGTTTTCATCTGAATTGTTTCCACTTAATTTTGTACCATTTTTTCTAGATTTATTAAATGTCTTTGGTAAGTTTTATTCATTATAAATCTAGATGTTAATAATAAAAATAATACCTTTATTTCGGAAATGTGTACATAATGTGTTAGTATACAATAGACCTTAAGAACTATGTTAGTACTTGCAATTTACATAAATAATTGATTAAGGGACAGTAATTTCTGTCTGCAATGACAAATCAGGATACGGTTAGGACTACCACGCATCCTCTTCAGCAGTGAAGCCGCTCGCATTCACCTGATCGCTGCAAAATTATCTATATGTGCATTGGCGAACATGCCAGAGACGCTGCAGCACCGTGGCAGCCCCAACAGCATAGTAATACGTGAAGCAAAAATCTTTAACCCCTTTTTAAGAAAATTGTACTGACGGAGCAGTATAAAATTAAGTACAGTTAAATTTTATATAGAGGAGTGCATAAAACTAAGGAAAATAAATTATGGTCAACACACAACACGATTATGATAATGAATATTAAGGTTTGTCTGGAAGAAAATGCCTGTGGCATTAAGTCCGCCTTGTGCAACATGTTTGCAGGAAGTTTTAATAAATAAATAAATAAATATTAAAATCCTTTTAAATTTTCAACTTCTTTTAAATATAAGAGCTAACGTTTACGCGACCGACCGTAATGGAAATATTTCTTGATTCACCATTTCATGAGGAATAATATCCTGATCATAAATAAACTGGTGACCTTCTAGTTTTCTTCGGACTTTAATGACCATCTTTTGTCTGCTTGTCATTGAAAGGTGTAAAGGTAATGCTTACATTTGGGTTAAGATATCGCATTATCATCTTTAGACTTACCACGTCTTTGATACCCTACCAAACGAAACCTGACGAATCCATTCTCCTGAACTTAAACAAGCAGAACTCTTTATAAGTTTACGTATACGTTACCTCAATCCCTTTAAGAGCCAGCGTATGTGGCGTTATAAACAAACTCCAACCAAATGTTCGACGTTGTTTGAAAATATAATATTTTTAAATTTTTGTCTGTCTGTCTGTTCGTTCCGGCTAATCTCTAGAACAACTGGACCGATTTTGACGAGATTTACACTGGTAAATAGCTGATGTAATAAAGAGTAAGTTAGGCTCCTGCCTTTTAGACTAGCTCTGCCCCACGTTGTTACCCGTGGTTGTAAATGTACAAAAATAATCGGGGGTAACACCGCGGGTCTCAGCTAGTATAATTTAACTTGATGCACATTTTGTACAAAGACAGACTTAATGCCATACATACATTTTGTGTGCCATAAATCTTCTCCGTGTGTCATCATCTTCAATTCTGAGGGTCGAGACCCCTATTTAGAACCATTCTGTGAGTGATAGCTCGTCACCTGTTCCTATCTCATTTTTTTTATTTATTTTATTATTGAATAGTGGGCAAACGAGCAGACGTATCACCTGATGGTAAGCGATTACCGCCGCCCATGGACACCCGCAACACCAAAGGCGTCACAAGTGCGTTGCCGATCTTTGGGGGATAGGAAAGGGGATGGGGGGAGCGGTTGGGGTATGGGCCTCCGGTATCCTCACTCACTCGGTTAAACACAGCGCAAACGCTATTTCACACCGGTTTGGACCAATGATGAGGACATCATGAATCGTAGTGCCGAGAGTAGAGCAAACTTGGTCTGCTTAGGGCAACGGGCTACGGCCTGCAACAAAATAAATAGCGTTAAATCAAGTTACATCTATCGTTTAGCATGCTTTGACACATATAAAAAGATTCGACCCAAATTATACGAAATCGCCGACAATATTAACCAAGCATGACATACTCTGAGTTAGCTGGTTGTATTTTATTAATTTAATAGGTACAGAACATACCTGAGTAAGACATTTATAAAGGTATTTTGTACATAATTATCGGTTCGCAAGTTTCCTGCAGCAGCCCTTGACATAATTACCTAATAGATAAACAGTTTTATAGTAATACATCAATAACTATTATTGTAAATGACTCAGATGTTGACATACTATTTTACCTACTTCACAATTACCGGCAGAGAGTAGACCTTTAGACTTATAAAAGAATATTACTTTGAAGAACTTTTCTATAGATTCATCTTATGTGTTTACTGACTGTCTCGGTGGCGCAGTGGTAGTGTATACTTGAGGTCTCGGATGCGATTCCCGGGTCGGACCAAATGTTAGTATGATCTGCAAATATTTGTATCGGAGTTTGAGTGATTTCTATTTATAATATGTATGCATTTACAAAAAATAAGTATATATGTATTTATATCAGATGTCTAATACCCAAAACACAAGCTCTGCTTAGCTTGGGACTAGATGGCGTTGTGTGTAGTCGACCCGTATAATAAATGCTAGAAAGAGAAGATGATTTCTTTTTTAGCAAAAATTAAAAAAAAACTAAGTCATGAACGGTAAATATGTACCGTACTAGCTACCCCGACAGACTTCGTTCTGTTGACATTTTCTACAGATGTTTTAATTTACTTTATGGTTTGTACGGGAAAAGAAAAGTGTCCCATAGTGAAATAGTCCATTTATCGAGGAAGGCTATACGCTATATATCATCACGCTAATACCAATAGGAGCGGAGCTCCAATGAAGAATGTTTAAAAAACGGGGGAAAATTATTACGCTACGGGCAATAGTAGACGTAAACGAGGTTGCGAGGGTCAGCTAGTATTGTAGTAATAAGTAAATATACCGTGGGAGAGCTATGCTTCGGCGTGAATGGGTCGGCTCGACCGGAGTGATACCACGGCCTCACAGAAAACCGGTGTGAAATAGCGCTTGCGCTGTGTTTCACCGAGTGAGTGAGGATACCGGAGGAGTATACCCCAACCCCTCCCCCCATCCCCTTTCCCATCCCCCCAAAGGTCGGCAACGCACTTGTGACGCCTTTGGTGTTGCGGGTGTCCATGGGCGGCGGTAATCGCTTACCATCAGGTGATATGTCAGCTCGTTTGCCCACTATTCAATAAAAAAAAAAAAAAAAAAAGTCTTCAACCATCATAAATATATACAAATGCAATTTGACAATGCGACTCTAACTCCTACAATATGATTAGTAGGCTAAGCTAACTAAAACCAATACTAGTATACAAAGTATTATCGATGTTATATTTCAAAGTGTAAAGTTAGTAAAATCGACAGCTGTACCCTTCAGATATAAAGTCCTGGGTGCTTGATTGATGAAGCTGTCCCGTGCAAATCGATGCGATATGTATCTTTGTCAATCTCATATAGTAAAGAGATGATAATACCCACATGTTATTTTTACTACAACTGAAAATAAACGTCATATTTGTACCGAAATACAATCAAACAAAAATTCAAACCTATTTCGAGAAGGGTTGGCAGCGACAATTATTCTAGATCAGATCTACACTTATTACGGTTCTGATACACCTCTAATCTATGTCTTAGTCCTTAGTCCTCATGTAATCGTTATAGTTATTTTCTTTATGTCAATGTTTATAATATAAAAAAGCATATAATGTATTTATATCACTTGTCTACTAAACATACTTTTTTTTTTTTTTATATATCTTAGCTGCCAAAATGACTCTGCTCTGCCTGATGGAAAGCACGAGCAGAATCCAGGAGTGGTGGTCACCATCCTCAATGCTAATAGGGACATTGCAGCATGGCGACCCACACTATGGCGGCCTAGTGAGATGCTTCTTCACGCTCCGCTTAAAGGACCCGGGTTCATAGCGGGAGGGAAACACGTACGCAGGTAGTGAGTTCCAGGTTTTGACCGCTCGGCACAGGAAGGAAGAACCGAAGCGGTGAGTACGAGAGCGTATGTCTACCACTCTGAAGCGGTGACATCCAAGACCGGCACGTGTTGTCCTGTAGAGGAAGGGAGAAGGGAGGACTAGTTGGAACAGCTCTTCGGAACACTCTCCATGATAAAGGCGATAGAGGACTGCCATAGAGACGATATCTCTACGCAACTGCAGTGGCTCAAGGGACTCGGTGGTCTGGGGACTGCCGACAATGCGGATGGCTCGCCGCTGCAACCGGTCGAGAGCGTCGAACAGATACTGCGCGGCTCCATCGCAAAGATGAGAACAGTACTCTACGCACGAGCGAACCTGGGTCTTGTAAAGCAGACACCGATGCTCGGGCGAGAAGAACCGTCTCACCCTATTAAGGATACCTGGCTTCCGCGAGGCCGCCCTAGTGACACTCTCAACGTATTCGCGAGGGTTGAGATCGCGGCTGATATCCATGCCCAGGATATCGAGCCTACCTTGTAATGGCAGTCGAGTGCTCTGAAAAGTGGGAAGGCGAAGGAATGGAGACTTTTTGGCAGAGAACGCGCACACCTGTGTTTTCTTGGCGTTGAACTCGACCAGATTCTCAGAGCCCCATTGAGAAATGCGGTCCAAGTCATGGTCGAGTTGAGCGACAAGTTCCCGTCGTTTTTTATCAATATCTGCTAGCCCAGCTGTGGGATAGTATTTTTTTTATGGAATAGAATGCAAACGAGCAGACGTATGACCTGATAGTAAACGTTTAACGAGGCCCATGCGGACACACACAACACCAGAGGTGTCACAAGTACGTTGCCAGCCTTTAGGGGAGAGTATGGGGTATGGGCCTCCGGTATCCTCACTCACTTGGTGAAACACAGCGCAAGCGTTGTTTCACATTGGTTTTATGTGAGGCCGTGGTATCACTCTAGTCCAGCCGGCCCATTCATGCCGAAGCGTGGCTCTCCCATGGTAAAGCTCTGTTTAATTTGGGAATAGATAACTTTGTGGGGCATAATATTTTTGTTATCAATTAAATAGAAAGTTATATTTGTGTCTCACTTATTTCATGTAAAGTACTCCGGGCTTTCAAGGATAGGGCCTATATTCAACAGTGAACTGTTTAAGACTGTTCATGTGATATGCTTGTTTTTGATTATTGTAATAAAATAATATTTAAAGCGTATAAATATACTTTTAAATTTCTGTTAGTTACTATAACAAACACGAAATCATATCATAGAAGGATAAAATAAATCTCTACAAATATTTAATACGTACACAACGTTCCTATTAAATGCCAATAATTGCGAAAAGTGTAACGCATGCGAAAACGAATTTATTATAATACATTATTTATGCGCGGTTTTATCCCTAGCACTTAGATGGTTGGCAGTCCACAACTATACGATTTTCAAAGAACTTTCTGCCTCGTACAACAAAACTGTGGAATAAACTGTCGGCTGCGGTGTTCCCGGATAAATTCGACTTTCAAACCTTCAAGATGAGCGTACTCCTTCTTAAAAGGCCGGCAACGCACTTGTGACGTCTGTGGTGTTACGGATGTCCATGGGCGGCGGTAATCGCTTATTATCCATTAGGCGATACATCTAGTCGTTTGACCCCTATTCAATAAATATTTATATATACTTATATCAATGTACTAACCACTCTATAAAGTGACACACAGTCTAAGTAGTAAGTAATGAAAACAACAAACGGGACGAGATTTACGTTCCAAACTTCGAACAGAGTCTGTCCATCAACTGTCTAACAGGTAGTTATGATGGTCCCTATTTGTTCTAAATATACATAGGGTTTTAGGAACACCAATTACTTTCATATTTCAATAATTCGTACCCATAATAACTGTTAAGATAATTTGTTTTAGTTAGGATTATATGTGGGTGATAGTCGGGCAAAACCTTTTTTCTAAGAAAAAGCTTGTGTTCCATCAGTGGACTAAAGATGGTGGTAATTCTTAGAACTTCACTTGCCCTGAGCTGATGCTCGACCCAAAATTCGAGTACCGCTTTTGAATTGGTTCTCGAATTTAGAGTAACATATAATACTTACTATGGAATACCTAACATCAAATTAGGGAAAGCCTTCTTAAAATTGTTTAAGGTTGTTATTGCAGAGAAACAGAGAATAAATAAATTTCTGCCATTGCATGACCGTGTTTATTGCAGGCTTTAATCAAGTGCAAATTGTCTTATATTTAAAAAAACACCTGCAATTCTCCCGTAATCATTTGCTTCAAGTCGTCGGTACATCAAAAAATACTAGTCATTTAAGGGTTCAAAGCAATTCAGAAATTCCAGTTAAAAATCCAAACAGTTACCAAACATACCAAGCTTTGTTATGAAACTGTACGAAGTGCTAACGGCTACGTGTTAATATTGCGTCCTGTTTATATAATAATTCTTGTAACAGTAACTCTCGTCTGTGTCAAATAAATTGTAGAAAGTTGTGTAAATTTGAACAGTAGGAACTGTCATAGTGACATAAATGTCCGCCATTGGTTCATGTCGTTTAAGAATCGTTGCTCAATCTATAAATCGGTTGTTTACGAAAAAAATATAACATAAATATACGAACTAGTTTTTTGTTCCTTAACTTTCTATTAAATTAACCCATTGTTGTCTACAGCTGAACGCTCCTCCAAGAAGCGTGTTATATCCCGGTCTTGGACAGTTTGCATCCATCCGCTGCCATTCACTTATTTCTAATCCGATCCATCTTGCTGCAGACTACCCTCATTATCATCATCATGGGTTGCCATCTTCAAAATAAAGTTTGGAAGTCATTAGACCACCTTACACTATGTTAATTTTCTATCCAACTGTCAAATTTCCCAACGATAACCAATTTGTGTTACATTTGACCTCTTCGAACTATAATATATTAAAAAGTATTAGCAATATTTTATGTCCCTACACCAAGTGGCGTGCAATTGGTGAGGCCTATGTCCAGCAGTGGACTGCGATAAGCTGATCTCTTTTAATATTTACTCCTAATTTCCACAAAACAGTAATAACAATTAATAGACTTGGTTACTTTAACGTTACTATATGACAGATGTAACTCTCTCTCTCTGCCAACCCTAGTAAATTGCAAGTTTTTAATCATTTAATTTAAAGTACTATTGCTGTAATCATCACATCACTCATCACATCACAGTCTTTGAGAGCCCAGTGTTGACTTAGGCCTCTCCTTATAAAACATGTTTTGGCATACGCTAAACAAACTTAGTTTGCGTCCTTAGGTATATGCGTCTTGCGAAACCAATTGGACGATTAGGGTTTTTTTTTATTATTATATAGGGAGCATACGATCAGACGTATCGCCTGATTGTATGCGAATTACCGTCGCCCATGGACATCCGTAACATCAGAGGCGTTACAAGTGCGTTGGCGACCTTTTAGGAAGGAGTACGCTCTTTTCTTGAAGGTTTGAAGGTTGATGGCTAAATCTGTTCTTAATCCATCTAACTAAATAGTTTATCACAGTACAGGGTAATGATAAACAATGAATTTATCTAATAACTCTAGCCTCTACGCATCGTTCACTCTATATTTCATAACGTCCCTGTATCTTCGTTAATCGACTCCATAATCGATTTACATCATAATATTTTAAATTGTGATGTCATATAAAATTCAAGACGTGATCTTAAGACCACTACCGCTTTTTTTTTGCTTTTTTTAGCATTGCATTCCAAACAATTTTATTACTTATATATTTTATGTAAGGATTACTGATTTGACCACAAAAAGGCAGTCACAGCATAAATTAGATGCCTTTGCTAGATCTACATTTAAAATTATGCAAAAAAAACTTTAGAATGCGGTAAACATAGAATCAGCCAGTACTTACAACCAAATTTATTGCTCGTAAAATGTATTCAATAACATTATATACGTATTCCCTAAAGACTAAACTAAATACGTTTATTTTATTTTTAAACTGAACTAAAAAATAAATTATCGTTCTATTTTATCGTTATCACGTACGCACAAGTTCCAATGTCATAATCATAGAACGCACGTAAAATAATTAGATGAAAGTATATTGCACGAGCAAGGCAGATTAAAGCTTAGAATGTTTTATATTACTTTTCTAAGATTTGTCTAAAGAATATTTTCTCTCTCATTAAATCACGACTCTCTTTTGACATTTCTCCCTCCGATTCTTATATTAACTTGGGGTCGACTTTAAGTCAACTACGATACATCTGAAGTACGAGTTTTTACGTGGAGTGATTTCTATTAGACCTCTACATCACAAGCAATAGGCGACTCTCTTTACAGAAATTAACATAATTCATTAATTAAGTATGTTTCATATTAGTTATAGATTATTTAAACCTGATATAAGCTAACCATATTCATCATTCTTGAGTACCTAGCTCAAGTACTCTATCGAATATAATCACCCGCTATCCCAGCGATAGCGAAACACCGCAACATGTATTTTATTTTAAAGCCTGCAGATGCGCAGGCAATATGGCGATTTTAGAGATATTTTCGAATGTCAAATAATGGTGTCAATGTTAGCGTGAATGACACTTTTTATATAAAGTATCATTGTTATTATCACAATAAATGATTGAACATAGAGAATTACGCAAAACATTAAACAACCGCAGATTTGATTCTAGAGATTTGGTTTAAGTCAGCCCCTAATGTCCAAATGATATTGTGACGTTTAAATTAAGAGCAAATTAAACAGTTCATAAATAATTAAATTAAAACGATTAAAGAATACTTGACTTACGTTGAAATTGCCTACTCTGGTACCAAACAGTCCTTGAGATAAATCAAATTAATATCTATAACTTTTGGGAATCGAATAATTTGTCTATTCATTTTATTGATAACAGTGACCTATTACTATTCACGAAGATGAAGGACGAGCTTAGAGTTTATAATTAAATTACGTTAATGATATTCCAATGAGCGAAACAATAATTATTTTTGGCTCTTAAAACGGTTTCAAATCATGTAAAAATCGATAAACTCTTCCGAATATGCACTTAAAATCATCCTGTCAAAATGACTTGTATGAGATTTTTCTTTGACCACTAACAAAAGAAAAATGTAATGTAAGAATTTAACGACGATATTATTATTTTGTTAATTCATGTATTTAAAATGATGATGTTAGTACAAGCAAGGTACAAGTTTTTTTATATTTTTTTTTTTCAAATTTAGAACAATATTTTTTATATATTAACTTTATTCACAGAATCCTGTAAAATGATTTTGCATAACATACGAGTATTTTGAACCAATACCTTTAGGAATTCGGTTTCCATAAATCTGTATGCCATAAGAACATGGAATGAGTAACTCATATATAAATATATTTATAATTATTCTCAGCCCCTGGTCTACAATACATGCGTAATTTATTTCATTTTCATCAAACGCCAAAGCAGTTTGGAACACGTGGATTTAATATTTATAAGTTCTTTAAGGTACTATATGGTATTTAGTTAAGAACAAAGGCTATGATGACATTTCAAGGATGTAGGTACGATTTTTGGGTACTTAGCAGCAATTTGAATGTGCACGGTGTTATGGTATTATAATATTATGTCATCAAAAAAAGTTGTTTAAACCTGTTGATGAATCAAGCTCAATTGAACGTGTTACTTGCGACTTCCGTGTGCGCAGCTGTAAAGAACCTGCATGATTAGCAATACCACAATGTGTTGTCAAATAAATTACACAGATCACAGAATTACAAGTATGACACGGTTTTCCCTTACTATGACTCGTCTGAGATAGCAGTGGACAATGAAAATTTTATATCAAATAAAGGCTTAGCTATATATATATATAGAAATGTTGGTATCGACTTCACGTAGGTAAAGTGGAGTAACGACGAAGAGAATCCTTTGTAGCCCGCAGCGTTGCGTTTACACCACCAATTAAAGGACTCGAATTAACCAATTGAAAATGTAAAAAAACTCAAATGAAACCACTCATTCTTCGGCGTGGGTGTCAGAATGAAATGAAGGAATGAACCCCTTGTACGCCATTGGGTTCTTTTTTTTTTTCTTTTTTTTTTTTAAAGACATCTCCCACATTAGGAATAAACATCCTATGTCGTGGGGGACTTTACAAACATACATGAAACGGACGCATAGAACATCCTGACTCGGGACAACAATTCGTGGATCACACAAAGTGTTGTACCGCGTGGGATTTGAACCCAAGACACTTGGCGCAGTAGCAAGCGGCATGGCGACCGCTGAAACCACTCGGCCAACCGTGCAGTCGGGTTCTGCCAGTAAGCTTCGAGCTTCTCCGAAATCTATAAGTTATCAAAACTATGTATATTTATATAAATGTATCAACAACCCATAATGTCTCACTGCTGGGCTCGGGTCTCCTCTCAGGGGAGGGTTAAGGCTATACGTCCCCACGCTAGCCGAGTGCAAGTTAGGGACTGGCAACACAACGTTGTGGCTACGTATCTTGCCGTTGGATGTTTTAAAGCCGCTTCAGGCCTGCAACTAAGCTGGACGACTGTTTATCCTATGATAACAACCGGAAACGACTGTTTAACGTGACCTCCGAATCACGGAGACGCTCACGGTATCATGCCACCAGCGGTCATCCATCCAGGTACTGACCACGCCATCGTTGCTTACCCCAGTGATTGTTTTTAATCACCGAGTGCAACTGGGCTATGAGCGCCGCAATATCTATATAAATATTGTTTTTAATATATAATTCTGTAGATACTTAAATGATAATTAATTAATAATCACGATGCTGTGGTCAAAGCAAATCAATGCAAATCTTGTATGTATGAATGGGTATTATGGCACTGATCCAAGCATTTTTTTATTGTTTCTATGCATATTATCTCTTCTTGGTTTTCATAAAGATTTACCTGATGTGCATCATAGCACTTAAAAAAAATGCATAATGTTAAGTTGTAAAACAATAATATTCAATTATCTATCTGTTTTGTCACATTATTTTGAGGAAACGAGAGAATAAAAATTATAAAATTCTGTCTTAACTTCAAAGATTGCCATGGAACAATCACTAAATATATTTAAGCAAGATGAATTTGCCTAAGTTTTTTGTAATTGTATCTACTTTGATTCAATTTGACATCAACATAGTTCGGATGTATTTCGGACATATTTCGGACATCTAACACACAACGCCATCTAGTCCCAAGCTAAGCAGAGCTTGTGTTATGACTAGACAACTGATATGAATACATATATACTTTTTTTGTAAATACATACATATTATACAAAAAAACACCCAAACGTCGAAACAAATATTTGTAGACCACACAAATAATTGGTCCGACCCAGGATTTGAACCGGAGACCTCAAGCACAGCAGTCGCATTCACTATCACCGCGACACCGAGGCAGTATTTATTTATTTCATGATCTTTTAACAGCTAACTGTTTAATCTAAAATTGGTGTCGTATGTTATTATGTTTTAGCATATGCAGATACAATAAACTATAAATTTAAATTAACATTTGATATCAGAGTTTAAGAAGGGAGGGAAGGGAAGCGTTTTCTTGGAAGACGATCTCGGGAGAACAGTCGGCCCTGACTGGAAAGAAGTAGCGCAAGATAGAGATAAACGGGAATCTTTAGAGGGGAGATAATTGGGAATCCTTTACCCAAACTGAGGTTCCTGCTGACTAAAAAAAAGTGAAAAGAAGATTTTTTTTTACTTGTTATTTAAACATAATTATTAACTAAATTACTAAAAACGTAAATTCTATTTATAGTAAACTACTAGCTCTAATACTAAACATTTATTTGTTACTTTCGTTGTATGTACAAAATATTGTTAAAGCAAGGAATAAAACTGCTTATTTATTTATTATCAGGGTTTCATACACACTAAGATAAAAAAAGTCTAAAATGGAACAGACCACCAACCAACATAACGCAGGTCTACGAAATTATTACGTTTTAATTATTATTATTACGTCTCCTAAAAGTGAAGGAGCACATAACTTGTTATTCTACTAATTACATTTGTTTTGTTTTTGTGTATTCCTCGTTGTGAGATCCTTAAATAAATAAATAAATAAATATAGTTTTATAGTTATAGGTCTTTTTTTTTTCCTTTTTTTATTGAATAGTGGGCAAACGAGCAGACGTATCACCTGATGGTAAGCGATTACCGCCGCCCATGGACACCCGCAACACTAAAGGCGTCACAAGTGCGTTGCCGACCTTTGGGGGATGGGAAAGGGGATGGGGGAGGGGTTGGGGTATGGGCCTCCGGTATCCTCACTCACTCGGTGAAACACAGCGCAAACGCTATTTCACACCGGTTTTCTGTGAGGCCGTGGTATCACTCCGGTCGAGCCGACCCATTCATGCCGAAGCATAGCTCTCCCACGGATACTCTTTTGAAACTGGGGAAATTAATAAATTAACGTTGTGTTTCTTTCTTAATGTCTGATGTTCATTTCGAAACAGAAACGTAATCGACCTTAGGGAACCCGGAACTCGACTACAACACAGTAGTTACAACTCACCTCCTAAACATGACGTTAAGGGACCTTTCCAGATTCAAGTTCTTGAATCTTCTGTAAAGACAGATATTTATTATTAATGTAGTATGTGGCCAATTCCCAGGATTCTATAGAGTTTATTTCTAGAAATATTAAACTCATCAATATCCCTACTTTCAACTGCATCAATTTACTCTACGCAGAAAAAAGAACATTAATTTTAGAGGAAGGAGCTTTAATAAGTAACACCTGTTTTCTCGTTTAATAGTATAAGTTATCAATAACTAGGAGAGAACAAGACGGTAATATATCTCTGCCCACGGCTCTTAGGTCATAGTATACACCTGCGTTCTCGAACAATCTATCAAAACTAAATGCAACGCAACCGTTTTATTAGACCACTTTATAACTTAAAAGGGTTGAATAGAATTCTTCCGTGTCTATAACTCTATTTGTAAAGAAACTTGAACACCTATAATTAACATTGTACATTACATTCTAACTTCTTAAGGTTCTCTAAATATAGAACCTCAGGGTATTATAAAGTGTTATTACTAAACTAAGAGAAGTGAACTATTACTATTAAGGAAAGATATGTATTTATATATATATTAATCAGTTAATTTACATCTTAATAAAACTTTCGTCATAAAGAGTACAGATGGTAGAAGACTCACGAAATAAAATTATGGTACGAATATATGTGGAAGTGTCGAACAATTTCCGAGTAAATTGGTGATCTGAAATGTTAAATTTCAATAAGAGTTGCAGAACCGTAGCAAGTGTATATCAGTTGTCTCTGACTAACTCCCTGACAAATAGGCGTGACATTATGTATGTATGGTTCCACAAGATTTTATTCTATACCTTTCGACGGCAAACATTACGGATCTCAATGCACCTACTTTTAAATTAAATAAAAGAAGTCCCTTGCTAATCATCATCATTGGGTGCCATCCTCAAAATTAAGTTTCGAGGTCAGCAGACTTTATGCCTCGCGATCATGAGCGTCCTCTTTTAGTTGGTGATACTTTAGTCTAGTCTAGGTCCCGATGTCTATCCACTTCCTTTGTGGTCGACCTGGTGTCTTCAAGCCAGGTATTTTTCCTCTTAAAAGCAGTAGGACGAATTCATGTTGAGATTCCTTTGTATGTGTCTAAAGAAGGCTACTTACCACTTTACTATAATAGCCATCAGTTCCCTCTTGCATTTGGCTCGCTCCAGTACTTCGAAGTTGTATGTAAAACTAGTCCACTTTGGACTAGTTTTGAACATCTTTTGCAATAACCACATCTCGAAGGCTTGTAGTCGGTTACAGATGTCTTTCCTTAGGACCCACGTCTTACACCCATACAATAGTGTGGATCAAACGCAGCATTTCATGACGCGGAGCCTCAAACGTAATCATATTTTTGGATCACATACAACTTTGAAGATTTTGAAAAAAGCGGCCTTAGCTTGTCCTATTCAATATTTCATATCTTCCAAATGGTCTAAATCATCGGTAAAGTAGCGGTCAAGATATTTTAACTTACTAACGCCTTCTGCATTTACTCCGTGAAGCTTTACATTTGGAGTGGTCATCGTTGTTTTCGCTATAACCATGGTCTTCATTTTACCAACATTAGTTGACAACACCATAGCTTTTCCCGCAGTTGCTACTTCATCTATAAGAGTTTGCAACCCAGCTTGTTAGTTGAGTTACTAATGATAAGCTCTATATACTATGCAACTCATTTTGTTTATATAACAGGAAGTAAGATGTAACAAAACACGAGTTTTGTATTAATTAAAATTATCAAGAAAGAGATCTCAGTGAACAATACACAGAATTACTTCCCACAGGCTTCGTGAGACATGATTTGAGTTTTGGTCAGAATTAAAAGGTAACATTCACTTCATCACATCTAATGATCAATTAAGACTTTTTAAATGTTTCTTAAAATAGGTACATAATAGAAATCAAGTTATGGTTATGGAAATATTTTTAGCAGACTTTTTAAACTGCAATTTTACTAGTTACCTTTGCATATAATCTGAGGTAGTTATAAGTTTCCAGATAGATTAATGTATGTTCGGAACTCATGTGTTAATTCTAGTCTCATAATGTACTTGGTATAGCTTAGATAGATTATCACTTAATTGCCATCCACGCCTGAACGAAGCCCTCCCCTTAAAAGAGCAAACAATCTATATCTTGGGCAGTCCGCATGCACCCACTACCAGCTAATTTCCCTAGAAAGAGGGAAGGTTAAATTTTCGTAAAATAAAATAGTTAATTGATAATATTTATAGAAAAATAAGATTAATCAAATACGTTGTCAAATTTATGTATAATACGTTGTCAATTAATTAATTAGCTTAGCTTAATAAAACCTTTTTAGAGCTACTGAACTGACTTCTTCAATTTCTGCAAGAATTTTGTATCCAGTTGATACTTCTACGTGCGATAATCCTATTTATAATATGTTTACTGTCAGTGTTTTGATAAGAAAATCATTATGCTTATCCGGTAAAAAATAATAAATATAGGAAATAAAAATGTGTATTAAAATAAGAAATAATTAATAAATTAATTAATGTAAGTAACGCAGTTTGTTACTTTACCGAAAGTGAACATTTATCTCTCCAATTCCTTCACATATTTCTCTACTTTTTTTTTTTTTTTATTGATTAGTGGGCAAACGAGCAGACGTATCACCTGATGGTAAGCGATTACCGCCGCCCATGGACACCCGCAACACCAAAGGCGTCACAAGTGCGTTGCCGACCTTTGGGGGATGGGAAAGGGGATGAGGGGAGGGGTTGAGGTATGGGCCTCCGGTATCCTCACTCACTCGGTGAAACACAGCGCAAACGCTATTTCACACCGGTTTTCTATGAGGCCGTGGTATCACTCCGGTCGAGCCGACCCATTCATGCCATTCTGTCTTACCGTAGTAAATATTTTCCTATTCTTACGATAAGGATTCCGTAAAAATGTAAGTGCGCAGCGTGCGTGAGCGCTTGAATTGCGTATTGAAATCATTGAAAATAAAAATTGAAAAGATTGTACATATTCGATCAAAATAGAAAACCTATCTGTGTTAATTCCCTTCTAATTAAGACAGAAATCGCGTGAGGCATGAAAACATACGCTCTCTAATGTTTTGCGAATGACCTTGGCTTTGTTATTTCATCTGATTGAGCATGCCCCAGTTATAGCCTACACTTGAATTGGGCCGTCACCAGATATGACCTAATTCGCACCTTCACACTCCACAAATTCAAACACGTAACAAGATTTGTATTATTTATTTCAAAACATATATTTACAACTTAAAAAACTTAGTCTTATATAAATAGTCAAAGAAACGCTTTGGTGAAGATATTTGGAAGAACATAAAAAATGATAAATTTAAAAGACGATTGATAAGTACAAATTAGCCAATTGCAATTTTGTGTCCATATTTACAGTTTAATTGTAATCGCGTGTTCTATGCGTTCGGTTTATTTGAGAAACTACTAGATAAAAACTAATCGAGGAATTATCACAAGGTTATCACCATAGACAAACTTCGTATCACTACACTAAAATGAAATGAAAACAGTAACTTATCACTTTTATAGATAGGTCGATCGACAGTTACTCGTACATAAACATCAACACATTTGACACTTGCACTCTGTTATCACAAAACAAACATTATTGAGAAATAAGTCACTGAAAACAACAGTGTTTCTATAATCTCCCTATACATTTGAATTGGCACGACAAGACACTCACTATTCTAGTTCGAATTTATGTCGTAAATCAGTTTATATGCTGTGATGTGGTGTTGGCATCGGAATAGAGATCAACATAAATTAATCATAGTTTAAGATCAACCCATCCTCATGATGTTACGACGTCGGAGTAATCGCTCCATTGCGTAGAACACGCGATCTGACCCTCAGTAGGGACACACTATCCCGTTTCTTCCTGGGAATTCAACTGATGCCGGGAAATGGACCTTGCAGATGTCTTTGAAGGTCCTTTCCTGTCGCGGAGGTTGCTTCTCATGCCTGGGCTTGTAAGCGTAGCCACCATAACCTGCGTTACCGTATCCATAACCGCTATCGTAACCATTGCCGTAAGGGTTACCTCCGTACCCATTGTTTCCGTATCCATTATAACCATACGATCTCCTAGCATTACCATTGATGGCATCGTATATGGCATCGAAGAACGGCGCACACTCTACGGTGGCGAAAAGCACAGCAACGATGAGAACAAAACGTAACGCAGACATCGCGGAAGGGTTGAGAGCAATTGTGTCAATTCAGTTGGCGGTCAGAGTTAGGCGGCCTCAGTCTACGGAAGCTCACTCCAGTGGCGTATAATCGCGAATGGTGCCGGGTGCTCCGACGCCGGCTTATATATTGGCCTCGCATCATCCGACGGCGCCGGCGGGCAAACACGGGTGCGCCCGCGCTGGGTTCACGGTCTATACCCTGGAATCGCATTGAACCACTGATTGCTGCGGAATATTCGAAGGGTACGTTTTGTAACCGTTTCGTAAACAGGAAGTATTTGACTGAGACACTTTGGTCGTTGAGAAACTGGGTTTTGTACGACAGAAACGAAAACTGTAGGGTAATAAACCGATGGAGCTGTTTTAGAACAACTTCCTTGTAGATAAACCACATAATAAGAGCACTTCAACGTTATATCTACATTTAATGGTGCTTGTGTTTATTGAGGTAATTTAATTTGCTTCTATTAGTTATAAATAACATAATAAATTATTAATTTCAAAATACAAACTAACATTTTATGTAATAAATCAGAATTATTAAAATACAAACTAGCCTAAACACCCTGTCTGTTCAATTATAAATATGTTAGATCCTTTTTTCTACTTTTATCTAATTCTTTCGATGAAAATGCTAAGGACATTCGTGATTAGATCACTTCCTTACATAATATCTTCGCGCAATGTTAAGGTAGCCGAGTCAAGTTCAATGAGTGCCGCGATCGCCGAGCGTTCACCTCTAATCGCAATTTACGATTCAGCACGACATCGCATTCAAATTAGGTACTGGCACTCTGAAATTTTGCTGACGCCTATTTACCATTAAAAAAACTTTAATTTAATTCAAAGTTTGAAAGTCTTCTGAAATTAGAATTTCATTACCAGTACACAAAAAAAATCTAACTGCAACACAATTACAATGTTTAGTTTTCAAACTACGACTTTCATGACTTATATTTTTTATTGTTTGAAATAGATCAAGACACAATTGCATCAATCTTTGATTTGTCAAATGTTTAGCAAAACCAAATTTATCAAATATTTTACCAAGCATATTATTACTACAGATTAACTTGATTTAGGAATTCAAAAATATCATAGACCGAAATGTAAAAGCTTGTACGTCATATTGAAAGTCGATTACAAAAAGTATACGTAATTTTATATCACATTTAAATCGTAAATCAAAATTAGTTTTTGAAAATAGAAGCTTCACCGCACCAATGGCACAGTTTCACTTCATTAAATCAGCCGTCTACGTATAAAGTTAATGTCCACTTTATACTTATTGCCATCACGTACAATCTAAGTAATTTACGAACCATTCACAAACCCAATTAGTGAGTACTCAAGTTGAAAACGAAAGGAACTGTTTCTTTGTTTTATCTCCTGTTTTATTTTTAATTTTAAAAATAGAATGCAAGAATGCAGTTTCACCAGATGGGCCACTACTAGAGTGGACTGGTTTTTGTAGTACACTTGTTTATGGTATTTACGAACAACAGGACTAAGTATCTGTTTCGTTCTTGGGCATTTTCCACAACTGGTTAGTTTACACCTTAGTCAAATAAGTTACTTTTTACCATCTGTCAAAACGATTTCTTTTTATAAAAAATTACTAAATACATAGTTATGACGTCACTGTTTTAGTGCCAACATTTAAAAAAACCAGTGAGACGACGGCCTGAGAGGGTTTTCACACGTTAAAAAAAGAATAAAAAAATGGTTTGTATCAAGTTTTCCTACATAATTTGCTTCCTTAAGCTTTTGCGACATCTACCGGAATTAATAGGTTAACTTGGTGACACTTCGTGTGGTAACATGAAAAAAATCAAGACAATAATGTTCAGTTCACGATTAAACTGGAAATATCGACCGTCACGTAGCTACTAACAAACATGAGATGAACAAATCACCAATCAACTATGCAGCTGATTGAAACAACCACATGGCTACAACAAAAAACAATACCAGAGATTTGTACACAACCAGCCATTCACCACTATCTGTACTCACTATTTGGATTCTAGGATAGTAACTCATCAATAAATAGCATGTGTAACTTCAAGAATCGGGAAATGTTTCTGATAGCACTAAATAACTTAGATTTGGTAGTGATTTAAAATGTCACCTCGCTGCAGTCTACTGTGTCAGGCATTGCGGCTTCGATTCTCCAGATGTGAGTGTTCTTTGTGTAATTTCAATGTACGAGTATGTTTGTTAAGAACTCGTGACACAGGACACGTAACACAAACCGAAACAATAATCATAAATATATTGATTATTGATCAAAAATTCAAATTTACATAATTCCATTATTCATCTCCTGGCTATCATACCGTGAGGCACTAAATATATTAAATTGTAATATTATTTATACATTTCAATGCCTTTAAACAATAATTATTTTGAGCTGTGTCGAAGTTCGAACAAAGGGAACAATAACACAGTTTCCTCTGAGCGACTATATTAATTTTGTCCCTGGAAATGTATTGTAATGTTATTTACAAATGTATCTGATTAACAAATTAAAACAAAGCTTGTGTTCATTTTAATAAAAGAATTTAAAACTCCTTCCATGCTTTAGGCGCTTACTGCATCCAAACTTTTTATAAACAAGCTCAGATGTCTCGCAGTAAGCCTCAGCTCAAGTGCTTTCGCGGTTAGTAAAGTGACACCTAAAGCTTATTTTTTAGAAAATCCTGGACTTGTTTTAATCTTTTTATTATCTATATTTTTTACTCTTTTGGAGATAAGCAGTCTACGTTTTTTTATTGAGGATCCTGATAGGAAATAGAAATTTATTCCCACTTGTGAATAATTAATACATTCTAATTATATGTTTAAATACTCAACATTTACTGATTGTATAAATACACTAGACCATGAAAAGTCTTTCAGAAATCGGATCAAATATTCTCGATCTTTTAAAGACATCTAATCATGGATCCTTACATAACTTGCCAAGTTCTGGATTAAACAACATAAAATAAAGTTACGACTGTTTCTCAAAGACAGAGAGAATTGATCTCAACTTACTAGGGTCCTGACACACCTCTTTTAATTCGTCTATATTTATCAGTAACTGCATTAATGCTCGTCGGTTTCTGGTGTTGTTCCCAACCTTTGGAGTTGATACTGGTGCTTCGACCTTTCTTCATAACATCACCAATTTAGTGAGTAAATTTTCGTCATGGACGACCTTTTTCGATACTTCCACACACATTCCCTCTATAATATTCCTTTCTTAATTCTTTAAATATAAGAAATAATGTCGATCGCTTAAAGACGTTCAATGTGTATTTACTCGGGAACGTTTCGTGGTCGTTTCACTTGTTTTACAATAAATAAGTTCACATAAACTTATAGCAAAACGTTATAAAGTTATATACAGATGTTGATACTGTATTGCAACCATTGATAACTATTAATAACCCACCTGAATAAACCCAGACACTTTAATTATCAGCCTAATACACGTTGTAAAATCAATCGAACGGTTGCACTATAGTTCACAAACAGCAGTTTTGTAACGCAGGCTCGAATGCAATATGGGGCCAACCATATATCAAAGCCAATAGATAATTTAGTATCGCTTTAAGAATATTTTTATATTGCTGCTTAGTCTATAAACCAAAATCTATTAATTAAATTAGTTTCTAGTTTTACATCGTGGGAGAGCCACAGTTCGACATGAATGAGCCGGCTCGACCGGAGTAATACCACAGCCTCACAGAAAAGAGGTGTGAAATAGGGTGCTCTGTGTTTCACCGAGTGAGTGAGGATACCGGAGGCCCATACCCCAACCCGTCTCCCCATCCCCATCTCATTCCCACAAAGGCCGGCAACGCACTTGTGAAGTCTCTGGTGTTGCGGGTGTCCATGGGCGGTGGTAATCGCTTACCATCAGGCGATGCGTACGCTCGTTTGCCGCCAATTCAATAAAAAAAATAAAAAAGTTTCTTACTCATGCAATAAGAATATACATCCTGTGTTACGGGGAATTTTACAAACATATATGAAACAGGCAACAATTTTTGGTTCTCACAAATTTCGTTTCTAACACCTATTTATAGAGATAAATAACAAAGGTACGAAACCATTGTGTGGAACAAGTGCATTAATATGAAATAAAGTAATATTTGCCTATAATCTCCTTAGAAATGTTTTTGTTGAGAGAGATTGATGTGCTTTTTATTTATTGCTAAAATTGAGGACTAGTTTTGAACATGATATAACTTACTCCTACAGATTTACCAATAACTATTACTACTAATTTGACAACTTGTACATATATATCATATATCCTTAAATTTTATTGTTCTGGATCTAGAGTGAGCATTCTATCAACGATATACCTATAAAGTGTATGAATTGATTGAAATTTAAGGTTCATATAACAATATCTAGTAAAGTTATAAAAAAAAGTATGTGAAATTCGGCATCTTCTTGGTGTACTTTTTGCCCGCGCCATTTTCTTTTCACGTCATATTGTTAAAACGTTAGGTTAAAAACAAGAAACTTGAAAACAAGTGAAAAACCTAAAATGACTTTCAATTTTTCTTAATTATACCTAAGTATTGAAATTATTGAAAGATTATTCTGTAATATTTACCTACCATAACGTAGTACCTAATAAATATTAATACCTTAACTGAAATAAAAGTATCTTGTGATTTTAAATGCTCTTTTTTCATTTAGTCATTTCCTCGCTGAGGTGAGATGAAAAGTTACATGTCGAGTGCAAAGATTATTCACCTTGTGCTCTTTTGATTCCCTCGCTAACGCTTAGGATTCTAATTTTTGAATCCGTCGCCTGCTCGGTCATCGAAATTGAGCACGCGACTAAAAAGCAACTTTGCATTCTTGTACAACAAATAACTATTACTTATTTTTATTTTTTTCAAGTTTTTAGTTTTAATTTTTCATAGTAAGCTGTGTTCTATTAGTCAAGCTCTTTCATTTGATTTCTATTTTTTTTTTATTGAATAGGGGGCAAACGAGCAGACGCATCACCTGATGGTAAGCGAAGCGATTACCGCCGCCCATGGACACCTGCAACACCAAAAGCGTCACCAGTGCGTTGCCGACCTTTGGGGGATGGGGAGAGGGAATGGGGGAGAGGTTGGAGTATGGGCCTCCGGTATCATCAATCACTCAGTGAAACAAAGCGCAAGCGCTATTTCACACCGGTTTTCTGTGAGGCCGTGGTATCACTCCGGTCGAGCCATTCATGCCGAAGCGCGGCTCTCCCACGGAAAATCCATATAGTGATAGTGGTGACAAAATGTGTAAACCACCATTTTGTAGCGGCGGCAGTTTTAAATTTACAATGAAGCAGAGTTTATTTAACTGTATCATCACCAGAACTATAAATGTGTACCAAATTTCAGATCAATCTGTCAACAGAGCAACAGACAGAGGTCAAATTTCAATTACTAGATTTGGCCCAAATAAAAAACTAACAGTCTAAATAAAACGAAAAAAATAATATGTAATAGTTTAAAAAGCTTGTACGTTTAGAGCTCAAGGATAATAGACATTTTATGTTAATTTAACTTCAAGTATCCCGGATACAAAAGGCCTTGATAAACGGCGAAATCTGCCTGCAGTAATTTAGGACGACGACGAGTTCATTTAAATATTATATACCAATAGCGTTCAACAACGCAACATTCTTCAATCGCTATATACCTATGATTAAACTCACCAAGTACTTATTATTTGAATGTAAGAAAGGTAACTTAAATAAAATAATACTTTGTAGAGATAAAAACCGCGAGAAAGTCAACAAAATGTTTTAACAATTGTCTTTCTAAATTCTAAAGTCGTTCGCCGCGTCCCTGCGTCGTGTGTCCTCAAAACAAATCTCCGAGGACACTGAAATATTTGTACAGGACTGAAATTTACAATGGTACATCCTTATTGATATAAACCGTCTACTGTTCTTTTCACTATGCATGTAATATTAAAACAGTCGTTAGGATACGAACCTATAAATTAAGTACAAAATTTTGAAGTATCAGTTCTGTTTCTACAAGTATTATAATTGTATAATTACTTTATTTAAGTATCTCCGCTAAGAAGAGATGAAGCTCTTAATTTACTTTAATGCCTCAGATGCTCAATACAAATAAAAATGAAGTATTTATTGCATAGAAACCAGAGAGAAGAGAGTTTTAAATAATATGTACGAAGTACTCATTTACCGATAAAACAAAAGTAGAATAGTTACTACAGCTTGGCATACGCAATCTTATTAAAAATACAAAGTACTAAAACAAAAAAAAAATAATTTGTCCACAAAACTTCAATAAAAACTTGGAAAAACACACAGTTTAATGACAAAATGATGTATTATTTACATGATGTCAGTAATCAGCTAAAAATACGCCGACAAAAAAGAGACGATGTTGTCTTATTTTGCTTGGTACATGTTATTGCACTATGTTTTTAAAAATCGAAGACTTATTAAAAAGTTTTCTAAAAACGGTTTATTAACTTTTAAATCATCAAGATATAAGTTTAATCTGTACTCTAGACCTTTATGCGTTTATTTGTTTTATAGAATGGCAAAATAGAACTTAGGTATCTACACTAATATTATAAAGAGGAAAACTTTGTTTGTATGTTTGTTTGTAATGAATAGGCTCAAAAACTACTGAACCGATTTTAAAAATTCTTTCACCATTCGAAAGCTACATTAGCTACGAGTAACATAGGCTATATTTTATTTTGGAAAAAAATAGGGTTCCATAAGATATTTGGGTTTTTCGAACACAAGGTGTAAAAATCAACCAGAAAAGTTACTTATATTACGAAAATTTTCATGCTATGGGCTATATAAGACGCAAACGAGGTTGCGTGGGTCAGCAAGTATTAATATAAATCTAAATCATTATCTTGCACCTTTCCCGCAGATTAATTTGGGGTCTAAGCAATGAGTCTTGTCCTGTTCTTAAAATCTATATTAATGTTATAAATTTAATTTACACCTTGTATAGAGTTAACTGCGATGTACGTGCTTAACTGCCTCGGTGGCGCAGTGGTAGTGAATGCGACTGCTGTGCTTGAGGTCTCGGGTTCAAATCCTGAGTCGGACCAAGTGTTTGTGTGATCTACAAATATTTGTTTCGGAGTTTGGGTGTTTTTTATGTATCATATATGTATGTATTTACAAACAAAAAAAGTATATATGTATTCATATCAGTTGTCTAGTACCCATAACACACGCTCTGCTTAGCTTGGAACTAGATGGCGTTGTGTGTTAGATGTCCAAAAATATTTATTTATTTATTTATATAAACTGTGAGACAGGCAACGACGCCTAACTTCAACAAGTATAATACCTAATCTATATAAATAAAATGAATCGCCCAAATGTATGAAATGTATGTACCTACGCGTATAATTCCAATTGACTGGACCAAATTGTTTAAATCTTATTTTCATGTGTTCTTTATTGTTAGGACAAGGTTGGTATTCAAGAAAATTAAAAGATATCGGGAAAAGTGTTTTTTTGTCCGTGACTGTAAACTACCTGCGGGAAGCTGAGGTGGGCATAATTACTCTAACAATGTTATTCAGAAATTTAGTAAAAATTTACGGAAGAAAAATATGGCGGTACGAAGTTCGCCGGGTCAGTAGATATCACTTATTATGTACGTATAATACTTTGTCTATGAAAGTTTAGTAAGAAATGTTATAAATAAAACAAGCAAATTTCCTTGACCACTTTACGTCCTCTATAGTTGAAATAGTTTAGTTTTTCTAAAGACCCTCTCCGACGTCGACCCTCCTTGCGAATATAATCGTTCTTTGTCGTTTAAAACAAAAGATTTTTTGAAATTCCGGATACAGTTTATCCAGTTTTCAAACTTATAATCTTGACACCCTTTTTTTTGCAGGCCAGACGTTTTTGGATTGTAATCTACTAATTAGCTTTTGTAATTTAGAGTAAAGAGACTTCATAGTGTTTGTAACTTTACAACTTTCTAATTCTGTAACGTGAAATTTTGCCGGGCCGTCACTCCACCGGTTTTTTTTATTTTTTTTTTAATTATATAAGGGGCAAACGAGCTGGCGTATCGCCTGGTGATAAGCGATTACTGCCGCCCATGGACACCCGCAACACCAGAGGCGTTACAAGTGCGTCGCCGGCCTTTTAAGAAGGAGTACGCTCTTTTCTTGAAGCTTTGAAGGTCGTACCGCAGACGACAGTTCATTCCACAGTTTTGTGTGGCAGAAAGTTACGGGAAAATAGGATATAGAATAGGGGGGATAGAGATAAAACTTCTGTCGCGTCTTTGTGTTCTATTTTGGCGGAGTGTCGGAAACGGTCTGACATAAATCACACGGTGCGCCATACTGCATCTTAAATAAGTGAATTTCAATAACAGCTAGGCTAAAGTACAATCCTGAGCATTTAACCGTTTAAATCCCAGTTAAAAAACACCGCGGCCACGATCTTCATTTTTATCTGCTTGAAGAAAAGGAATCCTCACAATTTTACCTCACACTTTCTTCTTTTATTAAGCCTTGACAGGTATTGGACAGGTCCTCAAATATAATATCTTGACACGTCTGACACACGACCGTCTGACCTCAAACCCATCAGAGCCTGTGCTATTGTTACCACACTGCAGATACACATACTGAAATATTTCAACATATCAATCTATACTAATATTGTAAAGATGTAAAGTTTGTGAGGTTAAGGCTAATCTATAGATCAACTAAACCGATTTTTAAAATTCTTCTTCTCAAGCATTATAATCGCTGCTACGGTAGACCATACAAATATATATATATACTGTCAAAACTATTACCCTTCCTTTTGGCTTCACCGTGGTCGGGTAAAAAGGAGAAACATGACACTAACTCCTACGATACCCCTTACCATTACTACTCATACCTTACTCAGTAGTTGGACTATTAACGAAGAAAATGCTGAAGATGTAATATATCAAACCCGGGCTTTTCCGTTGCATCTTTAAAAAGTTACTGGTTTAGATTATAATAATGATATAATAAAAACACCATAAATGATTTCTTTGTCTACCCTCATTGGCATTCATTAAATCATTCGTCATAAACTTATAACATCGCACGTGTTCGTATTCCTAAGCATATTAAAGACAATTTGATCGATATCCGCATAATCGCATCATCAATGATTCAATTATTACGTGGTAACATAGAAACGAAGCACAATGCCGATTTGTGTTATAGAGATATTAATATGTTCTTTGTCTCATCTCCGGACACTTAATAGACTTGCTCATACACTTTGCATGAGAACTAGCTTGTAGCTTAACTTCGTTTGCGTCTCTCAAAAGAATAAATTTTCCCCGTTTATTCAACATTTTACATTGACGTTCAGCTCCTGTTGTTCGTAGCGTAATATTATATTATAACCTTTTTCGAGAAATGAAATATCCAAGTCTAAAAGATTTTTTAAATTCGAGACACGAGATTAACAAACTAAATTAAACAGCGAAAAATGGATCAAGATTCTGATTTCAGTAATATTTTAGTATGTTGTACCTGTACATGACCTCAGCACAGATACGAAATATCTTTGCAATTTCAAGTTTAGTTTTCAAATAAATTTATTATATATTTATTAAATATTTGAAGATTCAGTAAATTTGAGGTATGCACTGCTTCGAACGACATTATCAGTTCAAAAAAAGTAATTTTAGGACAAATTGATCTCTGAATTACGTACTGCATTTAATAATTTTTTCATTCTTATTATTTGAATTTTGTTATTTTTATAATAGCTAAAATATTATTAGTTATTATTTTTTAAACATTTTTATTTCTTTTTAATTTTGATCTTAAAATAAAGGTTATATTATGTTTAAACTTCATGCTAAAGCTTCGTGTAGTAGGCCACTATAAACTTGCCATAAAAAATTTTTTTTTTCATTCGAAAATAGTTTTAATTGGTACTTTTCTGCGTGTCACGTTGTTAGCTATAACATTATATAGAAGTAGTAAAATACATAGAACCGCACCTTAATAAAGTCCAATTCTCAACAAAACCTATCCCCACAAATTTGAATTTTTTAGATGGTACACTTCTTTATTATTTTTTCTCCCTACGTGACTAGAATCACAATGCTACCAAAATTGTACAAACCCATACAAATAATTTAGACGTCTACACGCTGCGCACAGATGCCGCAACATAATTCATATCTGTTCTTCAAGTAGTTTTTCCTGTGAAATAAAAAACAATAAAACCTTTACAAAGTCATCTTTGTAACCTTAAGTCATATGGCACACTTTTTATATTATAAATTTCAATTCTATAAAATGATAACAAAACGCGGTTTTATGAACTATTATTTAACAAAATCGCAAAGCTATAGTATTTTTCTTTAATCAGCGTAATACTGCCTCAACAACTTGATATAATAAGATGGTCAACTGTGTATAATAAAGATTATTCTATTCTATATTAACCTTAACTTTTGTATACGATGCAAAGAACATAAAATTAATTCTTCTGGTATGCTAGAAGATTATAAACTTTTCATCATAGGGATCTTGTTTACAGGAGCCCTAGTCCAGCAACTAGTTAAGTCAGAAATTAAACGTAACGTAATTTTTTTTAAATATACCTAAAACTTACAGTAAACTAAAAATACTATTTAGTTTTACTACCTATTGCAGAATGTGTCAGTACGAAAGATACTGTACTTCAAAATATTTATTCATTGTTTAGATTTGTATAATATATGGATTAAATTGAAATATTATTTCAGAGTAAACATAAAAGCCTGCAGCATATTTTAAAGATGTAACTGAGATTCATTTCTAAAAGCGATTAAATTACATATCTAAATAATGTGTCAACAAAGAGGATTGCAGAATGCTTGTATATAATTTTAATATTATTAAAGACTAGCTGACCCACGCAACCTCGTTTGCGTCTTATATTGCCCGTGGCGTGAAATTTTTTTCCCGTTTTTGAAACATTCTTCATTGGTGCTCCGCTCTTATTAGTAGTAGCGTGATGATATATAGCCTTCCTCGATAAAAGGACTATCCAACACAGAAATAATTTTTCAAATCGGACCAGTGGTTCCTGAGATTAACCGGAACAAACAGACAGACAGACAAACATTTGAGAAATATATATTTTGGTATGTGTACCGTATATACATTCATATGCATGTAGTGGAAAGCGGTTATTTTAATATTACAAACAGACACTCCAATTTTATGTATTTATATAGATAAGATCCTTCTTTCCTACTCCATTGAATGGAATTCAATACTATTTATTTATTGTAACAAAGATTATTCAATTTAATAAATAACGGCCTGTCGTTTAGATATATATGGATTACTAGCTGAGTAATGCGATGCTACCGATGATGACGATGTTGTGATGTACCGACGTGGCTAACGCCGCGGGGTAATTTTAATCTAAAAAAATGCCTAATGTACTTGTTACATCGTCAGCCATCTGCCAATGAAAGTCTCTTTAAAATCCATTTAGCCACTCCAAAGATGAGCTGGAACAAACTGACAGACAAAAATTTTTTAAATTCCATTTCACGCATTTGGTCAAAAACTGTTCATTTGACATTACAAGCAGACTCTTCAATTTTATTTATTTGTATGGATGGAAACAAATTTAAAAGATATTCGTTCTGTTACAGTAACAGCAGTCCTGTCATGATTGGCTACCCCTTAATCAAAGCCTGTGGATGTACTTTTCTTATAATCTAGAACATATTTAACATTTACAGCTAGCGTAGCCTCTACATCGTCGAGTTCAGCGTTATTTAAATTGAACAAACCTAAAAAAACAAATAATTCATTAAAAAGTTTGTGTACAGCCTGTTTTCATTTTCATATTTATTCGGAACGTGTTGTTAACACATTTACATCACAATAATTCCAAGCAAATTCAATTATGAGAATACGAAACCCTTACCGCTCCCACCTAGCCATACATCCAACACACCCACGGCATATATTCTGACGAGAGCAGATTCTATTGATTTTTTTAGGTCTTGCATGTTCTAGTTGGTTTGGTTTTTCAGTGTTCCATGTCTAAAATTTAAAGATATAGTTATATCTAGGGTATAGGGTATATCAGTGAAAGATATACCCACTCTCGGATTGATAATACGGAGTGCCGTCAGACTAACAGTCATTTTAAATGACCAATCTCCAGTTGTAACTCACAAAGTTTGAACAGTATTTGTTAAAAATATATTCTACAGGCAATGAACGTATTAAATGAAGAATATTCTTTTTTTTGAAAAGGTGGAAAATCCTCCAGTTTTAACTAGAGATAGGTAATTGCAAACGGCCGTATGGGAGCAAATTACACAGGCTAACATCACTGTGTAGCGGTCACGGATTCGATAACATTTTATCTATGATAATAATATTATAATGTACTAGCGACCCGCCCCGGCTTCGCACGGGTGCAATGCTGATACTAAATTAAATACACTACAGAAAAACTATGAACGTTGTATATAAAAACATAGCGGCCCGCTCCGACTTTGCACGGGCATAAAATAGAAACCTGTAAAATAAGCAATGTTGCCTTAGTATATGATGCATGTATTATACATATAAACCTTCCTCTTGAATCACTCTATCTATTGGAAAAAACCGCATCAAAATCCGTTGCGTAGTTTTAAAGATTTAAGCGCACATAGGGATATAGGGGCAGAAAAGGCGACTTTGTTTTATACTATGTAGTGATTTTTACATTGCGTCGTCACGCTACACCGTCTAAAACGTGCAACAGAGAGAGATGTCAATCGCCTACATTTATGCGTACTAACTGACTCACTCTCTCCTTAATATTATATAACATCGCGTCGTCAAGCTACACCACCTGAAACGTGCAGCAAAGAGGGATGTCATACGCCTACATCTACGCATGCTACCTGACTCACTCTCTCCTTAATATTAGTATAAATACTGGTGTTGTTTTGTATATAATTCAGTCATACATAAGTCATAAGCATTCAATCATCAGTCATCTTTTGAATACAATCCTTTTATATTCATCTCGCTGTTTTACTCAGTACATTCTTACGGTCGTCTACATTTATAACGGGTTTGGTTATAACACTGGTGGCAAACACAAGATTTGTTAGCGGTTTTGGTTCCACGACCTTAACCACTACAACTGTAAAGCGAAAGAAAACTTAGAGCAAACCCAACACAAACTCTTGTCTTGTTTGTTTTGGCCTGCTGTACCCGTAAGTCAAAACGTCATCTCTAAGAAGAGCGCTATTTCCAACAAGCTGTTGATGGCCTAGTGAAAGCATTTGTTTACTACCGATTCATGAAAGCTTCTTGTAAGTCAAATATTACAGCAAAATAAACAAAATACAAACTTGAAGAATGTTACCAAGCAACGGGAATCCCTCCCTAATTTAGTTAATTGCAATTAAAACATTGCTCATCGGCCGCGGTTATGTAAACGAAACCGAACGGACGCTGACAAATTACACAAACGACCGATGTAAGGTTAGCGTTTGCAATGGAGACGCTATTTGAACAATTGCACTTATTATACATAAGTTTATACATACATATATATATATATATACATATTATTCACATTGTAAAATTAAATTACAATGTGAATAATGTTCATTGCCTTTCTTCTATTTTGTTAACATTAGCGACCTTTACTATTGAAGATATGATAACAATTCATTCAAATTTACCACCAAGTAACAAGTAATATTTTATTTTGACTACCACGGTAGCGCAGTGGTAGCGTATGTGACTGCTATGCTTGAGGTCTTGGGTTCGTTTTCCGGGTCGGATCAAATGTTTGTATGATTTGCAAATGTTTGTTTCGGAGATTGAATGTTCACATATCACCTAATGGAAGATTTAACTTAAAAGCTTAAAATTAATATAGTTTAATAGTTTATTTTATTTCTATTAGAACATTTACGTTTTTATTATTATTACAAAATTCTAGTTTTTATTAAATAAAATGTTTTATTTAAAGTATTTTAAAGTAACTTGGATACCACAAATCAATTTTAAATATTGACTGACTGCTACTCCACGACTTCCTTAATTTCCATTTTAGATTAGGTGGTTGTAATATTTTATAGTTGAAAATAAGAAGTCTCATATTTTAATTAATAGACTGTTTATTTAAAGCCATGGAACATCATCTTAACGTGGATCTTCTTAATTTACTTTTTTTAAAAACGCTTGTAGTGGTTATTATGCTGTCCTCGCACAAAATGTAAGGTCATTGTACCCCTAACAAGTGCGGTAAATAATAATAAACCAGACACATTTACTAGCGTATCATTATTAACGGCTCATTGCTGTCAATCTCAGAATGGGTCACAAACGTTCTTGTCAATGAAAGGAAGGGTTAAGGCCGCAGTTTTATTAACAGCAATAGCTGACAAGAGTTAAATGGTTATTTGTAAATTACCAGTGATTAGGGATTAATTTCATGTTTATACTTGATTTATAAAACACAATGAATGAATCCTTTCAAAAATTGCAACTGAAATTAAAAAAAAAACTGGTTGTTGGGTACTTTAATATTATAAAACTAAAGAGTTTGTTTGGTTGAACGCGCTAATCTCAGGAAGTACTGGTACTGGTACTGGTCTTATTAGAAAAATCTTGCACTGTTAGATATACCAGTTATCGAGGAAGGCTATATACTACGAGTATATATCATCACGCTACGACTAAAAGAAGCGGAGTATCAATAACAAAAGTAGCAAAAACGGGCGAAGAATATTCCTTTTGGAAGCTTCCATCAAGCGGCTACAGTTTTACAAAAACAATCTATGAAAGAATTGTTCCTCTCTAAAAGTTATAAAAAAATCCAAGACAGCATATTGGGCCTCTGGTATCTTCACCCCCTCAGTGAAACACAGCGCAAGCGCTATTTCACACCGATTTTCTGTGAGGCCGTGGTATCACTCCGGTCGAGCTAAGAAAATCTAGTTTAATTGCAAGTTTTTAAAAGCAAAGAATAACTCAAACATTGTAAGTCTCAGTTTATAAGTTCTAACTGCCTCGGTGGCGTAGTGGTACGCGTATGCGACTGCTAAGCTTGAGGTCTCGGGTTCAAATCCTGGGTCGGACCAAATGTTTGTGGAATCTACAAATATTTGTTTCGGAGTTTGTTGTTTGTATAACATGTATGTATTTACAAAAAAAAAAAAAAAAAGTATGTATAAGTATTTATATCAGTTGTCTAGTACCCATAACACAAGCTCTGCTTAGCTTGGGACTAGATGGCGTTGTGTGTTAGATGTCCGAAATATTTATTATTATTTATTATTTATTATAAGTTAAATTATGTTAAAGGAAACCAATGCATGCTTTATGATAAAGTATATTATTATCTCAATCAAACTACTCGTATTACCCGTTTATAAACCAGTATACAACAAGGACCTCGGCCAATGTGTGCCTCACAAGGTCTTGTTTCCTGTCTTCCGCGTTTAGGTAGGCTGGGAGCGAATAGATCGACATAACTTATCAATTATGGTCAAGATATCTGTATGACATCTATATATCCCTTTATTTATGTAAACGAACCATAATAAATGTCAAGAACGCTGATAAATTTATTAAAGGTTAGTAGTGTCAAAAGGTATGTTGACAAAATATCGGAGAATCTAATGGCTAATGAGGCCTTTGTTATCAACATATAGTAAAAAACAATAAACAACCATAATCTCATCCTTTTCTCACCTTGGTACCGTTTAATTTTATTTTAAACTTTAATTAACTATAAATGGCCGCCCATGTCATCATGGCATGTCCTCAGGTGGCAGATTACCGGACGAGACACCTCGGATCGCCGAGGTCACTTCCAGAAGTCGTCGGCTACGTGAAGGGTCTGCTAGGCTTCCTGGAGGAACTGGGTTGACATGAATAATGCCGACCCATCACGCAAAACAGGTGGATTGAAGACGTTGAGTTGCAGAGACTGTTAATTAGAACTTGAAGTTCTAATTGTATATGGTCACGAAGTTCGTCAAGAAAGTTTCCCTGCCTGGGATAATCTGGTCTCTGGAAACAGCAACGTAAATATTACCTAACTGAAATATATGGAAGAATACATATTGCAAGTATGTAATATACCCATACACAAATCATGCAGACAGATAAAAAAAAATCGAAGAAGATTATGGCGTATAAGCAACGTGACCATACGTTTCGTTTGGAATAGGACTGTCCCGTAATGCTGTTCCTAGTCCCCCTCTAAGAAAAGCTCTGTGATTCAAAATAGTTGCATTCTTACGATAGTCTAGCCAATTATTGAAGATTGTCAAGCAAATTAATAGTGGATTATTTGTATTTTAACAGAATGTAATATTTTATTAATGTTTGACACAAATTTACTGATAGAAAAGCAATTTTTGCCAATGAACAATTTGTGGATAACTAAAAAATTCATAGATAATAACATTGAATATTGAAAATATTTAAATGATTGTACTCGTACTTATAATCATCATCAGCCATATTAAAAAAAAAACTAAATTTGAATATGAATAAAAAAAAGTATGAGAGACAAGAAGCAAGAAATGTGCGCTTTGTGTAAATAAATAAATAAATAAATAAATAAATATAAATAAATATAAGTCCCAAGCTAAGCAGAGCTTGTGTTATGGGTACTAGACAACTAATATAAATATATATATTCTTTTTTTTTGTAAATACATACATATCATATATAGAAAACACCCAAACTCCGAAACAAATATTTGCAGATCATACATACATTTGGTCCGACCCGGGAATCGAACCAGAGACCTCAAGCGCAGCAGTCGCATACGCTACCACTACGCCACCGAGGCAGTTAAGTAAAATAAACTGACGTTGTCCCATTTTCCGTAATAAAGAAATAGTCACTTTATGAATGAGGTCTTCCTATAGTCTACACTTCATATAGAGATGTCGAGACACGCACACTACAAATTGAACTGACCTTACTCAAGTTCAATGCTAGTGCGTATACTGCGTGTCGCCCCCAGATATCACGTTTTTTTTTTTTTTTTTTTTTTTTTTTTTTTTTTTTTTTTTTTTTTTTTTTTAATAGACAACTCCCACATTAGGAATAAACATCCTGTGTCGTGGGGGACTTTACAAACATACATGAAACGGACACAAAGAACATCCAGACTCGGGACAACAATTCGTGGAACACACAAAGTGTTGTAGGTACCGCGTGGGATTTGAACCCACGACACTTGGCGCAGTAGCAAGCGGCATGGCGACCGCTGAAACCACTCGGCCAACCGTGCAGTCACAGACATGTTTAACTTGCCGACGCCGTAATCACACTATTATAAAGGTGAAAGTTTTAGAGTATGTGTGTTTCATCAACATCCTTTAACAGTCCACTGCCGGAGATAGGCCTCGCTTCTGCACGCCTATACGTCTGGACTTTCTTTGAAAAAAATATTATGGCGGTATCTGTACACACTGTATTGACACATAAGCTTTTTTGGAAAAGTAGCTCTCTGCTATTCAGTGTATTTAAATATCAATAAATACGACCAAATTATAAATCAATAAATACGGGATAGGTATAATCTGTTGTAAAAAAATGAACTGAAGGTTTAAATTTTTTCAAATTTCCTTGGGAGAACCACGCTTCGGCATAAATGGGCCGGCTCGACCGGAGTGATACCACGGCCTCACAGAAAACCGGTGTGAAATAGCGCTTGCGCTGTGTTTCACCGAGTGATTGAGAATACCGGAGGCCCATACCCCAACCCCTCCCCCATTCCCTCTCTCCATCCTCCAAAGGTCGGCAACGCACTTGTGACACTTTTGGTGTCACAAGTGCGTTGTCCATGCGGGTGTCCATGGGCGGCAGTAATCGCTTACCATCAGGTGATGCGCTGGCTCGTTTGCCCCCTATTCAATAAAAAAAATTAAAATCCTCAATTACATTAGGTCAGATATCAGGAAATATGGTCAATAATTCTATTCATAGTTTCTGGCGTACTTAAGTCTAAAAAACACCTTGTGAACTTGATAATTAAGAAGCGACAAAATAGGCTTTGATTTTCGATTTTTAATATTGAATTGTCAACATAAATAAAACGAATATGATCAAGACAAATAACTGATAACCATATGCATATGGATGCATAGGATGTTAACGTTGATGTTATCATGAAAGCTATTTATTTCATTGTCATCGACTATTATTCGAGAAATTAAATGGCGATATTGAAATTGGTGAAAATCACGTGGAAACAATTAGATACGTAGATAATATGGATCGAGCTATTAAAGTACTTAAGTATGATTCTATTGGTAACGAAGCATTGAATTTCAAGCTTATAATTTTAAATAATAAAGTTATCAAATAATTCAAAAAAATAATAAACTGTAATAAAGTTACTAAATTTTATTGAAACGAAATTGATTCGCGCATTTAGCACCTAAAGAAATATTTTCATACATCGAAACACTCAACCGTTTTTTTGTCTTTTAATCACATATTCTACATTTTGAAAACAATGGCCGGACCAACTATTACTGAACTTAATGTTGTGTATTACAAAATAATAACTAATGCTAACTAATATGTGAAATCAAGAAGTTTGATAATAATTTACTTGACAGTAACTTAAGTGATCAAATATTTAAATTATTATCAATTATTAGCTACTACATGTTTGTAATTTTTTTATATAAGAATATAAGGAATCGTATTTGAGTGTTTGTGTTTATAAGTTTTTATTGAGTCATGTGTATGTGCGTTTATTCTGATAAAAAATAATTCATAAACGGCTCAGCCCTGCTTCGCCCGGAAGTTAATCGAACAGACAGCTATGTAAAGAAGATAGTTACATAATTAGACCGAATAGCTGGTGAAGGAAATGGTGAATTGGAGAAGATTTGTCGTTACTGCTCGATACAAAAGGTTTTTTTATCTGTGTACAAAATCTAATGCCTATGTCCCTGGCCAAGACCTTCCTACGGTATGGCCAGCTGTGACCCATTGACGTAATATAACGTAACAGAATGAAATCATTGCCAAACATATTGTTCCATCAATCATTCCACGAAATGGCCTTTAAACTATTATGTGCCGAATACGGCGCTAATCTGACCGACCTCTGAATAGTGACAAATTATTGTTAATGTATCTCAATGTCGTCTACAGCATAGGGTTATGTTAAGCAATATAGTTTAGTTTTACTATAATTCATCTGATTTACTGATATCCACGAATTTTAGTCAATTGAAATTTGTAAACACGACGCGATTAAGATAGGTACTGAAGAATAGTGTACCAATTGAAAGTGCTATAATTGCGATCAAAACCGTACCCAGACCTAACATTAATTAGTATATTTGCTTGCTACATTTCAAGAATTTGTACATTATCGCCGTTTATAAAACAACACTATCTAAATCGATAATAGTTTTTACTTTTGACTGTCATTGGATAATGCATCGTTTCCCTTGCGAAATCACATTGTCGCAATATGTTAACAATACTATTTGCGATTCATAAACTCTATAAATTTAACAAATAAATCAGTGTTTTCACTTCTTTGTAAAATCCATAAAAATGAGTTCAAACAGCGGCGATCAAAGATTTACGAAAAGAAAAAAGGTCTGAAGGAACAAAAAAAGTTTTACCCTGAGCGAAACCATAAACTAATTGTGTTTCTGATTTTTTTTCACTATTATCTATTTGGCTTAGTTTTGTTGTTAAGGTTTTTTTAAATTGTTCTTTTTTCAAAAATAAACAATGACCGCAAGAATGACGTTAACGTGACCTCTAGCGTGAAAACCAAGTGTTAGGCTGGTTACACTTCACGGACGCGCACGACACGTGCGAGAATTACTTGTTATATTTTTATTATTGAATAGGGGCAAATGAGCAGATGCATTACCTGATAGTAAGCGATTACCGCCACCCATGGACACGCGCAACACCAAGAGGAGTCACAAATACGTTGCCGGCCTTTTAAGAAGGAGTACGCTCTTTTCTTGAGGGTCGCATTGGCCCGGGAATACCGCAGACGACAGTTCATTCCACAGTTATACGTATATAATATATATAATGGTTTTCTTTATTTTAGTAACGTAATGATATGGCTTTTAAGTAATGTTAGAAATAAAAGTTGAGAGAAGTCTTTTTATTATTGTGCGAGTGGTAGCGTAAGCGACTGCTGTGCTTGAGGTCTCGGGTTCGATTCCCGGGTCGGTCCAAATGTTTGTATGATCTGCAAATATTTGTTTCGAAGTTTGGGTGTTTTCTATGTATAATATGTATGTATTTACAAAAAAAAAGTATATATATATTTATATCAGTTGTCTAGTACCCATAACACAAGCTCTGCTTAGCTTGGGACTAGACGGCGTTGTGTGTTAAATTGTCCGAAATATTTATTTATTTATTTATTATATAATAGCTGTGCCCAGCCCCAGGGCATTACTCATACAGTACAACAACAACCGTAGGTAACACCGTGGGGCGAAGTTAGTCCAAAATTAAGGTAGCCTAAATTACTTCTTATTTTATCAGCTATATTCCAGTGAAAATTCGGTTCAGCCGTTCCAAAACTAACTGGAACAAACAGACAGACAACCAAAAATTTTAAAGATTGAGTTTTTGATGTAAGTATCATGTTTACTTTCATATGCATGAAGTGTAAACCTATCAATTTGAAATTACACACAGACACTTCAATTATATTTATTTGTATAGAAATATACCAATACTATAAAGTTGAACAATTTTGTTTTTAGTTCTCAGGAAGTACCTACTGGTTTAAATTTAAAAAAAAACATTGTTGGATAGCCCAACACGTAACGACGAATAGAAGCCAAGCCTCTATGAAAAATGTTGCAGAAACAGAAAATGTATTCATTTTGAGGGATGATGTTGCGCGGATAAATAAATGGAAAAAAAAAATGTTAATCGACAACAGTAAATTTAATAATATTTAATATCCTATGCATCTTTTATAGTGCAGTAGATACTCCATAACATAAGAAGTACAAATCTATAGATATTAGCAACCCTAGAACCTTAGCAAAAGGCGGAGGTCGTCCTATATTCGCTTTACACTAACTCATTAACAAGATGTTTACGGCAGTAAGTCATGATACACACTTCTAAACATCCTTAAGGTTTCCTTGAACTAACATCGAACTTCAGTTATCAGCCTGTTCCACATACTGAAGCCTTGTAAATCGAAATACGCAGAAATATTCGCGTAAACATGATATTGTTTTATACACAGGAATAATATGTACATTGATAAGGTTAAATTCTTGGAGCTCTATAAATTTATTATTAAATGTGAATTCTAAATACTCATATCCTTATTACTAGCTATTTGCGTACTAATTAATTTTATTTGAACTTGCCCAGTTCTGTGAAAAAATAAGTGCTAAGATTGAAACGTTCGCCTACTGGCTTGTACCTACTCGTATCATTCATGTATTTTTTTTTATTGAATTTATAAGTAATGTAAGAACCTTGTATTGTATTTCTGCGCAGCTGCCTTATATGGAATAAAATTTAGACTTATCTCCCTTAAACAAGAGCATGTACCACTTATATTATAAACTGACAAATTGTATGTTGTTATAAGATGTTGAAGTTTATATCAAGTCGTTAGTTTATTACAAAACTAACTGAACCCTGCTGTGCTACCACGGTACGACAATAACCGCGGGCAACACCGCGAGACGAAGCTAGTATCTTTATAAATTGTAGCCTATTTCTTACTCTGGTGTATAATCTATATTATTGTAAAGTTTCATCAAAATCCATTCAGTAATTTTTGCGTGAAAGAGCAAGAAACATACTAACAAACTTTCGCGTTTATAATATTAGTTGGATTACTTACGTTTGAAATTTACAACCGTTGTAATAATGTTGACCTATCACGACTGGTCTAGCCGCGTACAGTAATATATTACATATATTGGCTACATCGAAAGACCTCATCACCTTTGGCCTCAGCATTAGGTGTCTAATGAAGAAAATCAGAAGAGAAAACACTTTCTGTTACATAAGACAGAGGTAAGTAGGTAACTATCAGGGACCTAGCTGTATGAAAGCATAACAAATGGATGTTTCCACAACCATTTTCTAAACTTTTCGATCTACCACAGATATTTAATCAGCAATCAAATATAGCACGAAATAAACTGTGGTCAGTTAAATAAGCAAGAGCAAGATAAAAAGTGAAGGAAAAAATTGATTCACGTAAAGAAAGTTTCTTTGAAGAAATGCCTTCTTTGTTAGTTTGTACTTTCGATAAGTATATTAATTGTGTCATTAAAGATGAAGGTTAATAATATTTAAAGATATAATTGCACTGGGATAAGATATTTCGACTGCCTCTGTGGCGCAGTGGTAGCGTTTGCAACTGCTGTTCTTGAGGTCTCGGGTTCGATACCCGGGTCAGACCAAATGTTTGTATGATCTACAACTATTTGTTTCGGAGTTTGGGTGTTTTCTATGTATAATATGTATGCATTTACCAAAAAAAAAGTATATATGTATTTATATCAATTGTCTAGTAGCCATAACACAAGCTCTGCTTAGCTTGAGACTAGATGTCGTTGTGTGTAAGATGTCCCAAAATATTATTACGCTCTTACTATCAGGCGAAACGTCTGCTCCTTTTGCCCCCTATACAACAGAAATAAAAATAAACTGTGATATACGTAGTTTCTGAACTAGTACCTACTCTTCGATCTCGCGAGCGTGCGTGTAAGATGAAATAGGTCCGCTACTACATCTACAAATCTAAAGCGCCAAATCGCTTTATCATCATCATCATCATCATCAATAATCTATAAACTCTATACCGGGCAAGGTTAGTCTTTTAAATAATCTCTCCACTCATTTCTAAAAACCGACATCAGTTGACCGTGTGTTAGAATTTAATGCAAACAAATTTCCATTTGTGCAATCTAAGAAATGTTATTTATCCGGTACATTTTTATGTCATGGACCGTTACTTGACTGCTTTGATCAGGCGTGGATAAACTCCCGAAGGCACCGTATAAGTTACTCGAAACCTACCTGAGTCGCTTCGCTACTAACAGCTCTAACTTGCCGAAATATAAATAAGACGACTTTCTTAGCAGATAATAAACATCTTATTGCTCTTTAACGTCCACAATTTTAACTTATGCGGCCATATCAACACAGTATCAACGAAGCAGAATTTATAAAAACTAAATCGAAATCGGAACTGAAATCCATACCTACTTTTAACCGACTTCAAAAAGGAGAAAGTTCTATGTTCCACTGTATGTTTGTCTTCTGGTTCCAACCTGTTACAATAACCTGGACTCTTCCTAACATAAATTACCTACATAATTAAAGACAATTATAATTTTCCAGACCCCGAAGTCACATCTAGGATGATACATCAACATAAAGTCAGTAATGCTACGAAACTGATACGTACAGTGCAGCTACAATTTTGTTAATTGTTATTTCAAGTACTTAATTGGCGGTATGACGGTCAATATCGTCGGAGAATCCACACTCAATAACAGGCTAAATATGATATACTAAAAGTGCTAATATTTCAATAACTAAGTTAATAATAATATTGTTCTAAATATTACGTGAGTAAGTACCAGCTACTGGGTCGGTCCACGGTCAGACCAAGTATAGCCTTACACATCACAGACGTCGACTCAATCAATATTAATAGCTACACAATTTTTCAGAACACTTTATTTCTCAAGACAAGTGCTATAGTACTAATATAGAAGGCCCTGGCATTGCTATTATAACACTATATGGAATGTAAGTAGCTAACAGACTGGATTTAAACATAACCTGTTTTTTTAAATAATTGTAGTTTTCCCGTGAGATGTGTAACGAATTTAAATTTATTTGCTACTCTTTGATTCGCTTTTAAAATTGCATTCCATGTTATAATTTATATAATTAAAATATGCCGGTCGCGTTCTTGTGAAACACACTATATGTGGGCAAAGGTGATTATTTTTTTACATAGAAGAACGACTTTTGGTCGATTACTATATATTATTAGTTATTTATATTATTTCTAGTTTTTATTTAATATCTATGGCAGTAATCGTGGTATGTGACGGCACGATCATATATTATTTAAAAACTTATATTAAGCTATTCGGACGGTCCCCATTTCATATCATCCTTATTTTTTATATTTAGTTATCATTAATTTCATCACGACGAAGACTCGAAGACTCGAAGACGTAAGATTTAAAGACTTTAAACACTTGACATTATCTGCTGATTATCATCTCATCAAAAGAAGAACAATTGCATATTAAAATGATAAAAATCTTATAATTCATTGATTTGTAAATATGTATTGTTATTTTTTTTATTACTGTTATCTACAATAAAAAAAGGTATTGATTTGATTGAATTTGAAAATCCAAATAAATTTGAGGAACGAACACCGAAAAGAACCTAAATTATCAGTAGGTACTGGGCAATCGTGGGAGATCCGCGCTTCGGCATGAATGGGCCGGTGAAATAGCGCTTGCGTTGTGTTTCACCGAGTGAGTGAGGATACCGGAGGCCATACCCCAACCCCTCCCTCATTCCCCCTCCCTATCCCCCAAAGGTCGGCAACGCACTTGTGACGCCTCTGGTGTTCCGGGTGTCCATGGGCGGCGGTAATCGCTTACCATCAGGCAATACGCCTGCTCGTCTGCAACCTATTACATAAAAAAAATGTAACTAGCGTTAACTATACAGGTAGAAATAAAACTGCATATTTTAATCAATATTTACAATACCAGCCATTCCATATTGCTATGTTTGTGTATTTACTTACTCCCTAAACTTATAAATGTTATTTAATTGTAAATTGTTCTGTTTTTCAACTTTAAAATTCTAAATTTAAACTTGAAAATAACAGAACCGTTGCGTAAAGCTAAATAGCAGCTTTGAATATATGAGTTGGTTCCATAATTAAATACGGTTTTCTTTTAAATATGCTGAATTAGTAATAACGCCATCTAGTGTACACTTGTGAAATAATATACTGTGGTCACTTTACTACGGGCGTCATTGTGTCTAATCATCTAGTCTTAAGTTATTACACTAGATGGCTTTGCCCAACGATTTTCAAACTGGTTAAAATATGAAGTGTTTTTATTTCAGACTCCAATCACTACATAGATTTTTTAGAATTAACGTTTTGAAAATTTAAACTAATTTAAGTGTTCGAAAGTGATCCACCGAATAGTAGTTTCATTGCCTTATTTATATCACTACTTCAGATATATATTTTTATTCAGTTTAATGTTTTCATAGAAGAATATATGCCTTTTAAATTTAGTCAAAACCATAATAATCCCATGGTAGGTTTCATAGACAGGCGTAAGATAGTTCAAGGACAACTCTTTGTGGTTTTTAGTCGCTGTTTATATACATTAAAATGTTTTAAAAAATAGGTAGATAGGTAATGGGTTTCTACTATAAATATCGGTAATTTTACTAATAAATTAAAAAGAAAATTAAATTGGACATTAAATGCACCTTTATTAGTCATACCATACATTTCATTATAATATAATCCATAATAAATTAAATACAGTTCTATGCATAAAATCTATGTATTCACTAGCCAGAAGATCTAGAAAACTCTTTTCTGTACAATGTACAGGCAAACTGCCAAAAAGAAGAGAAATGCAAAAAACATGATCACTTTATCGGTGAACTCCCTTCGACCATATTTTTTTAAAAGCTTCCCCGATTGTGAGATCGTGCTGGCTGTGTTTTGTAGCTCTGATTGTGTGCCCTAGAATAAGAAAAGCAAAAATATTTAAAAAATAAGTCCTCATTAAATAAATAAAGAAATGAAAAAAAAAACAAAAGCAAAATTACACACATTGTTGTGTTTCTTAGTTACACAGTACTATGTGATGCTGCAAACTTTAAGATCATAATAGATAATTAAACTGATTTTCTTTTGCACTAAGTTCTGTTTTGTGTACCCTAATTTACCATTATACCTTTGTTCAAAGTCTTAACTGTACCTGAAGACCCTGTTGCCTTAAATCTTATTAGAAATTCTCCAAAATAAATTTGAATATTTGATATTAGCCTGATTATAATTATCGTTCATTATTTTCATCATTCTATAAACAATAAATAGTCACTTACATGGACAGTAGTACTTGATGAAACCAAACTGTCAAGAGTGTTTTGACTTCTCTGTGCTGTGTCTGCTAACTGTCGGCTTATGGATAAAAGCTGCTCAGTTACACCTGGAAAACAAATTTATTTCTGAAAAGAAGGTGATCAGAAGGTGATCTGAACAGAAGGCTTATAAGCTACCTATATATTTAGGTCTAACACTAATTGAATAATGAGTCGTAAACTAATATCATGAAAAAAATTGATTGAACATCTGTCGTGAATTAATACAGACTGTCATCACCCTTATTCACCATATAGATGTCGTAAAAGATTGAGGGAGCATACTACCCATGACAACACCGCAAAGAGAAGGAAATTTGAAACAATCCCTATACCAAGCTGTCTGGCCAGCGTAGTAGACCAAAAACTCCTTTCTAAAAAGAGGATTATGTCCAGCAGGGGACTGTTCAATGATGATTATGCTTTTGATTAATTCCCATATGAGTATATGATTATGTCCTCAATCCTTCTTCAGATATTTTTATTAACAGTGGTTTAAAGATCCCTTTAACTAAAACTTACTTAAGTTAATACAAATTTTAATAGTTATTTTTGGAAAATGTCAGGCTACAATAGATACCTGAAGACATTTTGAGCAATCCATCTCTGTCAACTTTATTCTTCCTATTTCTAAGACTAGTGTTATCACCATCAGCTGCTTTCAACAATTCATCTCTTTGAGCTTTTTCTATTTTAAACATACTGGACAGGTTGGCTTCTTTGAATTCTTTGAGAAGACTGCAAGTATAAAAAATAATTTTCTTAATACAGAAACTTTTATTTATTTTTAAAAGATGACTCCCCCACCTGAAATGTATCCTGTGTGGACACATGAACACCCAGACTAATATCAACAAAATTTGTAGGTTGCATTTGAAGTTTGAACCAACAACACTCAGCGCAGGAAAGAGTGCCATGGCAACCATTTAAACCACTATGCTATCTGAGCAGTTGGTCTGTAGCCTTAGGTTACTATTGAGATGTATTTACACATTCATACAGACAACGCCACATGTGTGGCACAACTTATTATGTTTCTAAATACACTGACAATTTTTTTTTTCCGTATCAGTATGTCTGGTCCAACCTTTAGTTTAGGTTGAGGTGGGTGTGAGGTGTGTTGTGTGTGCATTCTATATACTTCATCATTTCATTTTACACTCTGAGAAGTATACAATTTAAATAATCAACTATCAGACACACAAAAAAAATCTGTTCAATTGAGAATCTCATGCACTTTGAAGGTATCGTGACATTTAAGTAAAGAGATAAATACAGAGGTTATTAAGAATTTACAAATACAGTTATATTTACAAAATGAATAATGAAATTACCAGGCTAACTGATGCTTCTGTGAATCCAATTCTAAGGAGTACTTCATATCGCCCATTTCCTTTCCATATTGTTCTAGGCTTTCCAACTCATCTCTCATTTGTGATATAGCAGCTCTGCCCTTTTCATTCAACTTATTTAAAGTTTCCATAGAGTCTCTACATTCTAGAATATCCTGGAATTGGGAAACATAAGTCTTGTATTATATTTTATGATCTAAATAATATACATACTACATTTAGTCGTCAGAAGGATAAGGTATATATTTATATAGGGTCCGGAAAATTCATGACAAATGCTATATCTGTTTTTATACAATATTAAATGACTTTTCTTCGAGGAAGCAATTTCATGTTGTAAAACGTGGTTTTAACTATCAGTGGCCTCAAATTACAATTTAAAGCTATCATTCATTTCTACATATGCCATACATAGTCCCATGCTGAACCATTTCGTAAAATTATAACCCTAGTAATAAAAGTACAATATTTAATCATTTGGATATTTTTTTAACATTTTAAAATTTATGTTTAAAACGCTTTAAATAGACACCTATTATATCACAAACAAGGCTTTAATATAACTACAATTTAAAAATATGTACCTGTATTATTGCTTTTACTTGAAAGTGATATTTGGCCAATTTTTTAACAAAATTCTTGTATGTTGTATCAGCATCTTCTAATTTTTTAAATAGCTTTTGATATTCGTCATTATTGTTCATGGCTGCTTTCAAATTCATTTGTTTTCCTTTGAAATTTTATAAATAACACGAGATAATTATCTTTATTTTGAAATTTGATGACCACTGATCACTACCACAAAAGTGACAGCCACAGTGACATTTATGACACGTTACGTTTCTTTTCTCATAATGACTCAGTAACGTATGCGGCGTATACGCTCACAGAACACTTATAAATACGCTCCTACTAAAAAATCTATTAAACACTTGACCGTTATTTGAAGCTTACTAGATTGAGAGCGGCGTTCTTGACTTCCGCTTTATTTTCCATCTCTTTTACCCTTTAATTTTTCTGGGCATCAAAAGGAACCCATGTTGAACGAGAAATCATTGCCACCCGAGAAAATCGCGAAAATAAAACTTGTGGAGTCTTTTTCACAAGCATACCGTGACCCTAGAAGAACTACCAAGTTCTGTAGGGTTACTGAACTTTGGTAGTGCTGCCGTTCCGAAGAGCAGACTTCACTTTCAGAATACCATCGTATTCATGAATCAGAAATTAAGACAACGTCTTATCAGTGTGAGTAGAGACCCATGCAAGTAGAAGAGGATCTCAAATGGTGGGTTCCGAATTGTCACCAAACCACTATCCAAAGCCTACACTCTTTTTGACCACAGACGCATCAGATCTAGCTTGGGAGGCTCATCTCGACAGCCTTGCGTTATCGGAGCCGTGGTGCAAAGAAAAATACCTTCATCGCAATCAAAAGGAGAAGCTAGCAATACTGAAAACAATAGAAAGTCAGTGTGCGTTCTTATGCGGTCAACCGTCCTAGTTCAAAGCGACAACAAATCTGTTAATGCCTTCCTGCGAAACGAGGGAGGGACCAAATCCGCTTCATACTAAAACTGACAAAAGTATTTCAACTTCTTGACAAGTATCGGATAAGCGTGAAAATGCAACACCTACCAGGAATATGCAACTGTCATGCAGATCACCTATCCCGACACCGCAATCCACCAGAGCGGCATCCCTTAGCCCAATGTACATAGAAAATATTCGGAGATTCGGGACACACGTGATGTACTTAGTGGCCTCGCAACAGGCAAAAGTAATGGCAAATTACGTGTCTCTGGACCTGAACGACCACGAAGCAATGTATCACGATGCTTTTTCCCGGAAATGGAACCATCCCCTGGCCTGGGTCTTCCCACCAGCTTACCTAGTTCCCAAAGTGTTAGCACACCTCAACTCTGCCTCGGAAAAAAATCCATCTAGTAGTGCCAAGGTGGAAACGTGTCTTCTGGAGAGCAGACATAAAAGGCCGTGCTCTGGCACCCTGTTCACGATTCGGAACTTACATCTATGCCTGATGGACACGTCCACTGGACTACCACCGCTGAGAGTCCAAGAGATGGAAACAGAAATACGGCAGTGTTAGGTGGGTTGTCCCTAAACCTGGAACTCTGGAATAATGATCAGGTGGAACTCTTAAAATCTTTTTGGCGCCCATCCTCCAGGAAGACCTACAGGGTAGCCTGGAACAGATGGGTAACTTGGACGACGAAGCAGGGAGTAAGTCCTTTCGAACCGGCCGGCCAGGACCTAGCCCGGTTTTTAGCAGATTTACACATCGTAGAAGGATAAGCCTATAATTCAATTTTGCTACACAAGTCCGTAGTTTGCACCTTATGTAACTCTGAGAATGTCGGTAGACTGAACAATCATGTCTTAGACACTCGTATACTAATCCATCGCCCTGAAGAAGCCAGTTACTAAGAAAACTACATTTTGAGATGTAGACAAACTAGTAAGCTACTTAGAAAGTAATAAAGTAGATGAAAGCAAAGCATTTGCAGTTTGTAGACATACAGCGACCTTATTACTCCTTTGCTCGGGCAGGCGACTCCATGACCTAACATTACTGGCAGTCTATGAAACACGACTTTCAGAGTGTAATGACTACCTTATCTTATGGCTCGGTTTGGGTCTAAAACCGACGGAATCAACCAAAGACAATCTGGTCGGATGTTAATAATAAATTTAACAAACTGACTTACTCAGTATTTTGGGTGAAGTATTGTATTATTATTTTAAAGGAAAAGCTACAGCGAAGCGGGCATGTCAATCTATTCATCAACCTTAGAGGTAAGCCTAGAATTGTCTCCCGTACCGTTATCGCTGGTTGGGTTAAATCACTCTTATTACAAGCTGACATAGACACTGCAGCGAGTAGGTTTAGGTCCGCGGTAGCTTCTAAGAGTTGGCCTAATATTTGCCCCTTGGACGAAATATTTTCTAGGGGAACTGGAGCTCTTCTGAACAATTAACAAGTATTAATAGTAGTAGTAATATTTACTCCGATTACTCAAATAATTATGATAATCTCATAACCTATTTCTTATATAGTAGGTACTTATTATAAACCTGTGAATCTTTATCTTTTTTAGCTGTTTGTGCTTAGAGTACCAGCAGGACATTGCAAATAATTGTGATTATTTGTTTTGGTGAATTATATTACCGTGTACCTATTTGTGTTCGTTTCCTTTGTTTTTGAGCTATAAAGTTATATATATTATATAGTTATTGACGTCACATTGGCGTCCTCTTTCCACCAGGTGATAACAAACACGTCTCAATCTAGTAAGCTTCAAATAACGGTCAAGTGTTTAATAGCAGTGTTTTACCTGAAAATAAAACACACATTAAATACTTACCTTATTTGAAGCTTACATTCTAGTTCTACCTGGTGTAGATTATCGACTCAATGAATTATAAAACTCTACCGAACATAAGCTGTCGAGGACAGCGCCACCTGGTGGGAGAAAACATACGAGGGAAAGAGAAAGGTATATATAAATACTACAAAAGGGTAAAAGAGATCGGAAATAAAGCGGAAGTCAAGAACGCTGCTCTCAATCTAGTAAGCTTCAAATAAGGTAAGTATTTAATGTGTGTTTTATTTTCAGGTAAAACACTGCTATTTCGTTTGTTCTTGTCTCTACTCTAGTAATAAAATGGCCTTCTCGATTGGACACAAATAATTTTACAAATACCAAGATTGAAAGAATAAGCACTTCTTTATCCCTTAGTAACTTGCAGTAGAATAATTTTAGTGTTGACTGCATTAACAAAAGCTCAAATAAGAAAGTAAAAAAAATTGACCGATCTCCATCAACAAAAATTTTGAAAAATAAGAGTCCTGACAGAAGGTTTATATTAAATATTTCAAATTAATAAATTGTATTTGCATAATAACTTTAATGTTAATTTATTGGATTTAAAAAATAACGATTACGCAAAAAAGTGCGTGCGTACAAATTACACATGTCAGAAGTGAAACTTCTTTGGCAAACTAATTATTAATAAAATAATTATAGAGAATTATTAAATTGCATTTCTCTCCCTCTTCTTCGACAAAAACGCTGCACATCTTCGTGACCGCGTTTCGTCCGTAAAAAATTTAACCTCATGCGCCTAAAGAAGTTTCACTTCAAAAATAATGATTTATAAACAAAAAATATCATCAATTAAAAAAAATATATTACATTAGTTGATTAAAGATAAAAAGAGTGTCAGTTGACTAGTTAAATATACTAAAACAATTATCGCCGCCCATGGACACACGCAACACCGGGGGCGTCACAGGTGCGTTGCTGGCCTTTGTGGAATGGGGAGAGGGATGGGGGGAGGGGTTGGAATATGGGCGTCCGGTGTCCTCACTCACTCGGTGAAACACAGCACAAACGCTATTTCACACCGGTTTTCTGTTTGGCCGTGGAATCACTCCGGTCGATCCGGCCCATGTACGCCGACCCGTGGCTCTCCCACGGTAAATTAACGACGGAATTTAGCTTGAGAGACGTCATTAGATTCGTATTTACTGTGAAGAACATAGAATGCCAGATTTCGTTGTAAGTAGTTTTCACTCAAACTGAACCTAGGGTGATCAATTGAGGGACCACCTTCCGCATGCTATATCTTTTTATACAGTGAACAAGAAAGATAGATATTTAATAAATTAGTTTTTACAAATCTTTTACTATAAGAGTAGTCACTTAGTGCAGTTGTAAATTTTAACTAGTTTACAAGATGTGAATGTCTATGGGTCACGATTGAGGGACCACCTTTGACCGCTTTTACAAATTAATTACTTAATTTACAATTGTTTGAGAACTTGTACTAAAGCCTGGTGTATTCAAAACCTTCAAATTCCAATGTGGTCCCTCAATGGGAACGCAGGCGGTGACATTGGGTATGTCAAATATGAAAATAAGTAAAATTATGGATTTTTGGGGCCAAATTCAAATGTTTTTATTGATAATTAATTTTAATTTTTAATTAATTAACTATGTATTTCATAATATATATTTTCCAATGAATACAGTATTTTTATTTTCTTTCCCTTGGTTTCTTTCAGAAATTACGATTAAATTTAATTCATCCATCAACCATTTTGTTAATATTGTGTTTGAAATATAATAAAATATATAAATTGAGAAATTATGCATAATGAATGCTATGAATATTGTTACCAAACATTATTAATGTTATTCATGGTACATCACTACTCATGACGAATTTACAAGTGTCAGAAACGCATTCTCTGAGCGGCCGGACTATAGTAATATGAGGCGATCGTTTTTTGTTTTTTCGAAAGACGGTCCCCATTTCATGTCATCCACATTTTATATATATATTTTATCATTAATTTCATCACGACAACGACTTGAAGATTTGAAGACTCGATAATTGAAGACGACAAATACTTGACATTGGCAGAAATAGCTGATCCGAGTGATCCGGCTAGTTGCCATTTCATCATCATAAATAAATATAGTAATATGAGTATCAAATGCAATATACACTTGTATGTATATTTGCAATAGTCAAACTAAATACTTTATAGTATAACTTGATATTTTTTATAGTATAACAAGTATACTCTGTTACATATAGTTAAAGAAAGATCTACCAAAACTACGTTTGTCACCGCACGCGGCACCATGAAGTTTAAATTAGTCAACTACATACACATTGTGTATATTGTACTTAATCCATGTTTTTCTCTTTTAAGATCATTACTTTTAAGCAGTCGGGTTTTTTTGTTGTATAATATAGTTTTTTCATTTTAATTTAGGTTACTTTGGTAGGCCACCAAAGTAACGCTACTCTGCCTGATGGAAAGTATGATCAGAATCCTAAAGAAGTGTTCACTCATTGCGAATGCAGCATTGTGACCCACACTATGGCGGCCTATTGAGATGCTTCGGCATCATTGGGCGTCCAGTCAAAAGGAGCTTGACCTAAATTGAACAAAAACGAGACTTTTCCACTCCTTCAATAGCAAATATCAAAACAAATAAAACAAAATTAAAACTTTGAGGCCAGATAAAACAATAATACTAAATTTATTCACACCACAGTACTACCATTTGAAGACATTATCTTAACCGTATTTTATTCTATTATGTTCAAAATTCTTCTATTATATCTTCAAAATCTTCACATATATTTTGATCCAAGTATAGGGAATGATAGCCCTGATACCTAACCAACCTTTTCCGGCACATTGGGCATATTGGGTTCTGTATCAAAGCTTTTTGAAGACAATGCCTGCAAAATACATGTCCACACTTCGTTGAGACAATGGTACCTTTTGCTAAGTTATTGAAGCATATGGGACATCTAAGTTTGAGTAGTTGCTTCACTTTACTTTTTGCCTGGAAGTTAAAGTTGTATTTAACTAATACATGTCAACAACAAAATATGGTCAAACAAAAATACGTAAGTACTCGATACTTAAGTTTCCATAGCATACCTTTTTTGATTTTTGTTTTTTAGTTTTCTTCTCTTTTGTCTCCAAACCAGGCGTCATTCCCTTATAATATGTTTGCTTACCTGTTATCGTTAATTACATAACTATTGTAGATGTTTGTTACAAATAATTTGATTTTCCCGTCACCATTTTGACAGTACGCGTTCATTTGATAGATCTTTCAAGCTATTTCAAAGAGGTTTCCACACAAGTCTTGTCAAAACCACCTTCTCAATAGTACCAATTTATGAAACAGAGAAAGCTTTGTGGTTTTCGCTACGAGTGCAAGACAGGTTTTCAAATGGGCTATGGTACATTTAGATCGCTTATAAAGTTAACTGTCAAAGGTTTTACTATGGTGGTATGGGGGAACTTGTCCCTCCAACACAAAGGGAGGATCCTCCGACCATGTGAAGTGATCATGCTTGGTGGGCCACTGCCCAACAGTTGATGTTGGATGTTGTATATATAATAATCGGTGCGAGAACTTCCATTGCGTGATTCAGGATTGATAGTTACTCCATGTAGTGCGTTACTTCGTAATTCAGTGTATCTTCGGTAGATGGCGCTGTAGTATCAACAACTGTTGCGCTGTATGTGGAAGTCGCCACAGTCGTACTATTTTGTGCAATCTGTCGGGGACTGCATAACATGTAACAACACTGGCCCAAAAGGTGCTTAGGCAAGTATGATACACCAGTGTTTTGTAACTGATGTTTATGTATTAGAAGTTTGAGGAGTACTTGAACTTTAGTTATACAGAATCTAAAATAAATACGCTTAGAAAAATATTATATTATTAGATGTATCCCAACTTTATTAATACGCTGTGCAGTCCGAACCTATAAAGACACTGTACTTTGCTATGTTAGCACTCTTGCTATTCAGGCAGCGCTCGATAAGGACGTGTCTTGATAGGTCATGTGGTATACGTCAGCATAATTGTATTTTGTTATAAATCTATTTCTTTATTGTTTTACTGTGGATCTGTTATGTATTTTGTAAATTGCCTGTAATCATATTTCGATTTATAAAATTTATGTAAACTGTTTAGTGTTTTAATTGTAATAAGAAATATATAGAACTGAAGTTAGCCTACCTCCCATTTGCTTTATTTTTATTTAATCCAGGGAGGATCCTGGTTTCTAAAAATATCTAATACTACCTTTATATTTATTTAATTTTAGGCATTGTATTATGTTTGCAATTTAAAAATTTAATTGTCTGTTTGTAATTTCAAATAAACAGTGTTAAAGCGTAGTGAAATCATTTTTTTTATTTTTTCATGTCTGTTTGTACAACCTCTGGAAAGGCTGGACTAATTTTGACGAGACTTTTACTGACAGATTTTTTATTTTATTTTTATTTTATTTTATTTGGACAACCAACAAGGACATACACCTTAAAAGCTAAGTGGCACTTACAGTAATGTACAAACATTGGTGCTGCCTTAATTATAGGTTGCCACGAAAAGCATAACTATTATTTAAACAGACAGTTGGGCGCATACTTAAAAAACACAAGAGTAACAAGTAAATTATTCGGAAATTCCAAAGAGGTCACCATACACAGTCAAATAACCAATATACTTAATATATAATGAAATCCAACTACGTTTGTCCTAGCTTATTAATGCAATTTTTTTCCTAAAAGATGGTAAACTTAAGTAAAATATATCTATGTCCTTGTTTTTACAGATAGAATTATACTCTGCTTGGAGTCTATTTAGAGGAGAGAATTGTCCTAGGTTTGTTTTGGACCTCTTAGGTGTGAACAAGGAGTATCTAGTTAATCGCGGGGGCCTATGAGAGATCGTAATGTTAACTTTTTGTAGCAGATGAGGGCAGTTTATATTACCATTAACCAATTTATGTAAAAATGATAAATCTAAAATTTTACGGCGTTTTTTTAGTGACGTTAAATTGAAATGTATTAATCGGTTTGTAGTTATAACCGGAAAGTTTCTTTGTCAGATTAAATTTGTATGCCAAGTGGTACATTAATCTTTCTTGCACACGTTCAATTCTATTGGAATGGACTTCATAACGCGGATGCCAAACCACACAGCAATACTCCAGAACAGACCTAACAAGTCTTTCATACAATCTTAAAATAGTAGTTTTATTTTTAAAGTTCTTAGTGTTTCTCACTACAAAACCAAGGGTTTTGTGTGATTTAGAGATAATATGATCGTAATGTTTCCTAAAATCAAGTTTTTTATCAAGAATGACTCCAAGGTCCCTAACGTATTCGACTTCTTGAATACGTTGGCCAGATATTGCGTAATCCCCAGATAAGTAAGTATTACGGTTACGAGTGAATCGAATGTAGCAGCATTTATCAACATTTAGAACCATTTTATTTTCTTTGCACCAGTTAACCAAACCGTCCAGATCATCCTGCAATAACGTAATGTCTTGAAGATCCCTGATTGGTCTCATCAACTTGAGATCATCCGCGTAAAGGTATGGTTTGCTATTTTTGAGGCAAGATGTAACGTCTTTCATAAAAATATTGAAGAATAAAGGTCCCAAGTGGGAGCCCTGGGGGACACCAGAAAAATTAGAAAAAATATCTGATTCATAACCACTAACTACCACTTTCGATGTACGGTGACGTAAATATAATAAGCGTAGCGCAGATAGATGATGATATAAGAAGACACTTTTTTTATTGAATTGGTGGCAAACGAGCAGACGCATCACCTGATGGTAAGCGATTCCCACCGCCCATGGACACCCGCAACACTAAAAGCGTTACTTGAATTATTTTTTTTAGACTAGCGTTAACGGAGCAACAGTCGATTTTTCTCCCTTGTCACATAATTTTTGTACGACGTTGCGGGATAATGGATTAGAAGAGATATTGAAATTGAATGGGACCGATGCCGTACAAAAATAGTCTGCCGCAAAGTTGGATTTATTTTTGATTTCCCGGCGATTGTCTCGATCAATTTAGTCATTTGATTTCAGACGACATCGGTTCCATACAATTTCAATATCTCTAATCCATTATCTCGCAACGCCGTACAAAAATTATGTGACAAGGGAGAAAAATCGACGGTTCCTACTCCCTCCCCTTCACCTATACTCAGTTGGACAGCTTCCAAGTGACAGCATAGTGCTGAATGTTATTGTTTTATGCCCCTGTATCTTTCTAAAAAAGTCTCCTGGTGGTTCACATGACCCATCAATTTTCGACACGGGCCCGTGTCTATTTTTATTTTCCCTTTTTTTCCATTTTTTACAATAGCAAGATGTATTAAGTCGATTTCATTCTATATTTTCTACATCACTACTCTTATAATTTATAGTATTCAACCTTACATAATTGTCACCTCGATATATAACAGGTTATTAAGAATAAAACAACATAAAATACATCAATAAATGCAATTTAATCATAACGACTGGTTAATATCACTGATTAAGAGAAACCCTCGTGCACTAATGTAAACTTTGTTCTCCTGGTCTTAGAAGCGCGTTTGCAGTTGTTCCTCAATGATTTCACTAATTTCTTTGGTCCACAGCAATATACGTTCAGATGGTCCCTGAAAAGGAAATTACAAAACTTAGTAGTTTTGTTATTTGTACAAAATAGGTTTGAGACCCGATAGCCGTGGTTACCGTGGCGCCAAAAGCTTCTTCGCATTTGTACGTTGCGCACTTATACTAGGTACGTTGAATGAAACGCGTACGGCGTAAGCGTCATTAAATTCGCGACGCTTAACGTCATTTTGGTCGCGGTAAAACTATGACCAATAATTATAAGCGATCTAGCGCTATTTAAGTTAATAGTTTGTTAGATATCATAACTTATGACAAAGCGCTGCAGCATAACGCCTCACTTGTACACACACAGCTATCATATATTATTGTAAAGTCTCATCAAAATCCATGCAGTAGTTTTTGGGTGAAAGAGCAAAAAACATCCTCACATACATACTCACATATAGAATGATATCATGAGAAAAAACAGAAGCGTGTAACAGGAAGCTAGGTTTCCCTCCCCCCTCTCCTTTGCCAGACCAAATATGATTTAACCAACATGCGCGTTGAGCTTCATAGTCCTAAATGTACACATTCTGTGAACAATATCTATATCTCTTTCAGTGGAAAGAGTTCATATGTCGCAGAGACAACGAACACCCAAATAATATTTTGAAACTGAACCAGCCATCAGCGACCACATCCTACAACATAGTCTTGAGATGACTTAAGGCAAGTCTATACATACAAATAAATAAAATTGGAGTGTCTGTTTGTAATATTAAAATAACCGCTTTCTACATATGCATGTAGCATATGAATCTCTATATACGGTACACATACCAAAATACATATTTTTAAAATTTTTGTCTGTCTGTCTGTCTGTTTGTTCCGGCTAATCTCTGGAACGGCTGGACCGATTTGGACGGGACTTTCACTAGTAGGTAGCCGATGGTACAAGGAGTAACTAAGACTTACATTTTTTAGACTAGCTTCGCCTCGCGGCGTTACCCACGATACGACAATAACCGCGGGTAACACCGCGGGGTTCAGCTAGTCTATTATAAAAGTGAATTCCACAAACGAATTAAAGTAATAATAATAATAAAAAGCAACTTACTCAGGATATAAATGCACCCAGTAACCGAAAACTCGATCCCAGTGCGGCCTGCCTCGTCGCACTCTACAGCCAATCAGAGGATACTCCTTAGCTATACTATAATTACTACTTTCTTCTCTCTTCCCTTCATTCTCTTCATTTGTAACTCTTTTTTTATTCGGAGTAAGTAGAGTGACTCTTTCTTCATCACTTAAGATATGAGAGAACCCTTTTTCGTTCACAACCATGTGTGCTGTACGATTTTGATCTTTATTACTAGAGTCTTTGTCAGAGCCGGTGACGTAAAATTCTATGTGCAGTCTATCTGGGCGGTTCGCGTTTCGTAGTTGCAGTATGGACTGGTTGGCTAAAGCTGCTAGCCAGGTTAGTTCACGTTCGTTTCTGACGATCCACAGAAGGTGAATTCTTCCTGGTAACCGGTTCCTTGGATTTCTGGAAGAAATATAAATAAATACATTTCATCTCTTATCTACCTGAATTTAATCGCTATTTTTGCCAAACTAGGTGTGTAAAATTTTGAAATATTTCATGTTTAGAAAATTTAGTAGAATCTGGAAATGAAAATGTGTATTTAGAAGAAGCTGACTCAAAAAGCTACATCTATCTTAAATAGGTATAAAATTCAAATACATCTACACTAATATTATAAAGAGGAAAGATTTGTATTTTTGTATGTAACGAATAAACTCAAAAAGTAATGGACCGATTTTAAAAATTCTTTCACCATTCGAAAGCTACATTATCCACGAGTAACATAGGCTATATTTCTTCGGAAAAAAATAGGGTTCCGTAAGATATTTGCGTTTTTCAAGAAACAAGGTGTAAATAATCAACAAAAAAAGTTACTTATTTTACGATTTACAATAATATAGCTTATACATCAGAATAACACGTAGGCTATAATTTATAAAGATACTAGCTTCGCCTCGCGACGTTGCCTGTGATTATTGTCGTACCGCGGGTAGCACCGCGGAGTTCAGCTAGTATATAATAAAAAGAAATATATGCCACTTGTTAAACTACAAATAAAATACACTGACACTCGAAGTTGTACCAATCAATAAAATAAAAAACTTGAGAGGTGTCAAGGGACACCCGGATGGAACGAAGTTCGAAATAGAAAGACGATACAAATATTATATTTACTTCAATATTTTACGTAATTTCTAGTTTTATGATATATGTGTACACAATAATATTAATAATAATGATAATGATTATAATGGTGAAAATGATGAAGATGATGAAAATGATGAAAATGATGAAAGTGATGAAGATGATGAATTGATGAAAATGATGAAAATGATGAAAATGATGAAAGTGATGAAGATGATGAAAATGATGAAAATGATGAAAATGATGAAAATGATGAAAATGATGAAGATGATGAAAATGGTGAAAATGATGAAAGTGATGAAAATGATGAAAATTATGAAAATGATGAAGATGATGAAATTGATGAAAATTATGAAAGTGATGAAGATGATGAATTGATGAAAATGATGAAAATGATGAAAATGATGAAGATGATGAAAATGATGAAAGTGATGAAAATGATGAAAATGATGAAAACGATGAAGATGATGAAAATGATGAAAGTGATGAAAATGATGAAAGTGATGAAAATGATGAATTGATGAAAATGATGAAATGATGATTATGATAATAGTGATGATAATGATGATATGTATATATAAAAGTTCGAAATCTTATCTATCTATTATATATATATATATATATATAGTATATATATATATATATATATAGTATATATATATATATAGATATACAATACATATATAGTATCTGGCTTGCTTCAAGCAATGAAAAATAAACTAATAACAAATAAAATTTAAAATAGCAAAAAGTGTCGTGACAACCAAAAGTGTCGTGACAACAAATTATGTCGCGACAATTTCCGTCTAGCCCCCTTCGTTTTCGTTCATATCGCGCGATAAGGAACTTCGTTCCAAAAACATCTAAAAGTAATGAATGAGTGTCGAAATTTGAACATCAGACGATGTCTGGACAGTGATAATTTCCAAAGACTTCGGAAGAGAGAGACCTCTTCCAAAGTCTAAATGAAAGATACTTAACAAAATTTAGACGTCAAACACTTAGTCCAGTTTCCAGATAAAGTAAGTATTCCATTAAGAGACCCAGTTCGTATCCAGATATTAGCAGGATTCAAGTACAATATACAAAACGCTGTGCCAGAAATCTTTGCAGTTAATACATACAACAGCATGTCCTGTAGAGCTGCCACGAAGGGAGTGATACCGACGCCGGCCGCCACACACACCGCCAGTCGGCTGCCACTCACACCCTCCATGGGACTAGAGAAAGGTCCGTCCACCAACATACTGAAAACATAGCGTAACAGTAACATCATGTTCGGAGAAAAAAATCATTGCTTTTGGTTTATAACTCAAATAATATTATTTTTATTTTCGCTATTATACAAAACGATTGACATATTTAAAAAGATATAGGTACTCCAATTACTTATGTCCCTTTTTTTATTTTCAGTAAGAAAGCTATGTAACTTTTTTTTATTATATAGGGGACAAACGAGCAGACGTATCGCCTGATGGTAAGCGATTACCGCCGCCCATGGACACCCGCAACACCAGAGGCGTTACACTCTTTCTTGAAGATTTAAAGGTCGTATTGGTCCGGGAACACTGCAGGCGACAGCTCATTCCACAGTTTTCTGTGCGCGGCAGAAAGTTTCGGGAAAATCGCACAGTTGCCAACCATCTAGATGGGGATGAAATTTCTGTCGCGTAGGACGATGGCGGAAAGAACTCGCCGTAGTGTGTTTGAAAATAGTTATCCGAATTGCTCTATGGTCTATCATAATGAAATAACGAACTATACTATAGCAGACGTTCAGATCTTCCAAAGTTCCAATCTTAAGAAAATTTTAAATAAAAACGGATTTTGTGTACATAATAAAAATTAAACATCAAAGTGATAATTACCTGACCTCGTGAGGCGCACGTTCCAATAACAATTTTTGCAAAGCTTCAGTCCAATCACCCTTTACCCTTATCCATATGACGAAGAATCTTTGGTACGATGTAGGAACCTGAAAATACAGGGCAATAAACTAAACCTGAATTTTCAGGAGTTTTACTTAATGAAGACTAATGCAATGTAAATCTACCGCTAGATATATTCAGTTAATTATTATGAAATAGCAAGTTTAGAAAATATGATCAAGTCTTTAAAATATAATTAATATGCTTTTTATTTTATTTTTTTATATAAGAGCTGCCAAAATGATTCTACTCTCCCTCATGGAAAGCATGATGGCACAGGAAGGAAGAGCCGAACCGTTAAGTTCGAGAGCGTATGTCGGCTACTCTAAAACGGTGACTTCCAAGGTAAACACGTATTGTCGTGTATAGAAGGAAGAGGAAAAGAGAAGGTGGGACCTCTCTTCGCGACTGTAGAGGGTCAAGGGACTCGATGTGTGTGTGTTTTATTTATGTAAACTAACTGGATATATTATTCAAACATTTTTTTATGGGATAGGGGGCAAACGAGCAGACGTATCGCTTAATGGGAAGCGATTACCGCCGCCCATATACACCTGCAACACCAGAGTTGTGAGAGAAAGAAAGTTACTGAAAAAGAATATACTTGACGAATGTGGTGGTTACTACTTACCTTAACGACGGTGAAGGGATGCCACTCAATGAGCGATACGTTTGTACATTGCAGCAGCACATACTGCCCGTTTCGACAATGGAACTCGTGTGGACAGCTTAATGTTAAGCTTATTGTATGTCCGGCCATGTGACTCACCTACGAAACCGAGTACAATTATTAACTATAGCTTGACGGAGAGCATTTTTAACATTTACATATACATTCAGGTAAGCTAAAATAATAACATAATTAGTATAATTTTTGAATGTTTAGAGATTTATCCGCCCGAAGGCTAATTAATGGGATTGAAAAGTAGCTCACTTAGGTACAGCATAATCTGAAAGTTCTGAAACTACAAGTAAAAGTCCGAAATTAAATAGTTTTGATACTAGCCAATAGTTCTATGATTTTTCTAATTTCACGGCGTAACCCTATTACGTAACGTAACGTCCTTCGAGAAGTTTCTGATCATATTACACATGAAATCCAGAAATTTTGATCAGCTGATCCTTTTGGCAGTTTAGCCCAAAATTACAGAACGATGGATATATTTTAAATAAAATAAAAGCACACGTCTGTTTTATCTTTGTCATCATGTAACAATCATATTAGCTTTAGCAAAGTAATGAATGTGCTTTACCAATTAAACTACCTTAGAGTCACCTCATAACCGTTACTATTACAAAGGGTAAGGTAGATATTACGTCTTAAGTTTATGTGGAAATTATCTGTTTATGCATCCCCAAACTCCAATACTATTAATACAAAATTATACCTGGGATGTTTGTTAGCAAGGCAATACAATATTTAGGGTCTGTTTCACCAGTTCTTATTCTCGTATTACAATAAGGTAGACATATTAATTTCATTTTATTTTATTATTAGCAACTTTTATCTGTTAAATAGAACACTATTTAACAGATAAAAGTTGCTAATATATATATTAGGTATTTACCTATGAAATTGCCGTTTTGTATGCAATAAGTGAAAGTACTTATTTTTTCAAACTTTTTTATTTCTGTTATTCGAAGTAATCACCCATGCAATCGACGCATCTTTGCCAACGCATTGGCAGTTTATTGATGCCCTTCTTGTAAAAATCAGCTGGACGGGAGGCAACAAACTCTTCAAAGGCATTTTGTACTGCCTCTCGGGAATTGAATTTTTTACCCACTAAAAAGTTGTCTAAATTTTGGAAAAAGTAATAGTCGGTAGGTGCAAGGTCTGGTGAGTATGGCGGATGAGGGAGAGCTTCCAACCCCAGCTCTTGCAGCTTGGAGACTGTCTGTTGCGCAGTATGGGGTCGCGCGTTGTCGTGAAGGAGCAGTGGGGACGACCGATTGGCCAAAGCTGGTGGCAGATGTGCAAGCTTCTCCATCATTCTCTCCAGTTCTTCACAGTACACATCTGCATTAATGCTCATGCCGTTTTGTAAAAAGCTGTGGTGAATCACACCCGCACTAGACCACCAAACAGTGACCATCACCTTTTTAGGGGTCATTTTTGGTTTAGGGCATTGCTTTGGTGCTGAACCAGGGTCTAACCAACTTGCTGAGCGCTTTCGATTGTCGAACAGAATCCATTTTTCGTCGCACGTAACTATTCGTTTCAAAATTCCTTCATTTCTTTGCCTGTTGAGCAGCGAAAGGCAGGTCTCGACGCGTACGTTGCGCTGGCAATCGTTAAGGTCGTGGGGCACCCATCTATCAAGCTTTTTTACCTTGCCAATTTGTCGCAAATGGATCAATATTGTTTTGATGCTTACATTAAAAGCTGCTGCTAGCTCAGCTGTAGATTGAGTTTCGTCAGCTTCCACAATCGCCTTTAATTCATTATTGTTAACCAAAGTCTCCGGACGACCACGAGCTTCATTTTTCAAGTCAAAATTTCCAGAAAGGAACCGGGAAAACCAATAAAGGGTTGTGCGTTCGTTTGTACAGTTCTCTCCGTAAACGTTTTTGATGTTACGTGCCGTTTGTGTCGCGTTGGTGCCACGACGGAACTCATATTCCATAATTACGCGAATTTTTAAAGTATCCATTATGACGAAAAATGTTCAAATGTAATGAAAATACAACGCTAATCAAAAAACATAATATAAAGTTTGTAAATAGAATGTCATGGTTTTAAAACAAAATTAATTTGAATTTAGAATACAGAGCCATTACAAACTTTTTTTTATTTGAAATGACCAGTACTGAAGAAACGCAATTTCATAGGTAAAGACCTATTATTATACTAGCTGACCCGACAAAGGTTCCTTTGCCATAAAAAGGAATATGTATTTTAGGGGTGGGTCACCCTTATCACTCAGGGATATCGGCAAACGTCGCTTTTGAGAAAAAAATCATAGTTGAAGGAAATTATTAAAATAAAAGTCGTGATGGAAAAATAAGGGTTGATCGTAGAGAGCTGAAAATTCAGGGTTGTATGTATTTTCTAATGCTGTATCATAAAAAAAATAGGCGTGGACTACCCTTAACATTTAGGGGGATAAAAAATAGATGTTGTCCGATTCTCAAACCTGGGTAGGTTTATATGCACACAAAATTTCACGAGAATCGGTCAAGCCGTTACGGAGGAGTATGGTAACTAACATTGTGACACGAGAATTTTATATATTAGATGTATCTGACATATATGTCCCTATTTAAGATAACCGAAATCTTTAACTACAACTACAAACTACGAAACAAATATTTGCAGATCATAAAAACATTTTATTCGACCCGGGAATGGAACCCGAGACCTCAAGCTTAGCAGTCGCATACACTACCACTACGCCACAGAGGCAGTTATCCGTCCGTCCTAACTTAGAACAGGACATACTGAAATCGATTTTTATCTGAATCCTGTATTAACAATTTGTTGTAATAAATACACCAATCGTTACGTATCTATATGTAATGAGTCTCAAAATATGCAACGATTCCCATGGAATCCGTTTCAATGTACATACGTAGATAAGGGGATTATGCAAAGCTTGATCGGCTATTGGATTAAACTGTCCCACGTGTATCGTCGATACGCCATTATGCTGGCAAATATGTTTATGAAGAACATTCGTAACTTCAGGTGACTATTACATTATCAAAAAGTAATACATTGGTTGTCTGTCTAATAATATTATTTTAACGATGTATAAATTTATGTACTATAATATTATTCCAAAATGTCACTTGATATTTTTTTTTGTTTTCAAAAAATCTTCCACGGTATGTATTTATCCTGTGTCGCGGGTTGCTTTACAAATATACATGAAACAAGTACAAATAAAACCCAGACTAAATAGATATAACAACAATAATTTGTGGATCAAAGTGTTGTCGTAGAAAACGGCGTGAAGACCGCTTAAAACCACTGCGCCATCCCTCCAGTCACTTAAATTAATAATATCTTCAAATACCATAAAACTCTGTTACAATACCCACTTATAATAACTTCCTACTTAAAAACTAAATTCGTTCTCAATCATCAACAATTTCAGAATTAAATTATAATCAAAGAATTTCAAGAGTCAGTACTTACTTCTAATATTTCAACCTTTGCTCTATTTCTTGTACAGATTCGCCACACGAGATCTAGAAGGAAGCATGTTAGTGGCAGTGACATCCACAACCACCCCTGAAATTTTACAACATTGTTTAAATGAACCTCATTTGGATAAATACAGTCATTATCGAGTTAGACATGCAATTACTGTCTGGAGACTACTTCAAGCTTGTAAGAAACAGAAAGAAAATAGACATATTTCCTTTTCTTATACGTACGTAACTATATCCTGTCTTGGTTTGCTGTAGCACGTTGCGATTTGTTACAGAAATGAGAAAAATTCTGACATAAAAAATATTTAAAAACCTTTTTTTGCGGGCCGCATATCGTGTCCAAATGTGAGCATAATCAAAACTTGTTGAGTTTTTAAAACGTACATAAATCAGCTTAACATTATATACAGCTGTACTGTTAGGTTAATAAGAAAGACTAAGCTATTGTTTTCGACGTTACGACGGACTGAAAAGCCTTAAAGAGATTTAAATAAATATAGAATGAGAATTGTGAGCTGACTAGGATTAGACAATGTCTGTCAAAATGTTAAGTTATAGACGATATTGAGATCCTCTTTGTCTTTTCAAGCCTAGCCGTAGAAGTGCTTAATAGACGTCGCCTTGATGACCAAGATATTTAACCAGTGCATCCTAAACGTGATGTAGTACGGAGCCGGAACGTGGTCACTCACTATTGGACTAGTCCGCAAATTTAATGTGGCTCAGCGTGCGATGGAGCGTGCGATGCTGGATGTTTCTCTGTACGATAGAATGAGGAACGACGCCGCAACGTTATTCGACAGAGAACTAGAGTACCGATATCGCGCGGAGAATCAGTACGCTGAAGTGGGAATGGATCGGTTAGTTTCTAGACGAACCGATGGTCGGTGGAGCCGAAATGTGCTTGAGGGAGGGTACACCGCGATTAGACAAACGTAGTGTAGCGTGCCCTGTGGCATGGTGGACTGACGAGCGAATGAATGCCGACTGCCCAAGACCGGTGGATAGTTTGCGCTCCTTGGAGGAGTCCATATATAAATAAATTAAATATGTAAATAATAACTAAGAATTAGACAGTGTTCAATTGCAATAGAAATGCCAATTAGATATTCTAAAGAGACATATTTTGAGAAATGATTTGATGATTTTTTTATGTGAAAATAAAAATTACTCACTCGGAAAAAAATCTTGTTGTGTTTGAATAATTTCCCTTCTGGTATACAATAAAGTATGATTCAAAGTTAGGATTATAAAAATCACTTTAAAGGATAAAATTTGTTGCGGTATTTAATAAAAGCTGATTTTTACAGGACAAGGCCAACGACATTAAACGTTTTTGGGTCACGTGAATCATGTTTGCAAGTATTACAACGGAACGAATTTCTAAGAAAATGACGCAAGTACTTGTGATTGAATTACTGCAATATAATATAATGATAACGGGTGGTAAAACACGACGATTTAGTACGTGTGTAAGTAAGCGAAGGCGGACAGATCAATTACTTTTTACCCGACTGCGAAAGGAGTGTTATGTTTTTTTATGTATGTATATATTGGCATGCCATAGAGTCTAAATTTGTTTGTCGTATTTATATAGGAGTGTCAATAGGTTCGTCTTAGTCGTGAGAGTAACACTGGGTACATTTAAAAAAAAACAGTTCTTCAATGAATTTAAAAAAGATGGCAAATATTGACGCAGTCGGGTATTTTTTTAAATAATTCATTACTTGATAAAAATCTAACAAGACTTTTCGATTTGTTTTTATTAGATACAACACTATTTAAATTCATTTATTTAAAAATGCACTGTGGAAGATTGATAGACTTCTTAGAAGTCTACTTGTTGAACTTGTTAAATATTTCGACAATATAATATAAATTCTGTGAGGGTAAGGCAGAAACATAATACCAGAGCCCTATCTTACGCAAACATAACAAACTATTCCGGACAGTAAAATCTCAAGATGTTCGATGTTCATCCCTATTTAGTGAACGTCACAGAATCTTAGAAATGTTGCTGCAAGTTAAGCAACGACGGCGCGGTCACTACCTTGATGGGTGACCGCTGGTGGCATGTTACCATGAGCGTCTCCGTGATTCGGAGGTCACGTTAAGCAGTCGATACCAGTTCTTATCGTAGGATAACAGTCGCGAAGCTTAGTTGGAGGCGGCTTAAAAACATCCAACCAACGGTAAGATTACGTAGCTACAACGTTGTCTTGCCAGTCCTCAAACCGCACTTGGCCAGCGTTGGGACGTATGACCTTAAACCTATCCTGAGAGAAGACCCGAGCCCAGCAGTGGGACATTATGGGCTGTTGATATAGTATAGTGCAAAGTGCAGTAATTATACCTACATTGTATTATGCACATTATAATAAATCATCTGCTATCTGCATTTTCTTCCAGTCTACATGAGTTTTACAAATGCACAATGTATTAACACTTCTCATAAAATCATATTGATGAAGGACAAATCTGTATCGAGTTTAATGAGGGACTTGACCTAAACATTCTCGTAAATCTGTTATAATTCCAACCATTCAATCGGCCACAGCTGGTCCACGAAAACTATGCCTCTGCTAAACACATCAATTTGTATTATGTACATCCCACAACGAACATAATGTGCACTGAAACGTGTTGTGTGTATAAGCCGAATAATACTCGTAGTTACCTACTGACGATTTAAATACAGTAACTAGTCGACAATTCAAAGGTTTCGTAATAGATTCGCTATTTGTAAATTGTTAGTGTTTATTCATAGCAAACCGATATAGGCTAGGCCCACATGTCGTTTAGTTCAACTTTAGTATGTTTTTATTTCAATTATGTCTGTTGTGGGTTTTGGGTTGAGTAATTTAAAAACCGTGGGTTTGGTAATTATTTTCCTCGGTTTTGGCCACGGTGGCCAGTCCCAATGGAGACCAGCCAACTACGTAGAAGATATTATAGTAAATAGATATAATAGTGCACAAGTTCGAGCGCAAACACAGGTGCACACTCTGTTCCCCCACACTCATAATCCGATGGGACGATTATCCGACACGACCAGGACCGACGGCTTTACGTACTCTCCGAGGCACGGGGGCTAAGATCCCAACTTCTAAACTCCGAGCTGTTATTAAGCATTTCCCTGATTATAAAAACTCAAAAACACTTTTTGGTCCGACTCATAATTTAACCCAAGACCTTATGACCAGCAGTCGCATACGCCAACCGCTAAACCAACGAGGCAGTCCAACCGTGAGTTTACCATACAGAGGAAGCAGGTATATTTTATTAGTACTTACATACTTCTGATTGACATGATTGAAGGAAAATGAACTAAGAAGGATGTTGGCAAGATAGTTAAAAAGATGAAATCAAAATACTTCATTATGTAAAAATATCAATTTATGCATTTTATGTATTCGGATAACACAGATAAATGAGTTTAGTTAAGTAACGTAGACACACACCAAATTGACATGGAAAACGTCCGTGTTGATGAATAGCGCGTTCTCCCCTACGCGTCCAACAATGATCACAGCCCCCTAATTGTTTACGAATTCATAACTGGACTGCACGAAGCAACTATAGATATAAACTAAAGGAACGCCTGGAATGCTCTGAATTTCTCTGCTATGCAAAATTTCTGCAGTTTCAATTTTAAAAGACCATAAGCTACGAACTTTTAAATTTAAGGCGAAATGTGAAAAGTTTGTCAATTGTTTTAACCTTTGATGACGAAACTACTTTCGGTAATAATACCTAAGAACTGGAAACATTAACAGAATCATCGGTACAGACAGCTATTTCCAAATTAAATGAAATTGTTATTAATTTCATGGCTGTTTATTAAATTTGTTTGTCTATAGATTTTCATAACGAAAAACCGTTACAGAAAAAAACTTTACCTCTTACTTATAATTATAGTAACAACAGAGTGTATAAATTCAGGACCGAAGCCACAAACCAATATTTTAAAAAGATACGAATCAAATTGTCCAACTGATCTAGGTCACTGTCCGGACACTATTATATAAATATGACATGCGCTCTACTATCTGTACTTAAACTAAAGGTAGGATAATTACAATATGAAATAATTTCAAAATACATTAGCCCAAAGTGCATACCCTCTACATATTAGACAGGGGACATTAAATTACTCGTTAGATGCTCTCAAGGTTCACTTACGGTATATAATAATGGGCAGGGTGTCTCCCCTAGGGACAGTCAAAATGAAAGGATCTGACTAAAATGCGGTTTCGCGAAGACGGTAAGAGCTCTATTTTGAACTCGATAATTAGTAGCCAGTGATAATATTAGTGATGCTGAATAGATTTTAGAGCAGAAATAGTACTTAGTGAAGATTGTATATTATGTAATGAGAGTTTATAACACTGTCTCTCCATTCCACGTATTTTTAGAATTCAAACACATTGCTTCTAAGGGGACGACATACTGAAAAAAAGTGTGATGGAGTGTCGCATTACAAAAGAGCTAAACGGGTTAACTTTATTACAATCTGCCCCCTAACCAAGTCGACATTCTACAAACGCAAACGTTATTAAAATAAAAAACCGGCCAAATGCGAGTCGGACTCGCGCACCGATGGTTCCGTACAAACCTGTATATATATATTATGTGATATAACTAAAAACTTATACTTTTCGCAATTTTTTAGGGCCTAACTTCGAAGGCATGATTAAAGAACCTTCTCAGTAAAATATTTTTAAAACAAAATTGTGTTTAGTTTCTGGTTGTATCTCAAATTCCCATTGAACAATCAAATATAAAGAAAAATTTTGAGCTTCGACTTACCTTTGATTTGATAGGCACAAATTGGGAATAACTTGTAACTTGACTAATATTCAGACTAGTTTCAGTTCTTATAACCTCTTCTTTCAGGACACCGCTGAAATTACGAAAATATGTTTAACATATACATTTGAAGATCATCCAGCTCTCCACGCGATATGACAAAAAAATATTTAAATGAACACCTACCGTATACATTTGAAAGTATAAACACGATATTTAAAAATGATATTTGCATAAATATTGAATTTTGAAAATTTTATAAATAAGGGCCTAATTAATAATTAAGGACAGAAAAGTAGGAAAATTCATCTTCATTTTACTATAATAATACTAAACTTAAAAGTTTCGTACTCAACTTATAGGGGCCATCTGCACGGCATCTGCCTGTGGAGATGGCTCTATAGATTATATTCGGTTAAATTTTATCGTTTAAAACTTATTTACAACACCCCAAGGCACGTACTGCAAATAAACATACATCACCTCCACAGAGCTAAAGGTCATAAATATACAAAATAATATTTCGAATGAGTCATCTTTTACCGGATATTCATTGTGTTCCAGGCTTTTCAACTATGCTGGTTGGAGTTTAAAAGTTATTTAAATGTCAACCGGCACAGTTGTGCTTAGAATAAATATATCTTAACGCCTTTAGCATTATCATCAAAATCAGTTCACCCAGTCGAAAGTTATAAGGTAACAAATATAAAAAATACAGTCGAATTGAGACCTCCTCCTTTTGAAGTCGGTTAACAAATCGTTTGAAAAGAAATTCTTTATGAACATATTGTGTTTCAAATGACAACACTGCATTATCATGAAGTTGATGTTATACCTTGTATGGTATATTTTATGAAAGCCGGTGTGAAACAGCGCTTGCGTTGTGTTTCACCGAGTGAGTGAGGATACTGGAGGCCCATACCCCAACACCTCCCCCCATATCCCCTCACCATTCTCCAAAGGCCGGCAACGCACTAGTGACGCCTCTGGTGTTGCAGGTGTCCATGGGCGGTGGTAATCGAGATACTTCTGCTCGTTTGCATCTATTCCATAAAAAAATACTTCTCATGGCATCCTTACTATTTCTAAAGTAGTAATAAAATTGACTAAAACCTAATAACAGAATCCTACCTGCTGTGGTGTAAGGTGTAGTCGTAAATACCTGATAGATTCGGATATCTCTTAACCAATAGTTAGCTCTTGGCAATCTCCTAATTCAGTATGATTTACACTGAATTTACACTTTGAAGCGATTTACGTGTGAAATCGCAATAGACGGACAGATATAGTTTCTTTAGCATGTATAATGTTTCAAAAACGTTAATTATTCTGTACGAAAGCAGTTGCTTCTGAAATTAATTATCCAATTGCTTTTTTTTTTATCATAGAGATACTTTCATTCTTGAGGAAGAATAAAGGCTTAAAGGCACTTTATGGCGATAACCAATATATAAGCGGGTGGAGCTGCGGGGAAAAGCTAATATCGTATGGCATCATAAAAAACCACTGTATTTCTAACAGTTCAGTGTCACTTACCTCAACGGATGTATTATAAGCATCACAATGAACACAAGGTACAGATGGTGGGTATACCAAAAAACGTTGTAGAATCTTCTTCTCACAACCCTCATGGATGTGAGTCCCATACATATTATGATCATCAACATTATAACGCCTGTTACGCCTGCTGTGCTGAGTAGTAAGCGTAGCGGGTTCTAGAAAAAGTATCCAATTAGTTGCTGAGGAAAAGTTTCGTTTAACTAATAGCTATACAGATGTTTTTTAGAAGTAGAATTTAGAACATGGAGTGTCTGTCACCATATCTGTTCATCCGGTGGGTGTCGCAAAAGCCAACGAAAGGAGTAAACTACGAAGAATAACAGCATTGGAAAGAGAAAGAAAGCTTGAAACAAATTCTATATCAACCCATCTGGCCAGCGTGAGATAGCAGGAAAAAATCTCCTTAGTAATGAGAAGGAGATTGCTATGTCCATTTCAGTTCATTGTTTTATTTTTTCTACTATTATTATATCATAAAGTTCTTTTACTATATAAAGCACGTTGTCTCATTTTTAAAATCGAAATATGACATTGCCAAGTACCTAGTATAATATGCGAAAGTCAATTTTTTTTTTTAAGTTCATAGTTCTTTTCTCCATTAGCAGTGTGGAGGAAGGGCGAGGTGATCATGCCTGGCAGGATACAGCCCAACGGTTGATGTTGAGTTGTTGTTGTATATATGATAATCGGCACGAGAACTTCTATTGCGCGATTTAGGATTGGTAGTTAGCGTGTAGTAGTGTGTTACTTCGTAGTTCAGTGTATCTTCAGTAGATGGCGCTTTCATATGTTTTTGTTGCATATGTATGTGGAAGTCGCCACATCAGTGTTCATTTTACTTTATTTTTTACAAGATAGTTAAAAAACTACTCTTGTAGTATATAAATCTCCATACCTACTTTACCATTTTAAGAGTAAAGTACAATGCAGTTTAAAGCATTATGTAACAATCGATATAGGCCCCAGGTGACTCGCGTTATGCAGAAACCTGTGGGTAATTCGTTATTTATGACTCTATTAATTTAAAGTTTGACATTTTCCTATATTTCTTAATTTTCCCTGAACCTCGCCAACTGGTTTATAACAAAATAACTCAAATACAAAATACTTTGAACATTTATAACAAGATCTTCTGAAAAAAAAACAATTACCAGTCCAGTCTGACTCACATAATGAATTATTGAAGATTTATGAAGAACTTACACAATAATGTGTAGTTTGCGCGGCCGTAGCCAGGTTTTAGTTTTAGGGGCAATTCAAGATAATAAATGACTAAAAGTGGGCTTCATACGTAATATTACAATGTAAAATAATTAGAGATGTTAAACATGTGATCAACGTTAAAGTTAATTAAACTTGTTGAATAATGCACCCAAAACTCCCGTGATATGTACTGTTATGTCCTACATTTGAAATAACACACAACTAAATACAAAGGTAGCTAATAATAGTTAGGTAACATAATAAAACAACGTGTAAGCTAACGTTCCGCGCTCTAAAGAGTCTAAAGTTTGTGACTAACCTCATTCCTGTAGGTGGCAAAGTTAATGTCTTCGTGTTGTTCATCGTACCCTCTGGAGAAATTCCACAAGTTCACACAATGGGAAATGGAATGTACCACTGGAAACAGTCTAAATATTGTAGCTCAACACAATTGCCTGATAGGGACTAAAGTTATAAATCTTTTTTTATAAACTAAACTTTATGTATAAATAAATCGAAATGCATTTTTTTCATTTAATCTTCTTAAATAATATTCATAAAATCCAAGAGACTTCTAGAGAGCTTTTTTTTATTGTATAGGGGACAAACCAGCAGACCTATCGCCTGATGGTAAGCGATCACCGCCGCCCATGAACACCCGCAACACCAGAGGCGTTACAAGTGCGTTGCCGGCCTTTGCGGGAATGAGGAGTAGGATGGGAGGTATGGGCCTCCAGTATCCTTACTCACTCGGTGAAACACAGCGCAGGCGCTGTTTCAAACCGGTTTTCTGTGAGGCCGTGGCCTGGCCGAGCCGGCCCATTCATGCCGAAGCGTGGCTCTCCAACGGTAAAAACAGCTTATTACAGATATGGACTTAATCAGTCAAATACTTATTTACTAAAAAAAATATCTAAACAAAATGGAAATCATGCATTGATTATTTGATTAAGATACATAGACGACCTTTAATTAATTTTAAATTCAAGAAACTCTTACTCACAAAATATATGCTCAGTCTTTCCTTAAAAGTATTAAACTTAACACTAAAAATAAAAAGAAAACTAAATAGAATTTGATACGAGCCGAATAATACTATAATATTAATTATTACTCTCCAGGAACTCATTTCAAAGGCTTCCATTGAAAAATGTATTTACTATCAGTAATTTCAAAAGCTGGCGCATAGTTTTCATACATTTTATAGTGCAACGAAATACAATTGAAACTTCTTGAGGTTTCAAATAAGTGCACCAGAACACACGAAATGCACAACAGCGCCCACGTTTAAGAACAAAAGCTAGAAATCCTAACAGTGGTGTTGGAGCCATTAGCCTTCGTCTCAACAACTTAATGGTGCTCTACATACGCGTAGGGTTTTAACGAGTACTACAACATCTCCAATTCGCTTTGTGAATCACTTTGGAAGTATTAGCGTAAAAAAAAACTTTTTTATTTTTTCTTACATTCATTTACCAGCCAGACCTAAACACATTTTTAGAACGCTCATATATGTATTTTAATTAACATTCCCATCCTCTTTATTACGTAAATAAAACCTTTTCGAAAAGTAATATGAAACCATTTCTTAATTAGGTTACTGATTTCATAAACACGCACAAAATTTTAAATAAAGAATCGTACTTAGCTAGTTATGTTATTATATGCCACATAAAACGAATAAAAGTATGTATGTATATAATGCAAAGATATGCTTACCAGCAAATATTAATAGTGTTATGGCAACAGTCATGTGAAAACTCTTTGCTCTTTCTAACCAAAAAAAAAATAAACCAGGCCATAATCTTGATAGCACTCTGTACATTAGTTGATTAACCTTCTTGCATATTGGAAGTAACACGAGTGCGAAACATAAATTTATAACAGTCGCTGTACCACGAGAGATGCATAGTCCTAACTGAAACAGAAAATTAAGAAAATAAAGCCTGTATTTTATTCATTCCTTTTTTAATCTGAGTACAAATGCTAGCAGGTGAGAATATTAAATTATATTGTGTTGTATAAAATCAGGGCCAACTTACTCCTAAAATTTGTCTTAAATGATAAAATTGTCGTCCATCTTTGTAATAAATAAAAGTGTCATAAAAAATAAACACCACTAATGAGATCCATAAAATCTGAAACAAAAGACATAGTGATCATTAAACTTTGGGAAAACGAAAATGGCTAGTTGAATATTTCGTACAAAATTTATATCTATACAATCTTTAACTGTACAAATAAATAAACTTCTAAAAGTGTTTGTTCGTTACTTCAAATCAACAGCTTTACACTAAATGCAAATGAAAGCATAAAAAATGTTTTTGTCTTTCGGTTTGTTCCGGCTAATCTGTGGAACGGCTAGACCAATTATAACGGGACTTTCACTGGTAGGTAGCTTATACTACTTTTTAGACTAGCTTTACCCCAAAGCTTTTCCCGCGGTTGATGTCGTACCGCGGGTATTACCCGGGCTCGGCAAGTCTAATATACTCGTATTTATATACTTTTCACCTTGTTATTTACAGGTTATGAGGCCTTAACCCTCTTCTGAGAAGACCCGAGCACAGCAGTGGGACATTATGGGGTTTTCATATAACACTAGATGAACCCCGCGGTTATTGTCGTACCGCGGGTAACGTCGCGGGGCAAAGCTAGTCTGAAAAAAGTAGCCTAATTTACTCCTTATACCGTCAGCTACTTATCAGTGAAAGTACCGTCAAAATCGGACCAACCGCTCCAGAGATTTGCAGTAACAAACAAACAGACAGACAGACAGAGAAACAGACAAAAATTGAAAAAAATATTTTTTGGTATCTTTGTCCAATATCCCAGTCACCCCAGACACGTCATTTTAGAGAGATGAAAATTTCAGGATCGGTAGTCTAACATATACTCAGAAAGGAATCCTAAAAATTTCATCTTTCCTAAAATGACGTAAGTCTGGGCTGACTGGGATCTCAGTCTATATGTACCGTGTAACATATGCATTTAGTAAAAAGCGGTTATTTTAATATTAGAAACATACACTCCAATTTTATTTATTTGTATAGATTAGAAAAACGGAGGAGGTGATTTTTCAATTCGACCGTATTTAAGTTTTGTTTAAATAAAAAAATTATAAGGCTTATAATTATCATTTGTATCGTCACCGCAGTAAAGATTAGCCTACGTTCTTCCTCAGGAATCGAAGTATCTCCATACCAAATTTTACTGCAATCGGTGCAGCGGTTTCAGCGTGAATACGTAACAGAAGGATAGACAGAGTTACTTACGAACTACTAATAAGAGAGTGGATATGGAAGTATGGACTCGGGCGCATATTAATAACTGCCAGACAGAGAAAAAGTTTTAGATAAATACCATTTATGCAAGCTCTTCAACACATTTCAAGATTGCATACAGCATTTGCATTGCAGCATAAGCTTTCGTCCGTCGTCATGCGTCGGAAGTGTAAACTGACGTATAGCTAGCCACTTCAGACTCTATTCAACGCCTGTGCGTACAGCTTTCTATACACACGCCTTTGACAACCGTGTTGTGCAGCCTTCATTGAACGTGTGAATGGAGCCGATGACAGCGTCAAGCCGAGAGTGTGGGCGCGCATTAATTAATAGATGTCCAACGTTTACACTGAATACTGCCGAGCTGTTACATAGTAATATTCATTATTTAAAAGGATTAGTTTAGCTTTGTGTCTTATTGTTGGATTTAATGTCGTCACTATTTAAAATGACCAATAAATTACTAATAATTCGTTTCTGATAGTCTGATCAGTACATTGTTCAACTAACAGAGTAGCTAAGTTAATACTGGTATTGCAGTATTCGCGGTACGTACGTCAACGTACGACCTAAAACAGTATTTATATAAGTACAATGTTATTAACCCGTTTACGTTCACTTTCCCTTCATTATCTCGACACGAGCAAGCATAGAGAGGGTATCTACACCTATACAAAGGAGGGGTTTTTCCTCCTGAGTGCATTAATCCATCTTATAGGGGTAATGGAAATTGATGTATATCAATCATCCTTCCGCTAGGGATTTAAGTAAACCTTGATGTTAGTAAATATAACCAAATGGCTAACCAAATAATTTTAATGTATTTGCGATAAGAACCATTGCAGAAAGACTATAAAACTCTTAAAATTAATGTAAGATTGTCAATTTCTTCTTACATTTACATTAAGTAGTAAGATAAGTAAGATACAGCAAAAAGATATAGGATACCTCTCTTATAAAAAGAACATCCGCAGTGATTGAGGTAATTAGGTACTACACACAATTTTTAGAATTTGACGCAGAAGAAACTGCATGCAAAACCGATAGAACAGTAGGTATAAATTACTCTTATCTCATACCTAATTATGTTATATCTACAATTATCTTTTTCAACAATGGAATAACATGGATAGTTCAAATATTGTGATTTATAAATAAAACGCGTTAATAATTTCGGTTATTTCAAACAAATTTGTTTTAACATAAGTCAAAACTTCAAAATCATGCCAAGTGATGAGCATTAATATATAAAAATCTAGTGTCCAGTGGGTATTCCTACAACTCTTAATTGAGGTCAATACGCTTCGTGATTTCCTTACAGAAATTGATTCGGACGATGCATACCTAAGTATATTATATTCCACTTCAATGAAATATACCTACCTATCTATCTGTATGATAGATCAATGTTCCACTTGGTATTTTGTTATCTCAACAAAACGTCAGTAACTGAGGTGTACATCGGAAATATCTGCGAACCTGACTTAATGACGTCATTTAAACTAGAGAGTTAATATTTCACTGAACATAGAAACAATAAACAAGAATGAGATTACGGCAGCAAGAATAATACACATGCCTTGGCGCTTGCGTTGGCAACGGTGCTACATAGGCGAAGGCGGGGTGATGCGTGGGGAAGCGAGAGGTGAAGCGCATTCCAGCTGGGTGTGTAGATATTTCCGACGGGTACTATGAATATACAGGGAGGAATATTATATATATATATAAAAATAAATTAATGTTTTCTTTGAGTAAAATTTTCTATCTACAATATTAAGAGTACTTTCCCTTCAGGTGGCATTATAAAATTCCACCCTGTTTACCAGCCAATTATTGACGTTTTGCAAATTACTATAGTCTTAGACAAGAACAGATAACATCCCAATAAACATTAGTCATGATCGGGAGTACAGCTTAGTTTTATAATTAGTATGTCCAGTAGTAGACTGTAATGGGCTAATGATAATGATGAACAAGTATTTATTAGAATTGTATTGCTAGATCATACGATAATATCTATAATAAAAAACTGAGTTACGTTTAAACAACGAATTGATGAGACTGGAGCACGAAACATCGATGGTTATCATATATGATGACAAATGTCGTTCACTTTCTGAGAACTTTCTTGAAATTATATTTTACTTATAAATTAGTTAATGTAAATTACTGTACTTAGAATTATAGCTGCTTTTAAAGAGGCTACGCAATAGCAATAAAACTTTTATTACGAGTATTTTAGTATTTTTACGACAAACCTAGGGTGGTCCAAAACAGAGTACATATTAAGTTTAATCAACACAATAAATAGTGAGTAGTTTTAACTTTCTAAAAACCTATAAAAAGGTAATATTTCCTGAAAGTTATCATAAACAATAAACACTTCTAGGTTTTAAAGTTATTTCAACTAAATTAATAATTACCCAGTTATGGGCTTGCTAAAAATAGAACGAACTTATCCTACGCAAGGGTGTGGTTTGAAGCGACAAATTTTTACAAGGTAGATAAGCCCCTTAACAACACCATAATCAATAACCAACAATAGTCCTTGCAGCAAGACTCGGTGCCGGGTCCTGAAGCTCGATCCACCCAATCTTGGTTCGAAACGAACGTTCCGGACTTCATCAGATCTGAAGACTGGCCGTCATCTAGTCCTGATCTTAACTCACTGGATTATGATTTATGGTCAGTTTTAGAAAATGAGGCTTGCTCTAAACGCTATGATAATTTGGAAATCCGTCAATCCATACGCACTACTATTGATAACTGGCCTTAGCGTTTAAACGACTGTATTGCAGTCAATGAAGACCACTTCGAATAAGTTTCAGATGTTTTTAATGATTTTCTAATAATGTTTTAAACAATTAAACAAACAGCGTGTTAAAAAAATGTTGTTTTTCTTTGTAACAATATTTATGGCAAGACTTATATGAGAATTAGCACCTATATGTTTTCAAACCATTGTCAATACGGGTTGACAGTTAGGTACGTACCTATTGGTTAAAAAAGGAATAAAATTGATGAAAATTGTATTAAAAGCTTGTCAATTCATATTTTTTATTTTCTACTTTACTAGTTTAGCATCCAACCGAATGCCAGTTCAAATCAACTTCTACCTAATTACCTATCTAATTTCTAATCAATCAAGTAGAAAATGTACTGATCGATTAGGTAGTCATATACATAATAACATTTAATACCAGTATAGAATTTGTTGGGTATCCACAGTGCATCTTAAATTCGTAGGTACTTACTGAAGAAAGACCTTGCCATATAATAATACTAGCTGACTTATGCAACTTCGTCTGCTTCTCTTCAAAAGAAATATTTTTTTCCCAATTAGTAAATTGTGATATAAACTATCCTATCTCTCAAGTTGGATCGAACTGCACATGGTGTGCGAATTTTATTATAATCGGTTAAGTGGTTTAGGAGTCCATTGAGGACAAACATTGTGACACGAGATTTATATATATTAAGATTAGTAAATTGTGATATAAACTATCCTATCTCTCAAGTTGGATCGAACTGCACATGGTGTGCGAATTTTATTATAATCGGTTAAGTGGTTTAGGAGTCCATTGAGGACAAACATTGTGACACGAGATTTATATATATTAAGATTAGCATGTTAAGTAAGGTCATTAGTTCAATGAGTCACGGAAATATTTATCATGACAACCAAACAGTTATTTCAATGTGTATTAAAGTTAAGTAAAGTGCAGCTGTGGTTAGGTAATCATTTAGGTGTAAATTCCTAATTATCTTGTTATCGATGAAACCTTACTATTTAAAGATTATCTGCGCTTATCAATCGCATTAACCACATTTGTACTGATCACTTCTTTTAGGTGTGTGATTATAAAACGTGTTTCAGATCTTTGTTTTAAGTATCCTGGCCTTATACCACAATAGTTGTGACCAAGAATATTATAACCTACAATTTATTATCCACCAGAACAATCATGCAATAATGGCTTATCTTTATGTAGGGTCCTAAAAGGATGTTAAAAGACGTAAATCGTCAAACTTTCAAATGATCTATCTTTTATTGTACCTAGGGACAAGGGTCGAGTAATACTAATTTAGTTTTACGGCAATAAAAAGTAGCACTGAGTAATTTAAATAAATGTTCTATTTTCCCTCGACAGTCATCAATAGTTTCAAACGAAAAATGAAGTCATCATTAAGCCCACGTAAATAAATAAATGTCTAACATGAGTAATGACGTTCACTAAATGTGCGTGGTTAGTTTGTGAATAAACTAAATTGTCATGGACAAATCAAGACTTGCTTGAATCGTAAACACAACGTTCCGTTTAAATAGAAGTATATTAACTGAATTCTTTAAAGTTACAAACAAAAGTAATCAAATTATGTATTATTTATGCAATATCGACTAAATATGAAACGATATTCGACAACTATCTAGAATTGTCGTATGTATACAACTGACGGAAGAACGTTAAATTATAAGCTAATATATTTACTTGATCATTGGACTAATTATCTACTTAATTTTTTATTTGCTACTTTATTAATGATGACTTTGGGCCAACTTACTAATTAGTAATTAAGTTCAAAGTCTCACAATGTGTGTCTAAGTGGTGCTGTATTTTATTTAAAGTTACATTGATTTAAGAAATTTCTAATTTAAATTCACAACGAGGCATTCCAGTGTGATAAACATTTTAAAGCAGACGTTTTTTTTTGCCCAGATTAAACAATCTCTATTTTTAGGACATCAAACCGACATTACTTTAAACATCTAAGATCGCAGATGCTAATGGCTAATGGGTTGATATTCATTGTTAGGAAAAACATCTACTATTCGTTTCATTTTAAATCGCAAAGCGAAATCGATATTGTACTTCATATCCATATTATATCTTCAGGTATGTTACTGGTGAGTCAGCCTCACTGAACCAGTTGCTGCTTGCTGCATATTTTTCGAAACATAAATATACCTATTAGCCATACAATGTAGTCATACGAGTTTCGGACTTTTTTAAATATGAAACATTTTTCATAAACCGACTACAATTATTGAAAACAAGCTCTATTATTTTGAACACTTTATCGTGGATATTTTATTTAGTTCAAATATAGCCAATTGTGCCTAATTACATATTTCTTTAATATCATCACTATATACCACAGTAACCTACAGTCAACGCCTTGGTGCTAATAAAACTGTATACACAGTACATATAGACATACGCATTAACGTCATCATGTCATTTTCCTAGACTGAGAAGTTTGTCTACATTTCACTAGATGATTGAATAGTTATATAAGAACTCCAATATATGTTTATTAAATTTTTAGATAAAAGTGTAATGACACAATTATAAAGGAATAATGAAGGCTAGGAAGATGATGATTAGTACTTATCACCTGTTTCTTCCTCGTTTTCTCTTATCACTTACACGTCAACTTCTCCAGTTTATATATATACGAACTTGGTGATAGACGTTAGCAATTCTACTAAATGGAGTGGAGCGTCAGAAACTCTATTCTCCTTTGAAAATATTGGTAAGTAATAATAACATTGTGAATTGCCCGTCTTTCGTTGGTAGAAAAGCTTAGAACGCGGGCGTTAAACCTGGCATACCTATACCCTAAACTAGACATCTTGATAGAGTGCGAGCCTTATGAAAACAGCTCAGTCAGTATACATCTTCACAAAGAGGCCTACTATAAAATTTAATACATACAATGTTGTTCTCTAAGCATTTCACAAGTTATGAAGTATTTACGATATTTTGCATACATGGGCTGACTTCAACATTAATATTAGGTATAAGGGTCGACGCATCTCTTTATATATTGTACTAGCTGACCAACGCAACCTCGTTTACGTCTTCTATTGCCCGTGGCGTGAAAATTTTCCCCCGTTTTTGAAACATTCTTCATTGGTGCTCCGCTACTATTAGTATTAACGTGATGATATATAGCCTATTAACCTTCCTCGATAAATGGACTATCCAACACTGAAATAATTTTTCAAATCGGACCAGCGGTTCCTGATGTTAGTGCGTTTAAACAAACAAACTCTTTAGCTTAAAATTATTAGTATAGATACGTTATGTACAGGGTATAATATATGGTCTGGCTAGCGTGGTATATAATAGTAAGCCATAACCTTTCGGACTGAAAGGCCTATGTCTATATTGATATGTAGTGTTTAATATTGTTACTGTTCAATTTAAACATTATATTTTGGTGATGTTTATGATATATGACCCCTCAAAGTAATTTAATGTAGTTGAATACAAATTAAAACTCGTTACATTACAGATAACTATAAGTTAAAGGAAATATAGCGTATTTTAGTTTTCCGCTGCGATTTACCACGCGAAGCTAACAAACTGCTAGAGTTTGTACTTTACTGGATGACCCAAATACTTTTATTTGTTTTACACGCCTTTGTCGCGAATTCTTGGATGTTTTACCGTTTGTATCACTATAATTACTTGGAATAGAGTATATCCTTACTTCTGTAAAAATATACTTAATTCAGGAACTAGACTAAACTGCCGAAATTATTGTAATTAAATTTATATAAATATAAATGAATCGCCGAAATGTATGTACGCGCATATATATAATATGTATGTATTTACAAAAAAAAGTATATAAGTATTTATATCAGTTGTCTAGTACCCATAACACAAGCTCTGCTTAGCTTGGGACTAGACGGCGTTGTGTGTTAAATTGTCCGAAATATTTATTTATTTTATAGAAGAAAATAAAAAAAATACGATTTTATTTTGTCCACGACTGCACCGTGGGAAGCTGAGGCGGGCATAACTACCAAAAACAAGTTTTTCAGACATTTAGAAAAGGTTTACGAAAGAAAAATATGGCGGTACGAAATTCGTCGGGTCAGTTAGATATTTAGATAGATAGTTAGATATAGATATTGTCTGTGGAAGTAAAAAATCGGAAAGCAGTTTTTCATCCGTTTTGTTTATAGATAAATAATAAATTAAAGCAATACAACAGATTACTTTAAAGACGTAATTTAGGGTATTATTAGCAGAATAATGATGAAGAGCAGAAGTAAACCAACTCTGATTATTTGTTATACTAAAACTACTTGTCCTGATGCGCCATTAATGCGCCAGGGTTCAGATGATGACCCTGACTAATTTGAGTCATTGAGAGATTGGATGAGTTGCTATACGTCAAAGAACCTAGTATTTAGTAAACACAATTTCTCTTAACAAATTATATGCATGATTTATTTTATAATAAATTCAATTAATTGACTAGAAGAAATTGATTGTCTCCCCCCCTTTGTTTGCTAATATTAATATAAATGGATGCGAGAAACCCAAAATCCAAGCAGTGGACTGCAGTAGTCCAATAATGATGATGTAGATGAGTAATTAAAATGAAATTAATAAGGTCGTCATTGAGATATTTCTGTTTTTTTTTTTTTTGCTATTTTTTAAGATTGAACACTAATACATTAAAAACAGAGTACGCTTTACGCTTTCACGGCTAAACCGCTTCACCAATTTTAATGAAATTTGGCATGGAGATACTTTGATTTTTTTTAAAAACAGTCAACTTTTTACCGCGATAACCGCGTTCAGAGCCGCGGACAAAAGCTACTGTAATATTTATGTAGCTTAATGTAGTAGTACTTTTAACTTACACTTCAAGAAATACATATGCCAAGGAATAAAAATATGTGTCAAGTATATTTTCAGTTATAATAGTTAAAGTAACAACTCTAGCAAGGTACATATATGAATGAAACATATTAGTCATGCATCACTTATTGTCACTCCTGATGTTCATAACATTCAACCTTCCTTGAATCCAACTGGTAATCCGGGAACCTTGTATTACAAAATATTTCGCCCACTATAATTAAAGACTGTACATTGCGTCGTTACAATACGTTTATTTAAACAAAACATTTACAAAAGCAGTAGGGTATAATACATTTACATAAGTATTATTATTTAACGATGTTGTTGAGATCTTCATAATTTTCTTAGAATTTGTAAATTCAAACCTCCGTTCTGAGCTAGGTGTGCTAATAGAATTGAACACCTTTGGTTTATATTAATAGTTAGGTAAATATTTTTGTTAGGTACTTACCAAATAAATACGCCTTTTTATAAAATCAAAACTATCACAAACAAGCGATATTAACTTCATTTTTTATTATTTTTTAATTGATTACTTTAATCAACATTTAAGTTTCAATTTTCATTTTTCGAATCGAAAACGAAAGACATTTTCGCGCCTCTTTTCATTTCTTTTTTTTTATTTACTCTATCGCGTCTATTTCGAGGCAGGCCATTTTAATGCCAACAATCTCGATGTGAAGTTCGGGGCGTCCAGCAAGTGACTGCCGCTGCCGCGACGTGCAGCGAACCGGCCGGCACACGAGAACGTGTCACCCAAACCTTTACGCGTTGCGCTTAGATTTTAACATATAGGTAGATCAGCAAGGTTAACGTATTCGGCATCTCCGTGCACGTTTTCGTGAGAACTTAAATAAATTATTTCAAAACACCCTATCACACTCAAAGTCTGTAGGGTCATCACATCGCTTTACGGTTTTTTGCTTTGCTGCCCATACGTAGAAGTCGTTTCCTTCTAAGGGATAGAGAAGGTACATAACTACCTATTGTCTGAAATTCAAGCAAAGATGACTTTCTAATATACAAAGAGATGAATAAGGAATGTAGTGCCAGGTACCAGACTATAACAAACATAAAAAAAGAAAGAGATATTAGGAGTTTACCTTAATGGCAATTTAAGAATACCAAGAAATATAAGTCCGCAAATGGGTATTATACCATAGCAGAATATCTTAATGATAAAATCGCCTGGTAAATTCTGCACACAATGTTGTTTATTTTCAATATTTAAATTTATTTCTTATTTTGATGTGAAAATAATTTATAATTTGATTTCACCTTTAATTACAGCAAAATTATGATAGTTGTGGCTCGAATTATAATTATCGCTTTTTTCATTAACTGTAGAATGTTCTTTGCATTTTAAAAAGATTATCTGGACTTTAAAAGAAACGATGATCCTTAAGTTCGTTTCGTTCTTTGTTCTATTTACGCCATATCAAGCTTTATACATCTATATTATTTCATAATTAAATATGTAGATAGTTTAATTTTTACTACAAGCTATACTTTTTAGTTTTGTATGACGTCACATGGCTCCTAATGTGCCAAGTTTCACGAGCATATTAGCGATTTTGTTTTTAGCGAGCTTTTAAGTGAAAACTTTTTTTAAACATTGGATGATAAGTAAATTCATGTATCTACTAAATCGTCATCAACATGGTCACGTGAGGGTTAATATGTGAGTGCTGATAAACATTTACACCAGATAAATGTAAACGATTTAAATTATCAAATTTTAATTTAGGATCAAACAATTATAAAACCTTATTCGTTAACGCTATTTAACTTCATAAAGACTTCACGGTTGGCTTAGTGGTATAAGCTAGAGGCGCTGGGAGGGGTCTGGTCGTGTAATATCTGCAGTTCCCGGACCCCGGTCGGTTCGATTCCTACACACCGCCCCGCCGCAAACCCCGGCGGGGTGACGGCCCAAGGGGGTTTCCACGCGTTAAAAAAATAAAAAAAGTGGTATAAGCTAGGCTTGGGCAAAAAATATCGATATATCAAAATATCGATATTTTTACAGAAAAATATCGATATAAATCAGTAATATTTTTTTTACCGCGATATATCAATTTTCGATATTTATTTTAAGATATCAAAATCGATATATTTTTAAAGCTCTGCTGTCTGCTCATGCGTCACATCATGTATTTGACCAATCCAATTTCTTAACTTTAGAAAAAGAGTAGGTATGCAGTAGGCTGTATGGGTTTAGTTTTTTTGCTTCAAACACAAACAAAAATTACAGTCTATGACCTGCTTGTCTATGACAATGACACTGCTTGTTGGTTTGGTAGTTTGGTTGGTATCACTGCACTGCCCACTGGACTAACTGCATGTGTTGGAGTGTTAGTACGAACGTTGTTTTGTTGTGCTGTCACAAGTAAACTAAGCGTAGCTCATTGTTATTTTTTGTGTGAATTGTATTTATGTTAAACGTCATGTCTGCTGTATGGAAGTTCTTTAAAAAAATAAAATATAATTTCGAATAATTTGGCAATTTTTATAAATAATTGCATATTGGGCAAAAAATATCGATATATCGATATTTCTTGGGTATATATTTGAAAAATATCGATATTTTTTTTCCATTTGCCCATCCCTAGTATAAGCGGTCGCCACCATAGATAATACACCATACTAGATAGTCGCCGCTTTCTACTGCGTCAAGTGTCGTTTGACAAGTGTCAAATGTAGTCCCATGTGGGATTTGAACCCACACAACACTTTGCGTGATCCACAAATTGTTGTATTGGGTCCATCACAATGCATGTTTGTAAAGTCCCCCGCAACACATAATATATATTCCTAATGCGAATCGTTGCTTATAATTTATTCAAAAAAGAAAAAGAACTTTAAGCAAGGATTCTGTGTTATTTTTAACTTTAGATAAATCTGTAAATTTGAAGTTATTAGTTAAGAAAATAAACCACGGTTTCTACATAGTTTTAAGTCTTCACTTATGGAATGGCATTACTATGTTGGTTATAACTCCTTAAAGAAAGATTACAAAAAAAAAAGTCTTCACTTCTATCTGTCTAAGAATGTCGGTCCTCATGACTGATTGTTTAAGTTTTAACATTACTAATTACAAAGCATCTTCAATCTCCCAAGTTAAATAATTTATTTATTTATTTAAACTTCCTGCAATTACATTGCGTAAGGCGGACTTAATGCCGTAGGCATTATCTTCCTATTTATCTAATAATTTGTTTATAAAAATTAAAACTTCGATAATGTTGATAATTTGGTAACACTATTTAGTAGTTTCTAAAGTATTGGTAGTAAAGTGATATGATATTAGTGGTAAAATAATTACAACACTTTGATAATTATAATGATCTGGTTACTATGTTTGATACATACCGTTTGTTAAGCTCAATTTTTAATTATATAATTACGATTTTCCAAAAGTGTAGGTCGAAATTTGCCAGTGTAGTAGATTTTCAAACACAAAGGAGTTCTTTACCGAATTTTTAAATAGCAACACAGAAAACTTAGACGTTGGTATTTGTAATCCTGTGTTTATTTATTGCTGTTATGAACGCGGGACGTACAACACGGTGAAATCTGGTGTCGTAACAAACAATTGACATGTGCTATTAAACAAGCAATATAATTATTTTAAGTGACAATAATACAATACGTGCAAGGAAAACCAAATTAAATTCAGTGGAAAATGGAGCCCACATCGCCCTGGAAGAAACCAAATGAAGTAATGCGTCTTCATAAATTAAAGAAACGAAAACTGGCGTTACAGGTAAATCAAAACAATTTTGTAATAATAATTAATTTGGCTGTTCAATATTTAATCACTGATAACCTCAATATTTAAGTAACCTATATCCGCTGATAAAAACTTGGTACTTTCCTTTAGGAACGCATGAAACAGCCATCATCGAGTAATACTGAAGGGTCGTCCCGTCAAGCCTCAACAGATTTAGATATTTCAAGAATTTTAAATGGAGATAAGAGAAAAAATCCATTTTCAAAGTAAGTCATATTAATTATTGTGATATCCTTACTGCAGCCTTGATTGCCCATATATTATTTTATTGACAGAAATTGCTGTAAATTTTTAAGATGGGTCTCAAATTTGAGGATGATCTACCTCCTCTGGGAGCCAGTTGAGGGCAGTATCCAGGGTTTTCAATACAAATTAATAAATTAGGAGACAGATCTTTTAGTTGGTTAGGCCATCTTGTTTATATTTTGCATATTATCTTTTATCATTTATGTTAATTAAACCACTATCAGTTTTGTTAATTTCCAATGATTTTGTGTACTGGCCTGCTAAAGGAGGTTTTTTTTGGTGATGATTCTGTATGAATTATTTAGACTTCAGTTTTGTGATTTTTTAAATCATTTAATATAATAACATAAACATTTAATTTACCTTACAAACACACCTTTTAGACTAAAGAACCAATAGTCATAATTAGAACTAGACTCGAGGACTTAAGAGCTATTAATCCTTTTCGGCTAAAGAATATTTTTTTAGGTTTTAAGCTTCACAAGCCAAAAGTCATATTTAGAACTAGGCTCAAGGGCTTAAGTGCTATTTAGCTTTTTAGGGTAAAGAAAGAATTTTTGGGCTTTAAGCTTCAGAAACTTTCAGCTTTAGAAATTACAACTAGCCTAAAGGTTTTGTAAAAACGAAAAAAGTAACTTTAAAGTTTTGATCTCTCAAGTCAAACTAGTCATTAATTAATTAACCAGGCGTTCTTTGTTATCTTAATGATAATGAGGGTTATTAAAACACGAAAATGATTCTTTACATTTAAAGATTAAACAGATAACGAAAGCAATTAAAGGTAAAACTTTTTCAAAATGTTTGCAAAATAATTACAAAGCAAACAATAGAGCAAGTGGTACAAAAATTCCAGGAAACCTCACATGAAGAATTTTAACCATAAAAATAAACTATAAGTTTTGTTGCTGTGTATTATCCTAAGTGCAATTTAGTAATTTCGTAACTGTTCATTAACAGACAACAAGCCCAAAAATATATCATACAATTGTATTAAAAGCTGCTTTATAGGGGTAACCATTGTTAGTAAATAAACTATTCGTAAAAAAACTGTTGACATCTTTAAAAAAGATAATTCCCTGTTGAATTGTATTTTTTATTATTCTATTGTATTATTTTTAGTGGTTTCCTAATTCATATACAGGTAGTGAAGGGTTCCTAAATTACCTTTTACATTTCTTTTTTTTTTAGGAACCTACAACAACAAAAGAAACCTAAAACTGAACAATATGATGAGCAATTAGATGAATCCAATGACAAAACTTTGTATGCTTTGCTGAATTTACCTGCAAAAGTTACAACAAAACCTTCTCAGGATGCTGATACAGAGAAACTGTCGACATTCTCAAATTTATTGCAGAAGTACAGTGCAGAGCATACAGTGGAACCAGTAAGTATAGCATAAGTTTTTTCTTTATAATATTCGTCGGTACTTATTTTCTTATGTACCTTTCCTGGCTAGCTGAACCCTGCGGTGTTACCCGCGGTTATTGTCGTATCGTGGGTAACGCCGCGGGGCGAAGCTAGTCTAAAAAATGTAAACCTAAGTTACTCCTTGTACCATAAGCTACCTACCAGTGAAAGTCCCGTCCAAATCGTTCCAGCCGTTCCAGAGATTAGCCGGAACAAACAGACAGACAGACAAAAATTTTAAAAATATATATTTTGGTATGTGTACCATATATACATTCATATGCATGTAGTAGAAAGCGGTTATTTTAATATTACAAACAGACACTCCAATTTTATTTATTTGTATAGATTTCTAATACCTGTAAATGTTTTGCTTTTTTTAGATTCCAGAAAAGAAGCACAATTATTTACCTGTTGATTGGGCTTTAAAAACCAAAGTTCGCTTAATGTCACAGAAACCATTTGCTTGGGCAGCGACTTTAAAAGCTAGCGAAGAGGCTTCTGGAATTACTGGGTAATTATTTTTTATGACTGTTATTGTAAAGAACATCAGAATTTTGACAATTAAATATATGCAGTATATTCATCAAAATAATCTTTAGGTTTGTCCGGTGCATTGACACAACTGCATCACCAACGCTGGACACTTCCCCACGTGCTTTGTTCCACCAAACATGTTTGTATTGGCAACATCCACATTTACCTTGGCTGGAATTGTACCCAAGATCGTCAGGAAAAGTAGCAGCTACTGGCTTCCTGGCTGCTAATGAAGAAGTCAAGAATGCAATACATAATGAATGGATAGATAGTTTCAGATCAATTTTTCAAGTATGTAGAATATTTAATATTGAGTATTTTTCAATAAATGAGTTTTCTCCTATACCTGTATTAATTATTATTTTTTGTATTTGTATAGTTACTGCGCGCGCGTCACTGTCCATACTTCTACTTATGCGCGAACACATTCACTTGTCTGTTTCGAGCGGGCGGCCTCTCTGGATTATCAGAGCCCTGCGCCTTGATTGCACCCACTACTAGAGGATTCCGACAGGCACTCAAACAAGAAGGTACATATTCAATTCTTATTTAAGTACATCATAAGTAAGTAGAGATTGACAATTCGACAGCCAGGTGAATTTGTTGATGGCAGTATTGATCCTCAATTTAATAAAATCTATTAAACAGCCTCCATGTATATGCATTTCTTGTCAATTCTTTCTCGAATAATTCCAGTATCATATCATCATCAACTTGGTGCTAGGTTTTTAATCGTCCTTCTTATTTTAGATGTGGAATACACAATGCCTCTCCGACCAGACGGCAAAAAACGTATTAATACTTCGGATGAAGAGCGGATAAAGAACTCATCCATCGATAGTTGCTATGGCACTATGGATGACAAGTACTCATCAGATGCCAATATTGAGAAGAAGGAAGAAGAAGACGACGAAGACCCTGATCAATTTTTGTCAGCGATGGGATTTGAGAGTGACGTTATTAAGAAAATTAATATCACGCAAGTAAGTGTCTTTGAAAGGATGTTCTAGTATTACTGTTACGTATGGACTATAACTAAAAACTTGTGTAAATTAGTTAATCTGGATATTCATCTTTTTTTTCATTTAAATTATGTGACAACTTTGTTTTTCATTTATACTTAATTTATACCCGGTACTTACTAGTATCTATAAAATTAAATGTTGGGAGTTTATAGGTAGTCTTAAATAAGGTTGTAAATTGAATATCTACGGAGATTGCTCTAACATGTTGTCACTCGTCAGGCGCGGAAGGCTCACAGCGCCGAGAGCAGCGTGGACAGTGCGGCCGAGTCGATGGTGTTCGTCCGCGGAGCCGAGGCACAGGCGTTGTTTAACTTCCTTCTCAACTGCAAGTCTATCATCAGTCCCACGGGCCCTTTCGCAGGAGTACCGCCCACGTTGTTGTCACCAGTCGCATTTCACGGAGGGACGTTACAGAGCTTGAAGGTATGTTAACATATTTTTAATTTATTTGTTTAACTTTATTGTAATCACAGAAAAGAGTTGCAATTTACAAATGTGACAATTGACGGTTTTGTCGCTCATGGCGTAAGAGCTGTAAGAGCTGACAGCCTTAGTACGGCAATTATCTCTCAGCCTATTGCCGTCCACTGCTGAACGAAGGCCTCCCCCAAAGAGCGCCAACCATCCCTGTCCCGGGCAGCCCGCATCCATCCGTTGCCAGCCATTTTCTTCAAGTCGTCGGTCCATCGTGCCGCAGGGCGCCCTACACTGCGTTTGCCTAAACGTGGTCTCCACTCTAAGACCTGTCGGCTCCAACGACCATCAGTCCGCCTGGAGACATGACCGGCCCACTTCCACTTCAGCGTGCTGATCCTGCGTGCGATATCGGTTACTCCAGTTCTCTTTCGGATTGTCTCGTTACGGATCTTATCGAGTAGAGAAACACCCAGCATCGCACGCTCCATTGCACGCTGAGCGACCTTAAATTTATGGACCAGTCCAACGGTGAGTGTCCACGTCTCGTCTCCATACGTCATTACGGGCAAGACGCACTGGTCAAAAGCCTTGGTTTTCAGTGATTGTGGGATCGACGACTCGAAGATATGACGAAGCTTCCCATACGCTGCCCAGCCTAAACGAATTCTTCTATCGGCCTCTCGATCGAAGTTGTGGCGGCCGAGTTGAATAGTTTGGCCAAGATAGACGTATTCTTGCACAACTCCGATACTAACACCATTAACGGCCACGGGACTCGGCAGCACATGCATATTATGCATGACTTTGGTCTTATCACTGTTCATTCGGAGTCCCACTCGTCTTGAAGAATTGTCCAAGCCATTCAGCATTTCCTCGATATCTTGCAACGACTCTGCCAAGACAACAATATCGTCCGCAAATCGCAAGTGTGAGATGTATTGACCGTTAATATTGATTCCCCGTCCGTTCCAATCGAGTGTTTTGAAGACATCTTCCAGTGCATTGGTAAACAGTTTCGGAGAAATAATGTCTCCTTGTCTAACCCCACGATGCAAGGGAATTGGTCTTGTGCTCTGTTCTTGTACTTGGACGGTCATCGTAGCGGCTTCGTACAGACATCTCAACACTTGGACATATCGGGAGTCAACCAGGCACCTCTGCATGGCTTCCAGAACAGCCCAGGTCTCGATGGTGTCGAAGGCTTTCTCATAGTCCACATACGCTAGGCAGAGAGGTTGGTTATATTCCTCTGTCTTCTGAATGATTTGCCTTAATGTGTGTATGTGGTCCACGGTGCTGAAGCCTTTTCGAAACCCAGCCTGCTCTACAGGCTGGAAGTCATCAAATTTTTGGGCAAGACGATTTGAAATGACCCTCGAGAACAACTTATACACATGACTCAGGAGTGATATTGGGCGGTAGTTCTTCAGTAGGCTTTTATCTCCTTTTTTGAAGAATAGTACTACCACGCTCCTGCTCCATGCCTCCGGTGTAGTGCCAGTATGTATGACGGAGTTAAATAACTTTGAGAACTCTACCAGTATTGGGATTCCTCCGGCTTTTAGGAGCTCAATTGTAACTCCGTCTTCACCCGGAGCTTTGTTGTTGCTAAGTTGTTCGAGCGCCATTCCAACCTCGCCCAGATCGATGTCGGGAAGCTCGTCCGTAAGGTGGCGAATTAGTCTGGCACGCGGGTCATCTACGCTGTGGATATCAGGTGGGCAGGTTCGCGAGGTGTATAAATCCTCATAAAATCTCTCGACTTCAGCGAGAATATCTGTTTTAGAGGTGACGGTGGTGCCTTGTGCTGTTTGGAGCTTGGACAGGTGACTGCAGGAGGCCTTAGGCTTGTGAAATACTTTTGAGCCTCTATTCCGCGCAATCGCATCCTTGATGGTCCGCGTATTTGCTTGACGAATATCACGTCTTATCAGCCTCTTTATCTGCTTATTTAGTACCTGCCGCTCCGATGGTGTGGCGTTTACTGATTCTCGTCTTTTCCTCATGAGATCCAGAGTCTCGCTGGTAAGCTTTGACTTGCGTCTAGGGCTCTTCGGTCGAAAATGGTCATATCCCACCTCGCGAACAACGCGTACCAGGTTTTTGGCGACGTCGTCTACGTCCTGCGCGGTTTCCAGGTCAGTGAATCGGTTTCGGAGTTCCAATTGGAAGTTTTCACATCCAGCCTCGATCTGGAGCAGAGATGGTCTAAGAGTCGACTTCATGAGGCGTGCCCGTTCTGTTTTAATAGACAAGCTCAGGGTGCCTCTTACGAGTCGATGATCGCTACCGGTATTAAACCTGTTGATCACAGAGACATCCTTGAATAAATGACGCTTGTTTGTGATGATGAAGTCGATCTCATTCTTGGTCACATTATCGGGGCTTCGCCAGGTCCACTTCCTTTGTGGCTTCTTCTGAAAAAAGGTGTTCATTAGATAGAGCTCCTGTGCTTCGAGGAAGTTTACCAGCCTTTGCCCCCGGTGGTTTCTACATCCGTACCCAAAAGGTCCGATTCTCGATTCACCATACTCCTGTACTCCCGCTTTTGCATTGAAGTCGCCCATGACAACCATATGGGAAGTGTTGGTACGAGACATAGCCTTGACTATGTCTTCGTACATGGTTTCGACCTCGTCGTCAGGATGTGACGTCGTGGGAGCATAAACTTGTACAACTGTCAAGGAATACCTTTTGGATAATTTTAAGACAAGGTACGCTACCCTTGACGACACACTGCCAACTTCTTCCACGCTGCTCCTGAGCGACTTATGGACCATAAAACCGACGCCACCTTGGGATGCTTGGTCTCCCTCTCGGAAGTAGAGGAGGTGGCCGGAATCTAGGACTACTGTATCCTCTCCCTGTCTTCGGACTTCTGATAGCCCCAGAACGTGCCAATTTATATGACTCACCTCCGCTTCCAATTCTGCCAGGCGATCGTCCAGCCGCAGAGTGCGTCCATTGTACGTCGCCAAATATAGTCGCCGGTGGTACCCTGCCGTAACCCGGGGACTCTTAGCACCCCCTGTCGCACCGTTACCGTGGCCGGTACCGTGACCAGGAATAGTACGACTACCGGGAACGGGGGGCCGTGGTATGAGGTTAACAGTCATGTGGGGGGAAAATGCCATAGTCACCACGCTTGGCGAGCGGGTTGGTGACCGCAGTGGCGAGAATCATTATCTGCTGACGCTGCTGCCCGACAACAGTACCGAATTTAGTGATTCTTGCAGTTGTGTGGTTATACCGCCACGAGTCGGTCGCCAGAGCCTCGTCCGTTATTTAGCAGGGTGTACCACGTGCAGGTGAGGTTGACGATACGAGACCTAAGGTGGTAGGTGGCTCCGCTTACTCCCCGTACGTACGGCAATTATGTTAAGTGACATTAATTGAGGGTAATCAGTTGTAGGGCGCAAAAATCTTAAATTTACTATGTGAATAATATAGCCAAAATACTTATTGACTATTGATACCTTTAATTTACAAACCATTAAACTCAAAATAATCCTGTAATTATGTATATAGCCAAAAAATTAGTTAACAATAATATACTTTTAGAAAAGTATAATATTATTTATAATATAATTGTTGGTGAATCATATAAATAAGTAAAAAAAAATATGGAATGTTGTATAATGTTCTAAAAAATACTGAAAAAATATATAATTTAAACCCACATTTTAATGTCAAAGGTAATAAACGAAACTAGGTATTTGGCAATGTACAACATCGTAGGATAAGTCAATTTCTGACAATGTTATTATTTTTCTAGGTCCGTGACAACGTAATATATTCCGATAATACTAAGTACTACTCAATCGAACTTCGAGGGCCAATACTCCCCACAACGATGCCCAATCTGTTTAATGTGCTGAAGAAAAGCTCATCAGCTGAGTTCAGTGCCACCTTCGCTCATCACCAACCCACTTTGGCGTTCTCGATGGCGGCTTCCAACATAGCGGAAGGTAATCATTTTAAATACATTTACTTAAAAATCATTGCTTTTCACATTTAAATTCCATTTCTAGAAGTACTGATACACGGCATTTAAGAAGATTGGTCGAAATAAAATTATTTAGTGACGACGTATCTATACCCCGACACCACCGTTTTACCGAGTTAGTGAGGATACCGGAGACGCATACCCAACCCCTTCCCCCAGCCCCCCAAAGGTCGACAATGCACTTGTCACGCCTCGGGCGTCCATGGACAGCGATAATCGCTTACCATCAGGTGATAAGTCTGCTCGTTTACCACCTAATCCACAAAAAAAAACAAAATAATGTCACTTGTTCTTAATTAATGTCCTGGTTTTCGTTACAGATAAATCTACAAAAGAAAACGAACCTAATCATTTTACCAAAGCATTCAATAAAGAGAACTTATCCGACTGCGGTATAAGCGAAGATATCTTGCAGCATTTCTGTTCTCCTGACCCTAGCGTTATAAAGGCGATAGACGGCGTGATGTACAACATAGAAGACGGAACATATACCTGGTGATATATAAATGCAATACAGAGAACTGAATCCAAAGAAAAATGTTATCAAGATTGATTGATTTAAGTGATTATATCTCCGATTAGTGGAGAGGTTCTATTGTCTGATTTATTTATTTGTAAATAGATGGAAGTGTAAATAATGTTCAATTGTTGAATGTATTTGAATTGTGATCTTCGATTCGTATTGTAATCATGAAATAAATCATATTTTTGTACATTGTTTTTTAATTACGAAGCAACATTTTTCGGTTCCCTGGTACAGGTCTCGGAGCCCCTATAGTTTCGTCATCTTTATTCGTCCGATGGTCGAGGGGCTTACATTCCAAACGGTTAGTGCTAAAATAAAATCACGAAAATTTCGTCTACTACTGTGGAGTATCATTTGATAGGTATTTTAGAAACATTGAGTGGTTGCTAAGACGATTTGTTGATTAAGATAACTAAAATTAAAAAAAAATAGAAGAAAAAATTAAGATAAGTAAAAACTATAGTGGCTTAGATAACTCTGTTGGTTCAGGAGGTCCTATAGGGTAAACCTCTTATAGGGTAACCTCTATAGGAGGTCTAACTTATAAAAAAGGACATTCTATTTTTTATATAAAGTGTCGTTCAAGTCTGTGGACTACCAGTTAGCGTCCGAATGGATTGTTGCTTATGGCTAGCGGCTTCGAAAATATAGCCAAATTTGAAAGCAGGGTTAGGAACCACAAGTTCCTAAGCTGAAGGTGTTCAGCGTGTGTCAGAATATAAAGTAACCATACGCAATTGTTATTAAAGTACAAGCCCAAACAGGCCTATGCATGCAATAAAACTAGTTGTGACTGGCGCGACTGCTCAGCCCTAGCCAACTTGTAACGTTCTAAAAACGTAAACGATATCAGAAAACTAACAATTGGATGGGAATGACGTCATCTCGAGACAACACGAGAATAGAGACCAGGGAATAGCAGAGCAGAGAGGGAATTATCGATTACAGAAAGAGAATTAACGCGAACTTACAACTTGACAGGGGACAGTGTCTTCACCCCATAAGCTGTAGCTATAACCGTTCGAATAGTAATTGTTAGCAGTTTGTAAATAGATATCGATATAACAAGATACGTACGCGTACCTCCCTCGTACATAGTATCATTTATGAGATCATGTTTTCTGATTTAAATAATTAAAAATATGTGAATTGTGACTTTAATTTCGATACAGCTTTACATTAAAATTGCGTCTAATCACATAATACAATATTTAAGAGTGATACACGTTAAACTTTAGTTTTTGGAACGAAGTTCCTTATGGCGCGTTGTGTAAGGGGGCTAGACGGAAAAATTGTCACGACACAATTTGTTGACACGACACAATTTGTTGTCACGACACGACGACGACACACACAGATATTTTCGTTTCGTCTTTCTATTTCGAACTTCGTTCCATCCGGGTGTCCCTTGACACCTCTCAAGTTTTTTTTTTTAAAACATACCTAAGTATCTTTAGTGATATTTAAATTCAATAATTGAAAGCTTTGGCTAATTAATAGAAAATAAATTAACATAGTTTATAATTTTAATTTCAATATACCTATTCGTAATTTTATAGCTTTTTCAACTTGTAATGCTATAAAATTAGTACGTTTTCCTATAACATTATCGATAAAAATGCGAAAAAAGCATTAGTCTCTAGCGGGGGAGTGACTCCCCTTTAACTCGCTGCTCTAGGTTTCTCGCTAAAGCGGTCGCGCCAACGGAAGGGTGAAAACAGTAAAGTGATTGTCGATTATTATATCCAAACAAAATGACGTTTATAGAAACGTGACGTAACTCGCTGTGATCGGTGTTCAACTTAACATGGCGAATTGCTATATTTTGTAGTTTTATTTTTTAAGTAAACTAAACTAAACTCGCACTAATTTTTGAAAATAAATGTAATTGGAACGAAGTTCCTTATCGCGCGTTGTGAAAGGGGGCTAGACGGAAAAAAATCTTACGAAAAGTTGTCACGACACTTTTTGCTATTTTAAATTATATTTGTTATTAGTTTATTTTTCGTTGCTTGATTCACTATTTTTGTTATGGGAACGAAGTCTTAATATTTTTTTATTAAGAAAATATTGCTTTGTTATTATTTTTTAAAGAATTGGTGAAAAATATTTTTCAATTTTATATATAACGCCATCTTTTGAATAGAAACTGAACTTACATTTACGTGTGATAGTTGTCGTTGCCAGTAGTTTAATATTAATAATATAGATACCGTATTAATAATATAGTATCACCGTGGGAGAGCCGCGCTTCGGCATAAATGGGCCGGCTCGACCGGAGTGATACCACGGCCTCACAGAAAACCGGTGTGAAATAGCGCTTGCGCTGTGTTTCACCGAGTGAGTGAGGATACCGGAGGCCCATACCCCAACCCCTCCCCCCATCCCCCAAAGGTCGGCAACGCACTTGTGACGCTTTTGGTGTTGCAGGTGTCCATGGGCGGCGGTAATCGCTTACCATCAGGTGATGCGTCTGCTCGTTTGCCTCCAATTCAATAAAAAAAAAAAAAAAAAAGATGTCGCTGTAAATTAATGATTTTTAAAATTATGTATATCAAATATAAAGACAAAATATATCAATAAATAAGTTTAGCAGTGAACTGCGATAGGCTGGTAACGACACTTGCTACAGTAAGCTATTGTAAGCCGTGCGGCGTGCGCATGTTTCTCTGTCTGTTTCTCTATCTCTCTTATAGAAAGCAAGCCAGATATTTTCGTTTCGTCTTTCTATTTCGAACTTCGTTCCATCCTAGTGTCCCTTGACACCTCTCAAGTTTTTTTAATACTCTATGAACCCCATTTCATCAGATAAATACATAATTTTATTGGTTCTTAGTTACAGTCATCATGCAATGACACATCTCAGTACTGCTAAGACACAGAATGTTTGTGTATATGTGTGAAGTTCGTAATGGCAGGTTTTTGTTTGAGTCTAAAATGGGTATGTGTGTATGGGTATACTGTCTTATATCGGTAAAAGGCGTTATGACAACTCCCCTCAGTGGTGGTATGGATGGCCTGTGTTGCTCTATGACGTCGGTAGTCGTATTTCACCAAGAAACCCGCCTGCTAGTTTGTCCCATATATCATTAAAAAAAATCCAGGGTCATACTTTCATACTTGAGGCGATTAGGATAAGTTTGTGAATTCATTATATGCCTATAAAGGATTTAGAAATAATACAAAATATCACTTATTGTTACGATTTATTCAATTTTCATTTTTGGTAAATTAAAAATAAGTTTCTTTAAAGTCCACAATCACTTACACAGTAAAAATAAAACAAGATTCATACAGATCAAAATGAAATAAATAATATTGTGAGTTCTGCATCAAAATGACGTAGTATTATTGTATACATGTTACCTAACTGCACATTAAATACACTATAAGTATCACTTCAAACCCAAGTTGGAACAGGAATCTTGGAAAGCTTACATCTACAATATTCATCTATATGACCAATAGCCGCTCACTAGAACAAACAATTACATATTATTGCACCTCAAATGGTTCGGCGAAATTGAACAGCTTTATGCAAATATAAATAATTATCAATAAATAATGATGATTTAGCCAATTAACCTATAAAAGTACGTAAATAGTAATGAAATACCTGCATAAATTGGCAAGTTGAAATATGTAGTATAAATTACGGAGTTTATGATTTCTGTAACAAAAAAAAAGTGGTTATAATATAATTCGACATGCAGTTTAAATTTACTTACATGAGACTGGTTTTTTTTACCATAATTAAACATAATTGAAAATGTATTTGGGGAGAAAAAGTGAATTTCTAATAAATTGAATACATTTTGATTATTTTAACTAAAGCCATTTGGACAACGATGATCTATAGATACAAATGAAAGCTAACTCACATTAGAAGATCCACTGGAGGCGGGTTGTCCGGGCACAGAGTACTGCGGGCGGAAATTGGAGAAGTTGGCGGCCGCCGCAGCCGCTGGCGAGAATCCGGGAAGTGAACCGCCCGACTGGAACCCGGCCGGGAACTGCGCCATTTGCGCTAATAACATTGCAACATCTTTATATTATTATAGTATCAAATCAACTTAACGATTAGAGGAGACCACAGACCTCTATCTAGTTCTAAAACGTATGTATAGTCCATTCGTTTAGTATCAGTGCACCCGCACGCAATTTATTAATTCATATAACGGCGTTAACTGACAAATCTTGCTCGTGGGTATACGCTGCAGGAGGGCCCTTTGATATTGGCGACACGATCAAGGTGACCGTATCTAAACGAATGGACTATAACAGCTAAGGCTCAAAGTGCAGTGCCACCGTAACTTTCATATTAGTATGTGTGTAGAGTAACTAGGAGAACGTAAAGAACACAGAAGTGTCGTGCAAACATGAACACAGTGGGACTGCATTTATGATCCTTGACTGCACTTATGACCCTTGACTGCACTTATGACCCTTGACTGTACTTATGACCCTTGACTGCACCTTTAGTTCTACAATTTATAAATAATAAAATATACTAATTAATTAATATATAGAGTCCGATTTGTAAGAATAAAAAACTAAGTCTATAAAGAATACTAGTAACATATGGAAAGTCACTGATTGTCTTTATACTACACTACATTATTCTCAAAACAAAGATATCTCTCAATTAAAATTGTTTACACATATTATACTTTAGGATACTTTTAGCAAAGTGCTCTTCCGACCTTTGTAACTAGTTCAGACTGTGATTCAGAAGGTCCATTCGTGCTAATAATGGTTTGCAAAGTGATCAACGTAATAGCCGAGGGACTTGAGACTGCTCGCGTACAAACGTCTACCACTGTAACTCCTGTATTCCAGGATCAACAGCAGTGACCCACGAAAACACCGAATAATGCACTTTGAGGACGTCCAAGGCAAAATAGAATGTATACAAATAAATAAAATAGAGAATAAGCATTAATGTTTTGTCTCAAATATTATTTTCTAGGTTCTTTGTCTTTACATTATACTCAAAAAGTATTTTTTTTATTGAAGTGAAGCCCATTCAATAAAAAGTGAAAAATACGGGTGGAAATTCAATCTTACAAAACGCGCCACTATTGGTCGAAAGGAAATGGACGTGACGTCGATGGTCCGTTCATCGAAATTATTGACGTCGTCGAATTTCCTATTGTGTTTGGGAGAAAAATTAACTTCTTTCATGAATTAAAACTGTAAATAAGTGTAAAGTAACTGAAACACTGAATAGTAAAAAAATACAATGACGCGAATGTCAAAAGTTTGTTCAGGTTAATCTCTGGAACGGCTGGACCGATTTTAATGAAACGGATTTTAGGCTACTCTTTTAGACTAGCTTGTCCGTATTTGATGTCGTACCGCGGCTAGTTAATGCTAAGATTGGCGGAGGTGGGTGGTGGGTACGTACCTGCTGGCACGGGGTTGCCGGCCGTGGCGGCGAGGCGCGACAGGATGGAGCGCTCCGACATCTGCAGGCGCTGCGCCACGGGCGGGATGCGCGCCAGCGTGGCGGGCAGGCGAGACACGTCCGACTTCATGTCCGACAGCAACTCTTCGAGCTGGTTCAGCACCTGCGCACGCACAACCGCATCCGATCGAACTCATTTATTCATAACTCATAACAAAGTGTCTTAAATATTTCAATATTTTTCAATTCCATTACAAATTTTAATCAAATAAACATTGGAATTTATTGCTCAATTGTGTAGTGTAAAACGGTGACGTCACAAAATGTACCTTATGTAAAACGGCATTAGCGGGTTTATTGCCAGCTAAAGACTCTTTACTAAGATGCTGATGGGACTCAGCCAGGCACTCGACTTCCGCAAACCGCGCGTTCAGTGACATCGCAGGATGGTTAGGATCTTGAGTCAAATTCAAATAAGCGGCTCTGCGTAGTTGCTCTTCAATTACTAACGCTTGTTCTAAGAGCTGTGAAAAAAAAAACAATATTTTATAATAAACATTTTCATTGTATTGTACTGTCATATATAGCGTAATTGCGAAAACCTTACCTTGAAACGCCTCGCTAGGAACTTATTTTTAATCTCAAGGAAATTTCCTTTACCAACATCCATTTTGAAAGGTTCGTTTATTATGGCGAAACGAAGGTCATTTTGAATATCCTGCCATCGTCCATAGCCGTGCGTAACAATGCCGGCCAGTAGCCAGTAGTCGTGTCTCCGATGCCAGATCTCATACTCGCGACCGGGAGCCGCGGCACGTTCCTCATTCAACCACAATGTGTGCAGTTCTGTGAAGCCCCCGTCTGCGATATTGAACATAAACTTACGACGTTCCACCTTCAAGTCCTCTTCCTCTTTGACGAGAACTACGTCATCATCTTCTTCATCCTAACAAAAGATAATAAAACTATTAACATACTATTTATTACTCTTAAAACCTATTTTACTTTAAACTGAATACTCTTGCATTACTTTTACCAAATTTTGGATTATAAAATATATTTACCTTCTTTTCGTCCTTAGGCTTCTCAGAAGCTTCTGATTCCGCCTTCTCACTTTTAGTGTCCTCTTTTTTATCGTCTTCTTTTTCCTCCTTGACTTTGGCTTCTTTGTCATCTTTCTTTTCACTAGCCTTATCATCATCTTTTGGAGTTTCCTCGTCAACTGACATACGACGTTCCTTATCTTTGTTCTCCTCAGCTTTGACCTCAGGTTCCTTCTCCTCTACAGGTTCTTCCTTAACATCGCTCGTGTCCATGGGCTCTTCTTTTTCTTTGACATCTTTAATATCCGGTTTCTCGTCTTTGGGCTCCTCTTTTTCATCTTTATCAGAGCCTTGAGGAGTTGGCGCTTGACCGGAAGTGTGCGTTAATGAAGTAGGAGCTGGAGAAGGTGCAGCTGAAGTTATAGGAGTAGCCGTCGACGGAGCTGGACTTGGTGCTGCACTTTCGCCTGTACCACTCTTTACAGGTTCAACAGGCTTACGAATCATTTCTGGCATACTATAATATCCATTGATGTGTTCGAATTCCTGTACCTTCTTCCTAATAAGACTCATTACTCCTATTCGAGTTAGTACATGTTGTCGTGATAATCCTTCGCGGGGTACACCATCAGCGAAAGTGTCAGAGTTGTCAGCCCCAGGTTCGCACAAATGCCTCATGAACAAAGAAACATATGCTTTGAAATTCCTTTCTGACTTCCCGCGAAGATCCCTGACCAGCCACTGAGAGTTGAAAGCGTCCTGTGGCGGCATGCCGTACCGCATGATAGCGTTCAAGAACGACTTCCTTTGTCTTGCATTGAAACCCAGTACTTCCATGTTTCCGCCGACACGCGCCAGTAATGGTGGCAAAGGTCTATCTCGCTCTTCACGCCTCTCCAAACGTCTTTTACTTCTACGACTGAGCAGATCGCCATTGTCGTTCTTCTCGTCGAAGTCATCATCTTCCTTATCGTCTTCACTGCCTTGAGAAAAGTCTGAATTGTAATCTGATCCGTTCTCTTGCCACGTGCTATCCTCCCGGTTCTCAGTCTGAGCCACGCTACCGTCATTATAATTGACTTGCTTACGAACTCTCTTTCCTTTACCGAGTGTCCTAGCCTGATCTTCTTGATGTTGTTCGTAGTGATGCCTAAGTAATTTGATCCAATATGCAGGATCAGTATTTTCAGCCTCTTGTTTTATGATCTCTGTGTCCACTTCCTCTTCACCGTCGCCCTCTTTCGTAGAATAACTTGCCACTTTGAACGAGCTGAGGTATTCATTGGCCCAAGATTCTTTTTGTTCAATACCTTCCTTAGAACGATCTAACAACTCACCCACGGCCCGATCATCGTAGTGAATAGCTTCTTCTTTACCTTCGTCTTCTTTGAACAGTTCTTCTGTACCGAACCTTAGAATATCGTCCAATTCTTGCTTAGTAAAGTTAGCACCCTTACCGCCCATACCGGGACGTACTACCAAATGAGTCAACATCATTTTTCTTTTAGCAACCTGCGTCACTCTTTCTTCTACACTATTGCGTGTTACAAATCGGTAAATCATAACTTTGTTAGCTTGACCAATACGATGAGCACGTGAGAACGCCTGGATGTCATTGTGAGGGTTCCAATCAGAATCATAAATAATTACAGTGTCGGCTGTAGCTAAATTAATACCTAGACCACCAGCCCTCGTCGATAATAAGAAGACGAACTGCTGAGCGCCCGGCGCATTGAATCTATCAATGGCTTCTTGTCGAATGGTGCCTGTAATACCTCCGTCAATTCTTTCATATTTGTAACCTTCTCCTTCCAAAAAGTCCTCCAGAATGTCTAACATTTTTGTCATTTGTGAGAAAATCAGTACTCTGTGGCCTTGCTCTTTCAGCTGCTTTAACATTTTAGACATTAGAACTAATTTCCCTGAAGCTTTGATTAGAGCTTGGGTATCGTAATTGCCGTGAGTTCCGAGTGGTGCTTCTTCTGCGGCTACAGGGAATAAATAAGGGTGATTACAGCATTTCTTAAGATCCATCATGACGTTGAGTAGCGATACTGTCTGACCACCACTTTTAGGGTTCAGAGCTTCATAATTCCTTGTCAGAATGTACTTATAGTACTTCTTCTGCATTGGCGACAATTCTACACGTACAATAAACTCGGATTTAGTTGGCATGTTCTTGAGTACATCAGCCTTTAGACGTCGCAACATGTGCGGTCCCAACATCTCATGCAGTCTCTTTACCTGTTCTTCTTTTGAAACATCCGCAAATTCGTTTTGGAATGCAGCAAGATCATTAAACTTGTCCTTATTCAAGAAATTTAATAAGTGGAACAATTCTTCTAGATTATTTTGTAGTGGAGTACCAGTGAGCAACAATTTATAGTTAATGTGGTAACCAGCTAAGAGCCTGAAGAACTTTGACTGATTGCTCTTCAACCTGTGAGCCTCATCTACCACAAGGACTGCCCACTCAATTGACCCAAGGCAGGTAGCATCAATGGAAACTAACTCGTATGACGTAAGAAGTACGTTAAATTTAACTTGCGATTTGATCTTTGAAGGCCGACCGCCTCTATTCGCTCCATCATCAAATGTCAATTCATTCTCACGAATAACAGCTCTAGAATCTTTATCACCAACATAAGTGATGCAATACAGGTCCGGTGCCCATAATTCGAACTCTCTTTCCCAATTGATAATAGTCGAAAGAGGAACGGACACCAGGAATGGACCCTTGCAATGTCCCTCTTTAAATAGTGAATAAAGGAATGTGACTGTTTGGATAGTTTTGCCGAGACCCATCTCGTCAGCGAGAATGGTATCGATACCCTGTCCCCAGGAGTATCGCAGCCAGTTAAGACCTTCTAACTGATATGGATGCAGTTGCATGCCAGTTTCGTACACAAACGGTGGTTGATCTTCATATTTCTTGTTTAGATTAGTTGTTGGGCGATCTGGCGGCGGGTTGTATTTCTTAGGTTTTATTTGAAGGCCAGCACTACTGTCGTCCTCGTCGATAACATCTTTGTTCTTGCTCTTGCGTCCAGGTTTTTTGCCTTTGGTACCTTTGGTCTTGCCTTCCGACGTGATGAATGAGCGCATGTCCTGAAAACCGTTAAATTTAATTTAGACCATCTTTCCAGCTTGTAATATTCTTCAACTGTTTTCTTAGCACGGCTGTGTTAAAAGTTATTTAAAAAGAATATCAGAATACATACCAAATAATAGTCCATAGCATTCTTCAACCCCGCAATATCCGCGTGTTCAGATTCCCAGGTGGCCTGGTCGTAGGAGAGGTCGCGCCACTTCACTAAGTAGAACGTGGTCCCGTCGCGCGAGGTGCGGTGGTTGATCACTCGGTGGACCACCAACCATTCAGGTTTAACACCATACCTGAAAGGTTACAATAATAATTGGTCAATTTTTATTTTCTTACTTGGTTAATTTTTATTTTGTGACTTCGTCCATTTCTATTTTTGTTACTCTGGGTCTGTTGACATCTTTGTTAAGCTTATAGAATAATAAAAACGTTTGAAGCAACTGTATATCTTTATACTATGATATGAGATAACAACATTGACAATTGAGGTTAAAAAAATATATTTTAAAGTAATATTTCATTAATTTCTTAAAGTGAATAGAAAATTATTAATTATTTAACTGCCTCGGTGGCGTAGAGGTAGCGTATGCGACTGCTATACTTGAGGTCTCGGGTTCGATTCCCGGGTCGGACCAAATGTTTGTATGATCTGCAAATATTTGTTTCGGAGTTTGGGTGTTTTCTATATATAATATGTATGTATTTACAAAAAAAAAGTATATAAGTATTTATATCAGTTGTCTAGTACCCATAACACAAGCTCTGCTTAGCTTGGGACTAGACGGCGTTGTGTGTTAGATGTCCGAAATATTTATTATTTTTAATATTATTATTTAGTACCGGGTAACCAGTTTAGGGAAGCAAATGAAAACCTATTAACAATTGAATGATCAACTAACAAATCAAGTCAAAGGAGCATGTAATACAGGACACTCACCTATAGAACTTCTCTTCTAGCATCTTCTCATCCTGATCCTGTTCCTGCTTATCTCTAAGCCTCTTCACTCGCCCATCACGTTCATCTAAGGGTTCCTCAAGTTTAGGCGGCTCTTCGGGATCAGATTTACGCATGTAGTATCGGTACATGAGTGGATGGAAGACATCCAGCTGAAAAAGACATTCGTTTTCTTTTTTGAATGCTCTTTCTAGTTGGCAATCACCTTGATCATTCCTAACAGATTATTTTGCTGATTTTTATTTTTATGATATGAAAGGGCAAACAAGCAGACGGGTTACCAGAAGGTCATTGATCACCAACACCTGAGAGGATTGTAGCCCTTACACTCTCTCCAGGATCTAGGGAGAGATGGTTTGTAACCTCATTCAAAAGGTAAAAAGTAAGCAAAAAAATCAGGGTGATATATTTATATGCTAAAATTGACCAATGAAATGATTTAAAAGATCGTTTGTTCATACCTGTAGTTCAGATATCCAACTGCAATGCCAGTAAGAACGTTCATGCCATTTGACAAAGAACTCTCTGGAGCGAGGTGCTTTTGACTTGGCGGGTTGCTCCTTCCATCGCCAAGTCAGTATCTTTGCTACTTTCCCGTCTAAAGGTGGACACTGTAAAATTAACAATAAACATTTAGTAGGGCTGTTACACAGAACTAATGCAAGTCTCAATAAAGTACATATTTAGTTTTACTAGGAATATTATTTATTACCTTTTATATTTCATTATTTTACTCATCATAAATTCACGAGAATTATTGTTATTATTCGTAAATAACTCTCTCACTTTTCACACTCTCAGTTTTTTTATCAGAATCAGACATGTAATAGTTAATCCATGTGCCATTTCTAAACCATTACATAATAACAATTAACTGAAGCCAATGGTTGGAGGATCATCAAAAGAACTAAGAAAAAACACACTAAAAACTTGCAAGAGACTAAATTAAAAATTATATACAACATAATGTATCTTGCAAAATATGTAGATCTTAAGCATAGTGTACTCGTATGTTGGTAGCAAATAATATTTGTTTAAGTATTTGTAGTGATGTGTGATGTGCTTACACTACAGCGCGGACACTTCCAGTCTCCGTCCGGCACCTCCTCGAGCGGCGGGTTGAGGCAGAAGCGGTGGTAGGCCGACGGACACGAGTCGCAGCACAGCAGCTCACCGCCATCCTTGCAGATTCTACAAAACATCAATATTTGTATTGGTACATTTACCTAACTCTATTTACATATGATTAACTGAACCCCGCGGTGTTACCCGCGATACCGCAATAACCTCGGGTAACTCATTTTATATATGAGTAACTGAACCCCGCGGTGTTACAATTTATTGACACTTCAATTTTATTTATTAGTATTGATTTCATTGGACGAATATCAAAAACTTAAATGCAAATTTGATAAACGGTAAATGTCTATATTGAGTAAAAATTCAGACAAATATAATTCTCTGCAAGCAAAATAACGTGTTTATTTTCTATTTGATTGGTAGTGGCATCTGTTCACCTGCAGAACTCTTGATGTTCATCATCATCTTCCTGATCCTGGTTGCCCTCGGCTTCACAGTGTGGGCACGACCAGCGGCCCTCGGGAGTCTCCTCCAGTTCAGGCTCCAGACATACGAGATGGTACGCCCGAGGACATGTGTCGCACAGAATGATCTCACCGCCTTGTTGACATACCTGAACAAATTTTAAATAGTTTTTATTAGTTTCAACTTTCTTCCTACTACATTTACAGTATATGACATTGAAGATAAAAAAAAAAACAATTAATTTGAATACAGGAACATTATAGATATTAACATAATACTGTTGACTATAAACTTTAAACTTAATTTAAAAAGGCTTGAACCACAATAATACATAATTCTGTAGATTCTTAATGTTGATAAAATGGCTGTTATCTTGATTAGTTAATGTCGCCAATTTTACCTTGCACTTAAATCATAACTATGTATTTAATTACAAAAGTAAAAACATTATTCAGTGAGAATTTGTTGTTGTGAGTTGTAGAACTTCACGACAAATTCTCACTGAATAATGCTTTTACTTCTACTATGGTAATGTTTATCTCTTAGAGATAATCCATATTTGGTAATAACCATTTATTTTTCGTTTCTTGTTACGAGAAATTATAGCTTATTACCGAAGCGATTTTAAGCAATACAGCATTAATACTTATTCAATTAAGTACCTTTAACCTCTGGGGTGCGGCATTGCGGATCCGCGATTGTCCCGTCGGTGCGGCATTGCGGATCCGCGATAACCGCAGTTAACTTGCATTTTAATTAATTTTGGGTATTAAAGTTATTATAACGAAGTCTAGAAAGGTTTGTTATGCATTTGCTTTATACGAACAACATTTTAAAACATTCGTTTGTCAAGTGCGCTTCAAGAGCCGTAAAAAAAACGAGTTCCAATTTCAAAGTTGACGATGACGCAACGCGATCTGTCAAGTGCCTCTTAAAACTGATTTTTTGCCGATAAGGTGATTTTGAAGGTAGTTTGTTGTTATATTTTAGTTATTATACTTATTTTAGGAACCACTATCAATACGAATTGAGGCATAAATCATGCGTAATTTTGAATTGTGTTACTCAAAAAGTTACCGAGTCTATTACCTATTGAAAAGGGCTTACTCATTTGAAGGTTTTTACGCATTTATTCTTATGTTTTTATTGATAAAATGATATAATTGCGATGAGAATCTTATATAGAATATAGAATAGCAACAAAAATGTGTTAGAAAAGCTAAATATTTAAATAAACACTCATTTTTTGCCTGACGAGCGAAATTAGACGCACACATACAAAGGGCTCCCACGCCATTATTGTTCTACATCATCATCAGCGTATCGTAGTCCACTGCTGGACATAGGCCTCTCCAATAGCACGCCACTTAAAATTGTATATCGCCGTTGATTCGTGTTTGCACGCAGCCTAGCGGGAAGTCCCGGAACTATTAACACCCACACATACACAGTAGTGACGGACAATGAACAAGACGTAAACTGATCTTTGTTTATGTTTTACTAAATTATTTTGTATTGACCATAGACTTTGTGTGTCACATAATGGAACGATCAGTTTGTTCTCTTTAGCATTCAGTCATTTTCATAGAGTTTAGAGAATTCTCAGAACTTAAAAATAATAAATGAAAACTGGTCTAGCAAACGAGTCCTTTTTTTAAATAACTTGATAAATAGGTTGTTTTTTTATGTATTGTTCCTGTCTTTTGCACTAGTTAACTAAAAAAATAAATTATTTAACTAAAAAACACTATTTCTTCATATAAATACTACGTAATTTGGTGTTCGGCGCAAATAATAGTTTGATTGTAAAGTGACAAAATGGCGAATATCTCGACAGCGAAATGTGATTTTTACAAATATGTTTCTCAATGAATTTTTACTGCAGTTATAGTGTTTTTTATATCAGTAGATAGCTTAGTTATCGAACTTTATGAGGATAATAAGTAAAATGAATAATAAACCACATAAAATATTAAAATCATGTTTATTAACACAATAGGTGCGTAAATTAATACTTGGCTCAATTGTGAGTAAATAATAAAGCGATAACATTAGTTTAGTAATAAAATATGGCATAACCATGTACGCTTGTTATCCATCTTTTGAAAAATAATCACTTTTATAACCACCGAGCATTGTTTTTTAAAATATTTGATCATTTTCGTACACCATGCACCGTGTTGCAAAATTTTGCACTTTCGCCGCACGGTGCATGGAACCGGAAGTACCCGTTCCCGCATTCGAAAGATTAATACATTTTGTGCGTTTAATATAGATCAATATGGCCCTTTACAGTACATATGTAAATTAAATGAAAATATTCGTAGATATTAGAGATTTAAAATGCACTAATCGCGTCGTCTTTGGGTACATCTGAAAACACGTGCAAAGCCGGGGCGGTTCGCTAGTACTTCATAAAAAACGATATATTTAATTACTATCCAGTTTGTTTCGTGAACGATATTCAATAATTATGATCGCTTATCTATAAAAATCTGATAAACCCTTACTGTAAAAATGACAAAACCGTAGTGACATGTGTCAAAATATTTAACAGTAAAGTACACTGTTGGTCTTTTAACATTACCTCGCAATAGTCTTGATGTTCCTGTTCGCCTTCAGCACCATCGGGGAACTTATTTGTTGTTTTCAATTTCTTCTTCTTTCTGCTTTTATTGCCAATCTTAGTCTTAGCCTTCTTTTTCGGTAGCTGTACAGAACATTAAATTTGAGGTGTTTAGTTATAGTTGATGTGTTACAATTATGAGACGATTCTTATCATTGACTCTCTAACTTTTTTAGCTACTCATAGTATCACGACATTTGAATAGTCCTATGTTTTTTTTTCTTTTAAATATTTGATGACTTAACTAATAATATTTGCCAAATGTGAGTGTTTGACAATTAGGTGTTCCAGTTAAATTTCCAATGGTAGTATATAAGAAGTATTTATATATGTTATTCAAGCCGTTTTTGCATAGTAGGAGTTGTAATTAGTGTAACTACTCCATGCTTTTTGATGGAGCCGTCGTGGTTTGCTAGATTATAAAGAAATTGCAATGTATAATATTAAAAGGACAATACCGCTGGGTCCTCCTCTTTGGGTTGCACGGTTTCTTCCGTACCGGTCACGCTGGGAGGCTTGGGTTCCTCCGCCTCCGCTAACATCTGCTCGAACTCCGCGTCAGAGTCCGAGTTCACCGCACTTCCTTCCTGATCTTCTTCCTGTTATACAAATAGACATATTGATTATTTCATATAACACATCTCATTATTGCAATAAATAAAATCATACTGACATATTCATCAAAAGCAATACAATGTTATTATTAATTTACATCTTTATGTAACTTTATCCGCTGGGCTTAAATATTGTGATCGAGAAATAAAAAAGTTTGTAGAGCGCAAGAACTTCACTACGATTATCAAATAGTAATGTTTTGGAAGGATAAAAACCGTGGAAAAACTGATATACAGGTCAAAAATCGGTTGAACTAGTAGCCGACTAACCTTGGGATAAGGTTAGGAAGATGAAGGTTATGTAGGTTTCGGAAGTTCAAACGTTCAGATGAATAACAATTGAAGCTATTATATGTATCAGTAAAGTATGTAATGGACTTACACTGCTGGTCCTCTTCCTCTTGCTGAACTTGATTTTGAGCGTGGGCACCTTGGGCTTGCGGCCCGGCTTGGCGCGCGGCGTGCTGCTGCCGCTGCCGTGCTTGGGCTTGCGCCCGCGCTTGCGCGGCACCGAGGCGCCCTCGTCACTGGCTTCCTCCTCCTCTTCTTCTTCGGGTTCCTCTATCGCTTCTTCGTTCTATAATACAGTTTGTCACATATTAATATATTTTGGAACTCTTACTGCTCCTCAGTTCTCTAAACTGAGAGTATTTATTTTTATTTATTTATAAATCTAATCTAGTAGTATGTGGTTTAGTGCATCGGAAAACACGTAAAATTGTCGGTTCTGCGCCTGATCTCTCCCCGGTCGAATCAGATAGCCGTCCCGATAAAAGAGTGAAGAACAGAAAGTACACTTGTGTTTACGCACAGCCTTGTCCACTATAATACCTCATGCATACTTAGCTCTGTCCGTTGAGACTGACCGCCGCAGCCGAGGTTAGCTAGGAGTGCATCACCATGTAGTTATTTAAAAGTGATTGGATTTAGAGTGTTATAATACTAAACATACATAACATAATAAATTCAAATGTCGATTATTTTAACGAGAATTGAATCATATACTTTGATAAATATACTGAAGATGTTTAAATGATAGACACTTTTTTAAATCACAGTATTCCTTGCAAAATATATTGTTATGCTAACCCTCGCAACGTCTACTATTGCTCGTAGCGTAATAATTTTACCACATTTTTTAAACATTCTTCATTGGGGCTCCGCTCCTATTGGTCTTAGCGTTATAATATAAAGCCTTCCTCATACAACACTGAATTTAAAAAAAAAACAAATCGGACCCGAGTTTCCTGACATTAGCGCGTTCGAACAAACAAACTCTTTAGCCTTTTAAATTTTAGTATAGATGCTAAAAATTTACTCTCTTAAATTTAGAGACTCTTAGACTCTTTTTTTACCTATAGTCCTTAAAATATACCTTGATCTGTGTAACAGACTGTAAATATCACTTAAAATTTCTCATGTCTTTTATAGATATTTTTATTAGAATGCCGAGAAATTAGAACCGACCTTAGATTCTTTAGGTGCGCGTCCTGGCCTTGCTTTAGGCGTATAGTCAGAAGTAGTCGATGTGTTAGTGTTTTCTTCAGATCCCATATTTTGTGTCCCGCTGCTTAGATGAGGATTCGACTCGCAGAACAAACGCCACTTCGCCGCAACTAACATCATTAATTTAGACACTGGAACCTGATAAAAATTATAACCAGTAAGTATTACAAATTTTAGGAGATTTAACAAATTCAATCAAATCAAAATATATAAAATTATTATTTAATCTCGTAGGTAGTGCTTATGTAAATGAAAACAGATTTAACTTAGTGCCATTGTAATGCACTTTTAACCAAGACTTTTATACTTGGCAAAATAGTATACAAACAAAATTTTAAACATTGTTAATAAACTCCTTTCTAAAGTATAGTGTGTTGTCAAATATTAACCGCCTTCGAGTTCAAGTAATTAGTAATCTTAATATTATTATAAAAGCATAAACTCAGCTACCTACACCATGAACACCCAGACAAAGAACAATATTTGCTGATAACACAGTTTCGTTCTATGTAGGGATGGAGCCTTTAATACCTAGCGCCGTAGGAAGCGGCAAAGATTAATCAATAACGCCCTTGCATTAATTCTAAATGATGTAAAGATGTGATTTATTTTAATTTTCATTAACTTAACGATCTTAAGGATAATTAGCAATTTCCTTCAACGAGAAGCATATATTTTACAAGAGGAAAATAAAGTGTGATGTAATAGATGTGCGTGCGACAAATAATAAATTATAGAATTGTCATGACGCATAAACAACTGTTTACTGCGTTCATGCAGAAAGTAGTTGTATTTATTTTTTAATAATATATAAAAATATTTCAAGGTATGTGTCATTTTTAGAGATAATTCGGCGAAACATCGGTTATAACAGTACATCGAACAAAATTTATTTTTTTATCTATCATTTGAATGATGTCGTTATTTTTTATTTAGTTTGCTGTACACATAAAAGTGTATCATAATTGAAACTCTTGCTAAAAGCCATCATTGAATTGAGTTTTGAGTGAAATTATTCCATTGTTGTGTAAATCAATAACATTTTGGAGGTCAAGAACTCCATGGAAATATTGAGCATATTTTAGAGGCAATATGGCTGCTTGTCACGCTAATGACGAACCGGTAGCGGCATTGCAAACAATGCAAAGTTAAGGACCATTTCAAGACTTCTCACGTTATGTACCTTTTAGTAAACTAACTGAAAATTTGTCATATTCGTTCTAATAATATATTCTTTTAGCAGTTAGTCTTTTAGAACCTTATGATGTTTAACACATATTCTATTATGTTAATGTATAATTACAATTATTACATAATTTAAATCTTCTTTTTATATGAAAATAACTCAAATAATTGCTTCTAATTTAATATACTGGGCTTAGAAAAGAAACAATAATCTTTAAACAGGGAATTACTTCTTACCTTAGGGTTCTCTTTGACGAGTAATGGTCTAACATGTTGCTGGAAGAGCTTGTATGACGTTAAATTCTCTAAATCAGCGTCAGTGTATTGTATATCCACGTCACTTAGACCGAACGACGAGCATACTTCTTCTACTGTTGGCATACCTGCTGCAGAAACAAACAGAAAATTACATCTCAAATACTTAGAGGATTTACTTAAAACTATTTTGAAATACAGTTTTGATTTTTCGTGCGTACAATTCCGTGCCTCGAAGAGCACGTTAAACCATCGGTCTTGGTTTCCATACTCACAGCTGTGGTAACCGTTATGGTTAGGTAGTTGGAACCTGAAAATGTCTGACAACAGACTTCCTACAGAACTTCTTTATCCCCTAAACTTGGGTTGTGTTGGTCTGATGACAGTTGATGAGATTCGCGTGAAATATTGAAATTTAACCGTATCGTAGTGGACCTAAAGACGATCGTTAGCTTGAGAAAAAAAGCTCGTGTAAGTATTTTTATCAATCATTTATTGAAAACCGAGATCCATGTTGTATTGTTAGTTATAACAGTCTAACCTAGTATTAGTAAAATTGAGAAAAACATACAAAGCAAATTAAAACTTATACAATATTAGGTACATGAGGACCCTGTATATCACAAAATACGTTCAGGATAACTTGCGTACCTACTGTTACGCACTCTATGAAGTAAGGAGGCAGTTCGTTTGCCAATCATCAGCCCCACCCCCGCAAACATACCAGAAGCGCTGCAAAAATGCTACAGCCCCATCAGCATTCGTAACGCATTATTTTATTGTCAAGTTTAATTAATTTATTATTATTTTATTTTTTTAATTCACTTCTTTTAATTCGAAGACTTAGAATTGAAGACTATAAATACTTGAAATTGGCAGAAGTAGCTGATCCGAGTGATTCAGCTGGTTGCCGTTTCATCAAAAGAAGAAGAAATAATTTTAATTTAATAAAAATGTATTAATGGGTCATATGACAAAGATCGAGATATAAGAACTCCCATAGAGCGTTTATCAGTGTTTATTACGTTACCATTGCGGAGATACAGAGCAATGAGATCACGATATGATACAGCGGCCATCTAGCACGCGTCCGACGGCCAACGAACAAGCACTTGAAAATTTATCAACAAGGCATAAAAATTTTGATAACCTCAGATAGGTACCACGTAGCAGTACAAAGTGTAGCTTTGTGCATTTCAGGATTCTTTTGTTATCGTCATTGAAAAATTGCGTCAACATGGCACATGCCTAAGGACCATTTATTAAAAATATTTTAAAACCTATTTGATGTATAAGCTACTAGCTGAACCCCGCGGTGCTACCCGCGGTACGACAATAATCACAGGCAACGTCGCGAGGCGAAGCTAGTATCTTTATAAATTATGGCCTACGTGTTATTCTGATGTATAAGCTATATTATTGTAAATCGTAAAATAAGTAACTTTTCTGGTTGATTTTTTACACCTTGTTTCTTGAAAAACGCAAATATCTTACGGAACCCTATTTTTTTCCAAAATAAAATATAGCCTATGTTACTCGTGGATAATGTAGCTTTCGAATGGTGAAAGAATTTTTAAAATCGGTCCAGTACTTTTTGAGTTTATTCGTTACATACAAAAATACAAATCTTTCCTCTTTTTAATATTAGTGTAGATAACATGTTAAGTTATAATATTATGTAAAGTGTCATCTAAATCCGTTCAGTAGTTTTTGCGTGAAAGAGTAATAAACATCCATATATCCATCTTCACAAATTTTCGTAGTTTTTTTTAAATCTTCAATAACTAATTTTATGACGTAATTGACGTGTGATAAAAGAGTTTCTTTTTATTTTCCAGACCCTTTTTTGTTCGTGCAGAAATCCCCTCGGATTCCACTTAGTTAAAGTTAATGTCGGACTCGAACCGAACAAAAACATCACGCCGTCTCTACCAGTAGCCGGGGAACCAGGTTTACCTCAGAAACTAAAACTCTGGAACCCCAACGTACCTACGAAATCACCGGCATACAGAAGTTTTTTTTTTTTTATTGTATGGGTGGCAAACGAGCGGACATATCGCCTGATGGTAAGCGATTACCGCCGCCCATGGACACCCGCAACACCAGAGGCGTCATAAGTGCGTTGCCGGCCTTTAGGGGATGGGGTATAGGCCTCCGTTATCCTCACCGAGTGACGGTGAAACACAGCGCAAGCGCTATTTCACACCGGTTTTCTGTGAGGCCGTGGTATCACTCATGTATATTAATGTTCCTTCTAAAGACACTAGTTTCGAAGTGAGATTTTGAGTCACAATAAGTCAATCTTAAGTAGTCTTGATGTTATAATTAAGTATTAGAGATTAATAGATTATAGCATAACAACCAATATACAAAATGGTTGTCTTATTCAAATTATATATTATCAACTATTTATATAGCGAAGATATTAGTAATATGTGCTAAACACACAGATAGTAAGAAATACCTATGCAACATAAATAAAGGTCGTTGCACTAGACAAGTTTTTTGATTAAAATATATTCCGTCTTTATCGCCCGTTGAGTTGAATTTGCTATTTAGATTATTGATGGTGTTAGCAAAATAGTAGGTATATTTCTTGAATATAAATAGATCTTCTACACTAATCTGTCAGTTATGGTTCACAATGTCGCTAGTAATTCCCTAATCGCTACCAATATTATACCTAAATGCGAAAGTAGGGCTAAATCGCTAAACCGATTATAGTAAAATTTGGTATAGAGATACTTTGATTCATGTAGAAGGAGATAGTCTATACATACTAGTTCAATATTAAGGATCTCTAAATAAGAGACCATTTGAATTGTTAGAGAAACCGTATGAGGAATACAGTTTGTGTTGTGTTGATTGTGCCTACGATACTAAATTTATAATAAACAAGCTGATCCACCCAACTTCGTTTGCGTCTCTTTTCAATTGAGCTCGACTGCTTTTGGCCTAAGCGTGATGTTAACTATACTATCTTAGGCACTCCAGTAGAACACACACTAAAAAACCTGTAAATCGGTTAGATAATTTCGAAGTTCATCATAAGCAACAAAGTGACACGAACGAATTATATAACAGACAAGGCTAAGCATATAATACAAATTGATCAATGAGATTTCGAGAACCGTAACTGGTTACTTACAACATACGGTTAAACAAAGATCGAATATAAGTTAGTAAGTGCATATAATAGATCCAATTGATGCTTGAATAACAATAGCAATTATGTCCTAATATGCACAATGGATTTGCTCTATATAAACACTAGTCTCTAGTCATTCAGTTTTATTCAATAGACCCGTGTGAAAACATTCTAAAGTAATCAATAATTTGTCGGCGTTATTAATACGGTCCACTGCGGGACATAGGCCTCTCTTTAGCAAGGAGGTTTAAGTCTACTATATCGCGTTGGACAGACGGGTTTGTATAGGGTTTGGTTCTAGATTTTCTTTTCTCTCAAGTTATCACCGTTAGCCAGCCACACCCAAGGGATGAATAAGGGTGTCATTATTTCACTCAGCTTTAAATGCCTTGTAAAAACCACTATCATAAGCGATCTTATTGCCTTTTGCAAGAAACCCTGACACCTGTACTGGACACATGTAAAATTCCAATCATTTCAAGCCGCCCACTGTCCTATCTTGTAAAATCGCAAACAATTTAATAGTTTTTTGACTATCTCAGTTATAAACCTTGGCCATTTAAACACAAACTATTAATTATACGGGGTAATAGAACTCACAAAACACTGAGTTGTATAACCCTTACAAGAGGCAAACTCTCTTTCTATCGCTTAGATGTTTGATATTTCTTATTTAAAGTATTATTATATGATTGTCAACAACCCCATTCTCATTATTGTACCGAGTAGAATACTACTTAGTTCTAGCGGAGACGTAGTCGCTTGTCTATATGACTTCTACACCTACATTATATCTACTCTATGTCGTCCATATGACTACGACGCGTTGCTTAAAACCAAGAATCACAATAATCTCATTTGAAACCTTGCGAATTCAAATTTAATTAACGTAGGTTTATCATATTAACAGTGATACATGGATTAAGGCATAGAACTTACTATGAGACCATTCGTTAAAATAAACGCAAGTTTGTTCACTTTTACTTAAGAAGTAGATGTTATGTTAACGGAACTTGATATCTATACTAATATATAAAACTGAAGAGTTTGTTTCTTTGAACGCGCTAATCTCAGTAACCGCTGGTCCGATTTGGAAAATTCTTTCAGTCTTGGATAGTCCATTTATCGAGGAAGGCTATATATCATCACGCCAAAACCAATAGGAGCGGAGCACCAATGAAGAATGTTTCAAAACGGGGGAAAATTTTTACGCTACGGGCAATAGAAGAAGCAAACGAGGTTGCGTGGGTCAGCTAGTTTTATATAAATTAGCTGAATCGGCAAACATTGTTTTGCTATAAAAATTAAAAATAAATGGAGTTGGTCACCCTTATGATTTAGGGGTATGAAAAATAGATAGACGAAGGAGTTTAGTATCAAACACCTCGACATGAGAATTTTATATATTAGATATTATCTATAATAAGACTTGTCCCTTATCCCACAAAGATACGAGTCGAAAGAAAAAAACCACAAAAGAAAGAAACGATGTCTTTATAAGTATTGGACAAAATGCAGTTATTTAACTAATAGTAAGGAAGGTTCTAGAGACTCATTAAACTGCAGGGTATAAGTATTTCCTTATAAACTGCAATGCATTTTAACTAGCTCTGAAAATGACTAATCCTCAGCAACCTTCTCAAATTAAAGTCTTATCTACACTAATATTATAAAGAGGAAAACTTTGTTTGTATGTTTGTTTGTAATGAATAGGCTCTAAAACTACTGGACCGATTTTAAAAATTCTTTCACCATTCGAAAGCTACATTATCCACGAGTAACATAGGCTATATTTTATTTTGGAAAAAATAGGGTTCCGTTAGATATTTGGGTTTTTCGGACAAAAGGTGTAAAAAATCAACCAGAAAGTTACTTATTTTGCGAAAATTTTCATGCTACGGGCTATATAAGACGCAAACGAGGTTGCGTGGATCAGCTAGTCTATAATAAGACGACAATAACCTCTTAAATTTATGTTTTCTTAACATCATTTATTCGTTAATTTGTTTCTTTAAAATTATTAATGTTAAAAATATGCAAATTGATCTGTCTGTGACTGTTTACATACCAAAAGCCATTGTTGGTTGGTTGGTTTGTTTTAGAAATACTTTCAAAAGTTTAGCCATTGTATTATTATTTATTCGTTTATTATGTAGCCATAAACCAATAAATTAGAAGTAAAAATTATAATGTGCAATGTCTCGGTGGTAAACAATTACCTGCATAACAAATATTATTCTGCTGACATTATTGTCCTCTAAATAGTACAATATTGTGTTACAACTTGTTGAACCAAGACATACTTTCTACTACACTAGCTGACCGACGCAACCTCGTCTGCGTCTGTTATTGCCCGTAGCGAAAAATTTTCCCCCGTATAGGGTTGATTTTCTACACCTTGTGTCCGAAAAACCCCAATATCTTACGGAACCCAATTTTTTTCCAAAATAAAATATAGTCTATGTTACTCGTGGATAATGTAGCCTTCGAATGGTGAAAGAATTTTTAAAATCGGTCCAGTAGTTTTAGAGCCTATTCATTACAAACAAACATACAAACAAAGTTTTCCTCTTTATAATATTAGTATAGATATAAAGAACTATTGTAGTAATTGTTTTTAAAAACTGGCTAATAATGTTCTCATGCCTTAAAATATATCAGCAAAACCTACCTTTTAAGAAGAGATCTTTGTGCATTAGAAAATATTAAAAGTAGTTGATGTGATATGAAGTTTATAATTGTTTTAAAACATCTATATAATAAAAATGAATCACTGAAATGTATGTACGAGCATAACTTCCAACCAATTGGATAATTCTTCTTATTGTGTTCATCTTTGTTAGGGCAAGGAAAATCAAAAGCATAGAGACGAGACAAACTTTCGACAAATTCGACAAACGAGGATTCACCGTGCGGGTGCCGGGTCCATGGTGTGGTAGGGGGAGAAACCCAGAGCAGTTCCCAGGACTTGCCACCCAGGTGTAGGTTTAAGGAGGCCCCCTTTGAGACGCGCACCAACGCTCACCTTCACTGCCCGAGTTTCCCGCCCTACCCAGCCAAATCGGGCAGGAACCTGTTAGTGCAGCCTTAGATACTTGTTCTAAAATAGAACTTACTGCAGTTCTCGACAGGCCAAGGTCTTTCAGTAGATTATAGAGAGATTTAGCTGGTATACCTCTCGCTCCTACTTCTACCGCGTATAAGTTAACCACATAGCCATTTTTGTTCAGTTCATTTGTTAGATCGTAATATTTATTTAGTTTTATTGTATGGTCTTTAGGAATATTGGTTTCCCACGGTACAGTAAGCTCTACTAGTATTATATGTTTAATGTGTCTAGAAAAGAGAAATATGTCCGGTCTGGATGACGAAACACCAACATCCTCTGGGATTTTATAGTGCTTATCATATATCAGAAATTTGGATAAAATTTACGAAAGAAAAATATGTAAGTACGAAGTTTTTGCCAGGTCAGATAGTTATACTAATAATAATTACCAGGTATTTGAAACTTACCAGAGCCAGAATCTGAGACTACTGAGGTTGAAGGTGTGTTGTGCTTGCTTCCTCTACCTTTGCGTGACTTCTTTGTGGAGGACATGGCACTAAGTGCATAGTCACTATCGCCTTCTGCCTCACCCTGGATTTCAAGGCCAAATTCTTCTTCCTATTAAAAAAAATACATATTTGTGGGCTAGTCTATGTGTTAGAGCACTATGTAAAATGATTACTTGATTTTGAATGTTATTGATGTTTGATGTTTTTGTTTTTGAGTGAGATTTTAATCATTATGCTTATATAATGTTGGTTAGTTAATAATAATATTATTTAGGTAATGTTTCGCCAGTTACAGATGATTTCCATATATTATTATCTGTCAGTATTTGTACAATTTTATGATACAACAATCAAGAGTTAAACAGCAATGACAAATGTGAGTAGACATTGGGGAAACCTAGTATATGTACAAAAGTGAAAGTCATGAGAAAAATATTATGTAACCGTGGTTAATAACTTTGTTAGACTTTGCTATTAAACTTTTGTTAGAAAAAATAGTAATTAGTCTCTACTTTATATGTAAATCACTGACACAGTCTCACACTAACACAACATTCAGAATAATTCCAATTAAGGTATTGAAAACCAACATATTAAGAACCTATGTCATAATATTATGTGAACTTACATTTCTAAGGCTAGATTTAATTTTAATAACAAGTTTTAGATTATTTTTCATGTATGTTTATAATTAGCACTCATTACTGATAGATGGTTGTTGTTTCATCTATTCTAATATTATAAATTTGGAAGTACCTCTGTCTGTTTGTTACCTTTTCATACCCTAACAACTAAACTCATTTTGCTGACATTAGGCAAGGGAATACCATGGAACCTGTATAAAGCTACTATTACTGATAAGTAACATTCACACGGGCAGTGCCACAGACAACTGGTAGTGAATAATTAACAATTCAAGTTAACCAAATACCTAAGTGTGAGGATTAGGAGAAATACTGTTTGCTAGACACTACAGTCCTCTAGTGACAAGATAATTTTAAATTAAAATAAAACTAACCTCTTCACTCTCATTCTTTCGCTTCTTCTTTTTCTTTCTACCTTTTTTCTCTTCTCCTCGAGCTTTCCTTTTTTTTCCTTTCTTTTTCTTTCTACCATCTTCAGGCGAGTAGTCCTCATCTTCCTGTAATGCAACTCATAAATACATTAAGAACAAAACAATAATACAAATAGCAATCTATGTTGTTCACAAGTTCATCACACTAAAAGCATAAAACACAAAACATGAATGAATAGTAGTTTCTGCACTTACCTTTGGTGGGGCTTCATCACTCTCTCCAGAATTCTCATTCTGACCCTCACCTTCCTCAACGTCCTCGTCACCTGCAAGTTCACAATAAACTGGTCAAACCTGTCATTCTCACCACGCACTTGACGTCGATCTAGGAAACTGTTTAAGATAGTGCATTTTGCAACACGGCCACACTCCTTGCACTAAGGTCACTAATCCCTTTGTTTGGCGGCGTCCATTTTGTTAAGTAGTAATGAGGGGATATCGCATGTTCTTTTCTGTCACGAACTGCCACTTAAAAATATTTACAACCACCAAATAACAAATACAAACATATCACTTTCAAAATTCACTCTACCGTTAACAGTGCACTGTGATTGAATGTTTTATGAGGTCAAGATTAATGTACGGAACCAAAATTTTTCTAAATTTTTAATTGCCTATACCGCAAGTAAACACATGATACCGCTATTCGCGGCTTACCTATGACATGCTAGTTAAATTTAACGTTTACCTGCAAATGAGCCGTCTACTTCGTCATCTGATGCCATTTAGAACACTATTAAACACAACCTGCAATTAGATTTAAGATTTTAGCTTAGAAAAGATAAAGGACGCGCAGTTTTTGCGACAAATGGTAATTAATTCAGAAATTGATGCCGCCGTCACTACACGGCAAACTAGCAAGACCTTCTATCTCGCTCGCACATACTCAAAAATATGGAAAAAGAAATTATAGGGGTGCCATTTTCAGGTTCTAAAAAAATACTAAAACCTACCAATTCATTCATAAACGTTTTAACTGTGCATTGGTTATATTTTCATGACACGTGTTTCTTTAGAAACTAAAATATACTCGTGTTTGTCAACAGCCATTAACAATCTACTCCTGGACATAGGCTTCTTCGTGGAAAGGGGGCATTTAGCCTACTTTACTACGCTGGCTAGGCTTAAGCTTAACTCATACATCGTTGATTTAATTTGATATGAAGAAAAGAAAATAGTGAGGGATGAACCGTAACTGTTTCTAGTAATTAGTTTTTTTCACTACTTAAGTATTGTTATATTTTCTAAAATGGCTTGGTTACTACAATAGTAGTCCAACCTAACCCCACATCTGCCTAACTTTTGAATCAAGATTTCCGAAATATGAGATCGAAAATTAAACCTAATGGATATTCTTATGGCGAGTCCAACCTTACATAGTATATTTCATCAAATTTATCGCTCTTTAACTGTAAAATCAACTAAAATTATGGGGTGTACCTATTGTTAAAATTTCAGATGTTCTGTTACTGAATTTTATGTTTTGACTATCAATCAATCGCCATCCACTGCTAAAAAATTGTGACTATTTTACTTAATATATAAATGTATCACATTGCTCTTAACTCTAACATCCTTCGTTATCTAATATTTAAAATACAATACTCTATCTATCACCTAAAAGGATAATCAGCTTCGAAAAAATATTGTATCAATTTTATACTAATCTCATATTTGAGCAGAATTTTTCCACCACTATTTTTAAAGAACCTCTGGATCATTGATTTACAAAAAAACCCCTAAATGTTTGACAAATCTCTTCGTTCAAAATTAAGAAATTAAGGAAATTTATTATTAAAACACATCAATAAAATTAAATACATTAATTGTGTTATATTAATATTATCGGTTTATTTCGTCGAAAATAACGGTAAAATAGTAAAAATCCTTGTTCACCTGGACAAGTACTACACATGGTGTAAAACTTTAACAGGTAAAAAATAATATTTCCATCTCTTTCTTCTGCATTCATCGATCCCATTGAAACTGACATTATTGTCACTGTTGGTCGCTCTGTGTCTCAGATAAAGAATAGTTACCAAATGGTAGGTTCTATGGTAGAATTAACTTTCATCATCAAAGTTTAGTGGTCTATAGGGATAGGCGACTAAAGTATCGATAAAAAATTTGCATTGATTGATGCAAATAATTTTGATTGATCTCATCGCAGAACCTTCAGTGAGTGAAATTTATGATGCGGACGATATTAGTATTGATGGAATATAGAGAGCAATGTAGGTTATGTAAGATTGTAAGACTCCAGGGTATGACAGTGTCTACTGAGATGCTGAGAACAAGGTACCTCGTTGACAAACCTACTGTACGGTACTGTGATTGTTCGGCCGAGTACCACAGGTATTAGAGCACTGGCGCAAGGCTGTCGTAGTTCCACTATTTAAGGAGACGAGGTCAGGGCAGGAGTGCTTAAGCTACAGACAAATCAGTCTTTTCAGATGTTGATTGAAAGAGCGATGCAAGAAACCGGTGAAAAAAATGTTGCTTGCTTGCTTCAATCAATCATTGGAAAACGCATCACCAAATGTCAGAATTATTTTTCTCTGCGTTAGTCGATCTCAAGATGACCTATTTGACTGAATGATGAGGGATAATTTGTGGTCTACACTTGCCTATTTCTTTTTCATGAACAGTTTAATGAATTTGATTTATTCTGAATTGAGAATAGGTGAGTAAACAATCAAATGTCTTCTCTGTAATAATAGATTTACCAAGAGCTACACAATTTCACAGGTACTACTTAACAAGAACATCAATAAAACGAGAAGATCTTTCAAAGGGAAAATAGCATGACTGATTTGAATTTTACGATTGTAGATAATAGAGAAGAAAAAGTGAGAGATTTTGTAAATTTTGATTTTATGTTTACAGGCAATGAACCACACGAAGATGATATAGAAAGGAGAGTGAATGCTGGAAGTTAGATGAACGGCGTCTAGGTGTGCAGTTGTGTTCTAGTGCTTGCCCAACCCTTTTAAATGCTAGTTTTTTTGGTGTATCTTGAAAAAAAGATTTTAATACAAAATTGAGTTTTATAACCAAAACAAAGCAGATAATTAATTTTAATTACGTATATATTTCAGGGAAGCTCGGTAAGTTATTTGTAATAAAAGCATTAAGTCGATCCGTTTTATCAAATGTCGACATTTTATAAAAGTTAATCATCGATATTTTTTGTCCAAGCCTAGTGTTCTGAATCCATCTGTCTAAAAGTGTCCACTATTGCACGCATGGTTATTTAATTTGTGTATTAAATCAAGCGATAAAAGATAACATTATAGTAACCATTGCTTGCGTGTTAAATATGAACGCTCTCTTAGATTACGGTTCATCCTCTAATGACTCTGACGAAGACTATACGGAAAATGAAAAGTGATTACATTATCTCTATTATGATCTCGATATACTATTATTGTTTGCATACTTCTACAACAATATTATGATTATTTTACAGATTACAAGTGGAAAATTCAAAACCAAAACTGCCTAAACCCACAATTGGAGAGAGCAGCTTACAAACTTCGGTGTTCTCCAACCCTTTCGTCGAAGCCGAGTTGGCAAAGGCCGCAATACTTGAGAAACATGTTAAAATGGTAGATGTTGACTTTCTATTGCTAATTGGCATCTGAAATATTAATGTTGTTAGGTTAGACAATGTTCTCTTTAGATTTTTCTAACACTAATATTCACTAAAATTTTATAAACACTTAAAATAATTTCCTTTTAAGCTATGACTATAATGCAAGACTTCTTTGATAGTGATCTTCATATAAGAGACAAATGATGTTAGGAAAGAAACTAGAGTAGAGAAAGGTCCAGCTGTTCCAGAGATTGGCTGGAACAAACACAGGCAGGCAGTAAAAAATTGTAAAAACTTTAGTTGGTATATGTACGATGTATACATACATGCATTTAGTAAAAAGCAGTTATTTTAGTATTACAAACAGACACTCCGATTTTATTTATTTGTATAGATAAGTTTTTAAGTATTACCAAAAGTTAAAATTCAAGTACAAAGTATCAGTTTAATCGAGTTTGTTATTCAACACCTTTGCCAATTTGTCAAAAAGTTTAATTGTAAAACATGTAAAAATGTTTAGTATTGAGTTATCCACACAATCGTCAAGTACATAGGCAATGACTGTAAGGTTCCAGGTAAAGACAACACACAGATGATAAATGGTAAACGGATATGCTGGAACTACAGGAAGGGGCGTTGTCGTTTTGGTCACAACTGCAAGTATGCACATGACACTGACATACAGAAATCACAAGAAGAAATAGAAGCTGATAAACAGGTACTGACCATTTCTTGTATACTATAGGAACTGTGATGTCATGTAATAATGTTTGCATTTATCTGATGAAATGGGGTTCATAAGAGTATAAAAATCGTATTTATTTACTGACAGAAAATCACAAAAACTTTTGCGAAAGATAATGCTCATTCTGTACACTGCGGGAGTGCCCAGTATGTTCAAAATATTTAGACAAATTAAACCCTTCCAAAACACCGCCAAAAAGACATCGGCAACCAGCGGTGGCTTTAACACGGTGGCGGTCTTCTTTGGCGCGGTTTTGGCAGAAAGTATGTGTAGCAATTTAAAAAAAAAAACCTAATATAACAATAATAGTTAGGGTCCTACTATGTATATAACCAGAAAAAAACATAAGACTTAGATAAGTTAACATATTTTTTGATAAACCTTCTTCATTCAGTATCATGGTCTGATTGCAACAACCGCAACCTATAAGTTTTCGGTCGTAGTCTTTTACACCCAGTATACACTTTAATATGTTAACATATGCAGTGTATTAAAGCATATTGTCTATTAATTCTGGTATTTTAAAGGTGTAACAAATTGTTAAAAAAGAATGGTCCAAATTTTGTATATTACATGTGTAAACTTTATCTTTTACAGAAACTTAAATCTGTTGTATGCGAAGGTGTGGGAACAATGACAGCTGCCCTACCACCAGTGGCCATCCTCGATCCAATATCACATACAGATGATGCTGTCTGGGAAGGTGGAGTAGACAAAAAGAAACTAAAGAGGCCAGGTCTGAGCCAAACACTGGTACCAGGCAAGAAAGTCCTCAAAATGTATAAAGAACAAAAAATTAAAGATGCCAATAGAAATTAAGAGTAGCGCCATTCATTAATATAAATATTGACTGAATTACATAACGGCAATGTAATTTGATTGAAATTCAGTTATAAAACATATCCTTAATGTATTTCATACAATGTAAAACTTACAATTGGCTATTTGATAGTTAGATTATGGGACAGTGAGTGCCAGACTTTTGGTTTTTAACAAAAGCTGAAAGTTCTTGTATGTGTGTTCCTAGTACAGGTAAGAATGGATTGGCAGGTAACAGGTAAAAAAGGTGTATAAAATTTCCACTCATATTTATCTAACATATAAAAAATCTCATGTCAAATTGTTTGTTAGCAAACTCCTCTGAAATGACTAGACTGATCTTTATGGAATTTTGTGTGCATATCCGGCAGGTCTGATAATCGGGCAACATCTATTTTTCATACCTTTAAGTGATAAGGGTACCCCCAAATTTTTATTATTATGACAAATCAACGTTTGCCGGACCAGTTAGTCCAATATAAAACATTTTTTTATTATATTAGTTTGCTACAGTTTGAATAATAAATATTTAAAACAATAATCAGTAAAAAATATCTAATAAAATGTCAATCATATGAAAAATCGTCGAGAAATCTAATAATTCAATTCATATTATTTCTAATTTTTATGAAGTTTATTATATTCAATTCAGTTAAAATTTATGTTTTCAAGTAAGTGTCCGATAGGCACTGCACTATTATTGAACGCGCTCGTGCGTCTTCCTTTTTATGGGTGGGGATTATTCTTACTTGTACTGGGAACATACATAAAATAATTTTCAGCTTTTACTAAAATCCGAAAGTCTGGCACTCACGGGCTCTTGGGCCAAGTGGTATTCTATAAAATAGCGCATGTAAAGTCATCGGTCCTGCGCCTGATCTCTTCCTCGGTCGTGTTGAGTAGCCGTCCCATCGGATTGTGAGAGTGAGGAAACAGAGTGCACCTATAATATCTCCTGCGTAGTTGGTTTGTCTCCGATGAGACTGGCCGTCGTGGTCGAAATCGGCTATATCATCACTTTGCAATATCTTATAAACCGTACCTTTTAAGTATATCATTATTATACATACAATGCCATATGGTCATCATCATCGTGATATTATATGTCGCCATGTTTTAGTTTAGCCTCAGTTTTAATTATTTTTATTATTCTGACAGCATGAGTTATATAGTACAAATAATATCCTAGTTAATAGCCAAATAGTGAAAAGAGCGCATTCTGCTTTCTAACATCGAGGTAGCAATTTTTGAAGTGAAAACTGTTATAGCGGCGCTGTGTAATTTTTTGGAATGGGTAAAAATGTATAAACTCGCGTCAGGTCACGTGACCATAAACTAGCGTCAGGTCACGTGTCCTGATCGAAAATTCGTAAGGATATTTATTGTTAACAGCGCCATCTACCGATATAATTTGGTAGCATTCGTTTTTCTAGATAGTGGTCCTTTCTCAATATGATATTATATACTTAAAGTTAATATTTCAGTATCTTAAAGTGATTTACAATAAATTAAAATAACGATTTTCTACTTACACAAAACCTTTTGTAAATCAAAAAGATTGATTACAATTTTTTTGAAAACAGCGACATCTATTGGAGTATCAAAGCTTTACTTCCATTTACTACTTACAATCATAATAATATGTAATATAAATTGTCATGTTTGTGTACGATAGCGCAATAAATGAATATTGTATTCCACCACATAAATAATAGTACTTTTATACTGATAATGAAAGCAATTCGTACAAAATTATTCTCTAACCATTCCAAAATATCAAAAATGCACAACGTTAATATTCAAGTTTTTTTAGTTCTTTTTATTGCACACTATTAAAAAAAGCATAGGTGTTCATTTCAGGTAAGTTAAAACAACCGTTTGTTTATAGTTATGAGTTTTCACTTCTGTCGGCAGTGCTTATGACTGCTTTGTTTTTTAAGTATAAGCCACCGATTTTTTATAAATCTGCCGACTATGTATATGTAAATGAACTCTTCCACACAATTTTATATACTTCTAATGTAGTAAGTACATAGTTTCAAATTTTAACTGTATAAACGCACTGTTAGTGCACGCACAAAAGTAAAAAATAGATTTATGATTAACTTTCAAATTACATTAAGAGCGGCGGCGTATTAGCTTTATTAAATTGTGACGTAACCTAAAATGTCTATGTATATGAGCCCACCAAAGTGACTACTATCTGGTGGAAAGCGTGAGTAGAATTTGGGAGTAGTGGCCATTGCGAATGCAGTTAATGCAACAATTCAACATGTTGACCCACACTACCTTAAATAAGTTATGTTGGATGTATAAAAAAATTGCATTGTTTATAAATTGAAAAAGTATTTCAAATACTATCAAGTAGCCAATTTGCTAACCCACCAATTTATTAAATATACGCAGATTTCCTTAGACCTACTTAAAGTTGTTGTTCTAGTATTATAAGGAAATGTGTATGTCTGTTAAGCCTGTTCTGATTCAAATTAGCATACATACTGGAGTAGTAACATATTAGCATAATATTAATAAACCTGCCAGTATCACTAGTTGACATACAATTTTCTGTAAAAACTGTCGATAATATATGTATGTGCGTATGTCGTGTGAAGCTATATGGCAGTATCTAGACTAATTGGTAGGTCACATGTAGATTTATTAGGATGATTGTCTGTACATTCTTAGCAACTGTTATTAGCCTCAATTTATGTTATCGCTTAGCCATTCCATATACAAAGGTATATTTACCGCAGTTTGTTATCAATAAAATAGTGAGTCCATTAAAATTTGTGTTTTATTAAAGAAATAGTGTTTTTCTTATTTTAATCGATAAAAACGTAAGTACAATATCTTCAATATACAGATATCGACCCGTTACAATTTTATGCATAGATATCCTTGACAACGTGTGTCAATGCAAGTTCTTGGTGACAGATGCTTTACCACCAGAGATTTAAAGTAAGGAACAAAGCTAAGAAGACCAGGCCGAGCTCTAAATGAGGCGGAACGCTTACCGACAGGCCTTAGCATAACGGCGCACGCGGCTGGAACAGCCGCAGAAAGCTCGCCAACGCGCTGTTGGTGCCGTTCTAACCTTAAAGCTCGGCTGATGCAGATACTCACCGGGCATGGTTGCTTTGTCTGTATAATATCCCACGATTTTTTTTTAAAGGATTGATATCCAATTTCGTCTACATGAGTAGTAGTAGTCTAGTATAAAAAAAATGATTTAAATACTCCATTCGTTTAAGCAGTTTGCTCTCACTGCATAGGTGACCAGACATCTTAATGTCTTGTGCATCAAGACCAAGACCAATAAAAAAAAATTGCGATATCGTATAAAACTCCAATGGAATTTGTTAAAAATAATAAGAACCTAAAGCAATGGGTCATAAATTTCCTAAACGTGAAGTATAGCTGTTATGATCAAATATATTGGGCCCTCAGTTCAAATGAGTGAGGATACCGGAGGCCCATACCCCAACCCCTCCCCCATTCCCTCTCCCCATCCCCCAAAGGTTGGCAACGCACTTGTGACGCTTTTGGTGTTGCGGGTGTCCATGGGCGGCGGTAATCGCTTACCATCAGGTGATACGTCTGCTCGTTTGCCCCCTATTCAATAAAAATAAAATAAAAAATAAAATGCTTGCAAAAAAAGACAGCCTAGATCTCAGAAAGTACTGCCTCTATGGCAATGCTTTTTATTTAAGAACTTCTTAAAAGTGTTAAGAAAATCCCAAAACTAGCATACGGATTTACGGCGGCATAATATAGGGACCTCAGTTCAGTAACGTCTTTACGCAGGAATCTGCAAAATGCAATTATCTGAATCAACACGTAACTAAGACTTTAAAATATTTTGGTTAAATAGGTCTCTAAAAAGATCTATTGAGACAGAAACAAATTGTTAAAAAGTAAACATTAGTTGAATTTTACTAAAGCGTTTGAACTGAGGGCCTAATGTTTTTCGCCTTTACTGACTAAAGTCAACCTTAGCCAACAGATTAACGCAAACCATACTAAGTTTTTTTTACTATTTTTTAACTATGTAAAACCTAATATTTCATCCGTTGTCCTCAATGCTGTATTTTAAGAGAAAATTGGTTTTCTGTTTTTTGTATGAGAATATTTTATAGGGTGCGGGAGCGTTCAAGTATTACGTAACGCAATTTGGGGGGAGGGGGGGTCTCGTAAAACGTTACGATGCGTTACAGGGGCGGTTATTTTAAGAGTTTATTAGCAAAAACTAAGGAAAAAAACAATTGTGTGTATTGTAAGCCAAAAATTTATAAAATAAAAACATGACACTTGAGTGTTATGTAGCGTTTAGATAGGGGGGGGTCGAACAGAAAAACGTTACGATGCGTTACAGGGGGGAGGGGGGTTCAAAAATCTTCAAAAGTTGCGTTACGTAATACTTGAACGCTCCCTGACTTAATTTTTTTAAATTTTCAGGACATGCCATAGAGGCAGTACTTTCTGAGATCTAGGCTGTAATTTTTTGCAAGCGTCTGAACTGAGGGCCCAAATTATTTGATTATATGCTACTTTATTTCACGTTTAAAAAATTTATGACCCATTGCTTTAGGTTTTTACTATTTTTAACTAAATTCCATTTGAATTTTAATTTAAATTTATGCGATATGGTATAAAACCGTATCGCATAAATTTAAAAAATTGGCCCTAGGTTCAGATGCGCACACCCTAATGTCATATCAGGTGTAGCAGTTATTATAATTCGGAAGGAAAACCAAATAAAAGTCAATGATAATGATGCATTTTTCTTTATTCAGAAAGAATGCGCGAAGTTAACACATGCAATTTTCGAGATTTTTACTTCGAAAAGCTATTAATTTAGCACGATGCACCAAAATATTTTTATTACAATGTTCAAAGCCAATGCTCATAAGATATAGTGTACTAAAATTTACATTTTGATTGCAAACTAACAATGAAAATGCTTCTCATTTATACTTTTTGGTGCAAACGACTAAGATAAAATTTTGTTGGCACGATCGACGCCAACTGCCGTTCAATAACTCTGTATAAACAGCTCTCAATTGCTCATTTATAACAGCACAGCCATTAACAATGCTACCGTGGATCTTTGCCAAACGATTGAATAGCTTTAAGCTATTTAGCAAACCGCTATACAGTAGACGTATAATCTTCAATACATTGAATTGTATTAACGGTGGCTTAAAATACTTTTTGTAAAATTAATTTTTATGATTTAGCTTAAGTAGTAGTCTCCTTCGACAGTATAAATAGAAAATGACCTTGCAACGACATCAATTTCTACATCGAACCATTTAAATTATGTCACATTAACATATATTTTTAATTAAGTATTAGATCAAAAATATATTCTATAATAAGTACATAATCAATGCTAAAAGGCCACTAACAAGAAACTAGTTCTGTTGGATAGTGAACTCCTTTGTATGAATTACCGCTTGTTATAGTGACCCCTTGAAACAAAAAAGTGTGAACGTTCTACGTGACCACACAACACCGAGAATTATTTAAACGTTCAATCTACAAATTAAAACGATTTACAGCAATGGCCTAATTAATACATTTTCCAATGTCATTGCACAATTAAATTATAGTCTATAAATAAAATGCTACCGCTTTAGGTACAATAAAACCTAAGATACTAATCGTGTTCCACATACTGCAACAATACTTATATTATTGCTATACTTTAAGTACTATTTCCAATGTGACAATGAGCCAATGTATTTGTTATTACATTTATTATTTACGAAAGGTATTTATATTATGTATACAATATAGTGTAAAGGCACAAACAATATAAAATATTTCATTGTATCTGAAATATTCATTTCAGAAGAGCAATACTTATAATATGTGTGGTGTTCCTTGGATGGTTTACCTATGTAAAATATTGTTATATCAATGTATACTACAAAAATAGTTCATTTGGCAATTTATATAATTAGTATGAATATAAATACAATATTTATACGAGCAATACATGTACCGTTTAACGATGACTGGCGATAGTTAAGTAGACATAGTATTAAGTAAATCTTAATATTAATGGTATTTCACAATTTGGTGTACATGGAAGTGTAACAAAGTGGAATTTGATAAAATTTCAGAATCTAAATTAGTATAATTAATTACATTTTAAATCTTTACGGCGACCTTTGTAATCTTTGGTGATCCGAGATCCATTCTGTGACTCTTCTTATAGCTCTCCAGTTCCGCATCATGGGCTGAACCGTTCATGGCATTTACTTGATATTTGGTACTGTTTCCATTCACGATGTGTCCATTCATTTTGCCAGGACAGGATAGCTTTTCACTGTACCCATTAAATTTATGACTGACCTGTCCATTATTTTTTTCTGTCACGTAGCCATCCTGATTCTGGGTTGCATGTCCGTTAATTTTCTCGGTGGTGTAACCGTTCATTACACCTGTTTGCCCATTTACTTTCTCACCTGAATGCCCGTTCATTTTCACAACGCCGTTCGTGCCATTTGGCTTATCATCTTTGTGGCCATTCATCAAGGTCTTACTTTGCCCTGATAAATCAAAAGAAAAGGTTCTTTTAACCCCAATCTACGTCTTTCATAGAACACTGGCGTAATTGTGTTAGTCACGTGTAAACTAAATAATGTTCATAAACGAAATAAAACTACATTCTTGAATCGCAATGTTAGTAGTCCATATTAGTGGTACCGTCAGTAGAGCATATATCGGAGCATTTATGTCCCCGAATGATACTCTTCGTATCTGGAAAATTACGTGTGACATTTAATATATCCAGGGATGTCCTCATTGGGTATAAATTCACACACACACACACACATAACTACGTAGCTACCTCTTGCGCATTATATGCACTAGCATTCTTAGAAAACATTTAACATACACTAATAGCGTAAGAGATATTTACGTACAGTGCAAAAATTTAATGTGTGATCACTAATGAGATAAAGAAAGTAGGAACTATTAATTAAAAGAAGGTACCTGATATAACTAGTAATAAAGAGGGCTACCAAAACTAATAGGAGTATCTAATCTATTCTATACTATGACACAATTACGCCAGTGTTCAACATCACAAGAAATTCATGCACAGAAATAAACCGCTGACTGATTTTAAAACGTTATAATGTCTATCGCAAATATTAATGGAACATTTCGTCAGTCACGATTTTTTAAGTTCCAATAATTTTTGCTGTCGACGTTATAAGTCAGCGACGGTTTGAATATGCACCGTCGAAAATCTGAGTAGCAAAGCATACCCCTCTCGCAGTCCTTACCATGGCGATCGTTGCCCGTGTAGTACCTTTTTGAGGTCTTCCAATCTTCCTTCAACGACAAATTGTACATGGAATAGGCGGGGTCACCGGTCACCTCCTTCTCGATGGTCAGGAACTTGGGCAGTGAAGCAATCAACGCTGTCTGGTCATACGCAGCACTATACGTCTCCAAAAGAACTAATCCGCGACACCTGCAATTATATATTACGATTGTTTTGTAATATGTACATTAAAACTCCTTACTACTAGTGATTTTTATTTTTTTTAAATTTAAATTACATATATGCAAATATAAAATTACCTGAAGTGAAGGATGATTTATTGATAATAATATGTATAGGACTGTCAAAGTAACTACTTATAAGTTATATAAAATACATTAATAGTATATAGAATTAGTACAACAAATTACCTGGGATGTGTAGGTTGCCTATACATATCCAACTGATAGTACTGATTGTTATATATAAAGCAACGCCTCTTCTTGAAGATTGTAAAATGAGCGTCGTCGCGTTGTGGGAGAAAATTTAAGTAGTCCCTGTGTGTCAACTGGGTTCGGACTTCAACTGACTGTCCGTTAGTGGGATGGAATTTTCTTAACGTGTGTATGTAAGACCAGTGGCCCTTCTGACCACGCTTGCGAAGTCTGACTTGGGCTTTGCGTAAATCGCTCTGCAAGTAGTTGTGAACGACATCGAAGTCCTGAAAGGCTGGGAATTCTGAGTCGGCAGCAAGGGGAATTTTGACAAGAAACTTGCGTTTCTTGGAGTTAACGTTGAGACGATCGCCAGTATCGATGCCGATTTTCTGGCATACGCAAGCAATCAAGCGATTCATTTTCTTATCAAAGTCTGTCGAATTATCGATGACATCAAAGTATGGATGTCCAATCCATGCAGCGGCTGCGTTGTAGTCCAATTCCCTGGCGAGCTCTACTCCTTCTGATCGGCAAGCATGGTCCTGTAACAATATTTAGTTTAGCATTATTAAATGTTCAGAATTTAGTCGTTAAACAATAGACATTATAAATACGAAAACTGTATTGAGTAAAGAGCAGTTGAGTTTCCTCGTTTTAGGTAATCATGATGACTTAAATTAAATTATCGTTTTGGTATCAAGATTAAAAAAAGGTATTTGCCAGTGACGTCACGCAATCGTTGCCTAGATTTGCTAAAGTTGGTTTTACTACCAGTTTAAGATGGCATTGTGCCAAATGTTATTGGTAATAACATCGAAAGAATTGCATGCGATGCGCTCATTATTGTTATTTGACTTTGTTGTGTAACCGTGAAGATTATGGTTCATCAATTATATTGGCCGTGCCTGTCTCCGTTGGGGACCAACGCATTTCGATCGAATTGTTTTCATAATGAAATGACGTAGGACATAACATAACAATAAAGCAACATTGAACACGTGCTGCACATAACAATTCAACAAAAATACAATGGTAAACTGAAAAACAAGGTATTTAAATTGATCGACGTGTTTATTCTAACGTGCAATTGCCATAAGTGTTGAGCGTGACCGAATAGTGAATTGGATTCACTTGACCGTTACACATCTGATAACATTGGAAAAGTCATGGTCAATGTTACAATGGATATGATATCGATCGTTGAAATGACCGATGTAGTCCCTTCAAAAAGTATTATTTTTTTTTTTTTTTTTTTTTATTTATACTTTATGCACATTATAGTAACAAAGGTGAACTTAATGCCGTAGGCATTTTCTACCAGTCGACCTTAGGGCGATGCAGAGCCAAACAAGGTAGATGCACAAACTAAAAATTTATACCGACTTCTCAACAAGGAATTCACCAATTAATAATAAATTTCTCATCGAGAAATCAACAAGATTAAGAATAATAAATTAAACAATAATTAGTAATAATTTATATAGATACACATAACATATACGTATTAAATACTTATACATACATAGGTACTAATATATATATATATATATACATGTATACACACAAACATATAATACATACATAATATAAATTCTAAAAGGGGAGAGAGTATGATGAAATCAGCGTGGATCCGATAGGGTGCTCAAGAAATGTCTCTGCAACAAGTGTTTAAAATTTTGTTTAGTTTTAGCCATCCTGATCGTGAGAGGGAGCTCGTTCCATAGTAGGACAGCTTGTATGAAGAAGGTTGAGTGTAAAAAATCAGAGCGGTGAGTGGGACATTGTAGAAGCAAGTTGTTGGAAGACCTAAGGTTCCTATCGTGGTTTGAACCTAGATAATGAAATTGAGTAGTTAGGTAGGAAGGAGAGCTTGAAGAGAAGAGTAAAGAATAAAGGGTAGTTAATGCCCGTATATGTCTACGTTGGCGAATTGGAAGCCACTTCAAATAAGACCGATACTCGGACACGTGATCATATTTCCGTAAGTTGAAAACGAATCGAATGCAATTGTTGAGAAGACGGTCGAGCTTATTGAGCAGATCTGCATTCAGGTCAAAGTAGCACACGTCACCATAGTCGATTATTGGGAATATTAGGGTCTGGACAAGCATTACCTTAGTTTTCATTGGCAGAAAGTTTTTAAGCCTATAGAGAGTTCGTAACGAGCCCGTGACTTTCTGGCACACAGATGCAACTTGTTTTTGCCAGCTGAGTGTTGTATCGATGTACAATCCGAGGTCCTTCACATTTTCACAGTATGGGATAACCATACCATCGTAGGTAAGTGGTGGAAGCGAAGCAAAGTCTAACTGGCTCATGCGACGGTTACTTCCGATGATGATACCCTGACATTTATTTGGATTTACCGATACGCCAAACATATCGGACCAGTGTTTAATGGCTCCCAGGTCACTGTTTACGATCGAGATCGCGGACGATACATCGCACAAATCAGTTTGATAATATAATTGCAAGTCATCAGCATACAGATGATAGGAACACCGAAGTCTTAACGTGATGAGATTAATGAATATTGAAAAGAGAAGAGGTGAAAGAATACCGCCTTGGGGGACGCCAGCATGGAGATGGCACCAGCTAGAGGAACAATCTTCCATCTTCACTGACTGCTGACGATCCCGAAGGTAAGAGGAGAACCAGTCCAGCGCTTCTTGAGAGACTGAGAAATTGGATAGGACAGCGAGAAGGAGTTCATGACTGACAGTGTTGAAGGCATTGGAGAAATCAATCAGTACCACGGTGGTAACCTTGGCATTCTCCATTCCCGCCTTAACATCACCAGTCACTTTAAGAAGGGCAGAAACTGTGCTGTGGCCTGGTCGAAATCCAGACTGAAGAGGACTGAGTAAGTTGTTACAATATATGAAGCGAGAGAACTGTTTGTGGACACAGGCTTCTAGCACTTTGGAGAGAAAAGGAAGAATAGAAATAGGACGAAAATGACTGGGAAGAGACGGATTAGGAATTTTAGGCAATGGGCGTACATACGCTTTACGCCACAGAGAAGGAAATGTGCCGGACACAAGGGAGAAGTTAATAATATGGGAAATAGCAGGGAGGAGGTGAACTATTAATGTGGTGATCATTCTCCGGCTAATTCCATCACAACCAACCGCTTGGGATTTGATGGATAGGATTACTTTCTCAATTTCTCCTTCCGCGACTGGAGCAAAGTGAAAAGGGCTTGAGTTAGAGCGCGGTAGACTATTAATGTAGTTAAGGGTATTATGTTCAGACAGACTGTCCATAATAAAAGATGTAGTAAAATGTTGATTCAGGGAATCGAGACTTACTGATTGTGGAAAGTCTACATGCCGCGATCTGCCGACACCAAGAGTTCCAAGGAACTTCCAGACGTCGGCAGGAGAAGAAGAAGAAATATTATCTAGAATATGGCGGCGTTTAGCGTTCCGTATCATCTGGTTACACCGATTTCTTGCAGTTTTAATGCAGCATTAATATATTTTTTAATAAATTCAACCCATCTTTTTTTTTATTGCGCACAATTCGTGTGGAGGTAATGACCGTATGTGCGTCTTTTTGCCTTGTCAATTATTATTTGATGAGATAACACATTTTGACGAACATGTGAATAAACAAATTTTGTGGTAGCAAATATGTAAGTACAATGAAATTGCATACTCTACTGTGTTATTATTTCAATCACGTTTCCCTCCACGTGTACATATCGCCATAGAAGGCTGTCATTAACTCAAAACAGCTCATTATAAAAAATGTAATCTCTTGAACTATTACGATAACGTATGTCAAGCTAAACGGATGTTAGGTTTATACCACTTACATTAAAAAAGATAGAATATACTGTAGGTATTAAATAATGTATGTACTATATTACCATCTGTCAATTAACCTTAGCTTGTGGATTTTACTATTACTGTTTGATAACAGTATCTGTAGGTGAACCTACAGTAAACTTTGTAGTATTTACCAACTTATCTTCTGGCATTGTAAAAGTATTTCAGCGATCGGGTAGAGTACGGGTAAAGGAGAAAACTACTAGGTTCTAATCGTGTGTAAACTTTGAAATGTTAAGAAAAACGGAATAGAGAGATAAATAGTCTGTGGATAAATAATTTTATAGACTAACCAGATTATTTAAAATAAAATACATTGCATATTAATATAATGTAGGGAGCCTTTAGAGGCCCAGTGGCTGTCTTTATATCTTCGGACGAGCTTTGTGAAATATACTGTGAAAATATGCCATTGTGAAGAAGACTCGCTGACATCAATGGATGGCAGGGAACAAGAGCACGGAAAGTTACAGGTTTACACAGAATTTTAGTTCTTACTAGTTGAACCCCGCGGTACGACAATAACCGCGGGCAACGCCGCGAGGCGAAGCTAGTATGTTTATAAATTGTAGCCTATGTGTTATTCTGATGTATAAGCTATATTATTGTTGAGTTTCATTAAAATCCATACAGTAGTTTTTACGTGAAAGTGTAATAAACATCCATCCATCCATACTTACAAACTTTCGCGTTTATAATATTAGTAGGATTGTATCTTGTAACTCTAACGTTATTGACTTTTAGCTGTATCCACCGTGTAGGTACTCACCCACACGGTGGATACAGCTGATACGTCTACTCAGACATTTGCTTAATTTAAGCCGACCTGACCTATGGGCCCAGCGCAATCTTCACTACAATACACATTCAACCACCGGGGTCAGGTCTGAAAGGGTTGAACATATTTTTTGATCGTCGGTATATTTATGAGAGCAGAGCTCTATTTTCGGTTAGTGTTTATTAACACTATTAAGTATCCTTGTATCTTCAACGTGTACATTGCAAATCTAATCATATCAATTTATAGCGTGATTTATATATGTTCATAAATGTATATGAATTATTATATAGACAGTAGGTTCTTATCACTTGCTAATATTTATATACAATGTTCCTGATTAGATTGTTTATTTTTGTTAACAAAACGAGTTTTTTCTGGTAGTTTCGTCAGTGTGTTTTATGTCGAATAACGTTTTCAACTCGGCTTGACATTAATGAAATTAGTTGAATGATGTAAACGAAATGCGTCACTGACATTCGTGCGCAAAGCCTTAGAAAACCTATTTACACATTTTTTCACAAACACCCGCGGTCTCCTCACGGTAGAGAGATTTAATTGAATCATTAACAATTACAACCTTAACGAATCGATTTATTGAAAGGTCAAATGTTAGTTATGAACTAGGTATGTTTCATTTATCAAATTTACTATCAACTGTATTTTCTTCTGATTAACCCAAAAATTTCAGGACTATATTTGTTGTCTATACTAATATTATAAAGAGGAAAACTTTGTTTGTATGTTTGTTTGTTTGTAATCAATAGGCTCTAAAACTACTGGACCGATTTTAAAAATTCTTTCACCATTCGAAGGCTACATTATCCACGAGTAACATAGGCTATATTTTATTTTGGAAAAAAATAGGGTTCCGTAAGATATTGGGGTTTTTCGGACACAAGGTGTAAAAAATCAACCCTATACGGGGGAAATTTTTTCGCTACGGGCAATAAAAGACGCAAACGAGGTTGCGTCGGTCAGCTAGTAGATAAATAATATTCGAATAATAAACATTTAGATTTAATAAATATAGAAAATATAATTTATTCCAAATAAGAATATTGTGATTGTTTTACTCTTTTGGGTGATATCTATATAAATAAAAATGAATGAATTGTGTTCGTTATAGTCAGGTCAAGGCTTATATATATATATTTTTCTAGTTACGGATTCTTCTGGAATAATTTTCGAGTATAACAAGTAAAAATTCGCGGGCGGCAGCTATTTTTTAGCTATATGGGGGCGTCCATAAATTACGTGAGGTGTTTAAGGGGGGAGGGGGTCGAGTCAAATCTCATCAAATCTTACGTTGGAGAGAGGGGGGGTCTCGGCAAATATCACGCAATTTTTTTTCTGATTGAAACAAAAAATAATTATACTATTTTGGTCCATTTAATCCAGCAATATTGATGACTAGTCTTAACTAGTCGTAAATAAAAGCACGAAACAAATTAGTTTTTTTCTTTTTATAATAACAATCCAACGCGTTTACGGAAGAAACTCACATTTTGAAAAGTCTCACGTGAGATTGGGGGATGGGGGAGGGGGTTGAATAAAATCTCACGACATCTCACCAGGGGGGGAGGGAGGGGCAGGAAATTTAAAAAAACACCTCACGTAATTTATGGACGCCCCCTATTTTACAAAAAATATTTTTTTTAAATTATCATTCTCTGTCACTTTATTTGATCTGTTCTACTTTCAAATATTATTTAGCATTTGTGATATCACTATAAGAGAAAGGCGATTCTCAGTATTGTATGACTCACCTCCAAAGAGTAAAAGTCTTCGGCACCATTCGCAGCCGAAACCATATGGACGATGTGATTGTACCTGTTGTCTCTCAACTCCACACTGTTCCAGTTGTTAGCCTGGCACATAGCCTCCCATTTCTCTTTAGATATAACTGAAAAAAAAAAAAAAGTTTAGAAAATTCATGACTACCGATCAATTCAATATTATATTAACCTCAGACCATTACATTCCAAACTAGGCAGAGCCCGTACTAAAGTTACCTATATTTATGGTAAAACACCTTAAATTTCTTAATAATTACATACGTGGTATATACATATAAATAATACCAATAGAACAAAAGATCGCACCCGTCACTACTGTTATTATTTCCTGGGAATTAATCTATACTAATAATAAAGCTGAAGAGTTTGTTTGTTTGTTTGAACGCGCTAATCTCAGGAAGCGCTGGTCCGATTTGAAAAATTCCTTCGGTGTTGGATAGTCCATTTATCGAGGATGGCTATAGGCTATATATCATCACGCTACTACTAATAGGAGCGGAACACCAATGCAGAATGTTTCGAAATCGGGGGAAAACTTTCACGCTACGGGCAATATAAGACGCAAACGAGGTTGCGTGAGTCCTATGTAAGTCTAACAGTAATAAAGGTCAATAAATAATTAAGTGCTACTAGTCTAACCAAAAATAAATCTAACCTGCCTGAATACTGTAATTAATAGCTTAGTGGCGCATAGAGTATGACGTGTATATAAACAAATTTAGATTTCGGATGAGACCGCATGACCTCTTTGGAACAGTCTCAGACAAAATACTCTAAATAAATTAGACTCAATAACTACAGAGGACTATCCCTTGTAGTTATCTGGTAGGAATGATACGGATATTCGCCTTCGATTTCTTTAATTTAAATACTTTTAATATAATGAAATTGTAATGATCTCAATGTTTGTTATCTCCGAGCCAACGCTGCTCGGAGATAACACACATTGAGAAAACCCCGGTAGCGTGTTTCTTTTTAATTGTTTATTTTGTTTCTTTTTATCAGTCTATGAATGGTAGACTCTTCACGTGAAATATAAATTGTAATAAATCTGAAACAAATTTAAAACATACTGCGAATACATGTATAAACGTTTTATTTTTTTAATTTCATTAATTTAATGTACAATTGATTTGAACATACTTTAAAAAGAAGTACACAATTACTTTGTTTAAAGGTCGTTCAAAATATTTGCATAAGATTGAATGTGAAGTTAAAGAAATTATAACATTAAACAGGAAACTGATAAACAGACTGAATTCCAATCAGTTTCATGAGATCAACGTTTTATTTTTTTAATGTTCATTAATTTAATGTACAATTGATTTGAACATACTTTAAAAAGAAGTACACAATTACTTTGTTTAAAGGTCGTTCAAAATATTTGCACAAGATTGATTGTGAAGTTAAATAAATTATAACATTGAACAGGAAACTGATAAACAGACTGAATTCCAACCAGTTTCATGAGATCAATGAATAAATACCTCTGAAACTAGAAATCCTGAATATTTTATTATTTTAGATAAAGGTTAAATAAAACCCTGGTTCGTGGGAAATTCTAACTTTGCAGGTTCAGTAAGTAGGGGTAAATATTTTGTGTGTCATTTTATTTTAACCAGATAATTAGCATAAGCTCAATTAAGAATTGTTCATTAAAAGGAAGTAGTTTCAATTTAGTATTTAAATATAGCTGCTAGGTACGCTTCGGAAGTAAAACCAAAAGATGATGGCGTAAAAAATGTGTTAAGTATGTATGTGCTGATCTTTTATTAGCATTATGTGTTAAAACACCTACGTAGCTATAATCTAATTCTATAAATATTACTGAAACCAAGATTTTAATATACTCTTTTTATGAACAACTGTTATTTTAAATGTATTGATTCAGATGTTTTCAATGTGTTACACACGTTAACCCTTTATTTATTTTGGTAACTTTATCAAAAAAATCAATAACTAAGATAAATCTTGCGTAACTGCTTAAAACCATTTTTTTTTATCTCTGACGTTTGTTATTTGTGACTGTACAAAAAAAAAAATTATTGACGCAGTTCATGCTTCATTATTATCTATTTGTTAAGATGCATGGTCGAGATACGAACACTATTTGATTGAATGTGATTGATCTCCCTGTGTGTTTATTATTATCCTTGCATCTAAAAGTGACTGTTGCTTTACTTATGACATCTTAATTTAAATTTCTTGCATGTATATTGCAAGAGTCGCACTTAATACCACCTAGCACATTATATATGTGGCTGACTGTACACACACATCTCCAAACCTTAATTAATTGGATGTTAATAAAAACAGAAATATATCTTAGTTACACTACTAGAATGAGAAAGCTAATAGAAATGTTACGCCAATAAATCATACTAAGTATATTATTATTATTAGTTTATTCGGTATTTGACTGCCTCGGTGGCGCATGAATGCGACTGCTGTGCTTGAGGTCTCGGGTTCAAATCCTGGTGTCGGACCAAATGTTTATGTAATCTACAAATATTTGTTTCGGAGTTTGGGTGTTTTCTATGTAAGTAAATATGTATGTATTTACAAAAAAAAAGTATATATGTATTCATATCAGTTGTCTAGTACCCATAACACAAGCTCTGCTTAGCTTGGGACTAGATGGCGTTGTGTTAGATGGCCAAAATACATAAAAAAAAATTTTTTTTTAATCCAAACATTTATCCTAAAAGTGACACTGAAAATTTTAACATAAACGAATCAAAACAATTAAATGCACCCAAAATCAAATAATTGTTAGGGATATACTGAGGAAATCTATTAATAACGTTTTGATCAATATGTTATCATAAATTAAATATATTAAGTGTATATAATTTAAAAACTCAAATTGTCAATATCATGGCCTTATAAAGTGGTTGATAAAATAATTATCTCATATCAATTAAATGATTTATATCTATATATTTAGGTTACGTGATTATCTAATATAAAAAATATGAAGCTCTGTGCGTCATACTGACGATTGACACGTCATGTCACATGGCCTATATTGACAAACTGTTCTGCAGACTTTAGCTGTCAGTTCTGTGAATGTAAATGACATACCTATTGTAATTTTAATATCTGTTTAATGTAATTCTCGTGACACGTTGTTACCCACGATGAATTCCGGAACTATGTAACCGATTTTCACGTTTTTTTTAATTTGTGTTTTGCTGGTATGCCTTAGATGGGATAGTAAACAACGCTTAGAGCAATAGGAGCCGATCATGATGATGAAAAAAGAACGTAAACAAATTTTGCAAAGATCAGCTAGTATTAAAATAAGCAAATACTTTGTACGCTTTTACGAAAATTATGCGAACGGAGGAGTATTACACTTGGCACTGTTACCGTTTGTAAGCCTCCTTATAAACGTTAAGTGCATAAAGCTTAAAAAAAACAAAAGAGTAAATGATTTATGGTCAAATTTTGACCACTGGTCTGAACACTAGATGAACTAAAAATAATAACACAATCGAAAAAAATAAACTTGTTAGAAATTACTTGGATCCAGGATCGATCTTAATAAGCAACCTTTTTTCGCATCCTAACTACTAAATGACTACTTTTCTACTTCTATCTATATTCTACTTAAAACTTCTATTGCCCTTCAAATGTCTCAATGTTATGTAAGATAACAAATTGCGACATAATTTTACTTGGTAAATTGGAAATGTTTTTTATCATTTATCATCAATGGGTAATTTAAATGCGATTAAACGAGGTCACAATAGAGACGTATTAAATAAATACCAAGGCAGGTTTTGTTTCATAGAAACCAAACAAAAGTAATTTTGTCCGAAGTTTCGTTACTGAACATGGAACTAATGAAAATTTCTTTTTTGTTTATTCTCTTTACTTATAAAATTTTAGTTTGCTCTTTAATACTATTAAAATTAATACAAATATTCCTAGACCCATATATTCAATGAAATAAAACTGCACAAAAATTTAAAAAAAATTGGTGGAAATTACTTTTTTTCGTAAAAAAAACAAATGGCAGTTTTATACTAATCAAGTTTAAATCGTCATTTTTATTTAATTTCATCAGGTCATGCACAAAACTGATTTCGGCTCAAACCTTAAAATAGGGCTAATTTGTTGTTTTTTGGTGGAAAATAATGTTGGCCTTCCTACCTGATCTGAACAATATGAACGTACTTTTGTTCGTTGTACGTGAAGAGTCACGTGATACTTACGAACACAGTACAACAGACAAGAGTGTCTGTATCATGTTAAATAAATAGTACACCAACACTTTTTATTGTGTATTATGATATACACGTGACAACAACGTTACCAGTAAGATATGCATGTAAACATAAACATTCAGAAATATGCCGGCTTATATTACAAGTAAATAAAGAAATGTATTCCTGCATTATGGGATTTGAGAATCAAACTCAAATTGGAAAAATCACAGTAGACGAAACCACCTTTATATACCTACGAATGCCTTGTCACATTCTTATGATATTCATTTCAAGAAAATGTTGATTTCACAGGCAAAGAATGATTGATTATTTTCTGAGAGAACGCAGTTACGAATGGTATTCGAATTACAATTTCTAAACGAATGATCTAATGTCATACCTGTGCCGTGTATGATATTTTTCAACTTTGTTCTCATATTCCCATTCTTACACGATTGGTAGGTTTAATTCAATAATGTTATCTATTGATTTTATCAACTTGTAGGTAAACTTGGTTGTTAGAAAATATTAATTAGGGTTCTATCTGAATAAAATCATTTTTATAAATAGTACTAGAATAGCATCAGCATTAATAATAATTTCATAGTTGTAAATACAATTAAAGTTTTTCTGTTGAAATGATGAGTCAATGGTCTCGTATCTCATTAAAAACTACATGTTTGGAAATGATCATATTTATGACAAGGGTTTCCCCAAACGTCACAAGGCCGAAAGATATAATAATATGTGAACACTTACATGCACTGGCATCCATCGCTCCCCTATCGCATATAATAAGGCAATTCCTCTGGCACGATCTGCCCAGCTCAAAGAATGAGTTCTCAATCTGTATCATGGTCTTCAGAAGATTCTCTTGAAATTTTATAGCTGTAACAATGACAATTTTAAAATTAATACATGCATCAATATATCATGATTTCTTCCCTTAGCATCAATTTTTTTTGCAACAATTATTTTGTCGTTATAAATAGGGATTTATATGACATCTAAACTTTTAAAATCTTGTAAAGATGAAAGCAGCCACAGATCTTTATTGATAACACAGATAAGTAACAACCGCTTTTTAAGTACCTAGTGTTTAAATACGGCCTTTTATTTTTTCTGTGCTAACGCTACGTAGTGCGACATTGGTCCTATGATTTTTATATATACGACGGAGATATTTTTTTGAAACATCACTATAAAAGAACATCATGAACATACCATGATTATCAAGACAGCTTAGTGCTATCTAGGTTACCACGTCAGTAATGCCCATATCTTTTGAAGACAACATTGACTAAAAATATTGATAACATAATATATACGTTCTCTATATCAATATTACATAATATGATATTAAATATGTTACTATAACCTTTTCACGACTAAACTGCTGAACCGATAGTAATGAAATTTGGCATGGAGATACTTTGAATTTTGAGATTGGCTAAGGCTACCCTTAGGATCGAACTAAGTGGCGTGCTATTGGAGAGGCCAGCAGTGGACTGCGATAGGCTGATGATAAAGGCTACCCTTTATTTAGATAACCGATAACCTCCATAGACACAAGCGGTTGATCTAGTTTTTTAAGATTTTGAAAGAGGAATGTGAATAGTAACAGTTGTTGTCTCTAATATATTTCTTTATGCCGCATTTATTTGAATTATACACACATATCGTTTGTTGTTAGCTGCCAATAAGTTACCAGAATATTAGATGTACCATCATTATTTGATGTGCGTTACAAAGGCGGCAAAGTGACGAATTTCTTGGTCTATTTCCAATATTGTTTCAGTGTGAATCTTTTTATGTTCTGACAATTTGTTTTTACCAAAGATTTAATATCAAAACATACTACTTACTATAGCTCATCTAAACGTAACCGGTTGTAGCAAAATTCCTACAGACGATATCTAGAATATGTGTTGCCTGTACATTTTCAGACATGCCTAGCCTAACATGTAGTGAATTCTACTATTTAAGCTACTGCGACCAGGCGTGACAAGTGCTAAAACAGTTTCTTTTAGATTGTATGGAATAGGTGGATATAAATGTAAATTTAAATTATACAGATATACGTTCGTTTATAAGAAGTGCATAAAACTTTCATCTTGATAAGTGTCATAAAAATATAATTTCAAAGTAGAAACGAACGCTTAACGCGTGACAATACAATTCTTGTTTTTGTAGTCAAACCATTTGTGCCTGTAGTCATCATAAAATGTTAACATACATTTATTTAAGTATTTATAGCGAATATTTCAAATTCTGTTATACAACAGATCTTCGTTATCGTCAGTACCAAAATTAATGACTGTGTAGATATAAGACATGCTAAACACTAATTCTTATGCCTCAACACGTGTAAACAATTTTCATCATTTCTGTTTATTTATCCTTTCAACGTTTACAACAATTTTTGGCATATATTAAAAATAATTTTGAAGTCTATTTAATTTGTTTACACCTACATACTCATTTTAGACATTCTACGGCTACCGGATATGACGCTTGTACTATGTAATTTAGTAATATACATATCAGCATGACTTCGTGACATTTGAATGAGATGTATCACTTTTAGTTGAAAATATATCTAATCTAAAATCAGTCAAAGGCAAAGTCATGACTTGGGTGATCACGTGACACAATGAATAAGAGTAGGTACAAAATCAGTCAATACAATGATTACAATACTACTAGCAATCTATTACAGCCAACATGAGTCGCGCTCTCGATTGCCAATGACAAGATGATGCATGTACGAGTATATTATGATATCGCGGTTTTTCAACTGTAAACTGGTATTGAGACTAGAGATATCCTGTTTATGTAAGACGATTCCGACTTTGTCCGTTAACAGCTGTAATGTAATCACTGTCCTGTCACCGGTTTATTTCGCATTTCAATTAACGGATATAACGTCTTGTACCTACTTTAGTGAATAAATGCTTAGTATTGTTCTTGACTGGATTTATTGAATAAAACTCATGTCATTGTGTATGTCAAGGGGGTTCGCAGCTGTAGAGGAAACCGGTCTTGACGGAAAGTCGGTCTAAGTCCTGTCAACTGAGTTCATTGAACATGTGAGTCCAAACTAGTATGATCATGAATACTAAACAACTTACAGAAAGAAACATTCATGGTCTATGAATGGATAATTCGGTAAATTTATTATAGTTGGCCCCTCGACATTTTCAGATTTCTTGTGTTAAAAGAATCAAACGACAATGATTGTAGTATGTCGTCGATACGTTTGTGTTCTATTAAAAAAATGTTTAAATTATCTTTGCTTGGGACCTGGGAGACGATATTAGTGGCCATGATAGTCTGGTTCGTTTATTTTCAGCGCTGTACCAATGAACTTGAACCGGATAATACAGGTTTTCAGCGACTAAATAATTATATTGTCGTAATGTAATGGACTGGGACCCGGATACGGAAAACGTTAATAAAATTGTATAAGTATTGATGCGTATCGTCGGCGCAGCAACAGCTGCGTAGACACATTACGAGGTAGTAAAAAAAAGTAATAGCAGCAATATATGACTAATAACGATAAGTGTACAATAGCGTTTATCTCAAAATATAGGACAAATATTTATGGAGTTTATAATGTAGTATAATTAAGTGTCGAGCGGCTCGTGCGTGGATAACAATAACATTTAGCCGTGAACTTGATAAAAGTTTTTGTTAAATGACGCTGATTTTTCAGTCTCAAAAAAAAACTTGTAATCCACGGAAGTATGTATTTTTCTTGCGAACAAAAGGATAATCAGACTAAATAAGGAAGTAGTTGGGTTGTGCATTACAATTTCCTCTTAAATATAAAGGTTTCCTTTTATTTAGCAATACAAAACAGTTAATCAATCTTGTTAGTAATAGTACTATTGTGCTCGAAGATAATTACTTCGGTAACAAATGAACAGGGAAAAAACTAAAATGCCTTGGACCGTAAGAATTTAAACAGGTCATGAAGGGTTGATTCTATTATGCCCTGACGAGGTGTGGGTCCGATGAGATTTACACAAAAGAAAAAGTGTTCATCGTTTTCAAAATCATCTCAGTGCCCATTATGCTCTTTCTACGGATATGGCTTTGTATTTGGAACGTGGGATAACGACAGCAGAATATTTAAAGGTTTAACTATTTCAAAACACATGTTTATATGTATGTTTTTTGGTTATGAACATTTTCTTCTAATACATAGATTGAATGGATGTAGTCAGTTCAATGTAAGTTTCGACTACATTGCATAATCAAAGCTATAAAGAAAAACGGAAAGCATTAAATTCATGTAACTTTAGCGTGATTTGTTCTCATTACGAGTTGGATGTATTCAAATTACGTTATTCATCGTTATTTGAGCAAATTCCCCTTTGTTTTGAACAATGAAAATGAAAATCAGCGACAGTTTTATGTTTTGATTTAACAAGTTATGACAAACCATTATTCTTCATTGGACTCATAACTTAGAAACTGTAACCTGTATAATTATAATAAAGGAATGTCAAGAGTAATTTGGTAAGAATTGTGGTTAAAATAATTAAAAATTAAAGACCTTTGTACGAGGCACACGTCACAAAATTACAATTGTAGATTTTGGCAACGTTTTAGTGGACGTTGACACAGACACACGCCTCCCTGTGACGTTAATACACAAGAAATAACATTTCAGTAACTAAGCACACTGGGTGTAGGTGTTATTTACAGCTCTAAGTTCCATTAACATAAGCCAGACTATTCCTTTGATAGATTTGAAAACAATAATAATATTGACGTCTTTTATCAAAGGTTTGGAAGTTTTTGGACTATGATATTTTACGTAAAAATAATAGTAATTGGCACCAGATCAAAACCTAATTACGTTGCGGACGTGATAAGCTTATTTTAATGAACGGAGACAGTGAGAGAGAAAAATGATAAGACGCACCATTGACGAAACTCCAATTAATGCCAGACTAGATTATAAATTTAAAAATTAAACGATGGCAACGTTTTCCATTAGCTTGTTATGACGTATAGTAAATTTATTATGTGAAGTACTAGGTTGAATAAATCGCACCGACTTTAGCCCTATGTCACTTTAATCATGTTTGCATACGTAAAAAGTTTAGTCACAATCTACTTATTCTTTAATTCAATTAGAATCGCGTTACATGTGTGGATATAAATCAAACACTTAGCGATAGATCGATGACCCTAGATGTCGTCATGAGATATGGTAATTATTAGCGTTATATAGATGAGTGCATTAGCGTTGGTGACCAGTTACCAACTCACCCCTGTCACCCTCGCTGGCCGTGGCCACGGCAGCCGCGGTGCACCGTTTGCATTGGGTAGGACACTTGTCTACTGAAACACTTTTTGGCAAATCTGTGACAATATTAGCTATTGGTATTGTCTCCAATTTGTTTTTATTTTCAAAATAGTAATATGCTTTGTATTAATGAAGTAAGAGGTACTTTATAACATCCACCTTGCATGATAAGTCACGTAAGTACATATATTATTATATCATAGTTTGCTTTTCCGACGCTGTGTTTGCTCGAACCATATAGTCTATTAATGATACCTTTGTAGCATGTTATTGACACACAACCTCAAGGCAGTTAAAGAAAATTCTTTTGTAGGTCGATTATGTACCTCAATATTAGTCGCCCTACATCGGAACAAAAGACTCGAGAAACGAATATTGGAAATTAATGAATAAAGTAATATCAAATGACTTGTCAATAAAAAAAGAGGCACGAGGCCGTATCATTATAGAAACTGAACATAGTTACTTAAGCACTTTACTTTAGACTCAATGATAAAAAATATAGATACCGTTAGAGGCTATTAACATTGACACGCGTATACTGGTTTGAATAGCTACTTGACAAGACAAAGACAAGCTTCTAGTTTAATTTCTGCAGATTTAAACATTACACCCTTAACCAACAAGAACAAAACACAAAAACAACTTAAATAAAAAGGAAATCAAGTATAGATACGACATTTTCACAGACTGTAACCCATAACATAAATCAGACTAATATGTGTAATAGGCAACTTTTAGAAGTCTGTCCTTAATTCGTTCCTTAGTAAACAATTTTTACCTCGACAGTTATGGGGTTCCAGTAATAAGAACAATAAACTTCAAATATTTGGTAGCTCCATCGACTTGCTCCATAAAAAGGCTAAAGCTAAGTGCATAAAATATCTTCAGTACGTAAGTTAGCGTTTTTGTTAGTATTTGAGTTTCAAATGATAACAGAATGTAACCTGGAGATTAAGATGTACTTACAGATTAATAGACAGTTTTATTATTGCATTCAGTTTTATCTACAGTTGGTTTTATGAGTGCTTCGTACGCAGCCATCTTTAATCGACATCAATCAATACAAGCAACTGTTTGTTTTAAGGACGCTCTGACCTTGAACACGCATTGTCTCCATCAAATTAGGGCACGCCCCCAAAGACAAAAAACAGTTTTATGTATTTTTAATTGCGGAATAGATACTAGGACTTAGTACATCAAACTACAACAGTCTGATCTATCTATTAGTCTATTCCACAAGATTCTGTTTAACAAATTGTGTATAATATTGTCAAAATTCGTTGAAAAATGGCCGAGAAAAAATTAAAATTAAATCAAAGATCATGCATAATTTGTAGACGGTCACCTTACATGCAAACAGATATGCAACACGCAATGGACAACAACATACAATGCGCATCCGTCGATCGAGCAGTAGGCAATAGTATAAATTAAAACAAAGAACTAAAAACAATTCTCTGATATGTGTTTCAAAACACATGTGACTTTTGGATGACGTTTATCTACATTATGATAAGCAAAAATAAATAAGATTATTTATGTGATAAATTAGATTATGTTCTTAGCAAGGTAGACACTTATTTTATCTTCTATATATAACATAAATATAACAAGACCCATCCAATTAATGATTTTCCAAATGAGCTAATTATTAAAAGGAATGCAGCTACATAATTAATACATAATTATGGTTCAATGTGTTCTAACATTATAAACTTCAAAACGCGTTTCGTAATTAAGAATAATAGGTCGTCCTTTGACATTAGGTATGCTAATGTTTATTATTTTAGTCATCAAAAGATCATATTGTACATTTTCACACGTTTTGTCGTATGACTATACATATAATAAGTACCTCTTTAATGAAATCTCTGATTATTTACCCATATATTATTTAATTTTAATGGAAAAATTTGACGGGCCGTGGGAGTCAATGTTATAAGGCGCTGCAAAAAAGTGTCGTTTGTTGCTACTACTGGTAACTGTTGTTGCTGTGTCCGGTGGCGGCAATCGGATACAGTCACCAGACACTAATTCTGACCAGAATTCGGCGCTCGTTTTCCGTCAGTCTCACAAGCTTAGTACAATTGTAAGGAAGTAAGTTAATATTGCTTGTGTCTTCAACTGACGACATTTCGTTTCCAGTTACCGACACCGAACACTTTTTGATTGTCATGAGTATGTGTTATGTGGAAGCAACTGGACCCAAAAAATGTTTACATATGCGAAGCGAGCGGATGATTTCATACTGTTTCTATAGAAATCAAATATTCATCGGTGGCTTGTATGTATGTAACAAGACACAAAAGTGTCCGTTTTGCGCCCTGCCTTAGATGCCTATGTGATAAAAGAACGTTAACTCAAAAACCGGATGCGAACTTCTTACATGAAGCTCATCTTGCGTACAACAGTTCAATGTATGTATATTGAAATTCAATACAACACGAAGTCCAACCCCTGCTGGTCTTTATTATATGTATTTACGATTTTCTTACCAGAACAACTTGTGTTTAATTACATAGATGACAATGAATTTCAGCAAACAATTTAACGTTATATGTATTGTACATATACGCTGTATATTATACAATGCTTTAAAATTATATTAGGTTGTATCATTTATCTAATGGCTTTATTGCCGTGCAATGAAACAGAAATTGCGGTTGAATGGCACCGAGCCCTAGCTATTTCTGTTAATAGCTAACATGCGTGAATTATATTGTTGGGCAAGCAAATTGGCTTTCATGTACCAACTAACGCTTAACAGTCGACTACCAAATTTAAGAAATATGATTACAGAACAAGGTTTATGGATTTTTAATAAAAATTCTAAGGGATCTCCAAACTTAAGTACTAAGTTAATATTTACAAGTTTCCGTGTAATAATTACAAAAAATTCACTCGGATAAGTTTTCACAATCGTCTTTCACAAATGATGATTTAGCCACAACAATCTGAAAAGATAACATTTAGCACTTGGCATTTACAAACAACTATTTTAAATTTCTAACAAAATATTAAGACTAGCATTATTTCTTTAGTGTTGATAACGTTGGTAAGTACTAGATGATTATTTCAATACTAGCTCCCCGGCTAACTTCGTACCTACCGCCATATTTATTTTTGTGAACATTTTCTAAATTACCAAAAAACTTCTTTTAGTAAGCCCATGTGAACTTCCCGAAGGGCCGCAGTGTATAGGACTAAGCGGACTAAGAAAAAATAACACCTGCGGTTTTCTTTTAGTTTCTTTCTATGAAAACCTTGTCCTAACATTACATATAAAAAAACGACTTCAGGAACTGGACCATATTAAAACCACACAAGAAGCTTTCAAATAAAAGCAGAAAATTAAAAATTGGTTCATCCAGTCGAAAGATCCGAGGTACAGACCATAAAAAATACAGTCGAATTGAAAACCTCGACCTTTTTGAAGTCGAAAGTTATGCGCGTATATAAATTTTCGTGTTTTTTATTTATATGAATAGATAAACAATGTTCAAGAAATCAACTAATAACTCTAATGATTATCAGGCAACTTAAACCAAACTGTCCTTTTTTTAAAGTGACTAATCCCAAGTTCACCAGGATCATATGCAGTGACCCACGAACACACCGAGTTATGACACTCGGGAAGTCCCAGGAAAAACCAACTATGTCCGTAACAATACTAAAATAACCATACGTATGTAGATATTACTATATACAATGTATTTCTACAAGCGTGGTCTTGACCGTGAACTAGCTAATCTGAATACGTCACCGGTATATATTTACGTTGACGTGCTAAGAGCATCATGAAGCCCCATAACATTCCTTGCCACGGCCTACCGGCAGTATTTTTCTCAATATACAATTATATTTTAATCAGCTTATACTAATAATAGAAATTATCAATGTGAAATCGTTTAAGAGCCTTGAAATTAATTATTTTAACAGATTTTACGTGATGAAGCGCTTAAATCCAATTGTCGATATAGTGTGAAAGTTCTAATAGTTAAGCAGTAGCATGTATTACGGCAAAATTCATTTATATTTAAGTTATCAGTTAGAAATCAAGATTATTACAATTATGGTTCAACAGATAAGAACATATTTGCAGCTACAATCAAATATTTACATAATACGCCAGTACTGTAGTGTTACTTAAAATGTGAATAACACGTTGATATCATTGTGTGACAAAGAAAAAAAACATTGAACGGTAACTTTAGGTGGTTTTTAAATAAAACGAAATTTTGCAATATTGCGAGTCAGATGTTCAATCTCGCAACCTAGAGAGGGAGCGAAAATAAACGTTGCACGTGATCAGTCTAGTGAAACAACCGAAATACACCGTGAAACTTAGCACAAATACTCTTCACGTGACTTTACGCATCGTAATAATGCTTGTTTTTATTAGGATATTACGGGAAATCTAAATAGTTTTTATTACATTTCAGTCCGGTCTGACTTTAATTCGCGTCTGGTGACGAGGATGTGTCGAAAAAGAATTTTTGTGCTTGCAATAAACATTCATAATCTCGTACAAATTGCGGAGTAAAATCAACGCGAACATGAAATGCTTCATTATAAGTTTACATTTTATCATAAAATCAACGATTCGATTTTATGTAATATGTATCTAAGAGTAAGATATCAGTTAAATTCTAGCAGCTTAAAGTAATTAAGTAGGTTAATAAACTAAGATTAGAACCAGTTTGCTATAGATATGATTTAATAGATTGTGACGTTGATACAAAGCGTCCAAGAAGAAACTAGTTACTATAAAAGCCCGAATTACTTTAAATCCAAAGATTTTCCAGTAAAATCTCAGATTTACCAACTCTCAATGGTAAAAATTCGAACAATTCTGTGACCATTGTTCATTTCGAACTTTTACCACCTTTCACTTGGTAAATCTTAGGATTTACCTCAAAGGCACGGTAAATGTTGAAAAAGACATACTCGTATCATAACGTGTTCGGCTCATATTCTCGTACCCTACTCGTTGTCAATCTACAATCTAAGCCGTGATATTAGAATTTCACTAGTGATATTATAATGAAACGGTAGATTGTCAATCGACTTCATTTCTTATAATTTAATGGCCTAGTTTTAGTGACATTGTAAGTTTAGGTGATGATTTGTTTTGGTTTAGTAGCAAGTTTTTTTCGTTTTTAAAGAAATCAAAAATAACATAACCTAACCGCTAGTTTTTATTTTCAAAACCAACATTTACCAGCCGTCACTGTTAAAACCTAGCATGTACTAAATTGTAGTGGTAAAAGCCCGAAAATATCGTCCCTTAACAACTTATGTAGATAAAACCTAACATTAACTGGTAAAACTTAAGATAAGAGAACCAATAAACGAGCTTTTAAAGTAACATATCTACAGAAATATCTAATGAAATTTCAAACTGGCTTATTTTAGTTTTAGCCGTAGACAATAACTGTCATTAGAAGTGTAAATTCAATTAGCAAGTTGGCAAAGAATTTATTGTCGACCTGTCTCACGTGCTCCTTACGTCAATAGTGGTCACGCCTTCTAAAATATAGATCAATAACTCTCTAGCTAGGTTGATGAAAATTTAACTATGTATATTAAAAGTTAATATTATCTAACCTTCAACCACGCATACCATTGTCGGTGTTTGTTATGAAAGCGTTAGATACTGAATATGGGAAGCCATATTATCAATTTAATGGAAAATAAAGGTAGACAACTTCAGTAGTTGGTTGCAAGTCCGAATAAATTGCCAGTGTCTAGAGTTATCGTGTATGTATACATACACCAGGGATGCACAGACTTATTAAGACTAGGGGCCACTCGGGCAAATCATGAACTGATGGCGGGCCGCCAGAAGTATAGGTAATTAAAGGCAATAAAGAATTGATAATAATGTATTAAAATTAAAAAGGAATTTATTAATTTGAAGCGTGGCACTGCATAGTGCTTACAATCTTTTTTATATTTGGCTCAAATTTTACTTGTAGCAACACGTAAAACTGATTCCAAACTTTCATTTGCAAGGCGGTTTCGATTTTTTGGTGTATTATTATTTAGTATTGAAAAGGTTTGTTCACATATATAGGTAGAACCAAATAAGCTGGCACATTTCAGAGCGTTTATGCGCAACTCTTTGTACATATTTTTATCAATGCAGCGGTAAAAGTTCAGAAAGTCTCCTTCGTTGAATTGGTTGCGTAAATCTTGGTCGTTTTAAATGTCGATAATTCTAACTGCATTGGCTCTGGCGCATTTTCAACTGAAATCGTGAAAGGATTGCTGAATATGTCCAACAGAGGTTTCACTTTTTTAAACTCCGAAAATCTGTCTTGAAAAGATTGAATCAAAATATCTAGCTTTTCTACATAACTGAAATTAATCGCAGTTTTGTTGAATTTTTCAGCCATTTTCTTATAATTCGGAAAATGATTGTAATTTCCAGAATTCAATTGCGATCTTAAAAGTGTCAGCTTGCATTGAAAGGATGATACATGAGCGTAGAGCTGGGATATCAGTTGATTTTTGCCTTGAAGCCGTGTGTTCAAGATATTCAAATGATTTGTAATGTCAACTAAAAAAGCCAAATCACAAAACCAATCAGGATTTTTAAGTTCCGGGACATCCCTTTGCTTTTCCGCCAGAAATATTCCTATTTCCTCTATTAAATTTAGAAATCGTTCCAGTGTCAATCCACGACTGTGGCTACCTTACTTCTGTATAATACAGTAAATCTCCATATTCGCTTTCGATATCATCAAGGAATTGTTTGAATTGCCTGTGATTGAGTCCTCGTGATTTTATGAAATTTACAGTCGAAACTACCACTTTCATGACATTTTGAAATTCAATTTTTTTAGAACAGAGGGCTTCTTGTTGTATAATGCAGTGAAACTGCATGAGATCTTCAGCGTTTATGTTTTTTTCTTGCAGATGCTTTTTCAGCAAAGTAACTAGCCCGGAATTGACACCAATCATCGAAGGAGCACCGTCAGTCGCAACTCCCGATAAGTTTGATAAGTCCAAATCAGTTTTTGAACACTCATCCAAAAGTACATTGAGCATATCAACTCCTTTGGTTTGACCTTTCAATGAACACATTCCTAATAACTCTTCTAAGACTTCAAAATCTTGAGTAACACCACGTATGAATATGAGAAGTTGAGCTGTGGAACTAATATCAGTGGATTCGTCGAGTGCTAAGGAAAAAAATTCAATGATCTTAGTTTTTTCAGTTAATTGTTCCGCAATATTACCTGACAAAGACATAATTCGTCTTTGGATAGTCATACGATTCAGTTGAATTTTCTCAAACTTTTTTGCTGCTTCTGGACACATTTTCTTAGCGGCAATTTGTATGCATTCTTTTACAAAATCCCCATCATTGAAGGGGCGACTTCGCTTTGCTATCATTCGAGAAATTTCATAACTAACTTCTGTAGCTGTTTCTGAATCTTGAATGGGTTTTGTAAACATAGCTTGCTGACCAATAAGCTCCCGTTTTAAAGACAACATTTTTTGCTTTCTTAGTTCGCCTGTAAACTTGGTAAAAGTAGGATGCTGCGTTTCATAGTGCCTTTTTACATTATATTCCTTTGCAATCGCAACAGAATTCTTGCAAATCAAACAAACGACTTTGTTATGCGACCATACAAAAAAAGTATTTTTCAGTCCAAATTTCTTGAAACTGCCGATTTTCATCTTTAACCTTACGTTTTTTACTAGGTCCTGGCTTGTCCATGTTGCGTTCTAATCCTGGCTAGGATTAATATAGCACCTAAAAACAATTACAGTACCTACTTAAATTACCCATCCTTTTTTGAATTATCAAAAAAAATGATTTAATAGGTAGGGAAACACTTATTAATAACAGAGTTTTACTTACAATTTCACAACACAATTATACACGGCACTTGACAGGTTAACACTGCAACAGGAAATTTACGCTGAATGTGGATCAAAATATATGACACCGGCTAGTCGAGTTAAAATCTACACTAGAACTATTGCCTTCCAAAAACACTATTAAACTGCACTTATTCTCAATCACTTATCACTTCGCTTTATATTTTCGCACTTATTTCTTTCTGTTGACACTTCACTCAAATTAAAACCAAACTGTCGGTCGCTGCGGTTAGCGTGGCTTTTATACCGCGCGTATAGAGTCGAAAACTGTCTGGAGAAATCTCGAAACCGACTCTGGAAGCTTCGTGCATCTACCTACGCGAGCAATCGGGAATTCGGGACTATTGCTATCTCGCTTACTTACACCAAGCTAGAAAAATTCTTGATTTCTCTACTTCTATTATTTTGAACTTTATATAAAGGCGGCAAGCGATGTTACTTGAATTAGTATTTTTGGGCGCTTGAGGCGGCGCGGCCGCTGCGTAGTTTTATTCATGAACTGGCGCGGTATTTGAATGATTTTCATAAGTTTTATGGACGTCGCTTACAATATCAAAAGAAACAAAGTACTTTAATATTTATGATTTTGTAATAATCTTAGTAATTATAATAAAACAGTTTTCAAATTAACACCAACAATATAACCCGTGGATAAGCCACCACCGCGCTGCCGTCGTCGTTGCGCCGCCGGCCGTCGCGCTTCCTCAAGAAAACGAATTTAACCGAGATCAGCACGAACATTACCGACCGCTGTTACCGACGCACGCACGGCGCACCGATAAGCGTACTTAATAGCGCGCGCGCGAGTTTCAAATTACTTTTCGAACATATTTTTTTTGGGTTTGTTCGGGCATAGAATTCAATATTTTTCGAATGTACGAGAGTATTATTTTTGCTGTCGGCGGGCCACCAGTATTCGACCGGCGGGCCACCAGTATTCGACCGGCGGGCCGCATGCGGCCCGCGGGCCGCGGTCTGTGCATCCATGACATACACTATGCACGTGTCGCATTAGTAGACACCTTTTTTGAAATCGGTTAAAAAAGGAGTTTCTCTGACGTACCTTCGGTGGGAGAATATTTGGTACAAGAACTAACTAGCGCAAAGTCGTTGACCGTTGATAAATATTATGAGAACTTTGTTATGTAACCAGACACGAAGGTCTTATCGAATATTGTACACCAATTTAAAATTATTTTAAACTATGAACCAAACCGTCTGGCCAGCATGGTGTAGCAGACCAAACCTTTATTCTAAGGGGATGTTGGTGTCGAGCAGTTAACTACTAAAGGCTATGTTCATAATGAAATATTCTGGATTGATCTGCTTATTTAGTACATTTTAATTCCAAGACAATGGACTAAGATTAACAAACGAGAATACGATATGTCCGTAATGAAATCGTTTGTTTACTTCTATTGTTACTTTGATTCCGTAAAGTTCCAGGTCCGTTCAACACATCAGTTCCAAGCAAATGACTTAGTGAAGAATTTGTTTATTAATTCTGAAGAACAATTCGATTACCTACGTAAACGATTCATATTAATAATGAACTTAAATGCCATACCTTACCTACATTGGAACATAAGATATAAACAATTTTAAAAAAATCCAAACCAAAATAAATATATGCTAAGTTTTCTGTTTGCCATTTCCCAAATTATTGTTTTTATTATCTCTACAACTACTACTAACTGTATTTTCACTATTGTCTTTATCTCATTGATCACAGATTTAAGCAGAATGTTGTACTGTATACTTCTGTACTTTTAACAAATATGTGTTAATCAAAGACAAATGAATACTAAGGGAACAACCCAAATAAACAATTATATGGACCATCTATTCAATTTTTAATTTTAGACTACAAATTGGAACAAGTTTACTTTATGTCCCTAATAATGAAACCGAGATTAATCAGGACCTGTAGCAAAATAAATTTTAAGCTGCCTTATCCTATCAAAGAGAGCTCTTGACTTGAACCTTCTTGTATTCTATAACCAAATCCATTCTTTCATAATGAAACTTCATTGCAAAATATTTCAGATCTCTAGTACAAATAACAAAGCTACTTTTAGATTGAATATTAGTTGCTTTTAGTAAACGTGATCCGATTTTGTGAACTGTAATGGAACGTTAATTTAATGATCAATTTCTGTGAGTTTAATAATGACTCTGAAACATATACTTTCATAGCTCAGGACCAAACAAATTAGGTATGTTTCATAGCCCATTACATTATTGTCTTTCTTGTACTCGTAATTGTATGGTATTATTTTGCTTACAAACCACAATGTTTCCACCGCGACCCGATATTTAATAAAGTGAAATACCACAATCCGCAGTTTACATTGAATTTATTTGAACCAATTCAAATAGTTTTTTTATTTTAAGACAAGTAATAGTAGATTAAACAGTACTTATAATATCTATCAGTTTTCGTAGCATCTACTTGTTATACATCAGTATATCCCTATTTGCAAGAAAGAATCTTTAGACTAGTTCAGACCTTAAAATACCAAATCTTTTCCAAAACTGATAAGTGCTGAATAGCTTTGTGTTTTTTTTTTGCTCAATCTGCTCAGTCTTAGAAATAATAAGAGTTAGCAATTGATCTGTAGAAGTCAGTGGAAATCCTACTGCCTCACTAGTGATAAAGAAAATTTGAGAATTCATAGCATCTTACATAAAAATAGGTTTAAAAAGAAATAACTTTACATACCTTCTTCTGAGGTGAGATCTGCAAATTTGATTCCACCACTGCAAAAGAAAAATTAATATTGAAGTAAACTGAATGTACAAGGCAAAATAATTGTATTTAATTTCAAATGACTGGTATTTCAATCATGTTTTAGTTGTTAATCCCATACAAAATATAAAATCAACAACTATTACATGTAGTATAACAAGCTTTTAAATTTTTAAAAGTAGGGTTTTGTCACAGTGCATTATACTGTGCACTGGACATACAATAAACATTTAAAAAAAATAAACTTAAAATGTATTTAAGCTGTTGCTACTATGCCACTATTTCAGCATATTTTCATTTGTTGCTGACACTGAGAAACCTTATTATAGTTATTATGTTTAAAATTGCAAAAAGAAAAATTACATCTCTTGATAAAATGTAAATTTAAAAGCTTGAATTTATGTCAATAGATGCACTGTGTAGTTTTTGTAGGTGTCACAATTACCTGAGGAGCACGGTAGCCGTTTCCGGCACCCGGAACACCTGGAAATAAACACAATGTGGAACCATATCTTAATGGATCTCCAATCGGAGAAACCACAACTCAAAGGGAATAATATAACTTCAAATCAAATGTAATTAAAAGAACGAGAATTTTGATTAATTTAAAATTGAAATGGATTTTATATAGCCCAGAATACATATTTAAAGTTAAAAGTTTGGTAAGAAAATTTTTGGTTGTCTTGACCAGGGCAATTTTTTAAGTTATTATAAAATACAACCTTTAAAGTAATATAATAATTGTAACATATTGTATGAACTTACTGATCCAAGTTTGTTAAAAAAGAAAAGAATAAGTCTCACCTTCCATCCTAGATTTTCGAAAAATGTGCTGAGGCGTGATTGTCCAGTGGTTTTGCCGCCACACGGTCCTGATAAAAGTACAATATGATTTCGGTTCAGTGGTGATACAGAAATCACTAAAATCCACGTGTTGAAATTAATATTATACAAAAAACCTATTTATATACACGGAATACGTATTAGCCATAGTACAAAACTACATAACCGTAATCGAAAGTAAAAAAAAACACGTGACATTCAGAAGTTAGCGGCATTAAATGTATTTTAAATACAATAATGTGCAAAAATATGAAAAAATCTTACCTCCAGTAAGGACCAGTTTGTAAACGATTTTCTGGGGTTGATTAGCCATTTTATTAAATAGAAATATATAAATTAGAGTTAAATTACACTACGAAGGATACTAAGTACACAAATATCATAAAAATGTTGAATTTACAAAAGCATTATATAGAGCCATCACAGTTTAATATGCATCGCCTGTCAGGCGTGCGCTCAAATGAAAGAGTGAATGAAAGGAGAACGGTGGCTGTGAGAGCTCATCGCTTGACTCACGTCACTTTGCTGTACAAACTGCGTATTCGATCAGAATACATAGAGTGTTGTAGGCTTGGGGAAAAAATATCGATATTTCAAAATATCGATATTATTACAGAAAATATCGATATAAATCAGCGATATTTTTCCCGCGATTTATCAATTTTCGATATTTATTTTAAGATATCAAAATCGATATATTTATAAAGCTCTGCTGTCTGCTCATGCGTCACATCATGTATTTGACCAATCCGATTTCTTCAATTTCAAAAAAAGAGTAGGTTTGCAGTAGGCTGTATGGATTTAGTTTCTTTGCTTCAAACACAAACAAAAATTACAGTCTATGACAGTGACACTGCTTGTTGGTTTGGTTGGTATCACTGCACTGCCCACTGGACTGACTGCATGTGTTGGAGTTATGGAGGGTAGAGACAAGGAGTGTTATCTTATATGGAAGAAAATTGAAAAAAGTGTCCAGCATAAGCTGTAAATAACAGTTCAAAAACCTTCCAGAATGGCGCTGGTGTAGACACAGGTTATGGTATGAATGTAGCAATTGTGAACGAATTGAAGTACGCCGAGGTAAAAAATTTAATATTATTGTCACCACTTGCTTATTACAAAATAATGTAGTAAATATATTTTATTTTCTGAACTGTGAATAGTACGTTTATTGATTTTTTATCATTCAATTTTATGAAAAAGTGTGTGTATTGATTTTAAGAAGTTTACTCTGATGCTAATGTGGCGCCACCCTAATTTAATGCATTTCAACGGACACTTTTCATGTACACAGATGATACTCCTTATCTCTACCCTCCATAGTTGGAGTGTTGGTACGAACTAGGCTAGGGCAAAAAATATCGATATATCAAAATTTCGATATTTCTTGGGTGACTTATATCGATATATTTGAAAAATATCGATACTTTTTTGCACTTGCCATCCCTAGAGTATTGAATATAATGATTCATAGACAAGAGAGTAGAGACTGACATATAGGTATTGTTCATGGCAATGACCCCTCGACTAAAGCGACATCTGGCTTATGGTTTTGCATTTTCTACATGTTTACAGCGCCTCTAGATGTCTCTGAAATTTGAAATTCTAGTCCTAAAAATTAATATTTTTTTTTAGTCTACACCTTCGTATTTATTCAATACCGCTCGCGCTTAAATTTATAGTACATTGATTGTTTTGACACTTTATATTATTTGAACACATCACAGAAACTTTTATTTGTGTAAAACTAGAAGTTTCTTTAACTCTTTCAAGTACTTCCAACACGAGGACCAGAGCTGGAATTTGTTCCCAATATTTTCCTAAACAGCGGTTTCTTTTCTCAACATATGTGTGTTCTTTAAAAGCTGAAGAACTTTGTACATTATCTACAACATGACAGACAAAATTAATATGATTCCCATTTTGATCACAATAATAATAAATCGATAAGATATCTTACCTTCCTCATCACAAATATCAGAGTCTATCCACCTTGTTTGTATATTTATGTATATTATTCCTATATTAAATTCATTACCAACATACCTACTGTAGTTGACAAGTGTATTTAAAAGAGATAATCCTGTAAATAAAATATAATATATAAAACATACTAAAATTGAAAATATCTATTTCTGGTCTAAAATGTTTAAAGCTCACCCATCTTATTCTCATCGCCTAGATACTGAAACATTAGACATGGTAAAGAGTCGACGATAACTAAAGCTAAATTTTCAATGACAAATGTTTTATTCTTTATACTTCTAAACAGTTCGACTAACTCATCCATTGTCCATATTCGAACTACTTTTATTTGGTACATTATCTTAGCCATTTCCTGCAATTAAGAGTGATGAATCAATACATAATATTTTGGACACCTGACAACCAAAGTCATCTATCTAGCCTCAAGTTAAGCAGAGTTAGTACTATGAAAGTTAGATTGATGGATAGAATACTTTTTTATAAATACATAAAAACTTTATACATAGAAAGCCCCGAAACAGATATTTTCAGATCATATAAATATTTTGTCGGAATTGAAACTGAGACTTCAGTATAGCAGTCGCATTTTTCCAAATAAGTATCAGATACAAGTGACCTAGGAAAAGAATCTTTAAAATACACTGATTTATTTTAGACATATAGGTATATGCAATAACCATGGCTTAAGTCCATGTCTACTCAATTTTTTTTTTTTATTTGTATTTTATTACTTAATTATTTTTACTTCATGAGAGAGCCACGCTTCTGCATGAATGGGCCGGCTCGACCAAAGTAATCCAATCCCTTCCTTCCTTCCCCCAAAGGTCGTCAACGCACTTCTGAAGCCTCTGGAGTTGCGGGTATCCATGTCCAAAAAAAAACCAAGTTATATTTCCATCCTATCCTACCTTCTGCTATGAATGAAAGTGGTTAAACTACTTCAATAAACAGTACGACAAAACATTAAAAAGTATTTAAGTATTTATATCAGTTATCTAGTACCCATAACACAAGCTCTGCTTAGCTTGGGACTAGATGGCGTTGTGTGTTAGATGTCCGGAATATTTATTTATTTATTTATTTATTTATTAAACCTTATGAGAACAATTTTGTGATCCTAGTATTTGTTGTACTCTAATCGCAGAGAAGTCTCCTTTGGTATCAACGTACAGCACAGTGCGCTCTGTATTTCTCACACAGTTTATTGCTATCTGGAAAGATAACTGACTTTTTCCTGACTCTGCAAGTCCACATAATTCTGTGATATTGCTTATAGGAATGCCACCACATGTAGCAGCATCTAAACTGAAACAACACATACAACACACGGTAATGATAGGTTTTATTTATTATGGCTGCTAGTCCGTTTGCGGGTTAATCGAGGCAAACAGAAGCCTATGTTCTGCCTCAATTATCAAAGTATCTCCATGTCAGTTATCATAGAATTTGTTTTAGCGATTTATCTGTGAAAGATTTAGTTTTGAATTAATCTCTAATCCCCAAAAACCTAAGGTAAACAATAAACAACTATACTAAAACTGAAAACTGCCTGGCCATTCTACGAAATTTCTCGATCTCTGCTAAAGCAGTTTTGTTGTGGAACACGGTACCAGTTCCTGTAAGACATGCTCAAATACTAACTGCGTTTAAGAGACTGGTAAAGGAGCACTACCTGGGAGACACCAATGTCCCTTGACAATTTTTTTTTCTCTCTTTTTATTTAGTCAATTAGGTCACATTATGTCACTTAGTACTTAATCTATTTTGTATATTTAACTCACACCTTGTTTATATTTCTTTGTATTTATTAGGACCCCTATTGTGTATTATTATTCACTTTATATTTACATATATATATATTTTATTCTTCTCATCTATCTTTTAACACATCAGACACTACCCTGTACTTTCTCCTAATCATAATTTTCTCTCCATCCCATTGTTACCTGTAAGAGATTGTCTTTGAGCAAAAAGGCCGTGACTTGTAATCTTCTGATGTACAATTTAAGAATGGCAATTAAATATTATTATTAAAGAATGGCATAATATAAACTATTTTCTTTTTTATTCATAACTAGTTTTTGCCTGCGGCTCCGCCTGCTTGTTTGTCAGTTATAGCAGTACAGAGTATACTATGTTCTTCCTAAAGAATGAAAGTATCTCCATACCAATCAATCGGTGCAGTAGTTTGACCGTGAAACAGTGACATACAAACAGACAAAATTACTTTCGCATTTATAATATAAGTATGGAAGTATAGATTTATGGTAGCTAGAATACCTTTTTATGCCTGTTGCTAATATATTTTCAGTTCTACGAACTTTTGTTAACAAAGTTGTTCCAATGACTAGAGGAGCAGAATATTTTTCAAATATATCATTTCTCACGGCTAGTATTTCTGGTAAATTTAATCTGGTTAATGACGAAAGTTTGGAAATATCTTCCTCAAGAAAATCCAATATTGTTGTTATATGATTTTGAGTTAGTATTTTTAGTACACCATCAGACAAGTGGCGAATGCCTTGTGACTTCAATTTTTGCATATTGGCTTTATTAAATTGGCTTTTCAGGCCAATAGTGATGTAATTGCTAATTTAGTTTTTATTTTAAATTAAAATTATAGTAGTAAAACACCTGTTTAAATTTAAAATTTTGAGTTTTGAAGTTTTCCTAGAATTTATTTTTTTTAATTTACATTCATGACCATGACCCGAGTCTTTCAGTACGAAATGAAAGTAAGAATTAAAGTTATTAATCATTATGAAATATTTCGTTTAATACTTGTGTTACGACCAATCCTAAAAAGAAACAAAATATCAGTAACAAATTTTTTTTTCTACACACCTTCACCTACCCCACCCCGTAGTACAAATCTTAAAATAAAGAACTATAACCAATTACCACTGTTTTTAGCTTGCCTAATCTTTATAGGAATTATAAATTATAGCTGTATCATATTTAGGAGGACACCTTTTCAAATCTACTGCTACAAATATTTTATCTGAGGAGATAACTTAAGAAACAGACAAAGAAATTGACGGCACCATAGATTGATTGTTTTTTTTATACCTATTATACTGGCGGCACCGACGCCCGCCATTTGTGTTTGATGTCTGTCAAAGAGCGATGTAATGTCTTGGAGTTAGGAATAATTTGAGTTAGTTGCTGCGTAATTACGTAGAAAAGTTCTTTTTAACTAAGTTGTATTATTATTTTTCACAATGTCCAATATATCACTTGACAAAGATACATTTTATCGACGTATGAAGAAGCTGTACGCAGCATGGAAGGTCGGTTACTTTTCTTGTAATGTTTTATGCCATATATCTTGTAGTTTTGATATAATTTCTTTATCAATAGGGTGCTGCAGTGGATTCAAAAGGAGATGATGCCTTGGCGAAGGTCGATTGTCTGGTTTCGTGCGTTGGAGTGGACGAAGATACACTCTACAGTAAATCAACAGCGCTACAGGTTTGCGCGAGTTTATTTCGTTCTACATGCGGTTAATTGTACATTAACATGAGATTTAATGTTTTTTATGTTAAATAAGCCCATCATTACTGGAGCATGACCGTGTTGGAGTATATTAAAGAAGTTCAACATCAGAAATGGTTTGTGTATCAAGAAAACGCGAAAGTTAAATCTGTATTAGATTTTTATGGTTTATGTTTGGAAAACTATACAATTGCCATTAAAACTTAACAAAATGTGTTTAAAATATCCTGTGGCATACGCTAAAGTTATAAATTTTAAACCTTTTTTTATTTCATGTTTCTAGTAAGACGGTTAAGCTGTTGAATTTACAAAATGTCTACAACTGTCTCGACATTTAGAAAATCTTATTGGACTTTAGTACCCAATTTCCACTGGCTAGTCTCTTCACCAATTCAAAAGAGACAGTTAATTTATAGATCTATTCTCATAATTTTGGCCTAACAGTCTGTTATTTTAGTGCGTGTGTGTGATACATAATTATAAAGTTTGAAATAGTGACTATTTTGATCCATTGTTGCACAATTTTATGAAATAATTATAGTAAATATGATAATTGCCAAATCTACAGATGTAAGTTTAAACATTAGCAGAGAGCATTAAATTCTGCAAAAAACCCAAAACCTTGCTAAGGATCAGCTGAACCACTTCAAAACTTCAGTCCCCCAACACACACATGAGTATGCACAAGCACCATGATCTTATGGGTTGATTATTTACATTTTGATTCACAAATGATGCAAAACTATGCATTAGCCTAGTTTATGATCCATATAGTTAAAATTAGTAAAAATAGATCCTCAAGATATTAAAAAATGTGTAGTATTGTAAACCTCAGACTAAAATTCTTATAATAATAATAATAATAAATATTCCGGACATCTAACACAACGCCATCTAGTCCCAAGCTAAGCAGAGCTTGTGTTATGGGTACTAGACAACTGATATAAATACTTATATCCTTTTTTTTATAAATACATACATATTATACATAGAAAACACCCAAACTCCGAAACAAATATTTGCAGATCATACAAACATTTGGTCCGACCCGGGAATCGAACCCGAGACCTCAAGCTTAGCAGTCGCATACGCTACCACTACGCCACCGAGGCAGTCAAGTAGTTCTTTAGATTAATTAAAAGTCACAGCACTAAATGATGTTTTTGTTCTCCAGACATGGCTGTTTGGTTATGAACTACCAGATACTATAACAGTGCTCACAGAACATAGCATGTGTTTCCTAGCAAGCAAAAAGAAGATAGAGTTTCTCAGACAAATTGAGAATGGCAAGGAAGAATCTGAACTACCTCCAGTTAAATTACTTATTAGAGACAGAGTAAGTATACTTTTAATTGTTGACCTTTTAAAAACACCCAAAGGAAATGTCCAGGCTCAAACTTCCTTTCAAAAGGGAGGCCATGTCCAGCACTAGTGGTGGACAGTTGTTGAAAGGATGTTGATCTTCTTCTTAGCATTTCGATGGCTGACGTTTCGTGTTAGTGTAAACATAGACCAGAATGTGGCCACTGACTGCATTGTCGGTGGCAGTTATCAGGTTGTTTTTTGTGGTGTATGTATGTCATGTAAACTCTTAAAATGTTTTATATCAATAGTTTTTTAAAATCTTGTACTATTGAACATCATTGAACATCAATACAATTAGGGTATATTCTGTTAACATGCAAACAATGTATAATTATTATGAGTCATAATATTGTTATTCTAGTACCATTTTCTGACCAGATAGTCAGGAAAAAAAATGTTATTATTAGATAATAATATCACTGTTTTCTTTAAATAATATAGTACATTCGTTTAGATAGTGTCGGTACACCCACATGCAATTATGGTTATTGTTGTGAAATACTAATAAATATTTAATTACTTTATTTTAAATTGTTTCATCTTATTTTGTCTAATTTTGTTCCGGTCTTTTGACAATAAGCCGCACGTGCGGCGGCGCCATGAAGCGACCGTATCTAAGCGAATGAACTGTACATTATACCTATAAACCACCTACATTACCAATCTTGATGAGTATGAAAAAGACTCAAGTTTTCTGGTCCTTATTTCAATTCGGACTTAATTTTTAAAAGACCACAAATTTTTGTTGTAGGAATTTGATTACACTGACATTGAAATAATTTGAGTTGTTTTTGTTTACAGAATGACAAAGATAAGGAAAACTTCAATAAGTTAGTACAAGAGATAAAAAAATCGAAATCTGGCAAGTCCCTTGGTGTTTTTGCTAAGGATAACTATCCTGGCGAATTCTGTGAGAGTTGGAAGGGTATTATGAAGTCAGAAAAATTTGAAAATGTAGATATAAGTTCAGCCATTGCTTTATTGATGGCACCTAAGGAAGATTCAGAGATTATTACTGTAAAAAAAGCATGTTTAGTAACAGTAGATGTGTTTACAAAATATTTGAAAGACCAGATTATGGAAATTATTGATTCTGATAAGGTTAGTTTATTTTTTATTTTATTAATATTTTGCTAGGGCAATAGATACACCAAGTTATTTACAGACATTTATAGTAGATAGGGTTTATATGAAATGACTGGATTTGAATAATATGCACTAAGACTTCAGTTAAATATAGTGCTGCCTGAAATATGTCAATTAAACTTTAAATAAATTAGTGTGAGCAAGTAGTTTTATCTCCAAATTTTCTAATTTATCTACTTTCTCTAACTATATTTTGAAATCTTTTGTTAGCACATTAATGGGCTATTGAAATAATTTTATTATTATTTATTACAGAAAGTAAAACACTTAAAGCTGGCTGAGGGTGTAGAAGCTGCAATATCAGATAAGAAATATGTAACAGGGGTTGACACAAGCCAAGTGGACATGTGCTACCCACCTATTATACAATCAGGAGGGAACTACAGTTTAAAATTTAGTGCCGTATCTGATAAAAACCACTTGCATTTTGGTTCTATTGTCTGTTCACTCGGTGCACGGTACAAATCATATTGCTCAAATATAGTACGCACACTCCTCGTAAATCCAACAGATGAAATTCAAAGCAATTACAACTTTTTATTGAATATAGAAGAAGAAGTTATGAAAAAATTGGTTTCTGGCGCGAAATTGTCTGTGGTGTATGAAGCTGGATTGGAATTGGCTAAAAAAGAGAAGCCTAGCTTGGTTGATAATCTTACCAAATCTTTTGGGTTAGTGTTTAAATTTCGTTTAAATGAAATAACTTCTTAATAAAAATATTTAGTACGTAGAAATAAATAAATAAAATAGATTTTATTTTCTCTAAATGTCAATTAATTTATTTGCTTATGACAAGACTCAGTAAGGAACTTTATTGTTATTGTAATTTACTGAAATATGTATATGGGATGGTTAGAGGCAAGTCCTAAATTAGGCACTACTAACACAATTTAATTAATTACTATTAAAATATACAAATATGGAGATACCCAACAAATAGATCTCGACAATTAATTTTAGATTATAAAGAAATGTCTTAATTTCAGGTTTGCTATGGGCATAGAGTTCCGTGAAAGTTCCATAGTAATTGGCCCTAAGACATCTGCTGTAGCTAAGAAAGGCATGGTGTTCAATATTAACATTGGCTTGGCTAATTTGACGAATAGTGCAGCCACAGAGAAGGAAGGCAAGGTTGGTATCAATTGCTGACCCTGGAAAATAGAATCTATTATAAATACTAGCTGACCCACGCAACCTCGTTTATGTCTCCTATTGCCCGTAGCGTAATAAGTTTCCCCCGTTTTTGTAACATCTCTCGAAAAACATTTTTTTTCACACTCTACACATTTTCACAAAATTTATTCACATTTTAAACCTTCCCTGGACTACAACAAATATTGTTGAAAAATGTTTTAATAAAGATTAGGAAGCATGCGTGCGGGTGTACTGACACTAAACGAATGGACTTTACTTGTTATGGTGTGTTTTAAAACATTTTTGACACAGTTTTATTTGTTTCACTTTTAACCGACTTCTGTGTGTTTTTAAGTATTCGTAAACTATATATATTTATTGTCGTTTTAGACATACGCACTATTCATCGGCGATACAGTATTAGTAAACGACGAGCAGCCCGCGTCGCTGCTCACACAATCTAAGAAAAAGATTAAGAATGTTGGTATCTTCTTAAAGGATGACGATGAAGAAGAAGAAGAGGAAAAAGAAAATAAGACTGAAATACTTGGTAAGTGAGAATGTGTTAACGAATGAAGTGTTTGAATTTGAAAAAATAAATGTCAAATTGGGTGTAGGTGTTAAATTTTGCTTAATGTTTAT